>JACEFO010001626.1:3240000-4587090 GCA_015342445.1 Digitaria exilis
AATATTTACTCAAAGATTTTGTTAGTCCACAAAGTGTTGTCATAATTACCAAAACACTAAACTACGGGGCTAGATTCTTTCAAAAACCCAACGAGCTTGTGCCAATTGCCATCCCTACCTCCGACCCTTGTTTGTACCAGTATTACAGTTAAAGGAAGGGGACTAACCGCCTATTCGGTTTTCACTTTTTTTTTTATTCAAACCACGTGTAATAGGATGGAAAGAGGGATTCAATTCTCACATCCTATGATTCCATTCCATCCGGTTTGGATGGAAACCGACCAGCTTCAGAGTCTAATTTAAACTATCTTTTCCTAACTTCTCATTCTCCTTTGATCCATTATTTCTTAAATTTCAAACAAGAAATGTTTGGGAACTAGTGGATTATTCAAGGATATAATGGAAGGGAGTGGAGATGATACTATATAGTAGACATATTTATGCTCCATCAACTACATTTCACTTCAATCCACTTCTTTACAGACAAGTGTTAAAGGAGGCCGAGACAATCCATGACATCTTTTATAAGGGCAGGGTTTGGTTCATGACCAGATTTTACCATATCACGTACTATATTTGTCCTTAAATACAATGATATCAACAAGTTGCAACTTTTTTTTCCGAAAGCTCATCCCAAAAAACTATGAGGTTAAGTGTGTTTGGCTCAGAGAAATTTAGGGATGGGTGATCGGTCGTTTTATTTCGGGCCAAAAAGTTGTACCCTTAACCATCTCATGGACAAAGTTAGGCTGATTTTTTATCTAGGCTCGAGTCAGGCTCGGGCTTCTCGTTATTTTTTTAGTTCAAAAATAGTTTGTCAGGAGAAATAGACGGGCCGAAAAAATACAAGTCTATTTTAAAGCGAATACATTTGTTTAAACAACAATATTTTAGGTGCCATAAGATGTTGTTTGGTTGTGCCATAGTTTTTGGTTTTTATCATAGTTTTAGCCCTGTTATGAATCTATATAGATTATTAGCATGTCCGCGTTTTCTTTGAAACAACAAAAAAAATATCAATATTTCCTAGATGTCATGGTGCAAACATGCATGCATAGTCAAGGGTCAAGTTTGTTGGGGTTGGTGCTTCACCATAGCTCAGCGATGGAGACAGGTGCGAAGCATAGCGGAGAGGTTGGGGGTTGTTGATTAGACATTTAGGCTCAAGGCTGGCCCTATATTACATGGTAGTATGTGGCTGTGTGCACTGAGGGAGTTATCTTGTGAGGTGTGGAGGAGGAGGTGGAGTCTGGCTCCAAGAGTGGACGTGCGCTATCGGGAGGTCGGTGGAGGCAGCCATGCAATAAGAATCAAATCTAACCGATGCGTTGAAGAAGAAAAATAGTCATGTGTTGGTGGAGGGAGAACAAACATGCATTCCGTTGCCGTTGGATGAAGAATTAAAAGGACGGTGCTAGTTTGTTGCACGAGAGAGTGGTGAAAGATTAGTGTACTGTACTCCTACAGCTACAGCGTTGTCCTTAGTTTGCAAAATTATATTTTGTATTTAAGGTGTGGCTCGAACTCCCTTTAGGTTATATTTAGGAAAGATGCGTGGCATTGTCTTGCCACCCCCCAAACATGCATGTGTAAAACTTTGGAGAACATTTGCTGTGTACGTTGACCATCATATCGTCCATCGATCCACATCGATATTGCATGAAATTTGTAGCTATGAAAAGAAAAGAGACGCCCTTGACCTCGCATGCGTCATGCGTGGGAATATACAAATATGCACATACAGATGCGTGCATGGGACATTGAGACCCGCGTGGTCGCATGAAAATGCGCTGCGCCGCACTCGCTCGCGTAGCACAGCCACCGGGCCGGAGCGTTTGGCTCGTAGCACATCTACCGTCTCTTGTGCATCGTTCCACGTGTACATGCGTGTAACTGATCGAGGCGTCGGCAGTCTCTGCAGCTAATCCGAGCATGCAGGCATTGACGCTGCATTTTTTAGCTCTTGGCGCAGCGCGCTTTGAATAAACTAAAACTGCAGCTAGAGACGCTTTTGGATTAACAATATCTCACAATTAGGTATCGTAGGATAATGCACGACGCCGACAGTGCACGCATCAGAGTGATTACTAAACTAATGCTACTTTCTCGTGTCACGAGCGTGCACCTGCGTTTGCGCTGGCACTACCTTGATTATCTACGTACGCATTTAGGAGTAGTTTGCACGACAGAGGCCCACGGACGGCCACCATCAGGTTAATATGTTGAGGAACAAAAGCAGGGTAAAAGGCAATTTACCCGGTCCGGAAGTGTTAACGTTACCAGCAAGAACAGTGAACACACACACAAAATATACTATTTCGTGTCATAGGCAGGCGTGTGGAGGGGTTTGACCTCTGCGGGGGCAGGAATCTTCACGAATTCCAAGGTCTCGTCGCAAGGCATATGCACGGTTAGGCCATGTTCAGATTCCCAACTATTCACTGTTCATTCCAATTTTTCACTATTCATTCCAACTTTTTACTATTCCCCTCTCACAAAACACGTTTTCCAGCGAATGCTACAGTGTTTTTCTTATGCTACAGTGTTTTTTCCTGCAATCTAAACACACCCTTGACAAATTAACAAGCACAGCCAGCTGGGCAGCGACAGCATGCAGAGCTGTGAAAAAAACAAAAGAAGCTTGGGAGTACTAGATTGCAGAGAGGGAGGGAGGGAGAGCCGGAGGAATGGGAGATGGATCGAGACATGGAGCAAGGCCACAGCACATATGCCGATCGATCGACATGCATTGATGCATCCCTATAGCCTCGCCAACTTTTGGCTGTTGTGCGATGGAAACGGGGCGGCCCGTGTGGTGTCGTCCCTACCTCAACCTTGCTACTGTTGCTGCATGCTGCCCGTGCACATTTTACGTTAGCTAGTTTTACATGCCGTAGATCTACGAACAGTAGTATCTACCGTACCAGAACCGGCAGCAACGAGCGTGAAACGGTGAAAGACTGTATCGACCATCGAAACTCGAAAGGAAGGGAAGACGGACGCAATGCTAGGTGTTACAGTATATTGGCAGCAGCATAGCACGCTTGCTACAGTAGCCGACCGGCAGTATGTACGTACGTCGACCGGGCAAGGCTGCAACAGCGTCGACGAAAACAGTACACTACATTATATTGCTACGAGTAGATCGAGTGCTAAGTATTAGGGTGATTGTGAGAGGAGGGGTGTTGAAGGTGGCCAGGACTTACGAGTAGTGAGCAGCAAAGGTGCTGGTGCCTGGTGGTTGACAAACAAAAGGCTCTGAGTACTGTGCATGAGCCATTGAGCCTTGTACTGAACATACAGCCAGGACCCAGCAGTCAAATATTCCATGCCTATCTACTACTCCCTCCGTCCCTAAAAGGATGACGCTATGGGATGCGTGCACGTGTTACTTTCTCAACTTTGACTCAATTTGTAGAAAAATATATATAATATTTATATCTCTAATAAATTTGTTAAAAAACTAGATTCAAATATCTATCTAATGGTACTAATGATGTACTATAAATATTAATATTATTTTATATATAATTGGTTAATACTTAAAGATGCTGTTTTTATTGGGAAGCGAGAATGACATCTATATTGGGACGGATGGAGTATGTCAAAGGAAAGAGATGAGATGGCCAGCACTAGCAGAGAGAGAGGTAGAGAGATGGCTGACCTTTGTAAAGCAAAAGCGAGGACGATAGGGGGCAGCAGGGGCGTGCATCGGATGAAAAAGCAACGAACAGCCAGGCTCCCACGTCCCTTTCTTTTCTTTCTTTTGGGCTGTGCTCGTAGTATTATTTTTTTTTAGGGTAACCATTGCAATGTTTATTTGGATCGGATGCCATCTGCTCTCCCTCTCCATGCATGATGCATGCACGGTGTCTCCTTCCTTCGCGTATAGGGGGAATCTCTTTTGCTATGCCGCCGTTGTTTTGTTTGGGTCTCTGGCATGTCACGTCCACGCTTTTGCTTTCCGCAAGTCAAATGGGGACCGCACCACACCACGACACGAGCAGATGGGTCCCACGTCCAGTTTTTACCTGCTCCTGCAGTCCTGCTGGTCTTGTGGTCAATAGTTCTTAACGGCCCGGCCGGAGTAGATGGAGGAGGTTAACTGGTTAAGGTTAATTAATAGGAATTGCTAGCGCCCGGACGTCCATCCGGATGGTGGTTGCAACAATAAAAGCAATACTGCAACATCAAATCAAATTGTAACATTCGAGTGAAACATTAGAACTTTCAAATGAAATATTTGTAATATTACAGCATGAAACATCGGAACATTGCAACATTCAGGAGAAACGAGGGAACATTGCAACATTCACGAGAAATGAGGGGTCCTTGCAACATTCAGAACAAACGAGGGAAATATTCGGGTGAAACATTTGCAACATTCAGAAGAAACAAGGAGACGTTGCAACATAGAAAAGAGGGAAACATTCACATGAAATATTTGCAATATTTCAACATGGCACATCCAAATATTGCAACATGCAAGGAAACAAGGAGGAAACATTACAAAATTAAGAAGAAACGAGAAAAAAAACATTGTAACATTCATGATGTCGAAATTGCAACATTCAATAAAATTCGGGTGAAACATGTAACATCAAAACATATCAGATCTAATTTTGTAACATCACACCAACAATAATTGTAACATGAAACATGTGGAGACCGGAAAAGTGGTGGGTGGTTAGAAGGGTGTCTGATTTTTTAATTTTGGATCGGACGTCCTGCTTATAGCATTTCAGTTAACTATATGCATCGTACGCCCGGCCCTACTCGACAATGTACCGGCCGGGGGCAAGGGTACAACTGGGACCTCAAACCGTTCCTTCATTTGTGCGGCCGGGCCGCAGGACGCCTGCCACCACAGCCCAAAAACAACCACAGAAACTAAAATATTTTTTCTAGAAAAAATACCACACGTCCACACAACCTAAAATATGAATGGCACGTAACATTAATTTGGTCGTTTGGCCCATCTTAAAACTTTTACCGCTAGTACCCGATCAGTTCACGTGGGCGCTGCCTGTCGCAGCAGCCGAGGTACGTGGAAGTGAAACACACAAAACCTAGAATGCACGGTTAGTTACACTAGGATATTAACCCCTGCTACCACACATGCTAATAACAATTAATATAAAAACAAAAATTAAGCTTATAATATCACACTCTCTTTCATCTATTGAATATTCTAACCGAATAGAGTACGAGATATATTCATAAGTCTTTTTTCATTTGCATCGGACATCCATATATGTTTGATATATATATTAAATTTACAACTTTGTGTTTATCTATGTGAGCAATATAAAAAAAATTATATTGGTATTCATTGAGATTTTTATATACTTATATAACTTAGATTCAGATCAGGGGCTACTTTAGCTTCTGACAGTTTAGGGGGTTATTTTACATTATTTTTATATTGACATAGGTGGGTAATTTATTTGAAGATTAGGTGTTTATATTATTATAGTTGTCGGATGGATGCCTATATGTTTATGATTTTTGTGAGAATTTCTAAGAAGTCTCCAAGTAATAATAGTAAGATTTCAACGTACGTTTGCTCCATCTCAGTAAAACCTAGCTGTTGATGTTGAGTGTGTATCTATGTGTTGTTCATGCGAGATTATTATTGCAAGGTAAAAGGAACTTTTGTAGGAAAGCAGGATACTACCATATGATATCTACTCCACTAATGATTTGCAAGGCAAAAAGAGGCCACCAAGCGCAAGCGCGCATGGTTGAAAAGGGCAAAGGCGACCTAATTACTGTAATCGATCGGCTGCGAGCGCTTGGGATCGATCTATCGATGAACCAACAGCAGTAGGAGGAGGCATATGGCAAAAAGCTAGCAAAACGTAAAGATGAAGCATACAGCAGCCAGCAGCTCGCATCGCAGGTACGGTGTGCGCCACCCAAATGATGAGCGTGCGCACACGGCGCACCCAATGCTGCAATGCATGGTCATGATCTCATGGATGGATGGACTACTGTAAAAAAAAAACGTGGCAGTAGTATTCCATTCTCCTCGTAACATTTTATTCTTTATATCCTATTTTTTAAAAACTTCTAATTCCTCATATGTCATTGACACAGCCGATCTCACCTATGGTTGAGCTAACGATGGCAAATGAGTGATTAGAAGTTTTTTATATATTGCATATATATGGGAATAGCCCAGTTTAGCACGTACTTATTGGCTTATGAGAAGCATATTTCGTTCCAATGTTTTTCAAACTTAAGTGTCGTTGATTGTTCTTTTTTTTTAAAAAAATACTTCTTGGACCATGCGGGAGTAGTAGTACGGGAGTAGTACATGTGAAGAGTTGTAAGCATCCGTGCAAAATTAGAACAAAATAATATAGATTCGACACCCAAGAAAAGAAAAAAAGCATTTGCATGGCACTATGGGCAGAGATCTCGAGGTGGGTAGTCGCCAGTCAGAGCAGCCATGGACACGCTCACTTCCATCAGAGCTACCCTGTCGGAGAGCGGGGCCCACCCTGCCCCGCGGCTACCCTGCAGGCTGCGACCTGCGAGGACGTACGTACTCCAGTAAACATGATGCAGATGGGCCATGGCGGCCACTAGCGTTTGTCCTCTGTGCAGCTGCTAGCTTATTACTACCTCTGCTCTCAGTGAACGAAATTACTGCTACAAACTCGTTTAGGCTTAACTGCTCGTTTACGAAAACTTTTTGTTACGACTGCTAGGGCCGTGTGTTCACATTGAGGAAAAATTACTTCTCCAACAAGTTTTTTTTATTCATTCCACTCACAGAACATGTTTTTTATTGTACTATTCATTGACTCGCCGCAGCAGATCGGGTCAGGTAAAGTTTTCAACGCTTGCATCATGTGCGCAGTTGGTTTTACTCATCGCAGGTCATCAGAGGGACCGAAACGATTAGGCACTAGGCATAACATATAATTAGCTTACAGTATTTCAGTAACACGTACAGTAACTGACATTTGTTCGTAGTACTACTCCGTACCTACGGTAGATAGTAGGTAAGAGCAACTCTAGCAAGACCCCTACTCAAAAAGTAGAGGCTGAATGAAAAAATACTTACTCGAGCCCCAACTCTAAGGAGGCCCTCACTTTTCACTGTTGAGCCCCAACTCCCATGGGCCGAGTAGGAGGCCCCTACTCAACCCGCGCTCTCTCTCCTCTTTCTCCCACGCCGCCGTCAGCTCGCATGCGCTCTCCTCCACCATTGCCGTCCGCGCCGCCGCCCAGGTCGCCGCAGCGCCGCTCCAAAAGTCGCCGCGCCGTTGCTCCAAGTAGCCGCGCCGCCGCTCAGGGAGTCGCACTGTCCCTCCAGGTCACCACCCATCGCACAGGTCGCGCCGCCGCTCGGGATGCCGCGTCACCGCTAGGGATGCCGCGCCAGCATCTTCTCCTCGGACGAGACCCGTCGACCCTGAATCGCACGCCATCAACCACGAATCAGGCCTCGGTGACCTCGATTCATGGCGAGCACGCTCCTCCACGCGGCCACTTCAGCCCTCCCCGTCTCTTGACCAGTGGATTGATTCCTTGTCGTTTGGTATCACTATCATGTGTAAATTAGCTCTAGGCTCGGAATGAATCCCGTGTCTTGTTATACCTATCATAAATTTCTTATTATATTTTTATTTCCGACCCGGATTAAATCCAATGGAACCGAACAAGCCCTTATTAAGTAGGAGCTCAAAGTAGGGGCTATTGCTAGAGTTGGCATTCAGAGTGGTACCCCGGCCCGTATCATGCATTCATGCCGTTCCGTTATTTTTTTTTGGTTACAAAATGGGACCGCAAAGGTTGCACAGCTGCCTCCCTAAAAAAAAAAAGGTTGCACAGCTGCCACAGCATATGGATCAAGCGGAGTGGCATTTGAAATCTTGGGCATCTTGACGTAAATACTCCGTATAAGTTAACATTACTTTAATGCGTAACCGCATGGCTAGGCAGTGGTAAACAGATGGAGGTGGAAGGAAGTGGGCAGATGCATGGAGCCAAGGCTTCCAGGGAACCGAGAAAGATACAGGGTGTTGTGTGGCATCCCCTCTCCGATCCTCAGGTCAGGATTCACTGATGCACTCGTATCGGTTGTAAAAAGTTAAAAGAAAAGATGAAAAAGATAAGAGCACCGTGATTCTGCATCAGTACAAACTTTTGCACACGTACGTACAAAGCGTACAACTGCGCTGGGCAAAGCAGGCTGCCGTCCTACTGCTGGTCAAAGAGGGCAAAGAGAGCGAGGCCTGGAGTGGAGGCTAGTACGTGGTACTAGCAAGCTGCAAGCAAGCAACGACTGTGTCGACGCAAGTTTCACGCGACTAGTTTTGACCGGTGATGGAGGCAGGGAGCGCATGGCGCATAGTAGGATTGTACGCCACGGTAATAATCGTACTATTGCTTTGATTGCTGTTCAAAACATATTCACTGGCCAATACCGTACCAGTTGAGTAGTGTCAGTCGTCAGGTTGAATGAACTTCTGTAACGCGTCAAAGCAGCCTCTGGCGGAGATGACATAATAAACGAGCGTGGCGGGAGCTCTCAAGCAGCAGCCAGCAGGCAGGCTCTTGTGAGTTGTGACCTTGATGTTCAAAGATTCCCCATACGTGTACGGTGTACCGTGTACGTGTATTGTACACTGCCACACCTGCCTGCTACGACACGAATAATGCCATGCATATGCGTTGCTGGCGGTGGCGGCCGTCTGTCGTCGTACGGTTGTATTCGACCGATCGTCTTGCAGCCTGCAGCTGCATGCATCCTTGGTCGTTGCGTTGCGTGCCATGACGCAATGATTGGGTACGGTACTGCGGCCCGGCGACTAGCGTGCATGCATGCATGGGCAGGATTGCAGTTGCAGGCGCAGTGGCCACTGAGGAGCGAGTCAGAGGGCAATACCATATGCATATGGACATATGGGCCGAAGCCGAACAGAAACAAACGCAATGGACCCAATGCAAAACCCTTGCCCTCTCCTCCAATCAGGCCGGCGATTACTGGCCGAACCGCACGCGCTCAGTCTGCCTGCACTGCACGCGCCTCCAATTCTTCCGCGCGCGCCATCACGCACGCAATGATACAAAGCGCCCCGCCAAGCTTGCACGCGCCCTACACTACATACACCAGCTATATATACTAGCTCTCCTCCACAAAATGAACATTTAAAAATGGAGTCCTGCATGCATGCATCGCGTGCTGTGGTGCTGTCCTGTCCTGCAAATTCCTCGGTCACTCACTCCTCACCGGCCGGCGACTGCGTGCGCGCCGCCCGCCCATCACGCCGTACGCCCCGCGCACAGCGGCCGTGTCGCCCTGGCGGCCTCCGCCCATGCACGCCATTCATTCATGCTGTGTTTGCAAGCAAAGCGCACCGCGCGCTGCTGCAACCTCTAGTGCTGCACGACGGCACGAAAGGGGACAAGCTCCCCTTTAATCCTTTTTACCGCTACCTCTAGAGGTACTGTATGACAGAAAGAGTGTGAGAGAGCAAGGATAATGGCATCACACGTGAGAGTGAGACAGAGATGGCATGGCTGCCAGCTTCTCCTCGCTCTAGCTTCCTCCTCCAGTGCTCACGCATTGGTAACACCGAAAAGAGCAAAGGTGCGTATGGTTACTGTCTTACTGATCGGTAATAAGCACAAAGCACTTCACTAGAGTGTGTTTTGGGCTTCATTATTTCGAGCGAGTTATCGCCTTTGGAGGCTGTTAAAGCCTAAGCCCTCCGAGCTTTTCAAGCTAAAAAGGATGCCCCGCCTGACCTAACCAGAGTTCATTTCTCGTGCTCTTCCCGGGCGGCCGTTTTAGATAGAATGCACGCCTGATTAAGTGCAGGGCAACCAAGTTCACTCATAACGGTTTTCACAAAGCCACACAGCTTGAGCAGTACGTAAAAACAGACTGTTGTTATTGCAAAACCACCTTTTAATAAGGTAGATGCTCATCACTCATCGCGCTGGTGATACCAACTCATCAAACTCTCAAAGTGTATACGGTGCCAAACGAGACCCCACTTTTAAGGAGAGTCCTATGTGTACGGAGCACCGTTAACTAAATACAAGGGGATACGCATGCAGTACCAGACTAATGACTGAGCGTAGCATTATTATCATACCGACCGAACGTACTTGTGTGTTGCTTTTTGTTTGCTTTCTTCAAAAAAGAAGGGAGAAATGAAACATATGTATGTTAAAACTTATTTTGACCTTTTTCGTTTTGTTTTAATAGGGGACGCCACTTCGTCTAATTTATCTTAGCTGAAGGGCTTGAAGCAAAAACCTTCTTATACTGTACCGGAGTACTACCTTCTTATACTGTACCGGAGTACTATCTTCTTATACTGTACCATGAGTCCATCTGCAGCTCGTGCTTGTGCTCCTTGATTGGATCACAGAAGTGATAGTAACACGCTCGATCATACTAAGATGGATGATGAGCGGCGTTTCGTCTCAGAAGTATAGTCCATGCCTGACATGGACTATATTTTTAAATAGTGTGCATAAAAATATATCTGAAAACATTTATTTGCCATGAGAAAATAAAAAAAGAAGGTAAGATATATACTTTTTTTGGGAGGGAAGGTAAGATAAAGAAATAGGTTAAACGGAACTACCAATATTTATTCAGATCCACCATATACAAGAGGCCCATCGACGTAAATCCAAAAGTTATGGTGGGCCTTCCAGGCAAAGCGTTCGATTTGAGCCTTTACGTCCCCCATGGGCCGGTCAGCACTTCTACTAAGGGGCCACACCAGGTCTAACCCTGTCAGCGGCTAGTAGTTTCAGCCTTTCGGGTTTCCCGTTTGGAGCTCCCTCCGCGTTTCACGGGCCACGTGTCGATCAGCCCTCCCCTCCGCGCCCCCGCCGAGCGCACCGCGCGACCGTGCATTGCCTGCCACTTTTGCAAAAACACCCTCTCTTTTCCTCGAAATCAACCCGCGCTCCCGCAGTCCAAACCCTAACTCTCTCGTTCCTCTCTCTCCTTTCTCTGTTTCCTCACCGCACAGCCGCCGCTCCCGCTCATCCCCTGCGCCGCCGCCACTCCCGCTCTCTCCCCCCCTGCCCCCGCGCGCCTCCCTGTTCGCCGCCTCCACGGCAACACAGAGAAAGCGTCCACCGCCGCGTAGATCGGGCGGATCTCTCCGGAGCCATGGTCAGCGGCGGCGGACAAGAGCAGCTTTGGCTACGGAAGAGAGATTCGACCGGGTGAGGGGCGGCTCCGTCGCGCCGGCACTCTCTTGCCTCCTCTCCCGGCTCCATCCCCTGCTCTCTCTTTCTCTCCGTCGTCCTGATGCAGCTCCTTCTCTTATCTGTGTGCAGGTCGGGAAACCGCGGCCAGAGCAGGATGCCGTGCACGACAGTTGGATCGAGGCTGCTGGTTCCCTGTCCCTGGTGGGCCTCTCTGCTCGAAGCTCGCCGTCACCACCCATGACGCCCCTACTCGCCACTGCCTCTGGGTCTGGGGCCCCTGCTACCTGCTCGCCGTGGTCACAGCCTGCATCGCCTCTGCTCGCTGCCTCCTGCATCCCCACCTCCATCTCCAAATTCGCGTCGACATGGTGGATGCCATCACGAACCATCTTGAGCGCAGCAGGAAGAAGGTGAGTCCCCGTCGTAGATTGCCATGGCTGTTGTGGCTTCATCGTTTGACTTTTTACTCATTGGGGTGCTTTGCTTCGGCATGCTGGTTGATCTTTGTTTATGCATGGATGCTCCCGCTGGATTTGGAATCGTCATTCCTAGAAGCGTGTGTCACAGTGAGTGCCTTCATGCCACGCTTTACACTCATGATTGAGAAACCTCTCTCACATCTATTCATTAGTGTACAGGAACAAATTTTGCTGAGAAATGCTTGTAGAGAAGAATCTCAATAAGCACTGCACAATTGAATAGTTAGGGAAAAAGAGGATTCTTTTCTACCCTCTCACTGATTCATCCTTCGTTGTTGTCTGTTCATGTCAGACTTCATTCGGCTGAAGAAGAATGGAGATGAATGCAATAGTATCAAGAAATTGCATCTTCATATAATTCTGGGCTTCTTGAAGGTAAAACAGCTTTGTTCTTGATTTCAGTATATACTAAAAAAATCCTTTGTTTTTGAATGCAAGTGCAAGATGCCAAGTGTTAATTATGTTTCCTCCCCTTTGCAGTGCAAGATGCAGATTTATATTATTTACCACCATTTATTGTCAACAAGATAGAGGGCGCCAAGATGTTTGTGGAACAGAGTTCTCGCTTCACTATACATCCATCTCCCTTTGCATTTGGAGTATAAATATGGGTAGTGTGCACTTTAGAACTCACGCTTTCAAATTCAGACAATCTTGAGATTATTCTGATCTCTTTTTTATTTATAATGAATGCTTCTAGAATATTGCTATTAGATGAAACATTTTTCTGGAAGCACTTGTGTTAACCTTCCTGGCTTGCTATACATTTATGTGAGAAATAAATGAATCAATTTAGGTGAATATCATGGATATATATATTTATAGTTCAGTTTTTTCATGATAGATAGAGTTTCAGCATCTAAGATCTATTTGATAGTAGTGATACTCATAAATTAAAAGACTAGAATCTTGGTTTTTTAGATATTTTAAACTACCTTCAACATTCTACAGTGAATGATAAGCCTGCTCATTGCGCATAAGTATGGCTGCCATTTACCACAATGTAAAGCCAAACAGCCTGCTCACTGTTTGACCATTTCCGGAACGCCATAGTTGCAGTGAGAACTTGACTTGTTAAGGAGGTTCACAGGAAGTATATCCTCAAAAAAAAGTGGGAGGGGGGACATGATGGCAATGAGCTGCATGGAGACTCAGGTTCAGTAATTGAACAACTGATGATACTGTTAATTAAACATCAGGTCCCATTATTGATGGTTGGCCTTGACCCCTAGATGATAGCACCATTTTCAGTTCTCCAGTTAAATGTGTTGGCTACTGGTTCATTTAAATTGTCGGCCCAAACATTTTCATATTTGTTCCTTTATTTTGATAAAGAAAACCAAAGCCACATGTTTATTTCTAAAACGCTGAATATTGTTTGTGTTCCTGAGTCTTTCACAAGACTGCTAATAACCTACTGCGCACATGGTTTGATTGGTCACTAGGTTGTGTTTGAGAAAGAAAATGGTTACTATAAAAGAACAATATTATGTTGTACATTAGATTTTCACTATTCTTCATGGTATTTCAGATTTTGGCAATTCTTTTACTGTATGTTTAAACCAAATTAGCAGAACCCCCTTGCAATATGTGTAAAACCAAATTAGAGTACCTTCCCTTCGGAATCCACTGATGATATGTTATATTAATCATGTATCTCTTGCATGTTACTTATCTGACATGGATATTAAATACCAATGGCTATGGCTAGAGAATATTGCAGGGCTGACCATGTTATATGCAGCTTTATGTACAAACAAGTTGATCAGCTTCTGCACTTGCAGTCAGGTCTACTTCTTCCATCTCCCCCTTTTAGCACCATCACAGATCTAACTGTAGATGCATGCTTGCTTAGTTATGGCTATTAATGCCGGATATATGTATAGGTGAAAATGAAAAAAAAAAATCAAGTCAATCGTTTGTCAAAAATGTATTCTACATGTGAATCTCTGAATCTTCAGTGCAACAAAATATTTCCAGTAGTAGTATAATTACCCCAATACTTAAAAAGTCATGCAAGTCAGACGGTGTAGATTTATATGTCCCTGCAGCCACTAAAATAAGACGCACGTAATCAAATTACCCTTGAACAGGATGCCAAAACGTTGGAACTTACGAATTTGTTTTGATCATTTCTGAAATTGGCAGGTTGCAAAGGGTCTGGATGGATTATTGGTTGTTGATTTCGTTCCCTTCCTCTTTTAGAATTAGTACTAAATTGGAATGTCTTAGTGTATGTAATTCCTTTCTATTCTGAGTTACCTACTAAAATGGTTGGTATCTACTAATGTTGATCAACAAATGTAATATTTAACTTGACAAAATACGGGCTACATATGCCTCGTATTGTTCTCAATATTTATTTTTCTATTTTTTCCCATACACATGTTACATAGACACAAATGAGACTCATTATAGGGCGCACAATATATGAGAAATGTTTAACTTAAACTAAATATGAGAAATATTTTGTATTTATTTTTTTATTAGTTGTTCTTTGTTGGGATATTGGTAGGGCGCGCATTGCGCGCCCAACCGTTCTAGTGTTCCTTAAAAAACAACTAGTTAGGTTGAAGCGCTATACGCATCTAATAATTATTATCTTATTTTACTCAATACATATTTAATTTAGACAATTCTCATGTATAATCTTTTTTAGAAATTCATTGGCCTTTAGGTGTTAGTAGAAATAGTTTATAGATTGACGTGTTTTGTTATGCTGATTCATGATTTTTAAAGATGAAAAGATAAAATTAGTAATGAATAATAATTTAATTATATTTTGTGAGTTTATGGACCAAAGTCAAAGTAAAATAGTATTAGAGCTATTACATATGATTGCTATATACAAAGTTAGTTATTATTTTCACATATCATTGGTAATTTTTTAAATGATGGAAGTGCTCAATAGTATCGGGTCTTGGTTAGTGGGCCCCACCAAAGATGTGGGTCCCACGTGGATCCCACAAAAATAGTGTGTGGGTCTCATGTGGATCCCACCAGAATAGTGTGCTGGTCTACGTGGGTCCCACCTAAATACTACGCGATCCCCACGTGAGTCCAGACTTCCTGAGAGGCTCCAAATCTTGGCCCTTTAGTAGCATACGTAGTTAATTAATCCCTCCATTATAAAAAAAAAACCCTCCGGCTCGGACACCGTGGACGTGGAGGGTGCCGTTCGGATGGGTGAGTTTGAGCAATATTCGGATGTGTTGCTGACCGAAAACTTGGCCCCCACGGAAACAATTATTGGTTGTTAGCTGGTTCGGGGTTTCGGGCCCGTCAAGTTGTTAGTTGTTACTAGTGTGTCCCCTAAATAAAGATTATCTATCCCTTATTTATTTAAGTGTACCGAGTATACTCGTGTTTCTAGTCCACGCCTAATTGGTCACCTAAAAGTTTTATAGACATGATTGCTTAGGGTGACACATCATCTACTAGAATAAAACACCCCTATCTCAATGTATTCATTCATCTATTTTATTTCCTCGAGTACATCCAAGACCTAAATTGTCTAGATAACTATGTATACATGAAACTTCTCTTCATTAATATACCATCACATCATAAAAAAAAATGCCTACCTAACACTCTATTTTTGTTCATAAGACCTCCGGTGAAAGTACTGTTCTAATGTATTTCGTGATACTTGGTATATGGGATGTTAATAATTATTTTTTTTGCGGAGAGCATATGGTCAACATCTGTGGCCTCATGTGGAGCGTCTCCTCGAGATCTGGAGACTCCGTGTGCGCGGATCACAATTAACGGAGCGTTGTTGTCTTGTCGGACAATGATCATCTCGAGTTCTTGACCGTGACATGCATTGCACGGTGATGCATGCTATATAAATAGCCTGCTCTCCATCGTATGTTGAGCCCATCACATGCCAAGCAGTAAACCTCAACTCGCCGTTTGGGAGCGCTAGTACTGCTATACGAAAGGAAATGGTGCGGTTTCGTGTCTCTACTTACTACTAGTAATTTGCAAGCGATAGAGAGGTGCTCTGACTCGCTAAACATACGTGCGTGTTGCTGCAGGAGGGCGTCGTCAAGATTGGGCCGTGGGGCGGCGAAGGGGGCCGCGACTGGGACATCCCGGCGGCGCTGCCACGGCCACACCGCCTGGAGTCCATCACCGTCTGCAGCAGCCTCGCCGCCGTCGACGCCCTCTCCTTCGTCTACAGCGACGACCAAGGCAGGCGCCACTGCGTCGGCCCGTGGGGAGGGAGAGGCGGCGACCCCTACGTCGTGAGTACACAATACAGACCGACGGCTTGATCGAGATCAATGTTGAATTTCCTGAAGACTTAATTTGGACATCCATACGCATTCATTCTGCAGGTTCGTCTGGGGCCGTCGGAGCTTCTGACGGAGGTGTCGGGGACGTTCGCCGACATCGGGACGCAGCCGAAGGACGCCGTGACGTCGCTCAGCTTCGTCACCAACCTCGGGACGAAGCATGGCCCCTTCGGGGACGTCGACGGGACACCCTTCAGCGTCCCGGTGCGCGACGGCGGCAGCATCGTCGCCCTGTTGGCCGTGGCTGGGACTACATCGACGCCATCGGGGTCTACGTGTCCGTGCCTGATTGCTAGTAGCTGCCTGCTACTAGCTTGTTCCACATTATCTCGCGGCAATGCAATGATTTATTTGCTGCAGCGACCATTTACTGGAAAAATAGGATCGGTCAATAACTGTTTAGCTGCATTTGTTTCTGTTTGGATTTTTTTTTTTGGTTCGTTGTCTCTTGTTTCACTGCTTGTTTTAGTGGCGGTGGTAACTAGTACTTGGATCAATGCAACTTATTTGAAGTTTGATATGGTTCGTTGGGGGTGGGTCGTGGGTGACCGGGTGTAATAAAGAAGCATCAGTGTTGGTAGCTGGTCGTACACGTAGATGTAGAGTAGCCGACGAGCGAGTTCGGCGCCGACGGCACGGTGCACGTACGTAAAGAGGGGCGTCGAGCCGTCGACGTGGAGGCCGCACACCCATCCGTAGTACCAACTACCCATCCGTAGTACCAACCACCCCCGGGAGTCCATATAGCAATGACCTGATGATGACTGTGATGAGCCACGCTTCAACCGGCGCCTTTTGTTCTGTGGCAGCTCAAGAATTTGACGAACGAAATGGTCTGTCCCCGGCCCCCATCTCGTCCACCACCTTCACTACTCCGATCAAGCTCCTCCCTCCTCCTAGACCTAGTTTGCATTTCAACGACACGCCAATCGTTCGCTCGACCTTATCATGTCTGTGCATGTGTGTGCGTGTGCAGAGCTCGGTGGTGAAGGTCGGTGCCTGGGGCGGGGACACCGGGAGCGCCTGCTACGACATCACCGTGGCGCCGCAGCGGCTGGAGAGCATCACCATCCGGAGCGGCAAGGTCATCGACTCCATCGCCTTCGCCTTCCGCGACCGGGACGGGAAGCTCCACGCGGCCGGGCCATGGGGCGGCGCCGGAGGAGTGGACGACAATACGGTGAGCCAAAATCACATATATCGATCGAGAATTAACTCTTGTGCCAACGAATTAATTATTGTTTAATTTCTTCTTCTTTTGGTGTACACGCGCGCTATATATACACACACACAGATCACGCTCGAGCCGTCGGAGTACATAACGGAGGTGGCCTGGTCGCTGGGCTCGTTCGAGCTCGAGAAGGTGGATTGCTGCGTCACCTCGCTCAGGTTCGTGACCAACCAGCAGCGCACCTACGGGCCTTTCGGGAACGGGCTGGGCACGCACCACACCATGCCGGTGATCGACGGCGGCAGCGTCGTCGGCATGTTCGCACGCGCCGGCAAGTTCATCGACGCCGTCGGCTTCTACGTCCTCCCGGACGCCGTCGTTCAAGATTACAAGGGGAGCAACTAATTAACGGTCATCTGCCAGATCGACCCGAGCTTGCTGCCGCCGCTCTCACTGATGAATGGGCCATTATATTGTTGCGTGCAATACTGCAATGTTCATTCTATTCACAACTTCATCTGTTCGCTCTACAATAAATCGTGAGTCTTTTATGCCAATACCATTATAAAAGATGGCGGGTTACGTGTATAACACTAAAAAGTTCAGAGACACGTGCATACCATCGCGAAAACTTTTGTTTACGTGTATTCCGTTACGTCCATCATCTGTTAGGAATTAACAATTTTAGACCCTGACAAGGGGGACCCACATATGAAAAGGTCTAAAATGCCCCTACGTCATCTATCTCTCTTATGCCTCTCCCCATCGGTCACGGACTGAACCACGCACCGCCCTCGAACCCTACCACCGCTGCCGGCAGCCGGAAGCCCCGTCGCCCAGGTCTGCCGCCAACCTGGCCGTGGAGGGCGCAAGCCACGGATGGTCTCCTTTGTAGGGCCGTGGTGGTGACCTCCATCACCGGCGCCACACGGGGTGGTCAGTACGGCACATGAGAGCGTTTGTTTTAACTTGGAAGGAGAGCATTTGATAATGTGCGTTGCCATGGACCATGCGATGCTTTACCTAAGATGGAATGTTGAAATTGTGAGAAACAAATGTGGAAATGTTAAAAAAAAATTCAAACTTTTTTCATGATTTTCCCTCTTTTCCTCATTTTTCCTGATTTTTAAAGATTTTAAAAATGTATTTCCACCTTTTTCTGATTTTTTACGTTATTTTGTAATTTTGTTAAAAACTTATTCCCACCTTTTCTTATTTTAGCCTTTTTCTTATTTTTTTATGATGTAAAGGGTAAAAGAGTCTTTTGACATGACACTTAACGGTTGTTACCCATCCTTCTGTTCAAAATGGTATACATGTAAACGAAAGTTTTCGCGATGATATACACGTATCTCCGATCTTTTTAGTGGTAACTGCTAATAATGGTATAGGTGTAAAAGACTTATAAATCGTGTATAATGTATACCTTCAAGGGCTACTTTTTGAACAAAAGTGATAAAGGGTCAAAGTGAGTTCTTTTCATCAATCGAGAAGGGACTTGAACTATATTCAAGGATCGCGAGGTCAAAAGAAACCGTTGTAGAATTCAGAGCGCGGCCAGCGCTTAGATACGATCTCCAGTGGCGTATCGTGTTCCTTTTTCAGACGGCTTGTTCAATTCCTTTTCTCGTAGTATATCAGAGGCTAACAGCTGTCGTGTGATGCATCCTTATTAAAGGATAATGTCTTAAGCATACTACCAAATACTCGAAGTTTTTTCCATTTCATCACGATAAACAATCAATACTATTTTGCTTTGTCATATTAATTTCCCAACACTTTCGTATTAGCATCATAAGGATCAGGAAACTTTACATCATAGACTCAATGTAATAAAAAGAATAACATACTATTTGAAAATTGTAGTGCATAGTATGTTTGAAAATTACTAAGTATAATCCACTTAGTGATAGTGATGCTTGTAGCACTTGTCATTCTCACCTTAAATAATCCACTTAGTAATATTGATACTTGTAATCAATCTAGTGACGATGAAAACCGAACGTACACCACAAACAAATAATTTGTGGCAAAAAAAAAAATTGTTGCCATAGAAACCTTTTCCGGTGCTTTAGTGTCGCTAGGTCTTTAATTAATTACATGTGTACCCATTTGGACTTTGGAGGCTACTACTAGTAACGTAGGGAGTAGGCTAGGTACATTGTCGAAATCGCCACTAAATTTTCCGTTGAATGAATGGCAAGAATGCTTGTATAAATTCTACGTACGGGGACAAGAGTAGCTGGAAATCGAGGTCGATGCAGCAAGACGTGGAGGGCTCATATCCACCCATACCAACTACCCCTCCTGCTTCAAGTCTTCAACCATATAGAGAGTAGAGGAACTATAGCTAGAGGCCAACCCAAGCCTATTGGCACATGTCAATGGGGACATCGTCTGCTGCGGTCGTCGCGCTGGCCAGAGTCGACGAAATGGTCTGTCACTCGTTCACTCTGTGTGCTCATCAAATTGTGTGCTGCAACTCCAGCTTGTTCACTGTCTGTGTCTGTGGGGGTGTGTATGTGCAGAGCTCGGTGGTGAAGCTCGGGACGTGGGGCAGCGATGGCGGGAGCGCCTTCGACATCACGGTGGCGCCGAGGAGGCTAGAGAGCGTCACCATTCGCTGGGGCAAGGTCATCGACTGGCTCGCCTTCTCCTACCGCGACCGGCACGGTGAGGTCCACACCGCCGGGCCCTGGGGCGGCAACGGCAAAGGCGAGGGCACAGAGACGGTGAGCTGATGAGTCACACCGATCTATATATATCAACAAGGCTTCGTCGTAATCATTATTCCTTTTGCATCGATCGATCGAGCAATTCTTGATCATGTATATGGTTTCTGCTGCAAGTACGTTGACAGATCACGTTGGGCCCTTCGGAGTACGTGACGGAGGTTGCCTGGTCGGTGGGGCCGTTCAAGCTCAAGAACGTGGAGCGTTGCATCACCTCCATCAAGCTCGTGACCAACCTCGGGACCTACGGGCCGTTCGGGCACGCGGTGGACAGCACGCACCACAGCCTGCCCGTGCTCAACAACGCCAGCATCGTCGGCATGTTCGCCCGCGCCGGAGATTTCCTCGAAGCCATCGGCTTCTACGTCCTCCCGTTCTAAACTCCAGCTAGCGCCCACACCGGCTTTGCTATATATATCCTCCGTGTTTTTTTTGGATAATTGGATTTGTGTCATGCCAATATGTCATATTGTTACCTTCGCGAGGAATTGAAGGGTCAAGGGAGCCAGCTGGGATCGAGGGGTGGCATATGCTAGGGGGGGCGGGCGTCGCTCAGAGGTGGGGTGGGAAAATGATTCATGGCCTGATTGATCAGCGTTCCCAGAATTTAAGGATTGTATTTGTGGAAGTCTGTATTTTACACTCGAGAAATACTTTTTTTATGCATTAAAGAAACAAAAAAATATATCCTATCAGAAAAAAATACATTTACAAAAAAATTTTGTTTCAAATAATTATGCTCACTTTCTAATGAATATAACTAGAAGAAAATTATTTTCTCAAAAAAATAGAAGAAAAATCTAATCCTGCAAAATTAGAATTATTTTAGGATGTTAAGCCTTGCTTGCATTTTCGCTTGGCGACATTTTAAAGACAACTAATCAGACCGTACCCATAATGTTACCATGTATTTAGTTTCAAGGACTAATGGGATGGGTACCCGTTTCCTCCGAAATATTCCATGCCTGGAAGGTGTTTTACACAATAAGCATACTGGAGTATGCTAATAATTCCTGTTCTGTCATGATCGAGATGCCTCGGAATAAAGCAAGGTACTATAGGGGGTATGGGCGACGATTTATTAATTTGGCGATAAATACACTACATATGCCGGGCACTGTTAATTATTCACTTGTGGTGGAGCAGCCGGTTCCGGAGCTCGACGGCGTCGACCTCCTGGAACCGGTTCTCGGGGATCCAGCACCCCGTCTTGGGGTCCCTCATCCAGAACACCTCCTGTTTCTTGCTCGTCGCCCTCCGGCCATCTGCCGCGCCGCCGTCCGTCGTCGTCCTCCCCGCAGCGGCGGCGGCGGTGACGTGACCGTTCACCGCTCTCGCGTAGACGCCGTAACTTCTCTGCCTGTACATGCACACGCACGACCATAATAAGAATACAGAATACATTAGAAGGAAAAAAAAAGACTTATATATGTAGCATGCTACTGCTGGTGCATATATATATATATATATATATATATATATATATATATATATATATATATATATATATATATATATATATATATATATATATATATATATATATATATATATATATATATATATATGATATATGATATATGTGGGATAACGAAGAACTGAATCAGTACACTTACTTGATCAGGCTGGAGACGACGACGCTGCTTATCTTCGACATTTGTCGCAGCAAAGCACCTAGATTAGATATTGTTTCCGTTTGCTTTGGTTGTGAGCCAAGGCGGGTGTCCGTGGCGTGCATCTTATAATCGCCGTAGCGGCACATATGGAATATATGGGAAGAGGTCGAATCTTGCAAAAACTTTGGACAGGGGGAATCAGTTATTCTTGGCCTAATTTCTGGATCAGTACCTCTATATGCTATGCCTCTAGCATGCTCATCACTTGACCGCTGTGGTGTGGCTACTACTTTTTTATTCTTTCCAAGCACAAAAACGTGAAACTCGACAGAGCACCTAGTGCCTTTCGGTAATTTACATTAGCTGGCAAACCTCATAGAATGTACTACGTTTATGCTGTGGGACATATATTGATTCCTGCATATGTTAAGGTGTTTCATGCGTGTGAGTGGGTGATATATAGTCAATGAAGAGTTTGGCTCTGGTGGTCCTGTTCATAAAATACTTTTGAGAGTACTATTGGAGCGCGAAGGTAATTAATTTTCTGTGACAAAGTTAATTAAACTAATGACTTGTTTGCTTTAAGATTCGTACAATTTTCATGTGGAGGACCACGGAAAGAAACTCAAAAATAAAATGCATATATGGGAATCCTATATTCCACGAGTCACTAGCGACCTGCTGACATTACAAGGATGTGTGTGTGCTATCTGTTTGTATGCATAACTGTTCATAACATGATATTTAGCATGCATGATTAATGATGCTGCCAGCCCGACGTTGTGAAACCGGAATGTGATGCCGGCGCCCTTTCGGTTATCTTACTATCTTTCATAGCTAAGAAAATTCGGACTCACTTTAGACATGTCGAATTTTATCTTGACTGGACTTGGCCGACCTATATAATAATGTGCTTATGTGCGTACGTAAACACAAATTGCAAACTTACAAGAGCTTAATTAGCTGGTAAATTTTTTTGTCGAAGCGTGATTTATGTAAGCGAATACCCTTCGACAATGAGGCTTCTACAGTGACTTCATCAATTTCGAGACCGGTTGGCTAAGTCTTTTGAAGATACTCATAGGGTTCATATCACTACTGGAGAATGGACCTTTAGTACCGGGCCAAAAGCCACGTTAGTACCGTTTATGCAACCGGTATTGAGCTTCTGGTACTAAATGGGCAGCCCCGTTAGTACCGGCTGCAGCAACCGGTACTAACGGGGCCGCAGGGTCGGCGGGACGGACCAGTTAGTACCGGCTAGTGTTACCAGCCGGTACTAACGGGTTTCGAGCCAAAAAATAAAAAAAAATTGTAAGTTTACCAGGAGGCTCGCACACGCGCGATTTTTTCACGTGTAAAGTGCGCGGTTCGTGGGATTCGAACTCACAACCTCTGGCCTCGCGCATAACCCCCTCTACCATCCCACCTATGCATCAGTTGTGATTGAGTGTGATATGCTTTCCTTTTGAACTATACCCCGCAGACCCATTTAGTACCGGCTCGTAACACCAGCCGGTACTAAATGCCAACATTTAGTACCGGCTGGTGTTACGAGCCAGTACTAAATGTACGGGGGCCTTGGGAATCCCCCGGGACCATTTAGTACCGGCTGCTAACACCAACCGATACTCAGGGTTCAAAAAACCGCGGTTTTGCCGATTTTTTTAAATAAAAAAACCGGTCAGGCTAACCGATGGTAGCGGTTTTATAGTGTCGGTTTGGGAGCGGTAACTGGGGTTTTTTGCAACCGGACCGGACCAGTTTGACCGGTTTCCGCGGGAACCGGCCGGTTTTAAACGGTTCTGTGAACCCTGCCGATACTAAATGACACCATTTAGTACCGACTGGTGTTACTAGCCGGTACTAAATGGTCCAAGGGCCCTCGGGAACCCCCAGGGACACGTTAGTACCGGGTTTTAAGGCAACCGGTACTAACGTGAGAGGGACGAATGCTCGATTCTGTACTAGTGATATACATATGTCGTGTGAGTGTGCATGTGCGTTTGTGAATGACTTTTATTGTTGTACTGGGTTTCGAAAACACACGGGCCAATGGGTCCTTGGAATAGATACGGACATTAGCAGGCTGTTAGAAATATAGCTCTAATGTTATTTTAGATTAGTAAGAAAAAATATCTAGTCTTGAGCATTTAAAAGTGAATGTCTACGACCACAAACATACATGAGCACTTAGACTCCAAACCTCAACTCGAATTGAGGAACCTAAAAAAAAAGGACCAGGAAAGAAAGCTATAAAGACTAAGCTTCAAACTTCCCTAAAGCCCTTCTTTAACCTTGTCTTGATCTTTTGCAGCAACCAAACTCTTCACATCAGTTCATCTTCTTAGAAACTTCTGATGTTGAGATAGTAAGATCGTATTGGCTTACTTCAAATGCTAGATGATGATCTCTTGCCGTGTAGACACCGCACTGAGTCGATAACTAACATGATGACCCAATCCCATGAAGCACAATGAAGCTCAATTTCACCATTGCCAACCTAGGGACTCCAAAGCGATGCCTCCACAGGAGAGCAACGCCCCCACCAACCCCACCCCGAACCAACAAGACAAATCGGTTCTTGGTTTTCACCTGAAGAATTCCTTAGAAGATGAAGTCCTCACATTAACCCATTCTAGAAGGAAAACGATGCACCATGGCACTATCGTTGCTGGAATGGTTGAAGACCAAGCAAGGCTTTCGCCCGAGAACTTGCACACACTGACGACCACCCACATCTGTCATTTGCGAAATATGTCTGTTGTCATTACTGCCACGAGGCAGGTCACCGCCGGGCATGAGCTTTCATGGTCGCTAGCGAGACGAGCTTTCGCACGAAACCAGATCCGCCACCTAAGCCTAATGGCCTGGGCAAAGCCAAGCCTCATTGTCACTACCACGGCCACAGGGCACTGGATCAGGGCTGAGCGTATCTCTATCGCCCAAGCCTTCCACGTCGGACCCGTCGCCATGTTGCATCGACAGGAGAACCTAACTCCAACGCCATCAACTACACCGGCATGGAGCCAACTGACGACGGCGGGCATCCTCCTCCAGAGCAAAGTGAGCCCTGCCACCGCCCGCCTTGCGCCCACACGGACTTCCGGATGTGCACTCAGGACGGCGAGGACCCAAGGAGAGAGGGACGAGGGCATCTAGCGGCGGTTAGGGTTTCTGCCTGAGCCGCTGCAAGAGTGCAACGCGGATGTCCATTCTCTTCCATTAATGCGCGTGAGACCATGTGCTTACTGCAATATAGCTCTAATTAATTGTAAGATGAAATCAGTGGTAGAACTTGGGGGGGTGGTGGCAGGAACTATGCCCCCCCCCAACGAAAAATAAAATTACTAATACCTTTTGTTAAAATTTGATCTCTTGTTTTAAAGTTGTATCCTATTATTTTTCAAGAGCAAGAGAGAGCTAATTTGAGATGTCAATTACTCCATCCGTTCAAAATTGTAGATGACTCCAATTTTCTTGGAGAGACAAAGCATCTCAAGTTGACAAAATTTATATAACAAAGCACCGATATATTTATTTATGATGTGTTGACACCGGATTTTAACAGGTCACATTGGTGCCAAAAATGAAGCAGAGTTACAGGATCGGAATCGGAGTTCGGAAGATGGGGCAGATCAAATTGGAATCGGAATCTGAAAAAAAAAGTGTAGTCTGAGTCAGAGCCAGAGTCCGATGAATTGAAATTGGAGAGAAGGGTGATTGCATAAGGAGTCCTGGAAGGCTACCAGGTTGGGTTTATAGAAGGACCGAAATAAAGAGTCGGTTATTTTCTTTAGAGTTTGAGTCGTAAACAGTTGTAAGAGGTCTTTTCTTTTGCGTCAAGTAAGTTTGTCGTAAGCGTTTAAGAAGTCGTAGTCATCAGAGTATAAGTATCGACCCTGCGTGGTCATGGAAATCTGTACACACCAATGTCAAACAAACCTTTACACTTTTTCGCATCTTACATACAATTGTCGGCGACTTCGTCTTTCTTTTTTGCGAGTTCTTTTGGGCACGTCGAGGGTGATCAGATCTCAAGGCTTGCCTGTAAGTCCTGTATTACTGAGTAAGATCCAAGCTTTAACAACCGGCGTATCGCTGTTGTTTCGTTTGGGATTATTCGACAGTTACCGAGTAAACATATAAGCTTTAGTATCTGGCGCATCGCTGTTACTTCGTTTAGATTTTATTCAACCTCTACCTAGCTTAGAATAGGCTTTGATCGGCTGTTATTTACTCAATTTTCGGATCTGATATAGTCGTTTAGATCTATTCTAAGTGTTGCTCTGCTTAGCTTGTTAGGTTATGTTTTAGTAATCTCACTCTGCTTTGCATCGGAATCGGCTGATCTAGCTGTTTCTTTATTGTAGATCGGAAACCAGTTCTGATCTGGTCTTCATTGCTAAATTGGAAACCCAGCCGATTTCGCAGTGACACTGACGTCCGATTTTCCTTGTCAATCAACAGGTCAGATTGACTGGCACGCCCTGCATCATCGGCCACAGCTGATTTCGTGTGCTAGCACGTGAAGGTCTTTCCCGATTTTTGCGTCAACATGATGCCACATAAGTGCCATCACTTTTTTCATTTTAAATATATTTTCATAGCTTATTACTTGGTGCCACAAAACTTTGTGAATCCCTCTTTAATTTTGATCAAACATAAAGTTGTTAGACTCTCTAAATTGATAGAATGACTAAAACTTGGAATAGAGAGAGTATGTTCACTATAAATATGATCTACTTAGGAATCTAAAGTTTCATAATTTGACAAGGGTAGCTTATCTTTTCGGTAATAAAACTTGTAAAGAGTAGGCTAGAATTTTTTTTTAAAAAAATGCTTGGTACTATGTGAGAAGAGAGATGACAGTGAGCGACATATTTGATTATTGGTGATTTCAATATGGTGAAGAATCACACAATGAAATTTAAATAAAAAGGTATATTGACCACTTTGTGAATTATTCACCTTTTTATTGTCATTCATAATTAATTGACTATAGTCTTGACTATAGTCAGAACTTAACTAATAATTCACACTATTAACTGTTGTTTATACAGCACTAAAAGTCCCCAAAATATTTTTAGACAAACAACAGTGCTATCATGTCTGGAACAAAGGTCGGTAGTAGCAACTAGCAGCTCTAGAGCTAATAATAATTCAGCCGCCGATGATCTTGACGAAAAGATCCATCTCGAAGACGACGACGGTGGTGTTGCCGCTGGGCGTGGTGGGGTTGTCCCCGAACCTGGTCGTCAAGCTGTACCCCGTCGCTCGCTGGAACCTCCCCGTGCCGCCCACGACGCCGCGCTCCACCATGTCGGCGGCGAGGTCGACGCGGCCGTCGACCACCAGCGTGCTGCCGGCGTAGTCCCCTTCCGTGAAGGCGAGGACCACGGTGGTGCACCACGCCGCGGGGCTTCCCAGGTCGGCCTGCACGAGCATCCCCTGGGCCCGGCCCAGGTACGGCGACGCCGGGTCCGGCCCGTCGCGGAGCTCGTCGTCGATGGCGCCCATGCTGCCGAACCAGGGGTTGCCCCAAGCAGGGTGCAGGGAGCCCGTGAGCGAGGCCGTGCTGGTGTTGGTGTTGGTGGTGCTCGCGATGAGGGTCTCGTGGTGGATGTAGAGATGGAGGTGGGTGAGGCCATCTTCCCCGGCCGCCACGGCAGCGGCGGCGAGCAAGGCGAGGAAATGGAGGGTGGTCGCCGGAGATGCCGTGGACATGGCGCGTATCTATCGGTGCTTGTTGGAAACTGGGTTCAAGCGAGGACAGACGATAGAGTACTAGAGTTACAGGGACTCAGTGAAAGGAACCAGAAAGTCAGTAAAGGAGCAGGTTTGGGGATTTGTATATGCGATAGGAAGCGCGAAACTGATTGGTGGTCGTTCGAGAATGTTTCATGTTTTGTCATGTTTACCAACCGTGTGAGGTCAACAACTGCCACCACTGTCCTGCAAAAGTGACGTACTCACATAAAGTATCCAGCAAGTGCTCAGATGAAAGGTTACTGTAGGAGTAGTGTATGTATATTCTGCCGTTGTCTCGTTGTACAATCTTCTCTTTTATTCCTTGGTCAAAATACAAACTTTCAAAACAATTGGACTCAGTTCGGCTGACAAGGTTTCTTCGATCTGTCCACTTGGATTTAGGATCTGTTGGGAATAGCTCCCACAACAACTTTCTTGCCTGAACCTAGAGTAAGGCGTGTCAAACAGTTTTTTTTTTTAAGAAGTGATGAAAACTGATTCTGTAAAATGATCTCTAAAATAAACTAAGGATCTTATTAGGGAAAAATTAATATCTTCTGATTTATTGTCTCCCTATATATCATAGAGTTACTCCACTTACGGAATCAAAATTATTAGGAGAAGCTCAGTCACACCTCTATCTAGATTTTTTTTTTTGAGGGGGACAAGGGAAGATGGACAGGAAAGGGGCGAGCGACCCACCACGAGCCGGCAAAGCCCACGGCCACGGCCCTTACTTACTTGTCGTCTGGTCCGGTCCACCCAAGAGTGCCCATGGGTCGGATTCCTTTCCCGGCCTACTAGCGCGTTGCATGGCCCGCTATACTTATAGCAAAAGGTAGAGGTCCGGCCAGCTCAAAATATAGGGTGTGTTTGGTTACCTGGACAAGGGTAGCCTGGCTCGCATCAAGTAGCCAGGCTCCCATGAGCTAGGTTCGTTGCATGCAATCAGGCGTGTTTGGTTGCCTGGTTGTCTCGGGCCAGGCTATGCAGAGATTGTGTTTGGTTGGCTGCATGTATCCTTGTCGGGTACCAAACTACGGGGTACCCTAAATAACGGCCCAAGTTGGCCCAGCGAGAAGGCCACAGGGGGAAGCCCAAGGCACGGCGGCCCGAGAAAGGCCCACTACCACGGCACCCCCGAGAGGCGAATCTCCGTCTCGTTCGAGGGCGCCCCATGCCGTCGAACGGGAATCTCCGTCTCGTTCGAGGGTATCCCTTGCCCTCGAACGGGAATCTCCGTCATGTTCGAGCCCTCTGCGGTTGAGGCTGCCGGACAGGCCTCGAAGACTCTACCCCAGACGCAATAAATGCGGGACATGACCGCACACTCCGCTTCGCCACGCCTCAGATGGGACACCGGTCGCCTCCGACTGAGCCAGGCACTGTGTCCCTGAACCGAACCCTGTGCAGTCAGGGCAAGTGACAGGCCGTACCACGGCGCCAACAACTCCACGACCGGTCTTCCCCCGGAGCATGACGCAAGGCCTCGAAGAAGGACTCCCGAAGAACGACAGAAAAGACACGACACCATCTCCACCCTCGATCAACACCCCTCGAAACAACGGCTGGCTAATGAGAAGTCAGCGATGGCGACATTCATGCCGTCAGCAAAGGTTGGAAGGGGCGATTCCTGCCAGCACAGTGCACGGCATGGCGCCACAGTACATCAAATAGCATGATCACCACGATCTCTTTTGTACCGTTTTTCTCATCCTTAAACTATAAAAGGGGAGGAAGCCTAGCACATAGGCGGGGCGATTCATTCATACGCACACCACACACATCTCAGGGACTTGGGAGCTCACCTTCCACTCCCACCTTGCTTGTAACCCCCCTACTACGAGCAACACGAAACTCGGTGCTACGCACCATTGCTGGACGTATGGCCGCGCGGCCGGAACCAGGATAAATCCTTGTGTCCCAAGTCTGATCGACCAAATCCGCCATCCCACGTAGAGTTAGCGACGCGATCACTAGTTAGTGCCGGTTTGACCAAATCAGGCACCGACAATCCTCAAGTTCAAATGCGAGATGCAGTTCATTGTGTTTGGCAAGCTGCATTGCATCAGTTTCCAGTTACCTCCTACACCTAGTGGTAAGGTTACCACCATGTCCAGCATAAGGAGGGAAAATATACATGCAACATTAACCATTACATAAATTTGCAAACTAAAAAACAATAACTAAGAACTGAACCATTATTACATCTTTAACAGTGAATGCAAAATGGTTCTTCCTTTGAGTTGGTGCACCATGGTAGCCATTGACTTGAGCATGGGCCTCATCTCACCTGGAGAGAGCTCAACTTTGCCGGCCAACATAGACAACATACCAAGTAAAGGAAAGAAAATTAGTGAAGGAAAAAATATCAACTAGATTAGCAAAGAGACATGTGCTCAGGTCAAAATAGAGGACATTTCATGAGAAATGAAGCAATTGTACATCATTGGCAAAAGACATGTGCTCAGAATAACCAGAATAATAGTAAGCAATCATGAACAAGAAGCAAGAAACATGTGCTTCATCTGCAGCGGCGGCGGCACCACCAGCATTGCCGGCACTAGCCATAGCAACAGCACCATCAACAGCAACCTCAGGTCCAGGAAACACAAGCTCATCAGCAGCCATAACCTCCTCCGCCATCCCAAACACAAGCTCATCAGCAGCCATAACCTCCTCCGCCATCCCCTATTTCCAGTCACCAGATCCCACACTCAAGTACGAAAACTCAGCAGGAACTAATGCCTCATGTCTAGTAAGAAAATATAATCATCATTACACATGTCTCGAGCCTCAGGTAAACAGAAATAATTTCAAGCCTCAGCAAAAAATAAACTGAATTTAATCATTGCATATGTCCAAGCCTCAGCAAAAAATAAAATGAATTTAATCATTGCATATGTCCAAGCCTCAACAAAAAAAAATAAAATGAATTTAATCATTGCACATGTCCATGCCTCAACTAAAATAAACTTAAATCATAGCAGATGTCCAATAGAACAGAATAGAGGAAAGATAAGGGCGTGTTTGGTTCCTGAAAAATGCCAGTTGAGATTTCCTAGCAAAATCAGAACATGAAGGGTCATAGGCATGGACAAATGCTCATACAGGTACCATAAACATCACAGGGAGCATCATAGGCATGGACAAATGCTCATACAGGTAGGAAAAAAATCACAGGGAGAATCATATGCATGGATAATTGTTCATACAAGTAGGAAAATCAACACAGGGAGCAACATAGGCATAGACAAATGCTCAGAGTACAAGCAAAGATTCACAGAGAGTACTCAGATCGAGGAGAGAGGGGAAAGGAGGGAGGATTCATTTTATCCAAAAGAAAAACCAGACGAGGAAACAAGAGTGAGCTCAGATCTGCATGGACAAACAACAAAAGCACATGAACAAAACATACAAGAAAAAAACACATCTTTAGTGCTCCTCTAGCCAGATTACACGGGGAAAAAGTTGGACTTGCAAAACAAGGGAGAGACGATTACTTGCCTCAAGAACTCGAATCCAGAGCACCTGCAAAACAAAGACGGGGAGACAGAGGGTCAGCAGCCACAAATCGATGAGCAACACCATAGATCCAAGAACTACAGTGTACTAGAGGAGGAAAAGGAGGAGGAAGAGAGGAGAAGAGCACCTGTTGCCGGAGGAGATGAATGGTGAGCGAGCGTGCGGGAGAGCGAATGGCGCGAATCCGGTGGTGAATGGCGCGAAACCGACGGTAACCCTAGCCAAATCTCGTGAGCTCCTGCCGCCCAGCTTTCCGCCTCCCGCGCGCACGCGCCCTGCACCACGCGAGCCTGGCCGGGGAGGAACGCTCGAGCTGGCCTTTCCCCTCAGCCTGGCCCGGGGACGCCTTTTGCACGCGTGGAGCCTGGCTCGGAGGGTGGACCAGGCTACCAAACACGCGGTGCCTGCACGCGTCGGGCCTGGTTCGCCCCCGTGCAGGCAACCAAACACGCCCATAGTAAATTGTGGGTGTCCGGCTGATCAAATTCATCGCCATGTCAAAAAAAAACTAAATCTGTTCTTTTCATCTCTTTTACCGAAAACAAATATACTCTCACAGCCCTAGCTATGTTTAAGTTTCAAAATTTGTCCGAAAATATAACAACATTTGAGTTGATTGAATGGACGAACATACAAAAATAACCTTCGAATAATTAATTATCTTTGTGGAGACATGTAAGACGGATCTAGACCAATTTAATGAAGGATATATGCAGAGACATTTTGCCACGCTTTTAGGGTATCTAAAAAAAACTAAAAGTAGTAATATTTTGCAATGATGTAGTTATATCTATTTGATGATGACCTGTTTTCGTAGGTTAATGGAAGTTCTTTCCATCTCAAAATACTAAAGCAAATGAACTGTGGCTTATCGTATTTCTTGCAACGCCCGCTGACCCAAGCCTTGGGAAATGAGAATGGATGTTTAAAAGTATTAGAAAACTCTTTGTTTCAGTTGGGACGAGAGAATTTTTGGTGGAACGGGAAATGGAAGTGTAAGATCGATCGTTTGGCGTTTAGATGCAATAATGCAATCCTCTTCAGGAGGTGAAGCAGGGAAGGATCCGACGTTATAAAGTTCAAGACACGAAAATCTTCAGTGACAAAGTGAGCACATTGTGAGGCAAACGAGACGCAATTCCTACTGCAACTGAACCAAAAAAAGATGCTGAGATGCATGCTACTCTTTATTTCAGAAACGGCACCAAGGCCGCTGCGTTTATTCCGAGGAGCAACATCCATCAGGGAACACAAGGGAGCACCGGTAACCAACTGCACACAGACACCACCCAAGATAATCCATCCCTCTCGACGACTCACTCACCCCAAACTAATCAACTCAAACTAGCAGCAACACCCACATCAATGGAGAAGACCTTTAATTCTTGAAGAAAGAGCAGACGCCGGCTATAGGAAAACAAGACTCTTCTTTTTCGCCTCCGAATCCGAAAAAGAATCAGGGGGAGACATAATCCAGGAAAAAGACACGACTTCAAGTGCTCCCTTCTTTCAGGTCTCTGCCGCTGCATCACTTGCTGGAGGGCTCTCCCTCCACGGCCAACGGCACGGTGCTGGCCATGGTGCGGTACTTGAGCGCGTACAGCATCTCCAGGTATCGCCTGGTCTCGCGCCTCTCCAGGTTGGAAACGTACTTCCAGAACCCGTACACTCCCGTCAGGGTCATCAGCCTCTCCGAGTAGAGCTTCCATGTGTATCTGGATCGAAAGAATAGGTGAAATATAAAAGAACATCAGTGAATCATACTCAGAAATATTGACATGGAGAACAGAGATCGGTGTTGTTAGTAAGATGCTTACTTCTCCTCGATACGCTGGAGGCCGCCCTGCGAGATCTTGGTCCAGTGGCTGGAGTCTTCCTTGCACTTCTCGAAGAAGTCCACGAGCAGAGCTGAGGCCTTGTCGCCCTGGTATGGGTCAATGTGGTAGCCGGACACGCCGTGCACGATGATCTCAGCTGGACCACCATAGGCAGTGGCGAATGTAGGCAGACCGCAGGTCATGGCCTCAACCACAGTTAGACCGAAAGCCTCATAGAAAGCAGGCTGTGTGCAAAAAGAGCAATACGTGAGAACAGAATTTAACTTAAACGTGAGTCTTCCAGCGAGATATGACAAACAAAACGCAGCAGTCAGGATTAGTCACCTGCACGAAGGCGCCCTGGGTGTCGCAAATGTAGCGGTAGAGCTCACCGTTGCGGACACGGTTCATCTGGGCAGAGATCCAGCGGATGTGCCCGTTCAGGTTGTACTGCTCGATGAGGTCAAACATCTTCTTGAACTCGGCCTGCTCCTCCTTGTCCTTGGACGGGTTGCCATGGTCACCGCAGACAACCACAAGGTTAACCAACTCCTGCAGGCGCTTGTTCCGGCCGTACAGCTCAACAAGACCCGTCAAGTTCTTGACGCGGTCAAGACGAGCCATGGAGAAGATGATGGGCTTGTTCCTGTCGTTAAGCACAAACCTGCACACAATCGGAATTGCAGTCAGATAACCAGTAACGAATGTGTCACAGGTCACAGCAACACGGCTTAAGCTAATGCATGATATGATTCTTACTTGTGCTCATTGTTCTCGGTTTGGCTGTAGAGGAGCTCCTCAATCTCAGGGTGGAGGGAGGTCAGCCTCTTCTGTGACTCGGTGTAAGGGAAGTAGATGGACATGTCCGCGCCAGGCGAGACAATGTTGAACTTAGGGTCGAACACATCAATACCGTGGACGACACGGTAGAGACCAGGCATTGTGAACGCCATGTGTGACTCGTACTGACCAACGGTGTCCTTGCTGAAAATTCAGGAAAAAAAAAGTCATCAGAACAGGGAACTATATATAACAGCATGACCACAATGCTTTAATAAATATTACTTACTTTCCAGCAATCTCTTGGAAGGTACTGGTGATAATGAAGTCAGCGTGGTTCATAGCTATCAAGTCAGTGGTGAACTGGCATGAGAAGTGGTAGTGATCCTCAAACTTCTTCCAGTAGAGGTCAGAGTTAGGGTACTTAGTTTTCTCAAGAGCATGGGCAATGGTACACTGCATATCAAGAAAAACAAGGCAGCATGAGCAACGAACAGAAGGTGTTAACAAAATACTTCCAGTCCAAATAGTTAAGATTCATACGTGAGTAACACCCATCTTGTGCGCAAGCAAACATGCAACAAGGTTTCCATCACTGTAGTTTCCGATGATCAGGTCAGGGTTGGCCTGAAGCTCTCCAGCAATCTCGTGTGCCACATCCTGACAGCAATTAAAGACAGAGTAAGCAAGATGTTAAATCTTTATCAACAAATTTAATATAAGATCAACGTTTGGTATTTACATCAGTGTAAGTTTCCAGGTATGGCCAGACTTCAAAACGCGAGATCCACTTGCGAACTATTCCATTCTCAGTTCTGAATGGCACACGAAGGATGTGGCAGTGCTCAGTGCCAAGGACCTTCTCAAGACGCTGGCCACAGGTGGTGCCAGTTGCATCAGGAAGCAACCTGGTGACCTGCACCAAACCAAAGAGAGCTCATTATTGCAACCATTAAGCTGGTAAGTTTTGCTTTAGCATATTAGGCATCACACTTACAATAAGGATCTTTGGTGTGATGTCAAGGCCGCACTGCTTGATCCTCAGCAACATTTCATTCTCCATAGCGCGGACTTGATCCAAAATGTAAACAACCTGTAGGTGATATGGACAGATTCATGAGAACAAGTTCAGTGTGCCATTGAGTCTATAGATGGCCAAATGGGCGGGCCGGGCCGGCACTGGCACTAGCACTATTTGGCACGGCACTATCTGGCACTAGCACTATTAGACACTATTAGTAATCGTGCCGTGCCGTACCGTGCCGTCGTGCCAACCTTCCGGCCCAAGCACTGCACTATGCTATTTTATAGTGTCTTATCGTGTCGTGCTAGCACTATGAGCACTATGGCCCATCGTGCCTATATGGGCCACGGCACTATGTTTTCGTTTGTTTAACTAAAAAATCATCACAAATTTATATGAATACACCTCTACTTTATAAAAAATACTAACTTTATACTAAACTTATGTAAAGATAGAAAAAATTTATCATATAATATTACATGTATCTCTTTAACATCACTACAGATCTTATTAATCGTGCTTACATAGTGTATGGCCAAAAATCGTGCCGTGCCTGGGCCAGCACTATGGGCCGAGATGGCGGCCAAGCACTACCCATACATCGGGTCGTGCTAGGCACTGGCACTATAGCTACAGTGTCGTGCCGTGTTAGGGTCGTGCTTTTTAGTGTCGTGCCTCGTGCCGCCCACTGGGCCCGGCCCATTTGGCCATCTATAATTGAGTCTGCTAACGATATATACATGTAGGTACGAACTGTACCTGGCCTCCAGTGTCAGGGTAACCCAAGACATTGGCTTGAGCGAAGTAACCATGTGGAGACATGATGACAACATTGAACACCATGGGGATTGTGCCAAGGAACTTCTCCAGGGTGGACGGATCTGGGGCCTCAAGAAGGTCCAAGAGGAGGTGGATAGTCTCCTGTGCGCGCTTAGCACGGTCACCCCAACCCTTCTCCAGACCCAATTCCTGGAACCTATTTGTCAAGTCAGAAGATGTCAAATCACAAGAAAACAAATACATAACTTTGGTGGTTTTATGTGAAAGGAATTGCGATCACGCAAAACACAATCAGTACCTGTGGTGGAAGTCAGCGTATGGGGTATCAGCTGGAAAGCCGGACAGATGCTCCTCAGCCTTCCTCAGAGCACCCTGGAGAGCACTGAGGCTGCGGATTCTGTCGTTCAACATCATGGTCTGCAGAAATCATAAAAGTTCAAATTTCAAGCAAGTTCAAAGCCAAGTCATAACTATGCCAACAGGAAAACTAGCATATGAATAAATAGTTCAGGTTCAAAAGGATTAAATCATCAGTTTTAGACATCAGCAGCTCAGCATGGCCGCGACAATTTTACAGCGATTGCATCACAATCTGACTTGAATTATCTACAATTTCTACTTTACTATATATACTTTGTTGACAAATTCTATTTGACTAGCTATCTGAAACGTTAAATTAAATTAAGGAAACAGGTGAAATATCAGCTCACCATCCCCTTGTAGTTGTGGGCTCGAAGGAAGTTGAGCAGGGGGTACATGCTCTCCTTGTCATGGAAAAGCTTTGATGACAGGTGCCTGTTCAGGAACTGCACACCGTTTCCAATGGACTTGGACAGAGAAGGACGAGGGAAGGAGGCATTGAATGGCTCGAAGTCCAGCTCAAGAACAAAGTTGTTGTTGGGGCTGAAATATACACATAAAAGACATTACAATCATATATAACCTGAACATTTTTCAGATATCAAGCATGATCTGTATAGATCCATGTTCTCAGTTTATGTGCATATTTATACCCTTCTTCCACAAGCTGTTCCTTGAACTGCAGGTACTCAGGGACTCTGAGCTCCTCAACAGCGAGCTCACTCACATTGACCCTCACATACTCCCAGACACCAGGCCTGGGGCGAATGGCGAGTGCAACCCATGGGGGGATAACAATTGCTTCCTGTTAGATAAGACAACATAGATGTTAGAGAAGGAGCACACACCAACAAAGAATAATGCAGACTAGTGAGATCTGAAATTCTGAATCTGATGCAAACCTGAGCGGCCCTCAGGACATCCTCAAAGGCACCATCCTTCAGCTTCTCGCGCTCAGCCTCAGGGATAGCGCTGTTGTACTCAGCAATGATCTGGTGGGGCTGCAGCATACCCTTACCAAGGTTTTTCAGTCTGCACAAAATATAATCAAGTAATATCAGAGCATGCCAGACATGTCAATTCAATTTATATTCAATCAAGAGTTAATGTAACGTTTGATCAGAACTCAGAAGATGCTAGTTAATATAGGAACACATATGAGCAAGTCACAAACTCATCATCGTGAAAATGAAAGACATCACACCCCCCCCCCCCCCCCCGCGTGACCAAACTACACGTAATCACATTTATATATGTAAATCAGATCTAGTCATATTTTTATCCATTTATGCATCATGGACATGTCAGATCTACGCAAACAGACTAGCAATATCATATTCTGGAACTGGAAGACTTTTAGTAACAGGCATTTCGATAAGTTCAGTCTTCAATCATTCTATTCAGATTTGTTTTGAATATAAAATTGAAAATACACATGCAGCTAGATCTGATAATAGTTCAGAGACAGTCCCGCCAATTATTAATAAAACGTGGATTATGTACGTATCATTATTGATCATTGTTCAGTACTAGGTTTCGACACATCTGGGATGTATTTAAATATCCATTTTCTTTATCATGAACATCATAGCTACAATATTTGTCAGGAAGGAATGCATGCAGTTCAGCATACAGTCATACACACATCATGCTAGATCTAACAATATAACGATGCTACTTGTCTTAACAATCATATTCAGTAAAACGATACTGATAACAAAAAAAATGTAGAGATCTTTTATAGCAGTGAACAAAGGAAGTAATCTGCTGAAGAGAGAGAGAGAGAGAGAAAAGAACACTGCAGACCTGGTGAAGACGGCGACGAGCTCATTGGGGTGAGCAGAGAGGGAGTCGCCGATGCGCTCCCTGACGCTGTGGAGGCGGCTCAGGACACGGTCGCCGGCAGCTTCCCCCATTGCTATCCTCTTCTTGGGTCCTCAGGCCTGCACAGCCCGACAGAAACGGAAGCTTCAGTCAGCAGAGAAACGCATTCAGAACCAGTAACTGCAAATGTATCCTTAAAACCCCCCATGAAGTCATAAGCCCAACCACCAACAATCAGTCTTGCCACACCATTGAAACTTCTACCTCACCGAGAAATTGTTGGAGGCAAGAAAGCAATGGAACTACTTCTACATCAAGAAAGGAAAACAAAATAACTGAAATCCTAGAAATAAGGAAAACCCAACACAGCAGGAGATATCAAAGTCATACAAGAATCGATGAGAAGGAAAGCTTCCGAAGGCCGAGAATGGTGAAGGGGGGAGGTGCCTATTTATACAGGTCTGACGAGAGAAACCAACAAAGACACGTCGATTGAACCAACGAGGGAAAAGCTTGTGGCTTTGGCACCAATGGCCGTTGGCTCCAAAATCCGTTGGAAGTTTGGAACCAAAGCAAGCAAGGACGAAGAGTGACGGGGCAGAGAACCTCAATAGACGTTCTAGGCTCTTCTAAGCACGAGATCAGCATGGGGTTGGGGTTCCTTGCAGGCCATGACAAGTTGATTAACGTAAACAGAAGTAATTACTCATAGATGGTACTATAAGACAGGATTAGTCTAAAGCTAAACCATGGCCATTAGCACATGGCGAAGTGGAGGCAACGGATAAAGCCAACAACTTATCTTATCAGACCAAAATAATCAGAAAACAATTCTTTAAAAAATAGAAATAGAAATAAGCATAGAACACTGCCGGATCTAGCCTTCTACCAGCTTCATCTTCGGTCTGGGAAAAAAAATATGGAACCTTAAACCCAGAGAATGATGTTAACTGAACCCAAGATCCAGAAGCAACGAGACCTTCCCTGCCCGGACAAACAGGGTCCCTCCACTAGATCTCCTCAAGTGGCAGTTGACCCAGGTTGTTAAAGCTTACCCCCAATAATTCACCGGATCTCACGCAATCCCCTCCCTTGTGCAAGAACCATGGTGCAAGAACGGTAAAAAAATGATCTTTTTTTTTTCTACCAGTGCAAGGAGAGGAATTGCATGCAGAGGCAGCACCTCCCCCTGCAGAGTGGCAGCAGGTTCAGAGAATCGGAGAAAAAATTTGGCATGACCTCCCCTGGATCATCGATCACGGGTCTAAGAAACCGAGCAGAGTGCAGTTACTACTTGCTACCGGCACGGCCGTCGGCCGTCGCGGTCGGACATGAACATGATCACACGGGGAGCATTACAACGCCGGCGGCGGTTCGCCAGAACAGAACGCCGTTCACGCACACGCATGAACAGCCGTACTAACAGAGCAAGAGAGCAAGAGCACCTCCATTGCAGGAGGTCGATTGCATTACCTTTCTCCGAGAGGAGAACAGGGGTGTCAAAGGAAGGAGGTGCTGCTCCTTCCAAAGGGGAGAAAACCCAAGAAACGCAACGCACTAAACGCAAATCAAATGGACGGGGTAAACGGAGGTGGAATGGATTGGTGAGTGGAGAGGCAGCCCCGAGGCCGTATTTATACACGGATTGCAGGGGATGGGGTGGGGGCCCCTGCTCCCACAATCTTCGTCCCTTTGCTCATAATCAAATGGTAGGTGGGAGGGTAATTTTATGGTAGTGCATTTGGTTTGGTTTTAATCTGACGCCGCCAAGCGGATCGATTTCTTTACATCTGCGGGTATGATAGGATATGATTAGCAGATGGGATTTGTGCAGCCGTGAGTATGGCTGTATGCCTTGTATGCGGAGGGCCTTTTTGCTGGTTTCTTGGGGGAAAAGCTGAGGCTTTGCACAGATTCGGATGCTGAGCTTTTTATTTTTAAAGTGAGTTTTAGAGTTTTTCTGCTAGCTAGAGCATCAACAAAAGCTTTAGAATAGAATTCATGTAAAAAATAAAACTTGTTGGAAGAGAAGATTATAGTTTATACATGAGTAATGATAAGACACTCGTAAAATAGATCGAATCCATGCATAAAGTTAGCATATTATTAACTTTTGAACATCAACATATAAGAAATAAGCACCCCTAATAATTTGGACTTTTGTGTTAACAAGAGTGCACTCTAAAGAAGCTGATGTTATCTGAAACTAACAAGAATGCAACGCAAGTACAATTTGAAGTCTTGCACGAACATATATCTTGCCCTTGCAACATATATTAACATATTTTTTCCTATGACTCTAGCTAAACTTCAGACTAAACTCATGCTCCATTATAAACTTCCTATTAACAGAGTTTATGATTAATTTAGGGTGTGTTTAGATTGTAGGAAAAAACACTGTAGCATAAGAAAAACACTGTAGCATTCGCTGGGAAACGTGTTTTGTGAGGAAGGAATATTGAAAAGTTGAAATGAATAGTGAAAAGTTGGAATGAATAGTGAATAGTTGGGAATCTGAACATGGCCTTATACTCATGCTCCATTGCTAAATGGAAGTCAGAGGTTTCAAAACCAGCCACCGTCACCATCTACCATCTGACCTTCGTACACGGAAAACAGAGGGAGCACATCATCAGTCTCAAAAACCACCAAAGGTGTGACGACCCCATGGTTTCTGACGCAAGCCATTAAGGTATCTGCACCCCGTATTTGCACACAAGAAGCCACGCAGACCTTTCCTTGCTTCAAGCGACACATGGCTCTTACCCTCTGACAAAATGACGGCAAATGGAGCCACATGGCTCTTATTACTTGCATCTGTATGATGAGGTATATTGGGAGGTGACCGTGAGGTGGGATCCGGTTTTTTTGCGTGGGTTGGAAGCAAAGGTGAGGCCGCCTACTTTTAGACTACCCACAGGCTGATCCTAGTATCCAGCCCGGATGTTTAACTGGTTTTGCAGGTTTTTTTTCCATCAATCAGTACCAAATGTAGTTCTCAGATTTTACTTGTTTTACCCTCCTCAAGAACAAAAAGTCTTGACAAAAATGTTTAAATCATTTCAGTGCAAGGGATAACTAGAATAGAAGGATTATTTTAGTGTTAGTGTGAACGTGTGATGCTCTGCTAGTTGCCACATTGTCTTTTTTAGAAAGTCGTGTTTTTAAATTTTATCACAGATTGCCCTTTTATGTAGTAAGTAAGTATCCTTATCGTCCAGGAAAAAATAGTTGCCATCCTTTACATGTACAATAAAAAAAAAGTATTAGGCCTCCAAGCTAATATGTTTGCTGCATTTGCTAGATGACAAGGTGCATGAATGAGAGTATTGAGAACCACACTACCTATATATGCGTATAGGTTGGTTTTTGTTGTATCTACATAATAGTTTGCTCAGTTATTCTATTTCTATCAACTTGAGTGTCTGCTACTATAGACTCATTTGCTCAGATGTAAATCTACAGTAATAAAAACTTGAACTTTCAAAGTATGACATCAGCAGTGACCACTGACTTAAGTTTACTTGAGGAAGATAATAGAAAGTAAAAGTTTATCAACTATAGTATCACATATTTTAGTGTTATAATGAGTTTAGTTTAGGGACATGAATAAGATCATTTTTATACTACTTAATATGGTGTACTGGTATACAAAACGCAAACATCCTAACATCATTTATGTTGAAGTCCATTTCTAATTTCTACAAAAGTAATATCGTGAAACATGCTTTGATATAGATCTGCTTATGCATTTCCCGCATAGTTAAAAACTAGTAGTTTGTAGGCCTTAATTCTAAGTATATTATGGTCAAAATAAAATAGTACTTCCTTACTCTACATCAGCCATGGTGCATCTTTCTCCAGCTAAAAATATCGCACCTTAATACCTTTAGTCTATGTTATTGAATCACTAAACAATATGTTACTTTCCCTCTCACTCCTATTTCTTGGCCGCAACATCTCTGAAGAGTCAATTCTAGCATTGCGGTTATAATTAGACCCTTGGCCGTGACAAGTATATTATACTCTCTAAAAGTACATGGCAGTGTTTAGAAGGTGGTCTCTTGATAGTGATATAAGTGCATATAGCAAGATAGATTTTTCATAAGTTTTATTATAAAGAAATATAGTATAAATAACCATGTTTACTTATCCATTCACCTTTAAGGAAATATTTGTTACATCTCATTCCATCATTGGTTTCGAACTAGTATAAATGAATCATAAACTAGAAATGGCATCCTGAATTCTTTCTCTATCTCTCAATAAAATTTCAGTAACGTTTCAAAAAGAATCTCGCTAGAGCTGTAACCAAGCGCATGACATTGTCAATGGGTAGATAATGATCTGCATAAATTACAGATCCAATAAGGGTTTGTTTGGCATGGATCCAGAGCTGCCTAGAGCACCTCCAGCTCCAAAGTCCACTTGGAGCTAGCTCTCGGTGGAGTTGGAGTTGTTTGGATAGAGATGCTTGGTTAGGAGGGCAATCACAACTCTAGAAAAGATATTTTTATGGTGGATTGTCAGTATTGCCTATAATCCATGGCCCCACATGTCATGCTCTTATTCTAACTTCTTGTTCCTCACGTTGCTGGCGGCGCAAGGCAGGAGTGGCGTCATGATAGGTAGCTCGAGGGTGGAGGGGGCGTAGAGGTTAGGGGCAAGCATTGAGTTCCAGGGCTCGATATGGACGGGAGTAGACATGACGAGCTGTGAGGCCACGAAGGTCAGATCGATGGCCCACCATAGGGAGGAGAAGGGGCGGCAAGCAGGGGACGGGACAGGTGTCGCGGCTAGAGGGAGGCAGCACGGGATGAGGCCGTTGACACGGCTCAAGGGTGGCGACGGCCTACGTGGCTCAAGGGCGACGACAGAGCGGCTAGAGGCGGCAACGCTGGACAGGGCTAGCAGCGTGAGACGGGGCTGGTGGCGTAGGGCGGGGGATGCAAAGTGGGGGGCGACAGTGTGTGACGAGGGCGGTGGAGGACGGCGGGCGGTCGGACAGGGAAGAGCGTAGTGAAGAGAGACGAAATGTTCGGAGGGGGCTGAAAAATAGAACGAAAAATGTATTAATAGAGGTAGGTAATTACCTCCAAGCTTCATAGAGTTTTGGAGCTGCAAAATGTACTCTACAATTGCATCCTCATCTGCACTATAGCTCCAGAGTTGAGAGCGATTGAGGTGTTTAGCTAGAAAATGAGTTGGAGTTCAAGTTCATAGACATACCAAACAACTCGTAAATCCAAACCGTTAGCACGGGCGATGTTCATTGAGTTGGCGCGCATGCTGAAGTAATGAAGTGGCAGTGCACGTGGTAATTGTTACGGAGCCCAGTGCCCCAGTGCACACTGCACAGCCACGTCCTGGACTCACGGTCTAACCTATGATGTCCGGACGTCGTGCAAGAATCCAATCATGTGGTCCTCAAGGTGGCTGGCCACGTGGCTCGGTTCACCTTTACTACAGACAGAACTCTTTTTTGGTAGGCCATGATCTTATGTTATGCAGTTTGAAGCAGTTGGCTGCTGATACTTTCTTTGAGCATTTTATATGAGTAATATGAATGTATTTGGTTAGCTAGAACTAGAGAATGATTGGAGTAATAATAGTAGTATGAAATGAATGTGAAAAATGTTAGTATTCTCTTTTGGGTACTAATTAATAATATAAATAAATTGGTGATTCTTTTTGCAGGTGAATAAAATTGCATTTCTAGTTAGAATTTAAAGCCATAATCACTCGATCCCTGATCACAGCTACAATTTGTTATGTTACATCGGGAACAGATCAATATAGGTATATTAGTGACGTCAAGTGCCCCCAATCAAAGTTTTGAAGCTAAGAGCATCTCCAACAGTGCCAAAACAGGTTTCTAAAATATTGTTTTGTGAATTAATGGTAAAATTCTTGCTTCAACAGTGCCATAAATTGGTTGCTATTTTTCCAAACTCCCAAAAATAGTGGGCTCTAGAGCCATTTTTACCCCCTTGACCTGCACTCTCAATCCTGAAGTTTAACTATTTTAAAATTAATTATTAGGAACTGTTGGAGAAGGTTTTTTTGCTCCCAGTAATTTTTGGAAGTTTCTAAAATCAATGTTTTGGGATTTTTTTTTGGCACCGTTGGAGGTGCTCTATGATGGTCTTTTTTTTCAATGTTTGAGTTTCCTAAATTTAGTTGTACTTAATAGGTGTCCCCTCTCAAATTTTCTCGGAGTCCATCTTATCGTTCTTTGCCGAGCAACTTTGTATATAGGTAGCTAGCCACGGACATGTTAAAACCGAACCGGCTGTCACAGAAGATCAGGGTTAGTGAAAATCCACATGGAGTGGAGCCTAGTAGTCCTGTCTGCCTAAACGCCGGCTTTTTGTTCCCCTCGTTTGTTTATTTCCTCCGGCCTTGGATCTTCTGCCGCGGAGAATGCTGCGATACTGCTTTCCCTGGTCACAGTCCCAGGAATCAGAGGCGACTAATCCATGGTTTCGCAGACCAGCCCGGATTAGACGAAACGGCGTCGAATTTTATCCGCCCGCGGCTCCCAAACCTGGAGCACACACGGATTTGATTTGTTGGGCGACCTCTGGAACTGCTAGTCTGCTAGCACCTTGGTTTGGCTAAACAAATACTACGCGTTAGTTGCTGGCTTCTTCCTGGATGAAGCATGGGACTTCACTGTTCCACATGGGCACATGCATGCTGCATGCATGGCCGTATTTCGCAGCTTAGTTTTATATAGTAAAATGGGATCTTGTCGCCGGCATGGTCTGCGCACATGAAGGCATCAGTGTACCAATCTGTATTCTCTTCGAATTCCAAGAATGGGAATAGGATATTATTTCTTGGGGGACAAGATGGTTAACACGGTGGAAAATTATTAAGCTCAAGGGAAAGCGAGCTTTGTGTTGATTAGGGAGAACTCAAGACCGTTGCTTGGAAGAATCTAGGAGCATCCTTTTGCATTGTTTCTTGAGGAACAAGATGCAAATGATAAAGTTTGAGGAAAGGTGTAGTACAGGCTCAGCTGTTCAGATTGGAGTATTCAAGTCGATGCTTAAATGTAGAAGCATCTTTCAGCTTGAAAGGGGAAAAACATTGCATGGTTTACTATGCTTTTTTTGGTATTTACAAATTACAATGTATCTTAATAAATCACTATATCGGTATTTCAGCTTATAAAATCGATATGAATTATATAGAACGATAACTTACATGTGAAGGGATAAGAATAAAGTTGCTCATCAATTAGCTCAGCTACCCATGGATAGTAAGGAAATTCCGTATTTTATGTAATTTTATATTTGTACAAATATTACGTCATAATAAATAAAAAGCCTTATTTTTTTAAAAAAAAGTGACATGAAATTTCATTTGCCTAAAGGGGCATCACGCCGTCACGCTGAAAGGTTTACATGGAAAATTGCATGCACCAACCATTTTTTTAGGAGCACAACAGAAACCGGTAAGAAAAGATCGGCCAAAACCACTGGAAAAGTTATATGGGCTTATCCACCAGACAATGCTACCAGCCGGTAACGAATCTAGAACAAATTGGAAAGGGTGCACTTGGCTTGTGGGTGTATAAAGTTTAGTCATGAGGGTGCATAAATGGTGAAAAATGGACCTATTCTCTAATTTTCTAATTTTTGGGTGCATTAATTAGCAACCTCTAATTACAACATAACTTCGCCCACATGTATTCGAAATTGGACAACTAGCATTGCCTACTCTGGGCAGCTTCGGCTGGTTAGAAATAAAACAAAACAAGAAAAAAATATTGTGGTTGATCGAACTCGAACTTGTGATCTCAAGCTTCATGAGCCAACCTCAATAACCTATATACCATGTAGATTTTTCAGCTGTATAGGATACATACTCTTTTGGCTATGTATAACTTTGAACAAAAGCAAAAAAAAAAGAAACTCCATGCATAAACTTATCACAATATTTATTTATTTACAACATTTTCAAATTTTTAGAGTGTGAAAAGCTGATATATTATCACTATCAGTTTGAATAGACTATTTAGAACTATGTTCCAATTAAAACCACAAACTTCCTTGCTCATAATAGAGAACAACAACACAGTTATTTCCAACTTTGATTGAATTCATACTGAGAATGACACAGTTATTTTGAACTTTCTCCAGCAAATGATTCGCTAGTATATCACCAGCAACGATCAAATAAAGGAATGCTTGTGACCCACTCCACTAGTAATTCACCATGCATGCATGGTGGGGATGGATTATATTGTGCTCCCATGAACTGATGATAAAGTGATTGCAATTAAGATCATGATGTGGGTTCCATCCAGTTGGAGATGGTTTGCTTAGACTTTGGATCATCCAAAGTGACCTGATGGAAAATCTTGCTTCATCATTTGTGTAGTACATACTACATAGTGAACTCTACTTATAATGTTTCAAGTTTTCGCACCAACCACTTGAGTTGTTTTGATTGAAAGGAGTTTGACTTAACACAATTTTCTCCTTCAATTCAAGTAATTTCACAAATTACATATGAAGTACAAGATGATATGTAGTGTACTGCCATAATTTGTCTAGATCAAATGCAGTTGGAGTTTGGGTATTTGTGTACCCGTGTGATAATGCTTTTCATGTCATTTAGCTTGCAGTGCTGTATTATTGTATCAATGTTTCCAAACAAAAGATCACACCCTAAAGTTGCTTACATATATAAGAAATACACTGGTATTATTATCTTGTGCATATGTATTTACTTTTTCTATATAAATATTGTCGAAATATGGCAAGAACCATTGGCATCCGTTGAATAAATTATAAATCAGTCCACATCGGTTCTATTTAGGATGGTATATAGTTCAAGGTCTTGATGTTGATGTAGCACCTACTAGGAACCGACGCATTATCAGAAGAAATTTACAAATCATTTGCTACTGCAATATTGTGTATTAGACAACAATGAAGGCTATTGCTGAGTGCTGACAAAAAGAATTGATCTACATCAACCAAATTTACCAATGTGACATAAAAAAACATCAATTTAAATCCTTAAGCCTAGGGTCCCATCGTGATGGTCCCTTCTATAGGAAAGAAAGGTAAAAGAGACAAACAAACTGTTGTGGTGAACTAGAGTTACTTCCGTAGCTAACGTAAGGAGCTAGTGATAATAAAATATCATGTTGCAAAAGGGAAGTCGCTATGAATGATGCCATCTATTACTTTGTGATTCATTTAGCTACCTTATTTGATAATGGGATGGAACATTATTTACCATGTATAGATGCATATATAACATACAAAAATGTATACATCCTCCTTCTCCATGCGGAACTCATTCATCATGCTTGCCATCTGGCAGTTTTTTGTTTTTCAAACTGCAATAATAATATTCATGGTGCTTTACATATATAGGTTAACATATGTGGATATGCCCCTTCATGTCCCTATCTGCCCACATGCTTGTGACTCTTTAGGGCCCATGTATAATCTCCATCTATGGGAACCACTCACAAAGGGTCAACGATGTTAATTTTTCTTTTTTTTAGCCTCAAGCTTGAGATAATCAGTGTTGGAGGGCATTGGCTATGCACTTCAAAATCTCTACAGGGCATACACAATTAATGCAGCACCATATGAAATCAATGGGGGATATTTTTTGTCGTTTGGGACGACGGAGGAGGTGATTGTACGAAGGAAGATGTAACTCAATGGGATTTATTTGGAGCTCTTTTACAGCACACAATAATACCATATACTACTAATTGAAAATGACTAGTATGTAAAACATCAGGTGGTTGGGATTAATTGTATACTATACAAAATGATCCTAGTGATATGAATAGTATAGTGGTAATCTAGGGAAAAAAATTTAATGACATAAGTGTAATATATATAACAATCAAAATAATATTTATGTAATATGTTATTAATTAATATTTTTGTATATTTTCATTATTAATAATTATTATGTGTATTGCATTAGAGAGTGAAGCCTCGTTTACATTACTATTAAAATTAAGTGAAGCGCAAATTAATAATCTATCAAATACTAGTGGATAGTAGATTGTGCATTGTAAAAGAGTTGTTCTAAATTTCATTCCAACCAAATTATTTGCAGTCAATAGCTTCAATTTCAAGAAACCGGTGGAGAAAATTAAAATAACCAGCTCCGTAAAGCCAGGGGCTCAGCCATGATTGAATTATAGCTCAATTGCATCTAACACAAACCCCCAAACCACCAACTAATTGACCTCTAGATCTAAAAAGGAGGGGGCAGCTCTCGAATAGGAGTGAGAGTGGACCAGTTAGGACCCCATATATATGCTAATCTTGCTTCCTAATGTGTTTTCTGGATGCCCTAATACAACTCAAGGACTTCAAATGTCACTCCACTACTCCAGTGCAAAGATCAGTTAGCTGCTGATAACTCAATTTCAGCAAAAATGGGCCATCATATACAGAAACAGTCCTTGCTAGATTTATAAGAGTTAAGCTAGATCGTACATCTCTTTCTGTTGGTGAGCAGATGGTAGATCCGAACCACCACCAAGTAATAATGCTGTACTGTCATATTAGCCAGCCAGTGTAGTTTATGCAATGCAATGAATGGCTTTTTGTTTGAGCAAGACATTTCAGATCGAGTGCCTCTAGCTGCTGTGCACAACAACCAGATGGATTGGTCCCCTTGACCAAGATTGGTCCTCCTTTTTTCTACCATCTCCTTTGAAAAAACCGAACATATCTGACACCAGCACTTCTTTTATTTAATCTAATTATTACTGGATGTTCTATGCTTGCTGACTGTCCATCCTTATCCACTAGCTAGGCTCCTATTGGCCTTGGAAGCCAATAGACAAAGCTGCAGCCTGATCGAAGGGCTAGCTGCTTGGCCATATTAGCTACATGGTCTGTCTAAAAAAGAATGCAACTATTAGTTGCGTGCTAAATAAAGTAGTTCATGTTTGACCAAGTTTCTAGTAAATTATATGCATATTTATGACTTCAAATAAATTTATTATGAAAATATACTTTGTAAGTAATCTAATTATATTTTTTTGACATCATAAGAGTTAATATATTTTTATCTATAATTCGTTAAACTTAACATCCTGAAACATGGTATTGTGCTAGAATTATATTCTTTTTGGGACGGAGAGAGTAATAAGTTGTTGCAGTCTTCAGCTCTCAGCTGGTTTCTACTTCATGGCAGCATGCCAGCATTGATCTACCCTTTTTGATTATTCCATGCACGAACCAATCGTTGAAATGTACGTCTCTTTCACCTGCTATATCTACGTTTGATTAAATGGTTAGCTTCTATGCAACGTAATGTAACACGCCGATACATCATAGGACACGTACACTGCATGTTAGGATATGTATCGGCGTGTTATATTTGGAACACCCGTGACAAGCGAATTTCTCAAGTCTCAACGGTGCGGTGCAAAGTTACGCAGGTGATGCCGTGATGGTGCTATGGACGGAGAAGCAAGGGCATATTCCTGCGGCATCTCTGCTTCGATCATCAGGGAGGGCGGCACCAAATTAACAAACCTAGCTAGATGTTATTATATAGCTAGAACAATTATAAAGGCACTCTCACTTATCAGTGTCAACAAAGTTGTATAGCATCATCCATCGTCGTCTCAACAAACCCCCTCCAGCATGTAAATTATTAAAACCTACTTTAATTTATCTCTGTTTCCGAAGCAAAAGCAAGCTTATTTTCATGCGTATGATAGCGTGCTGCATGCTGTGTGAATTGCGACCTCAGTACGCAACGCAAGCTGAGTGCAGCAGGTGAGAGGATTCCTCGAGCCGTCGAGCGAGGAGCAGGGAAGAACCGGATCGAGCAGCGGAGATCTCTTTAGGAACACCCACACCGACACCTGTTATAATACCGACCGATAATTAGGCTACAGTAACTAGCTAGTGGCTGGCGCTTTCCGCTGGAGATCAAATGGACGGCTGAGCTAGCACTGGAGGGTGATGAGGTGACTGACTGCCACGCGTACGCCCCCCCCCCCCCCCCACACACACACACCAGATGACATGGCATCAAACCAACCGGCCAAACTACAGAGGCCCCCTGCAGGACCGCACGGAGTAGCAGAACCGTCAGGACCAGCGTTGCGATCATGCGTAACCTATGGATGCACAAACGTTATCCGAAAGACAGAGGAGGCCGGTTGGTGAGCTAGCTTCGACTGCCACTGTGTGTCTCCCTGTAGGTGGTTGGATTGGACGATACTTGGATCTTCGTCTTCTTACGTGAGGAGTAATTATAACCAATGCTGAACCTTGTTTAAACCCTACAAGGGAGTGATTAGTATTTGAAAGCTTCTCAACCGTTCTTTCTTTCTGAGGTTCAATAATGTTCTTTACGGTCTCCTTTGCTTCCAATTTGTTTGCTAGAATCGGATATCTCTAGCTCTGGTTGACTTGGTAAGACATACGTAGTAGACTAAAAATAGAGACTAACCAAAACGACTTTGTTTCGCTCCGTAGGCTTCAAATTTGGATGGGGTCATGAGTCAGAGTCATACCGAACTAGTAGCTAGTAGTGCACTAAATGTTATAAAAAGTCAGATTTATCATCTCACGATCTCCACCTTTGCTGCAACTAATAAGTAGGAGTATGGCGGTAGGTCGCAATCTCAAGCTCTCAATCAATAAGTGAGAGATCGTCTTGGACTCGCCAGTGTCTACATTTTCTGCGGCAATTATCATACGTCAGCACGTCGCCATTGCCTATAGTATATGAGTTATCGGTATCGGATCCTTGCTCTCTGCGTTCACTCGACAAATTATCGGTCCATAGAAGACTTTCTTTCTTGCTCAATTTCATAACCTGCTCAATTCCATAGGAGTACTTGGTTAATTGTGATGTGATCTTGGTCATATTAATATGGAAGAAAAACATGAATGGTCCTCAAACTTGTATTGTCTGATTCCCCAATAAACTAGTAAAATTCAGATGTAGATATGTCTAAACTTCGCCAAGTACAAACACCGTTTTCAAGACGTGCTATTAGGAAACTTTTACCAACATGAATGGACCGTTTTGACGTAGTGACAGTGAGCATTGACTTACTGCTCCCCTAGCACTAGCAGGGCCATGTTTACTTCCGAAAGATCTTTTCAACTTTCCTATTCATCCCTCTCAGAAAACACGCTTCCCAGAAAAGTTCTTCTTCAATTTTCTTCAACTTTCCTATTTATCCTACTCACAAAATACGTTTTTTAAAAAAAATCTTTTTCTTCCCAAACAATTAAACACGTTCCAGGAAGTAACACAGGTTTTCATCTTTTTGATTGGGCGAATATGCTACTTGGAAGAGCACGGTATATGCCAAGGGCGGCAGGAGGCAAGGGTTGGTCCGTGCACGTGGAGCGCTGTACGGCTTGCGCACACGGCGGCCTTTTATCGATGGTCGTGTGGTGTGCTCCGAGTCTGCCGTGCGCCGCGAACCGCCTTGGGTGGTGGGTCATGTCTGTGGGCTTTTTTTTTTTTTTTGAAATAAATCATGTCTGTGGGCTGTGGCGCGGCAAACCAGCACAGTACTCCTCTCGTACGGAGTGAACAACCACCACACGTTATGGATATTTTTCTCGTACGCGCGGATTTTCTTCTGCTACGTGCATTTCATTCATTTACCCAAATATAAATCTCTGTTTTTATTTTTATACTAACAATCATCGAATAAAGTTTTAGACTTTAGCTTAATTTCTCCAGAAATATTTTAATTTCAATTGGTTTAAAGTATATATGGTGATTTGTCTCTTTGTTTGCTCTGATCGATAGACGACGAGATATAAACTCACTTCTCTCTCGACGCCTGGTCGCTCCCTCTCGGGGCGGCTCGGGTGGACCCCCGAAGGCCGGCGTGCCGCCACCCCAAGCGCTGCTCCCAACTCCTCGTCGTTGCCTGAGCAGTCGCCGGAAGCCCGGGCGGCCGCAAGGAAGGCGGCGGGGGGCTCCACCCCATCCCTTCTCTTACTCTCACCATGACCTCCTGGTGGTTCCGTCAACAATGGCGGAGGCGGCGCTTCCGATGGCCCATGGCCGGATCCATTGCGTGGGGCTCGGATCCGCCCTTTCAAGCACCGGATCTGGCATGTGGGGGCCTTCATACGGTGGTGGTTGGCGGCAACGGCCAACTGCGGTGGCGCGGCTTCGATGGTCTGCCCGCGTTGGGGCTTAGTACGGTGGTGCTCACTGCCCCCGTGGAGGTCTTAATCACGGAGCCGCCCTAGCTACGCTCAGCTTGCGACGGCGTGCATGCCAGGCATGCCACCTCGTCGGCCTCCGGCGGCTGGCGGTGGCGCGGTGTGGCATCTCCCCTTCGCGGTCCCCTGGGCATCCCGCAGTTCGTGATGGGGGCTGTGTGGTGGCAGCCATGGTTGGCTCGGCTCGGCGGCATAGTCGACGGATTAGAAAAGGTGTCTATGCCTTAGATTAATACCATTGGTTGCCTTGTGTTCTACAGAGTACAGAGGTAGGCACGTAAGAGGTGAGAGCCCTATTCGTTTGGCACGTCTTTAAGACATAGTGGAGGGACAGAGCACAACGACCCTGAAGGAAGGTAAGTGACGACAAAAGTCTTCGCCGTCGTTGTTAATCCGGAGAATCGGGTATGGCTTTCGCTAAGGCTCTTATGTCCCAAACACTGAGAGCACTAGTTTTGTTGCACCAACAAGACGACCTACGCGACTGCGAGAAACAACACATGCACCCACATGCGTGGTGACCATCCAGTGAAGATGTTGGGTACCGACAACGGCAACATCGAGACGTTGGCATGAGCAGACCTAGCCCTTCGCCAAGATGGTTGCCATGGGAACCACACATATGGCTGCATCAGACCCATAGAGGAGCTACTTGTGCACACTCAGCTCGCGTTGATGCATTAGCATCCATTGCTTTGTCGTCGCTAGAGGGGTCGCTCCCTACACCCTATTGCAGCATTACCTCAGATAGAGAGTCCAAGCAGACGCAGAACTAGACGACAGATCTAGCCACATTGCCATCAGATCGAGTGGTCAACAACTGCCTAATTAGCCACTAGGCTCCATGGTACCATGTGTTTCCAAGCTAGAAGATGGAGAGAGTTGGGTAAGGAAGAGGAGTGTGTCCTGCGCCCCTGTCGCCGGCTCGCCGCCATTCCTGTGGTTGGATGAGTTTCCGGTGGCGGCAAGAACAAGGAAGGCGCAAGATGTTGAACACCACCCGACTCATCCACACCGGTGGTGTATTCTTTAGCAGAACTTATGGGTTCTGTCTCTACATAAGGTTTGAACCTAAAATAATTTGTGCAGGTAATACTCAGTAATGTTCAAAGTTGAAAGCGGGACGCAAGCCACAGATGCAGCAGGATGTACGGGCAATTCATTAATTCTTTTGTTTGATGATGGATCGCCAAAAAGTAATGTGTTGGCAAGGAAGACATGGGAGGTTGGCTCGATCGTGGCGATGAATATGGTGACGCGCAGCATGCCACTTTCACGATCGTGGCGATGAATATGGCTGGGTATGTTGGATTGATCTCCTCAGTCCCAAAGGCCATGGGCCTTGATCTGCGCCCTGATCGGGGGCGCCCAACCCAACATGGTTGGTGGGCCCCTGTCGCCAGCGCTATAAAGAGAGTGGTGGGGGCCACGGCTCTACTCACGAGGTTGAACTGAGTACACACCCCACCGACACTCAAACCCTAGACAGGTTGTGCGGCGGGAGCTCCACCACGACGTCCTTCGTCGTCCCCGGCCAAAGCCGGTGGCGCCCTGAAGGCCGACGAGACCTACTACGCAGGGCTTCCTCCCCTTCCCCAAACGTCGCTGCCCGAGAGCAGATCTCCCTCAACGAACCCGCTATGGCATCTACTGAGCCATCCAACACCTCTACTCGTGATGGTATGGATCTAAGCCCTCTCCCTTTTTCATTCCTAGATTTAGGACACATTGACACATGCACACTCACAGATCAAGTATTTCTCGTCTAGATCTATACACTAGCACCACACAGATCTCACAATTGGTATCAGTCGCCTACTAGATGTGTAGATCCAGATCGGGTTTAGTAAAGACAAAGGATTTCGAATGAAATCCAAAGAAACAGAAGAAACTGAAACCCTAGATCCAAAGTTCAAAAGCATTTCGATCTCAAATTGGAAAAGACAATCGCAAACACCAGATCTACAACTTCCTCACACAGATCCGGCGAATCACAAACTAGAACAGACTTACCGCCTCAGCGCAGGGATGCCGGTGTGCGAGTGCGCGCAAAGAAGCAGCGCTCGCCGTCGGGACGCCGGCACGCGAGCGCACAGAGCTACCACCGTGGAACCACTCGACGGCGGTGCGCTCATCAAGGATGAGCGCACGCGCCGACGAGGAGACCCATGGTGGCGCAAACCTTCTGCTGCCGCCGTTTGGGAGTGGAAGGACTGGGGAAGAAACACTAGAGCAGGGAGAAAGGAAGAACTTCGGCCATGGCTTGCCATGGCGCAACGACGACTTGAGCGGAGCGTCGGCAAGATGCTCGCGCCGGCGTCGCACGGAGTACGGCTGCGGCCGAAGGGAGAAGAGAAGGAATGAGCGTAGGGTTAGGATTTCACAGAGCACCGGTCTTTTATCTCGTCGAAAACGACGTTGAGCCGTCCGATCCGAAAGAACGGCTAAGATCGATGGGGAGAGGACGGCGCCGCGGCTGGGCCGAATTGGCGGCCCAGGCCTAGGTTGTGGCCTGCGAGCCGAGAAGAATAGCGCGAGCCAAGCCGAGCGGCAACAGAGATGAGCCGAGCCGCAAGCAGAGCGAGCCGCGGAGCGCCACGCGTGCCACTGGGCCGAGCTGTTGTTGGGCCGCGACGCGTGCGAGCGGGCTGAACCAAGAGCTGAGCGCGTGAGCAGGCCGAGCCGCGCGAGCAGTGTGCTAATGGGCCGCAAGCCGTATGGGCGGCCTGAACAGATAATTGTTATTTTTTGTTTTATTAATTTCAGAAGCTATTTATTTAAAATTTGAATATGAATTTTGCAAAGAAATTTGCTATTCATTTTGAACCAAAGGGATAAATGTTTAGAGAATAGATTACAGAATTTTGCTTCTGAATAAAATAATATTACAGTTTCCGCTGCATAGATGATTATTTTGACTTGTGATTTAAATTTGAACCAAAGGGATGATTTATTTTTTCAAGTCATAGATTAAATTTCAGAATAATTGTGATATTATTATTTTCTGACCAAAGTTGAAAATAATGATATTATGATTTCATAGATGTGTTTTTTCATGCATTATTACTTTTTCTGCCCAAAGGTGAATTTTAATGTAATGATCACTATGTGTTTTATTTTCTGACCAAAGTTGATGATAAAACATATAGTCATATTCAGATTTGTAATGATTATATTGTTCTCACTTGTTTTGATTGATTTTCAGCTGGAGTTTCCATCAGAGATATCCCAAACTCTGAGGGGAGAAAATTACAATGAGTGGTACACTAAGCTGAATCTCTTCTTCACCATGCAAGATCTGGACTGGATCCTTACATATCCGGTGCCTGTAGAGCCTCAGGCGCCAGTCAGAGGGGAGGACATGACAGATACTGCTTGGCAGCAAGCACATGATGTTTACAAAGCATCCAAAGAAAGTTATGATCTTGTAAATCTGAAATGGATAGCTGCTAACAAGAAATGTTTAGCAGTGGTGGAGAACACCATAGAGCCTACCATATTGGGGGAGATTACAGATTGTAAGTATGTTGTTGAATACCTTGCAAAGATAAAGAATCAGTACACTGGTGCTTCCAAGATTTACGCTCATCAGTTGCTTGAGCAATTGGTTGGTGTAAAATACAGAGGAGGTGGGCTCAGAGAGTTCATCCACCTTTTGATAAACATCAACAACAAGCTTAAACCGATGAACCTGGAGTTCAGTGAGGGTCACATTGTCTACTTGATCTTCAAATCCCTTCCTGCAGAGTTTGAGAACTTTGTAGTTAGCTATAACTTGAGTCCTGAGCCTTGGGATATAGAGAAGACAATGGCAATGCTAGCACAAGAGGAAGAGAGACTTAAGATTGTACATGGTGGTTCTTTAAACTATGTGCATAACCAAAAGAAAAAGAGTCACTTTGTAAAAGGTGAATCCTCCAAGGCTAAGGCTCCCCAGCAGATCCAGCATTTCCAGTAGCATCAGCCCAAGCTTGGGCAATGCACTGTAGATAAAGATCAGTGTCTCTACTGCAAGAAGAAGGGACATTACAAGAAATATTGTCTAGATTACTTCAAGATGCTCTGTGAAAGGAATGGTGAGAACATTATTTCTTTTGTGAAAGAATCTCTGTATATAGATTATGCGAAATCTACTTGGTGGATTAACTCAGGAGAAACAATTCATGTTGCAAATTATTCACAGGATTCATCCAAACGCGAACAACTCAAAGAAGAGAAAAAAAGATTAAAGTCGCGAATGGAGTCGAAGCCGAATTGGAGGCGGTGGGAGACCTTCTCTTGGTGCTTGACACTGGCTTTGAGTTGCTTCTTAGAGATGTCTTTTATGTTCCTTCTGTTAAAAGGAATTTAATAAGTGTTTCAAAACTAGATAATGATGGATTTAAATACCGTTTTGGAAACGGCAAGTGTGTAATAGACTATAATGATTCGATTGTTTCGATTGCTTTCAGAAAGAATGATTTATATTTACTATCACTACGTGAAAAGTGTGAATTCTGTGTGTGATGTGAATGCAAAAGAATCTGTACCCACCAACAGAAAAAGAAAGAGAACTCAGAGTACGTCATCAAAATTGTGGCACTGTCGTTTAGGCCACATTTCGACTTCCTCCCCTTGAGTTCTCAGACTTAGATAAATGCATCGAATGCATAAAAGCGAAATATGTAAAGATAACCAGAAAACATGCGGAACACAGCGCATGTATCTTAGAAATAATTCACACAGATATCTGTGGTCCGTTCCCAATTACCAGTATAGATGGTTATGACTCATTCATAACCTTCACAGATGATTATTCCTGTTATGGTTATATCTACCCGATTAAAGAAAAATCAGAAGTGCTCCGGCGGCGGGAAGCTCCACCACGACGTCCTTCGCCGTCCCCGGCCAAAGCCGGTGGCGCCCTGAAGGCCGACAAGACCTACTACGCATGGCTTCCTCCTCTTCCCCGAACGTCGCTGCCCGAGAGCATATCTCCCTCAACGAACCCGCTATGGCATCTACTGAGCTATCCAACACCTGTACTCGTGATGGTATGGATCTAAGCCCTCTCCCTTTTCCATTCCTAGATTTAGGACACATTGACACATCCACACAAGTATTTTCCGTCTAGATCTGTACACTAGCACCACACAGATCTCACAGGGTATACTTTGGCATTGGATCTGGAGCTCCATTCAGGTACGGGGATACATGCAACCCTGCGTAGCCACATGGGCACAAGACCAACAGGTCAATGATTTCCACTTTCATTCAGCGGGTGGCGACCTCGTTCTGTTTTGCTGACCTGCGTCTTTAAACTACGCTCGTGGGCTCGTGGTTCGGCCGATCGTCGTCGTCGGGCAGCCTGTTAACGGTCGAAATCAGGGGCGGCATGCCTGTCTCGTTTCGTTAGTTTAGAGCATGTGCAGTGGAGCTCTCAAATGGACATCTATCCCTTGATTTAGTCTTCTATTGGAACAAATCTCTCCAGCAGGGCCTCTAAATGAGCTCTCATTTTGGAGAGCCCACCAAATTTTGGTCAAAAGCCTTAGAATTGGAGGTCCTCCAAATTTAGTCACCCCACTAAAGTTTGAAGCCCCTAAACTATTTTTTGTTGGCCCTAAAAACAATATAGAGGCTCAAATTGGTTTCTCCGCTGGAGTTGTTCTTAGGCCCGGCTAGCTGCTGCTTCCGATCCTTGCTCGTGTCGGTGCCAGTGCCATACAGTAGCTTTGCATGGTTGGAGCTCTTGTACTAGTCACGTTCGGGGGACGTCAGGACCTGTGCTCGCAACAGCTGATGCACTGGAACACAGCTCACAACACGCGTGGATAGCACAACAGCTGATGCACTGGAACACAGCTCACAACACGCGTGGATATTGTCATCCCATTTACGCACGTGTATACGCGTCGTCGTACCTGTTTCTTTACCTATTTCTAAAGCTGTTTCTGCCATATTTTCGGGTTGGTCTATGTGTCAAAAGAGCAGACGTGATGTCGAGCTACATAGGTCGTTAGCGCTCCTCCACCAGTGCTCCGCCTGTTTCAAACTCAACCCGACATTGCGGTCTATAAGTATGTCTTTCATTGTGTTCGCTGGCGAGGTGAGACTAAATTCCTACCAAGCACTCCACCTTGGCGCGGCGACAGACTTACCCACCTCGTGGGCCGTTTCCTATCAAGCGGCCCAAGAATCAGCCCCCCTCTCGCGGCCCAGGAACCTATTTCCCTACCACCTCTCGCGGCTGTCGATTGTCGTCGCCGTCGCTTCCCTCCCACCTCCCGCTCTTCTGTCGGCGGTGGCCATGGCGACCCTGCGCCGCCACCGTCCGCCTCTCATTCACTTCCTCCCCTCTTCTTCTTCTTCCGGGAATAACATCGCACACTTTCTTCATGGTTAGAAGACGGACAGGCTGCGTTCTGCATCTGTTCGTGCCTCCCGCCCGCGCGGCCGGTACTGGCCGTCGGGGGCCATGGCCACGGATGAATCAGAGAGAAAAGGATTTGGACCGGTGGCAACCCGTCCGCTTCTGCACCAGCATGTCCTGCTGCCGTTGTGATTAGAGAGATGCTGCATGTCCTGGTATCGAGCACGCGCCCGGCCAGCAGGGGCTTCTGGCATCCCAGGCGTTGCGGCCAGCGAGCTGCACGGTGAGGCAAGCGTTGCAGCGAGTGAGGCCGACTGGAAGCACCGGGGAGGGGGATGCTGGCATGCTGCCACCGCTGCGGCGAGCTACGTGGGCAAACGGACATCGCGCATTAGGGGAGCCGCGGCCGGCGAGCTGTGCAGCCGTGCAGGCAGGTATGCCTCGGCCAATGAGCAACACGGTCGGCGGAAAGATGCTCTCGTGACAATTAAACGCTACCGAAGCAGATAGCAAAACCAGAGAAGAAAATATGTGGGTGACAACTAAATGCTACCGAAGCAGATCGATGAGGAGAGAGCGAATCCAGAGAAGAAAATATGTGGGTGACAACTAAATGCTACCAAAGCTGTTCGAGAGACAGCAGACGCATGCGGGGAGACCGGGATAGAGTAGAAACGCGGAAACAAAGAGCTAGAAATTTGTTTGTTTATTTTATACGCATTATTTTCTAGAATGGAACTTAAAATATATTTCAATATCCAATCGAGCAATGCATATATATGTCTAAGTAGTTCGTTATTACAATCCAGACAACTTAAACGAGGTGATGTGTAATGAAAGACATACAAATCCAAAGTTTACAGTTCATAAGCAGAGACGACAACGATTGACATTGACAGAGAGTAGAAACACGGGTTTTTGTTCCGAATGCTTGCTTAGCCCAACAAATAATTAAATATTTTCAAAAATCTTTACTTAATAAAAATGATTTCAAGTTTAGCAATAATGGGATGAATTGTACTTTTTTCTCCCGTAGCAACGCACGGGCATGTTTGCTAGTATAAATATACTTTAGAAGTAGAATTTAACTGCTTTCGGACCGCAAAAAGAATCCTCTACCAGCTGTGCACAAGAATAGTTTGTACTTTGTACTATACCAGTATTTCAGCACAGTCGTATGCCCGTATATATGCTGCCCGCTGGGCAAAAAAGGTGGCAGATTATGAAAGCATCGGGTAATTAAAAGCTACGGGTATCCTCGTTCCAGATCACGTTACCCTTTTTATTTTATTTTATTTTATTTTATTTAAATGGTGATTGTATATGCGCTCTTCTCAATATCAAGCGACTTGTTTATAAGATATCATATCTCAATGTAACTAAAAATTGTTTATACAATTATTTATCCCCCCCCCCCTATATATATAGGAGCAAGTGCCTGATTTCGCGGATTCATTTGGCTACCAAGTGCCAAGTTGCTTGTGCTCCTCAAGGACGGCAGAAAGTTCGCTGCTCGGGCTTCGAGTTTCCACGGCCCAGAAAAATTAATGGAGCCCAATGACTGTCTCTCGCCGAGTCAATCAATGGCCTTCAGCCCGTGGCCATCCATGATCCATGTGAGGAGGTCCAGGCATTGTATCTCTCTGATTCCAGCCCATGCCTTACCTAGGCCAGGCCCCTACTGAAATGATGTTTTCGCGTGCTCTAAAAAACCGTGTTTTATTTTTCTCGACGTGATTTTTAGCTTTGCCATTTTGCTACACGGGACGGGACGGGACAGAAAACGCAAAAAAGAGCGCTTGTAAGCAAGATTTATTTTATTGATGTGAAAGAGTCAGCTAAGTGAAATATTATCCTTTAAACTCAGTATTTGCGATTAAATTAAAACTACGAGCAGAATTGCTGCTCTATTTGAAAACCCTCTTTTTCAAAAAGTCTTTGCATTCCCTTTCTTTTTTTTTATTATGGCGTTCTTAAGCTAAGCAGAGCGAAAAGCCAAAAACAACCCCAAGTTAAACCTCCCACACACACACATATTTTTTGAGAAAAAAAATGAGCATAATCATTCGGAAAATCGAGACCTAGGGTTTTAGCAGCCCAAAAGGCCCACAGATATAAAACCCTCCCCGCTCCAGCCCCCCCTCCTCTCCCATCGCGCCGCCGCCACCACCTCCCCTCGCCCCCATTGCGCACTCGAAACCCTAGCCTCCCCCCAATCCCCACCCGGCGGCGACTCCGACGATGGCGACGGCGGCAGGCGGCGCCCCGCGAGCGCTCTCCCAGCGGGAGCAGGACATCCAGATGATGTTGGCGGCCGACGTGCAGCTGGGCACCAAGAACTGCGACTTCCAGATGGAGCGCTACGTCTTCAAGCGCCGATCCGACGGTATATTTACAGTTCACGCGTCTCTTATGCCTTCTTGGATTGTAGGATTCGCCGGGCGCTGAACGAAATGCGGTCTTGGCTGGTGTGTCCAGATCCGGCTTTGCTGGTCTGCGTGATCTTAGGGTGTGCCGTCGTATTTTTCTGTAATTAGGTTTTCCCTTTGGTACTAGTTGTTTTCTCCTGCTTGGATTGGATGTATGGGTGCAACATGTTATCATGTTACATCGGGAGGCGATTCCGTTGTCTTGGTCAGAAGAGTATTTTCATCTGATGGATTTATTGTATATAGCTAGTCTTTTAGTTTTATGTCAGGTGATAGCTGCACTTTAACTAGGACCCATCTCAGTGAAACGAGTGTTTTGCATTTAACTGCTGCTCTCTAAGAGTTTGCTATATGAATGTGCTGAATCATCATCTTGAATTTAGCAAATGAATCCTGACTTTTGCAAATCCTGACTTTAGCAAAAAGAGGAGAAGTACTTTTTTTTTTCCTGGGAAGCGTACTTTGTTCAGATAGAAAAAAAAAGTACTTTTTACTTCCTATTCATCCCCCTCACATAACACGCTTCTCAGAAAATTCTTTTTTCACATTTCATTCATCCCCCTCACATAACAGGCTTCCCAGGAAAAAAAAATACTTGTTCTCCTCTTTTAGTGAACACAGCCCCAAAAAAGTTTCAGCTTAACAGGACTGCTTATCTTGGGCATAAGGGTACATCCTATATGTGTTCATGATTCCTTCTTGGAGGAAAAGATGATCTGTGAGATAGCACTAGTCTTTTATTTTAAAATATTGCAAGTGATAAAAAATTTCTTTTGCCAATTGATTTGGAAATGAATATCTTCATGTTTTCTTCTAGGTATTTACATCATCAACCTTGGCAAGACCTGGGAGAAGCTTCAGATGGCTGCCAGAGTGATTGTTGCGATCGAGAACCCACAGGACATCATTGTGCAGTCTGCTAGACCTTATGGTCAGAGGGCTGTCCTCAAGTTTGCACAGTACACTGGTGCTCATGCCATTGCGGGCAGGCACACTCCTGGAACATTCACCAACCAACTGCAAACCTCATTCAGTGAGCCACGTCTTCTCATTCTGACTGATCCCAGAACTGATCATCAGGTACTTTTCTTTTGATCGCAAGCTTTAATACAGTAGATTCTTGGAAAGGAGACATCTTGTAAATAATAGTTTGGTTAATGTGCAGCCCATCAAGGAGTCCGCTCTTGGGAATATTCCCACTATTGCCTTCTGTGACACTGATTCTCCCATGCGCTATGTTGATATTGGCATTCCTGCTAACAACAAGGGGAAACAGAGCATTGGTTGCCTCTTTTGGCTGCTTGCAAGAATGGTTCTACAGATGCGTGGAACAATTCTCCCTGGGCACAAGTGGGAAGTCATGGTAATCTTTAATGTTCTTAACCTAGTTCTTGATTTCTTGTGCTCGTCTGCTTATTTCCTATGACTTCTCAATGGTCTAATTCCCTGGGGCTTTTATCCTTTTCTAGGTTGATCTTTTCTTCTATAGGGATCCAGAGGAAACGAAGGAGCTGGAAGAAGAGGAGGCTGCTGTTGCTCCTGACTATGCTGCAGTCGCAGATTATGGTGCTCCTGCAGCTGATACCTGGGGAAATGACCAATGGGGTGCTGGTGAGGCTCCAGCTGCTGCCCTCACTGCCGCACCTGTTGGTGCTGAATGGGGTGCTGCTCCAGGTCAGCTTGTGCTATTCTTTTCTTCTGTTGATTTATTGTGAATAACTTCATTTCAAATTGTTTCATATAATCATGAGTGATGCATGTTTTGTATCAAAATTAGTTTTCACCTTGACCTGCACAATTTGGCTGGTAAAAATGTGATCTAATTTTACTGTAGTTGAAAGCTGTATTTGATTTGGATTATGCTAAATATTATGTTGATTGAATAGTCACTGTATCATTTGTTTATTGAGACTTTCATAAGTGTTGTTATTTTTCGGAGTTTACTAGATTGATTGATTCTATGGTGTACAAATAAACTGTTCAAAAAGCAAATTAGCCTTTTCATTGTTTCTTGTAAATGTTCTTTTTTTGGTTGGGACTGACATATGCTATTTATATTCATGAGCAAAGAAGGCTTGCATATTTTATTGTTGGGCCTGGAGCTTATTTTTTGTTCGAATTGCAGCTCCTGCAGGTGCTGCTGATGGGTGGGATCCAGCTGCTGCTGTCCCTCCTCCGGCTACTGTTCCAGCTACCACTGGTTGGGAAGAAGGCAGTGCTCCAGCTCCCACTGGCTGGCAGTAAGAGGTTTCTGCAACAACTGGAGGGAAGCCAAGTCACTTGACTTTATGTTTGTGTCGGTAGATCTGTTTTGAGTAGCTCTATCTATGTTACATCGTGGTGTGATGTTTAATGCGAGTCAGTTTTTGAGTAAGACGTAGCTGGGTACTGCCAGTTAACTTGTTGTTGCCACCTTTCATGGATAGCGGTCCAGCAAGTGCATTTTGATAATATATGCCTTGTAGCTTTGTCATAATTGCTGTTCTTTCGCTCTTCAGTGCGACAGTGTGTGCATTTTTTAGGTCTTTGAAGGTTGTTTCTGCTTTGCATGCTTCGTTTCACATCGCTTCTAGTTTCAAAATTTCGATAGGAAATTGTGGATGCTGGAAAGTTCGAAATGCTCTGCCGTCTGATCTAGTTAACGAAGCGTCTTTTTTTCCCCCTTACACATACTGTTTTGTGTCCCTGAGCAAATCCTAGTGGCCTTGCCAACTACTTTTCCTGGCCAATTGATACTTGTTGGGGTCGTCGCTGTTGTCCATTCTGTCGAGACCCTGCTATGCTTGGTGCTTGGACAAGCAATTTAGTGCCCCCTATGTTTGGTGTGGACTTGTGCTTGTACGTGCTCTTGGTTGCGGCAGTCTTCAGAATGATTAGCCACAAACAACTGTCGGCATCTTCATTTGAGTGCTGGGCAAAGCATGCATTCGTCAGGGTACTCTCTTCAAGTGAGCAATTCCACTCATCGAAACATCAATTTGCCAAAAGGCAGGAACAGATCTGAAAGATGGTTGAAAGGTGAAGCGGAACTGATCCCAAGTCCCCAAGTGAACGTTCCTGGCAGACGTGGTCAGATCACAAAACGGTTTGACAGTCGCTGAATTACTAGTTTTTTTTTTAAAAAAAAAGTGGTGGACAGTAAAACGGTGCCCGTCATGTATGATTTAGGAGAGGACCAAATAGGTGGTCTGATCGCCGGGACCCAGTGCGCCATCAGCTCGTCGAGTTGCAAGTTGCCAACACAAGCATTGGTTGTAGAAGCCATTGCCCATTGGTGCCCTTAGGCCAGTCTCAATAGGGGGTTTCATGGGAGTTTCATGGGTATTAAATACATTGTCATATCAGCAGTTCTGCTGACATGGCAAGGTAATTAAGAGGGGTAGTTTCATGGGATGTGAGGGGAGTTTCATCACCATGAAACCCCTGTGGCACAGTTACCTAGTTTCTAGACTAGGTAACAGTGCCCATGAAACCTCCACTGAGACTGGCCTTATCTACCAAGAGAGGCGTTCAATGCTCATCAAATGTGCATGAACCAAGAAATGCTGCGAGGTTCCAGCGCTTCTCATGCAACAGCTCTAGCAGGGTAATGAAATATGGGCTCTCTTTGTATTATTATTTTATTTTATGGGAAAGAGGAGGAAGTTTCGCAATAACATTCAACATGAAAACCGTTGGGCCATAAAGGACCGCGGTTTGGTTTATAAAACGGGTCTGATGTTGAAACATCAAGTATTATTTAATTGTTTGATTTTGTCAATCACGATGTGCCCAAGACCAGCCATCCTAAACTGACCTATAAATAATTAAATATACATAAACACTTGATGTTAAAACTAACACTGAGACCAAACACAATCTGAGTCACTATGCGCTTACTAGATCAAAGTAGTTTAGAATTAAAAGGACGTATGATTTCATTGTCGAAAAGGACTAGTCAATAGTCATGCTACCAGCTTAAAATATGGATGACCAATGCATAAAGCAAGGTGCATGAAGCTTGTGTGGGGATATGAAGTCCAAATTGGACTTCCAACCTTATGCGTGCTTGTAGCATTGCCATGAACACATGCCCCGCATGGATGCTGCTACAAAACTACAAAAGCACGGTATCCTAGTGTGTGCCACGAGTTTCATCTAGCCGACCCAACTTGACTTTCTTCGGTTGTTGCTGCGTTTCATTTCATTTTCGAGAAGAACTATCTTCGATTGGTGTTGCATTTCATTTCTTTTTCGTGAAGAAAAACTAAATACCCAAGAAAATTGCACAAGTGTGAAGAAAGTGGAATTTTAGATTAAAAAAAATAGGATGGTAGTTTTGCACCTCAATGAATGAGGAATATATATCCAAATTATCTATTGTATATGTCAGGGAACAAATCATATGGCGCAAAGGCTCATTTTATATATATTATTACAATCGAGATAAGCTGGAGCCTTAAGTTATTTAATTTCGATCTAATACTATGCTGAGCTGAAAAAAGAAGAGGAAAATACTCAGTGCCCAGGCGTTGTGTGGGTGATACTGACTTCTTAGGTGATTAGGTCATCAAAGGTTGATTGAATTCCGGTGTCCACACCTGCTCCACTCAACATAAGGGTGTATGCGTACTGGCGCACGTAAGCACGTATTTAGGAGCTATTACATGTTTTTTGAAAAAAAAGGTGACAGAAGATTTTTTGGCAGTTTTTTCTACTTTCTTACATGTCTTGGTAACTGCACAATTTTCAAGTTGTGCAAGTGTCTGAATGCAGCACGTATTTATGTTTGTTACTTATAGGCTAAAAGTGGGCTTGATAAAAGACATAACTAAGTTGCCAAAAGGATGGTATTTTTTTCATGAAGTGAAAATACTTTAAATTTGTAAAGTATTTTCTATAGACAAAAGGTATGGGTGATTTGACTCTAGGGCCATCACCGAGTTGTCACAAAAGTTGAGGCATACCACAAATAGAAATGAATGGAAATTGTAGCTTGCCACTAGTTAACTATGACAAAAGTAAGACGCAGTCATGTAGCTTAACATATTACAAATGAAAATGGTAGCTCTCCTCTGAATTGTGAGAAAATTAAACCATAATCATGTAGCTAACATATTACAAATGAAATGAAATTGTTGTTGGTTTTTTCGTCCCTCTATTGCTGTGTATTCCTTGGCTTACTTTCCTCACACCAAGATGTCGTAATTTGTTTCCTTCGTTGTATTGTACAGCTAGCTTGCTTATTGAATTTGGGTTCCTTTCACTGATTGTTCAGTTGCAGCTGAAAAGGATGCTATGAAATCAAAACAATATTTGGGCTAATTACCTAATATTTTTTATGATTCCTTTTGAATAATAAAAACCTAGTGAAATGGAAGCTTTTATCTCCTATTCCCAGATAACTTTTCAAGTAACTTTTTTAAGCTAAAATTTCTTTCTTTTATATCACACATAAACTGTGTAGTAGTTAGTTCCAGTTGTCCAACAGTTTACCATCTAATATTTCTGAACCTTTTCTATTAGAATATAGGATAATATGTACTTAATAATTACAAACTACATAGTAAAACATAGCATAGGTGGTAGAAACCTAGATATTTTACATGTAATCTGTCGACTTTATTCCTATCCATATAATTTCACAATCACTACCGCTGGGTTTGGTAGTGTCCAGGCACAAGTAAATTATTGATAAATGATCATTATGTTATTTGTGTTAGTTAAATAAGATTTAGAAATCAGCAGTACATAGCTTTGAGTTTGGATTTTTGCTTTGTGATTAGTCATGCCTTGGAAAGGGTTATGAAAATGAGAATAAAAGAGAAAGTTCCATACATTTTATACACAATACAATTATAGTCTAAAAAACCAGAACAAAACAGCTGCTATCACTATCCTCAGATTTGTGCACAATTTCACTCATGTTCTCTCTGCCTTTGATGTACCCAACTTTCTCTTTCTCTCACCTGTATATTATCTAGTTCCAATCCATTCATCAAAAGGAAATTTTGTGGAGCATCCAGAGCCCTGGATGGCCCAAACCTTGCCACCCTGTCGCTCTCCCTCTCCGTCCTCAAGCTTTTTTCCACACACATACCACTACAGGACAACAGAGAAGTTCTTATAAAATCCGTAAAGACAATCCAGAATGCCAAATTAAATTAAATAAAAACCCTCGGGAAAGCGTAAAACTTCCGGCGGAAAGTTTTGCCATCTGGTTGTGTTGGATTTCCTCTCTATTAAAACCATCTAGGCTCCGTTTCCCCTCCCCTCCACACCTCGCGCCCGAGCACCTGGCAATGGCCGCTTCCGCCCCGTCCGCCACCTCCCAGATGCGCTCAAGCCGCCGCCTTTCTTAGTAAAGCCAACCCACCGTCCGCCGCGCCCCCCACTCCCAAGAACTCCCCCGCCTACCCACGCCAATCCTCGGTCGCGTGCCGAACGCATCTCGTGCTCTGTTCCCCGGTTCTTGGCGCCGCCGTCTCGCGGGCCGGTGGATGCGCCGCGAATCCAGTCCGTAAGGATCCGGGGCGTGAGCAATGGCGGCGCCGGTGGCGCCGCCGCTGTGCACCTGGCTCGTAGCCGCCTGCCTCTCCGCGGCCTGCGGCGATGGCGAGAAGGAGAAGCAGCGGAGGCACCGTGGCAGCGTCGGGCGCCTGTTCGGCTCGCGCCGCCTGCCCGGCTCTGGGCGCCGCGGCGGGGGTCGCTCTGGTGAGCCCATTTCCCGTTTCCTCTTGCCATAGTCTAGTCTCTTTCTTGCTTGCCCGAGCGTAAAACTGTGAAAATTCGCCGCAAAGGATGTGTTTTACCGCATCGGTAGTGTCATCGTGATGACTTGGAGGCGGGTTAAAGGTGCGATTTTTATACGGTTCCAGGCGTCACATCGCTCGTGAGCGCGCCTGGGATGTATGGGGAGAGGATTATACCCTGCTCGATGCTGGCATCTTTGGCTAGTACTTATTTGTAAGGTTTCGGGCTCGCCGTCAGGTCCTGCTCTCGAGTGAATTGCTGGTTTTGCAACTGCTAGGTTCGGTTGCCGTAGTTTCTTTGAACTTATCATAAACGTATGCTTTTTATAAGCAAGATAAAGTGTGCCTACAGGTACAGGGAAATTCAGAACCTGTTGCAAAATCTGGTGTTGAGAAGATGGAAAAAAACTGAAATCTTGTTGAGGAAATTGTCCATTATTGAACTACCATTTGCTTAATTCTATAACTGTTGATAACTTGGTATTTCGGTTGTCATGCCTAGTTTAGTCTGTGCCTCTGGGCCATTATCACACCAGCATACCGAATGAACAACAAACCAGCCTATATTATTTGTTAATTTTGGCGTTTTCTCCCCAATCTGTCACTTAAATGACCAATAGGTGGTACTTGAAGAAGGATCCAATTGATGTAAGGGATTTGGGTGACACTACCTTTCTTTTGTCCACTTCTATTTGTCATACATGCTGACTTTTGATAACTGTACACTATCTGAATGAAATTCTTATGAACTGCAGGATTGTCCATGGCTGTTGCCTTGCATCCTGAAAGGGGAGCTGTGGAAACTAAGAAAACTGATGTCAAACAAAGGAGAGTGGTTGTCACTGGCATGGGTGTAGTTACACCGTTGGGTCATGACCCTGATGAATTCTACAATAACCTTCTACAGGGTATCAGCGGAATTAGTGAGATAGAGGCATTTGATTGCTCCAGCTATCCCACGGTATTTGTTTTCTTCAAGAACAATGATTTGAGGTTCATTGTGCCGTTATGCTGAGAAATGTTGCACTTTTTTGACACGTTATGTTCACATAGAGAATTGCTGGAGAAATCAAATCGTTTTCGACGGATGGTTGGGTTGCACCAAAGCTAGCTAAGCGAATGGACAAGTTCATGCAATATTTGATAACAGCTGGAAAAAAAGCGTTGGATAATGCTGGAATCACTGAAGAAATCATGAATGAGTTGGAAAAATCAAGGTGTGGGGTTCTTATTGGGTCTGCTATGGGTGGCATGAAGGTGGAGATTCATGCAGTACATTATGTGCTTCCTTAATAGAGCAGATTTTTTTCACAATTTTTTTTTCTAATTAGCTTGGCTTATGATGCTATTTTGATCAGGTTTTTAGTGACGCGATTGAAGCATTAAGGGTTTCCTACAAGAAGATGAACCCATTTTGTGTACCTTTTGCAACTACAAACATGGGCTCTGCAATACTTGCTATGGATCTGGTACCTTATATGATTAATCTTTTCATGCTATTTCATTGCTTCCCTTGTTTGTTGATATATATTATATTTTTTTTGTTACTGAAATTGCATCTCGTATGCAGGGCTGGATGGGTCCAAATTATTCTATCTCCACTGCCTGTGCTACTAGCAACTTCTGCATTCTGAATGCCGCTAATCATATCAGGAGAGGGGAAGCTGTAAGTAACTCCATTTTCTTGTGATCGTTTCTGTAATTTGTAGTGTGTAATTGCAGTTGTAACCTACACATACAGGATGTGATGCTTTGCGGTGGTTCTGATGCACCAATTATCCCTATTGGTAAGGTGCACTCTGATTATTTGAGGCGTCTTCACTCCGATTTGCTATTTTTTCATTTGATATGAATCTCAAAGTTTTTTTAATGCGTATATTGAGTTCACTGTTTTGATTATTAAAAACTCTTAAATTTAGGATTGGGAGGTTTCGTGGCCTGCAGAGCTCTTTCACAGAGAAATACTGATCCAGCAAAAGCTTCTCGGCCTTGGGATGTGGTCAGTACCTTGTACCTATAAGTTAAAGTATATTTATACTGTTTTTTGGCCAATAATTGAGTTATATGCTAGCAATACATTTATCAATTATACTTACTGGTTTGGAACATATATTTCTGTGCCTGCTGAACATGATTCTTATTTGTCTTGGTATTCTTTTCTGGTGTGTCACAGGATCGTGATGGATTTGTCATGGGAGAAGGGTCTGGTGTACTTGTTTTGGAAGAACTTGAGCATGCAAAGGTTTCTTTCATGCAATTCCCTTAAGAGTCCGTTGTCTTGATGTTTTGGCTGATATTGTTCAAATGCTAAGGGCTTCCAATTTGGATTTCTGCAGAAAAGAGGTGCAGAAATATATGCTGAATTTTTGGGAGGAAGCTTCACATGTGATGCGTACCACATGACAGAGCCTCATCCTGAAGGTTTATTTTTCTTTAATATTGTGGTGCATTTGTCATCCCTTCTCCTATTATCCTCATCTTGTCCTACTAATTCTAATATTATGTCAATGCAAATACAATATCAGGGAAAGGGGTTATTCTTTGTATTGAAAACGCATTAGCAGATTCAGGAGTAACAAAGGAAGACATTAACTATATAAATGCCCATGCAACATCTACACAGATGGGTGATTTGAAGGAATTTGAAGCTCTCACCCGTTGTTTTGGCAAGAATCCTCAGGCAATTTTCGTATTTCATAATATTATATTCAGGCCTAGAACCTTTATGCCGTTTTCTGGAATTCACCCGAGTAAATGATTTGCCTATATGTACTGCAGCTTAGAGTGAACTCAACAAAATCAATGACAGGACATCTCCTAGGAGCTGCTGGTGGAATAGAAGCTGTCGCTGCTATACAAGTAAGGAGTTTAATTTAGCTTTTATCAGAGCTATTCGGTGGCTTTCTTATTCTTTTACTGAAAATTTGCTGTTTAGGTTCAGGAGCTGTAGACTATACCTTTATAATGTGCTATATGTCATGGCCAGCTGTCCGTGAGCGTAGCTGGTAGTTGTGGGAAGTTGCTGGCTGCTGTGCTGCCGGTTTCTTGCCCATGGTCGAAGGATAGGTCGCTGGAGGGAGACAGCAGCAAAGGGGATGAGAGAACAGAGAACGGGGATGGAAGATTAGATTGATTATTTGCTTGCCGTTCAAGTTTACATTGGCTCTTATATTTATAAGCCTCTTCCCCTCTCATGTCAATCAAACAAACTCTCTTTCTTTCCTAACAATAAATCTAACTTACCAAATCTTAATGAAGCTACCCAAGCGAACTAGCTTAGAAAAAGAGAAACAAACTACTCCTATTGGATCAGGCATCATTGCTGACTTTATTCCTCATTGTGTAGACTCGCCCGACAATAACATATATCTGCTGGGATATGATCTACTATTCCATTTACAGTGCTTGTTTTTATTTGAGCCGATTTGGTCTTTCTGCATTATGGAGTTGGAATCAAGTTGATAAAAGAATCTTGTCGTTATTAAATCTGAGTGCTAACTTTGGAAGCACGGGTATGTAGTAGCAGTATGGTGTCGCGCAAATGCAAATTACCACCCACTAATACAGCTGTACAGTCACTATATATTTACTAAAGAAAAGGTAGCTGATAGCCTAAGATTCTGATTGATAGTTGCGTCAACTCTCGCAATTGCAACCTGTAAACTAGGCAACATAATAGAGCACATCATATAGGATGACCTATGCCATAAATTAATAAAGAAATACAAGGTGGATGTCTATTTCTTGAGTCACTTAGATATTGTACTACTGAAGATTGATTTTTCTGGACACATTATGTGCAGAAGAGTATTGGGGAAGCACCCATTTTTCCCTAGAAGCAGTCTAGTGTCAAATGTCTATCAGTATATGGTATGGTGTCCAATACAGATAAGCTACATGATGGCAGCATTTGTGTTGAAACTGTGGCATAAGAAAGCACCACATTAAAGCATTTTTTTCCTTAGTCATACAATCTCTGTTCAAGTGGACTTTGATGCATGTACCAAGTTAATAGTTCACAAAGTATCATTAATATATGACAAATGACACTTTGGACCAGACGATGTGGGCATCCATATTAGTAGCAGAAAGTGTTTTTAGACTATATTGGGAACTCTTAATCCAGATATTCATAAGTTCTGATCAGACTTGTGTCAATTAGAACTATAGGACAACATCAGCAGTTTGACAAAGCATTAATTGAACACTCTGGTTTCACAACAAATAATTTAGTGCTGCAATTGGCATTCAAGTTTCTATTAGATCTATTGGTTGCCCCGTGGATGTTTGGTCTTCGAATTTTCAATCTCTGTGCAAGATGCATCAATTGGAAATGGGGGTGGAATTAGGAGGGCCATAACTGAAAGAGGTGGGGAAAAGCGTAGTCACAAATATGGAGGGGACATGGGGTCATTTTCGTCCCTGCCTTATGAAAACCCCTTGCAAGTTTGTACAATGTTTCTTGATCCCGTTCCTCAATCCCATCGACCCAGGAGCTTTGTGACTATGGGGAAAACAATGAGCTGTTTTATTTAGAATCCACTATTATTATCATCAATGTAAACCACCTTTGAGACCTGCAAAGTTTCATGCACTTAAAGGTTGACTGCCTGCTGATGCCTTCGGTAAAATTGGATACCACAATCTCACACCATCCACCATGTCAATCTTTAAGTCAGTAATTCTCGATCTATAAAGTTGAAATTTATGCAAATAATTGAAGTGCTTTTCAGTTTGGATACCAGTTGTTTAAATTTGGTAAGTTAAGGCAACATGCCATTTACATTTTGATGTCATTTTGTTTTTTCGGCTTGGGTGAGAAGAGAACAATAGAGAATACGTTGCTTTTCGTCATGCTTTTCTTGAGTAACATAATTCCAAAGTACAGGGTTTTGATGTTATGTTCTTGAATAAACTATTTTCCAAAGTAAATGCTGATGTTACTGTCAGGGTCGGTCCATTTTATAGTTATGAAAATTGTTTTATTCCAGGGGACTTCTTATTTGAGCTTCTAGCAGAAATGCAATCTTGTGCCTCCAAATGGAACCTAATTTTCATTCATGGTCACTAACTCTGGAATGCCATCATGCCTTTTCCTTGTCATATAAACAAACTGGTACAGTGCATTGGAATTTTAGGCAACTCATTTTTCTTAAGACGATTGACTAGCTAGTAGCTTGTCATCAGAAATTCCTAACTTAGCTGTTTCTAAAAGCTCCAGACCTAGAGTGTGATGGCTAACAACCAAAACATGTTGGTATTTGATAGCATTGCACCATGGGTATCGATAACATGTTACACTTTCACCTTTCAGTTGTTTTTATTACCTGTGCATTTTTATTATAGGAATCTGCTAAGTATCATCAGTTAGGATGCTAGATTTATCTTAAGGGTTGATGCAGTTTCTATTTCTGTGTACTTGCAGGCTATAAGAACAGGTTGGGTACATCCAAATATCAATTTGGATAACCCGGAGAAAAATGTGGTAAGTTCCGTTTTAACTGATAATTTTCCACTCTTGAATGTTTTGAATCCGTTTTAACCTTTTTCTCTATAATCAACTTTGACATGTGTTTGGACCATCAGTACATAGATGGTGCCAGGTTGATGTGGTTCAGTTGGTGCCTTGTTTCTAATGAAGTTGAAAAAAAAAAGAAAGAACAAACTTTGTGAATCTAATCTGCAGTGGTTCATTGGACAAAATTATGTTTACCTTTGAAAAGCGTATTTTCAATTTAATAGCCTTGTCCATAAAAGTTAAGTCACCAATCCTGAGCCATTAACTTGTTTGATTAAAGCCTAACATAAAACCTGTTCTGTTCTGTTCTGTAACCCATCTATTTTAAGTGCTGTATTTAATTAGCCTTTCCCATCTTGACTTAGGATGTCAGCCTGCTGGTGGGTAAACAGAAGGAAAGATGTGATGTCAAGGTGGCACTGTCGAACTCATTTGGATTTGGTGGACACAACTCATCCATTTTGTTCGCGCCCTTCAAATGATTTTTGTTGAGGATTTTCTTATGGTTATCATCGAAAAATTGAGACATTATAAGACCACCAGGCTCGGCAACATTTTCTGTACTGCAAAGGTTAGGATGAAATCCGAAAGCTTAGTAGGATATATGCCACACCGAGGGAAGGTAGCAGTTGGGTTCATTTGCAATAGCAAGCAAAAGATTATACCGAGCCAGACCACAGCATCCATTCAGACGTTCCATGTACCTTTTGGCTCATTCTATTTTGTTTCGGATGCTCATTGTACTTGTCATATAGGAGCATGGTTGGGGGCGGTGTTTTTGGTGTAGCCGTTTGCCCGACAGATACAGTGGTTTACTTACAGATCCAGCACATGCTGCGTAGTTCATCTCTTGTTGCAGAGCACAATGGCAATGGTGTTGCGGGCCTGTGGCTTTGATGTGTTTGACAACTGTAGCGTTCCGATGTGACATGAGTTATGAATTTTGATTTTGAATCCGTTGACGGAAACCTTAGGATTATCCATATGTCGGCACATAAGATTCGGCAAGGATAATTCTGTCTTTGTAATTTAAATTTTAGCTTGTATTTTAAAATCTTGAACTTTTGCACATGGAGTTGCACAGAACCAAACTTTTTTGTAGGCTATGGTTCGATCAACAATTTTGTAGTTGAAAATTTATTTATTTGAAGTCATTTAGATGTTTGAATAATCGATCAAAGCTTTGATAAACTTAGAATAAAATTCCTCGTTAAGGGCAATGATAGTGGGATGGTAAACAAGGATTGTGTGAGGAAGGTCGTAAGTTAGTCTGGGAGCCATAGGCATGCGTATTTCACACGAGAAACCCGTCGGGCCGTCACTCTGGGGTTGCTATCTTTTGGTTGGACTATTCGTGCTCGGTCGGCACAGCAGATGTTCCATAGTAGTGAAATAACATGCACAGCCTAGCTTAACATCTCTAAGATTTTTTTCCCCTTGACAAACACAATATACATACAGACGTTCATATATGTACGCACGGCAAACACACCTTACCTTAGGATTAATGGATTTAGACCAATAAATAAATCTTGAAAATAACAAACCTCATCGGTCGAATGCGTCATTTTAACCTGTATACTGAAGTAAAGCCTAAAATAGCATGCTATATATATTTACGAAAACGTTAGGGTAAAGAGGGCAATCGAAATTTTTGAATACAGATCAAGTTTTCAGAAACAAAAAATTGATAAGGTATATATCTGTTTCTATAGGAAAGAAAAGAAAACTGAAAGGGAACTCAAACCCTCACCCCATCCATGCATTGCATCAAACTCAATCTCGTCGAAGAAACTGATGAAACTCAGAAATTTGCCTCCACATTGCGGAAGCAAAACCTGCATGCATTCTCGTGACTTGTGAAGCAACTCTATTGATGCAAATAAGCAAAACACTACTAATTGAAAGTTTTAAGAGGGCTACTAGTGAGTCATCGTATTGATTGAGGCCTTGCATACAGCTGCATGCATGCCACCATGCCTCGAGCCCTGCCCCTGTTCTTACCTCTGCATGAACTTGTCAGGCAACAGGCAACATCTCTGCTCCTCTAGGCTCTACATACTTTCAAGTGTTTACCAACCAGGCCAGCCTGAAAATGGCATGCTGCAATTTCAGAAGTGAAACACAAATGCATGCATGCCTCGCTGCTGCAGTATGTCAGCTAGGCTGCTAGTATAGGGTTCATTGGACGACAGCAACAACAGTGTTTGCATTGACATGCATATGCACAAGTCACCAGAGAGAGCTAGAGAGGCATGGAGCAGTCTGCCAAAACCTAGTTGTTTGCTGACATATCCTATGAACGTTGCGGCCAAAACTGGTCGAGCTGTTTGACGACAATGGGAAAAAATGTAGGCTATCTTTTCTTTTCCTTTAGCTTTCGGTCTGAAGAAAGTGTTTCGTGCACCTCTCAAATTCTACAAGTATATATTATATTCCAGTTGGCTACTATGTGTTCTTTATTTGACAACTAAAACTCCCTCACACGACAGGACAACAAAAAACTAAACTTTTTTGGTATATTATATAACATAGCACATGCTAATTTGAGGAGTTGCCCAACATTGGTATAAAATGACGAACATGGATGGCCAATGTTGTTCATGCTACCGTGTGGTGACTGTCATAAAGCATGGCAGTGCTTGACGATGCCAGGAAATGTGAAGAAAAAACAATACGTACCTAGTTCCTTAGGATGTGAAGTTCGGCTGAATGTTGTGCAATACTCCTTCCATTCATCTTTATAAGTTGTATTTTGTTTCGTTAACAAGCATTTGACTGACCATTTATCAATATATAAGTTTTATGACACAAAATTAATGATATTAGATGAATATTAGAAACAGTGACTTATCGTACCAACTTTTGTATTACATACATGATATATTAATGAGTTATTATCAACCTTATCATAACAAAACTAAATACATCTTGCAAAGGTGAAGAGATAAAGTAATAAAGTGCATATTACTTTAATTATTTATAATGGGTTAGTTAGTGTATCCTTTAAATTATGAAAAAAAACTACAATAGTTTTCATAAGAATTATTTTATACCATTAACTGTTACTATTGCATTATTATACTCATAGTATATGTAAACTATAAAAGATTACATTTTTGCACCAATTCTTTTGTTAAAACTATTAACCGCAGGCGAAATGAACAGATAGAAACGGGAAGAAATCAATCACATCAACTAAATATAAAGTATAAAAAAAATAAGAAAAGGTAGTTTGTTCAACTAACTGAACGTATATGACTAGTTACTTGATGAATAAAACAAGATGAAGCATACATATTTCATCCTCGAAATTTTAGATATCACCTAATTTTATCCATCAACACCAAATCTGCAAACTTGGATTTTGAGGCACAAAACAAGACAATGAAAATACACCAGCTGTTGATTAGCATGGATAACACTGTAAGCACATCAACTTGGATCTTACAAAAGGCTGATGCCATCTAGAGATGCTCTCGGACAAATGGTACTCAACACATCAAGTACGTAAGGACACAATCCTTGGGATCAAATCATTTGCATTTCACTATACTACTACTAGCGCTGCCATTTATTATTAGAGATACACAAAGAATGTCAGAAAGAGGAGCAATTTGTTTCAAAACTTCGATAAATTGCTTCCCATATATGACAGATCAACGAAGATCAGGAGAACCATTCTGAATCCCATCCTTCTATTTCTCCGGATTCCACCCTGCAAATAAGAGATATTCATCATTAGACAAACCAATGGCACATTACATACATATATATAGCTGTCAATTCCAATATGCATGGATATGTACCCCATATATTGTATATCTATAGGACAAAAATAGAACAAATATTTGCTTTGTGTTTCCATGGGAAAATTTTGCATTCTGTGCCGTTTTCAATGGACAAACTTATCTGAAAAAATATCCATTTACCGTATTTTATACTATAACAATAATTTTTATAGCTAGGCTGCAAAGTAGATGACGATCAATAATGTTTTTTTTCTAGTAACGCATACCTTATTCTACTAGGTATTAAGAGCGGGGACATATCTGGTGGAAACCAACTTCCCATGGAAACTATAGAAACTTCAATCTGGACCACACGATGTTGATCCAAGGGCGCATCCAAATTAGGTGGAAAGGATGATTCGCAAAACTCAAGAGAGGTGGGAGGGATGATTTGCAAGACGCTTTTGTAAATCACCCCTCCCACCTGATCTGGTCACACCTTTGGATCAACATTGTGTGACCCAGATTTTAGTTTTTATAGTTTCCACGGAAAGTTGGTTTCCATATGATACGTTGCCATTAACAGCAATACTACTTAGAAGCATAAATTGTAGCACAGTTGAAATAAATTTGAATGCAAATATCTATCTTTACCTTTTTTTTAGAAGAGGATCACGTTTTATTTTCTTATTAGACTTGGCAATTGATAAGAATAATGGTTCAGGAAAACTGCATATCGATTACTTACCCGGGCAAGGAGACATCTACGTTGTGACGGTAGTAGTCGTTCAAATGCATCCCAGCAGGGACGCCTGAGCTGCTTTCTTGGTTAGCCTCATGGCCAACAAGGTTATTATCTTGAAACCAACAGGGCATGTCCACCAACAACGGATCCTCCGTCGTGTTCGCAACACTTCCTCCTACCTCCTGCCCATTGCCTTTGTCTTCGATGCTCTCAAGGAGCTTGCTCCACCATGCTGACGTGACCAGGTTCATGGTGTCGCTCCACTCGATGTCGTGCTGCTCACCGATCGAGTAGATCGCCGCCATCTCCTCGTCGTCAAGCACTCGGTGTAGTGATGCATCTGCTGCCAGTGAAGTGTTCTCCATGGTGACAGCCGATGAGAGGTCATGGCTCGGCATCGTCACCGATGGAGAGGAGTAGACCGAGTAGGAGGAAGCAGGTGATGGTTGGAGCAATGGAGGATCGAAAGAACAAGCACTGTTGTTCTTGGTGTCGTCACCGACAAAACTATTGAATCCCTGAAAGCTAAGGTTTAGACCTAGTGGCTGTGCAGGAAGAGGGACCAAGCAGTGATCTAGGTTATTGTTATGCTCAGAGTTAACCAAGGGCTCAACAACTGGTGTTTGGTAAGTGAGTGGGGATGATGAATAGCTACTTGGACTAGTGAAATGTGAGAATGGAGAATTGTACAAGTAATCTGAGTAGGAACCGTAGCTCATCATAGGTGGCGCAGAAGCTCTAGTAGTTGCTGCGTGGCTTTGCTCTTGTTGCTGCTGTTGCAGCTGCAGTTGCATCAGTTGTTGTTGCTGCTGCTGCTCTTTGGCTTGTTTCATGGAGGCCCTATGGATCTTGAGAGCCGTGACAATCTCTCTCCTGGCCTCTGCCATGTTGAGCAGCCTCTCCTGGTATGGCCTGCTTGTGTGAAGCCTCCTCCTCACCTGCTTCTTGTGTGGCTGTGGTGGTGCTGTTTGGGCTTGTTGCTGATGATGATCTTGTTGTGGTTGTTGGGTATGTGGTTTGGTGCCCATGGCGGTGCTGTGGTCTTTGGATCTTGCTGCAGATGAAGAGCTGAGCTGCTTCACAAGGCTCCTAATGTAAGCTCCTGAGAGGTGTGGCTGCTCCGGCTTGTTGTTCTTTGAGGAGGGGGAAGGGGTAGGAGCTAGCTTGTGGTTCCTCATCTCGCCGGCCTCTCTCCTAGCTACCGATCAGGTACGGCGGTTCTCTCTTTCTTGCTAAGGAAACACAAGAGATGTGTGCGAAAGGCATAGGGTGTAAAGCCAGGGTGATGGGGTGATATAAATAGGGTGGTACTAGGAAGCATATAGAGTTTGTTAGGAGATGCAGTGTTATCCTTTTGGCAATGCATGTCATATGGTCTTGTGGTGGTAGGTTGGCAGGTAGTGTAGCTAAAAAAGACAGCACACAACGTTGAGTCATCTTTTTGGTACTTGGATGGCATTGACTCTTTGCCTCAAGTCTGGTCGCGAGAAAAAAAAATCATGACTCCGCTCTAGTCTGAACGAAGTCTCCTCCACATATCAGGGATGAATAGTGTACAAAATGGTCTTGGATTCCATAGTCAAAGTTTGGATAGATTATTCCAGTGGAGAAGGAGTTGAGGATTCATATATATTTGTTGAACCAAATAAAAAACTCATACCAAGGAAAAAAATCAATCTAGTAGTCATTATATATAGAGATATATAGTAGCTAGCTAAAAAAAAGATTGCACAAGTGGTATGGTAGTGGAGTGCAAAGATAGATGCATCATGCACGCGCGAATGCAGAGGTCATGCATGCATGGTTTGGAATTCAAATATGGACAACTTCTTTTTGGCTGTGCTGGTTGCTGCTGCCGCGCTTGCTAACTGACTTGAGAAGGCGATAAGATTCACCAATCAGTCACATGAAGATAAGCAGGTGGCCTACAAAACAGATAGCATAGCAACGTAGACGTTCATGATTTCTTCTTGCACGACCGATTGGGGTCGATAGGAGATCAACACCAGCATTAAATATATAGACCATCGACGGTATCTTTAGCCGCAAGTGCAGTCCGTCCCATCTCACCTTGTACCGAGCAGGAAGTCTACAGTACTGTTCGTAGTACTAGTGGTGAATTTCGGTCGAAACAACAAGCTATAGCATCAATTTTGAGGGCCGAAAAGCAGCTGCCGGCCGATCGCAACTGAAGTCCATAATTCATTCATTGCATGAACGACTGAGTACGTACATATCCAAAACTGAACACAGAAGGGGTGGCCGGCAACATGCATGCAAGATACTGTAGCTTTTGTTCAAGACTGATGACTAGTACTGTGCATGATAAAAAGGTTATAATTCTTTGCATTGCGTGCGCCGAGAAGAAGTGTTTAGTTTGAGGCAACTTATCTTAGGAAAACTAATGTCTCAATGAAAACTCCAATCTAAGCCACACGATGTTGATCCAAGAGCGGCTCAGAGAAGGTGGGAGGGGTTATTTGCAAAGCTTTGAAGTTTCCAGATTATGTGGTCTAGATTGAAGTTTCCATAGTTTACATGGGAGGTTGGTTCCTAGATTGAAGAATATCAACCTATCTTATCCTCATTTTTTTTTGGAACATAACACCCTACCCCTAATTAACATATCAATCAACGTCACATGAACAATAAACTATGACAGATCAACATATTCTACTGCGTGGATAACAAACTAAATGAGACAGAAGCGACTTAATTAGGTTCGTCAAAACTAGAGATCGATGATTTATCACGTGTATACCAATACTTTTCAATCTAATGTCTCGACCATATATATATATCAGCCCTGATGTGATGATATGCATACTTACATTATTTGTGCAAGATTAAAATCCCCTCTAAAGATTAAGATCTTTATGTGGTACGTGCGAAGAGGAGTAATTCTGACAAAAGATAATTTATTAAAGCGCAATTGGCAAGGAAGCAAAATTTGTTGTTTCTGCCACAAGGATGAAACAATTAACCATCTCCTCTTTGAATGTCGTTTTGCTCGTGCAGTGTGGGCTGTGATTCATGCGGCATCAGGATTGTCTCAGCCCTGTAGTGTTTCCAATATGTTTAGGAATTGGCTATGGGGTATTGAAAAAGAACTGAAATCGTTAGTTCTGTTAGGAGCGGCTGCTACGTGTTGGTCGTTATGGTTATGCAGGAATGATGTTGTCTTTGAAAAAAAGAATAATCCTTCTCCATTGCAGCTTATCTATTCGATTATACACTGGCTCAGTACTTGGGCTATATTACAGAAGCCGGCTTTACAGGATTTGGTTGCTGCGGCATCGCTACGCTTGGCACAGGTGGCCAAGGAGTTTTTTACCCCGGCACATGGATGGCGGTCTAGTCTACGGATCAATTACCATTAGTGTGTTTGGCTGATCTTTATTATCTTTTTATTAGGCTGTGTGCATCCCGCTATGCAGAGGTCGGGAGTGTTTCAAGACTTTGTATCAACTCGATGTAATGCACTTGAAATTAATAAAACTTCCTTTATCGAAAAAAACATTATTTGTGCAAGGGATTTTCAACGGTTATAAGCATGATGAATTGATGATATATTGCACCCGTCGTCCGTCTTCGACCTCTTTTCTTTCTTGGCCCAGTCTAGCTATTGTGCATGCATGATTTAATGCACGTGATGTATGTATATTGCGCTCGTCCCGGAGCCTTCAGATTTAATGATCCGACGGCGTCCTAGTCACGTACAGATCATCATGCATGCAAGGTGGCTAAATTCAGTGCTCGCTGAGCAAAGCGAGAGCACCGACTCAACATGCATGGTAAAGTTTTTAGTCAGGGTGTCCTAAGATAACCTCCGTCCCTAGTAAATAGAGTGTTCTTTTTTTTATTTGGAATAAGTCCTACTATCTTATACTCCCTCCGTCTTGTCGCTAACGACACATATTTAAGGACAAACGGAGTATTTTCTAAGTTTATATATAGAGAAGGTGTCAATATTTATTATACCAAATATATATATTATTGAATTAAGAATGTATAGAGGAAATTCATACGTATTATATTAATCCATGTTGTTTTTTACAGTCCAAAGGATCCGGTGGTTATGAAGAATAATGAAGATCGACAAGGCTGAGCCTGCTGCTGACTGGTGGTTCTTCTTGGACATTGTCGAGAAATTTGCTGCAGTGCAATAGTGTCGCGAAAGTGAAGTATTCTTTGTTGCCTTGTCAAGATCGAATGTAATTGTAGTGCACTTATTTTAAGTATTTAGATTGAAAATATTGGCAACAGAAAAATACTGGGTAAGTGATGCTTGTAGCTAACTCATCACTCATGCTTGGTTTTTTTTACCAGTAATGTTTAGGGTGGATTGCTTTTAACTCCTATCTTTTTTCTTCCTTCTATCTGGGTACTGTTTCACTAAGTCTTGAGTTCAATTTCCAGATGGCAATTAGCAAGTGGACACTACCAATTATCAAATTACTATCTGTTGGGGGTATAGATTGGTGTTGATAAACTCAGTCTTATTTAGTTTATCAATGTTTATGATGTCTTTCTTTGAGGCACCAAAAGGAGTTCTAAAGATAATAGAATATTATAGAATTTTCTTTTTGGCAAAATGATGGTAATAAGGAAAAATACAGATTAGCTAAATGGGTATCTTGTTCCAACCGAAGGAACAAGGTGGTTTGGGGTACACAAAACCTGGAAATAAAAACCAAATACCTACTAAGTAAATGACAATTATGTAATGAAAAGGGGACGTGGCAAGATTTGTTGAGAAATAAATGCCTAAAGAATAAGAAATTGGGAGAAAGTAATAAGAAACTGGGGGATTCTCCTTTTTGGACGAGTCTCATGATTGTGAAAGATCAATTCCTTCCCTTACAAATTTTTAATGTGTAAGAAGGAACACGATGAGGATTCTTGAGGACATATGGTTAGCCAATCATACATTGAAATCTCAATATTCGTCCCAATATAATATTATTATTCATAGAAGAAATGCTATAATTGTTGAAGTGTTTAGCTCAACTCCTCTAAACTTTTCATTTAGGAGCGCTTTAGTGGGGGATAAGTTAAGCCATTAAGGGGTTGATATAATTTAGTAGCAAGGCTTCCGAAGGTAAACCTACAGGAGGGTATTGATATCTTTGGTGGTTCTTAAATGCAAATTGATTATTCACAGTATAATTGATGTATAAAAACGTTGGGAATAGTGGTATTAAAGTGGGGAGCGTATCCTATGGAAACCAACTTCCTATGAAAACTATGGAAACTCTACTCTGGGTCCTAGGATGCACATCCGCTGGCTAGAAAATCAAGAGAAAAAATTTTCCAAATAACCCCTCCCACCCTTCCCCCACCCACCCGTTCCACTGCTGGATAACGGAGACTCCCGTTCCGTCGCCCACTTCTGTTACGTGATTTTGTTTCTCCCTGTTTGACATGAACACCGTAGATGCCGCCCCCGATCTTGGAGGTTGCCACGAGACCACGTCCACAACCCGACCTTGCCGCGACCTGCAGGCCCAACTCCATGGACGACGATGCCCCGACCCCCTCACCGCGACCTGGCCACACGCTGCCACCCCTGGAAGAAGCCTCGACGGAGCCTGGCCGCAGGGGTGGAATCGACGAGGAACCCCCTGGACGATCCCTCGGCACGGTGCGACCTTGGCGAGGAACCGAGTCTTCGTCCAGGGCGAAGTCGGTCATGGGGTCGTCGGTCGCCGGGGAATCGGGATCGTTGGGCCGTTCTTGGATCGGGACGATGACTTGGGGGTGCGAGTGCGACGGGGGGCGATGGAGACAGCGTCGGTTTTCTGTAACGGAGGGCTACGGGCCATGACCGAGGGGAGACGTGGGAGGGGTGATTCGGAAAATTATCCCACCTGATTTTCTAGCCATCGGATGTGCATCCTAGGATCCAGAGTGCAGTTTCCATAGTTTCTACGGGAAGGTGGTTTCCATAGGATACGCCCCCATTAAAGTGACAAAAGAAATCTGTCAAACAGAGTTACCACTTAAGATTAAAATCTTCTTGTGGACTAAAAAGGATAGGGATTACAAAATATAATAGCTAGGAGAAATTGGAATGGGAGTAAGATTTGCAGCTTTTCTACCTCGTAAATGATATAATTTCTTTTTTCGAATGCTATTTGCAAGAAATGATATAACTTCTCTTAACTTTTATGATGTTTTTAATCAATGGCTAGAACAAGAAGGCCAAACACCAAAATTATCCATTTTAACGGGGCCTCCTTTGTGTTGGACAATATGATTAACGATAAATGAGGTTATTTTTGACAAATGTCAACCAAATACGTTTATGTAGGTTCTTTTTAGGAGAACGCATAGACTTCATCACTGGACACAATTGCAACAGAGTGAGGATCAGAAGGGGAAGCCCCAACCTGTTTTTGACCGAAGTCAGTAGGGGAAGCCCCAACTTATTTTTTATAATTTGCTTTTATTCCAAACCCAATGTCGCTCCCGTAGAGAGTTGATCTTGGGTCTGCTAGATGCTACTCGGGTGCTTTAACCACTAAACTAGAGACCCTTTCACTGGTGGTGGTGGTGATCTTGCTGAGGTCTTAAGGAGATTGTGAGAAGTCACGAGAAGTTATGCTCGGTTTGGGAATCCGATGATCCGGAGTTGGAGAATGGATATCCACTAGAGAGCATTTGATCCATGCACGAATCAAGGAGGAGCTATACCCTTGCGCGGATGCTCCAACAAGGACTAAGGAAGAGTGCCGAATCTTCGATACCTTCGAAAAAATCGGTGTCTAAACCCTTCCCTTTGCTTTCCACCAGTTTACTTTCAAGCAAGTGAATTTCTTAGACTTACGTGTTAGTATAGTGTTGGATCTGTTGCATAACTTGAAGCAGGCAAAGACGCATTTACCTTTTTCTACCATGCGTGGCTCTTTAGCTGGGATGGACGTACGTACTCCGTAACATATTAACACCCTATCTTTGGCTGAGCAATTAGCCTCTACATCCACTAGCTCTCGATCGGTTCACTGACAACATATTTGCTGCTGAAGTAATGCTGGCCTGATGGCCTAGTGCCCTAGTGCCTGTATTTGTTATTCAAATTCATTATTTTTTTTTATCTAAAAGGCATTTGGCTCATCTTATATTCTTATTTTACCGTCGTCACCTTGTCAAATTAGAATATATATAATGCAGTGTTTGCACCCACTTGCATGTTATATATCTATTAATATCAATATGTTATGCACTTTGGAACCCATGACGATAGTAGCTTGCACGCAAGATCTATCTCGCCAATGCTTTCCCACTTTTTTTATGTGTTTATGTTAGGAGGGCTTTTCACATGCACTTGGCAAATTAAATGGAATAACAATGTGATAGCGACAGGTTGAACTACTAGCCTGCCTAACCTAACAATTTTTGTATATACCAGGATAAAAGTACAATTTTTAGCTTTATTCACTCTTTGTTTTCTTCTATATATTTCGTTTGTCAAGTTAAGAAACCTTTTATAGTACTCTGGTTAGACGGTGTTTTTCTTTCATTTTTTTCTCTTAAGTTTAAGATGACGACCAAACACGGTATTGATGTCAAACATGCATGGCGAGCTGCATGTGCACGTGGAGAACAAATTATTACTGTACATATACATCCTCATGTCAAACAACATGAGCTGGCAAGCTGAAATATTTGTCCTCATGTACTATAGATAGACTATATATGGGATCCACCAATGCAAATAATTGTTGTTTATTATGTACTTCCTCTATTCCAAATTGTAAGTTATTTTAATTTTTTAAGAGTCAACACATCTAAATTTGACCAAATTTATACAAAGTACCAACATTCATGATACCAAATAGTATCATTAGTTTATTCATTGAATATTTTTTATATTATATATATTTGGTGGCATAAATATTTATGATCTCTTTAATTTTGGTAAAATATAAAATGGATTGATTTTCTAATAAAGTTAGAAGGACTTACAAGTTAGAACCCAGGGAGTGGTAGATTGGAACATGACAACACATAGATAGAGCTCACCTGTTGATAACACTTCAGAGACAGCGATGTCTACGAAGCATGGCCATCAACGACGACCAGAGATGCTCTCTCTCTCTCTCTCTCTCTCTCTCTCTCTCTCTCTCTCTCTCTCTCTCTCTCTCTCATATCTTAGCTGGGGACGTACGTACGTACGTACTCTACTTGGTGAGAGAAAGCAATGTGATTGGCTACATGTGGACGGTGGCTAAACCAGAAGCATCCGTCCAGCAAAAGTCTACGCCCTACATACGTGAGCTAGATTGGGGCTTCATCTACGACAATACGTGGAAGGAGAAAGTCACGGTCCATATATAGGTTATCTAGTATAGCTTCTAGCCACACCAAGCATGATGCATATCCTGAAAAATGCATTTACTCACTGAGATGATGGCTCAAGTTGGAATCAATCCCCGCCGGCCGCCGTGCCGTAACTTTCACCGTCGCATTCACGGCGGTGTGCTGATCGAGCCGTTCGTCATGATTGACTGGTGCATGACGACGTCAAGCTAATGAGGCCTGGCTCATCCTCTTGACCCTAGGCAAGAACGATGACAGGAGTCGTCTCTCCTGCAGGAAGAATGAAAAAAAAATGTTCATGCATACATACAATGTGGAATGACAAACGTCCATCTGTGAAACCATATGTGCATCAATGTGCAGTTTGTGGCAATAAACGATATGTGATGCACGAAATTATTATTATTATCTGTTCGTTCAAAAAAAGAAATTATTATTATTTGATTCATGACAAATTTGAACATTTTTGTAGCATTTAGCTCTAATGTTAGATATTTAATATATTGTGGTTTGTCTAGAAATGAAGAACTAATCAAGAAAATTTTGGAGTTATTTCGTTAGCGTACGTTTGATTAAATATTTGGATCCAAACTGGCCTTTAAGGGTGTGTTGAAACGACCCTCAACGAATTCGTGAGTCAATTTTAGGATTCTTGTTGCTCTAATTAACTGTTTTCTTTAGTTATTTGTCAAATAGTAACACATCTCTATCATAGGAAAAATAGAAATTAGTCCCCTTAAGTATATCAAAGTCCACAACCTACTTCACTATTTATTGTTTCAATTTTCTCACAAACTACTCCCTCTATACAAAAAAGTCATTCTAGGATTCAAAATTTATCCAAAAAAAAAAGTCATTCGCTACCGTAAAACTCGACTTTGCCCAGTATCCCTAGCTTCGCCGAGAGCAAATTTTTGGGCACTCGGCAAACACCTCTGTGCCGAGTGTATTTTTAAAAGCACTCAGCAAAAAAAAACCACTCGACAAATACCTTATTTTCTGAGTATTTAAAAAAATACACTCGGAAAAGAAATGTTTGTTGAGTGTTTTTGTTTTGGACTCGGCATACAAGGCCGCCTTGGTCGGGTACTGGCCGCATCCAAAATTGTTGACCGAGTGTAATTTTTTGGCACTTAGCAAGCAAAGTGTTTGCCGAGTGTAGTTTTTTTTGGCACTAGGCAAATACCTTGTTTGCCGAGTGTAGTTTTTTTGGCACTAGGCAAATACCTTGTTTGCCGAGTGTATTTGTAAAAGCACTAGACCAAGATAATTTGCAGACAAATTTTGAGACCCTAAACGAATTTAAATTAAAAAGGTTTTGAACTACGAGGTTGTATAACTTCTCAGCATATACAACTTTTGTATTGGTCACATCTTCTTTCAAACAAATCGATAGAAATGTTGTTCACGAGCTGAAGCCCATGGCACTATTTGGCATCTCAGAAATACTTTATAATTAACATTAGGACAGCTTTAGCGTATGGTATAGGAGGTGGTGCTAGGAGGAAGCCACGTCACATGTATGGGCTTAGCAAAATTTGGTCCAATGTATCGCACCTTTACAATCCTAACCATAGGACCCACTAAATAGTAAAATATTAAATAAAATCATCATTCTCTCTCTTTTTTCACATACTCACCCCATGACATATCATTTTTTATTCAAAGCACCGGGTGCTCAACTAAGCCACAGGTGCTTGAAGGTGCTAGCCTAGCACCTGCCCTCCAATGTATTGCACCCGAGAATCTTTTTCTCTCTCCTCTCTAGCACCTCCTTAGCTCAAAAGTTGGAGCTGCCCTTATAACATCATTATTTATTAGACTAGTATAGACGCACGTGCGACACGCACGTGATAATTCTACAACTTACCACACACGTGATAAAAGTAAAATGGCATAGCCATTAACGTAGTACATTGTATCATTGCTAATGAATTGTCATCACCGCCTACTCCCCCCTGTAGGTACGTTTTGTTTGTAACGCCACTTGAAAGCTTTTCTACATTGGATTGTAGACACACATATTGATATGATTTTAGAAACGCGGCAATGTGAGACGATATTTATTACGCTTTCAACATCACAAGGTATATAATGACGTTTTTTGACACACTTTCAAAATCATCTCATGTTATGACGGTGTTACACACGCTTTTAATCATAACTATCATCTAGATACGCCGTAAAGCGCAAGAAGTAATTGTCTATATGGACCTAAAGACGCTTTTTGACTTGATACGTTGATAGTGCTTTCAACTGTGTGTACATTGTACGCACCATATAAAGCGTATCAAGCCTATCAAAAAGCATGTTATAGGCATGTAAATGTGTTATTGGGTGCGATACAAAAGATATTGTACATGACTTACAACTGAAATAACTTGATTAGCACAATGGTTTAGATGTTTGGTTTGGAAAGTGGAGGTCCCTGGTTTGATTCCTAGCACAAGCAATTATTTTTACATTCTATTATATTTTTAACATGTAGTTAAGCGTTACTATACTATGTTTCTACACCAGTAGACACGACTTACATATGTCTCTATTAAAATGTATCATTTTTTTGTACATATGCATCTAACATGTCTATCAAACATCTTTCCTTACCTTGATACGCTTAATTAATTTGTCTGTACAAAGCCTGACACGGTCCATACGAAGACGCTTCTAACACGCTTTATGAAAGCATGCCTACACGGCTATAGATACGAAATAGAGCGTGTCTAACTCTAAATATGACGTGGCTACAAGGGATGTTTTAGTAGTAAATTTTAGATGTATCATCTTTTTTTCCACGTGTTGTTTTAAATATAAATGGTTACATTTATGATTACTGTTTATTGGCTGACTATAAATGCGACATTTATTTGAATAGGGATTTGCAACTCAAGAAACTGAATTTACGGAGTTAAATTGATTTTTCTAAAAAGAAAAAATTGTAAAAGGATACACAAACTACTCTCTGCTCTCCCCATCGCTGCTCTCACAGTCTCACTTCCTTTCTGTTTTGTGTCCCTCCTGCTCTTTCCTTTCTGTTCTCTCTAGTATCAGTCGGCGCTCTTCTTTGTAATTAATCACGGCCACGGCAACAAGAAAAGAAGCAAAAGAGAGAACTCTCATCGGCACGAGGGCCAAGCGCGCTGCCACTACATGTGGCACTTCAGCTTCCTGCCTACGTTTGCGCCAGCAGAGGCGGCGTTGCTCAAAGTCTCCTCGCAGGCCCTCACCTTGGGCAACGTAACATGGACACAGTGGTGCGGGCAGCTAGCAAGGCGGCGTAGTCCGACGCATTTGCCGTGGACGGCGCGATCGACGCCCGCGAGGTGTGGGAGGCCGTGGAGGCGTCGGGCAGTCGGAGGCCGTGTTCACGGCACCGAGCGACGCAATGTGTGAGGTGTGCAAGTGGTTCTGGCCTGGATGATAGCCGGGATTCGGTGTCCACGGCCAGAAACGACTTCTACTGGTTTCGGACGGTGAGGTCGGAGGATAATTGCGTGGGTGCCGCACCACCGGCTGATACGAAACGTGGGTAGTACGTATTGTTGGGCAGAAGCACCCCGGCTGATACGAAACGTTGGTAGAACGGATTGTTGGGTATAAAATAGGGGTAAGGGACCAATAGGTGAGAAAACATAGGTGAGAAAACAATTATGTTTTTGGCAGAAACATTCTCTAACTCTTGGTTTTGGAGGGTTTGACTTTCTTCCCACCTCCGTTGACCCTTACAGATGGGTCCGCCGTGAGAGGTAAGGTGGACCCAAACTGGGTGAGAAACGTTTTCAATTCTACTCGTTATAGATAGATAGATTATATGGTTTATTTAATAACACTAGATAATGGTTTTGTCGTGGTTGGGCTGGGCCTAAAAGCCCACCTCTCCCAAACTTCATCCAAATTCAAATCTGTATTTACGGGCGGGTACAGCTCTGTGCTCTATCCCAAATAGAGTCTCTCTGAGTTGGCAATTTGGCATACTTATTTCGGTTTTTTTTTTCTAAAAAGGCCCAATCCCACAATGTCAGTCGCCGCCCGCCGCACCAACTTCTCGCCGAACAATCTCCATCCGCCGCCGACGTCGCACTTGAGGTTGAGGTCGATCTTCCCCTTTAGCTCCTTCGCTCTTTTCTTTGAGAATAATATACTCTCTCTCCCCAAGAAATTTACGTAAGAGATCATCGTCGATTGATGCTGCTCTCCACCATCTGCAGATCGTTTAGGATGCAAGGGTCGAAGCACCGCGTCGTGACCGACCTACCCAAGGATCTCCTCGTCGAGATCTTTTCGAGGGTGCCCTACAAGTCGCTGTGCCGCTGCAGGTGCCTATCAAGATCGTGGCACGCCCTCTGCTCCGACCCCGACATAGTCACGAAGTCACCCCAGACCTTATCCGGCTTCATCTTGCACGCCGGTGACAAACACGGCCGCCACCGTCTCCTCAACCTGTCGGGTTCAGGTCGGCCTCTGCTCGATCAACTTGCCCCTTTTCAGTGCCACTATGCATCCATCTGGCTTCTTCACTCCTGCAACGGACTTGTTCTCTGGCGGTGCTGCAAACATCCTGCAAGTTCCTATGAAGTGGATTATGTCGCGTGCAATCCTGCAACGAAGCAGTGGACTGCCCTGCCCCCTAATCCAATGGAATCGCCGGGCGACATGGAAGCGACGTATCTCCTGGGTTTTGACCCGACCATGATCTCCTCGCACTTCAGAGTGTTTATGTTTCTGCCGGGTTACCGTTGCTACGGCCCATTCAAAGGGGTGATGATCTTCTCGTCGGAAACCGGATGCTGGGCTTACAGGGAGAATACGTTACGGGAGCACAAGAGTGGAGTATACGATTTTTCACACGTAGATGGAGTCTTCTTCAATGGCATTTTACATATGACCACCACTGCTGGAGATACTACTTCGTTAATCGCCGTGGACACGGAGGCAAAGGCGTGGAGAAATATTCCTATGCCATGCATAGTGGAAAGCTATTCCGCGTCCGTTGGGATTGGGCACTCTCAGGGACGTTTATATGTTACGCATGTACATCTTTTTAATGCCTGCCAACTATCAGTTTGGGCTCTCGAGGATTATAACAGCAAACAATGGACCCTGAAGCATAGTGTTCGCATCTTGGAGCTGTTTGGAAGGCACCAGCGCAGTTGTGACGAGTTCTATGATGTGATCGCGATCCATCCAGAACGTAATTTGGTTTTCATCATTGGGCGAACCATGAAGCGACGGTTTCTTATGTCATATGACATGGACAACCTAAGAGTGCAGATTATCTGCCCACTTGATGAATACTCTCTGGGTACATGTGCACCTTACGTTCCCTATTTTGGTGAGCTTCAGTTATCAGAAAAAGTTGGGTCTACCTCGCAGTTGCTGAGTTAGCATGACATGTTGTATTGTATAATCTAATTCAGCAGTTTTTGCCCAATGTCTTGTAGTCATCGATCTAATTCAGCAGTTCAACTTGATGTATGCTTGGTTCTTGCATTTGCAAACTGCAAAGTTTATTAATCATCAAACAAAAATGCTTATCAGACCTTGCTATTAATTTTATTTCAATATCCTCAAATTTCAAACCAGAATGGCCGGTTCAATGTACAAGGTCAGCTCGGTTTCAGAACTCACAAGGGATAAGCTCCTGTGCACATGTTCAGGTTCTTCTTGTAGTTTGAGCTTGATCCAGGTTAACCTATTTTCACTGACTTTCGGATTTTGCGTGCAGGTTGCCTTGACGCCGGTTATCTACTAGTCAACTATAGTATCTTAAGATGTTGGAATATAAGTAGGCAACGTATCCATACCTCTACCTATGAGATCATTCGTGATTTCTTGCATTTGTGTGCGCAGAAAGCTCTTGTGTCACCAATAAAGATTTGTTTTCTTGGCCAATTTATCTGTTAACTTAAGCCTGCCCTGCAGTAGTCTATGCAAGTCGTTTTTCAGTGCTTGTTCAAGGTTCTTTACTGAAATTTTTAGGCAGTTTAGTCTATGAATTCTTGTGTTCATGCCAACCATATTTGTCTACAATGACAATGTTTTGAATTGAGGCAAACTTGTGTGAGTGAGAATCATGTAGCCGTTTTTGAACTGATATAGTCATAATTTCAGAATCAAGCTTGAACAGAGGCCTTGCCAGAACTTATAGTAGGCCACACCATTATAATGTCTGAAAGCAATATGGCCCAATATGTACTGGAAAGTATGTCCTAGGTCGTCTTCTGTGTTTCCAAAAACGTGTGGGCTAGCAATTTGGGGGGCGAATTTACATTTTTTAAAAAAATCGTATCAATGTCTAAATTGTTTTAATAGAGGTACGTATGTAGTATTAATGATTTTCTGTTAGGATGAAGTTGCAGCTGACAACATGATGCATTGCATGATATTTGTTTTTTCAAGTTACAAGGCTTCACGCATTTCAGCAAGACCAATTTCCCCCCAGTTTAATTTGTGTTCGCTTTGGACTCTTGCCCTATGTCATCAATTTTTGGCATAAACTACGTCGTCTTCTCGTTTTAGTATGTGGACTGTAGCAACAAAGCCTGCGCGCAGGTTTTCCTTCTTTTTTTCAGTTTGAATCAGAGTTCTGCACGGTCTTTAAACAAAAAGAACGAGTATGAACTCTCCCGATAGTTGATGTGTAGCATTCATATGTAGTCATAGTTGGAGATTGAAATCTGATTAGCGACTGTGTTTGCTTGCGGAATCCATTGTTTCCTCTTTTTTTTTAGGGGAGGCATCCATTGTTTCTTTGGAAGCCCTTCCTGATCGAGCTCCATCAAGCGGCGGAGTCGACGATGGCGGCGTCTCTGTTGCGGCTGCGGAATTTCGCCAGGCTTGAGCGACGAGACCTCGCTCGTCGTTGGTTGTCCAAGGCAAGCAAGTCCACTGGATCATGGCTCAACAAGTACGGCCGCGACCTGACCAAGGAGGCCGCTCACGGCGACCCCGTGGTGGGCCGCGACGAGGAGATCAGCCGCGTGGTGAGCATCCTCTCCCGCAAGTCCAAGAACAGCGCCGTGCTGGTGGGCGAGGCGGGCGTGGGGAAGACGGCCATCGCCGAGGGCCTCGCGCAGCGCCTCGCCGCCGGCGAGGTCCCCGGCTTCCTCGCCGGCGCTCGCCTTGTGGAGCTCAACGTCGGGAAGCTGCTCGCCGGCACCGACTCCTGGGGCGTGCTGGAGGAGCGCGTGGCGGGGCTGGTCGCGGACGCCGAGGCCGCCGGGCCCGGGAAGGTGGTGCTGTTCGTGGACGAGATCCACATGCTGGTGGGCGCCGGGCGCACCGGCGTGAGCAAGGTGGACGCGTCCGACATGCTCAAGCCGGCGCTCGGGAGGGGTCGCCTGCGCTGCCTCGGCGCCACCACGCACGACGAGTACCAGCAGTTCTTCGCCCCCGACAAGGCGTTCGCCCGGCGGTTCCAGAAGGTGCACGTCCCGGAGCCCAGCGAGGACGCCACCGCCGTCATCCTCCGCCGCCTCAAGCCGTCGTACGAGGAGCACCACGGCCTCCACATCCAAGATGAGGCTCTCGTCGCCGCCATCAAGCTCGCCGCCCGATCAGGTAATTAATTTAGCAACGTGTACATATGTATATGTGTGTGTATGTCTATGTGTATATATGTATATGTATGAATTGAAATTGACGATGTACTACTCCTCCAAATTCACAGGCCGGTACTTCCCCGACAAGGCGATCGATCTGGTGGACGAGGCGTGCTCGACGGCGAGGCTGCAACTGGATTTGCGCGCGAGCCATCAACTGGGAGGAGACGACAGAAGCAGCAGCAAGACGACGCTCCAAGACGACCATACCGTGGTCGGGCCCGACGACATCGCGGAGGTGGTGGCCAAATGGACGGGCATCCCGGTGACGAGGCCGGGGCAGGACGAGCGGGAGAGGCTGGCCGGCCTGCCGGAGAGGTTGCAGCAGCGCGTCGTCGGCCAGGACGAGGCGGTCGGCGCCGTCGCCGACGCGGTGGTGCGGTCGCGGTCCGGCCTCGGCAACCCCAAGCAGCCGTCGGGGTCGTTCCTCTTCCTCGGCGCCACGGGCGTCGGCAAGACGGAGCTCGCCAAGGCCCTCGCCGAGGAGCTCTTCGGCGACGAGAAGCACCTCGTCCGGATCGACATGTCCGAGTACGTCGGCGATTGGTCCGTCTCTCGCCTCATTGGTGCACCTCCAGGGTACGTACGTCGTATCAGTCGGCCATATGATGCCCTTTCTCATCCATGTCGAGTATATTGTTTTTTTTCTTCTAATAATACTATACGGTGTGATCGAATATAATGAATGTAGGTATATTGGGTACGAGAAAGGAGGCGAGCTTACGGAGCAGGTGATGCAGCGGCCGTACAGCGTGGTGCTCGTCGACGAGGTGGAGAAGGGTAGCGACACCGTGATGAACCTGTTCCTGCAGATCCTCGACGACGGCAGGCTCACCGACGGCAAGGGCCGCACCGTCGACTTTACCAACACCATCATCATCATGACCTCCAACCTCGGCGCGCACCACCTCGTCGGCTGCCCGCCCGACGCCGCCGACGCGCGCCAGCGTGTGATCGCCGACGTGCGGAGTCGCCTGCGGCCAGAGCTCATCAACCGCCTGGACGAGATGGTGGTGTTCCGGCCCCTGTCCGGCGACACGCTGAGGGAGGTGGTCAAGCTGCAGGTCGCCGACATCGCCGCGCGCCTCGCCGACGGCAGGGGCATCGGCCTCGACGTCACCGACGAGGCCGCCGACGTGGTGCAGTCCATGTCGAGCGACCAGGTGGCCATGTACGGCGCCAGGCCCATCAAGCGGTGCCTGCAGAACATGGTCATGACAAGGATCTCCAGGATGATGGTTCAGGGCGAGGTGGACGACGGCTGCAACATCTCCATCGACGCAGCGGACGACTTGGACGAGCTGGTGTTCAACGTCAACAAGCCTGAGAAGATCATTGAACCGGTCCTGGACAACAAGACTGATGAAGAGTCACCGCCCTTGACAAACAAAGTTAAGCCTGTTCCCAAAAGAAGAGAAAAGAAAGTCAAGCCAGAATCGGTGGTGCACGAGTGCAACATCTCTGTGTCTGATGCCAATGAACCGGTCAAGACTGACGAAGAGTTACCGCCATTGACAAACCAAGTTAAGCCTGTTCAGAAAAAAAAAAAGAGAAAAGGAAGTCAAGCCAGTCTCGCTGGTGGAGTGCAAGACCCCTGTGTCTGACGCCAATGAACCGGTCCTGGGCAACAAGATTGACGAAGAATTACCGCCCTTGACAAACAAAGCTAAGCCTGCTCCCAAAAAGGGTACAAAAAAAATCCTCGGTGAAGGACTGCAATATCTCTTTGTCTGACGCCAATGAACCGGCCCTAGAAAACAAGACTGACGAAGAGTTATCTCCCTTGACGAATGAAGTTAAATCCCCAGACTCAGCGTCAAAGAAGGGACCCTCGTCACTTACCAGAGTGTGGAATTCCATTCTACGGCGTCAAGGTGGTGACGGTAAAACCAGTGTGAGGGTTTGATGGATGGACATTAATTTGTATGACACACCAACAAAATTACTTATATGGTATGGTCTTTATGAGGTGAGAGAAAAAGGGAATGTCATCATCACGACACTCACCATGTACATAAAACTTATATTGAGATTTATTTTGTTTCATCTCTAGACACATTTGATCACAATACCATAGAAGAATCAAATGCATAGCTTATCTACGAAACTTTGCAATGAAATTATACATTGGGATAGCCTATTTCATTACATCCAAAATATAACATGGCACTATCGGTAATCTTGTGATGAAACAACCTTAGCTTCAAATGGCAGATTAGTAAATGGACGAGTAGTTTTCTAGTAAGGACCCCGTCTATTTTGGTCCACTGACCTTTTTGCAGTGAACTTGGCATTGGAATGGCTGTTAACAGGATCCTTATTTCAAAATGCAGAATGATGATGAATCAACGTTGATGACTGACATGGAGTGATGATGATAACTTGTTGGACTCAGGCCAGCCCAGAGCTCGCATACCATCAGTTTTCCTTCTCCAGCAGAGGGAGTCCATCTGAATTTCGGCCAGATCTATGATGTGGCCAAATTTCAGCCCACAAATTGTACGTGGCTGATTTGCGTACTTGTTACTTCATATACTAAAGCTCCAAGAATTGGAGCTCCCTCATGAGTTGTGGCCCCACGAGGGACCCACGTAATATTAAGGTGGACCCACATACCATTTTAGGTGGGACCCACACATATTTAGGTAGGATCCATGTGAGACCCGCATATATTTAAGTGGGACCCACGCGGGACCCGCATATATTTAGGTGGGACTCACGTCCTATTTATGTGCCATGTGGGACCCACGTAATATTGAGGTGGGACCAAATACTATTTGGATAAAACCCAAGTGGGATCCGCATATATTTAGGTAGGACCCACGCGGGACCCACATATATATTTAGGTGGGACCCATGCGGGACTTGTATATATTTAGGTGGGACTCACGCAGGACCCACATATATTTAGGTGGGACCCACGCGGGACCCGCATATATTAAGGTGGGACCCACGCGGGACCGGCATATATTTTGGTGGGACCCACGCGGGACTCACATATATTTAGGTAGGACCCACAAGATGATTTAGGTAGGACCCACATACTATTTTGAGTCAGACCCACGTAGGACCGTACACTATTTTTTGTGGGACCCACGAAGTTTAGGTGGAACCGACGTGAAACCTACTATTTGAGGTCTAACCCACGTGGGACCCGTATATTATTTTTTTTTACCCTCGAGAAGCACCATATTGTTTAGCTGCAATCCATGTGAACCATGCTCATTATTTTAGGTGGGACCCATGTACATTTAGTGGGACCAATTTAGTGGGACCTACGGTCATTAAGATAAGAAATTTGTCCAAATAATGGATTGAGCATACTAAGATAAAATAACATTTGTACACCGTGTTTTATTATCGTTTCATGTTAACATGTTTTGTGTAGACGCGCATCGTGCGTCAACCTAACTAGTTATTTATACTTGCAGCAAATAAACGCCTTATACTTGCAGCAAATAAAGTCTCCACAGAGAGACGTATGAAGCGAAAGAGAGGCCTCCTTTATTATCTAGTATCATTACCATTGAAGGAGTCTCTTTTTATTTTTGGAAGAGTCTAAGAGAGGATTCCCCTATTTTTAAGTAGCAAAAGGAGGAACTAAACATCAGTTTACAACAGAGTACGAAGCAATAGTAAACGACACACAGTCTGTTTATCAGGATTCATCAGTGACTTGCTAACCGACCTTAGTCAGCTGAAGCTTGCGGAAACACACGCAGCTCCTCGTGCCGCTGCAACCTTTTTTTTTTCTGACCAAAATGTGTTGCGTCCAATCTGTTGATCTGAATATTTCTATCTTCATTGTTGAAGAACCTGATGCTATAATCTTCTTCACCCTCCCTAGCAGGCAGATTGGATACTGCAATCTGGCTCGCCGTCACACGAAGTCGTGATAGATGTGCCTTTAAAAGATCATGAATTTGGGACCTACTTGCACAATCTTGAAAGAAAACCAAGAACAAGCGATGGAAGTCGACATTTCAGATTGTTTTACACTACAGTATATAATACCCAGTTCATTCATTGGTGATTTGGTCAGTATCGAGTATCCACCATATGCAGAATGGCTTGTTTCTGCAAGCAAAGGTCTCCATGAACATATATCGTACAAGAAAGCATCAAGACAAGCGCCATTGCGCCAAGAAAAGCTACTAGTATAGTACTACCAATCATTCATGCTGATTACAAGGGAGGCAGCTCGATCTGCTTTCGTCAAAGCTCAGCTTTATCATGCAGTGCTCGATGCATCGCGCGTCGCTCGAACTGAAAAGTACTCATCCCGCAGAGAACGCGCGAGCGCGGCGAGCAATGCTAGCCGTGTATAGTTCCAAAAGTAATTTTTACTTCTATTCATTCTCCTCACAGAACACGTATCTTCTTTTTTATCTTTCCTATTCATCCTTTTCACATGACACGCATTAAAAAAAAAGTAATTTTTCCATCCCTTAACTAAACACCCAGTTTCCGACACAGTGGACGGAGAGGGATCCAGCACGCCGCCATGAAAAGACGTGCGAGCTCGGCGAATGAAACACATGGGAGAAAGAATGGAAGGGGGATGATGCGCGTCTGCCCCGGCGCATATTCCCCAACCTACTGCTCATTTGAGCAAGACATGCACAACATACACAAAAACTCGGCCTCAGCTGTAACGTAATCAGCTCGTGGATCGGAGCTTAACTTAATCGTGATTGTGATGCGCGAGGCAGGATAGAAAAAGGCCCTGCTGTGCGAGAGCAAGACACATGTCCATCATGCAAACCGCCAGCGAGCTAGCTGCCTAGCTCGGCTCCCCTTCACCATGATCGAGGCCTGAATTCATTTACTCCCCAGCTGATCTGATGGCCATCCCGGGTGTTTTCTATTGCGCAGCTGATTCGCCAGATCCTCTGGCGCAAGCAATTATTGCCTTGTCCGTATGCTATACTCCCGGCATCACTCGGTGCGTATGCTTCCACGAGGGTACATACTGTATATCATAGTATGTATATATAAAAGGAGCTCAATTATATGCGACCTCGCTCTGTCTGTATGCTCCCCTCTAATTTGCTCTGCGAAGGACTAGTTTATATTTTAGATATTCATTATTCATTCCATGATCCCATCACATCATTTCCTATCATTTTTTTACTATTTATTGCTACAGTACATATCTGCTACAGCAAATCTCTAACTATCTCCACCAACTAAAGACCCCTTAAACAATAAAGACCCCCTTAAACAATAACAAAAGCCGTGCAAGTAGGCATCTTAAACCATCAGCATCCCAAACAAGTGAAATGGCCGTATGCTTTTATTTCCCAGGAGGGGCATGTCCACTTGTTTCCAGATGTTTCCGTCTGCAGATTTGCTCTGCGAAGGAGATCACTGAGGCTGACTAAAATAACCACGGGTCTTGTTTATTCCCACTTCACTAGTTGGACTCCAACGACAGCTAATTATAATCGGCAGGTCTCGAGTCGATGGGTCATCAAGAGATGCTTACACTCAATTCAAAGCACTAGCAGGCTTTGTTTGCTAAGTGGCAGCAGATCAATCCATGCCCAGCATATAATCTAGGTGGGAAAAGCACAGCACAAAACCAAAAGCTTTGTTGGGAAAGAAAAGATGATCAAAAGGAAAGAAAAAAGATGTCACCCACTACAACGAGTGTCATCGTGGCGATCGACTCTCGAATCGCTATCTGCACTTTTAATTGCGCTAACTGAACCAATTAAGGAACAATATCATTAGTCGTGCAGCCGGGAAAAGCTGGAATGAGAGCATCCGTATCAAATCATATAATTTGAGAGGAAGGGTAAATAATTCATGGACTAGACGGTGTGCCCAGGGGATAGTGGTTTAGTTGTCCCTTTTATTTTTTGCAAGTGTGCAGTGAAATTCGTTTCACTTAAGCTCCTATCGTCTATTGATGTCTAAAAATTGATGGTTCACCCCGCCGTGCCCAATTTGTCTTATTGTTATTCCAGAATTTTTTTGTTAGTTTTGTTTGTTGAATCCTTGATTTTCCATTTCGTGGAAAAAGAGAAACTAACTACGACACCTTTCGGTCACACATACACTGGAGAAAGGCTGTGTATTAGAGGACAATATATTTCGTTTCAGTTTCGGCAACCTCTTTTATCGCCTGTTTTCCTTTCCGCCGGCTCTATCGGTTTGCTGCTGGAATCATCTTGGATTCCTTTGCAATTGTTGTCATTGAATTGTACTAATCGCACTGTACACTGGTAGCAACCGTACAAACTGAACTAGTGCTTCCTGTTTCAAAAACCATTTAGGCCTTGTTTAGTTCACCAATTTGGTGTGCCAACTTGGTGCCAAGTTGGTACCAAGTTGATGACCTTGTCACATCGACCATTTAGACACTAATCAAGAGTATAAAATGTAAATTAATTATAAAATTAATTACACGGCTGGACTCTAAAGCATGAGACGAATCTTTTGAGCCTAATATTGACCGTCATTAGCACATTTTTAATGACGGAGTTACTGTAGCATAACAGTGTCTAATGATGGATTAATTAGACTTCATAGATTTATCTCGTGATTTATAATCTATTTGTGCAATTAGTTTTATTTTTAGATTATATTTAATACTCTTAATTAATAGTCAAACATTGATGTGACAAGTTCACCAAGTTAGCATTTGCCAACTTGATGAACTAAACAAGCCCTTAATACGTTGTCTGAGCGACTGAGCCAAGTCATTGAGCCTTGACAGAGTTTCTTTAATTTCTTTACCTCACGTCACTTTCTAGCTACTAATGCACAAACAGCTCTATTTACTGGAATAACGTAGGCAAATTAATATTTAGGTAAAACCAATACAATACCAGAAATACGAGATTTTATACTAATCCTTGAAAATGATGTTGGCAAAGGGGTTTTGCACCTCAACACATTAAAATAGTATCTTTTACTCATATGACTAAGCGCTATTCTTCTTCTTCATGACTAACAAATTGGCTACTATAAACCCAAAACCAAAATATTTCAACAAAAGATCATCGTACACCCGTGTACATAACTCCGGACAAATGTCTTAATTAGTCTAAAAACCTTGTTTGGTTGAGAAATTCGGAACAAGATCAATAAAGATTGAATTTTCGTGAAAATCAGAGGAAAATTTTGTAAACCTAGTAGTCTGAATGAAGTGGAAAATCAGCACCATTGGCCATCATCGACCCCATAGAGAAGCTATGGTAGCCGATCACATCTCTTATGTTCACTATATGCCCATAATCTTTTATATATTCTAGGAGAAAATTATAGCATAACCTTAGGGTATGCTTAGTTCCACCCACAACTTTCAAGGTGCTATATTGGATGTTTAGATGTGTGTTTGGATTGTAGGGAAAAATACTGTAGCTTTAGAAAAACACTAGCTAAGTTCTGATAAGCGTGTTTTCTGAGAGAGAGAAATAGTTAAATACTAAAAAGTTAGAATGAATAATGATTAGTTTGAAATCTGAATGAGGCCTAAATAAGAGTTTCTAATTACGCGGATGGAGTGTAAATCACGAGAAGAGTCTATTAAGCTCCTTACTCATCGGTTGGGATCGTCTTGATTCGTGTTCAACTACTCTGTTGGGATCATCTTAATCCATGTTCAACTCTACTTTTCATAGCTTGTTGTTCCTCTTCGCGGGCAGAAAATGTTGTTCAACTACTCCGTTGGGATCATCTTGGATTCCTCTGCCATCCTAGGACGTAAATAGCGTCACTGAAACGCAGTAATCGCCACAGTGCACTGGTAGCAACCGTACAGACTGAAGCACTGCTTCCTCTTCCTGTTGAGAACCATTTAACGCGTCGTCAGAGCTAGATCAATCGAGCCTTGATAGTATTTGCCCCAATGTCACTTTCTAACCAATGCTAACCCTCGTCACTATTTTTTCGTTTTAGAAAAAATAATATATATTTATAAACAATACTACATCCTTTTGAATGCAACTATAGGAACCTCAAAGAATCTTATCTTTGACTAACTTTGTATTAAATTATATTAGTATTTGTGTTTTTAAATAACTTGATTATAAAAATATTTTTATAACTACTCTAATGATACTTATTTTATATCATGAATGCTAATATATTTTTATATAAATTTAGTTAAAGTTGAATGTATTTGATTCCTCGAGAAGAATTTTTTGGAGGACAGGGGGAATAAATACTCGTATACTAATCGCTACTCCGTAGGATGGATCATGATGGAGACGTGCGCAGCGATCAATGCTTACAAGGGTCGGTCGCTCTGGGTCACCATGAAAGGCCTGCGCGGACCGGATCCGGCAGCGTCCCCGTCCGGAGCGGGGCCCACCGCGCGCGGGCCTCCAAAGTCCATCACACGGCTCGTCACGGACAACGACTAGTGTACAGTGCCCAGGTTCAAGGCTCGTGGGCCCCCGCGTCGTCGGACCCACCACCTGGCCCCACCGCGCGTGAGCACCGGGCACGGAAAATTATTGGATACAGTGAACGTTCCTCACTACTCCTGTCGCTTTCCTAACCTCTCACCGCCATGCGGGCCCCCATGGAGGGGCGCTGCCCTCTGCGCTATCCACTCCTACACGCTGGTGTATTTTATGGTCACGCACTCACTCACACCCCTGAACTAGTAATGTGCTCCGATAGTGTAGAAAGGAGGGGGATGTTGCAAAACTATAGTGTATGGAGGTCCTTTCTGATAGATTTGCTCCCCGGGCCGGGGGGTTCGGGTGGCAAAATAGCCCGCGGGACCCAGGGCCATTAGTGGGGAGCATGCGTCAACGTCAGGAGGGTCCCCGCCCTGACGTGTTGCGTCCTCCTCCCCCGTCGCGTCGCGTAGCGGGGGCGTGCGGGCCTGCACGCGCCGGCGAATGGCGGGCGCACACGGCGGCGAGGGCCACGTGACCGGCGGGTGGACTCGCACGGGCGCGTCGCTCCGGCTTCCGCAGGCCGAGCGGACGAAAATACCCCTGGCGCTACGACAGCGACCCTTCTCTTCTCCGTGTCACCAGTCAGGAAAAAAAGGGACACAAGGGGGGAAATATTAGAAGGGGCAAAAAAGAAAAAAAAAACTGAAGGTGAGACCGACGTGAGGAGGGTTTGGCTTCTCGGTACACAGACTGACGAAACGCTCCAAGGCTGGAGGGTGACTCGCCGCACGTATGCAAATTGTCCAGTTCCAAAAGTTTTGGTGACGATGCATACGGTTGCAGGTTATTGTTTGTGACGCTTGATACCGTCTAGGTGCAGTCAGGGCACACGGTCCCGGCCAAACAGGAGGAGGTGTAGCACACCAGCCGCGGCGGAGTCCACAGATTTGCGGTCTGCCGATGGCGAGATTCCAGTGGGCGTGTTGTTGTGTCTTTTTTTTTTTTTTTTTTTTGACACAGCGTGTTTGTTGTGTCTTGGGACCAAAGACGAGCAAAGAAAAATGGCAGCTCGGTGGTTATGAAGGGAGGCTGGTCCGCGAGCTACGGATCGATGGGAATACTAATCAGTTTGCTTTATGTAACGTCACATAATGAAGTGCTCGTACTATAGTGCAGTGCTGTTGGCATTGAACTTGTAATGGTTTGTTTTCATGCCAGTGCCAAACTATTTTTTTACCTTACGACCAAGTCAAACATCCTTGGACGTGTACAAATACTACTCCATATAAAGATGTGAAGAAGGGAGAAAAAAACATAAATCCGTAAAATTCTGTATTTTATTATTTTTTAATAAATTCTGTATTTTATTAGGTTGCCGCCTTAGTACACCACTCTAAGCAATGCATCTGGACCCTTCCGCTCCATCCAACGGCCGGCATGCTCCGGGCCCACCGCTGCGGCACACCGGCCCGTACCAAAAAAGGTCCCACCCCACGCGTTACCCGCCGGAGAAGGGGGTGGGCATTTCCGTCCTTCACACCCTTGTGTGTAAAAGCAGCGTAACCCCCCTGCACCGCTCCAAAAACGCCATCATCATCACCAGCCCATTCATCGCCAGCTCGAGGGGAACACGACAAGGTCCGCACCGTCGCCGAGGGGAATAAAGGCAGCGGGCCCACCGGTGGGTCCCGTTCCGCGAGAGAGGCGCGTACGGAGTAGTCGTACGTGGCTCGGCACGTCGCCCGAGGGCACCCCTGCGTGGCAGCCCGGATCCGTGCATGCGATGCCGTGTGTGCACGGCGGGGGGACACGCCCCCTCCGCGTGTCCTCGCACGCGTCCGCCACACAGAGGCCGTGGCACCCCATCCTCTCCTCGCTTTGGGATGGCCGGCTTGCTTGCGTTCGAGTGCGTGCGAAGGGACCCACATGTCAGCCTCACGTTGCCGTGCCGGAGGGCTAGTAGTCTGGTGCTGCGTCACCTCGTTCTCACTCACACTCACACAGGTTCACCCCCACCCCACGGCCCCACTCTCGCTCCTATCCACTCTAGAAGGTTCAATTTGTGGTGTCAGTGACGGGGGAGCATTCTATAATCACGGAATAGCTGGTCCATCAGCATTGTTTATTATAATTATAGCGGTAAAAGTACGTGATTGGCCCGAGCTAAGTGGGGGGTGGATGCCTATTTTCAATTGATAGCGCAGAGAGGGACACGTTTAACTTTTAGTTAGACCTCGCAGATCTTTTCCCTCCACACCCACCCGGAGTGGTTTGGTGCGCGCACTGCTCCGGAGGATTGGACGGACGTTTGACACGGACAACCGATCTTTTTACTGGCTCTGGCTATCTCATTCGTAGGATTGGCTCAATCCCTCGTTCCATTTCCAGATTTCCATTCACCAGTCACCGAGGCCTAGGCCGTGTTTAGTTCTCGAAAGTAATTTTTACTTTCTATTCATCTCCTCACAAAACACACACCTCTAAAAATTTCTTTTTTTCTTTTCCTATTTATCCCCTTATATAACATGTATCTAAAAAAAAGTATTTTTTTCCACCTCAACTAATCACACTCACCGTCTGCCCAGCAGTACAGTAGCTTTTGTGCGTCCTTCGCATGAAAAATTTCCTGCAATTTACTTTTCCGTGTGCGAGGCCCCCAAAATTACCTCGGCAGTTGCTACACTATGAACGGATGCCATACGATGGCTCTTTTTCGAAAGAGAAAAAAGGGAAAATACGGTGGCTCATTCACTTGGAGTACAGTGCCACGCAAGCATCAAGAGTGGATCTACCCTTCCTTTCCCTTGGAGGCCGAGGCCGGGGAGTTTGGAATGTTCTTCAAACTCGGCCAAATGCTACTACTGAAAGTCTGAAACCACCAAATAATTCCCCATCTCGTTCACCAACAAATGCTCCGGCGTCCAAAGTCACCAAGTGGCACAAGAACCGGCCGTGTTTAGTTCCCAAAAGTACTTTTTACTTCCTATTCATCTCCGTCACAGAACACGCATCTCCAAAAATTCCTTTTTCCCCTTTCCTATTCATCAACTAGTTTAACTAGTTAAGTGTAGGAAAAGTATTTTTTTTCTGATGACGATGTGATGTGACGTGATGTATTGGCCGTGGCAGACTCCCATGCTGCTCCACCAAAAGCCAGCCAGCACACCATTTTCCAAGTCCATGGTTTTCAGCGAACAGATCGTTCCTCCCCTTCTCTCTCCGTCGCTTTCCGCTACCCCACAGGCTCTCACCGCTAGTACTACCACAGCAGCTACGCGTACACGGTACACTTGCATTGCACTCACGTTGGAGTACAACTCTTCGTAAAGGAATGCACCTCCATGTATTTATATTAAGGCTATGTTTAGATTCATAACTTTTCACTATTCATTCTAATTTTTACTATTTCTGTCTCACAAAACACGTTTTCCAGCGAATGCTATAGTGTTTGTTTGCTGTTACAGTGTTTTCTCTATAATCTAAACACACCCTAAGGCGGTGTTTAGATTGAGAACGATTTCTCGAAAAAACACTGTAGATATAGATGAGTAGTGTTCTGTGAGTGGGAGAGATGAGATGAATAATGTTTTTTGAGGAAGTTGGTGAATCTAAACGCACCCTAACTAGTACAGTATAGCATACTAATGCTTAAATTCTAAAGCTATTGTTAAGTAGGAGTACTTTCAAATAATTAGTCAAAACTTTGTTAATAGTAGTTCACAAAACAAAGCCAAATCAATAGGCAACTTTGGTGGCAAATCATCAATGTTGTTGCGATTTCTCATAATTCTTTTATCTACCGACATGAAACATTTATTAAACTAAAAAGTAAAAAAAACAGAAAGGAAAAAAGATAGGAAATTATAGTACATTCAAAATTTATGTAACTGGAACGTAGTAATCACATCATAAACTTTTTATTTTATTCTTTTACTTGTTCTCTAATAGTAATATTTAATGGTTGGACACATTTTCACTAATTTAGTGATTTGTATATTCATTTTTATAAAGTTGATATTATAAATTTCAAACTTGGCATAAATGAACATATATGATCTCAATTTTGCACTAAGAAATATAATAAGAAGGTCAGTTTAAAAAGGTAGTTGTGAATATCCTATTTTTTAATATTCCTCTTGTAGTTATACTTCCATTTCATAATGCATGCAATAAAATTATGTTGAAGCTTTTCTAACATTTGCATACTTTTTTTTCCACAAATGTCTCATAGTTTAAACCTAAATAGATAGTGTTACAGAAGCATCTTTGTTATTGTGAATTACGTCTGGATTATATATCTATCATACATAAAGAATCCAAAACTCACTATAATAGGAAGCCAATGTACATTGAAAATCTATGTAATAATCGCAGCATGAGATTTCTTTAACTTTTGCTTGTCCTATGATATTTGTATACAGTTGGGCACAATATGATTTGTTGGTATTTCTTTTTTATGAGACCAATGCTATATTATAGGCACAAATTAACGTACATGAGCTGCAACTTGAAATTGTTGTGCAAGCACTTACCTAAGAAATACAATAAAAAGAATCAATTGAAAACACGAGGCATGACTACCTTGGTTTTTTATGATCACTATCATGTTTCGAGTATTGGCATAACACATGCTAAAATATATATTACATTTGAACTTAGATTTTTATATATTGTACTCCCTATGTCCCAAAAAGCATGCAATTCTAGACATTCACTATATTCATATCATCTTCAATGGAGACAAGAGATTGTCCAGATTTATTGGAGATGCTATGAATCTAGACATCCAATAGTATAGCTAGAATTGCATGCTTTTTAGGACGGAGGGAGTACGTTTAAACCTCAAATAGAGTGTAAACAAACAAACCCGCAGCACAAATACGCTGGCTCTCCAAGTTGGCGTACAGATATTGCAACCGCTCCGGGTTCGTCTAGCCGCACATGGAAGCCAACAAAACTGCTTTTCTGGAAATAATGCAGGAAAACAAACCCTGTTTAGATGAGTTGGTGAAAGTTGGCGAAATGTCACATCCATCCTTTTGACACTAATTAGGAGTACTAAATATAGACTAATTATAAAACTAATTACACAGATGGACTCTACATCGCAAGACGAATCTATTAAGCCTAATATGTGCCGTCATTAGTGCATTTTTAATGACGGGTTACTGTAGCACGACAGTGTCTAATGACGAATTAATTAGGCTTAATAGATTTGTCTCACGATGTAGAGTCCATCTATGTAATTAGTTTATTTTTATACCTATGTTTAATACTCCTAATTAGTTTCAAACATTCGATGTGACAAGTTGGCAAAATAAGTTGGCGCCACAGAACAAGAAACCGCCCTCGCAGGGGCTACAAATACAGGAAACCACTCGACCTCTCTCCCACTTCCCTCACCTTCCTCCCTCCCCAACCTCTCTCTCTCTTCCTCCTCCGGACAACCAAGCCAGAGGGAGAGAGGAACAACCACCAAGCCAGGGAGGAGCAGCCAGCCAAGGACACCGGAGCACGGGCAAACAACAACCCTCTCCCTTCCTCTTCTTCCGCGTCCAGCAGCGAGGCATGGTCGAGAAGGCGAGGACCATGGCCCGCAAGCTAGAGATCCCGCAGTGGAAGTCCGGCTCCTCCGACGGCCTGCCGTCGCCGACGAGCCCGCTGGACCGCGCGTCTCCCCGAGGGTGGCGCCACCGCGACGCCGTCGGAGGTGTCGGGCTCGGGATCCTTGCCGCCCTGGAGGCGCAGCCCGCCTCGGCCGCGGTGCCGAGGGTGTCCGCGCCCGTCTCCATCGCCCGCCGCGCCCGGCTGGAGGTCTCGGAGCTCGGTTGCAGCGGGCGGTGCGCCACCAGCCTGTGCGGCGGCGGCGCGATGAAGACGGCCTCGTCGGACGGCCGGCCCGGTTCCCCCGGCGGCGCGGCGGCGTTCCGCGTGGCGGAGTTCCTGTCGTGCTGCGACATGTGCCGGCGGCCGCTGGACGGGAAGGACATCTTCATGTACCGCGGCGAGCGCGCCTTCTGCAGCATGGAGTGCCGGTACCACGCCATCGTCAGCGACGAGTTCCAGGAGGAGAAGGAGCGGAAGCGCCGCGTGTTGTCCTCGGCTGCCGACGGCCTGCCCAAGAAGGCCGCCGCCGCCGCGGAGATGGCCGGGTCGCCGTGCAGCGGCGGCAGCGGCGGCAGCGGCGGGCAGATCTTCTTCACCACCGGCATCGTCGCCGCCTGACCGGACGGCGGATGGATCCTTCTAGTGACGGATCAAACGCAGCCTGTAGAGGAACCGACGGCGGCTGTAACATAAAACAAAAACAAGAAAAAAATAAAACAAAACGGAAGAGAAAATAAGTGTGGGTGGGTGCGTGCGTGTCTGTGTAGAGAGGGGGTGGGGAAAATTTTGCTGTTCCTCTTCCTTTGCCAAGAGGAGGAAGCACGGAGGTTTTGGTATTATTTGATCTTGATTTTTTGTATTATTATTACTAGTATCATGGTGATCATGAGACGGGGGGAGATGTTTTTTAGCAGGAGGGAAGGGAAGGGATGGGATGTTGACAAGTTTTCCAAGGATTGTTGCTCCCCTTTTTGTTTCTCCACTGTCGAAAGGAATAACATCTTCTGTTCTCCTTTGTTCAATCCACTCCAATGTTCCACGAATCGGTGAATTATCTTGCTAATATGGTACTAAATAAATATGATGCAAGACCCTTTATGTTGAAGAACAACAGTATCTGACGACACTACCTAAAAAGAACTCGGGATGTTATTCTTCAGCTTCGGATAAACTTTTGGCTTGGAAGGAAGTCAGAAAGAGAGCATGGGACGGCAGTAGCATTTCTCAGAGATCTCGTCGGACGCTCCGATGAACGAGGGTTTGTCCTGCCCGAACTGAAAAGCAGGGCTGCTTTAATCGAGCGTAATGGCTGCCTGGTCCTGGCCACCGTCCCCGTCCTGGTGAGCAGGTTGTTGCTGGGGTCCGGGGAAGAGAGGAAGGAAGAGCTGAAACCAATAATTGAAGTACGCATCTACCATTGTCACCATACTTGATACGGAGGGAGGGAGAGTGGTTGGGTCGGATTTCCGTGGTATACCTAATGGTCGTCTGCTAGTACGTACTGACGTATCCATGGATCCATGGACATTTCTGGCTCGGCTGGCAGCTGCAGCCGAGTCTGATCTGAACAGCATCCATAGTTGCTGAGAAGGGAATGAGATCGGTGGTGGAGGAGAAAGGATCGGGCAGTTTGAGGAAAATGGAGAAGGAGCAGGGATGATGGCGATGGAGATTAGGGAACACGTCTGAGATTTTTTTTCCTAGTGATTTACTGCTACTCTAGATGAGCGTGAAACGAAAATTGACGCCGTAAGAGTTAATCTTTCTGGATGTTTCCTCCGCCTCGTCATGTACGTAGAGCTCTTTTTTTTTTCTTTGGACGCCATGCCACGACACGCCACGCGTTCGGATGCAGATGGGGTTCCTCCGATTCTCGTACCGCATCGGCCTCTGATCTGAGAGCGGAGCACGCAGCACCCACGCAGGTATTACGCATGCTCAACTTCAGGCACACCGGTCCCGGATACAACCAAGACATTCAGGGTGTGTTTAGTTTGGGGAAATATTCTCTAAAAATACACTGATAAAAAAAACAGTGTAGATGAATAGTGTTAGGTGGGTGGGAGGGATGGAATGAATAGTAAAAATTTAGATGAATAGTATTTTTTTGAAGGAACTTTTGAAACTAAATTGACCCTCAGTTGAGTGGAGTTGGCTCAGAGAGTTTTCTTTCCCATCTATTTATTATTTATTCTAATTTTTCACTATTCATTCTAACTTTTCTCTATTCCTTCCCCACAAAACACGTTTCCCAGCTAATGCTACAGTGTTTTTTTATTACGCTACAGTGTTTTTTCCTATAATCTAAACACACACTAAACGAAGAACAAGCTATTTTGATCTCAAACTGCTTGGAGTGTCATGGACGAAATTGACAGCCTCTTCTTATATCTTCAAGACGCAAGTCTTGTTTTTTGATTTGTAGTCAGCCCATCCGTCTGGACTAGCTGCTGAGAGTCTGTACAAGCTTGTGGGCTAACACAGAGGTGTGCTAGCCTCATTGCAGTTCATGTACAAGTTTACATAGGAGTACTACGAGCTAGTACTAAATTTCACTTAGTACCTTTGGTGATGAACTTGTCGCTTCTGAGAGCCGAGCTCACCGCTCGCAGGCAATCATCGCCATCAGGATACCTGTCGAAGGAGGGGATAAAAGTCTTCAACTTTCATGATCGTAAGGCTGTGTTCATATTTAGAAAAAAAGTACTTCTTCAAAATTTTTTTTCTATTCACCTCACTCACAGAACACGCTTCCCAGTGCACTATTTATCTAAAACTTACACCTACTTCTTTCAATCCGAACACAGGAGAGTCTGCGATAGCTTGCTGACTCCTCTATAGGATTAGTTCTGTTCTCTCCACTACGCCCTGCCACCTCCAATTCAACCGCGTCGCTTTAACTTGTCCCGTCATTTTCATTTGACGATTTTTCGTCCCTTGAATAAACTAATTCTGCACATATTTAGTTTATCCGAGCAATACACTGATCAAGTAAGTAGAGGATGTCTCTGAATTTTTCTTTTTTTCTTTTAAAAAAAGGTAAGTAGAAGATGGATAGCGATCTTTAATATGTTTAATGTAAGAACCATTCGTCCGTATCGGTGGAATTGGTCAATGACGCCAAACCATATACTGCTAACCACTGCTCGATCGATCGTGTTTGTCATCAAACAGCGACGGCCTGCATCATCAATCTCAATCGATTGATCTATCGGTGTGCATTTCTTATGCTAGTCAATTTTCGTAGCTCCATGGCTGGAATGGAGAGAACAGGGATTAAAAAAACACAGCAGGTGTCACGGTCGCCGTGTGGCGATCAGCAGCGTTTCGTTGATGGCACAGGATGACAGGGACTCTAGGCTAATTTTCCTTTTTTTTTTGTTCTTCATCTCAGGATGGTCTTGCATGCTGTAAGTCCGTGCAGGATGACATGAGGCCGGATTATTGATTTATTGTATATGTTGATGCAATATGCGCGAAACGCGACCGGTTCCAATGGCGCTGATTGGGTGGGGGCATTGAAGTCTGCCCGTGTGATGCCAAAACGGCCAGAGTTTTATGTAAAGTAAGACTGGCGTGCCCTTCAGCAAACGTTGATTTGTCCCGGGCTATTCGAAAAAAAAAAAAAGATTTGTCCCGGGCTCGATCTTGCAGAAGGGCCGAGGATTCAGAGGAAAAAAAAACCCGTCAAAATAGCGAAGGGCTTTGTTTGGTGTATTTCCGATTTCGTAGCCGGATCCCGAAAGCAACAATAGTGCAACAACATATGGCATAGACCAGCCCATTTAACCTTAAGGCCTGCATGCAGCAGCCCTACTGTGCTGCTATCGTACGGCCCATAATCGGGATTGAAGAAATTATGGGCCTGTAAGCCCAGCAGCTAGCTCATCTTTCTGTGCGAGATGTCAGATGTTAGCCCAAACAGCGATGCGATTCGAACGATGATGAATTTGTTCGTAGCTGCTGGAAGCCTGGAACTTTTGCTAACAAAAGAAAGAAAAGAGAACTGGTCAAACAAAAAAAGAAAGAAAAGAGAAACAAAGCAAAAGGAAGCTGCACGCACACGAAACGAGCGAAAGTGTGATTGTTGTCAAGAGTAGCAGACCGCTAGCCGGCGGTGCGCACAATAAGCATGTGGTTCAGCGGAGCTCCTTTTTAAGTGCTGCCCGATTGCCTGCCATGGTCCTTTCCTTTCCTTTCCTTTCTTCCACGTATAAGTCACATAGGCAGTTTCTCTTATCCTTTAGAGTATTGGTATTTCCTTTCTTTTTCAACATGCATGACATGTGCCACAGACAACAAGGCCACTGGTCGGAGGCGCAGCCCAGCCCGCTGACTTTAAGGCCTGCAGGCAGCAGGGGCTGCAGGGGTGTGGGAGGACCGGAGGAGGAACTAGCCCATGGAAATTGTGAGCCTGTAAGCCTAACCCAGAAAGAAACCAGCTCATCTTTCTTTGTGGGAAAAAGTCTTATTTAGGTCCCTCCACTAATGGCCAAGTTCGATTTAGGTCCTTAGACTCCAAACCGGGTAAAACACACCCTTCAACTTTCAAAACCGTCCATATTATATCCCTGAATGGTTTGGAAGGACAGTTTCGCGACAGTAACTGTGGTTTTGTTTTGTTCCTTCTATATATTTCTGCTAAGTATTATTTGAAAATTATGAAAAACCATAGAAAAATTATAAATAAAAATTATAATTTTACCGTACTCCATATGAGTATATCTACACATTAAATATATACTATGGTATCTTTTAGTACAAAATTTTTATTTCACCTTTAGATCTATGCTTTCTATAAATAAATAAGTTATATATGACACAATAATATGATTTTTAGTAATTAATTGGAATAATTTATAGCTGTTGTTTCTATATTCCAATTACGGTGAAATTTTTATAGTAGACTAATTATTGTATTAAACTGTATATTTATACGAGTAAAAAAACTAGATTTTTCATTATATAAATTTTCTATGATTTACTATAATTTTTGAAAGATTTAGCGAAATAAATAAGTAAAAGGAAACGATAAAACCACTGCTATTGTAGCAAAACCGCTATCCAAAACTACTCAGAGATTTAATATGGTTTTGCAAGTTGAAGGATGTGTTTACCCGGTTTTGGAGTTTAGGGACCTAAATTGAACTTGGGCGATAGTTGAGGGAACTTAATAGGACTTTTTCCTTCTTTGTGATACCTGTGATGCTAGCAAAATATAAACATATAATATGCACGGGGTGGTCTGACTCAGGGCATATCGGTAAGTTGGTGGAGGGAGCAACATCATATGCCGGCAAGGGATGAGCTGTTCAAGAGTTGTTGAAGGTCCCTTTTCTGGATCTGGCCTCCTCTAGCCTTGATCTGATCGCGCCGGCTAAGAAGAGTGGCCTCTCCGTTCAATGCTTGGGGCACGACAGCAAAAAGAAGGGCCCACGCTTGGGCAGCTCGAGGCGAACCCTAACCGTCTATCGTTCCCTCCACCCTTCTCCTCCATGTCGCCATCACCACCTCCCCTCATCACATCTCCTCCGTCTCACCACCGTTGGAGCGCGCCACCTGGAAGCCCAGGAGGCAACCGAGGTTGATGGCGGCGAGACCACACCTTCGTGTTGCATTGTCTCCATTGCTGAAGGGGAGGCGTGATGGCAGCTGATAGTTATGGCGCTCGTCGGTGTGTGGCTGTGGATCCGTCTTGCCCGGGTATGGCGACTCCACGATCAGATCTGAGCTAACGGCACGAACAATGACGTATGATAAGGGCGAGGTCAACAGGCCGTATTTGGTCCAGCGGGCCTCCTGACGTAGGTAGCAACGAGAGGCGGAGGCCCGTGAGGTTGTGCTCGGCATGGACCGCATTAGGGCCTATGCCGCTTTTCTGCTTGATCGCAGCTGATGAGGGCCTATTTCACCTCTTGAATGGGAGGGCAAAGAACATAATTTGGGTGGATGCGGTGGTGGTTAGTGTGGCAGTAGCGTTGCGGTGTCGACTCTGGAGCTGGAGTATTGGGTTCTGGCTGAAAGCTCTGCTCACTTCTTGACTGGGCCAGTGATGAGGCATTTTTTTTTCTTAAAGGTATCGTTGAAACCCTAATTTCTTTCCTTTTATAGGTTGGTTTGACTAAGGGCATGTTTGTTTCGGCCTAGAGGCTATGGAATGGGCTCCAAACCAAATAAAACATCTCGACATGGAGCCAATCCTAGCCCATCGAAGAATGTTTGCTCGGTTCGACCTGGAAGAAGGGTTTGAAGCCCAGTGTGATTTGATCCGTTCCATGCCTCAACGGCCCAGCATCGTTCCATGAGTCGCCACATGGAACAAACCTCATTTCATAATGTTTGGATGATGCACAGATTCACTCAATCCATGTATGAAATGGGCTCAGCTCGGGAAAGAAGCCAGAGAAACCGAACAAAGCCCTAATACGGTTCTCCTCAGCACACGACTCGGGCAAAAGCCTCCGAGTCGTTGCTTGGCCGAAGAGGATTAAGTTGTTGCATCATTCACCCCTAGGAAGCATCGTCGAAGAAGCTCATATGGCTTGGTGTTCTCATTTTTTTCGTCGTTGTAATTACTAGGATGGCAGGCGCACTGTCGCTGCGCCCGTAAAAGACATTTATTTACAAAATAATATTTTGATCAAGTATGTTTCAATACTTTACTGTTTATGAGAATGGATGGCCATATATTTTATTAGTAATATAATAAATTATTGTATAGCTCTCGTAAAATAATATATTACAAATAAAAAAGTAAATGGGAAGAAAAATAAAAATTGTATATGCAAGAAGTTGCCGAAACATTATCATAACTTTACACTAAGTATCTTATTTTGAGGTGTGGTGACACTAACTATATTCCTAAGAAATGCAAAAGGTTAGTTATACTAAAATATAGACATTATTCATCATCTTTCTCTAGAACTCCACCGATAAATACACACATTTCCTCCATAGGTAAGTACGTTGGGCCGCCCCTGCCATGCATCTTTTCATGACCGTGAAAAGTAAGACAAAACCATTAAAAGAAAGAGGTAAAGGTAAGAGGGCGTCGGTCTCCTTGTAGCTTAAAATAAAGCTAGTTACATCTTATTTTTTGTACTAATTAGAAGTATTGAACATATATCAATGATATAATGAATTCCATAAGCTCTACACTTTTGTCAGGTGAGAAATCTATTGAGCCTAATTATGCCATGATTAGCTCATACTATGTTGATCGTATTCTAATCACAAGTTAATTAAATTCTCATGAAAAGTCTAGGGATTATACAATTAATTTTATAATTAAGTTATATTTAGTGCTTCTAAATAGCACGAATACAATCGATATGGAAGGGCATATTTTAAGCCCTTGGGAACCAAACACAAGCGTGGACTACTAACTCCTTAATTTTATCGCGAGCCACTAATGAAGCGAATGGCCTATCCACGTGGAGGTTGCGGGGGATAGAACCAAAAGCGGAGTGAAGGCCCTATCAGTTTTTTACTTTTAAGTGCTATGAAATTGAAACGCATCGCAGTACATGAAGGACACAAAGGTCTTTGTAATTTTGGATCATAGAAAAATGATGTACAATTAATAAGTGCTATATAAACAAATTGAAAAGAAAAAAAGGATAAAAAGGGAAAATGAAAAAAAAGAGAAAAACCTCCCTACGGAACCGCTGAGGAATCAGCTATTCCTCCAGCGGTATGAAGAGGACTATATATATTGGATGTGCCATCTCTCGCCCTTATGCTGAGGCTGCTGTGTTTGTTTTAGTCTGTGTCGGCGATTTATGCTGACTAGGTTCTCGAGGGGGTGCCCCGAGAGAAGGGTTTAAGGAGAAGTCGTCGAGAATCTAGAGTCGAAGGTGACAAGAGACGATTTTGACAGGTTCGGGTCGCCGGAGCGTAATACCCTACGTCCTGTATGGTGTATCTTGTATTGATGAGATTGTTTTGAGGGGGTCCCTGCCTCCCCTTATATAGTTCGGAGGGCAGGGTTACATGGGAACCGTATAGGACTAGGAGACTTTTACAAGTTTATCTCTAATTCCTAAATACAGTATATCCAAACCGACTAGGACTAATCCTTGTCTTGTGCGTCAAGTCTTGTACGTGAGCCGGCCCATAGGATGGACCGCCAGGGTTGTTTAGTCCGTCAGGACTCTACACCCACAAGCCCCCGAGCACCTTATCTCCTGAAGAACAGCCTTGTTGAAAGTACAGAGTTCTTTGAGTTCCTCCAGAGTTCTTTTGAAATCCGCCAGGGTTCTTTGAGACCCACCAGGGTTCTTTGAGACCCGCTAGGGTTCTTTGAGACCCATAGGGTTCTTTGATCTTGGAAGTTACAACCATGCTGTTCAATAGGTAATGATGTGCTCATAAGTCTTCTCGAAGTTCGGATTGGTGCGTACCGATTAGGTGCGCCCAATTGGGCAGCCCCCGAGCCTCGTTTATCTTTGAAGAAGAAATTCGAGGCTCTTTCGAAGTCCGAACCAAAAGAGAATCAATTTCCGAAGAAACCCGAATTCTTGTAGAATTCCTCATAAATTTATCAATTAAAACCGAAAATTCTCAGAAAAATATTTCCTGAAAATATGCCCACAGCCCCCGAGCCTAAATTTGAACGAATTCAAATATAGGATCAAGAAAGGACCAAAATTGAAAATTACCGAAGTAACGCTTCGAAAAGCCCATATAAACCGTCCGCGACCCTTTGTATCCGCAAAACAGATCTAGGGTTTGCGACAGTTGCAGTTCTCGCAGTCCAGAGACCGCGCAAAAGCATCCTCAGCCTCCCCCAATCTTAGATCCAATCCACACCAAATCCCCAAAGATTCCAATGGCCGGTGGTGAAGGATCCAACCGAGGCAAGGGTTCGAAGAGGAAGGCAGAGGCCATGAAGCAAGTCGTTACGACCGAGGAGCCAGCCTCCGCGGGGGACATGCCGATCATTGAAGATCCGATCAGTGACTGGCCGACCAGTATTCTGAAGGAGAAGCACATCAAGGCCCTAGAGGCAGATGGATTCTTGCCAGCGCAAGAAATCAGCCAGTGGAGAAGCGCACACGGGCACGAATACCCCACCGAAGAAACCGAGGAAATCACGGTATGGAAAGCCTTCTATGAAGTTGGATTTGGCATGCCAACTTGTGATTTTTTCCGCCGTGTGCTGCAATTTTATGGGATCGAACTATGTCATCTGAATCCCAACTCCATTTTGAATTTATCCATCTACATCCATCTGTGCGAAGCATTCCTAGGGATAGATCCCCATTTTGCCCTTTTCCGCCATCTGTTTAGGGTAAAGACCTCCAACGGACCACTGCAAGTGGTAGGGAAAGTAGTTATCCAGTTCCGCCAGGGCATGAGGCCAGTATATTTGGATTATACAACCAAAGAAAGCCTCAAGGACTGGCAGAAGGAATGGTTCTACGCATGGAATCACCAGCCACAGCTTCAGAGTCGCTCAGGGAATCCTCCAGTAATGAAGCCATTCTGGAGCGAAACAGTTGGAGTGAACCAGGCAATGCAGATCCCTGAGCTGCTCAATATGATAAGAGATCTGAAAGCGCAAGGGCTGACAGGAGCCATAGTATATCGTTCATTTCTGCTGAGGAGGATCCAGCCATGTAAACAACGCTGCAATCCAGGGTACTCGTACTCTGGAGAAGCGGACCCCTCAAGGAATGCCACCGGAAACTTGTCAGAGAAGAGAGTGAATCAACTCTTAAAAAGTTTCTGGTGGTCAGTGATGAACAACTTCCAGAGATAATGGATTTCAATTACCATGACACCTGAGGTAAAATCCTTGCCTGAATACATTGCTGTATTATTGAAAATATAATGTAAACTAATGTCTTGATCATCACAGTATGAAGCCCGGCGCGCACTCTACGTGAGTTTGCCACCCCTGGACCCGACCAACACCAAAGAGGCTGCTCTATTGGCACGGTGTGTGGATCCAAAGGTAAGAGAACAAGGTCGCCCAAGCAAGCCAACTGCGATTGAAGATTCTGACGAGCCAACGGTTAAACTTGAACCACAGGTCCCGGAAGAACCCCAAGCCAAATCAGAAGCAACCTCCAGGGGAGCAGAAAGGTCCAAGAGACCGGCATCAACAGAGCCAGCAGCGCCTGTGCCCAAAAGAGCGCGTACACTGCCAAAGCCCCGTGCCAGGACTATCCCAGAAGAAAGGGCAAAGGTATCCCCACAACCCAGGACAACATCTTCAGTGGGGATATCTATCGGAGAAATTGGAACCAGCATGCCACAGCAAGGCAGCTCTGCTCGGCGAGCATTATCTGATGAAGAGATCCTGCACGAGATCTTCAACCCTGTCTCTGTGCCGTTTGTAAGGATAACGCCAATTATTGAAGAACCCTGTCCAGCAGGACCTTCGGCGGCGGAGCAGGAGGTTGAGGAAGAATTCACTTTGGGGGAGCCAGAGATCCCCATGCGACCCTCCACCATGTAAGTATTTTGTTAAGTAGTATAGAGTTCATCGTTGTAGAATACTGTTGTGACTAACAAACTGCATTATTCCAGAGTTGAAGAAGCACCAGCGACAACCAGGGAAGAACCCTCGGTTGATCATGCAGCTGTAGAACCAGAGGCCGTAGTGCCCGAAGAACCAAGGGTAGTACAAGAAACAACCCTGCCGGAGGTTCAAACAACAATGCCAACAGACCCGCCAGCACCAGAAGGAGCCCAAGTCGAGGAAACAGTTGCGGAGGTGCTGGCGGATATCGAACAGCTGGTCACGTCAGCGGTGATTGAAGAATCCGAACTGGAACGCCGTGACCAGTCCTCTGCGCAGCCCCCGAGCGTCACAGAAACAACTCATGCCGGGGCGGAAGCAGAGTGCTCAAGGGGGAAACAAACTGAAGCAACAACCCCAGAGCAAAGGATTGAAGAGATCCCCAGAGTACCCAAGGGTACTGGAGCTGAAGAAGAGGGTGGGAGCTTCCGCATCGGGAGCTTCGACCCAATGCTCAATCCGAACCCGCAGACCTTCGAGTACATTTTGGATGCGGAGGAGGATGAGCAACATATCGACAGGGGACTGTACCACGCCGAGAGGGTAGTAGCCTACTTTAAGGTTAGTGAAACAACCCTGTTCTTGTAGTATTGATGAAGCATATCTTATAACAACTCTGTTGCAGGCTGTTGGCGAGGCATCAAGGAAGAAAATGTGGCAGAACCGCCCAATTTAAACTGGCTCAAGTGCGTCATAACGACCTTATTCGATCATCGGACGCACTTCAAACAGTTTAAACCGGTGATCTGTCGAGTGTCCCAAGGACTCCTCGATAAACCACGTTAACTCATACCTCTGCCATACGTCAGGATCGTTTTCGGTAAGGAGAACACAACGATCATTACCATTTTTACATAACATACCAAGAGTCTTATTTATTACAAGCCAGGTTTTGAAGAGAACTTAAATGCAAGTCAAGCCATTACTAAGAGTTTAATACAAACCAGTCTAGGTAGTTCTATATCACAAATATCTACAGCCTCCGGCTCACCCCTAGAATCACCGGGACCACGATGATCTAGGTCTTCTGGATCTTCTTGGTGATCCCCTCCGTAGCTTCTTCTGAAAAACGACAGGGAGATTCCCTGAGTACGAAGGTACTCAGCAAGACTTACCCGCCTTACCAAAGAAAAGACTCCCAAGGAATATGATTGGCTTTCTGTGGATTTGGCTGACGCGACTCCTTTGCTTAAAAGCATTACTAAAACTTGGTCCTTATTTCATGCATTTTATGCTCAATTGAGTTGTTACTTATCCACCTAGGTGATAAAATATTTTTGCATACAGGTTGTACTAAGGTCAACCAGCATTTAAGAATCAACCTCCTCTTGTTCAACTTGTTTCCTCTACGATGTCTAAGACCTGATCAAGTGCACTCATAACCAAGAGTTGTGTCGATCCAGATCAATATACATCCTGCAGGAGATACCCAGCCCCCAGCCACGCACAGTCGTACTTACTGTACGCAACAACCTTTCAATTAGTTGGACCAAAGACCGGAAATATCCTTACCCGAACCCGGGAAAGCATCCCCACGTGGGCCCCACGTCTGGCGACCACCCCGTGAGTTCCAGATGTCGATCCCGCCTTTCTCCGACCCAGCAAGCACCGGTAAGCGATATTTCCAATCAACGAGCCAGCTAATCTAGTTGGCTTTACTGGTCCCATAACCCAGTAAGAAACCAGGTAAAATCACTCGATCAAACTTTTAAACAACGGATCGGTCCTTAGTGACTTTAGCTAGCAGGCAGAGCTAAGGATCGAGCTTCCTCAATCCATTCTATCAACCTCTGCCCACTCTCTTTCAACCCAAACCGTTCATGATTCATATGAGATTGGTGATAGCCTAGATCATCATCTTTTAACTTAACCTTACTAAGCATAGCCAATGTAAACATTGCTAAACAAGTTTCTTAGCTAGGCAAGGATAATTCTATCAAGGAATATTTCGTGCATCAAAGGGTTTCATCCAATCCTTAACCTAATGCACATAAAATCATAGAATTTGGACTCAGGAATATTATGAAATAATGGTTGATTCAAAGATGCACCGGGGCTTGCCTGGAATCACGAACAGGTTAGATTCTTCCGTGACACGAGATCCCGGAACGACGACGATCACTTCCTTGACTTGTCGCTGATCCTCCGCGACTCCCGCGAGCTCGTACTCCGAAGCTTGAGAGACTAAATCGTAATGCAGGTTAGCGATATGCGATGCAACACTTTATGAAAAGCTAAGCAACTTTCCCTTCTCGATAAAGTTGCAAGCCAACACAAACTACCCAAACTTTTTAAAAGATAAACCTATATTTTTCCTTTAAATAAACTTGCCCTAAATCATTTTTAGTTTATTTTTAATGATTAAAAAATCATTTTCTAAATGGATAAAACATTTAAATAAATACATAAAACAATTTAGAAATTATTTCTAATTATAAAAGAATTATTCAGAATTTTAACCTTTTTATCAATTATTAAACAATTATTTAATTACTCTAAACAAGGGAATTAAATTAAATATCAACACTTAATGACTTAGCATTTTTAATGGATGACAAATTTTGAAACAAGTCTAACAAAATTGGTTTCATCATTTTTGGACCTTCCTACAATTTTCTATGAATTAAAAGGTGAAAAACCGAAATTTAAATCTATTTTCAAAACCTAAACGGCAGTTTTGCGCAAAACCCCCTGGAAAACCGTTTCTTCTCCCCCGCAGCCCCTCCCCCGTTCAAAACAGGGGAGCGCGGCGCGGACGCGCTCCGCCGCGCTGACCGGCCCCGACTCGCCGGCGGCGAGGCTCCCCGGCCTCGGAACTAGCCCAACAGGACCCCCTAGACTCTACGCACCTAAACCCCCTCCTTTTCCCCCTCGATTGTTGCACGACGAGGCCCCCCCGACGGAGCAGGCGGCGGCGCGGTGGCGCATGCCGGCCGGCCAAGCTACGCCGCCACCACCCTCGCGAGCAGGCCTTCGAGCACCAGCGACCATTGGCGATCCTAACGCACCGCCTAGCGCAAGCCGAGGTGCCCCCAGGCGCCCTGCTCGCGTGCGCCAGCCATGGCGGGCGTGCGCACGGCGGCGAGCGGTGCGGCTGGGCCAACCCAAGCTCCAACGACCCACCAAGAAGGCCTACACGAGCATCGGACCAAGCGCAACCCCATCACGCCCTCAAAACCTGACCAAAACCACGGTAGATAGGAGCTCGACGGTGGCTCACCTAGCTTCACGAGCACGCCGTGAGGAAGAGGGTGGCGCGACGGCTCTGGAGATGGCGAGAGTGAACAAGAAGTGAGTTGGGAGATGGAGAAAAACCCAGGCGAAGCTAGGAGCGCACGGAATTGAACCAAGGTGGCTGGATAAGGGCGGGCGACGGTGGAAACTCGCCGGCGGCCGAGAGGTGAACGGAATACGGAGGAGGAAGAAAAGAGATCGAACGGAAGCCAAGGAAGGGTATTTATCGACGAGAACCGACCCTATACACACGCCAGCTCCTGCTTAACACGCTGCCACGGCGAAGCCATGCCCGGTGACGCGTGGCCGAGCCACCGACGTTGAGCTGCCATGGCCGTCCAACCGAGCTCTTGAACCGAGATGTTGCGGCCATGATATCTCCCAAAAATCCTTCTTAACTCATCCAACTCCAAACATAGAACTTGTAGAGGGTTCATAGAACTCCAACTTCTATATTGCACCCCTTTCGATCCGAGCAGTGTACGATGCGGATTTGAAACTCCAATGTCGGTCGGCTTTTATCCCCAATTTTCAGACCCGAAATTCGATTTCTCCAAATTACTTTCAAAGTTCCATTCAAACTCTCCTCGATCCCCAAATGAAACTTTTCCATAATATATTCAATTTCATTTTCTATTTTGACACCATACTCCAATTCTCGATCAATCGCTCGAATTTGGGCTTGGATCACCGGTCGGTTTAAGGGGTTCATTAGAACTCTGAAACCCTAGGTTGGTCCAGATTTTCAAACTCAAATTACTTCCAAAATTTGAATAGAACCTGCTGTTCCTCCAAACACAAAAGTTCTTTGCCTTAACTTTAATTTCATTTCTTATTTTTGGACCTCTTTCAGATTCTCAACGGTTTGAGCTTAATTTGAGAAATTTCATCCCAGCCTTTATAACCCTGAAATTGACTGAAACTGTAATTGATTCGATTTTTAACCACGTTTTTCTCCTTAATTTACATCTAAGCTCAAGCTGATACGAAAAACAAAGTTGTTCATTATACCTTACTTGACAACTTTCATTTTTGTACCATGGTCAAAAGATCAACCAATAGATTTTTATGACCACTCAAACCTTGCTGCTCAACATGGCCAGAAACTGAAATTCAAACCCCTAATTTCAGATTTGCAACAGTAACTTTTCTCTTTTTCTTTCCTCCATTTAATTAGGCTATTTCCATGCTCTATTTCATCCCAATTGTGTGTCCAACATGCTCTCCCAATCTTTGGGATCAATTTTATATTTTTATTGCAAATTTATGTCGAATTTTGACCAAATTTTTGACTTTGGTCAAATTTCGTGCCGTTCAAAAATCGGGGATGTCACAGCCCTTCCCCCTTAAAAGAATCTCGTCCCGAGATTCCAAGTAGTGCCTCAACTTGATCTTAACAATGGAAAGGATAATGTGTCATATCCAAACTTCTGAATATACTTCATAAAGAAACTAAGGTGGCGCCGGTGGTTACGTCATATCTCTGAACAACCTTCCCTAATTACTCAAACTAGAAGACCCTTATTCCTTTCTATTTCCATATTATTTTTGGTGGCTCTCAAAACCGTATACCTTATATTGTTCTTAAAACCTTTCTCTCCACCCGCACTTATTCCCGAGGGTTGCCACACACATCGTTTTCATGAAACACTAGCATCAAGTAAAAGGTTGACAGGGTTTAGTGATAGAGACATACCAGGCATCATTGGTTCATCTTCTGGAAATTCCTCCACGTTCACATATCGAACCTGTCCGGTTTGAGGATTGAAAACCTTCCTTCTCACAAATCCTTGACCAACTCCTTGCCCCGACATTTGAGACTGCACATTTGGATTTCCACCTTGCTTGTGTAAACGGCATTCACGAGCATAATGCCCAGTCTTGCCACAATTATAACATGGTTGAGCATTGGATGGACCAGAGGTATCACGACTCTCTTGTTCTTGTGGATGCACCAGATTTGAAGTGTTATTAGGGTTCCTTACCACCCACTGTTGCTGAGATGGTTGTTGCTGCGAACTTCCATGGAATTTGTTAGCCGGTCCACGATAGATCACCTTGAAACGCTTTGGAGCACCCCCGAATGTCTCATCACCCAGATCCTTTCTCTTAAGAGCTTCTTCTTCTTTAAGACTTTCATCCAGAGCCTTCATCTTTTCTTCAACTGATATCGCCATGTTCACTGCAGAACTGTAATCAGGAAAGGTACATGTTCCCAGCTTCTCCTGCATCCTTACATTAAGTCCACGGAGATAACAATTCCGTTTCTTGATTTCATTATCCACGTGATCGGGAGCATATTGAGCCAGATGTTCGAAAGCACTGGTGTACTCCAGCACACTTTTAGTCCCTTGCTGAAGCTTTAGGAATTCTTCCAACTTCATCCGCATAATCCCCGCAGGCACAAACTGAGTACGGAACGCCGTCTTGAAGTCATCCCACGTGATATCCCTTCCGGCAGTCTGCCTCGACAGAAAACTGGATCACCACGTACCAGCAGGACCATGAAGTTGAAGACCAGCAAACTCTACCTTTTGACTCTCGGTACAATGAGGAATAACTCGGAATTTCTGCTCCAGGGTTCCAAGCCATTCGTTTGCTTCAAGAGGATGCTCAGCCCGAGTAAAAACAGGAGGATGGGTCTCCAAGAAGTGTGAATAAGTGACTTCACGTGGTCTTGCTTGACGACTGGACGAGGAACTACCAAGACTCTGAGCAATAAGATTCAACAGTCGGGTCTGCTCAATTCCAGAACTGATGATATGAGCAAAAGCTTCCGTTAGACCGGAAGGTGGAGGTGGATTTTCTTCACTAGCTTCCGCTCCAGTTTGAGAGTCCCGTGGATCTGCCATGCTGCAAAAGATCCCAACACAGACCATATAAGCTTTGCTGGTAAAGGACTGGTCACACACAACTTCTATCCCTTCTTGCATTATAAAGACTGAAGATGCATGCGATGTCGTCCGGAGATGGTTATCCAACCCAGACCAAAACTATACTCTTGCTCTAACTGCCCTTGGAAAGGAGGTTCTAAACCTACGCCACTCACCAAACCACACAACCTTTGAAAACATGCAATGCAAGCATGATGCAGCGGTCCCTACGTCCTTACAGACACATTCACACTCGCAAGAAAATTGGTGGCATCGTATAACTCTCCCTACACATAAAATTCTAACGATTCTAGCGACACGCAAGAACAGTTAGCATCTGCAAAACAGCAACCCATTATCACTACTTGCCACCTAACGACTCGACTGCTTTTCTTTTTATAGAAAATATGGTCCCGAAGTTTGAAAAGACATAATGTTCGTTGATTATCCCAACCTATGGCTCTGATACCAGCTGTGGCAGAACCGCCCAATTTAAACTGGCTCAAGTGCGTCATAACGACCTTATTCGATCATCGGACGCACTTCAAACAGTTTAAACCGGTGATCTGTCGAGTGTCCCAAGGACTCCTCGATAAACCACGTTAACTCATACCTCTGCCATACGTCAGGATCATTTTCGGTAAGGAGAACACAACGATCATTACCATTTTTACATAACATACCAAGAGTCTTATTTATTACAAGCCAGGTTTTGAAGAGAACTTAAATGCAAGTCAAGCCATTACTAAGAGTTTAATACAAACCAGTCTAGGTAGTTCTATATCACAAATATCTACAGCCTCCGGCTCACCCCTAGAATCACCGGGACCACGATGATCTAGGTCTTCTGGATCTTCTTGGTGATCCCCTCCGTAGCTTCTTCTGAAAAACGACAGGGAGATTCCCTGAGTACGAAGGTACTCAGCAAGACTTACCCGCCTTACCAAAGAAAAGACTCCCAAGGAATATGATTGGCTTTCTGTGGATTTGGCTGACGCGACTCCTTTGCTTAAAAGCATTACTAAAACTTGGTCCTTATTTCATGCATTTTATGCTCAATTGAGTTGTTACTTATCCACCTAGGTGATAAAATATTTTTGCATACAGGTTGTACTAAGGTCAACCAGCATTTAAGAATCAACCTCCTCTTGTTCAACTTGTTTCCTCTACGATGTCTAAGACCTGATCAAGTGCACTCATAACCAAGAGTTGTGTCGATCCAGATCAATATACATCCTGCAGGAGATACCCAGCCCCCAGCCACGCACAGTCGTACTTACTGTACGCAACAACCTTTCAATTAGTTGGACCAAAGACCGGAAATATCCTTACCCGAACCCGGGAAAGCATCCCCACGTGGGCCCCACGTCTGGCGACCACCCCGTGAGTTCCAGATGTCGATCCCGCCTTTCTCCGACCCAGCAAGCACCGGTAAGCGATATTTCCAATCAACGAGCCAGCTAATCTAGTTGGCTTTACTGGTCCCATAACCCAGTAAGAAACCAGGTAAAATCACTCGATCAAACTTTTAAACAACGGATCGGTCCTTAGTGACTTTAGCTAGCAGGCAGAGCTAAGGATCGAGCTTCCTCAATCCATTCTATCAACCTCTGCCCACTCTCTTTCAACCCAAACCGTTCATGATTCATATGAGATTGGTGATAGCCTAGATCATCATCTTTTAACTTAACCTTACTAAGCATAGCCAATGTAAACATTGCTAAACAAGTTTCTTAGCTAGGCAAGGATAATTCTATCAAGGAATATTTCGTGCATCAAAGGGTTTCATCCAATCCTTAACCTAATGCACATAAAATCATAGAATTTGGACTCAGGAATATTATGAAATAATGGTTGATTCAAAGATGCACCGGGGCTTGCCTGGAATCACGAACAGGTTAGATTCTTCCGTGACACGAGATCCCGGAACGACGACGATCACTTCCTTGACTTGTCGCTGATCCTCCGCGACTCCCGCGAGCTCGTACTCCGAAGCTTGAGAGACTAAATCGTAATGCAGGTTAGCGATATGCGATGCAACACTTTATGAAAAGCTAAGCAACTTTCCCTTCTCGATAAAGTTGCAAGCCAACACAAACTACCCAAACTTTTTAAAAGATAAACCTATATTTTTCCTTTAAATAAACTTGCCCTAAATCATTTTTAGTTTATTTTTAATGATTAAAAAATCATTTTCTAAATGGATAAAACATTTAAATAAATACATAAAACAATTTAGAAATTATTTCTAATTATAAAAGAATTATTCAGAATTTTAACCTTTTTATCAATTATTAAACAATTATTTAATTACTCTAAACAAGGGAATTAAATTAAATATCAACACTTAATGACTTAGCATTTTTAATGGATGACAAATTTTGAAACAAGTCTAACAAAATTGGTTTCATCATTTTTGGACCTTCCTACAATTTTCTATGAATTAAAAGGTGAAAAACCGAAATTTAAATCTATTTTCAAAACCTAAACGGCAGTTTTGCGCAAAACCCCCTGGAAAACCGTTTCTTCTCCCCCGCAGCCCCTCCCCCGTTCAAAACAGGGGAGCGCGGCGCGGACGCGCTCCGCCGCGCTGACCGGCCCCGACTCGCCGGCGGCGAGGCTCCCCGGCCTCGGAACTAGCCCAACAGGACCCCCTAGACTCTACGCACCTAAACCCCCTCCTTTTCCCCCTCGATTGTTGCACGACGAGGCCCCCCCGACGGAGCAGGCGGCGGCGCGGTGGCGCATGCCGGCCGGCCAAGCTACGCCGCCACCACCCTCGCGAGCAGGCCTTCGAGCACCAGCGACCATTGGCGATCCTAACGCACCGCCTAGCGCAAGCCGAGGTGCCCCCAGGCGCCCTGCTCGCGTGCGCCAGCCATGGCGGGCGTGCGCACGGCGGCGAGCGGTGCGGCTGGGCCAACCCAAGCTCCAACGACCCACCAAGAAGGCCTACACGAGCATCGGACCAAGCGCAACCCCATCACGCCCTCAAAACCTGACCAAAACCACGGTAGATAGGAGCTCGACGGTGGCTCACCTAGCTTCACGAGCACGCCGTGAGGAAGAGGGTGGCGCGACGGCTCTGGAGATGGCGAGAGTGAACAAGAAGTGAGTTGGGAGATGGAGAAAAACCCAGGCGAAGCTAGGAGCGCACGGAATTGAACCAAGGTGGCTGGATAAGGGCGGGCGACGGTGGAAACTCGCCGGCGGCCGAGAGGTGAACGGAATACGGAGGAGGAAGAAAAGAGATCGAACGGAAGCCAAGGAAGGGTATTTATCGACGAGAACCGACCCTATACACACGCCAGCTCCTGCTTAACACGCTGCCACGGCGAAGCCATGCCCGGTGACGCGTGGCCGAGCCACCGACGTTGAGCTGCCATGGCCGTCCAACCGAGCTCTTGAACCGAGATGTTGCGGCCATGATATCTCCCAAAAATCCTTCTTAACTCATCCAACTCCAAACATAGAACTTGTAGAGGGTTCATAGAACTCCAACTTCTATATTGCACCCCTTTCGATCCGAGCAGTGTACGATGCGGATTTGAAACTCCAATGTCGGTCGGCTTTTATCCCCAATTTTCAGACCCGAAATTCGATTTCTCCAAATTACTTTCAAAGTTCCATTCAAACTCTCCTCGATCCCCAAATGAAACTTTTCCATAATATATTCAATTTCATTTTCTATTTTGACACCATACTCCAATTCTCGATCAATCGCTCGAATTTGGGCTTGGATCACCGGTCGGTTTAAGGGGTTCATTAGAACTCTGAAACCCTAGGTTGGTCCAGATTTTCAAACTCAAATTACTTCCAAAATTTGAATAGAACCTGCTGTTCCTCCAAACACAAAAGTTCTTTGCCTTAACTTTAATTTCATTTCTTATTTTTGGACCTCTTTCAGATTCTCAACGGTTTGAGCTTAATTTGAGAAATTTCATCCCAGCCTTTATAACCCTGAAATTGACTGAAACTGTAATTGATTCGATTTTTAACCACGTTTTTCTCCTTAATTTACATCTAAGCTCAAGCTGATACGAAAAACAAAGTTGTTCATTATACCTTACTTGACAACTTTCATTTTTGTACCATGGTCAAAAGATCAACCAATAGATTTTTATGACCACTCAAACCTTGCTGCTCAACATGGCCAGAAACTGAAATTCAAACCCCTAATTTCAGATTTGCAACAGTAACTTTTCTCTTTTTCTTTCCTCCATTTAATTAGGCTATTTCCATGCTCTATTTCATCCCAATTGTGTGTCCAACATGCTCTCCCAATCTTTGGGATCAATTTTATATTTTTATTGCAAATTTATGTCGAATTTTGACCAAATTTTTGACTTTGGTCAAATTTCGTGCCGTTCAAAAATCGGGGATGTCACAGCCCTTCCCCCTTAAAAGAATCTCGTCCCGAGATTCCAAGTAGTGCCTCAACTTGATCTTAACAATGGAAAGGATAATGTGTCATATCCAAACTTCTGAATATACTTCATAAAGAAACTAAGGTGGCGCCGGTGGTTACGTCATATCTCTGAACAACCTTCCCTAATTACTCAAACTAGAAGACCCTTATTCCTTTCTATTTCCATATTATTTTTGGTGGCTCTCAAAACCGTATACCTTATATTGTTCTTAAAACCTTTCTCTCCACCCGCACTTATTCCCGAGGGTTGCCACACACATCGTTTTCATGAAACACTAGCATCAAGTAAAAGGTTGACAGGGTTTAGTGATAGAGACATACCAGGCATCATTGGTTCATCTTCTGGAAATTCCTCCACGTTCACATATCGAACCTGTCCGGTTTGAGGATTGAAAACCTTCCTTCTCACAAATCCTTGACCAACTCCTTGCCCCGACATTTGAGACTGCACATTTGGATTTCCACCTTGCTTGTGTAAACGGCATTCACGAGCATAATGCCCAGTCTTGCCACAATTATAACATGGTTGAGCATTGGATGGACCAGAGGTATCACGACTCTCTTGTTCTTGTGGATGCACCAGATTTGAAGTGTTATTAGGGTTCCTTACCACCCACTGTTGCTGAGATGGTTGTTGCTGCGAACTTCCATGGAATTTGTTAGCCGGTCCACGATAGATCACCTTGAAACGCTTTGGAGCACCCCCGAATGTCTCATCACCCAGATCCTTTCTCTTAAGAGCTTCTTCTTCTTTAAGACTTTCATCCAGAGCCTTCATCTTTTCTTCAACTGATATCGCCATGTTCACTGCAGAACTGTAATCAGGAAAGGTACATGTTCCCAGCTTCTCCTGCATCCTTACATTAAGTCCACGGAGATAACAATTCCGTTTCTTGATTTCATTATCCACGTGATCGGGAGCATATTGAGCCAGATGTTCGAAAGCACTGGTGTACTCCAGCACACTTTTAGTCCCTTGCTGAAGCTTTAGGAATTCTTCCAACTTCATCCGCATAATCCCCGCAGGCACAAACTGAGTACGGAACGCCGTCTTGAAGTCATCCCACGTGATATCCCTTCCGGCAGTCTGCCTCGACAGAAAACTGGATCACCACGTACCAGCAGGACCATGAAGTTGAAGACCAGCAAACTCTACCTTTTGACTCTCGGTACAATGAGGAATAACTCGGAATTTCTGCTCCAGGGTTCCAAGCCATTCGTTTGCTTCAAGAGGATGCTCAGCCCGAGTAAAAACAGGAGGATGGGTCTCCAAGAAGTGTGAATAAGTGACTTCACGTGGTCTTGCTTGACGACTGGACGAGGAACTACCAAGACTCTGAGCAATAAGATTCAACAGTCGGGTCTGCTCAATTCCAGAACTGATGATATGAGCAAAAGCTTCCGTTAGACCGGAAGGTGGAGGTGGATTTTCTTCACTAGCTTCCGCTCCAGTTTGAGAGTCCCGTGGATCTGCCATGCTGCAAAAGATCCCAACACAGACCATATAAGCTTTGCTGGTAAAGGACTGGTCACACACAACTTCTATCCCTTCTTGCATTATAAAGACTGAAGATGCATGCGATGTCGTCCGGAGATGGTTATCCAACCCAGACCAAAACTATACTCTTGCTCTAACTGCCCTTGGAAAGGAGGTTCTAAACCTACGCCACTCACCAAACCACACAACCTTTGAAAACATGCAATGCAAGCATGATGCAGCGGTCCCTACGTCCTTACAGACACATTCACACTCGCAAGAAAATTGGTGGCATCGTATAACTCTCCCTACACATAAAATTCTAACGATTCTAGCGACACGCAAGAACAGTTAGCATCTGCAAAACAGCAACCCATTATCACTACTTGCCACCTAACGACTCGACTGCTTTTCTTTTTATAGAAAATATGGTCCCGAAGTTTGAAAAGACATAATGTTCGTTGATTATCCCAACCTATGGCTCTGATACCAGCTGTGGCAGAACCGCCCAATTTAAACTGGCTCAAGTGCGTCATAACGACCTTATTCGATCATCGGACGCACTTCAAACAGTTTAAACCGGTGATCTGTCGAGTGTCCCAAGGACTCCTCGATAAACCACGTTAACTCATACCTCTGCCATACGTCAGGATCGTTTTCGGTAAGGAGAACACAACGATCATTACCATTTTTACATAACATACCAAGAGTCTTATTTATTACAAGCCAGGTTTTGAAGAGAACTTAAATGCAAGTCAAGCCATTACTAAGAGTTTAATACAAACCAGTCTAGGTAGTTCTATATCACAAATATCTACAGCCTCCGGCTCACCCCTAGAATCACCGGGACCACGATGATCTAGGTCTTCTGGATCTTCTTGGTGATCCCCTCCGTAGCTTCTTCTGAAAAACGACAGGGAGATTCCCTGAGTACGAAGGTACTCAGCAAGACTTACCCGCCTTACCAAAGAAAAGACTCCCAAGGAATATGATTGGCTTTCTGTGGATTTGGCTGACGCGACTCCTTTGCTTAAAAGCATTACTAAAACTTGGTCCTTATTTCATGCATTTTATGCTCAATTGAGTTGTTACTTATCCACCTAGGTGATAAAATATTTTTGCATACAGGTTGTACTAAGGTCAACCAGCATTTAAGAATCAACCTCCTCTTGTTCAACTTGTTTCCTCTACGATGTCTAAGACCTGATCAAGTGCACTCATAACCAAGAGTTGTGTCGATCCAGATCAATATACATCCTGCAGGAGATACCCAGCCCCCAGCCACGCACAGTCGTACTTACTGTACGCAACAACCTTTCAATTAGTTGGACCAAAGACCGGAAATATCCTTACCCGAACCCGGGAAAGCATCCCCACGTGGGCCCCACGTCTGGCGACCACCCCGTGAGTTCCAGATGTCGATCCCGCCTTTCTCCGACCCAGCAAGCACCGGTAAGCGATATTTCCAATCAACGAGCCAGCTAATCTAGTTGGCTTTACTGGTCCCATAACCCAGTAAGAAACCAGGTAAAATCACTCGATCAAACTTTTAAACAACGGATCGGTCCTTAGTGACTTTAGCTAGCAGGCAGAGCTAAGGATCGAGCTTCCTCAATCCATTCTATCAACCTCTGCCCACTCTCTTTCAACCCAAACCGTTCATGATTCATATGAGATTGGTGATAGCCTAGATCATCATCTTTTAACTTAACCTTACTAAGCATAGCCAATGTAAACATTGCTAAACAAGTTTCTTAGCTAGGCAAGGATAATTCTATCAAGGAATATTTCGTGCATCAAAGGGTTTCATCCAATCCTTAACCTAATGCACATAAAATCATAGAATTTGGACTCAGGAATATTATGAAATAATGGTTGATTCAAAGATGCACCGGGGCTTGCCTGGAATCACGAACAGGTTAGATTCTTCCGTGACACGAGATCCCGGAACGACGACGATCACTTCCTTGACTTGTCGCTGATCCTCCGCGACTCCCGCGAGCTCGTACTCCGAAGCTTGAGAGACTAAATCGTAATGCAGGTTAGCGATATGCGATGCAACACTTTATGAAAAGCTAAGCAACTTTCCCTTCTCGATAAAGTTGCAAGCCAACACAAACTACCCAAACTTTTTAAAAGATAAACCTATATTTTTCCTTTAAATAAACTTGCCCTAAATCATTTTTAGTTTATTTTTAATGATTAAAAAATCATTTTCTAAATGGATAAAACATTTAAATAAATACATAAAACAATTTAGAAATTATTTCTAATTATAAAAGAATTATTCAGAATTTTAACCTTTTTATCAATTATTAAACAATTATTTAATTACTCTAAACAAGGGAATTAAATTAAATATCAACACTTAATGACTTAGCATTTTTAATGGATGACAAATTTTGAAACAAGTCTAACAAAATTGGTTTCATCATTTTTGGACCTTCCTACAATTTTCTATGAATTAAAAGGTGAAAAACCGAAATTTAAATCTATTTTCAAAACCTAAACGGCAGTTTTGCGCAAAACCCCCTGGAAAACCGTTTCTTCTCCCCCGCAGCCCCTCCCCCGTTCAAAACAGGGGAGCGCGGCGCGGACGCGCTCCGCCGCGCTGACCGGCCCCGACTCGCCGGCGGCGAGGCTCCCCGGCCTCGGAACTAGCCCAACAGGACCCCCTAGACTCTACGCACCTAAACCCCCTCCTTTTCCCCCTCGATTGTTGCACGACGAGGCCCCCCCGACGGAGCAGGCGGCGGCGCGGTGGCGCATGCCGGCCGGCCAAGCTACGCCGCCACCACCCTCGCGAGCAGGCCTTCGAGCACCAGCGACCATTGGTGATCCTAACGCACCGCCTAGCGCAAGCCGAGGTGCCCCCAGGCGCCCTGCTCGCGTGCGCCAGCCATGGCGGGCGTGCGCACGGCGGCGAGCGGTGCGGCTGGGCCAACCCAAGCTCCAACGACCCACCAAGAAGGCCTACACGAGCATCGGACCAAGCGCAACCCCATCACGCCCTCAAAACCTGACCAAAACCACGGTAGATAGGAGCTCGACGGTGGCTCACCTAGCTTCACGAGCACGCCGTGAGGAAGAGGGTGGCGCGACGGCTCTGGAGATGGCGAGAGTGAACAAGAAGTGAGTTGGGAGATGGAGAAAAACCCAGGCGAAGCTAGGAGCGCACGGAATTGAACCAAGGTGGCTGGATAAGGGCGGGCGACGGTGGAAACTCGCCGGCGGCCGAGAGGTGAACGGAATACGGAGGAGGAAGAAAAGAGATCGAACGGAAGCCAAGGAAGGGTATTTATCGACGAGAACCGACCCTATACACACGCCAGCTCCTGCTTAACACGCTGCCACGGCGAAGCCATGCCCGGTGACGCGTGGCCGAGCCACCGACGTTGAGCTGCCATGGCCGTCCAACCGAGCTCTTGAACCGAGATGTTGCGGCCATGATATCTCCCAAAAATCCTTCTTAACTCATCCAACTCCAAACATAGAACTTGTAGAGGGTTCATAGAAATCCAACTTCTATATTGCACCCCTTTCGATCCGAGCAGTGTACGATGCGGATTTGAAACTCCAATGTCGGTCGACTTTTATCCCCAATTTTCAGACCCGAAATTCGATTTCTCCAAATTACTTTCAAAGTTCCATTCAAACTCTCCTCGATCCCCAAATGAAACTTGTCCATAATATATTCAATTTCATTTTCTATTTTGACACCATACTCCAATTCTCGATCAATCGCTCGAATTTGGGCTTGGATCACCGGTCGGTTTAAGGGGTTCATTAGAACTCTGAAACCCTAGGTTGGTCCAGATTTTCAAACTCAAATTACTTCCAAAATTTGAATAGAACCTGCTGTTCCTCCAAACACAAAAGTTCTTTGCCTTAACTTGAATTTCATTTCTTATTTTTGGACCTCTTTCAGATTCTCAACGGTTTGAGCTTAATTTGAGAAATTTCATCCCAGCCTTTATAACCCTGAAATTGACTGAAACTGTAATTGATTCGATTTTTAACCACGTTTTTCTCCTTAATTTACATCTAAGCTCAAGCTGATACGAAAAACAAAGTTGTTCATTATACCTTACTTGACAACTTTTATTTTTGTACCATGGTCAAAAGATCAACCAATAGATTTTTATGACCACTCAAACCTTGCTGCTCAACATGGCCAGAAACTGAAATTCTAACCCCTAATTTCAGATTTGCAACAGTAACTTTTCTCTTTTTCTTTCCTCCATTTAATTAGGCTATTTCCATGCTATATTTCATCCCAATTGTGTGTCCAACATGCTCTCCCAATCTTTGGGATCAATTTTATATTTTTATTGCAAATTTATGTCGAATTTTGACCAAATTTTTGACTTTGGTCAAATTTCGTGCCGTTCAAAAATCGGGGATGTCACAGAAAACCGAGTATCTCCACAACATTTCCTTGATGCACGCCAAGGCGGACCGTCTCCAGAAGGAGCTGGAGCGTGAGCGCGAAGATCGGAAACTCCAGGAGGCGGAAGACGCCGACATGATCCGCACCTTGCACCTGCGGACCAAGGAATTGGCCGCGGAGAAGGAGGACATGAACAAGAAGCTTACGACGGCGAAAACAGAGCTCAAAGGTACCCTGTCGCTACCGAAGTCTTGTAACAAATTTTCCACTGCCTTTGTTGAATAACAACTCTGTCGTTGTCTTGTGTTCTCAGGGGTGCAACAGCAGCTAGCAACAACCCAGAGCAAGATGACGGATTGGTCCAACGTGGCCAACCGTCATGGAGAAGCGTTGAAGACCCTCTCTGCCGAGCATGAAGGCATCAAAGAAGAACTCAGAGTGGCGGTCAAACAACGCAAGGATGCCGATGAGCAATTAATTCAAGTCCTCGAGCAGCAAAAGCAGCTTGCCAAGAACCTGGAGGATGCTCGCGAGGAGAATAATCGGCTATCCAAGGATCTCGTCCAGGCACAGAAGCATCTTGTAGACAAGAAGGTGCTGGACGAGAAGCTTGAACAGGCGGCCAGGAGGATGTCACAGCTCGAAGAGTCGTTGCGGTTGATGAAGAAGTCTGACGACGACCTGGCGGAAGCCTTGAACCGGATCGCGCTGCTAGAGAAGGCAGCGAACCCGGTGGTGAAAGCCTTGGTCCCAGAAGACCCTTCAGCACCGCTATCATTCCTGGAGCGCCTGAAGGCCATGCCAAGACAACTGAAGGCGTACATCAAGAGATCTTCGAAAGCTTGTCTTGTGCATGTCCTTGCTGTAGTTAAGTCCAGGTACCCGGAGGTAGACATAGGCAAACTAGTAGAAGGCGCAGAGCCGAATTGTACCGAGTCTGCCTTCAGGGACCTAAAGCAAGAGGCCGAGCCAGTTGCAGAAGCAATTGCTCAGAGCCTAAGGCTGTAATTGTAAACAAATGTTATTGTAATATAAGTATGATGTAATGTAATATACTATTGCCATGTTATGAAGAAAAACCAAGAATTTCTATGAATTCCCGGGTTGTCTCTGTGTTGCTAACCAGGACTTAGTCAAAATGTACATTACGTAGATTTTAACTTGTAAAAAACAGCCCTGTTAAGGACCCAAAGGAACCCAGGGAGATTTCTTATAGCCTAAGCTTTCAATTAAAATGTACCCCGGGAGGATACTTGGGAACTAACTGTATATGGTTTGCCGAAGCAAGAACCCAGTAAGACCCACGGAGCGGCAGCGTTAAGCTGAAATCTTATCACAGAATAGCGTAATAGGAGGAACAGATCCGTTTTTGGCCCCGAAAGAACCCGGATAGACCTCATTTATAGGCTCCGAATGCATGTAGAAGAAACTGACCAAGTCTAAAAAGAACTTGGTAGGTGTGGATGATGTCACGAGGACAAATAAACAAACCAGTAAGGGGAGCTTTATTAAAATATATCTCGTTGCCGGAACAACGGTACAAGAGAACATGTAATGCCGAAGCAGTTAGTTCATATATCGCCGAAGCAATGTTTACAGAAGAACTCTAGGTGCCGAAGCAATTGGTTCTTATGGTGCCGAAGCACTGCTGTAGTGAAGGAGCTATGCGTAGAATTTGCGTAGGTGTTCTATATTCCAAGGATTTGGTAATTCCACACCCTCTTCTGTTTGAAGTCTGTAGGTGCCTGGTTTGAGAACCTTGGAAACAATAAATGGACCATCCCAAGGTGAAGTAAGCTTGGAATGACCGACTGTATTCTGGATTCGTCGTAACACCAAGTCTCCAATCTGGAATGATCTTGTCTTCACATTTTTGTCATGGAATCTGCGGAGTCCCTGAAGATACGCAGCGTTGTGTAGCAAGGCTGCCAGTCGTATTTCTTCAGCCGTATCGACTTCCAGCATCCGTTGTTCGTCCGCCATGGCTTCTTGGAATTCCTCAACGCGGGGAGCACCATGCATGACGTCGACAGGTAGAACAACCTCTGATCCATACACCAGGAAGAAGGGAGATTGCCCTGTAGCTTTGCTGGGTTGAGATCGTAGGCCCCAGACAACTGGAAAGAGTTCTTTCATCCACCGGCCTTCTGCTTTCTTCAGGGTTCGTTCCATGCGAGCTTTAAGTCCATCAAGGAGCATGCCGTTGGCCCTTTCGACTTGTCCGTTGGCACGAGGATGAGCAACAGAAGCATAAGATACCTCGATGCTGCGATCTTCACAGTAGTCCCAGAACTTGTTGCCTGTGAAGGTGGTACCCAAATCTGTGATGATTTGGTGTGGTATCCCAAAGCGAAGAATCAACTCTTGGAGAAATTGGATTGCCTTCTCAGAGGTTGGTTTAACAACCGGGAAGACTTCTATCCACTTTGTCAATGGCAACGAAACAATATTCGAATCCACCAGGCGCCCTGGGTACCCGCGGGGTTGCTGTCACGGTCCTGATCGTTGAACCCTGGCGGGACTCGGAAGTGATCCGGAGTCCGCCGGGTAGTCGTGGACACGTGGCCTGATCCTGCCCCTTGATAGGGGTTGAGTTGACGTGGTCGGCCCGGGATTGGATCTGCTTCGGGCGCCATGTACTCCTCCGAGTAGGATACGATCCAGAGATCGTGTCGGAATTCGAGATTTTCTGAGATCCTCGCGGAGTGGTTTGCGCGCGTGGCGAAGCTGGTGCAGCCACCTCGTCGCGCAGTTGGTGTTGGAGTTCGTCTTCCTGGTTTGCGATGTAAAGCCAGGAGCCGAAGACGAAGGAGGCGCCTGCCTCGAACTTGGTGACGATGGAGGCGCTGAAGGAGGCCATCGACTCTCTAATGAGAACTCGACGAGTAGATCCCACGGACGGCGCCAAAGTGTCGGCGATTTATGCTGACTAGGTTCTCGAGGGGGTGCCCCGAGAGAAGGGTTTAAGGAGAAGTCGTCGAGAATCTAGAGTCGAAGGTGACAAGAGACGATTTAGACAGGTTCGGGTCGCCGGAGCGTAATACCCTACGTCCTGTATGGTGTATCTTGTATTGATGAGATTGTTTTGAGGGGGTCCCTGCCTCCCCTTGTATAGTTCGGAGGGCAGGGTTACATGGGAACCGTATAGGACTAGGAGACTTTTACGAGTTTATCTCTAATTCCTAAATACAGTATATCCAAACCGACTAGGACTAATCCTTGTCTTGTGCGTCAAGTCTTGTACGTGAGCCGGCCCATAGGATGGACCGCCAGGGTTGTTTAGTCCGTCAGGACTCTACACCCACAGTCTGGTTTTCCAAAATTACGCTGATTTCGTAAATCAATATATTTATAGGTGGGAATTCTCTCCCTTCCTCCTCCTGTGTGTGTCAGTTAAAAAAGAAAGTGGTAGCTGGCGCCTGGCGGTGCACAAGAAACATATGGTTCCAGCGGAGCTGCTTTGCGTGCTGCCTGCTTGCCGGCCTCCTTTCTTTTTCTGCACGCAGCACACAGCTCAGGGATAATCGCCAGCCGCTGGTTTTTTGCCGCTTGAGTCTTGTTTGGTCGCTGGTTTTTGCCGCTTGAGTTGGCCCAGTCTTGTTTGGTTTGAAATAAAATAACGAGGCATCAGCATGTGGTGAAATGAACCTGCCCTGCTGGCTGCTGCAGGACAAGAGCAGCTGCGGCGAAATAATTAAAAAAAGAAAAATAAAATAAAAGAAAGGCTGTTAGTTGGATGGATCCACCGCCACGCAGATTCCCTTCCCGGTGCTGCTTGCCGGCCACCATGGCGTCCGGACAGTGTTTTCTTTCTTAAAAGAAAAGGAAATACTCCCTCCGGTTTAGTATTAGAAGTCGTTTTGGACAAGGTTTGAGTCAAACATTGGGAATATAAATCATAAATAATAGTTAAGGTGTTGAGTTTGGAAATGTGAAAATCATATAAATAAATTGGTTTTGGAAATTACTTTCATAAAAATATACATATATAACTTTTTAAGAAATACTTTTATAGAAAAGAGAAGTCAAAGTTGTGCTTTGGTGACCGTGTCGCTGTCCTAAACGACTTCTAATACTGAAACTGGAGGGAGTATATTTCAACTAAACACTTGTGTTTGTTCCCTTTGATTACAGATTTTCTCCTCTACTTTTTGCGTGACGCGACGCGACACACTATTCTCGATCGCTTCGCACGAGGCACGCTGATTATACGCTGTGGGTTGGGTAGGTGACGTCGCGGCACGAGCTCACCGTCGGGAGCTTTGGGGCGGATCAGTTGAGCTCAGCTCTATCAGCTGGCGGAATACATTCTCTGTAGCTGTAGTACTGCTGCAGGCGCCGGTTTGCCGCCGTCTCGCCGCCGCTGCATGATTGCATCGCACATTAGGTATAGGCCATGTTCAGATTCCCAACTATTCACTATTCATTCCAACTTTTCACTATTCATTCCAACTTTTCACTATTCCCCCCTCACAAAACACGTTTCCCAGCGAATGCTACAGTGTTTTTCTTATGCTACAGTGTTTTTTCCTACGATCTAAACACACCCATAATCATCGCAGAGGTGTACTGTATGTGTGTGTATATATAATTAACCAAACCTCCGGACGCCCACGAGTCGCACGAGGAGGCATATCACGAGCTAGCACAGCCAGGAGCCAGCCCGCGGATCCCTCTCGTCTTCTCATGGATACATCGGTTTCCGCCGTGGATCGCAGTTCGCAGGCAATGCAGTATGCGTTTCATTTCGTCCTACTAGGACCAAACGTCCAAGTCCAACAACCGAACGCGTCTCTATGCACATGGTATGTTGGCAGCTGCGACTGCCGCCTCTTAATTTGTCTGGTTATTTCACAGGATTTCACATTCCGTGCAACGGCATCCCCAAGCTAATTAATCGCTTGTACAAGAGTATTTGACTAGCTTGCCAATTAATCCTCAGCTAATAAATATAAACACGCACAATTTATGAGTACTCCAGTTGTTTTCTCTCTCTCTTCCAATATAATTACTAGTTCACCCAGATTACAAAATTAGAAAAATGGTTTGGTGTTGTACATCTCAGCTACTAGCTCGGTCAGCTGTTCTCGAAGAGCGACTCGTCGTGATGCGATGAGTGCACCTCAGGTTTCCTTGGATCGACAAGCGAGGCAAGGCGTCTTCTCATGCTATGGATGCGAGAGAAGAACAACTAATGAGTTGGACGAGAATAGGACAAATTAAAACAAAAAGGTACAAAAAAAATTCTTCTACCCCATGAGAGGTCGAAACCTTTAGTGCCCGTTTGTACGTAGATATTCAAACCTGGAATTCGGAATTAGTATGGGGGGCCTCCAATGCGGCTGTTTGGATGCGTTTTAGAATTGGCATTTGAATCACAGTCCAATACCAAGCGGCATTGGAATTAACTACCACAACTCTCCCATAATTCAGACCCCTCCCTCTCTGTATTCCGTGGCATTCGGTGGAAAGGCTACTTTTCAATTCAAAGCTTGTCTGCTTGTGCACAGCGAAGCAAAAATTGAATTGGGATACTTTTAGGATTTCAAAAGGCAATGCTTAGTCATCCAAACAACATAATTCGAATTGTAGCCCAATACAATATCATGGCTGATTTGGTATTAAAACCAATTCAATGCCGAACCCTCCGGTATCAACATCCAAACACACCCTTATAAATTCATGTCAAGAATACAACTTCTAACTTCTTGGATTATGGTGAAACCTCCCCGAAATGATAACTTCCTCACCCGAAGTTCAAATTGAGCGTTTTATATACACAATGATAAGTCCAATATGCATTTTTGACAAAATAATCAAACTGGTCCAGCCGGTTTTAGCAAATTGGTCAAGCCTGTTCGCCCAATCGTGCCAATCTTGATTGTCAACACCCACCCTTTTCTTTCTCTGTTCGGCTGGCACACTCACCAAGCTTTAAACATCAATACTTCAAACGTGTGCGCATAGTGATACAAACTTGAAAAATAAAGAAATAATGATGTTTACTATTTACAAAATTAAAGATAATAATGCGAACTGAGCTCTAGCTCAGCTGGCAAGGTTCCTTGTGGTGGCACCAGTCCACCAGGGTTCGAGTCCTCGACTCGGCACTGGTGCTTGCATTTTCCTGAATTTATTCCAGGATTTAACCGGCACTATTCTTTCAGTGGTAGGCGACGTGCCTGTCGATAGCGAGACGTCTGTGGTGACTTCGTGAATTTGGAAGATTTGTCGGCCCAGTCTTTCGGAGGTGCTCATAGGGATAGGGTTGCGTGCATATGTTTGTAGGGGCAAGTATGCGTGTGTGTATATGAGTGTCTGCGTTTGTACCGTGTGATTTGAAAAAAATTAAAGATAATAATGTCCACTTTAGAGTTAATGATAGGATGACAAGTCATGAACAAAAGATGGCCGATGAACAAAACCAAAATATATGTACTATGCATGTTTTTTTTGGCATTGGGAAGCATGCTCTCTCATAGCACGCTTCCCAATTAGAAACTTTTTGCCAAATGTGCCAACTAATCAGAGTCTAAGTCAAATCAGAGGATACACATTTAATATAAAATTGAAAAATAAAATAATCATACGGCGTGTATCTGTTACAATCACTAGCTTTGTAGCACGCAGGGCGGCAGGAGTGCCAAAGCCAAACGACACAGAACATCCAAGGTAAAATACGGAGTTTCTAGCAGCTACAGTACAGTTTTTCTTTCTACCATGGTATAACATGGGGACAGGTCGGCACGGGTTAATCAGCCAGCAACCCTGCCCCGGCACCGGTAATCCTCATGCATGTTTCACCATCAGCTACTTTCTTTACATCCAAACCAGCCTATGTATCCAAGCGAGAAGTATCACACGGAATCATAGGCCTAAAACAAAACACTTGACACATGACTGGTGAGGCTGTGATCCTGTTCTCTGGCGGCAGGAGTATAGGTATCTTGGTGTTGAGGATGGTGATGCTGGATCACCGATTAATGGTTGTGTTCCCGGCGCAAGCTCAGGTCAGGGTTAGCTGTCTGAGGTCCTAGACCGAGCCATGGTTGGCTCTCCGGCATCTCCTTCTTCACAGGTGTAGCATCTGAAGGGGAGCCTTGGTATGGTGCTTTCGCAGTAAGCCTGAAACAGGGAATATCACAAATTAGGCTATCCTCCAAAGAGTCGGGGAATTTGAATAGCAGTTGTGTCATCCCAGCAGCATGAGAAACCTACCGGTCCTTTCTCTTCTCAAGGAACCGGCGAAGTGATGCCTTCGGAGCCTGGGGTATATCTGCAGCACATACATTTGGGGAACCATGAGCAAGACCGAAATTCATCATTCCGGTGCCAAATACACATGAACAAGGGGTCGGCTAATTACCTGCTGCATTCCTCTGGGCACCGACCACAGGAATAGGTGCAGCTGGCACCGCTGCGACCTTAGTGCTGTCAGTAACTGTTGCAACTGTGGGGAGAGGCAGTGAGCCCGAGTCCTGAGCCACGGATGCACCCTTGCCGGCCATCTGCATCAGGTCCTTCGCCTTCTCAGCAGGAAAGTCATCGAACACGAGGACCTTCCCGGCATAAAAGATAGTAAGCTGGCGCTTCTCTTTCTCCCTGAGAAGAGTCATGGAAAGACAGCTTTGAGTCCCAGTTACTGGAACCATAAACTTTGGTTGACACGTATAATCTTCAATTTATTAATAGATAGCCAACTTATACAGAATAACAACTTAACTGGATTGATTTCAGAACTAGGGAGGGAAGTATTTATCACCCATTAATCTCATGGCATGCGGCATGAATAACAAGAAGGTATTTATCACCCAATTATTTACTAGTATTTCATAACAAGATTTTTTTTAAAAAAATAACAAGAAGGTTTGGCACGGAAATTTCATAACAAGAAGGTTGGCACAAAACTTCATCACTAGAAAGTTTGGCAGAGCAAATTTGGGTTGCCAGACTTTGCCATGTCAAATTTAGCAAAGTGTAGCTTGCAAGTTGCAACCTAACATGTTCAAGAAACTTTAAATCATTCAGTTTCAGATCATACATTCTAAAATTACCAGAATATGTTTACACTGATTTGTTTCTAGAGACCGATTTCCATGACTCCATGTTGCTATGAATGAATCGACTACTTCACACAGAATTAAGGCCGTGACACAAACCATAGCTCCTTAGAGTAAGATTTGATCACTCAAGAGCATCTTCCCCTAGCAAGAGTTTTCTTTATTTAGTTGCTAATTCAATTCACTAACTACAGAAGTGGTTTGTACGAGCAAGAACTACTCTGAATAGAAGCAAATCGTGTCGAGAGGTGTTTGCTTCGTCCAATACCTCGCATCGGAGCCGAACCCAGTGTTCTGGGGAAAGAGATCCATGGTCTCCTTCCCTTTCTCTGCGTCTGCCGACGTCTTCTGTGCCTCCGCTGCTTCAGCTGAAACAAGAAGAGTGCACGCCTTTAGCTAAAAGATCACCAAACGGACAAGAACCTATCAGATTCAAGACGTTATAGCCGATCGAAGAATAGATTCTTGACGGAAACCAAAAAGGTGTATTTTGCTTCCAAAGTCAGAACTTTGGGGTCCAGATCTAACATAAGGCAACTACGGGAGCACCTCAAATCGCAGTTTTCCATGCACGAATCGAGCTCAAATTACAACTTTCCGTTTTTCCCCCAACATACAGTTCTGAACTCCGACAGAAATAGAAAATGGAATTCCAACTTCTCCTCCACAAGGTCAAGATTCAGGAAACAGGGCTCACCTCTGATGCCGAGGCCGAGTTCTCCGGCCGCGGGGCCGTTCTCCCTGACGTAGCGGCTGAGGAGGTTGCAGGCCATGGCGAAGCTGCTGGCCCTCTCCATAGATTTCGCAGGTGCCATCTTCCCGGCGGGCGCGCACAACTCAAATCTCAACGGAAACAGAAGGAGAAAGCCTCCGAACCAAAAACGAAACTTTGCTGCAATTCGCTCGATTTCCTTCAGCCTCCTGGTGTACTTCCGGCTCTCCTGGTGCTCTTTCCCCTTCCTCGGGTCTTCGTCGTCGTTGCCGTGTATAAATGCGAAGGGCTGCGCTTATCTTATTGCGGTTCTGCAACTGCAAGTTGGACTCTTGCCATTTCTCGGTTAGTTTATGTTTTGAGCACGTTGTTCCCGTGGAGGTTGGGGGAGCTGCTGCTGGCGTGGAGATGCCCCAGGTGGCAAGTTTCTGGTGGTTTGGCACGCTTGGTGCTTCGTGTTTTGAGCAGCGCGCTTGATTGTTCCGTGATCGGATCACCATCCCCATCATACCACACAAGCATGATCCGGATTTCCTGTTCCACTCACGGAAGAGAGAAGGGCTGCCACGACCGGATCTAGATATAGTTAGAGATAGAAAAAGAAAAACCGTGTGCCCATATACCGCAGTAAACTGGTATCTTTTTTTTATAAAAAAACTGGTATCTTTTTACTCACATGATAATGCCTATGGCAACCATATCATATAATATCTCTAAGAGCATAATTGGTTTACTTTCAAAACTTACCATACCAAAACATTGGCATGACAAAAATATCTTGCTAAAATCTAAAAAAACTTTGGCACGTTAAATATTGGATCTGAACAAAATAAGTGCAAAAAATAATGGTTTGGCGTATTTTGGTAGCCAACTAAGTAGACCGTAAGAGACTGGATCTAATTAAAGGGAGCATTGTCCTCCATATACTTAAATAATAAACCTCACGTATGTTGACCATTTCTGATTCTCAAATATAATTCGGTTTCAAAGCATCGGTTTTTATCCCCCCCCCCCCCTCTCACTCAGAAGATTGTGAATGCTCCTAGGAAAAAAATAAAAAAAATGCCTAAATATCTGGTTCGTTTGTTAATTCAACTATCTTCGCGTTGGCACAACGTCTGAAAAGCTTAACCAATGGATGAAAGCTCACGTCTGACATTTATTGTTTGGAACAAGGCAACGTCCGTGGGCTCGCGCGTGCCGTTCTCTTTGTTGGAGGCATTGACATCGCCTTTTTCAGAGTGCAAGCTTTTGTTATTATGTGGATTGACCTAAAAACTTATATTATATGCAGCCTTTTTCATAGTCCAAGCTTTTGGTATTAGGCAGTGGATGAACCTAAAAACTTATATTATTATGTGCTATTGCTTGATGTCATGCTGTGACGTAATATGTTGTGTCATGGTTTTTATATTTCTTTGAAATTATTATATACAGAATGCCAGCTTGTATCTAACTGTTCTGAGGCATATAGGGCTCTTAGTATAAGCATATTATTAATATTAAATTTTACAGGAAGGATAACTTGTATGGTGTGCATTCCTGAGAGGCTTAACAATTTCAGGCTGGTTAAGTCACCCATGACAAGTGGCTGTGTACTTTTGTACAGGACGAGGCCCGATTTTTATCCTTTATTTTTTTTTAAAAAAAAAAACTCACCCACGACAAGCACCGGTGATGGCCACGTCCTCTAGTTCAGCCTTCGCAATGCAGCGAACCAAACAAACTTGAGCTAAAGGATGTACTACTGGAACCGTATGAACTCAGGGAGACAAGTGTTCTGATTGCCTGTATGAGCAGATGCAAAAATACGCCCTCATTCTAGTCCGGTGGATACGCCATGCATTACAACAAAAATTATTGCCCTGGTTCAGGCTTAGCTCCAGCTTAGGCTTGTGTAAGCCAAAAACTAAAACACACCCTAAATGATGTTGACAATAATGAAGGAATAATAAGTCAATAAGACTTCAGTGAAACCACGTTGCAGGAAGGATTTTTTTTTTTCCATAGGAAACAGATTGTTGAGACGCAACAATGACTGCGCCAACCTCTTAAGACTGTGTGCTATGTTTTCCATATTAGGCAGATAAAGATAAAATCTGAGAATAAACACAGCACAAACATAATCAGTGATAGTTCTATGACAGGTTATATTCGCATATTCAACGCTCATCAGGAGTCAGAAATGCAAGCAATATGTAATACCACTAACAAGGTCAGCAGAATCAATGCCAAATGTAATGCCACTAATAAGGTCAGCAGAATCAATGCAAAATGTAATGCCACTAACAAGGTCAGCAGAATCAACACAAAATGTACTGCCACTAACAAGGTCAGCAGAATCAACGGAAAATGTAATGGATCTAACAAGCGAATCATTCACAGATCAGATAAATGATCCAATGAATCTACTATGCCTTCACATATTCTCGGGTGAATTGCTCAACAGCTTAAACATTACCAGTCAAACAAGCACCTTCAGCAACTGTCAGCTTGTTCTGGCATTGACTGAAGTTAAAGGCTTCTGCTGGCATCCCAATTAATCTACTATGCCTTCACATATTCTCGGATGAATTTCTCAACAGCTGAAACATTACCAGTCAAACAAGCACCTTCAGCAACTGTCACCTTGTTCTGGCATTGACTGAACTTAAAGGCTTCTCCTGGCACCCCAAGCTTGACTTCATCAGAGATGTCAGCTGATGATATGGCGTTCCTTGATTCCCGAAGCTTATTTCTACAACATGGTAAAAACAGCACATGTTAGAATCCTAGTGAAACTTAGATTTCACTTCACTTAGTGCACATGGTTCTGGCAAAGCACACCCTTACAGGTGGTTTGTGGTTATAAAGTGACCACATTTATTTCAGGATAAAAAGAAACATAATGTATAAGCTACAAATACACCCCATTGCACCCCACCCAACTGAACTCTATTCTTTGCAGGTTACAAATATGAAAACAAATGATTTGATATATTGACAGAATAAATTCCAGGCAAAATCACATAATCATAGCATTTTGTTAAATGACACATAAGATTGATTCATTATAACTAAGCTAGTGCGTTAAATGGTGGAAGTAGTTCATACATCTCCTTTTCCAACTGCTTCTTGATGAATTCCTTTGAGTGAGCTGTCACTTTATCTGTCTTGTTACAGAATATTAGCACAGGGACCTTTTTCTTCACTACAGAAGCCTTTGTCAGAGTGTCATACAGGTACCTGCGACAAAGACTATGATCTGGTCACACAATATCAACTCGATTAATAAATTCATAGAAAAAGATACAGCCATTTACGGTGATTGGATATCAGGTTCCTAGTCAAGGGGCTACTCTTTTTTTTTTACTAGAAACAGAGTCCACGGAAATTACTCGGCAGCATCTTGCATGCTAGACAAGAAGTCTTGAGCGTCAACAACAAAAACCAACCCAGCTGCTTTAGGCAGGACTTCATCGAGCTTGGGTTTGAGCCTTGCGTGACCAGGAACATCAACAATATGCACAGGTCTCACTTTTCCATTCTGAGCAAAGGACGATAACAAGGGTTAGTTAAAAGTGCAGTCAGCAAGTACAAGTCTGTGTATAAAAGGAAAACAGTGCTGCCACTTATGTCACACTTTTCTCATGATGTTAGAAATCGCCTTACTCTTTCCTTCTCTGAGTTCAGCACAAATGTATCGTTGTTTTCTTCCATTGAAGTAACAGTTCCTTGATGTGATGATCCATCACGAAGCTGACAGGAAGATAATGGCATAAGTCATTAGCATGGAACAGAGGATGGTATCCAACAACTCGTTACATTGATACAGCCCAAAATAAATCCAAATTTAAAGGAAGAAATACAGATAATAATGGTTAACTCAGATGGGTTCATACTCAGGCAATCCGAGTCCAGTCACCGTAACAAGCAGAACCAAACTCCAGCAAGGAGACCATTCCCTATTCTATTGAACTGTAAGGTGTGAAATTTGTTCTTTACTTGCAAGACCATAAACATCGGACACAAAAGAGGGGGGGGGGGCAATTACCTGGTGAAAAAGAGTAGTTTTTCCACTGCCGCTGAGCCCAGATAGCACTATGGTGTTTGATTTAGAAGATTTCAGACAAGAAGCTGAGGAAAAAAACCAGCAAACATACTGCTTATAAAAAACTGAAATCTTACCAAGTAATGTAATAGGCTTACAAAATATACAGGAGGACACTTCACATTTATTTGAGACAACTTCTCTCTAAGCAGATAACCTCTTATTTAATGACGCCATACATTACATCATCATACAACTTAAAGTTTAAGAACCTGTAAATTCTAGACCATCTAAGAGGACTAAAATTTACAAGGCATGCCTGCCCATATTAGTACAACCATGGGCTCAAGTTTTGTCGTTCAATCAATATGACAACTACACTGGTGGCAACTTGTGATACACTGAATGGCCGAGACAAAAAATGCATACAACAAAAGCTGAAAAACTCTACTCTCTGCTCCTTCCTAGTCCCTTCAAATCAAAACCATACAACTTGCAAAACAAATAAACATTCACCCTCTTCACAGATGGGCTAGTGCATGCACATACAGAAAATTGTGTTGTTTCTTGATTAATTAAATGGTCACTATGGATTGGGCTCCTAGCCCAAGTTGTTTAGGAACAAATTACAACCACTTCTTCATTGTCTTGAACGGTTAATGTAAGATACAGGCCATGGTCATAGTTACACTTCAATTGTGTATGGACCTTGTGACAGCATGTTGCAGTTAAGCTCAGTGAGCAAATCTTCTTTGCCAATAGTGACGTGTAAGACAGATGGAAAGGCTTAACCTACTGCAATCTACAGGCCTACACTTTCCGTCAAGGAAGGAAGAAATTGCATTGCACCCAATTGGTTAACAAAAAAAAAGCATCCATTTCATTCGAGTGCCACCTTCCGGATGTTCTTTGGGGGCATCGTGCGTTTCACCAACTGAAACCTAACAGCTAAAGAATCCCGAACCAAGGATACACAGTGCAGGGTAACAAGAACTTTAGGTTCGATACGACACCTGCAATAAAGACCAGGATTGTGAGTGCAATCACCGCAGCTGCGATGTAGATCTGCTCCGGGGGTTGCTGACGGATCCAGCTCTCCGCTTGGCCTACCCAGACCTCAGCTTGCCGAATCCACTCATCCATCGCCGCGCCAGCACAAGAAGCCCCAAAATTTCCACTTTAAATCGACCTTGCTAGGCTGAAGAACCGGTATTGGACGAAACGGATGAGTAGGATCCGGGGCAGCAAGCAGAGACACGGCCAACAAAGCCAACTCGTGAATCGCAACAAACTCACCAATGGAGGAAGAAATCAATCCAAGCCCAGATGGATGGGTACAGAGGCGGACACACAGACACCTACAGCGGCTAGCGGCGAGAACCTAACCGCAGCCGGGGCAGCCGCCACCGTCGTTTGCCCTGCGAGTCTGCTCCGTACCGACCGTGCGTCGAGGTGGAAGAAGACACTGCTAGGCCCAGAAGGGTAAGAAAATGGCCCATACAGAGTTTAATGTGTTCTGGGCCATAATGGGCTGTCGAAAGCCCAAAGGAGGGCTGTAACTTAGGCCGTATCGAGCGGGCTATATTTGGGCCGCCCCATAAAGCTTACGAGGAAAAGGCGCATTTCCTACATTGGTTCTTCCACGCAGTGCTTGATCGAAGAATCCAAAATTTTTGCCTGACGAGCTGGTCCCACAACGACGGCGTCACACCTCTCTCGTCTCCATTTCTCACGGCTGCCTTCATCACCTGCATCCCCAACACACTCCGACAGGGGCGAGCTGCTGCCTGCGCAGCACACGGAGGCGAACTGCAGGCAGGCAAGAGCAGTACCTACGAGGATGACATTTGTGACACCCAAGGAACACTACAAAACTATAGGCTGGAAATTAGTACATCACTAATCATGAGGCCGGCTTGACAGATATTATACTTGTAGGACGTTGGATCCTTACACACCTGCCACCTGGCATCATGGGCTATTATATGCGATAAGGACTGGTTTCTACTAGCCGAACAAGATCACGTAGGTGCCGTCGCCGTGCAAGGCAGCGATTGCATACGACCTCGAACTACCACCCTTCTACGAGCGGATCATATCATATCCACCTAATTTATTGAACTTAGAGTTTCTTATTTTTTTTTTAACGAACAAGCACGAGATTATGCTTATTTTATTGGTAAGAAAGTTTCTTATTGATGCAAAAGGTTTTGTCTTACCGAATGGAGGAATGGTTAAACCCAGCATTCTGAGCCTAGCATAAAATTATCTACACTTTGTGTTCACGAGAGGAAATTGACATTTGACAAGATTTACTATCGGTACTGTGAAGTTTCTGCAATTCCATATATAGACCAATTATGTTGCGATGCGCATGAGTTGTATTCACTTCTTGTCTACTCATTTTGTATTTCCAATGATTCAGGTTATCTGTTACTTGCTTGTTCGAATAATACAACTAATAGTTCTTACGGAATAAGAAGGGAATCGAAAGGAGTTTATATTTCAATTATCTTCACTGTACTATTGTGTGATGTAAAATATGTGACTATGTTCAGTGCGAGCTTATAAATAAACATCGAAGTCTTATAGAAAGGCAGTGCGAGCTGCCGAGCTTGTAACTGCAATTATGGTATACTACGTTCGTCCCATAGAAACTAGAATTATGGTATTTGAAAAAGTTCCATAAAGACTGCAATCTTTAAACCGAACCACAAGTGATACTTAATTACCTTGCTTGCCTAATCAAGTGGCCAGAACAGATTTTCCAGCCATAACTTGCATGTTGTGATTTATTTACGCCAGCAAAAGAACAAGAGATAACACGCCTAAACATATAAGGGCAGTCCCAACCCAGACTCTATGGTAGAGTCTATCTCTATTAATTACCTTGCCATGTAGGCATTTTGCTAATGTATCAAGCAATTTAATGAGGAAAGAGAGGAAAAATGTAGAAACCAGGTCTAAGTTAGTAGACAACAAGTCTACGCGTAAAACGAGAGAAATCTGGTTGAATGATTAGGGAGGGCTATAATTTAACTATTGAATAGACTCCAAGATACAAAATCTGCATTGGGACTATAGTTTCTTGTGATAGAGTTTTCAACATATGGACTCTATGGGTAAAGTCTGGGTTGGCAGTTGGGACTGCCCTAAACTCGGCTGATGAAGAAGAATACCATCGGTCATTTGGCACCAATACTAATTTGCATGGTGGAGCTATATAGCTATATGTACTGAACAATTAAACTGAATGAATGTTAGCTGGAGATTGATCCAATCTCTCGGGCTCCCCCTTCCTGCATATGCTCTTGAGATGCCGCCGTCGTCTCAACCTGCCGCCGCCGGGAAATTCAAGTCTCGCGGCCTCCCACCTCCCACGAGGCCACGACTACAACCTGCAGCCCAGGCCAACAAGTGAATGTGTAATGGAAACTCATTCCATTAAAAACCAGTTCCCCGTGAAACATGCAGAGATTATTAAACAGGTACTTGTGGTCAACTCTAATTTGCTTAATTATGTACGCCGCCATGCATGGAACACACCCTACGCCATCAAGATCACATACCAGATCTTTCGTGAGCTGGCCCGCCTCCATGTTTACTATTCCTTCTCCAATCCATTACGACACATTCTCAAACTTAACCCAACATTGTTGATTTCCAGAGTGCTTATTTAATTAATGAATGATGTTTTTTCGACAATTTTGTCCATTATCTTAGGTTAGTGTGGCAATCTCATGGTTGCGTATTATGATTCGCATCAATCGTTTCTGTTTTTTTTTTTTATAATGAAGTAGTATAATGTTACATATGTGTTCGGTGTATATCGTGCATGCTAAGCAGCTAGGCCTGGTTATAATATTTTGTCAGTCGATAACTTATTGATTCAGCAGCGATTTTTTTCCAAAACACGCGTCACTGCGATCATGCTATAAATAAACGTGCAAATACGAGCCAATGGCAAACTGGCAACATAGAGGCATAGAGCCATCTCGTGTGAGCGCGTGACAGCCAGATTTTACATAGCACAAGCAAGATGGAGTCGCTGCAGCTGCTGGACGACGGCAATGGCAGCCCTGCAGAGCCGAGGTGGTGCGCGGTGACCGGCGGCCGTGGCTTCTTGGCGAGGCACCTGGTGGCCGCCTTGCTCCGCTCCGGCGAGTGGCGCGTGCGGGTCGCCGACCTCGCCCCTGGCATCGTGCTCGGCCCCGACGAGACGGAGCAGCTCCTCGGCGACGCCCTCCGTGACGGGCGCGCCATCTATGCCCCAGCGGATGTCTGCAACCTAGAGCAGCTTACAAAGGGTGAGCATACTTGATCTTGAACATACAAGAGTGTTAATAGTATTATTACTCCATGTCTTCATCTTGCATCATGGTTAATGGCCACACAACATAGGAGGCTAGGACCGACCAATGTGAATCTCTGCACCATAATATACAACCCCTGACGAATAGTATATATGATCGAATTTTGGTGGTGGTTGCTTTCCTCCTAATGAAGAGATGATAGTTATTATCTTATATTATTGGGTCCAATTTTTATTGTTTATTACCTTATATTATACTATACGAATATACAGTATAGGGTTATGTTATTCACTATGGTAATAAGTGTCAGCGGCTAGCTGCAGGCCCTCTCGCTCTGCAATATGATCAACTTTTGCATCTTTCTTAATTCCATCCATCAACACACATACAAAAACTGAGTTTTCTTGTATCCAGCTTTTGAAGGGGTAGATGTTGTTTTCCACACAGCTTGTGCAGATTATACCAAGAATGACCCACAACTTCATAACAAAGTCAATGTCCAGGGTTAGTACCTTCCTCACAACTATAAGTTCATATGGGCTTATTTAAACTCGTTTTACATTTTACTTATTGACATTTCTAAATTTATATTGACTGTGGCATTGTAAGATTCATTATAAGTAAAAAAAAGTTTCATAATAATAGTTATTCTTTCCATTTAAAAAAGTTAATTAGATTGAGATTCACTACTTAGATGATACTTAGATTAGATACTTTATTTGTAACTAACCATTCATTTGAAACCATGTAAGATAATTTTATCTTTGATGTCTCAAGATAAAGAACCATCTTATATTAATACTCCTTAGCTAGAACCGTATCTGATAGGGGCTTGTCTCTCCAAGACAGAACCATGGGGGATAAATGCATTACCTCCAATGATTCAAAACAACAAACATGGGATCTACTCTCTACTCTATATTAACAAACTAGGACTTTTCTCCTTCCTACTCAAATGTCTAAGATTTAATACAACTTGATTTGTTCTAGGATGGAGATAGTAATTTATAGTCGTTATTGCATTTCAATTAACCCACCTGATATATATATAGACTAACAGTGCAAAAATATAATTTCCATTCTTATTTCTCACCAGCCACATATAATACTACAATTTATGTATGTCCTATAAGAAATGTGCAATTATTATCGATGGTGGACCCTCGCCAGCTAAAACTATATGTATATATGAGTATTTTGGCACCTCATGCTCAAATTTCTTTATGTCCATGCTCCTCCATGGAACGGGTCCCCATACGTATAACACCCCGCTTACACTTTTGTGCTTGCTTCGTGAAATGGGTTAATCTAGCAGGGATATTTTCGAAACTACAATTATTATAGGGTGGCCCTAGGCTTCCTAAACTTCCAATGTGTGGTGCTCAACCAACATACTGCAACCATAACTGGGCCAAATGGGAAAACAATTTCAACTACTAGGTTTATTAATTTGGGCTATTACATTCGCCGTACCCTAAGGGTTGACGCCCTTGGCAGCTCACCACATATGTAGGAGAGTCCCAGAACCACACCTCGATACACTATGTAATATCTCGGCTCATTAGTGTTTCAGTTTCGACCTGTTGCGGCCCATGTGTCTTTCTGGTGGATTTAGTCCCACCTTAGTAGTCTAAGTAGGTTCAGGCCACCTTATAAGCCTTTGTATTCTAAACGTACCACCTCTAAGTTAACCCTTTTACACGATGTGAGGACGAAAGTGCAAGTGGGGTAGTCTGCGTATGTGGGCCCGTTCCACGTGATGAGCTGGGCTGTAAGCAGATTTTGGAGTGGGGTGTTACAGATGGTATTCAGAGCTAGTACTCTCGTTGTACGAGTGCATGCGTGTCCTCCTGTGGAGGGTATGGGCCATCTTATAAGCCTTTGTATTCCAAATGTACCACCTCCGAGTTAACCCCTGTTACGCAAAACAAGGACGAAAGTGTAGTGGGGTGATATGCATATGCGGGCCCATTCATGATGAGCCGAGCTGTAAGCATATTTTGGAGCAGGATGTAACAGATGGTATTCAAAGCCATTACTCTCGCTGCACAAGTGCATGTGTGTCGGCCTGTGGAGGGGACATGGCATGGCCCGTGGCACCGAGGGGAGACCCTGAGTTTTTCTGCCGTGAAAGCGGTAAGCTTTGAGGGCATTAGCCCTGAAGGAGGACAGAATGTAATACCCTGGCCCATTAGTGTTCCAGTTTTGGCCTATTGCGGCACATGTGTCTTTTTGGTGGATTTAATCCCACCTCGGTAGTCTAACTAGGTTTGGGCCAGCTTATAAGCCTTCATATTCCAAACGTACCACTTCTAGGTTAACTCTTTTACACGAAGAGAGGATAAAAGTGTAAGTGGGGCAGTATGTATATGCGGGCCCGTTCCACGTGAGGAGCCGAGTTATAAGGAGATTTTGAAGGATGGTGTTACACACTACCATCCCGCAAGTGTAGCCATATGCACATACACATATGCAATATAATGAGGTTCATGCTTTGAATACCATCCATAACACCCCATTCCATAATATGCTTATAGCCTAGCTTCACCTGTGGAATTGGTCCACATACGCATACGCATACCACCTCACTATATTTTCATCCTTGCTTCGTGTAAAAAGGGTTCCATGATGAAATAGTGTGACATATATAGCAAATCCTAAAACTCTACATTAGCTGAACTAACCCAACTCATATCGACAAATTTGTGGCATAATGAAACTAAAATAATAAAATGTTGGATCAATTTACTCACTAGTTGTTTCTTTATATGTCAGGGACAAATACGGTGGTTGATGCTTGTAAGATATGCAAAGTTAAACGGCTTATATACACCAGTTCATCTGCCGTTGTATTTGATGGTGTTCATGGGCATTCTAATGTGAATGAATCAAAACCATATCCAGATAAGGTTTTCTATGAAGATTTTGAAATACTCTATTCTTATACAGCTTTTGGATGGTTGCCTTCTTTGTTATGAGTCAGGCTCTATATTTAATCACTAAATAATCAAACTAACTACTTCTATCTTCACTTCATCTCTTTTAGCAAGCCACACATAAGAAAATGGGTATAAACTTATAATGTGATTCTTCATAGACGGTTTCCTTTATTACCTTTTCCAAAGACTTGGTATAATTCCACAAAATAATTATAACATAGTCCTTTTCATAACAATGGTTTTTTAGTTTCCCGATGCATACGCAAAAACAAAGGCAGAAGCTGAGAAGCTTGTCATGAAAGCCAATGAAACAAGTGAGATTCTAACTTGTTGTATACGTCCTGGTTCCATTTTTGGACCTGGTGACAAGATTGTACCATTAGCCGATTATTATGGAAGAATTCAGGTAAGAGAGAATATGTTATGTTTTATGTTATTGCCCCTACTAAAAGTTTCGACACTTCTCCTAGACATTCTCACAAGGTCATAAGTACTAATAGAGAGTTTGGGAATATATCTCTATACTTATATGACTAATTGTATGTTATTACATATGAATGTAGGTGATTATAGGTGATGGAAAAAACTATGATGATTTTGTCTACGTTGAAAATGTGGTGCACGCTCACATGTGTGCTGAAAGGGCTCTTCGTACCAAAGAGGGTGCGAAGATCAGTGGAGGGAAAGTATGTCTACTTTGAAATTTCAACTTATTATATATACTTGATCATGACACATATTTAAAACTTTTAGGCCTACTTTGTAACAAATATGGAGCAAATGAATCTTTGGGATTTCAATTACATGGTTCAAGAAGAACTTGGATACAAAAGGTTTTTTCTTTAGTTAGACACCCTTACATATATAATATTATGTTTAAGACATCAATATAATATATATAACTCTTTTTATTTTCACATTTAAGCATTTTGTTCTGACATTCTAAGTGCATTGCATATTCCAAGAATAGAGTATCAAATTATCCTTAGCTACAATATGAATCGTTTCTATATGTTCTAGGCCACAATTATAGTTCTACATAATTGTTATAGTGCTTCATTACTATTTAATTTTTTTGTAACATGTTCCCCAAAAATTCCTTGTTTTTCCATATTTATCATGAGATTATTGGTAATACTACATCTTAGTTATGACCAAACAATAACTGTGCAACATAGCACAAATAGTTTATTCATTCATATGATCAGACTTCTTATATTACATTGCTAAAACATTAACTTTTGTTGCAGGCCATTCCGAATAAGAATACCTTTTTATGTTGTCCTACCAATAAGCTATGTGCTAGAGTGGATCTACAAGTTCTTGTCTCGTTCTAGAATGCAGCAACTCCAAATAACACCAGCGATTATTAAGTATGCGGCACTTAATAGGACATTTAGTTGTAATAAAGCTATGGAGGAACTTGGCTACAAACCTACCGTGACAATCAGGGTAATTCATAACTTAAGTTCTTATGATGTTATACCACAAATTTTAATTCATACAACTCCATAAAACACTAAAATATCATATAAAAACTAATGCAATATGTACTTATTGAAACTTCCAAAAGCACAGGCAAAATAACAAAAAATATAAAGGACATATATATGTTGGTAAAATTAAGTTATGCCAATTTGTGGGTTTTCAACGAAATATTCAATTGTTTAGGAAAATAACATTCAACTATTAATATATAAGTGAAAAAAGTAAGCAGTAGCACAAGTATGTTCCTACATTGTGATCAAAACTTATTATGCTGTTTGCAATTTTACTTTTTCAAAAAAAATGAGTTCATTATTGAAATTTTACATGACCATAACATATTACCTACCTATTTAACTAATCGCTTTAAAATCTAAAACTTCTATGTAAGTTTTTTTTATGATTTCCATTATTCCACCAAACTGGTGTGGTCTCAATATGATATTTTTCCCTCTTTATAATTTCAAAGTCCCTTGTTCCTTCTAAATGTTTAGGATGGTGTGAAGATTGCAGTTAAATCATACATACACTTGAGGGATGTACAACGAATTAAAGAAGGTATCACTTTACTATCATCATATGCTATTTATGCATTATCCATTTCCTTGAAACAAATATTCAATTATTTACACTAGGCTAATGTTGCTAAGAATAGTTCAGTTGGAACTAATTATGCTATATTCCCTTCATTCGAAAATATAACCATTTCAAGGACTTTAGAACATTAGGGAGAAGAAAAAAGTCCATACCCCTAAATAAACAGTAGGCCAACTATTGATTGCCTTGATTTTTTGGCCGTCTATTGTCTAATCAAGGCCATAAATATCTGTTTTTTACTTCTGATTTCCTTCTGGTGGGGCTGGGCTAGTTAAATTTGAAGTTCTTATGTATTTTAGATAAGTTTTAAAATCTTAAAGTGCTTAATTATATTTTATGGGTAGAGCGAGTAGAGTATATTTTTAGAACAAAACATATGTTTCTAGATTTCTTATATGGGAGTATCACACCTGAGGGTTTGTAAGTGGCGTACATTTATGGTTATACATGATTATTTGCACAGATGGCATGATAAATCCCAAAAGGTTCATATCAAACTTCAATGGAACATTTCTTGACCAACGGATAGTGTGAAATAAATTTGTTTTTTTATTATAAGCTTCTAGCAATCAGAGTGATAGACCCTATTGTAACACTTTAGCTTTATCATAGTAGGTCTATGCTCCCCATAATATTTTGATAAGAGGAAGGAAAACACTCATACATCATAATGGCATATTCTCTCCGTCCCATAAAAAGTTCAATTCTGGTATTTGAAAAAAAGCTCATAAATATAAATAGGACAGCGACTATCTGCTTAATTAAGTGGCTAGATATGATTTGTATGCCACAACTAACTTTTCGCCACCATTTCAGGAAGTCCAGTTAGTTGCATGCTAGGGCATATGAGTCTTTTCGTGCCATCATTAATCTATATGAAAAATACTAGAACTATACGTACCCTTCAAGGCGAGTGTAGACCATTGTTCCTACCCAAGGAAAAAGAAAATGGTGTTCTTTATCTTTATTAAATAATAATATTAAATATACTTTGATGTATCTTGTTCTTATTGGTCAACTCATTATCATAATTTCTTTTGTTTGATTTGGTGACTCATCTTGTTTTATTTAGGATCATCAAAGTGGGACTGATTACGACTATTGTTCATCATCATAGAGGTTCTCTTAGCCTCTATACTTTGGATACCCTGCATCTTCCTTTTTCTGCTCTGGATGCACCACTCGCTCATGTGTCATTTGTTGTTATTGTCCACATCCACCTTTCCCGAAGTGTCATCACTTTCTTGGCAATCTATGTGGCTCTCTCTTGTCTATATTAATCAATTGATGTTATCTAGTTTATACAGAGTTGCTTTTATTGTAAGGGATGTAAACATGGAAACCCAATCCAACTTCTTATTCCTCTAATGTGTCCCATTCTACTAGACCTTTTGATGTATGGGTCAAATACCTTTTGTTGATGATCGTTCTCGCTACAACTTTGTTTTTCTCCATGAAACATCAGTTGCCAACTCGCCATTGTGTTCCATTCAACTAGTTTTGCACTCCTATGGTCCACAATTTTACTTTATAGGTAAGCACATCCCATTGAACTAGCTTAGTAACGATCTTTAACTTGGTGATATTTTTCTATAACAACTAGCTAGTAATTACAACTGATCGTCGTTTGCCTCTCCCCCCTTCACTCCCTATCCTAAGGGTATGGCAACAATTCCATGTTGGGTTATATATATATATATGACAACATTAAAATGCAACAAGGTGCATTCTGTATAGCAAATGCATAGACCCTGGCACTTGTAAATTGCGAACCAGTTGCAACTGCAGGAAAAGACCAATTGCAACTATGATAGTACAACACTGTCAATGGAACAATTGCAACTGGATGCGAACCAATTGCAACCAGGCCCAACCTAATGTGTTTAATTGCTAATACATAGTTATATACAGACTAGATCTTGGTTTTGACCATTGTTCAACCTTGATAATAGCAGTGATTGCATCGCCATTAAATATGAGGTTCACACTTCTAGTAATTCAAGACGCATCTTGAGTTTACAACTATTTTGCATGCATCAATTCAAGATTTATCTCGAATACAGTGTTACTTGAGCAACAATTACACTTAAAATAAATAGTAGAAAACAATGCATCATTTTGGAAGATTGACCATAGTCTATATTTTGGAGAAGATTTTTAATCATCCGTTCCAATTGGAATGTAGCCAAAATACTAGTAGCAACCTTACCGCCTATTACTATTGATGAATAGTCAATCCAAAATCAAGTGTCACCTTGATACCAAAATTGGCATTGATATATTCATGCTAAATAGTTTACTCTTGGAGTAAATTAGTCCATACATGACTTACTTATGCAGGAAGGATATGGCTATATTTCTAGGATGGAAATTTTCTCTGAACTTGCATAGATGGGAGTAATTACCCCATTGGTGAGGGCTAATAGCTGTGAAGCTACTATAGCCAATACCCAATCCAAATGCTTAGCCAATTTGTAAAGGTTGCCACTAAACCGAAACAACTTTGCAAATTTTGTTACAACTCCAATAAAATCTGAATGATTTAGTGGCGATAGATCCATTTGACTCCTAAAATGTTTGACAAAGCAAATATTAATGTTTATCATAAAGTTGTTTTGCATATGGCATGCAGAAACATATTGGATCTAACATAGCAACACTCATTTAAAGAAATGACAATGATGTTGTGGCGAATCATCACTCACTCCATGTCAAATCCATAAATATTGGCTATAATATCCCTTCAACTCATTGTATGATTGCATGTTCAGGGGGAGAAATAAGTTTTCTTCAAAGTGCGAGATGTTGTGAGTCTCGATTCCCTGGGAATATTAAGCCTTGTCTAAACAAAACTCATGTTGTCATACATGACATTTATATTATATATGAGTTTAATTTACACCAGATTCATTTGATATATACACAAATAGACACTACTACAAAAAGCATTTTCAAATGTGATTTTTGCGTCCGTCTCTGAGCATGCGCTCGTGTTAATGAAGCACTAACAGAGGCGGTTTTACACCCGCCTCCAAAAATCAGGCAAAAAAAGAGAAGAAAAGGCCTGACGAGCCCATCATGGGCCCAGCAAGCCCATCAGCGCTGCCATCACCAGATCCGGCCCGTGCCGCCGCTGCAGCCAGATCCACCGTGTGCTGCTCCGCCTCCGACCGACCCGCCACCGGATTTGGCCGCTTGGCCACCGGATCCGGCCGCCCTACCTCCGGCGTCGCTGCCGCAACTCCAGGCGGCCTTGGTCACCGTCCTCCTCGCGTAGCCTCGCCACTATCTTGGCTTGAGGCTGGAGAAGGCTCCGCACTGCCTTGTCCCCGTCGCCACATGCCTCCGCACCAACTTGGGGGAGACAGGGCCGAGCGCCGCCTGCACAGAGAAAATGGTGAGAGGATGAGAGGAAGAGGAAGAGGAGATGAGAGGAGAGAAGGAGGAAGAGGAGGAGGAGGAGGAGGAGGAGAGGAGCACCTGATAGTGGAGGACGGAGGGGATAAGCACCTGGTGGTGGCAGCAACGGCTGTACGGGAGGAATACTTGGTGGCAGCAGATGGAGGAGAGAGGGGCCTAGCAACGACGGATGGAGGAGAGAGGGGCCTAGCGACGGTGGATGGAGGAGAGAGGGGACTAGCGACGGCGGATGGAGGTGAGGCTAAGAAGAGAGGGGGGGGGAGAAAAGAATGGAAGGAAACCCTAAACGAGGGGTTTATGTATGCGGGAGGAAAAGAAACCTGTAGAGGAGAAATTTGTTTTGGTGCAGCATAGGGACCACCTTCAAAAGTGTAGGAGATTAACCTCTCCCTATAATATTATAGTTAATTAATGTTAATTGATACACTCGTGTATCCAATTACTATAAATACCCTAATGAGTTTTCATGATATCCAATAAGGTTTCCATGTTGAAACCCATAACTTGGAGTAATAGTGTAAATCAACACTCAGTATAATAGATATGAAAACTAGATGCTTGTAGAAATTTCTTCCTGTCACATATCCTTTGTGGTGTATAAAATATATTTTATCTCTTGATTATGTCAGGATTTGGCTTGATTGACTAGTAACTCTAATTAAGGATGATGAGAAAATTTATTAGCAATTCTTTCTTCTAGCCACATATCACATGTGGTGTATAGAATATTTTCCTCTCTTGATTATATCAAGATTTTGTGTGATTGCCTAGTCATTCTAATTTAGGATGACGAGAAAATTATTATTAGTTCTATTGGTCACAATATGACTTCCCCAAATATTCAGATTTGGTGTGCATTTGATGCACAATAAGGGAATCAATTTTAATGGCCTCTTCCCCTTAATCTTGAATACGAGCATTGCATTTGATAATATGCATATGACTCTATTCAACCATTATGAGGATGAGATGGGTATTTTACAATGCATTTTGGTGCATAATATAGTCTCATGTGTGTCCCTGAGGGTGATACAATTGTTGCCAAACTTATTGCTTATAGTATTTTGGAGCAAATAATCCTGGACGCGGAATTATATCCATTAAGATCGGATAGTTTGACCTTGGAGAACTATAATAAAAATTACTACCTCCGTTCCAAATGTAGGTCATTTGATTTTTATTATCCAAACTTTGACTACATTTACACAAAGTTTTTGAATAAGATGAACCGTCAAACTTGATACTAAAAAAGTCAAACAACCTACATTTTGGAACGGATGGAATACCTTAAAGAGAATCACATTAAGTACATGACTTAAATAGAATTGCAAATTGTCAATGCATGTGGAGTTGACAAATTGTGGATATTTATGCAACATTCATTTCAAATTCATCAAGCTGCAATCATATGCCTCCCTCCGTTGCAGTAAGTACATGGCTATTATATTTGACCTCTGTCAAATGCTTATAACCTATGTATAGGTTATGTCTTGCACATACCGCTCTCAGCACCTCAGCATACATTTATGGGCATTGGGGATCTTGGAGGTATAATTATCTGTCATTCACAATATATCTCGGATCATTCTTAGGGAATTTATTCATGGCCCATATGGTGACCATGATTTTTGAGGATGATTCCAGACATAGGCGGAGATTCATACCACACAAAGAATGCCAGGAATACAAGTAAGTGTCATGCATTGACATTTCTTCTCATATCCACGTACTAAAGAGAATATGGACATTTAGTTCAGAATCTTATATGTGTAATCCATTGCAAATAATCTGCCAATACATTTACTTTTAAAAGTATCATTTGATTCCAATTATCATTTTGCCAGAAGGAGTGGATGTACCTTAAAAACCACTCTACTCCCAATACAAAAGTGTAGAAGTATGGCCGCAAGAGATTTTATTGATAACAGAAGAGTAATGCTATCAACACTAAGTTGATTGGCACATTATAGATACTGATTATCCAAGCCTATGGATGCTTTTCATCCAAAAGACCAGCACATGTGTACACATGTCCAGGCGTTGAGTCATTGGAATGCCCTAACTCTATCTAGTGCGAATGACATGGAGTTAAATTTCACAAGCGATGTTGGTTGTATCGAAAACAATCAAATAAAGTCTACAAATGTCGACATATCTCCATTTCAGATTGATATGTACCTACTGGATCTAGACCAAAAGTCCTAGGCACGAGTGTTTTGACACCCATTTTGGGTCAAATTAAAGGTGGCAATTGAGGAGAAATGCTCTCCCTAAATAATGAAGAAGTAATTTTTTACTCTCATTATGCTTCTTTTGTAGAAGTAAGGTGGTGAGATAGGCAGATAGCAAGAGCTTGTAGCATATGGTTTCACACAAAAACCTAGCTAGCATACCAAAAGTATGTGGGAAAATAATGTTCTTATATTTGATTGTTGGCAGACCTATATATTGAATTTGATAGATTTGGATGTCGAAGTCCTATGGACTTTCTACTCTGAATTAAAATCGCAACATATGTTGTGTACAACTCAAGTCATTTCATGGCTTGAAATAGATAGGTTGATTGTGGCACGCTCACATATTTCTTGAGAAGGGTTACTCCCAAAACCACGATGATCGCAAGGTTGTGGTTGTATGGAAATCCTTGTTTGGATTTTGTACCATTTCCGATCACACAAAAAGTCATGAAATCATCTTGAGACGGATCAATGAGATGAAAGTTGGGTAAAACCAAATTACCAGTCTAGCATATTGGACGGTAATACCCATGGTCATCTAATCCATAAATATGGACCATTGTCCATTCTCACCCTAGGATTGAAATCTCAGTACCATTGAGCATTTATGTTTTATGCAAACTGCATCAGGGCTGATATTGCAATTGGAGATAGTTGCTAGCTCAGAAAAATGCTACTCCAGTAAAGCCAATTTTTGGTGGGGATTCATGGGTATCAATGGATATTTTATGGTACTAGATAGTACCAACTTATCATTGCATATGTTGAGATATGACCATAGTTGGATATGAATATATATACTAGGCAAATCCCTGTGAATGCCAGTTTATAGGCTGATATTGTTGTGGTAGAATTCTCACGTGAGTCCTCATAAACTCTAATGATTATGCCTACATATCATTCCAAAATCTCATGTGTGCATGTATGATTTCGTTGAGTGCCAATTGTGATTCCACTGAATCACCGGTCATTATCTATCGAGATAATGCTACTTGTATTGTTTCGATGGAAGCAGGTTATATGAGAGAAATATTAATATATTATTGCCCATAAAAATGTTTTATCCTCATGTATTTCAATACATTTGAGCGATAAGCATCTTGCAAATAATATATTTGATTAGTTCGCAAGTTGATTTGTAAAGTCTCCACCGAATCTCACACTTGAAAAGTGTTTGTAGAACTAGTATATGATGAATTTTGAATTTGCAAGGCTCAGGGGAGTCTCCTCATGGATCATAACCTATCAAGCATCCATATTGTACTCTTTTCTTTTTAGGAGTTTTCCTTTAGGGTTTCTCATATAAAAGTTTTTAATGAGGTAATATCAATACAAGAAATCTGTCATATCTCTTATTTTCCCACACAAGGTTTTTTTAAAGGAGATATTGGAACATATTACGTTATACTCTCTCCCCTATGGGATTATTGAGAGGATATATAAGACATACATTGCTCTCTGAAATCTTAAGGATTTGAGATTGAGTGATGACACAGTATAAGCCACATCAGTTTCTCCTTATTTTTTTCCCATTGGATTTTGAAGGATTTTTTCATGGCATATAAACACAATAATTATCATTTCCCTATGGGATTTCGGAGAAATTAAGTATACATTGATCAAGATTGGATTCGATCAAGGGGGAGCGTTAGAAATGAACGGTGTGGTCTCATCCACCGGTTGTGTGTCCACGGATACCCCTTCATGGCACCCCTTCCCTATGTGTATATATATGTACAAACATATCAATGCAAGACACAGATATTCCACTCTTTTCATTTGTCTCCCATTTCCATTCTACTCTTAACAGAAACACAACATGCGAGGTGTAGAAAGCAGCTTATTCAAAAGCCATGGCCAATTTATCCAATGGCTTGCAGCTTTTCAACATCTCACGTCACAACCCACAACATTTTTTTCACAACTCACAATTGTTTTTTCACATCCACAATCCAACCAAACACATCATAAGACAAGTTAAAAAAACACATCATAAACTCTATCAGAAGATGGATTGAAAATCCGTAGGAGGGGTTATGTTCTTGTGGGGCCCAAAAGGGTAAAACGGACCAGGCCAGCAAGATACAGGAGGGGAAAGGGGGTCCATACAGAGTTCAATGTGTTCTGGATCATATTAGGCCGTCCGAAGGAGGATGGTAACTTGGGCCGTATCATGTAGGGTAAATTGGGCTATACATAATTCTTGCGAGAATCCATCTTCTTCCGGAAACGGTAAGATTTACACTAATTTTACTTCATGATAAAAATAAAAAAAATATATAGGTTGGGTACTTGGTTTTGATTGATGTAAACATATGCACTGATTGGATCCCAAACCTTATCGTAGCTATGTGTATAGCATTGGAACACTTTTTATGATAAGCTATGGATTATAACCCTTCTAATGTTAGTTTATCATGCATGTATTCATGGTAACGGAGTGGCCTATTTCTTGTTGCACATGTAAAATAGCTCTTTGGAATGACAAAAGTGGAAGTCAGATGTGATGCCTCCACAAATAAAAAAATAGTTTTTGCACTCATAAATCTTGTGAGAGTTCAGATCGATATATATTACGATTGTTGTATTTTGGGTAAGGATCACTCGGTAACTTCGGGCATGTACTTAAGTTGTTATATTTATCTTGACGTTTGAAAGAAACAAAATTCAGATTTGGTCTTGTACCTTTGTGATAATCGTACAGTACTTCGGTTGTCATGTACAATAGTATATATTTCAGTTCACGCATCGCGGGCACATTCCTGGCAAATGTGCTGCTTATTATTAACTGATTATTAGAACATTGAAAAGATGACAGGACCTACTCCGAAGCTATCAGTTTGGATCACGTTCAAGCACCTGTCCGTGGCCATTATTGAGCAATAGGAAGCTCATTAGTTCCATTTAAAACATAATAAATTGCACCGCCAGTAACATACGGAGACACTAAACAAGTGCGTACTTGTTCTTGTCAACTCCAGTTTGTTTATGTACAGTTGTACATCGTGGAAAGCACAACGCAAGGAGGCAACGTATACGCCATCCAGAGATCACGTATAATTAGCCACTTAATTATGAGCTGGCTCTCCATGTTTCCTATTCCCGTTCCAATCCATTACAATTTACAATACATTCTCAAACCTAAAAACCATTATCAATTTCCAGCGTGCTCGTTAAATTAACCAACGTGGTATCTTCGTTACGATTGTGTCCTTTTTTTTAATTACTTGACCGATCTTACTATTGTGTACAGACGTACAGTATATAGCGTCATAGTTCATGAATCACCTCAATCATTGTTGCGTGACTGTCGTAGCTAAACCTGGGAAGCGAAAAGGAAAGAGGATACACAGGAGGCTTACCTTCTTGTGCATATATAGAGGACATCTATCGAGATATTGATAGGAAAAAAAAAAGAATAATGGGCCCTGTGTGGACAGGTAGGAATAGAATATCATCCATCCGACGTGGATGTGATCTAGCACCCGGGATTGTATTTTTGTTACTTTTGGGCAGTGCTTCATGCACCTGTACCGTACACATATTCCTGCTGGTAAATGCCATTGCCATTAAGCAAATGTGTAATGCGAAGCTCATTCCATTAAAAAAATGCACTTCCTTGAACCATGCAGAGATTATTAAACAGCTGTGGTCTAATTTGCTTATAATTATGTACGCCGTGGAACACACCGTAGTACGCCATCAAGATCACATAGCGCCTGGCTCCATGTTTAATACTCCTTCTCCAATCCATCACGACACACTCTCAATCCTAACCCAATTGTTGATTTCCATAGCTCCTATTTAATTAATCAATGAGATTTTTTTCGACGATTTGTCCATATTATCTCATATTACTGCCACAACCTCATGATTGTGTATACGATTCGCATCAATCATTGCTGTACTAAAGAAGTATAACGTTACAAATTTGTTCGGCATATAACGTCATTGCTATGCAGCTTGACCTGCTGATTTTGGGAGATTAAATAAACGTGCAAAGGCTAGCTAGCTAGCCAGTGGCAACATAAACCCATCGTGCCCGCGCGTGAGAGACAGATTTTACATAGCACAAGGAAGATGGAGTCGTCGCGGCTGCTGGACGCCGGCAATGGCAGCCCAGAGCAGAGGTGGTGTGCGGTTACCGGTGGCCGTGGGTTCATGGCGAGACACCTGGTGGCCGCCTTGCTCCGCTCCGGCGAGTGGCGCGTGCGGGTCACCGGCCTCGACCCTGACATCGTGCTCGGCCTCGATGAGACAGAGGAGCTCCTCGGAGATGCCCTCCGAGATGGACGAGCCATCTATGCCCAAGCGGATGTCTGCAACCTAGACCAGCTTACAAAAGGTGAATATATACTCTTTATGCTAAACATATGAGACACCACCGCATCATGGTTTATGGCTGCCACACCACCGCGAGGACCGAGGTGAATCAGCACCATAATCGATATCATCCTATTTAAGGGATGATGGGGGTCCGATTTCAATTATTTGTTATCATATATTATAAACTATATATATAAATATACAGTATACCGGTTATGTTATTCGCTACGGTAATAGTTATATGTTATTCACCATGGTAATAGGTGCCAGCACCAGCAGCTAGCTATTGGCCCTCTCATTGTGCAATTATGATCAACTTTTGCATGCCTTATATTTTTTTTTGTCCATCAATACACACACATATATAAAAACTCATTTTACTGCTTGTATGCAGCTTTTGAAGGGGTAGATGTTGTTTTCCACACAGCTTGTGCGGAATATACCAAGAATGACGCACAACTTCATTATAAAGTCAACGTCGAGGGTTAGTACCTTCCTTCTACCACAACTAGTATAAGTTCATCTGGGTTCATTTTACTTATTGATATTTCTAAATTTGTATTATTGATTGCGGCGTTGTGAGATTCATTATAAGTAAAAAATATTTTCATAATATAGTTCTTTCCATTTAAAAAAATTATTTAAGTTGAGATTCACTACTTAAAGGATACTTATATTAGACACCATATATGTAACAAGAGGACATATCTGGTGGAAACTAACTTGCCATGGAAACTATGAAAACTTCAATCTGGACCACACGATGTTGATCCAAGGGCGCATCCAAATCAGGTGGAAGGGGTAATTCGCAAAACTCAGGAGAGGTGGGAGGGTGTTTTGCAAGACGCTTTTGCAAATCACCCCTCCCACCTGATCTGGTCGCATCTTTGGATCAACAGTGTATGGTGCAGATTTTAGTTTCCATAGTTTCCACGGAAAGTTGGTTTCCATATGATACGTTGCCATGTACAAACTGTTCTTGAAACCACGATATATAATTTTATCTTTGATATCTCAAGATAAGATAGAACCATCTTGGAGCATCTCCTGAACGGGTCGGGAGGGAGAAGGAGATGAGCATCACACGGAGAGAAGAGACCGGGAGGGGGAAAATGGGCTGACCCACTGCCAACTAGGACCCACATGTCAGTAGGGGGCTGTTGATCTAACTAGGGAGGGGAAACATTTGAATTCGTACAATAATTTTAGTTGACCCTACTTAACCAACAACTTGTCGCCGGATAATTTTGTAACACAACTTTTGTAGTATACTTAATATAGGTATATAACTTCTAAGTATAGATTTTGGAGGACTTGTATTTTTATTTTTAAATATTATAATTTATACACAAAAACTTACATGCACAAATTATTTCTAGCAACTCCTTATATAGTAATGTTGTAACACAACTTTTATGGCAAATGTAATTATACATATAACTTTTGTCATAACCTGTGCAAAAGTGTTGTTAAACCAATCATATAGTTTATATACATGTGTAATATACATTTGTATAAATTCCGATTGAGCGCATAGGTTCGGAGCGCCATCATTTAGTCGCTCGGATGGCTCGCGGCGAATGAGCATGTAACAAGCTTCACGCTTGAAGGCTGCCATGCTACTGTAGTACATAGGCTCTACATCAGACGACTACTAGGTTACTTTAAGCTAGTTTCTGGATCCCCCGTTGACCACCACCATGTAAAGGAGGTGGTATATAAACAACTTCCATTTGTTTTAAGAGGAGTGTATATGTGTTTGTGTGGTTGATGTTATTGTTACACCCAATGGCATGTATGTGTTTGAGTTACCTTAACTACTAGTGGCAAATATGCAATTCTACTTTTGTACAAGCAAATTCACAACAAATCCAACATTGTTTATTGGCCATACGTGGTTTGTAGAAGAGAGGAGATTGGGGGGAGCATACGTGCCCTTGGGTCCACTGTCATGCTTTATAACCCTTAAAAGACTTGGATATGAATAATTATTAGCCATGCAAAACTACCAATGAGTTTATTGATGCTCTTCTAAAGAACACTCCCTTTGCTCCAAATTAAATAAATCTCTATCCAAAACATTTATCCCAAATTAAACCAACTTCTACATCTAACCCACTCTTTTACTCCTCATTTTATCCATGCAAGCCAGTTCATATGCATTGTTAAGGTGCATCAGCATTAAATTTCTTTCTCTAGTTAGTGATCACAATAGTCATTAAACGAAGTAATGAACACAAAACTATTTAATGAAGGGAAATTATATTCCTTTTCTCATTCCTGCTCATGTCTAAGATTTATACAAGTTGATTTATTATGAGATGGAGATAGTAATTTATAGTCAAAACTGCATTCTTTTTACCACATGATATAGACTAAGAGTACAAAATGTATTTTTCACTCTTATTCTCACCAATTAGACAAAAATAATAATATAATTTATGCATGCCATAGAAAAATGTGCAATATTATCGATTGTGGACCATAGCTAGCTAGCTAAAACGATATAAGAGTTTTGTGACACCCCGCACCCAAAATTTGCTTATGACCCTACTCCTCCATGGAACAGGTCCGCATACGCATACCACCTCGCTTTAACATCCATGCTCGCTTCGTGAAACGCATTAACCTAGCGGTGATATGTTGGAACGACAATTATTATAGTGTGGCCCTCGACCTACTAAACTTTCAATGTGGTGCAAATAAACCAACCAACTGCAACCATAATTGGGGCACATGGGTCTATAGTTTCGACTACTATTGGGATGGGCTACCCCATCTTAAGGTATGACACTCTCATCAGCTTGCCAATTATGTAGAAGAGTCCCAGAACCACACCTAGATACAAAGTCATATAGCAGGCCTATACACATGTACATACATGTATGTAGTCAGGATTCTTGTTTTCAATACCATTTATAACACTCCACTCCAAAATCTGCTTATAGCCTAGCTCCTCAGGTGGAACAAGTCTATGTACACCTACCACCTCGCTTACATTTTGTCCCCGCTTCATGTTAAAGGGTTCGCCGAGGAAATAGTGTGATGTACATAGCCAAACCTAAAACTCTGCATTAGCTGAACAAACCCGATTCCTATCGACCATTTTGTTGCATTATGAAATTAAAATAACAAAAATGTTGGATCAACTTACTCACTAGTTGTTGCTTTATATGTCAGGGACAAAGAAGGTGATTGATGCTTGTAAGATATGCAAAGTTAAACGGCTTATATACACCAGTTCATGTGCCGTTGTATTTGATGGTGTTCATGGGCATTCTAATGTAAATGAATCAAAACCATATCCAGATAAGGTTTGCTATTATGAGGCAACTAAACTACTCTTTTATTATATAGCTTTGGGATGGTTTCTTTCTTTGTTATGAGTCCAGCTCTCAAATTAATCACCAAAGAATCAGATTAACTACTTCTATCTTCCCTCCATCCCTTTTAGCAAGGAACGCATAAGAAAATGGTTATAATTAAATTTATAATATGATTCTTCAATTGACATGATTTCCTTTATACTTTTGTTTCAGAAACTTTCTTTAATTCAACAAAATAGGTATAACAGTCTTTTTTATAACTATGTTTTTCTTTATTTTAGTTTCCTGATGCATACGCACAAACAAAGGCTGAAGCTGAGAAGCTTGTCATAACAGCCAATGGAACAACTGAGATTCTAACTTGTTGTATACGTCCTGGTTCCATTTTTGGCCCTGGTGACAAGATAGTATCATTAGCAGATTGTTATGGAAGAATCCAGGTAAGAGAGAATATGTTATGTTTAATATTCTTGTGCCAATTTAAAGTACTGGCAGTTCTCCTAAACATGCTCCCCAGATCATATACATAAAGTGTGTAGATGAGCAATATTGAAACCTACAATATATATCATGATAGTTATACCATCCCAAATATATGTTCAATGAAGCATACAAATGCAATTGTTTCATGACTAAGCAGAAAACCTGGCATGCATATAACATAATTACAAAGTTGGTTGGTCAATAACAAGTACCGTAAGACTAGTATCATGCAAATTTTTCTGTTGAGAAAAAGGTGAACTTAAACCAAATTAGTGACACTTATAACAAGCCAGGCTTTAAAATCACAACTTCCATATCATAAACAAATACCAAAACAATCGGGTTAACTTTAATTTCCTAACCATATGTATGCCATGGTATATACATATCCGACTACAAATATGTTATTTGTTCCATTGTTAATATCTAAGTACTAATAGAGAGACTGAGAATCTATCTCTATATTATTACACATGAATGCAGCTGATTATAGGCGATGGAAAGAACAATGATGATTTTGTCTACGTTGAAAATGTGGTGCATGCTCACATCTGTGCTGAAAGGACTCTTCGTACCAAAGAGGGTGCTAAGATCAGTGGAGGGAAAGTATGTCTACTTTGGAATATCAACTTATTATATATTTGATCATGACATATATTTAAAACTTTTAGGCTTACTTTGTATCAAATATGGAGCAAATGAATCTTTGGGACTTCAATTACATGGTTCGTGAAGAACTGGGATACAAAAGGTTTTCTTTCTCTATCTAGATACTCTTGCATATGTAATATTATGTTTAACACATCAGTAGAATGAATATATATATATATATATATATATAACTCTTTTTTATTTTCATATTGATACATTTTTAGTCTAATATTTTTAAGTGCACGACATATTCCAAGAATAGAGTATCAAATGATCCTTATCTGCAATATCAATCTTTTCTATATGTTCCAGGCGACAATCATAGTCGTCAATTGTTGAAACTCTTCATTACTATTTAATTATGTGATAATATGTTGCCCAAAAGTTTCTTGTTTCCATATATATCATGAAATTATATGTTTTGCTCTTAGTTATGATAAAACATTTCCTGTGCTTATTAATTCTATGAGCAAGCATCTCATATTATATTGCTAAAATAGTGATTTTTATTGCAGACCATTCCAAATAAGAATACCTTTGTTTGTTATCCTACTAATAAGCTATGTGATGGAGTGGATGTACAAGTTATTATCTCATTATGGAATGCGTCAACCCATATTAACACCAGCGATGATTAAGTATGCAACACTTAATAGGACATTTAGTTGTAATAAAGCTGTTGAGGAACTTGGCTACAAACCTATCGTGACACTCAAGGTAAATTAATAACTTAAGTTCTACTGATGTTATAACCATATTTTTTAATACATACTGTACTAAAATATCATATAGAAACTAATGTATTATAGAATTACATAAAATTCCAAAAGCATGGGCAAAACCACAAAAAAGGGCATCTATATATGTAGGGAAAATTAATTTATGCAAATTTTTATATTTTCAATAATATTAAATTATATAGGAAAATAATATTCAATTACTAGAATACAAGTGACAGACAATACGTTGTAGGACTAATTTACGGTTTGATCAAAACTTATTTTGTTGTTTGCAATTTTATTCTTTCAATAACAAAGAATTCATTATTAAATTTTACATGATCCTAGCATATTGCCTACCTATTTATCTAATCATAAGGATATTTTTAAACTTTTGTGCATGTTTCTGTGTGATTTCCATGATTATACCGAATTGGTGATCTTTATCGGATATTTTCGCTCTTTATAATTTCAAAAGTTTCCTGTGCCTTCTAAACATATAGGATGGTGTGAAGATTGCAGCTAAATCATATATACACTTGAGGGATATACAACGAATTAAAGAAGGTATCACTTTATGATCTTTCACCACCTACAATTGCATGCATATCCTATCCTTGAAACCAATAGTTAATTATTTACACTAGTCTAATGTCACTAGAGAATAATTCAGTTGGAACTATATAAAATTATGTTAGTATTCCCTCCATCTGAAAATATAACAATTTCAAGGGATTTAGGACATTAAGCAGCAAAGAAAAAGTTCATTGTACCCCCAAAATAAATAGTTGGTGTAGACCATTGTGCCTACCCAATGAAATAGAAAGGTGTTCTTTATCTTTGTTTAATAATAATGATAATTATAATTTGATGTATCTTTTTTATTTGTCAACTCATTACCATAATTTCTTTGTTGGATTTACCCGTTTTGTTTTATTTAGGATCATCAAAGCAGGACTGATTAGGAGTACTGTCCATCATCTCTGTATTTTGGACACCTTCTGACTTTCTTCTTCTGCTATGTGCCGCACGATTGTGTGCCATCTGTGTTTATTGTTCACATCCACCTTTTTCTAAGTGCCGTCACTTTCTTGGTAATCTATGTGGCTCTTGCTTGTCTACATTGATCATTGGAGGTTATCTAGTTTAGAAAGAGTTGTTTTCATTGTAAGGGTTGTAACTTGGAAAACAAATCCAACTTTTATATTCCTTTACTGTGTCATGTTGTGCTAGACCTTTTGATCTTGTTCAATATTAACTGCAAGTCACTTTCATAAAGCTGGTTTAAATTACGCATACAAAAAATAAATATCACCATAACAATTAATTTACATTTGTTATGGCATGCGACATATTCTCAGACAAGCAACCAAATAGTCTTTGTATGCGACTTGGCTGGATGGAAACAATTAACAAGAGAATTGATATTGGATCAATTCAGCCTAGCCAACCGGGCCCTGACTCCCATATATGAGCCAAGCTGAGGTGAGCAGGAAACAAAATGACAAAAAATGCTTGTTTCTCCAGAGGCAGGCTCCCGGGGTGCAATACTGCAACAGCTAGTGCTGACAGTCATTTTAGACTTAACTTTTAGAGTAACTTACACTCATCATACAACAACTTGTCCGCTACGTGCAAATAGGTCTACTAACTTGTGAAATGCTTAATTTAGTGCAACAACTTGATATATTGGTGCGCATTGGTCCAACAACTTGTAAAATACTCAACACAGTACAACAACTTCGTAAATTAGTTCGTGCACAGTCCAAATCATTACATTGCCTTGTATTTAGCCATGATATATTTGCATCGAAACAAAAAAAAAGATTGACTATTATGTGGCCATTAATATCCACATTGCAAGGATGTTACCTTTATCCAAGATAATAAACTTTATTTAAAATTCAAAAAATATATTCAAATTATAAAATAAGTGATATTTTCTTTTCTTCATAAAAAATTAATTTGTTCTAATTCTGAAAACTCTATGAAACATTATGAGCTTAATTACGCTTATTTATGTCCTTTAAATGTACATAAAAAAATTTTCTTTACTTTGAACTACAATTTTGGACCTCAGAATGCTAGCATGTATATTGTATTTGAATAAGAAAAAGTCATTAGTTAATTCACTAAGGCGATATTCATATCATGTATGAATATTTGTTTATGTGTAGATTTATATTAAACATTTGGTGTTTTATTAATCTTAAAAAAATTAGTTCCCTTGTGGTAAGATGAAAAATAATTATGGTAGTATGAAAAATTATAAGAAAATATTTAAGAAAGAAATTAAAAAGACATGATGAGAATTAAATTTAATTTTGGTCATGTTATTAAGAAAGAGAATCCAAAAATGACATAATACATGCCTTATACTCTCCCTATCAGATCTATGTGTAGCCAAATACATCATCATTGTAAAGTTGGACCATATATGCACCAAGTCGCTAAGTTATTGCACTAACTTGAGTATTTTACTAGTTGTTGGGCCAATTTGCACCCACATGTTAAGTTCTTGTACTCAACTGAGCATTTTAAAACTTCCTGTGCTAATATGCACCCCACATGATCAACCAACCAAAGATACCTTTGTATGCGCAAGGCCTGACTGTATATTTTTTAGAACAATGAAAAATTGTATTAGATCAGAGTTAAGTACATCATTATGTCACACACAATACTCTTAAAAATATAAAAATTACATTTAAGAAACAATCAAATGCTACAGGGAGCCTGGTTTTGTTATGGTTCGATCCCGCATAGGGGCTTGTTCAGTTACATCAAAATTGTTCTGTACCAGGAATGATATATATATACCTGCTATCGGGTGACCACCATGTCTACCACCACCCGCTAGTACAAGTACTGGCTTACCTATTTTTTAGGATTGGGTCAGGTGCTTGCATGCAACGACCGAATTTATTTGACAATTAAGGAATCCATAAAACAATATTTCAGCTCCGTAATCTCCGTCGGGAGGGGTATCCAGATTCCAGCAGACCCGTTGACAACCATACTACTTGCATTTATTTGAACGTATAGGGACATACTAATTTGAATAATTCAGGGAGTGTTATATTAGTTTAAGTATGAGTGCATACTAATTTGCACGGATCGGAGTATGTTAGCCTATTAGTATGGGTACGTATATACGTGTAGTCGTAGTATGTCAAGTATGTAGAAGTGAAGTATGAACAGATACGTCAAGTAGGAGTATATATTTTTATGTAGTATATACTATAGGGGAATATAGGCCGTATGTTGCCTGTATGTGGGTGGAGAATTATACTCATTTTTTCATGAGCTCGACACACCGTAGAAGAGTATATACCCATACTATTTGGGCAGATCGAGTATGTGAACATACATTTTTACTGATGTACGTATACATACTTTTTGACAGAACCAAGAGTACGCGCATATACTCTTTTCTTAGGCATCTTGTTCAAGATTAATTTGACAACCGTATATTATATATTTGTGTTTCCGAGTATCAGTACATACGTCTCTCCAATAGTATTAGTACATACGTCTTTCCTAGAGTATCAATACATACATGCTAAATAGACTAATAGAGATGTATGGGAGAATGAATACATAGACAAATTTGAGTATCAGTAAATACATATGTAGGCAAATTTGAGTATCATTACATACTTACATACCTACAGGATAACACTAAGAACTGGATGCATTAATTAAGATTAGCCATCGTTTGTTACATGAGGATACGTACGTAGCATTCGGCATGACAAACGGCGCAGGGGAATACTGTCTTGCAAGTTTTGTGTAGTTCAGATTGCAGCGGCGCGGCGATGCCGACTAGCTGGTTGCAGCCATCGGCGCGTCGTCGTCATGATGACCTTCACGGTTTGGACGTGTGTGCCTCCGCCATGGTGGTCGACGACTCCCCTTCCTCGCAGGCAGCGGACACAACCTTCGTGATGATTTGCGTGATAAACCATTTGAATTGTATGTGATTAGTCTAATCAGAGGAAAAGTATCAAGTGATACTACGACCTGAAAAATAAAAGTATAAAATGATACTTTAATCAGAAATGGAATCAAGCGAAGCGATAGGCAATGGGGGAAAATTAAAGAACTAGGCTAGAGGATACGCCCTGCCGGATGCTGTCAGACGAGAGATCAGAAAAATTGATGGGGATAAAAACAAGTGATCTGCGTGCATCAAGGAGATTTAGGTTAGGAGTAAACAAATCGATCAAAGCATGCTATTCTCTCCAAACAATAGATGGATTTCACCGATGGATCTGAAGTGCAGAAGTGCCGCGTCAAAATCTTTGGTAGCCTACGCCATGCTCGATTCAATTAGTCGCCGCAAGGCCTCACGGCCACCTGCCGCCGCCATTAGCCGCATGCTGGAGGCGTCGAACTTGCTGGCACAGCGTTGAGAGAGAAAAAAATGCCGAGCCCAACGGAGGCTGCGTTGATTTGTTTTTACGGTGGCAACAAAATTCCAGATTTATCTCCGCGATACGCTCGGTCACGCGTGGTGTACGCGCGGACGCGCCAAGATCTATACGCTGCTATTGGGTATGCAGGGTGTACGGACCCAATAAGGCAATGACCTGGACGTGTTTACACATGGAGGGAGGGGGGAGTAGCTACACGTAGGTGTAGAAAGGATTTATCATATCTATATATATATATATATGGAAAATCCTTTCTACTCCCAAGTGTAGCTACACCCATGTCTAAAAAACCATGTTAGGGATGTGTACATACTCATTTATCATTATGAGTATGTACACATACTAAAATAAGATTTATCAAAGTGCTAACTATGAAAAAAATTTGAGTGGAACTTATATTTTTTTACACCTTATGATATATTACATTTTTCTGTATAGAAAAGGGAATATGTCCACATACTTCATGAATAAAAAAAAGTATGTCAACATACTACTTTTAAAAATCAAGTATGTGTACATACTTTATTTAGAAATTCAAAGTACGAAAAAATACCTAGTAATTTGTGAGATACACACATGGTGTAGCTACACCCGGGTGCAGAAAAAACGCGTCCTCTATATATATATATATACAATATATATACAATATATATATATATACACACATATATATACACATATATATATACATACATATATATATACATATATATATACATATATATATATATATATACACACACCAACCATCGTCTCTGCTTCCGTCGTTTCTTCTCCCATCGGTCTTATCCTCTTGACGAGCACAGCAGGCTCGCAAGATTCCAATGCCTGTAGATCCCAGCGGACACCGAGCGAGGGTCATTCTTTGAGGTGGGTTGGGATGTGGCCTGATCCTTACGCTAGCTGTCCATCAAACAATCGCGACATGGAGGCGCACTGCAGTGGCGGAAGGGGCGGCGGTGACGTCGCAAAGCATAGAAAGCGGATGGCCGCGGAAGCACGTCGGCGAAGATGAGGGCAGCCCTGAAGGTAGGTCAACTCGTGCAGAGCAGAGGAAGATGTGGAATGCATAGTAATGTTTTTTCTTCTTTCCCTTCTTCCTGTTTGAAGGTGGTTTTTATGTTGCTCGATTTGAGCGTGTCGGATAATAGATATTAAAGATACTGGAATTTATTCAGGAGAGGGAACACTAGGAACCAATATAGAAGTTGAGAGGTGTGAAACATAACGTGTTTTTTATTTACCGATAACGAGTAAATTAGCTCGTGGCTCGGAATAAACCTGATCTCTTGTTATATCTATCATTAATTTTTAGTTATATCTATCATTCGAATCCAACGTAAAGTAATCGGATATACATCCATGTCATATATACACTACATATAGAAACTAACTTACCAATGCATAGTTTCTTAAAATTAAATTAACATCCAATTACATATGTTCTCTCCTTGCCTCTTCCTATCATCAAGTTTCATTTCTTGGTTCATGTCTACGTAGACATGGTTTCTCATGTAATAAGACACCATGTCCTTCTCTTCCCTCTTTAATTCCCTTGCCACATCACCAAATTACTTATATGGTAGGCTATTTAATACTATGGACACCATCCTAGTAGATGGGCTGGGATGGTCTTAGGCTGTAGGTGGAATGCGAAACCAATCGAATCGACATCTGGTCCACACTGCGAAGTGCATGTGAACATGTGGTCAACGAGCCAATGTCTCCAAACGAGCCAATGCCGCTGACAAATGGGGTCCACTCCGGAAAGCCTCGCACGCCCGGGATCGCCAGCCGCAGATCGGATCGCAGTTCACGGGCTCCGCCAAGTCGCCATACACAAGTTCAGACAGCCGCGCCGTGTCTCGTTGTGTCCGCCTCGAACGAATCGAAGATGGAGGCGTCGGCGGCTGCTGGTGGAGGCGGCGGGAGGTGGTGCGTGGTCACCGGCGGCCGCGGATTCGCGGCCAGGCACCTGGTGGCGATGCTGCTCCGCTCCGGCAACTGGCGGGTTCGCGTGGCGGACCTGCCCCCCGCCATCGCGCTCGACCGCGACGAGGAGGAGGGGCTCCTGGGCGCCGCGCTCCGCGATGGCCAGGCCACCTACGTCTCCGCGGATCTCCGCGATAAGGCCCAGGTCGCCAGAGGTGTGTGTGGTCTCCCATTTCTCTCCCCCTCTTCCCATATCGCTAGCCAGGGTAGGATCTGAGAAGGGCGAAGGGGATGTTGGTTCCGTTGTGATTCGAATTTCGGTTCTCGTGGTCATTGCACCCGGAGATCCCTCCTACTTGTGAAGTGGGTGGGTTGGTATCATCTGATGGGGGCTGCTTAAGAAATCGGATGAAGTGGTAATGGGCGGCACGGTGACAGCATGATCTTGTTCGCAATAGTCCTATTTTCAGTTCCATCTTCATTTAATGTGACAATTCCGTATGATTTTACTAATTTGGGAATACTGCCTAGGTACATACCTACATTGGTAGATAGAAGTAGTAGATATTGTTGATCCCACTGCTGTGGAACTTTCTGTTAGCTTCACATTGTATATATCATTGAGCGTTAGGTCTGGTTGGTTTTAGTTGTCCTCATTTCTTCTCAGATATTTCCCCCTACCTGCATTGCTCCTGTCGAACTAATCAATTGTTCCATAGGTTCACCTTTGTGATATGGATGTAAGCGGTGATGCAAAACCATGAACCAATTTTGGATAATTGAGCTAGAGCAGTGTATTTCCTAGTCGTTGTTCCTGGATCCTAGTTAACTTACAGGATATTATCGGTGGAATATACTGATGCCCGGAGCACTAAGTTGATTTTGTGTTTACCAATGGGACATCGTGCTACTAGTGATGATTAGCTTTGAACCAGTTAATTATTGCCCCTAATTAGGTCAATATGAGAATGAAGCATGCAAGTAAGGACCTGTTGATGTCCTTCATTTTTGTCAATTGTTTCACTTTCACATGTCTGCTGTTAGTTGCTTTTGTCTTAGCAGTTCTCAAGTTTGTTACTAGTAATTTTTGGCAATGACGCATGCACGTATTGTCAATTGTTTCACTTTCATATGTATTTATTCTACTTTAACTTTTATATTTGGCTCTGAACTAGTATAATTTAAGTATCACTTGGTTCTAATGTGCAAAAGTTCTGATTTGCATTACTCAATTAGTTAATTTATGTGGGCAGCCTTTGTTCTTATGCCCATCACATATGTTCTCTGTATGCAGCTGTTGAAGGGGCAGAGGTAGTTTTCCATATGGCTGCTCCAGATTCATCCATCAACAACTTCCAGCTTCATTATTCGGTCAATGTCGAGGGTTAGTTCTGCTGGCTTGTGCAGCCAGCTTTGGTTCCTACTTCCTAATCACTCATGAAACTTAGTTTTTTAATTTAATGATATGGCACCAAATTGATCCTTGTTTTTGTTACTGCTATATGTCAGTAAGAATAAAAGGCTTTGTTTGTGTAATGATTTTTCATTAATCATTGACCAGGAACAAAGAATGTTATTGATGCTTGTATCCGTTGCAAGGTGAAGAGGCTCATCTACACTAGTTCACCGAGTGTTGTATTTGATGGAGTTCATGGAATTTTTAATGCAGATGAATCAATGCCTTACCCAGATAAGGTCTGCTTCATATGGATTTCATTGTTTTGATTTGTCATGGGCTCGTGCCTGTTACCATCTTTCCTGACATGATGTTTTCTTACTCCAGTTTAATGATTCATATTCAGAAACGAAGGCAGATGCAGAAAAACTGGTGATGAGAGCTAATGGTAGGGAAGGGCTTCTTACTTGTTGTATACGCCCAAGTAGCATTTTTGGCCCTGGTGATAAGCTACTGGTTCCATCTTTGGTTGCTGCTGCAAGGGCAGGGAAGTCCAAAGTAAGGACAGCTACTTATCTAACTATACTAAGTTTAGTATATGTTGATAATAGCATGTACATATTGACAACTCGCATAACATAGATTTAGAATACCATTTTTTTTAAATAGTTGCTGAAACCATATGAAACAAAATAACTTTTTTTTTTCTGTGGCGACCTACAGAGAAGTTTCATATTAATGTTTTTTCATTTTAATATACTTCCTAAAAAACCTCATCTGCTTCCTGTGCAGTACATTATTGGTGATGGGAATAACTACTATGATTTCACCTATGTGGAAAATGTGGCATATGGCCATGTTTGTGCAGAGAAAACTCTATCATCTGAAGATGGTGCAAAAATAGCTGCTGGAAAGGTAAAAACACTTACTCCCTCCGTCCCTGTATGAGTGCACTTATAGGATTCAAAAATTTTCCCACTATAAGTGCTTGTTAGCTCCCAGTCCAAGATAAAAAGCCTGGCAGCCTGTACGGCGGGCATGCACCACAACACCATCCAAAAAACAAACCCATCTGGCCACTCACCGCACAACTGCATGAGGGCCCATCTAAAAAAAAAACAATCATCTGGATGCCTGGAAAGACCGAGACGCACGCTGCCTGTATCGTTCGTCCACCTGCACTGCTATTGTCAGAGGGGAAATACTGTCATTTTGCATCTATGTTAACTTTCACTTTTGAATCCTAAAACTGCACTTATACCGGGACAGAGGGAGTAATACATAAACTCCTGGGAAATTTTGGATCTTCCTCAGCAGCTCACTATCAAGATTCACTAATCCTTTTTACTATTTCTTTTCCAGACCTATTTTATAACAAATATGGAGCCTATCAAATTCTGGGAGTTCATGTCATTGATTTTAGAAGGTCTTGGATATGAAAGGTTTAATGTTTCCTATAAATACCGTCTTTCATTTGGTTAAATTTATGTTTTTCTTTTTGGAACATTGTGGAATGGCAAGACCATTTTTTTTTTTTTTGCGGGTACAAGACCATTTTTGTTTGAACAGGAAATTTAAGATATTTAGGTAGTCGCTTCACAGTGATTTCATCTAGAGCAGTGTATATTTAGATATTTATTAGTACCAACCAAATCTATGATAATTAACTTTCCGCATGAGTAGAAAGCTCATGCAACCTTATCTCAAAGGCTCAAATTGTGGTATTTTGTTAATAATTTTCCCTGCCAGATATATCATCTATTGTTTTCACTGAATTGCTCCTTTGCGTTCTGATATGATTATGTTGTATTATTTGGGTTTCAAGTTAAGCTTATTTGACTGCTAACTTCTGAGTATATCGCGATGATTTCCTTCACTTTCATCCCAATTAACCTAGACAACTATTTTTGAATTCTGAAAAAATCTAAGGCATGGTGAGAGAACATTTGTCCATTCTCTATGCTCACTTATATATCTGTTTGTTATCCTGATTATGTTGCTACTGAAGTGAGCCTAGCTGCTACAGATCTTAGATGTTTATCTGCTACATTTACTGTTACTGTCATAATGTGCCCTTCTATGTTACATATCAAAGATTGCAAGCTATGAAAGAATTTTAATGATGAGGAGTCCAGATGTGCTTCATGTATGTATGGGCAGTTCAGTAACAAGTAAACTAATGTGTTATAACTTTGTGCAGGCCTTCAATAAAAATACCAGTTTCTGTTATGATGCCAGTTGCTCATGTTGTAGAATGGACATACAAGAAATTTGCCAAGTATGGAATGAAAGTTCCTCAGCTAACCCCTTCAAGGATCAGGCTGCTCTCATGTAACAGGACATTCAGCTGCTCAAGAGCAAAGGAACAGCTTGGTTATGAACCCCTTGTGTCCGTTAAGGTGATCTTTGTTGGATGATATGATTTTGTGTCTGATGGGGTTGGGCCAATTATTTCAGTACTGCATATGCCTCCAGCATGTTGGTGCCTTCTTCGCAATAACTAATTGATCATTATTTTTTAAAATTCAGGATGGACTGAAGAGAACAGTAGAATCATACCCACACCTACAAGCTCAGAATCAGAGGAGCATATCAAAGGCCTCGATTATCCTCGGGAATGGAAATTGTATGAATCGCTCTCACCACACACCCACCCTGTATATAAGTATATTTATAGCAATTTTGACTGAAATGTTTTTCAATTTATCTTATCTATATGCAGTAGCAAAAACAGTTCTTTGGGCAGATACAAAGCAAACAGTGACAGTGCTACTTCTATTGGCCGTTATCTACTACCACTTGTTTACATGTGGTTACACCTTCATCACAGCTATGGCAAAGCTTTTGTCACTGACTGCACTGTTCTTATTCATTCATGGCATGCTACCAACAAATGTGTATGGTCCTTTGTTATCCCTTTACTTTTGTTGAATTTGCTTGCTGTCAAATGGTCAACCACCATTTTGGTTGTTCATCGTAGCACTTCATTGACTGTTCTACTGTGTTTTATAAATAACTTTGCAGGTTTGGCCACAAGGTTGAGAAACTTGAGGCCTCAAATTTTCACATCACACAGGTGGAGGCCCACCATGTGGCCCATTCCGTCAGCTCGACATGGAATTCTTTAGTCGGTGCGCTAAGATCACTTTGCAGAGGAAATGATTGGCCACTGTTTTTCAAGGTACACTAAGCCCTGCTTCTGCCAGATACTTGTATGTTAAAATTAGAGTTCTTTGGTACATGGTTGACGGTTCACATTCCAAAGCTAGTACGAGACATGGATTCTTGGCATGTATTTCTGTTAAAAATATCATTGTTTGTGTCAGGTTGCTTTATCTCTGCTGGTTGTCAGCATCCTTAGTCCCATGTCGTCGCAGGCTGCATTCAAAATAGGTAATGGAAAACCATCACACTTCCTTACGGCCTACTCCGTACAATATAACAGCATGAACATTGACTGATGGTGTGAGGAATTTCCCATGTCAACAACAGGTACTGCTCTAGTTTTCACTGGCTTCAAAGCATATGAGAAATGGGAGGACACCATTGACAGCATGGTGGGCGATGTATGCTCTATTCTTCTGCACTTTGGTTCTACCAAGAAATCCTCTAGCCAGAAACAAATATAGACGAGGAGTGTGCAGACGATCAGTTGCTTCACTTAGTGATATTATCTTCAGTTACAGCTGTTTCTTGTTTTTGTAGACCTGAATCTCCCTGTATTCATTTAACGTAGCAGAATTGTCTCGTGGCTCAGATAGTCATATGGAAGTTTTTAGAGTCTTCCTTTTGGTAGCAGAATTGTCTAGTTGACGTATGGTATGAAACTGTAAGTTTTTTTTTTTTATTTCTTTTCCCTGAGGTTCTTTTGACATATTGCTTGACAGATGATTTCATCTTGCAATAAGTTCACCGAATGGGTGCATGCTTGAATAAGTTAGTTTTGATTGTACTGAAACTTGTTTTTTTTTTCTTTTTTGGCGGTTCTTTAGCTCCACAGAAAAAGTACGTCTGATAAATAAAAAACCCGTACACCATTCTCGAGTGGCTAGTGTTCTTTGCTGGCTGGCTGTGTGAGACTCCGGGAGTCCGGGTCACAGACAGCTATGGGGCCTGAATTTACGCTTCTGTAGCTGCGCATTTAGGCTTCATTCTCTAATAACTGCACAATAACTCACCTTTGTCTTCGTAGTACTTTCGTGTCTAAAATAAAATGTGCAATCTACATAGGGAGCATGTCAGGTGCGAACCTGCAATGTATACGTGCCGTTCAGCGTTCAGATTCTTTTGCATTTTGCCTTTTCGAAGCGCGCAACGTGGTTCTTTTAGCTGTGCTCAGTCATCGGCCTGGTGCAAATAAACCTGATATTTTTTTAAAAAAAATATGTAAAAATGCCTTTGCAAGTAAGTTAACATCCTTCAAAAAATACTTTTGCAAGTAAGTTAACATCCTTTAAAAAATGTTTTTGCAAGTAAGTTAAAAAAACCCCATGTGTTAATATTCCATGAAATAAAGAGCTCTAAAACTCTGCAACTTTGAACCGCTCGGCACAGGGCCGTCGATGGACAGGCGCAGGGTGCCCGACCGATCCGGGCCCCAAAAATTCAGGGGCCCACAAGCCAATGAGAATTCAGAGGCCGATGGCCCATTCAGAAGTCCAGGAAGGCATCGTGGAAGACTAGAAGTCCAGGCCTCGTGCTCTAAAAAAAACTAGAATAGAAGAGGTCTAGGTATCGCACACGCAATTGGCCGATCTAATCTCATAGCGCACAACACAGGTGCACAGCATCGACACAGCACCATGCCGTGCCACCGCTGATCGCCGGGGAAGACAGAAAAAGGGCCGACCGGCGACCAGCCGAGTAGATGAGGAAAGGCCGAAAGGGCAAAAGTGAGACCGCGAGAGTGAGATTATGATTCTTGACCTTTTTATTTTTCTATCACTGTTGTTGTCTCCCCATCACTAATCAAATCAGTAATCTAATTCTGCGGAAAGGAGTTTTTCTAAACTCAAGTTGTTGAATGTTCTACCATGACTCTAGAAGGGCTTAATGGGTTGGCAACAATAGCAATTGGAAAGGATGACCTAGAGAAGATCAATTACGAAAATATAATTGAAGATTTTATTTTAAGAAATACTAGACAGATGATGTTTTTTATAGTATAAAATGAGGTTTGTACAATGTGTTTATATTATTTCAGACTTGATATATTGCTAATTATTGTCCGAATAGCATATCTTGAAGTTACATGAACATATGGAGTTGTCTTAGTTATATTAAAAAAGTATTTTTTAAACAAACTTGGGGCCTTTTTTTTATTTCGCACCGGGGCCTCAAATTTCTGGAGACGGCCCTGGCTCGGCATCAGCCATCTCGGCGCGTGGTGATTTTGCCTTACACGTCGTGCTCACGCTCAGCGATCCACGTGTTTGCGCCATGACGCGCGGTACGTGGCGTGCGGCGCAGCGCGCCAGCGCCACGGCACGAACCTCCCGAGGCCGCGGGGCTGCCTCCCTTCCCTTCATCGCCGACTAGATCACAACCGTCCGTTCGCGTCCAAAGATCAACGCACGGCTGACGTCGCCGGCTCCCCAAGGTCCTCCCCTAGTCGAGGCGCCGCCCGCCATCGCCGTTCCACCGAGCACCTCCCTCCGCAACCGCAATGGCCTCCTCCCTCGCCGCGCGCCGCCTCCTCTCCCGCGCCGCCGCCGCGCGCCGCCTCGCCCTCCCCCTCGCCTCGGTAGCGCCCCGCCGTTTCTCCGCCGACGCGGGCCCGCCTACGCTCCCGCCGCCTCCGCCGCAGCCCGTCGTCGAGCCGCCCAGGTCGGAGGGCGCGGGCGCCTCGTCCTCCTCCTCCACCGCCGCCGATGCAGGAGGGGCCCACAGGTCGTCGCCGGGAGCGGCGGCAGGGGCGCGGCGCCAGGGCCGTGGTGCGGGCTACGAGGAGGAGCAGGAGAAGGTCCTCCGCGCGTCGCTGCTCCACGTGGTTGCGATTCGAACCCGCTCATCCAAATACGCCGCCATTTTCGCGCGCCTTGTTGTTTGAGAGATTTGTTGGTTCGTGTTTGCTGTAGCCGCGCATGGGGTGGAGCGAGTCGGCCATGGTCGCTGGGGCCAGGGATGTGGGCATTTCACCAGCCATCGTCGGCGCCTTCCCAAGGAAAGAGGCCGCCCTTGTTGAGGTACCAATCGAATGATTTGTGTTTCGAGCTTGCTGATTCTATGATGCTCCTCCAAATTAATCTCCCTAAGAAAATAATATTTGGTGATGCAACAAGCTACATACACACATTGGACCAGAGATATTGCAATCGTTTGTATCAATTCGTTGTGCTGAAACCTAACGTGACCGTTCTCGCTATTGATGGTAACGATTATTGTTATGTTTGCTCAGTTATCTGGTCATTTGATGAATGGTCATCAAAATACTGCATGCCGCCTCACTTGTTCCTTGTGCTGTGCTTGCACTTTGTATACCTGCATTATATTTTTAATATTTTGTCAAGATGAGTGTTGGAGACCATGTTAATGTCCTAAGCAACATTTATTTAGGAAAAAAGCCTCTTATTCTGAGTGCTTTAGGTGAAAACAGGAGGACTCTACATTCTTGTTTCTTGGAATTAGGGAAAGAGGCTCACTGACTCAAGCCCAAATGCCATACAATCTAGTTAAATTGGCAGTATATAAGTTTCTATTAGTTCTGAATTATTTTCTGTTCTATCTGGAATACCTGCATTTTATTTCCAAATTGACATCTGGAATGGCAGCATAAGCTATCTTTTCTTTTCTCTCCTTGGGGTCATGAATATGGATGTTTCCTTACTATATTTGAAATGTATGTGCATTTCCTTAGATTGTGAATGGTTGAGATTAGGTTTACTTCATTTGTATGACATCATGGAAGACTATGCAAATGAGCATATGGCACTAAGTTTTTTTTTCTCGAACACACAGGAGAACTGCGCATTGTTGTATTAATAGGAGAAGAACCCAAAATAGGCATACAGAACACACACACGAGCCCCCACCCTTGGCTCATACACACGCTAACTCACACAAACGCCACAACACATATTAACACTCCCTGTGCACTAAAAACCCAGGGGAAGGGACCTGACCAGAGCCATAGAATTAACCTAATCCAGTGGCATAGAGCAGAGAGAGACCTCTAGCTCCTGCCATGCACCAGAACTGAATTTCTTCCTTGACCATGGCCACCACTGCAGCAAGACTAGGAGTAGCATTATTGAAAACGCAGTCATTGTGATGGCGCTCAGTAATCACTTTGAGATGTAACTTTATTATATGCAGATATGTTGTTCATGGGCATACTTCTATGTTCCAGCATTTCTTTCTTCTAATATCACTACATACAAGGTAGTATATCTGCTGCAAGCAGCTAGACATTATATCCACATACATTAATAGAGAACTAAGGCCCCGTAACACGAGATTTTAACAGGAACACGAGATTTCCAAACAGCAAAACTTTGTTATTCATCTGTTTTGGGTTCCTGTGGTTTTCTCACTTTTCTCATTCCTGCATTTTTTTTCCTATTCCTGTGTTTTCCATTCCTTTGTCTTCCTATGTGGCTTGTAGAATATATGGCACTTACAGAAAAGGTATGAAGACTGCTCCGATAAACTGCTTTGCTGATGGGCCTTATGGTAATAAAAAAATGGGGAACTGATAGAAGATGTTGTTTGATTGCCAGCAGTGCGCTCATTCCTTTCTCGGTACACTTGATGGAAATTAGAAAATTGAAAGAAAAATCTAAGAAAATGGTGACACATTTAGCATCCCTATAATTGATACATTTCCTTAACCACAGAAAAGAGGACTATATGACAATTGCTGAATATGTGGTGCCAGTAGTTCCATATTGTACAATTATCTCTTCTTCCATCCATCAAGCTCCTCTTTGCTGTAATGGTCAGATATTGTGATATCTCTGGACTCCCTCGTTCCATGTCAGCTATATAGTGCTGTTAGTCGTGAAAATGTCCATGATTCCTTGCTGGTGTTACTTAGATTTGTTCGGTTGTATTGAAGGGGGGAGGTAGTAGGAAACAAATGGAAGAATACCGTAGAGTGAGGAATAAGAAAATGCAAATGAGAAGTGAAAATGGAAAGCTCGAGTTAGTTGGATGGCAGATCATGGAGGGATGCGCTAGGTTTACAATTTGTAATACTTGAGGGGTGAATTGTTGTCAAAAGGAAGTATTTGGTAAATTTGAGGTCTTCTTGTCTGTGATGGCAGTTAATTTAGGATCACCAAAAACTCAAAACTTCCTCGTAGTCAATTCAATCATTGCATTTATTCAAAAGAAAATCTTCGCTTTTGTGGCTCTGTTGAGATGATTCCTTGCTGTTGCCTTATACAGAGTGGCCCATTTTTAGAATTTGAATTGATGTTATTACACCATTGTTCTAAACTTCTAATGCATCTTCCTCTAGCATGAATTTCTGCTGAATGGTCGCAGTATTGAATGAAAAGTGTCTGGTATGATTGCACTATCTTTTGGGAAAATAGTTATCAGAAAGTTCTGGAAAGTCTGAGAATTTGAAAAGATGTTATTCCACCAATGTTCTAAACTTCTAATGCATCTTCCATTCCCCATAACAGCTTGACCTCTAACATGCCTCTTACTGAATGATCATAAAATTGAATGAAAGGTAACTGATATCATTATACCGTCTTTGGGGAAAACATTATTAGAAATTTCTGCAAAGCCTTAACTTCTGTTTTTCTCTTTTACAATGTGCCTGTGCTGATTATCTTTTTGTACTTCTGTGTAGTTTTTCATGGATGACTGCCTTCAACAACTGATGGATCGCGTTGATGCTGGAGAAGGAGAACAGTTGAAGAACTTGAAACTGAGTGATAGGCTCTCAAAGCTTGTTCGGATGAGGCTGGAAATGCAGGCACCTTATATATCAAAGTGGCCTCAAGCATTGAGTATCCAGGTGTGCCATAGTCGTTTTTTATTGTGTTTTTCAGTTCTAGTTCAGTCACATGTCTATAATACCAGGTTATATCTTGTTTGACAGTCTCAACCAGCAAATGTCTCAACAAGCTTGAAGCAGCGAGCTGTCCTGGTTGATGAGATTTGGCATGCTGCTGGAGATGTTGGATCAGATATTGATTGGTATGTGAAGCGTACTGTGCTTGGTGGTATATACTCAACTTCTGAGGTGTATATGCTGACTGACAATTCTCCAGGTTTGCACTTCTCCAGAACACCATTGTTTTCCAATTCTTGTTTATTGCAAGTGATTCCAGTAATTTTACCAGTGTCGAAGATTTGACAGCAAGCATTGAAATCAAAATACATATATGTTTCTGATACACTAGTTGAACTGCATGTGGTTCACAATGAAGATGATTTACTTTTTTTTTTTCCTTTTGGAAATTATGCCAAGTGAACTACGTTCGGACCGCCAGGTTACAAGTTATAGCTTTTCAAACTAAAATTTTTTGGTCAGATACTCAGATAGGTTTTTGTTTTCACCAGAGTTGTTTGGAAATACATAACAGGAACAATACGTTTGTGCGGGGTTCCTTGGAAACATGCTCACACACATGTTTTGCTATTTATTTTTGCTTTCATATTATAAGTAAAACATAGATCGTTTGACCCAAATACTGGTATTCTGGCTTCAGTCTTGAGAAAGCATATCACACAATAAATGATAAGAGTCCTTGTCTCATTTTCTGTGTTTAACACATTCAAGAAATAGGTTCCATATTCTGCTCCATTCTGAATTCAATGTGCTATTGGATATAGATTGTTCTGGTGTTTGTAAGTGTTTGCATGGTTAATGGATTGTTCCCACCTGTCAGACTTTCGTGATACGTGGACGTTTGTGAACCGCCGAATCAAGGATGCTCTCGATCTTCAGAAAACCTTCCAAGAGGTAGGTTCCGTGCCCAATACATCATATGAGCTGTTCCATCGCGTGTCATACTCTCCTCCTTGGTATTACTATTAACCTTTGGAATGGAAACAATTTCTTCTCATCTCAGGCCGCGTACCTAGCTGAAGCCGTGGGAGCAGGCATGGGCGGTACCGTGCAGGGCGTCCTGAACCGAGTCTTCCAGAACCGAGGTTCATGAGCGAGGACTAGTTCTGCAGGTTGCATCAAATACTTTTCATTCTCAATGGCTGCACCACCGCCTCTTTTTTTTTTCCCTGTTTTGTTCAGCGGTTGCCATGTTGTTTAATAAAGCAATTGTACTGCGGCTCTATGTCACGGAATGTTCGGATTTGGTGTCAATGTATATAATAACCCTATGTTTAGTTTAAATGAACCCGGCCAGACGGTGTGGTAATAACACCGCCCACATGGATGCGTTCAAAGGCGCGGGATTATTCGCGTCGAGGTCAGCGTCGTTGTTAATTACCAGTGCCGCGTGAGGCCAACCAAGGGTAATCTGAGTTGCTGGAGACGTTTGTGATCTGGATTATAAATGTTTAAAACAGCGTTTGAAGGTTCCGTTATTCTGATTGCTGCACTTTGATTGGGTAAGCGACCGAAGTACTTATATTGAACTGGTTTCAAATTGTCTACATCGAAAATGATTGGGATGTTAACGGGGTGGCTTGAGCTAACACTTCACATCAATTAACTCGCCCAGGCACACAACCGTTATTATGAACGAATGGTTTCTCGCGTCGCTTGTGACGAGCTCTTGCCGATCACAAGCTCAGGTGGGTGGTGACGAGCCCGCCTGAGAATGACTCGAGCAGGAGGCGACGTGACAAAACAAGCTGGCTCGAATGATTCCAGGAACCGGCCGCCGTGACAGGAAAACACGTCACGAACGCGAATTTTCGGTGGCGTCAGTTGAGTGGTTGCCGGCCTGCTCCGATCCGGAAGGAGTAAGCAGGGAGGTGATGTGCAAGGTTACAATGACAGGCAATGTGAAAGCAAGGAAAATATGCAGTTTGGCACAGGACGGCGTTCGTTTCTTTGCTTTGTCAGCGAGCAGCGACTTCACTTGACGCTGAACAATTCGGGTAACGTCGCGGCACTTTCATCACTTGACGCGGATGTGCTGGCATCCATATCTAGCACTGTTAGTATCATGTCATTCTCAACCATCGACCAATATACCAATCCTAGTAGTAACCGCCTTTTCTCTTGGTCCTGATCATAAGCAAGTGATAGCATAGCTTTTCCTACCAGAATGGCAAGTACATTTGACAAACTTTGTACCCCCAAAAGGTTGCCTTTTAAAAAAGAAACAAAGAATAAAACTCTAGTATCACTAGATTGGAATTCATCTGGGCTTGGAAAGATCCAGAACACATAGTAGCGTAAAAATATCATAAAGTTAAAGATACAATCGACGGACATGATTCATGTTTCCAGTTTATATGCTTTTGATATGATGTTGAACTCCCAATGCTGTGATCGTTTCAGGTTGATGTCTTGTAGCTGAAAACACTCTGGCTCGTAATAAGTCTTGGCCTTCTGTTATTCTGTTGGGAAGTTCACCGTCAACCAATCTCACAAAACGAACGTCCAGCTACTTGCTATGTAGATAAGATTTTTAGTTTTTATCTCTCTTTTTTTGTGGCAAGCGCAAGCTCTGTGACAGAGTATTTCTTGACAACTAAAACAGTTTTTATAGATAATAGTATTTCTTAACAAAAGAAGAGTATATTGCTATATGGGTTTCCCGGTGAGGAGGGAAAATTGTTCCCGTGTCAAAAGCCGAGCAGCCATCAGAACACTTTAGTTTTGTGTCTACATTAATGACCCCTTGAAACGAGCTCCCATCACAACATCAGCGACGCTGTACAGCAAAAAATACGATTACTGATTCGTAATAGCTATGATAATGAACCGGTTCATGTGGCGAAAAGGGCGAAGAAGGCGTGACAGCTATTGTCTCTTCCTACCGAAACTTCCACGAAGAAACTGCCCGCGCGACAGGCATTCAGCGACTGGCCATGCCAATCACCACTCACCATTTTGCATTTGTCTCTTGGACCGAAAATCACACAACCAACCAACCCTAATACTAGACTACCAGTATTGTGCTTTCGGTGTGCTAGAGGTGATTTAGTGGTATTTCCTTTTCCCACTTATTCGGGCCCACACATTAGGCAGATTTTATTTGGTTTTAGGAGAATAAGAAAAGAAAAATCGACAACTCTTATAGCAACGTAAGAGGACCATGTGAAGCTAGCGCTGAGCTATAAGAAGCCAAAGCCATAGGAATAAGTAACTTTTCTTATTTCTTGATTTTCGCGTGTGCCCTCTTTTTTTTAAAAAAAAAATCTTGAAATTTTAGGAAACAAATACTTATATCAGGTAGGTAACCTCAGCTTGTTTTATATGCAAAAGTCCGGTTCTTAATTTGATCAGTGCAATTAGTGGTTTCCATCCATTAACATTTGGAGACAAAATTAAAAGCTACAAATCCATATATTTAGGGACGATAAGAGACATGCATCATATAGTTTGTCGTGTATATACATAATAGCGGTTGATCACATGACTAAATTTAAAGCCACATGCTATCCTTTGTGCACATATTTTTTTCATCCTTTTTATCAACAAATTCCGTCCATTAAATTTAAATTCAACGGCCTTTAGCGCGCCTAATTAATCGGCCATTCCCCCCACCTCGCCCTTGGCCCTCCTCCTCCTGCCTCGTCTATCTTCAGCCACGTTCTCGCCGCGACATATTTGACTCTACACACCTAATCAGGCTAACGTGTGCCTTTGATCTTCTAACCATCCTCAGGTGTCCTTCCCACCTCACCACCATATCCTATCTTCTTCATACATGCCTGTCTTTCCGGGCATGGCTTTTCTTCTGAGACTGAAAGCAAATTTGAAATAAAAATTCATTCCTCAAACACAAATCATCATATAGTAGAGGAAATCCAAATTGTCACATTTCATCAGACCTGATGCTTTGGTGGGTGCTCCTCAACCTTCCAAGCGAAGGAAGCAATCAAGCAACCGCACCCGGACGACTGGCAAGTCAAGCTGGCGCCGACCATCCCCCGCACCGCACGCCGCGCACCTCCACCGCCTCTATATAAACAGGTCGGCGGAGCAAAGTCTCGACCCACCCAAAACCCTCCAGTTCGCTCCTCCTCTGCTCCTGCGCTGCGCTACGCTACGATCTGCTCATCCATTCCGAGCAAATCCAAGCGCACGATCGACCCACCCCACCCCTGCGACGGATGGCGGAGGCGGCGCTCACCACCACCGGAGGCAGCGGCGGCATCGGGGCCATCCTCGCCGCCGGCGACCGGGACTTCCTCGTCCGCAACTCCGGCGACCAGGTCAGAACACCACCCCCATTCCTGGTCTTCGCTTTTGCGATTTGGCGCTGTAATAGGCCGGATTGTACCTGCACAAGTCGTCGTTCGTCTTGTGATAATTTCGATTGGATGATATGATCTGCTGATGGATGGGGTTTTGTGGTCGGTGGGGTGGGCAAGGGGGCTTTTGCTTCCTGAACTTTGCTCTAGAGCTTAGTAGTATCTTTTAGCCTTTTTATAGGGGTAGAAAGTTGAAACGGCTACAATAACCCCCAATGTCGCCGCCAAGTTCGATTTATTTCCTTCTGTATATAGCCTGCTTCGTCCATTCATCCAGGCTACCGAGTTGAGAAATTCATCCTGGTTACGGAATTAGTTTATGCATGAGGAGGAACACCACGTTGTTCGTTTTTTTTCCTAATGTGTCATTATGTTGTTTGGATATCAGCTATCTAGGAATAGGGTGTTTGGATTCTGTAGCCTACAGTCTTTATACCACTATCCGTAATGCAAGATGATGCCAAATTTTGCTTTGATATTTTATTCTCGTAATTTAATAGCCCAGATTGATTAAGAAACTGCAACAATTCCACCAATTTCCATCCATTAGGTTCAATTTACTTCTTTTGAGCTTTCTCTGTTTTTTTTTTCGTCCGGGCTATCAAGTTGAGATGTTCATCCAGGCTACAAAAATTAGTCTATAACACTGTCATCTTCCTCTAATAGAATATTGTGTTCTTTGGAGATATAGATATTATTCTTATCCAGAAATTCATCCTGGATACAGAATTAGCTTATGAGGAGGAACACCATGTTGTTCGTTTCTCTAATGGATCATTATGTTCTTTGGATATCTCGTATCTCTGAATAGGATACTTGGATTATGTCCTCTGATCGTCTGCAGTCTTTATACCAACACAATCCGTAATGCAAGATGATGCCAATTTTTGTTCTGATATTTCATTCCAGTAATTTAGTAGCTGGGATTGATTCAGCAACTGCAACAATTCCTCCAATTTCCAACCATTAGGTTCAATTTATTGCTTTCAGCTTTCTCTTTCTTTTTTTCGTTCATCCCGGCTACCAAGTTGAGAAGCTCATCCAGGCTACAAAATTACTCTATAACACTGTGATCTCCTTCCTCTAATAGAATATTGTGACCTTTGGAGATCTTAGTCTTATCTAGCCATCTAGGAATAAGATACTGGAATTCTGTCCTCAGCAGGGTAACCACCAGTCTTTCTACTGCGATTTGTTCTGGTCTTTTATTCTGAAAATATAGTGGCAAGGATTGATTCCATAACTGAATAGAACGAGTTTAGTTTATGAAGTTCAGACATGTGACGTGAGAGAAAATGTTTCTTGAATCATGCATCAGATTCTTCTTCGACATAATTTAAACGCATAATTAGTTTCATTTGGTAAATGATCCATCCATCTTGCTGTCAACAACCAGAATGTGGTAGCTGAACAATCCTGTGCCTTCTCCTTGTGTCCTTCTGCAGGTGAAGATCAGCAGCATTGAGGCGAACGACGTGGCCCTTTACTTCTCAGCCTCATGGTGCCCACCATGCAGGCAGTTAACTCCCAAGCTTATCGAAACATACAAAGAACTGGCATCTCAGGGCAAGAGCTTCGAGGTTGTCTTTGTTTCAGGTGATAAGAATGAGGAAGCATTCAATGCATACTTTGCAAAGATGCCATGGTTGGCCGTCCCTTTCTCTGACTCCGAAGGGCGCAAGGGCATTAATGGTTGGTTTAAGGTCTCTGGTATCCCACACCTTGTCATTCTTGATGCCAAAACTGGTGAAGTCTACACTGAAGATGGTGTTGAATTCGTGACCGGGTATGGTGTAGAGGCTTACCCTTTCACACCAGAGAGGATCAATGAAGTTAACGAGCAGGAAAAGGCAGCAAAGGATAGTCAAACTATCCAGAGCGTGCTTAGCACATCCACTCGGGACTATCTAATTTCAAACAACGGGGACAAAGTAATTGCTTAATGCCACGTTTTCTGACCTTTCAATTTATTCATGGTTCTGCAGATGCTTAACTGTTTTATTGTTGTCGTCTGTACCCAGGTGCCCATCTCAGATCTCGAGGGGAAATATGTTGGTCTGTGCTTTGTTGTGGGTGGCTTTGGTCCAGTTGATCAATTCACTTCTGTGCTTGCTAAGATCTATGAGAAGCTCAAAGAAGTGGGAGAGAAATTTGAAGTTGTAGCTGTATCCTTGGACAGTGATGAGTCCTCGTTTAAGGAGAGTTTTGCAAAGATGCCTTGGCTTGCAATTCCTCACGGTGACAAGATGTGTGAGAAGCTGGTTCGTTATTTTGAGCTTAGTTCACTTCCTACCCTTGTTCTGATTGGCCCTGATGGGAAGACACTGAACAACAATCTTGCGGACATAATTGAAGAACATGGTTTTGAGGCATGGGAGGGCTTCCCCTTCAGTGCGGAGAAGCTGGATATTCTTGCTGAGAAGGCAAAGGCTAAAGCAGCAGCACAGACCTTGGAGTCCCTTCTAATCAGTGGCGATTCAGACTTTGTCATTGGGAAAGATGGAGCAAAGGTATGCGCTCTGTTGCTTGACTTCTTATATGAGGTCCTCTATTGTCGTTGCAAAAGACAAGTTATCACTGCACTAAGTATTTATTATGTTTATGTTTATTAAGATAATTTTGGTGTTATCTATGCTTGATTTCATATGCAAAGAACTTTTTTTTTGTTTTAGAAGTATTCTAGTTTAAAATTAACCACTGTGTCCTTGAGTACTGGTCTTTATGCTAACTTAAGGCATTGATAAATGATAAAGCTACATCTTATCAAGTTGTCAGAGTTCTGATAATTGTTAAGGGATGTATTTGTTTATCCTTTTATTAGTAGTGGTTATTTCACATACAGTTTGTATGCAATTTTGTGGTTTTTAATTGATTATACTATTCTAATTATCATGATAAGAAAACTAAAGTATACTTATTGTATATTGCAGGTTCCTGTAACAGAACTTGTCGGGAAGACTGTCCTCCTTTACTTCTCAGCCAAATGGTGTGGACCATGCCGTGCCTTCCTGCCTACACTTGTCAAGGAATACAACAAAATCAAGGAGAAGAACAGTGATTTTGAGATCGTCTTCATCTCTAGTGACAGGGAGCAGAGCTCGTTCGATGAATTTTTCTCTGGAATGCCATGGCTTGCTCTTACCTTCGGAGATGAAAGGGAGGCGCTACTGAGCAAGACCTTCAGGATCCGTGGGATCCCTTCACTTGTGGCCATTGGTCCTACTGGGCAGACAGTCAGCAGGGACGCAAAGACCCCGCTGATGGCCCACGGTGCTGATGCCTTCCCCTTCACCGAGGAGAGGCTTGAGGAGCTGCAGAGGAAGCTGGACGAGATGGCAAAGGGGTGGCCTGAGAAGCTGAAGCATGAGCTGCATGAAGAGCATGAGCTTGTCCTGCTGCGCCTTGGCACTTATCGCTGTAACGGGTGCAGAGAGATGGGGAGCACTTGGTCCTACAGGTGCGGTGAGTGTGACTTCGACCTGCACCCCAAGTGTGCGCTGGCTGACAAGGAAAAGAAGGGCGAGGATGCTGCTGAGGAAGCCCCGGCTGGGTATGTGTGCGAGGGAGATGTGTGCAGGAAGGTCTAGAGCAGTGTTCTCCTGGTTGCGTTTGCTAGTTGCACAGTGCTGTCTGAATGGTGTGTGGTGTGGTAATAAATAACCACCACAAGGTTTGCTTGGAGTTGAGGTGTATAGGCTGCTAATGTCTGTGTTAATCGATAACAGTTGCACCCTGAACTTTTAGTAGTATATATGTGAAAATGCTGTTTCGGATCAAAGGAATGTTTTGTCCTACGTGATATTCTTCTCTTCTTAAGCATGTTGTGTGTGTGTGTGTGAGTGATATGTGGGTTGTAGTAAGTTGGTGCGGTTTGGTGGCTTTGCTTTTCCTTGCAGTTTGCTGGGCAGGCCGCCGCGACCAATGCGCCCAATGGGCAGGCCGGCCCATCAGAGCCCTGATGGGAGGGAACAGAGTCTTTTTTTTTTTAAAGAAGGGAACAGAGTCTTGGGATGAGGGCAGGACTTCATTTGGTCGCATGGCGACCTCTTGGTCCACTGCCTACACCTCCACCTGTGCGTGGGCCTATGCGCCGCGCCGCCAGCCGTCGTCATTTAGATTGGAGAAAAGACACAGCAGGTCGCGCTGAGAAGCGTGTTATGTGAGTTAAAGTTATGAGATGAATATAAAAAAGTTAGATGAATAATGTTTTTTTAGAAATCTTTTGTAATTTATACGCACCCTGAGTCGGTAAGGAATCGGTCGCCGCTCAATCACTGTGTTCGCTCCATCTGCCCTCGCTCGCCGCGTGGACCCATGAAGTAATAAAAAAAAGGAAACAGGCTCCATATTATGCTCCATTCTGAATTCTTAGTGCTATGGAATTATAGATTTTGTAGAACTTTGTACTAGTGTGTTTGCATGATTAATGAATTGTTCCCATTTGCACTCGGCAGACTTTCGTGATGCATGGACGTTTGTGAACCGCCGAATCAAAAGGATGCTCTCGATCTTCAGAAAATTAAATCTTCCGAGAGGTAGGAGATTCCTGCCCAATGTATCATCACACGAGGTGTTTCATCGTCAGTCGTCCCTCCCTCTTGGTATCAAGTATTAACCTTTGGAACGGAAACAATTTCTTCTCATCTCAGGCCGCGTACCTAGCTGAAGCCGTGGGAGTAGGCATGGGCGGTACCGTGCAGTGCAGGGCGTCATGAACCGCGAGTCTTCCAGAACCGAGGCTCATGAATATACATGTCCAGCGGGCCATGCCGGCCTGGTACGACGGTCCATCGTGCCGCGCCGTGCCGTAGCCCGCCGTGCGTGGCCATGCCGTCGTGCCGGCCATGCTGTGCCACCATCGTGCCTCGTGCCGAGGTCTCGGCCCACGGCACGACCCATGGGCTGATTTACCGTGCCGTGCCGCCTGTTGGCACGGCGGGTCATGTGCTGGCCCAAGGCTCATGAGCCCCGCTAAACACTTAATTTTCATCTTTTTCAACATTCCATTATAATTGTTTCAATATTCCTTGCTCTCTGTTTCATCATTTTATTTTTCTTATTTCAATATTTTCAAACACTAACAATTGAACATATTTAGGTAAATGTTGAACGTGCTTAAACGAAATATTAAACTTGCTAACTCGCATTGTTGAACCTGATTAAATAAAATGTTAAACTTGTTTAATCGTAATGTTAAAACATTTTTACCAGGGGCCGTGCCATGGGCCAGGGTGGCGGCCCACGGCCCGCATGGTGCGCCGTGATGGCACCGGGCCGTGCCGTGGGCCGTGCCACCGGGCCTCGTGTTGCATGGCCATATATACTCATGAATTCTTCAGGTTGAATCGAATACTTTTCATTCAAAGTCTGTCCACCTATACTCATGAATTTCAGGTTGAATCGAATACTTTTCAGTCAATGTCTGTCCCCGCCGCCTTTTTTTTTTTGTTGTTCTGTTCAGCTGTTGGCATGTTGTTTAATAAAGCGAATTGTGCTGGTTTTGGTGTCAGTTATATGATAACCATATATATAGGTTGATTTCAAATGAACGCGGGCAGATGGTGAGGTCCCACCGTCCACATGCATGCGTGCAAAGGCGTGGAATTATTCGCGTCGAGGTCAGCAGTGCCATTGTTAATTATCGGTGCCGCGTGAGGCTAACAAGGATGATCTGAGTTCAATTCTCTGGAGACATTTGTGATCTAGATTAAAAGGTTTAAAACAGCGCTTGAAGGTTTCCAGTACCCTGATTGCTGCACCATCGAATTGTCGAACTGGTTTCAAATTGTCTAACGCCGAAAATGATACGGATGCTGTAACACCCCAGCCCAAGGCTTAATGGGATTGATAATACTCATACCAACAAGTTTTTCGAGAGATCATTATGAAAGAACTTCGAGGTTAAGCGTGCTTGGTCTAGAGGAAATTTAGGATGTGTGACCGATCGAGAAGTTCCTCTCGGGTGCGCATAAGTGAGGAAAAAGAGCGCAGAAAACACATGTTGGTCTGTGAGGGTATTTTGGGATCCTATAGAGCTGTTATGGTAGACGTGAGGGCATTCTTAGAATCCTATAGAGCTGCTATGGTAGACGTGCCCGGTCTGGAGTGGCAGGACGTTACAGAAGCTAACGGTACAGCTGAAGCTGGACGAACCCTTGCCGTTCACAAGCTCAGGCCTTGGTTGGCGACGAGCGTGAGAATGCGACTCGATGAGACGACGCGAAGAACAGGAGGCATCATGGACGTGGCAAAAACAAGCTGGCTTGAATGATTGCAGGAACTGGCCGCCCTGACTGGGAAACACGTCGAATTTTCCGTGGCGTCAGTTGAGTGGTTGCCGCCCTCCCTGCTCCGGTCTGGAAGGGCTGGGCACAGGACGCGCACGCGTTCGTTTCTTTGTTTTGTCAGCGACAGCGAGCGACGACTTGACGCCGAACAATTCGGGTAACGTCGCGGCACTTTCATCACGGGTGAGCTATACTTGCAAAACTTATCGTGTCGCGGCACGTACTTCTCTCTTATCGTTCCTGACCACAAGCAAGTGATAGCATGTGATGTACGTATATTTATTTGTGACACCACAGGATACGTCTTCACCAGAATGAAAATTAAAGTAAATTTGACAACCTCTGCACCCAAAAAGATTGTCCTTTTTGAAAAGGATCGTGGAAGAGTAACACGCTAGTATCACTAGACTAGAATTCCTGTGCTTGGAAAGATCCAGAACACATGCGTAGCTTTATTTCAAGTTTCGCCTCTAGCAAAGGAGGCCGTATTCAGTTCCAAAAGGTACTTTATACTTTATATTCATCTTCTCACATAACATGTTTTTCAGAAAATTCTTTTTTCATATTTTCTATTCATCCATTTATCCCCCTCACGTAACATGCTACCTAGAAAAAAAAGTATTTTTTCTCCCCCAACTAAACACAACCTACCTTACCGTCGCATGAATGGCACTAGCTAGCTTTTATCGGTCAATGTCTAGATCCAGATTATCTTCTTTCCTTCCTTTTATTCAAAAAAATATATCTAGATTCTTCTTAAGCGAGGGTATGTGATGTGATTGTCGCCTTCACGTCAGCCAGACCCAGTCGTTCGTCCATAGTGATGACTCAGACACGCGAAAGTGATCATATATAAACTATTACCTCCGTCCCAATTCATAAGTCGTTTGACCTTTTTGACCCTAACTTTGACCACTCGTCTTATTCAAAAAATTTGTATAAATATAGTTAAATTTAAGTTATTATTTAAGATTATTCATTAATAAAGCAAGTCATAACAAAAAAAATTGATATTTCATAATTTTTTGAATAAGACGACTGGTCAAAGTTGAAGCCAAAAAAGTCAAACGACTTATAAATTAGGACGGAGGGAGTAGTTAAGTACAGTACATCGTACTATAAATTGGATGAGACGAGAATCACATACCGGTCTAAGCAGCTCGGACTCGAGTTTCTTAGCACCGAAGCCTGTGTTTAATTGGGAGTTATTCCAAAAAGTTACAATAGTGCCACAGGGTAGGACAGCACAGTGAGTAATCCTCCACTTACTTGGCTTTTGGAAGAAAATAACACGGTCTTCCAAATAACTATGCGTCCTCTCTTTATACCGATTTAGCGGTAAAAAAACTCATAAAGTTAAGATACTATCCCTTCCACGCACGCAACTCATATTTTCCAATTTATATATACTTTTGATATATATTCTCAAGTCACTGTATTCAATTTTATAGATACATATATTTCTCAAAGGAAAGCTTTATGACATTTTGGTATGTATGTATATATGAGTTTATCGTCCCAGTGAGAAAAAAATGCTCTGGTGTCAAAAGCCGAGCAGCCATCCCAACACTTCTAGGTCTGCTACCTTAATGAGCCCTAGCTTATTGTACACGGTCAAAAACATTTGCTTCAAAAAATACGCAGTAAAAAGATTATTGATGATGCCTCGTTAAGGCGAATAAGGCGTGACAGCCATGTCTCTCTTCCTACCGAAACTTCCAGGAAGAAACCGCACGCGACAAGCAAGCGACCGACCATGCCAATCACCACCTACTAATTTGCATTTGTCGCGATACAACAATACCAGCGCGGTGCTTTCGGTGTGCTAGAGGTTTGATGGAATTTCACTTTTCCATATAAGAAATAAAGACGACGAAAGCAAATATCATTTCTTTTTAGGAAAATAAGAAAAGAAGATCAACTGACGACTCTTATAGTTGTAGCAGAAGGAAAGGGAGCGTGTGAAGCTAGCGCGGAGCTATAAAGAAGGCAAAGCCATGAATGCATAACTTATTATTTCTTGATTCTTGATCTGTGCCCTCCCTCCCAAATACAAGAAATCTGGAAATTTTAGAATAAACATAAATTCAATAGGAAAAGAAAGTCTCTCAGCTCCATCATAAATTTGATTGATGCAATTTTATTGGTTGGGTAAGCTCCTATTCCACCAATCTAGAGAAAAATTAGTTTGTCGTGTAGCATATATGCATAACGGTACTCAAGGATATTCTTTCCATCATTTCTGTTGTCAAATTTCATCCATCGAATTTAAATTCAATGGACTTTAGCCCTTCGTCCTCCCCCCAAGCCCGCCCTTTGTCCTCCCCCTCCATCTCCTCCCACCTCATCTATCTTCCGCCATATTTTTGCCGTGACATATTTCCCTCTAGACGCCTCATCATACGTTGTCAAAATCATACGTTGTCTAGTGTGTGGGAGAACAGTAGCTGCAAAATCCTTTTTTTTTTTTTAGATCAAGCTACAAAATTCAAAATTCCTCAACCTTGCAAGCGAAGGAAAAGCAACCGCTCCGGGGCGGGTTGGCCCAGGTCGAGGTCAAGCGGGGCTCAGACCATCCACCGCAGCCTCCGCGCCGCGCACCAGAACAGTTTCGCGTATCGCGTCCGCCTCTATATAGACAGGTCGGCGGAGCGGAGCAAAGCCCACCGCAAAATCCTTCTCACCACGCCACCCAACCCCATCGCCTCCAGTTCGCTGCTCTGCTCCTGCGCTGCGCTCTGCTCTGCTCTCCGTTCCGAGCGAATCCGAGCGCAGGCAGGATCGATCCACCCCCGCGGAAGATGGCGGAGGCGGCGCCCACCACCACCACCACCACCGGCCGCAGCGGCATCGGGGCCATCCTCGCCGCCGGCGACCGGGACTTCCTCGTCCGCAACTCCGGCGAGCAGGTCAGAACGCCATCCCGTTTCCTGGTCTTTGTTGCTTTCCCCGACTCGTTCCTTGTGGTAGTCCTGGTGCCGATTTGCGTTTTGGCGCTGTACAATAGGACGGATTGTGTAGTTCGTCTTGTGATTGTTTCGATTGGATGGTGATGCGATGATGGATGGGGCTTTGTGGTCGGTTGGTCGGTGAGGTGGGGTTTTGCTTCGTGAGCTTTGCTCTAGAGCTTAGTAGGAGTACCTTTAAGGGGTAGAACTTGGGGACAAGCATGGTGATGAGCAGGGTCGCCGATTTTTAACCGCCTGGGATGTGAGGATCGGAGAGGCATGATCTTACTAGAAAATTGAAACGGCTACAGTACCCCCCAAATCTCACCACCAAGTTCGATTTATTTCCATATGTGTAGCCTGCTTCGTCCATTCATCCAGGCTAGCGAGTTCTGAAATTCATCCTGGTTACGGGATTAGTTTGTGAGGAGCAACACCATGCTGTTCGTTTCTCTAATGGATCATTATGTTCTTTGGATATCTCCTATCTAGGAACAGGATATGCTCTGGATTCTGTACTCTGCACAACGGTCTGCAGTTTCTATACCAATATATATCCGTATTGCAAGATGGTACCTAATTTTGTTCTGATCTTTTATTCTGGTAATTTAGTAGCCGAGATTGATTCAACAACTGCAAGTCTGCAACAATTCCACCAATTTCCAACCATATGTTCAATTTATTTGTTTCAGCTTTCTCTGTTTTTTTTTTTCATTCATCCAGGCTACAAAATCAGTCTATAACACTGTGATCTCCTTCCTCTAATAAAATATTGTATTCTTTGGAGATCTTATTCTCTATCTAGGAATAGGATACTGTAATTCTGTTCTCAGCAGATAACCACCAGTCTTTGTACTGCGATTTGTTCTGGTCTTCTACTCTGAAAATATAGTGGTGAAGATCGATTGCATAACTGAATAGAACGAGTTTAGTTTATGAAGTTCAGGCATGTGAAAGAAAATGTTTCTTGAATTATGCATCAGACTTCCACATAATTAAAAAAAGCTATAAATAGTTTCATTTGGTAAATGGATCCATCCATCTTGCTCTCGCCGACCTTAATGTGGTAGCTTAACAGCCCTGTGCCTTCTCCTTGTGTCATCCCGCAGGTGAAGATCAGCAGCATTGAGGCGAACACCGTGGCCCTTTACTTCTCAGCCTCATGGTGCCCACCATGCAGGCGGTTCACGCCCAAGCTTATCGAAACATACAAAGAACTGTCTTCTCAGGGCAAGAGCTTTGAGGTTGTCTTTCTTTCAGCTGATAATGATGAGGAAGCATTCAGTGCATACTTTGCAAAGATGCCGTGGTTGGCCGTCCCTTTCTCTGACTCTGACAGCCGCGAGGCCATTGATGGCCGGTTTAAGGTCTCTGGTATCCCACACCTTGTCATTCTTGATGCCAAAACTGGTGAAGTTTACACTGAAGATGGTGTTGAATTCGTGAGCGAGTATGGTGTAGAGGCATACCCTTTCACACCAGAGAGGATCAATGAACTTAAGGAGCAGGAAAAGGCAGCAAAGGATAGTCAAACTATCCAGAGCGTGCTTAGCACATCCACTCGGGACTATCTAATTTCAAACAACGGGGACAAAGTAATTGCTTAATGCCACGTTTTCTGACCTTTCAATTTATTCATGGTTCTGCAGATGCTTAACTGTTTTATTGTTGTCGTCTGTACCCAGGTGCCCATCTCAGATCTCGAGGGGAAATATGTTGGTCTGTGCTTTGTTGTGGGTGGCTTTGGTCCAGTTGATCAATTCACTTCTGTGCTTGCTAAGATCTATGAGAAGCTCAAAGAAGTGGGAGAGAAATTTGAAGTTGTAGCTGTATCCTTGGACAGTGATGAGTCCTCGTTTAAGGAGAGTTTTGCAAAGATGCCTTGGCTTGCAATTCCTCACGGTGACAAGATGTGTGAGAAGCTGGTTCGTTATTTTGAGCTTAGTTCACTTCCTACCCTTGTTCTGATTGGCCCTGATGGGAAGACACTGAACAACAATGTTGCGGACATAATTGAAGAACATGGTTTTGAGGCATGGGAGGGCTTCCCCTTTAGTGTGGAGAAGCTGGATATTCTTGCTGAGAAGGCAAAGGCTAAAGCAGCAGCACAGACCTTGGAGTCCCTTCTAATCAGTGGCGATTCAGACTTTGTCATTGGGAAAGATGGAGCAAAGGTATGCGCTCTGTTGCTTGACTTCTTATATGAGGTCCTCTTTTGTCATTGCAAAAGACAAGCTATCACTGTATTAAGTATTTATTATGTTTATGTAGATAACTGTGGTGTTATCTATGCTTGATTTCATATGTAAAGAACTTCTTTTTTGTTTTAGACGTATTCTAGTTTAAAATTAACCACTGTGTTCTTGAGTACTGGTCTTTATGCTAACTTAAGGCATTGATAAATGATAAAGATACATCTTATCAAGTTGTCAGAGTTCTGACAATTGTTAAGGGATGTATTTGTTTATCCTTTTATTAGTAGAGGTTGTTTCACATACCATTTTTATGCAATTTTGTGGGTTTTAATTTATTATATTAATCTAATTATCATGATATAAGAAAACTAAAGTATACTTATTGTATATTACAGGTTCCTGTAACAGAACTTGTCGGGAAGACTGTCCTCCTTTACTTCTCAGCCAAATGGTGTGGACCATGCCGTGCCTTCCTGCCTACACTTGTCCAGGAATACAACAAAATCAAGGAGAAGAACAGTGATTTTGAGATTGTGTTCATCTCTAGTGACAGGGAGCAGAGCTCGTTCGATGAATTTTTCTCTGAAATGCCATGGCTTGCTGTTCCCTTTGGAGATGAAAGGAAGGAATATCTGACCAAGACCTTCAGAATCCGTGGGATCCCTTCACTTGTCGCTATTGGGCCTACTGGTCAGACAGTCAGTAAGAACGCAAAGATCCAGCTGATGATCCACGGTGCTGATGCTTTCCCCTTCACTGAGGAGAGACTTGAGGAGCTGCAGAAGAAGCTGGATGAGATGGCAAAGGGGTGGCCTGAGAAGCTGAAGCATGAGCTGCATGAAGAGCATGAGCTTGTTCTGATGCGCCGTGGCACTTACGGCTGTGATGGGTGCGAGGCGATAGGAAGCAGTTGGTCCTACAGGTGCGATGAGTGTGACTTCAACCTGCACCCCAAGTGCGCGCTGGCTGATAAGGAAGACAAGGGCGAGGAGGAAGATGGAAAGGCTGCTGAGGAAGCCCCGGCTGGGTATGTGTGCGAGGGGGATGTTTGCAGGAAGGCCTAGAGCCTGTTCTGGGTTGCGTTTTGGCAGCTGCATAGTGCTGTCTGAATGGTGTGTGCTGTGGTAATAAATAACCATCAGACGGTTTGCTTGGAGTTGTGGTGTTTGGGCTCCCTATGCCCGTGCTAATCGATAGCAGTTGCACCCTGAACTTTTAGGAGTATATATATATATGATAGTGCTGTTTCGGATCAATTAACCTGCGTGATGTTCTTCTGTTCTTAAGCCTGTTGTTGATCACCACACAGCACTAAGCATCGTCCTACATCGACGAGATTGCATGGGTGGGATATCTTTGTTTGTGCTATATTTGTCTTGGAATCGCCGGGACCTTTTAGCTACAGGCCGGCCAAAGTCACGGGGCGGGCGGAGACCACCCGGCACCGGGTTTGATCGTATACATGTGCACAAACTTTGCTGTCTCCGCCGATATGATTGGCTGGCCCTCCGCAACAAACCTGAAGCAGCCGATTAACTAGTAGCACATTCCAAGTCGACGCACGCGCGCGGTGAGCTAGCTAGCTAGAGCGGCGGCGTATGGCGGAGCGGGCGACCACCAGAGGCGGCGGCATAGGGGCCATCCTCGCCACCGGGGATCGGGACTTCCTCGTCCGCAACTCCGGCGAGCAGGTCAGCCCATCTTGCATTGCCTTCTCCCACCAACCGCTCCCATTTGTGGTGTTCCGATGATGGATGTGATCACGCATATATGGGCGCACGAAAGTCGAAAGTGTGTTGGCTATCTGGTGCGATCAGTCACTCGAGCATCAGAGATTAAAACAAAAAGGGTGCAAATAATATGGGCTCGCTCCATTGGAGTTTCGGCGTTTTGGGCTTGCTCCGGGGACGAAGTGAAGATGATTTTGGTAGCATCAGCATGTAAGCTATCTATGTTCATGCAAGCTTTGAGCCTGATGAAAACAGATCGTGCAACTGTGCAAAGAGAAAACGAAGTTACTCGGTCAGGTGGCTTCAAGTAATAATTTCCATGCATTATCTCTTTCTAAGAAATATATTGTATGTCCTTTTCTAAAAAAAAATACTGTATATGTACTGAGTTTTTAAGAGTGAAGTCAGATTGGCTCACTGTAGTGTTCCTAATAAAACGAACGTGGTTACTGTTTTTTTTTCTAAAAAAAAATACTGCTTCAGTACGCACGTCCGCACTTTTACTCATGTTTTCAGTTTATTCATATCAAGTATATGTAATACGTTTCTTTCAAGTTTCATGGTGAAAAGAGTTTTTTCGTTATTAGTCAGATAATATAATTGTCCGATCTCAAACGGCTCAATATTTTAGATACGCATGCGCTTGCAATCTCTTTCAATAATTTTGTTAGATTTATTAAATATTGGATACACGATTATTTTCTCCAACTGAATCATATTATTCTTGGGGGATGTTATATAGGAACAGGTATCTCGATCGGTTCCACAATTGAACAAACAATAATCACTTTGCTATTTAATGTAAAAAAAGACTCGGGAAATACTTATGATCGTTTCACCTTTCTCAAAACATATGGAGAAGTGCCGGGAGTCTGGACACTCATGCAAATTTTATAACAAGTTAGTTTACAAACTTTAACCCTTTAGTAAGTTGAAGCATGTACAAACAAAAGCAACATAAAAAAAAACATATGTTCATGACTACGGCCAACTTGTTCTCCAACCAGAAAATATGAGGCACCTGAATAGTCTGTTATCCTGCAGGTGAAGATCAGCAGCATTGAGGCAAGCGCCGTGGCCCTCTACTTCTCAGCCTCATGGTGCCCACCATGCAGGAGGTTCACACCGAAGTTTATCGAAGTATATGAAGCACTGACCTCACAGGACAAGAGTCTCGAGGTCGTCTTTGTTTCTCGCGATAGGGATGAGGAGTCTTTCAACGCATACTTTGCAAAAATGCCATGGTTGGCAGTCCCATTCTCCGACTCCGAATGCCTTCAGCGCCTCATCAGCTGCTATAAGGTCAATGTTATCCCAAACGTTGTCATCCTTTGCAGAGAAACAGGTGAAATTATTACAAAAGATGGGGTTAAATTTATTAGTGATTATGGTATAGGGGTTTCCCCCTTCACATTAGATAGGATCAATGAACTGAAGGAGGAGGAGAAGGCAGCGAAGGATAATCAAACTATCCATAGTATTCTTGGCACACCCACTCGTGACTATCTAATTTCAAGTACAGGAGACAGGGTGCCCATTTCTGAGCTTCAGGGGAAGTATGTCGCTTTGTTATTTACGGTGAGGCCAATCATTGAGTTCACTGCAGTTCTCACTATGATATATGAGAAACTCAAAGAAGTGGGGGAGAAATTTGAAGTTGTAGCTGTGTACTTTAACAATGAAGAGTCGGTGTTTAATGAGAGTTTTTCAAGCATGCCTTGGCTTGCGATTCCTCATGGTGACAAGATGTGTGACAAACTGGTTCGTTACTTTGAGCTTAGGGCTCTTCCCACACTTGTCTTGGTTGGTCCTGATGGTAAGACACTTAACAACAACATTGCGGATGTAATTGAAGAGCATGGCTTGGAGGCATGGGAGGGGTTTCCATTCAGTGCAGAGAAGCTTGAAATTCTTGATGAAAATTCTAAGGCTAAAGCAGCATCACAGACTTTGGAATCCCTTCTGGTCAAAGATGACTTGAATTTTGTCATTGGGACTGATGGAGAGGTACGTATTACAAACTTGCAATAGCACTTAGTTTTATCAAATATATGCCAAAAAAAATCTAATATTTGTCGGTGATGCTAGTTATAATTTTTAGTGTAGTTAAGGGAGTGAGCTGTGAGCCTCAATGAAAGGAGCTGACATGATAAGTTATGGATGTCAAATTCGTTGGAATCTGATATTTGGGAACCTAGGTGACTTAAACAAAAAAAAATTAATTAAAAGATGTAGATCTCACCGAGAGCTGTAATTTTTATATAAACTTTCTCCTAATCCGATTTGTGATGAAGGCTTACAAATTTCCCAAGACGAGCTGTAAATAATTTTAGTGGCAATTTCAAGCATGAAAAACATAATTTTGTTGCCATTTCTTATTATGAACCGATAATGATGCAACACTACATGTTCATAACTTTATCACCATCAGTTTTTTTAATGGGCATACTGTCGGTTTGCGTTAAACACCAATAGTGATATTCTAAACTTACATTAACAACATATTTTTGGGCATTGGTGTTTTTATGTTTTTAAGCAAGTGAATACTCTTTTTATGGATTGATGATGAATATATAGAGAACTTGAACTGGAAATAGCATGCTACAAGCATTGCTTGTGCAGCAACACCAGTACCAAAAGATCCACGGTTCCTTGAATCCTGATCCATAGGGAGCCTTCCCTACTATCAGATTGATTGCTTAGTAAATAAATTCTTTATGAACTTTTGATCCGTTTTATTTATCTCCCTCTGTGATTAGCATGCATGGGAAGAATTGAAGTAGTATGCTTTCATGTATTGTCTTAGGTTCCTGTATCAGAACTCGTCGGGAAGACTGTTATCCTTTACTTCTCAGCCCAATGGTGTCCACCATGCCGAAACTTTCTGCCTACACTTGTCAAGGAGTACAACAAGATCAAGGAGAAGAACAGTGATTTTGAGATAATTTTCATTTCTTTAGACAAGGACCAGAGCACCTACGATGATTTCTTCTCTCGTATGCCATGGCTTGCACTTCCTTTTGGAGATGAAAGGAAGGAATTACTGATGAAAAAGTTCAAAATCCGCTCCATTCCTTCACTCATTGTCATCAGTCCTTCCGGGCTCACACTCACCAAGGATGCCAAATCCCACCTGGTGGCGCACGGTGCCGATGCATTCCCTTTCACTGAAGAGAAACTTCAGGAGTTGGAGAAGAATCTTGATGAAGAGGCCAAGGTGTGGCCAGAGAAGTTGAAGCACGAGCTGCATGAGAGGCACGAGCTTGTCCTAACGCGAAGTGACACTGCCACTTACACTTGCGATGGATGCCAAGGGTTGGGTGCCTCATGGTCCTACAGGTGCGATCGGTGCGACTTCGTTCTGCATCCTAAGTGTGCACTGGTGAAGGGCACGAAGGGAGAGGCCACCGATGAAGACCCTGTTGGATATGTATGCGAGGGAGGTGTGTGCATAAAGGCATAAAGTTGTTCTCCTGGGTTGTAGTTCTTCCTGAATGGTGTGTGGTGTGATAAGATATTATAATCACACAATGGCTTTGCTTGGAATTGAAGTGTTTGTGGGACATGATTTTTGTTTGGAAAAAGTCTATATAACCCCCCAACCTATAAAACGGTCTACATCACCCCTGAACTTTTCAAAACCGATCAAATTACCCCCTAAAGCAGTTTTGAAAAATCATAGTAAATCATAGAAAAATCATAAAATGGAAAATCTAGTTGTGTTGGACTCCAAATGAGTAGATATACACACTGAACATATAATATGATATGCTTTAGTATATTTTTTCACTACAGCTTTAGATCTATGCTTTTCTCTATAGTAGTAAAAAATATATTAAAATATATCATATTATATGTTCAGCGTGTATATCTACTCATTTGGAGTCTAACAAAATTGGAATTTTTATTTTATGATTTTTTTGTGATTTACTATGATTTTTTAAATTTGCTTTAGGGGGTAATTTGATCGGTTTTGAGAAGTTCAGGGGGTGATATTGACCTTTTCATAGGTTGGGGGGTTATGTAGTCCACTCTTCATAGGTTGGGGGTGATATAAACTTTTTCCTTTTTGTTTTAAGCAGTTTTTGCCTTGGATATTGATGAGCAGAAATGTGCAAAACCATGTAATATTGTTATGGAATGATTAAGGTCATGCTTTTAACCTACATAGCCACGTATAGCACTTGTGCATTTTTCCGTATAAATCTCACTACTAGATGCACGGGTACACTAAGTACACGATACTAAACTATATTAGTAGTGTTAAAAAAACATACCAGTATAAAAATATCTAATGGTTAAAATTAATTGCATACTAATGGAAAGTTCGCATATGTTATAAATAGTATAATAAGTATTATAGATTGTAAATGAGTACTATTGCCCCAGCTCAATCATCCCCAACATTGGAAAGGTAACCCTCCCTTGCGAGGCCCAACCGCAGCATGGCCGACCTCTGCTGCCCACAGCTGTTGTGTTAATGCCATACAGTGAACCTCTGAAGACCCACAAACAGAACCCCACGGCATCATCTTGCTATTCTTTATCCTCATCAAAGTCATCAGCTTCTTCTCTTCCATTCTTTACCCTCATCAAAGTCTTCGGCTCCATGCTCGCCAGAGCACAAGCGAGACTGGCCTTTGGATGCGCCGAAAACTCACGAAGGAAAACATGATATGTTTTCCAGTAAGATCATAAATAAACCCATAAACAAAACCCAAGTGTAACACAATTCCAAATCTGTCTTTTTCATGTTTAACCTGATCGAATAGGTATTTATACCTATTCATGGTATAACTATGGTCACTAAACTGTTAGTACCACACAACCTTTAAAAAATCCCACCTGTAGAACTTAAGTCCAAATATGTATTTTTACACGTTTAACTCTAACCTTATACCTGTTGATGATATAACTCTAATTATGAAACTATCTTTACTAATGGATGGTTAGATCTTCTCTATACTATAACCACTAAGTAGTAGTATTGTGCACTGTATGTAAAAGACCTCAACAGAACCTAAATGCAACCCAAACAACAACAATCATTAATGTCTGATGTGTGTGCTTTATGGTAGAGGCTTCAATCAAGCGTTAGAGTATGTTTAATAGTTTAAATATGGTATCGTACATGAACATATGTATCTGGGTGTCTTTCCTCCTAAATCTTTGGTTACTCTATAGGTACCGGTCTATATATACCAACTGAAAAGCTCAATGCAATACATTCAACGATCATACACAATCTATTAATTCACGCTCTATTGTTCCTACATGGTATCACCTTAAGCTTATAGATCACTAATGTTATTGCACACATCACCAACTGTTAATTCTACAAATGGCACATGCTACTACTACGGTGAAGCTACTCATAAAACTATTACGGTAGTGCTATAAAAGTTTTCAACTTGCACAACAAAGTGACAAATGCTGCAAAACACCAGCATGTAGCCTAGACGTTCGTACACTTTAAGGAAAAGATTCCAACTGATGGCCCTGCCTGGAGGAGATTCCTATGGCTTGTGTGAAAGATACTCATATGATTGCATTTTATTTCTTCTCATCGTCGTTTAACTAATATAATAATTACCTTCATTATGCTATCATGTTTCCTGAACTGTTAAAGATTCTTGTTAATCTGTTGGCTATAAAAGTAAATATTTGCATGACGACTAAGCTATCATGAAAGATTCTTCGGAGCTTCTCATGGAATGGGGACGTGTGCGGCCGGTGTTGGCAACCGAGACAACCAATCGGCTTCCAGGGGAACAACACTTTTGCTTCGTTGGGTGATAATAAAACATTGGCAACAATATGTCCTTATGAAACATCTACACCAGTTTTCCGCATATGCCTAGGAATAAACTGCCAGGTGCATATTTTGTTGAATAAGTTATATGAGACCGACAGCTCTTGAATCTTAAAGAAGTTAAACTTCCATGAACTTGAATAGTCCCCATGAAAATAACAAGTGTGAAATTCGAGGGACAAAGAAATTAGCCCCTCAAAATGGACATGTACGTAACTCACGGGAAAAGATCAAATGGGCCGGGCGAGATGGAGGAATATAATAGTGTACTAGAGAGTATCGTTTTTCAAAGTGCCCTTGCAGCATTAAATATTCTGGAACTTCCATGATGCATCACAAAAATATGGTGTGTTGCGGATATGCCTAGGAATGATCTCTAAGGCAGGACTTCACGATATATAGCCAACTAATATTTCAATGGCTATCTTTAGTTCTTTACATGATAGCGAATATTTAATTTATAATGAAGGCATAAAAAGCCAAACTAAGCATTTTTCTTCAACAACACAAACCTCTGGAACATTATCAAACTGAACCGACTGGCGATTAGGGGAACACATCAAACATTCTCTTGTAAGTTGTAACTTTATTCGTTTCAGATAAAGAGTAATTAGCAAATTTTCATATTTGAAAAGCACATAGTCGGTAATATATACCTACTAGGTGGCACATAATTTTCATTTCTCTCCCAGTTTTATGGGATGAGCTTGCAGACCAAAAACTACAAATTGTTAAACTTGCATGTCAAACAAACCCTAATTTTTTTTGTCAATCTGTTTTCCTTTTCTCAAGGAGAAGTAGGCGAGTAAAGGAACCTGGAGTCCTGGACTGTGCCCTTGCTTGCATAAGAAAGCATCTTACGAGTACAACTACAAGAGATCCCTTGGAATCAAACTTTTTCTATCATTTTCTCCACAAATGCAGCCATAAACAAACATAAAGGTCGGCGAAAGTACTGCCACTTGCTGCAACCCCAAGCACGGTATCATGCGTGTGGAAGTTGCATACCTCCGTCACCCTGCTCACCATTGGAGCAACCATCCATTTTTCAACTCTGCCCACTCTCAAATTGCTACATCGACATGTTGCTATTAACTCAATGTATGTTATGTTAGCATTTGGTTTTATATATTAAATAAGTTCATAGAATCATGCACTTAAATTTTCTGTGCGTACACTTTATAAAAAGCACTTATTTTGTCCACATGGTATGCTTATCTATTGAGATTTCACAGATCAATTGTTGCATAGCGCGTAGTATGAGAAATTAATGGAACCAAAGGCCCTCAAAGGTAAGCTCTGCCACCCATTTCCTTGCTCACTTTGAAACATCATTCTTGAACTTTAATTCCGGTTGGCAAAGAGGGTAATTTTAACTCCAATTGGATCTTCACATCCAAGTAGAGAACTTTCAACTTTGAAATGCAAAAGAAGGAAAAACGGATTTTACTGAACGCTAAATTATTTGGCAATGGCTTCTTTTTGTTGAAGCACTTATAAGAGTTGTGTTTTTTAGTCCGTCTTACTATTACTAATTGCAGCCTTCTTTGAAGCCTCCATGTAAAGCTATCTAGAATTGTGGGTGGACTAAAAAAAAGAGAATTCCTATAAATTCTCACAAAAATTGGAAAACATCTGCCAATAATTGTAATCATAATAGCTATTGAATATATTATCTTTTCTAACAAATTATGCACCTATGCCATTATGAAGATAGGTTAAAGTGACCTCCTAAACATATATCTATATTACCATAATCTTCATTATAAAAATAATATAAAGTAACCCCTGATCTTCATGTAAATTATCACCTATGCCATTATAAAAGTAATGTCAAATAAACCCCTAAATGGGCATATAAATTATCAAATTATGTCATTATGAAAAATCTACAGTAGCCCTAAATCTGAACCAAAGTTATATAATTATGTAAAAATCTTAAATCATATTTCATCATGATTAATATATTATTTCTATTATTGTTTATATATAATTAAAACACCACACATGGTGTGCGTCATGTAAGAGTGAAGAGATAAGAATATACCAATTCTTATTGTATTCATATATCTCAAAGAGTTATACATGGACGGTCCTCGAACTTGTCATGAGGTGTCATCTAGGTCTTGCGAAATGCATTTTCAGGTCCGTAAATTTGTTTTATGGTATCCTCTAAGTCCTCAAAATGCATTTTTATATCTCCAAATTTGTCCTGATGTGCCATCCGAATCCCTAAACTATCAAAGTTTCTTTATTTTTCTGCCATTCAAGCATCAAACAACATATACACGCTCACTATTAGAAGTTAGTTGCAAAGGCACTAACCAAGACGAAGTATCAAAGTTAGCAGCATGCATGTGGCAAACGTTGTGATTATAATTACTAGTTATAAACCTTATTTTTATATTAATTTTAGTGTTAACATAATGTCCTAAATTACCCGTTGCGCGTTGATGCAGGCCACAACTCGCTCGTTGAAGGCATGAATATTGGAGAAAATATTTGCGCGCGCGAGATGAACACTGGACGCACACGTCGATCTTAAAAAAACTCCTTTTTAGATTTATGCCAACAGATAAAAAAAGAAAATGGAAAAGAAAACAGGGCACAAGCACAACTACCTCTGCCCTTCCATTCCAGCTGAGCTACATACCATATACTATATACATATATAGTTGGGTCTTTATTTTAAAATTGGGCTAATTAGGGGACAAATCCCGGGCCCAGAAGCACGCCCCTGGCTGCCACAGCTCCCCCCATTCTCCCCATCCCAAAACCGTGATGCTCCCCTTGATTGCACGCATCGCATATGCTCCCACATATTCGCTTCTTCCCTCGTCTTCCTCCCTCCCCCTCTGCCGGTGCTGCCTGCCGCTCCAACCAACACCCACCCACCTCCCCTTCCCCTATATTAAGCTCGGCGTCGCCAGTGTTTCGCTCTCCTCATTCTCATTCGAGCAGCTAGCGAGCTGAATTGTTTATCTGGTGGCGGAGATACAGATATACTGTATTTTTTCAAAAAAAAAAAAAACCTTGATTGCGCGCGAGAGATCGACAATGAAGTTCGGCAAGCGGCTCAAGAAGCAGATCGAGGAGAGCCTCCCGGAGTGGCGCGACCATTTCCTCAACTACAAGGAGCTCAAGCGCCGCGTCAACGCCGTCGCCTCCCCGTCTCCTTCCCCCGCCGCCGAGGCCGAATTCCTCACTCTCCTCAACGCCGAGGTCGACAAGTTCAACGCCTTCTTCCTCGAGCAGGAGGAGGAGTTCGTCATTAGGCAGAGGGTGGGTGCTGCGCTGCGCTGCATATTTATATATATACATATATATAAATATATATGTTCTTGCCGTCTTCTTGCAGGAGCTGCAGGAGAGGATCCAGCGGGCGGGCGAGGCGAAGCCGTCGCCGGCGGCGGAGGCGGAGATCGCGCGCATCCAGCGTGAGGTGGTCGACTTCCACGGCGAGATGGTGCTGCTGCTCAACTACAGCACCATCAACTACACGGGGCTCGCCAAGATCCTCAAGAAGTTCGACAAGCGCACGGGCGGCGTGCTCCGGCTGCCCGTCATCGCGAGCGTGCTGCAGCAGCCGTTCTTCACCACCGACCTCATCTCGGAGCTCGTCAGGGACTGCGAGGCCATGATGGAGGCCGTCTTCCCGGCCTCCGCCGCCGCCGTCTCCGCCGCCAGCAGGGACCTCGAGGAGCGCCAGGCGCTCGCCGCCGCCGAGCAGAGCATCTTCCGCAACACCGTCGCCGCGCTGCTCACCATGCAGGAGGTCCGCAGCGGCAGCTCCACCGTCGGGCACTTCTCGCTGCCGCCCATGGCGCCGCTGCCGGAGTCGGAGTGGCTCGTCCAGTCCGTCCAGCCGCCGCCGTCGCCACTCATCATCCCCACGCAGTGATGCCCGTGTTCGTGGATCACACCACGACTGCTACAAGAACGCACCAATTAGAAATATAATGCGGTGGTAAATTATTACTTTGAGGCTACCGTATATTTTGATTTTTTTTTTTGTCACGAAATGCAGTGCAGACTGCAGTGGTATACACCTATATCTATATGGGGCTGAAAAGATCGAGCAGATGTGTAATTATCAATCTGTAATATCTTTCCCGTTTCCTTTTCTTTTTCTTTTTTATTTAGGTGTGTTCGATTCTTGTCTTGTTTTTACTAATTAACTAGTAGTAGGAGTAAGATGGATGTAAGAAGCAGGATCAATGAGCATTGTTCTTGCAGTGAAATTTTACCGGCAAATCGAATATCAATCTGCGGACTAAAGATGCTCATGTGTCCTATGTTATTCGTGATGTTTTCCTCAATTATTATGACCAGCTACCCAGTGACAAGTCAACTCGACCGTTGAATGAATGATGATGAAGCAAAGAATGGCTTGTGTGCGAGACCTTTGTGTGGTGTGCGAGAGCTAGTGACAAAATTATAAGAAGATATCCTGGTTGGTAGTACAACTTTACGTTTGGAAGCATAGGAGAATCCTATCCTACAATTTGTATAATGTATTTCTTTCTCTTTTTTAAAAAAAATATAGTGTGTTTCATTGAGCATGTCCATCAACTTTCTAACAATGACTAGTATATATGCTCATCGTATCTGTGTGCAGAAAATTTTGCATTTTCTGGAAACAAGAGAACGTTCAACTAGGGCTCCTGACGAGTCAAAAGAGCCAGCAACAAGCACAAGAACTCATCCAGTCGACTGTAGGCATCGCCGATGACGAAACACCAAACAAAAAAAAACTTTGAACTGTGCTTGTGATTCACACTATTTCTGATAAGTCAACCCAATCGCCATTTGAAAAAGCAAACGCAAAGCTCTCTCTTCCAGCCTCTGTAACTAATGCCTGATGACAATTCCAAAAGCCGACCGATTCGCTCTACTAGATCGTAAGCGCAGGCAGCACGTCAGCTGAGTTGATCCTCTCGACCGAGAGAATATACCACCACGGCCGATCGTGGTGCTGCTTGAGGTTGAAGAAGAACTTCAGGTCGATGCCGGTCGTCATGCGTTCATAAGCTTTCAGGACTTTTTCTTTCTGGTTTGGAAGATGACAAGCATATTCTTTGCAAAAGGCAGGGCAACGGACGTGGACAGACAGATGGCAGGATGGGCATGTTGCTTTGCTTGCTCTCATAATGAACACTGGATATTCCTCCCGGAAATGCCGAAACTGGATGGAGTTAGCTAGCGTTGGGACCCTTGCTATGATCAGATCACTACACTGCTGAAAAAGGGCAGGAAAAGCATGTGATTTTGAATGCGCAGATAAGGACCGGTTGGTGTACACAGATCACAGATGACATATCGACAGAGGCAACCCGGTCGTCGGTCATTACTGAAAGGCTGAGGAGCCGGCATCGGCAACATCAGCTTCCAGATCGCTCCAGAGTCCAGGGAAGCAACCTGGAAATGAAAGCGAGTCATTTCACCATCTGAAGCCCTGAACATTTTGACTTTTCTTTTTGCATGCTTCAGTATTTGAAGGCCCACTGAAGCTGTTAATTTTTCCCTGAACTTTCTTTCGGAAGTTTGTGTGTCCATATTTTTAGTTCAGATTCATGTGGCCATTTTCAGGTTAATTTGCGAGAGGACAAGAAAAGACAGAGAAGCCTCTCTCAGAAAGCCAAGTTGAACTTGCAATAACTAGCAGATCTTTGTGTGTGCCAAAGCCAAACAATGACCCCTTCCCTCTGTCTAGAACTCTGTGGTCCGTGGTCACACATGTCGCCATCCTCAATGTAAACTATCTATATGCAAGTAGTAGTAATCCGGATCTTACAATAAAAGACACGCTTTATTAACAACCTCATAATTAGCTTCACTAAATGGAAAAACGATGATTAGTTCCATTGCATGCACAACCTGGTCACTGGTCAGCAGTCAACAAATGACAGGCAGGAACATAGCATATGCTTTGTGTTTATGCCAAGGCGATAACCTTTTTTTACCCTGAGGCAGATGGGCAATGCAAGTAAGAATTAATGGGAGAGGGATGGATAGTGGCGTCGCCTGATGATGGAATTGATTAGTTACAATTACGTGAGCCCATCTTATCCTGAATTGCCGCTTTTGTGTAAAGCAGCGAATTGCGTCGAGCATATGCGGCCAATTGATCTCGCCCCACTAGCCTTCCAACTGACCAATTTGGGTGCTGTTAGTCTGGCAAGCCTCCCTCCAAGAATAAGCCATTCAATCTGAACACTGGAATCTTTCTTTCTAATTTCTTTCTAGAGCACTCCCCGTGAAAAGTTCTTTTTTTTTTTAACAAAAAAAGGAAAAACTTCTTTCTTGACCAAGGTAGATACCTTTTATGCATTTTTTTTTGTTTTTGTAAAGGAAACATAAGATCTGCAGTATGTGAGATGGGCTCATCTACAAATTATTTCAACTGTTACCAATTAGATCGCCTGTCACTGTCAGTACACTAATTACCTCTTAGGAGGTGGAGCTCAAATAAATTTAAGCCATTGAATATTAAATAGAATAAAATAATTGAATTTCCTTTGTTCTCCCAAACTATCAGCGATGTTGGCTGATATCTTGTAATAATTAGATGGCTGTGTACATTATGTAGAGGCCGAGACCTTTGTTCCTTTATCTTTAAAAAAACTAAAGGTAAAAAATAGTCAATTATTCTAATTACGGCAAACTGCTACAGTAAATCTAGAAGGGAGTTGCACCGAATAACCACTGACGTTGGGATCCTATATGTTTGCAAGATTATGCTGGAACCAACCATTACGCGTCATTCTAAAAGAACTTACAGACTATTCAAAGAATAAATAACCTACAAACTAACGTTGGTTCAATCAAAACGGTACAAACTCAAGTATGAAAGGCTCCAATCACGTGCCATTTCCAAAAAAAGGGAAAAACAACGTTAGACTCAGCTGATATGCAAAGGCTTGATCACGTGTCAATCATGTTAGATATAAGTGTGTGTTCTTGTTACAACTAATATGTCCAGTTGAACGATGTTGTGTTTAATACCCTCCCTATTTTTTTATAATAAAAATATATAAATATATATTTACCTCCTAGGAGGTAATATGTGGTAAAAGTCACCCAGATCAATGGCTCACAGTCATCAGTAGGGACTAGAAAAAACAAATGTACACCTAAAACGTCGAAACTATCTATGATCAAGTAGGATGCAATTTCATGAGTGTACGAAACACAGGAGAGTTCTGCAGTAAGAGTCTTGCAATGCCTTCCAAGCAAGACTGCCAAATACAGCTTCAGTGGTTTTCTCCCTTGTTGGAGTTGCTGCCCAGTGTTCTCAACTTCCTGATCAATCTATTATTCCCTTCTCACCGCACCTGAGCATCTGCTCTTTGAGATTCGGAGTGGTTACGTGATTGTTTGCAAGACGTAAGAATCATATCACGAGAACGCTAGCTAGATGTTCCAACTCTCTAAAACTCTGCATCATCACTGCACTCTCAGCTTCCTCATCTATTATCTATCTATTATTACTCGGGAAAAGGAAAGAGAAAAATCACAAGCAGCCCACTCTCCCAATAGCAATAGGCATCCAGCCCATCGGCCCAAGGTCAGCCCATGAAGACAATCGGCGGCAGCGGGAGGATCGCCGCCCGCCGCAAGTGCCTCCCGTCTCCTCTCCGGTCGGCTGACGTCCTCCGCTGCTTGCCGGTAAGGCTTGGCCCTGCCTTTCTTCAGTCTCACCCCTGGAGTAGGTTGCGTAGTTGGACAACCAATAAGGCCAGCAGATTCCCGTCACGCGGATCTCGTTGCTGGATTATCATATCGTCGCTGGATTATCAAAGGATGGCGTGGCCTTCTTAACTGCATTGTCATTGGCTCCCCCATCAAGCTATGTCAATGTTACAAGGTGTTACAATTATGTCAGTGCTCTCCTTAGGTCCAGATTGTGCTTGAGCTACTGTTGATACTAAAGACTACACTCACTGCGTTTCTCACGTGCCTAAGAATAATCTGATTTCATGTGCAGTGGAGTCACTGCAGAAGGTGAAGGTGTCAATGCTGACTTTGCTGAGTCATCTGCTTGTTCTGTGGCTTCAACTCCTGAAGTTACTGACAAAAAGGTTACAAACCTACCATATAGCATGCTTGTTTAGGTGAAGCTAACTGTTCATTATCAGGCTCAAAACCAAAAGATGTACTGACACAAAATACATTGCTATCTTGGGCCTTATCTTATTTTAACTGGGAAGTCATCAGCTCTTCTAGATGTCAAACCATGGGACCATGAAAGTGACATGCGAAAGCTTGAGGATGATGTTAGGGGTGTTAAGATGAAAGGTCTACTCTGGGTCTGGGGTGCATGTATGTGACTCATCAAAGGAGGTCTAAATTTATAAGGACCTGTTAAATTCAGCTTTTTTTTTTCTTTTCTAACCTGGGAAGCTCTCCTTTACAGAGAAACTTGTTCCAGTTGGAAATAACATCAAGAAAATGCAAATTATGATGACCATTGTGGATGACCTTGTTTCTGTTGACACTCTGATTGAGGATCATCTCTGCGCTGAGTCAGCCAATGAGTACATTCAGAGCAGTGATATTAAATCTGTAAGTTTTCTTGAACATCTTTTATGTGTAGAAGGAGGCACCCTATCTCCATACTCATATACTTTATTAGCCTTTTGGGAGAGTCCTTAACTGAATGAAGACAATTCACATAAGAATTTGCTGTGAATTATGTCCCTTTCTGGTCAGTTATCTGGATGTGAACTGAGTAATCTCACATAACTAGTAGTTTAGGAACATGTTTGGACTAGCTTTAGGTTCAGTTTGGACTCGTATGTAAGGTTTCCAAGAACTTTAGCCCTTTCCCACTCTAAACTCCACACTTAAAAAAGAACCTATTTGAGAGATCTAAAGTTTCTTTGTAAGTTAGCTTCTGTTTCCAAAGTCCAGGAGCCCCATGAGTCTGGCTTGAAGCTTATTAGGGTCTTTTGCTTTGAATGGGTCTAAAGAATTCAGTAACAGTGCCACAGAATCTCCCAGATATATTTCCTAAGCTTTAATAAGTCAATAATCTGAAGCTAATTCAAAACCGCGTTAAAGCAAGAGGTATGACTTGTGGGGCTAGGAGCTGAAGCCACATAAAGATGGTCTTTTGTAGGAAATGGCCAAAGTGCCCAATATACATACTGATACCCAGCATTTGGAGAAAGCTGATTGGTACTGCTGTTATCTGATTGTTGTATTGGGGCCTCCTAGTCATCATTTTATTTCACATATTTTCCTCGGAAGTACTTGACTATGCTAGGTGCACATCATGAACATTTTTCCTTGGAATAAACAATGTACTCCACTGGTCCATTCTGGACTCACTGATCACTGTATGTGGGAGTGGATTGTGTTTGTCTAAGTCCAGTTGAATCACAAATCTTGCCAACCTTCCATGGATTATATAGCTCCTACCAGTAGACTTGATAGTTGTGCACTGCTAGGTTCTGGAGCCTGTGCCCTTGTTTCTTTACCTCTTACCTCACACTAATACACTATATAAAATTACCATCTGCCGAGTTTATTAGGTTGACTTGCAGATCATTTGCCACACTTTATTGGATTATCCTCTACTTTTATTTCTACTTGAATTTAGTCTTTGGCTTATGCTGAAATACTGATAGGCTGATTTTTGTTCTAGAAAATTGAATCGTCAGGGAGCCCATTTTAAGTGGAGTACCTTGTTAAAGTTCCATTCCTGTCTGCAATACTAATCATATTAGTCACCATGATCTATGCTTTGCCTTTGGATTTGTTTTCTGTAAACTGCATTTACCACCTGAAAGATGATTAGTGTGGATGTTTTTCTAGACCTTAGCTGGATTTACCTTTAGTGCCAATTTTTTTTCTTGTTATATTTCTCTGCTGTTTGTTTTGGAACCTTCAAGGTATCAGCGGTTTTAAAATGGCGCTTAGTCTGAAAGTCTCCATAACATTTCTGGACATTAATTTGCGCTATCTAGTTACCCTTCACACAGATGGTGTTGCCAGACCGTCTGTAAGGAGCACTGTTGTCAGTGGCGTATAAATGATGCTTGCTGCGCTTTGCTCTGTCCTTGTAAAGGTTGATGCACATTTTCCCATGTATTTCTGCTTGACGGAACAAATCATGCAACAATTTCTAGTAAATTGTTCAGTTTTAAACAGCCATGCATGAAACTTACTTTTGCGATAGATTCATTGATAGGGGACATTTGCAAAGTTCTGTTATTGAAAGAGCAAGTATAGATGGTGGAGAATTCGAGGTAGTCTGGTCTCAGGACAGCTCTTTTCGTTGACTACAATTTAGGTTATTCTATGAGGCATGATTGGCTAAGATTTGGCCGCGATGCTGCAGAGCCTAAAATATGGCCGTCCCACAAGGTTTACAAGCGTTGCTTGGGACGCACTTGTTTACCCTCCTTTTTGTTAACCTGTAACCTGAATTGCCGGACTCCTGCTTCCGATCCCATTGCCAGAGCAGCTTGGCTTTCCTCTTTTGGCAATAGAATTGCTCAAGTACCAATGCGTCCGTACTATTTTCGTATGGTTCTCATGCCCTGGGCGGCTACAGCAACAGAGTGATGTTTTGAGCATTGGTGTGCTCCTAAAACACAATTCAGGTGTATTGTATGCTGACTACACGTAACCCATAACATTATTCCTATGCATGTAAAGGTCACATGAAAAAACCCTATGCATGTACCAATAAAAGCCGATTGAAAATCCTTCCAGCCCAACTATACGTGGAGCAAAATGAATCTACACATCCACGGTAGGGGGAGAAAGGAAATTGTTGTCTCAAAAAAATTAAAAAAAAGAGGAAAAAGGAGATCGGAGAATTTTCTCAGTGCAAGCAACTCAAGGTCTTTTGATCGCAGGTGCCCAGTTTTTTTCCCTTCTGTCGTGGCCATTTACCAGGGACACCTGATCAAGTGCCACCGATGACTCTTCTTGATTCGCCCTTCTGTCGTGGCCATTCACCAGGGACCCCTGATCAACTGCCACCTATGACTGACTCTTCTTGATTCAGTGCTCTCACGTGTATATGTCATCACCAGTGTCCTTGCTCCTTTTCCATTTTGGAAACGAACCTTCTCCTGAGTCCTGACTCTGGTCATATCAAATCTCCAAAACAATGACTGCACACCAAAAAAAAAACAATCAGACAGAGAACTGAGATACTAAACCGGATCAACCCTTTTCTTCTAATAAAAATTCAGGAAAGCATAAGTTTTCGCTGTCCGTTCTAAAAAAAGCATGTAATTGAGTAGTGAGTAACCAGGGACTTACATTCAGAATCTGTTCTGTCCCACCTGCAGCTCTCTTCCCTCTCCTCTTCGCAACCACAACAACCATCACCTCGCCTCTTCTTCCCCTTGGCTCCATCCTCCAACAAGTAATTCTTCCTCGATGACGCCGTGCCATTGCTCGGCCTTGCATTCACCTTCTTGCCAAGCATCGTCCGAAAGAACTGCCAATAATATAACAGAGTCGACGTTGAAAGACGATGTTTATTACAGACACCATAAATATTTGCATGAATCTTTCACTAAAAGAGTTTACACGCTTACCTTCTCCATTCTTGATTCTACCGGGTCCTTCAAGCTCCAAGCCGGTGCCGGGAAGCCGCCATTGCAGACAAACATCTTCTTGAGCAGGAACTTGAAGGACTTCTGCTTGATGCTGCCACTGGCACTGCTGTTGTCAAGCAGGTCCCTGGCCCTGGTCAGTATGATCTTGGTGTCCGGCGAGAGGTCGCCACCCTGGCCGTCACCCTCTCCGTGCTTCGACGTCTGAACCCTCCTGTCCACCTCGAGGCAGGACGGGCAGTTGAGGAACCTGTCCAGCGGCGGCCTGTCCTCGCTTGCTCCGGAGCCACGTGAGCTGGACTTGGACTTGGCACGCCGGAGGAGCATGGCCAGGGCGTCCTGGAGCTTCTTGACCTCCTCCACGGTGAACTCCGGCAGGTCCTCCTCCTGCGCCGGAGGAGGAGCTTCGTCGTTGCCGAGCGTGCCAATGGAGAGGAGGCTGGCCTGATGAGGCCATTGCTCGGCGTTGAGATGCTTGTCTGAATCGTAAATGGTTCGTTGCGACTCGTGGACTCCAGAACCTATATATGCAGGAAAATGCACCCACATTTTAGCAACGGCTTACGATATAATGCTGATCAGTGATCACAGAGGATGCAAGTGTGATGCAATGGGAGAGGTACCGTGAGATGAACTGATGGTGGCCGCGCCATCAGAGGCTCTGTTCTCTTTCTTCCCATGGAGTCTGCTCTGCATCCAGTTGATGATCTGCAGCCAACAACCAAAAAAAAGATAACAGAACTGTAAAGTTTTTTCCGTACAATCTGTCATGAGCTAGTTCTTGTTTCTCTGCAATGCAACTGAACTTTTGCTTACCCCCATTGTTGTCCCGTTCCAAGAATCTGTCAGTTTAGGTTCACCTCCAATGACCCGAAACAACTGCGGTGCGATGGCAAGGGTAGGGAGTAGAAAAGAATGGAGTGGGAAACCACTGGGCAATGGCGATATATAGGACTTAGATTCAGGGGCTCTCTGGTTGGTCCCCAGAGCACTTTTCAGTATGTTCTCACAAGGCCAATCAGGAGTTCGAGTTCTTAGTGAGTGGCAGGCTACCTCTGGTTTGGTCCCCTGCCGAAGGGGGGGATTATGCTTAAATAGATGGGGATTAGCATGCCATCATTAGTCGTACTTGATATCTAATTGGCATTTAATTAGTGTGATGCTCCTACTTGCAGCAGAGTACTTAACTATGAATTGTAGTGGCAAACCAAATGGAATGGGCGGCTTAACTTCAAGTCTACGGGAGCACATGCACCTATAATATTTGCTCTTGGGCATATTATGTAACAGAATTGGATATTCATTATTTTTTCCTATTCTTAATTAGGAATTTCATTTTCTAAAAGAGTATTCGCATGTGATCTGAGAAGAGCTGGGGAAGTGACTCGATGTTTTTCAGACATGTTCTGATGTTCATGACTCATGAGTCTTCATCCCAAGCCTAAAGTGCTCCTCGACGTAGTAAACCTAGTCCATCAACAAAGTAGTTACAAGTAGTTTGAATAATATGCCTTTCAAGAGAGGAAGGGAGAATAATTGAATTTTAAAAATGAACATACCGGTAAATATGTTTTACTATTTTCTTTGCTGTTTAGGTCTAGCTAGCTTGGTTTCTAGGTCTTATCTCTACCCAAATACCAAGAGCGAAGCCACCTTGAGGCAAGGTGGTGCACAAACATCAGACTAGGAACAAAAATAATTGCAGTCCTCATTGACAACATGAAGCAGTTAAAATTTTATAACCATGTCTTTGCTGAAGACCAGGTGCATCTCGGACCCAAACTAACCAAATCCGGAGAAGTAGGAGATGTAATATCTCAAATGAATAACTCTTTTAATTGCTTAACATATTGTTTTCATGATCCCTCATTTACCACCGTTAATGATGTCGGAGTGGTTCACATGTCATTGACACATCAGCGCAAATAGAGGAATTCAAAAAACGGAACAATGGAAAATACAGAACTGATCTCGTGCATAAAGGTGTGGAGACATTATCATACAACATAAGCCACGGTGCATTGAGATGCACTAAGTTTGTCCTTACTTATTAGTGATAATTAGGTTTTGGTCTTATTATTGATTATAGATGGTAGTTAGTGTTAAAAGGCAATGATGAATTATAATGTATGGTGTGTTTAGCAAAATAATGACAGTTACTGATCGCCAGGAAGGTTATGAACAATATTGAAGCCCAAATTCTATTTAAAATATTAAACATCATGCAACCTAATGCATTCATTATATTCGATCAATTGAGGAAACAAACCCGAGATTCATGGCATCACTCTCTGATCCAATTAAACAGGTGAAAAGTCTATTTTTCACTCTTCAACTATTACAAAAGTCTGATTTTCAACCCACAACTACAAAACCGGACACTGAAGACCCTCCAACTATCCAAACCATGCAAAATTGGCCCTTTGGATGGTTTTGAAGGTGGTTTTGTATTTTTCAAAACTAAAAATAAAAATAATTTTGTATTAAAAAATTCATAACTAATTTATTTTGAACTAGAAAAATTAGAATCTAGTGCAAATGTTTTTCTAAAATGTGACCTACATATTGGTGCACCATTAGAAGTTATTTGCATATTATTTATTTTTCTTTTAATTATTTTTAGAAAAACAATAAGACACTACTGTACCCTAAACATTATAATGTGGTGGATAATATTATTTATTTTTATTTTAATTATTTTTAGAAAAACAATAAGACACTACTGTACCCTAAACATATTTTTAGAAAAACAATAAGAGTAATAAAAATATGTAATACCCAAATAACATTAAATGGTGTGCCAATAGGTTGGTTTCATTTTAAGAGAACTTTTGGCACTAATTTCATATTTTTTGGGTCCAAAATGAATTAGTTATGGTTTAAAAAAAGTTTAAATAATATTTCTGCTATTTCTAGAAAATCCAAAACCACCCTCAAAACCACCCAAAGGGCCAATTTTGCATGGCTTGGATAGTTGGAGGGCCTTTAGTATCCGGTTTTGTAGTTTGAGGTTGAAAATCAGACTTTTGTAACAGTTGAAGGGTGAAAAATAGACTTTTCCCATTAAACAGATATTCCAATTTGCTAGCCATCTCTCTCGGCTAATTGAACAAATCCAGTTTGTTACCATCTAGCATCTACTAAGGTCTTTATGCTTTCGGCCCTAATAACCAACCTTTTTATTCATGATTTTCTTTCATTCTTATCAAAAAGAAGTTGCAGTTAGTAAATCATCTACCCCTTGTTTCATTTCGTAAGACATATTTCGGTAAGGGAAAAGTCCTCGTAAATAAATTTTTAATTTATTTTTTTGTGTAATGCGTTCTCTTTTGTTATAAAATCAAGACCATCCTATACTTTGAGCATGAACCTAACAATAATTTTTTTACGCTAGACAGACATGTGATTTTACTAATTGTGGTAAACACTATAGAGTTTGGCCTTTTCTATTCAAATATGTTTTACAGTGATGGATAGGAGTACTTTAACAAGAAATTATTTCTCAACCTTTTATCCCTGATTTTATTTCACGAAACTGTACCCTAAACCCTAGTGGCATCACCAGAACCCCTAGCTAAAGACACAACGCGGCAGCGGATCGCCATTGTTGGTTTTCGTCTCCAACCAATATTTATGTAGATAGCACGGTCGTTTTTTGCAACCAATTTAGATGTCTCCGCCTATTTGAAAAATTATCTCCATTGGAGGGAGTTTTGCTGGTTTGGTTCCAGGGCTACTAAAGAAAACCTGTGGGGTTCAAAATTTAGTAAAAAAAAAAAAGCTAGCTCCGCAATTTGGGAAACATATTGACACTACCACATTGTAGATCTTTGAACATTGAATATGTAAAAAATCTAGCTCTGGATCCACTTCAAGTTTATAATGTGGTGGATAGCAAATAATGGGGAATTGTTTCACCCTATTTTTGGCATTATTTGTGTAGATTAACATATAGTCCGTTAGCTATATGGTCTACATATGAATTAAGTATTATGTGATTTAATTAATAACTACAACTACATTATTAATACTTAAATATTTTTTATTATTACTTCCATATAATTTGCAGAGATTGTTATATATAATAAAGTTATAAAGCATGTCATTGCATCCCCCTCATGATTTGTTCGTTTGGCTCCAGGGCTACGAAAGAAAACCTGCAGGGTTCAAAATTTACTGAAAAAAACTAGCTCCGTAATTTGGGAAACATATTGACAGTACCACATTGTAGATCTTTGAACATTGCATATGTCAAAAAAAAAATATATATATCTGTATCTACTTCAAGTTTATAATGTGGTGGATAGCAAATAATAGGGGATTGTTTCACCCTATTTTTTTTGGTAGTTCAATGTATAGTCTGTTATCTATACAGTCTACATATGAATTAAGTATTATGTGATTTTATTAAGTACAACTACATTATTAATACTTGAATTATCATTTTTTATTATTACTTTCCATATAGTTTACAGACATTAGTTATATAATAAAGTTATAAAGCATGCCATTGCCCCCCCCCCTCCTCCCATGATCATGATTAGTAACTTAGGAGTACTGTTAATGTATAGCAATGTAGATGGTCTCACAATAAATAATCACACAAATATCTCGTATGTTATTATTTATTTATTAAAATGATTTTGCTACAGTCCAATGTATTGGACCGACAATGGAATGCAAAGCAGAGCGTTGCTTGCTCCAACTCTAAAAACATATGGACGGAGCGGGGCTATTTCCTAGCTGTGAGACTTAATATGAGAAAAAAAAAATTGTGACATTTTGAGATCGACCATTCTACCAGGTTCCAGCGGCGCTCTTTCCCAGCTGTGATAAGCGCGGGTGATGAGTGATTAGTTTAATTACTGGTGATAAGTTGATACATCGATGGGGATAGCCTAGAAGATGTTGCCTCAAGATTCGGGCACAGGACGCCGAGACGCGGCACATGAAGAGACAGGGTAGTGGTTTCCCGGGGCGTTATTTGACGCACGCGCTGATGCACGCACAGAGCCCTTTTGACCTCAACACGCAGCGCCACAGCCCACCACACCATTATACTATTTGTTTATAACCAAACAGCCACTCTTAAGATACGCCAAATTTTGGAGCAAATAGATTTTTTTAAAAAAAACAGCATACATCATGCCAATTTGCACAGGATTGCTCAAGAAATTAAAATCCTTGGAAATTTTATGGTCAATGGTTCCTTGGTTCCCCCCTTCGAAATGTAGAGTAAAAATCAAAGCTTGTCCAACCATTATGTATTGTCATGGAGAAAAAGAGAGTGGATGAAGAATCTTTTGTTATAGAAATGAAGTGTGCAGTCACGAATAATATAGCCTTGCATGATAATTGAACACCATCCATATCCACCTCGACCTCGTATGATTTTAAGTACATTAAAGGCCTCTATAGGATTTCAAAAGTGCTAGCTCCTTTCACTAATATACTCTATTTGTTCCGAAAAGAATGACATTCTATAATTTTTCAGACATATTAGGAGTGGATGAAAAAAAACGCATATGCCACGGTGCCATTTTAGAAAGTGAATCTGTTTTCATTTAATTATGCATGGATGCATATAGAAGATATTTCTGATTTGTTATGCATGCATACTATAACATAAATCTTTATGAGACAAATTTTGAACTCTAAAACATTGCTCTTTTCAGGACGAAAGAATATTTGACATTCTAAAATTTTCTATGGTTTTAGAGGGAAAGTTTTGGCCTCAGTTTTTATATATTAAACTATTGTTAAATTATATATAAATAAATATATGACACTATGAAAGTTTGTCGAGACAACTTTTTGCATATGACATTTAAGTTTCCAATTTTTTTTCAAAATATCAACAATCAAAGTTACGAATGGAAAGATCAACCAAATTTTAATCAAAATATCAAGCATCTATGACCTTAGGTAACAGAAAAACATGGGAACAATAAGAAAAAAAGTAGGTGCGTAGCATACAAAGAAAATAAAAAAATATTAAAGGATTAGGAGCGATACTCGCTGAAAAGGGAACTAGGAGGAATTTCTCCATGAATTTATATTGGACACGAGATTATGCCTGAATGGAGTGTTTCTCCGAAGCAAGCAAAGCTGGCTCATAGTGTTCTCTCAACTCTCATTACGAAACTTGTAAAAGGAAAATTGCATATCATAAGGGCTTTGGAGAGATGCTCGCAAAAAAAAGGGATCAGGACAACTTCTTTCCCATAATTTGTATTGGACACGATATTATTATGCTGAAAGGAAGGGAGTGTCCCTCCAAAACAAGCACATCTGGCTCATAGACATAGTGTTATCTCAACTCTCATGACGAAACTTGTAAAAGGAAATTGCATATCATAAGTACCTTGGAGAGGAAAACTTCAGTATGATTAAGCACAAACTAAAGCATGCTTGTTGGGGACTTGGGTACGTGTGATAATGCCCATCACGGGCACGAATATGTAGTTTATTCTACCTCTATGGTACTGTCACTGAAAAGATATAGTACAAAACCTGCAATCACGTCCTTTCATGGCTAAATGATCAATCTCTTCGATGCATATATATATCATTATACAAATAGAATGCATTGATCAGTGAGCAAGAAACTGGACTTTGTCCTAGAATAAATTGGAGCCCAGACATCTGGTAAGGTTATTAATCTGCATGATCAGCCTTGCCAACCAATGAGATCGGCGCACTCGAGTACATTTGATGAGCCATGCATGCGCTGTGACGGTGAGTGCTTAAGGCTAATGATGAGCAATCAAGGTAACTTGCTGGACTAATGGGAACCTTTCGTTCCGTTCCTTAACCTATTCTACTCAAGTAAATTAGAACGCAAGTAACCAGTCAGCCTTGAAATTTGGCAAGGATAGATAGAACCAACTGTTCAAGTCAACAGCTAGCCATGGAGAATATTCCACTGAGCCTGCAAGAGCATCTGACCTCTCGCCACGTAGACAAGCTATTCCAACACGTGCCCACTAGCCCCGTGCCGGGGCTCAGGAGACACTACGGCAGTACGGCTCCAATCCGGCCTTTCTTCCTTACTGCATTGGGTTTAATTCGACTCTAACTAGTGAATAAGAAACCTCCACGACTATACTGCCAAATCAACAACCCTAATTAGAAGTATTTAGGAGATTGAGACCTGAGCAACACATTTAACAAGTTTAATGATCCTAATGTAAACATGTAGCATCTTAATGGCATGCCATGAAAAATCAACCATCACTATATATACTTCACTTTTGTTATTATTATGATTATAAATTTGGTAGGCATAATACGTGTATATATATTGATAGTTCTTAACTTTGCTGGTAGCATCACTTTGGCCTTCAAGTTCTGAAAGGGTCGATTTAGTCCCATAATTCACACATTTAGTTGAATAAATGTTAGACGTGGCAAGCTAAAAGAAATCAAGGAGTTGCATTGTTTCTCTCCTTCCAATCAATTCATCAACATCGTGCATGTGCTTTATTCTTATCAGCAGCTCCACGAACTCAGCTACTCAAGTGGTAGGTATTAAATAAGATGTTAATTTTTTGAATAAATCAAGAAAATATGATAAACTCGAAGTTTGGAATCTGGATATTGAAGACGAGCATGTAGCTTTCACCATAACAAATGTAACCAATCGAGCCTTTAGTTCGTTTTGGTTCAATAAGATAAAAGTACATTTGTTTGTTTAAAATATAAGTAGTTCCACATTATGAAACTATGAAAGTAAATTTTTATGACTATATTATTTATTGGACTAACAAAGTTAAAAAAATTATCTAATTTGTGATAAACTTCACAAACCTATATTTAACATAATTGGAAGATGTATGCTCTTAGTGCAGTTTGTAATAAAGATAGATCAGCTCAAATTCACATAGTACAAATTCATATCCACATTCGGATGTCTATTTTGATTTTGATGATTGAAATTAGAGAGTATATTGTTTTATTAGTGGCACTGAAAGAATACAATCATTATAACATATTCCCTCCGTCCCAAAAAGAAGGTAGTTATGGGATGCGTGCATGTGTTATTTTCTCAACTTTGACTCAATTTGTAGAAAAAACTAACAATATTTATATCTTCAAATAAATTTGTTAAAAAAAACTAGATTCGAAGACCTTTCTAATGATACTAATGATGTATCAGAAATATTAATATTATTTTATATATAATTAGTCAATGTTGTAAAAAGTTGTTTTCTCGGGAAGCAAGAACTACTCTTTTTTGTGGGACGGAAGAAGTAGAAAGTAGAATAAATAGGACAAATGTAGACAAGAGTCACATATAGGAGTAATTTTTTAATAAAAAAACTTATTAACAATCAAATAAAGCATATAAAAAATTTATATTACTAATGTTTTTAAAATAAAGTATGAGGTAGTATTCTATGTCATTAAATATATCAGTTTCAAACTATACCAAAAATAATATATATAAAGCATGGTTTATAATTATGTTTATTCTATTTGAATATCTGATATTTCATCTCCATCCGCATTTATTTTGAATGCAAATAAAATTCAGACCTTAAAACACAATTTAGGTACATCTATTTTAGTAACAATATTAAAAACAAAAATAGATAGATACTCCTTCTATTAAATTTAGAAAGTCATTCCAATTTTTGAAGAGTCAAAACATCTCAAACAACAAAGTACTAACATTCATCATACTAAATAAATATCATTAGTTTTTTCATTAAATATATTTAATCAATGTTATAAACCTTTATAATATATTGTATAATTTTGATCAAACCTAAAATAGTTTGACTATCACAAAAATTAGAATAACTTATACTTTGGAATGAGAGGGAATATTATAAAATTTTGAGAAGAATACTAATTTAGATAGCCACGTAACACCGTGTCTCCACCTATAGCTTGCATGACGAGATATCTATTCTATCCGTATCGTCGACTTCCCGGAAATAGCGGTACGGAGGAGTCGAAAAGGACATAATTAATGGCGTGGAAGAAGAAAAGGACAAAGTGAGGACTGAGGAGTGAGTTACGATGCGAACGGTCAGCTCAGCTCGCGACGGATCCGACCATTTTTCCGCCGTGGCCACCACCCCGCGCGCGGAGCTCTCCACGCGTCCATCCGGAGCCAGGCCAGGCGTCCTTGCTTCTCCCCACCGTCGTCCTCGTCCAGCCTTGCACTGGAGAGACTCTGGAGGGGCAGATCTCCGGCCGGGCTCCGATTGGTTCCTCTTTCCCCGTTGGTAGGGATCCCCTTGCTCGTCTCCTTCTGCAGAAAGAATCTTTTTCCCTGCCGCCGCCACTCAAACCCAAATCCTTTTTTTTTTTTGCCTTTTTTTCGGGTACGGGCATTTGAATCAGACCAGTTCGTCGTGGATTCATTTGCCGCGTTGCGGCGTACGTTTGTTGCGGCTGATTTTTCTTTTGCGAGTGTCAGGTCAGCTGGTGCCCCCTTGTTCTGCATCCAAGAGAAGCGTTCGTTGCAGTTGCAGAGACGCCTGGATGTGGAAAGAAGCGATGGAATCCGATGGAGGAGGATCCACTAGCTTCCGGGGGCTATACGGGAACATCCACACCCCGGTGGTGCTCACTGGCGCCGCGTTTGCGCTTGTGGCTCTCCTCATCTCCCTCTTGCTCATCCTGCAGCACCTCAGATCGTACAGCAATCCAGCTGTGAGTGCAGAGTGCGAGGGTTTAACTTTACATCCCAAAGAAAAGTTGCGGCCCCCTCTGTTTATTGTTAGGTCAAATGTCTCAGATGTAACTGATGTTCGTGGTTTGCTGGTTGGTTTATCGATGTTGAAATATTGCATTTTTGTCCTTGCTGAAATTCTGCAGGAGCAGAAATGGATCATAGCTGTGCTGTTTATGGTTCCTGTATATGCCTCTGAATCTGTAAGTATAAGCTCTGTTAATACTAAGCATTCAATAGTAAACTGTTTTGATAAAATGTTGGTGTAGTTATATATTCAGTTGTTACAAACAAAATGTGGATAGTCAAACTAGTAAGTTTTTCGCTAAGCTTCAAAAGCAGTACTGGTATGGTCTTTAAGATTAGTAATTTCATAGTAGTCCAGATGCTTTGATATAGGGTTTCTTTTTCCTTATAACAGGTACTGACATGAATTGATATCCCATTCCAGTTTCCGATTCTTTTCAGACAATTTCACTGTGGAATTCGAAGTTCTCTCTGGCTTGTGATATACTGCGCAATTGTTATGAAGCGTTTGCTCTGTATGCCTTTGGACGGTACTTGGTCGCTTGCCTGGGTAATTCTACCTTACTGTGCAATATCTGCATCTATAACTCACCAAATGATAGTCTTGGCCTATTTCATGGGAAAATCATTGTAACCTTGTGATGATCAATGGCATATTCATGCTCCTAATTCTGTTAGCTCTCTGAATTAGTTGTTACATTATTCTGCAGGTGGGGAACGGCAAGTGTTACGGTTACTTGAGAACAGGAAAATGGAAGAGCTAAGTGAGCAGTTGCTCGACAGTCAAGACAAGGCACAAGCACATAACCAAAGCAGATTGCGTAATTTCTTTTGTGAACCTGATGCTCTAGGAGAGAACTTATATACAATTATAAAATTTGGACTCGTGCAATATGTGAGCTCTTCTATAATCTGTTGCCTCACCCAACACTGCAAATAATGGCATGCCATAACCTTTTTCTGACAAAATTGCAGATGATTTTGAAGACACTGTGTGCTTTCTTGGCATTGATCCTGGAGCCTTTTGGAGCATATGGAGATGGTGAATTCAAGTGGAACTACGGGTAACTTTTTTTTCGTGTTATTGAAATCAGCAAGACACCTAACTTTAGAAAACTAGAGATAGGGTCAGGTGATCTGCATAGAATTTTTTTAATGTATATTGCATTGCATTCTAGTATTAGGAAGATTTGACATTGGACAAAAAATTATCTTAGCTTTCCGTTATAATAAAAATAAAAGAACTTCTTAAGTATTTCCTTTATAGTGTGCAGATACAGTATATATGCTTCCTTTTATGGAAGCAGTATGTTGCTTATTTTGTTATTTACAATGCATTATGCTTTCTATGCAGGTATCCGTATATTGCTATTGTCATAAATTTTAGCCAGACATGGGCATTGTACTGTCTTGTCAAATTTTACAATGCAACACATGAAAAACTACAGGCAATAAGGCCACTAGCTAAGTTCATAAGCTTTAAGGCAATTGTATTTGCCACTTGGTGGCAAGGAGTCGGCATTGCAATCATATGCCAAACCGGACTCCTGCCTAAAGAGGGCAAAGTGCAGAATGCAATACAGGACTTCCTCATTTGCATCGAGGTAATCTTGTTACCTCCTTGTGAACTATCTTTTCTTCTGTTAAGTAAAACTGTATTGTTATTCTTGTAGATGGCTATCGCAGCTATAGCACATGCTTATGTCTTTAACGTGGAGCCGTACCAGCACATCCCTCTACTTGATCATGGGAAGGTTAGATGTGAGGAAAGTAAAATGGAGGTGAAGGTAGATGTCAATGATGACAGGATCAGCACACCAGCTGCTGTTAAGCGGAAAGATACCCATGTTGAAGCCCCGGGTACCAGCATCAAAGAAAGCGTGCAAGATGTTGTTCTTGTCGGTGGCCAACATGTAATTGATTGTCATATAAAGTTTTTAGTATGTTGGCAGCTGAATTCATCATGTGTAGCAGATGACAATTGGCATTTTGTGTAGGTTGTCAAGGATGTTGCCCTTACCATCTCACAGGCAATTGGGCCTGTGGAAAAAGGTGTCGAGAAAGGCGTCGGGAAGATCCAGGAGAAATTCCACCACATCTCGCTTAAGCCAGGGGACAAGAAAGAACCTGAAGTTGATGTGGAGGAGCACGTCACTGAGAATGTGGTAGACGGCAAACCCATCAAAGTTGACACACAGGTTGAAGTCGAACAAAAGGTGCAAGATGACAGTTGAGGACGGCAAAACTTCTGTGGTTGAAACCGAGGTGGAAATCCAAAGAACAGACAAGGATAATGAATTGAAGCCATCCTTGTTATGCACTGTTCACGTCAAACATCTGAAGAGCATAAAGCTTGGGGCACTGAACATGTACATAGTTTATGTATGTACTCTCCCCCGTGTTCAGGGATTTAACCGTCTGTCTTTTAACACAGCAATTCGAATCACATCCAACTTATGGTTCATTACTGAAGATGTACATATGGATAACAAAGTCCTATCTTGATTAAGCATTCAAGTTGGATAAACAAGTGATGCAGAACCTATACAGCAATGATGCTATTCACATTACCATACAACACAATTGCGCCGACTTGCAGTTGCAGCTGTGCCCTCAGTTTGGCCCACCACAGCACAGCTCCGAGCAGCACTCGAAGCATCCGAGGCAGGCGATTGCAGCACAGGCCTGCGTGAAGACAATGACGCACTGATCGTTCAACTTGCCGCACGCCTTGATGAAGCACATGCAGCAGAAGCAGTCGGCCGCGCGGCTGCAGCAGCCGACGGCTTTCTCAAATATCTCAAATTTCTCCGGCGCTTTGATGTCTCCGAATCCTTCTGTTAGGTTCTCCCTTGTTGCCGCAACATCACCGAATCCGAGTGTCATGCCACGTAGAGGCATCGCTGACCGCTCATCTTGGCTGCTTTTTTTTGTTGGTTTATTCTTCGCCTGATCAAATCAAAAACAAAAAACTTAGTAACAGATTCTAAGCCCTGTCTAGTTTATTAGACTTTGGTTAGCTTAGTTAAGCATATGGTAAGACAATCAGATTGGTTCGAGAATCAGTGTGCACCCAACTGTCAGCCCAAAAAGTTTGTGCCTAAATGAGAAAGTGGAATTGCTAAATCTTATGATCCTCAGTTCTTTGGAAAATATTGCCTTCATATGACAACAATCAAAGTCCATATTTAGAGATGGTCCAAATGAAAATATTCAAGAAATAAAAAATGGATGTTCCTCTCATTCTGTAGTTTGCATTCTCAAGTACTCCTTCCATCCGAAATTATAGGTCGTTTTGGGTTTATTAGATTCATAGACTGTTATGCACTTAGATATACCCCTTGTCTATATGCATAATCATATCTATGCATCTAGAAAAGCTAAAATGACCTCTAAACTGGAACGGAACGGAGGTAGACAGGTAGTAACTTGGATTGACAATAGCAAACCAAATGAACTATAATCCTTGTAAAAAGCATCCTACCTGTTGTGCTGGATCTATTTTGTCCAAGCTCGTTTGAAGCAGGACCATGCGTGTGTACTCAGACGGGAGGCTATTTTGTATGCTTAATTTCACAACCTGTAAATGAGAGCAAAGATATATGTTAAAAAAAGTTAGTACTAAGGGTAAAGAAGAAAAAAGAAACAAGGACATGTCAAAATTTTGTTATTGTATCTACAAAAGGGGTCTTATTTCTCCAGCAGCTTGCAACAGGCTGCATCAACTCTACATGTTGAGATTAAAAAAAAAACTCTACATGTTGGCAGAAAATAGCAATGGTCTAGTTAGCTAGTTATAATGCAGCAGTGACCTTTTTTCTTTTCTCAAACATGGGGGAGAGCTGCATATCTTTGTATTAAAGAGAGGTGATAGAAAGAAATGCACTCCCTTACCAGCAGTGCTGACTGCTGACCTTATTTCACTATTAACAAGAATGGAAAGAAAAAAATCGTAAAAGGAAACAGCTGATCAATACAGTAGTAGCAGACTTGCAACACCAGCATAGCGATTGTAAGAATCCATATTACTATCTCAAAACATTAGCAGTCTAGAACTATTAATACCTTACATAAAGGCAATGTATGAAACTAGAAGCATACAGGCACAGTTTAACTCTTATCTTAATTCCTCCGTTTTATATGCAGCATGCATGTTTCATAGGCAAATCCAGAGCTTGTAAAACTATCACCGTATTAGATAAATGTGTTAAGTGCTTAACACCAAGGAAATAGTTATACAATGATCTGGTCATTCTCTCACAGTGTACTAATAGTTTTTTTAAAGACATTTAAACACTGCCCTAAAACAACCACATCAGTTATATCAAAACTTAATACCCTACTTGTAGAGCTTCATTTAAGAAAATTGAGCCAGTAGCAGATGTAATTATAGCATTAGCTTGCAACGGATTCCATTACCTTTCTCTCGAGCTCCTTGTTCTCCAAAAGCCATGCTTTTGCTGTGAGAAGATCCATCTGTTGCTTTGCCAACACCTGAGATTCGAATGAAAGTAGATTACTTGTTTGTTTCAAGGGGTAATTTCTTATATGCCAGAGCAAACTTTAGTTCAAGGGACAATGGATGTGCATAAAACTTTGGTTATGTGCCTAAGTGTGCCAGTGGCAGGGAAGACAAAGGTTCGAACAAACTTTGATTAAAGAAATTACATTTATAAATTTATTGATTTAATGTTCTGCTCGGTTACCTTTGTTAATGTTGGTACTTATCCTTAACTGGAAACTTGGAATGATGCATAAAACAGATTACTAAGCCGCTTGCAATATATATACTTAAACTGTTACACTAAGCTTCTTGGGGTGAAGAAGCCACTTCAAATTAAATGCAATTCAAGTTCAGCCTTAATGTACAGGGAAAATAATTCTTTGTTTTGACAGAGGTATCTGTATCAGCAATGAAAAAAGAAATGACTATCAAAGTTACACCGCTACCTCTATTTGTGTATTTCGTTGATGGATGTGCGTCAACTGCTCAAGCTCAACAACTATAAAAACAACCAACTGGGAAAAATAACTGCATGACTGGAGTTTCTTACTTTGTCAAGAGGTATATCCTTTACATGTTGGACTTTCAATTCAATTGATATTTCACTCATATCAGCCAACTGACCCTTCGCGATGAGGGTCTCCGGAAGCTTGCCATGGTACCTTCCAGAAACACAGAGTGGATATTTTGCAGAAATATCTGGAATGTATTCAGAATCCACCTGATTGGAAAAAGAAAAGCTTGAATGTAAGAAACATAGTTTTCCAGATAGGGGAGCTCATGTCTAAGATATGGCAACAGTTCATTCAAAATCAATCAACTGTTTATTGCAATGACAATGACCTAAAAATAGATGCATATGCAAGGTAGTCCTTTTTCAGAATAGCTGTGCAATCAATGTGATTCATTGTTTAAATAGTTGATCTGGCTTTTTACTATCCACTTTCCAGTCTAATATACCAATTGGTATGGACAGTTCCTTCCTAGTTGAGGTTGATCTGAGTGCATGATGTAATTGAACAGTTAATTTGAAAGGAGGCAATTCAGATTGCATTAGTCGACGTCAACTTACGTCAGAACAATAGCAAAAAAAATGGACATGATTGCTCTTTCACAGAAATCAACAAATCAGTGAAAGTACATTAAAAATAGCTCACCTCAAAATCTTGAATATGTTTTATGCCATCAATGGAAATATTTGAAACTATTGTGCTTGAGGCTTTCTGGAACCATTGAGCCATTCGAACCTCAATTGATCCTGAGGTGAAAAAAAATCAGCTATACTGATTTGATTAACTGCCTCAAACTGTATAATGTATGTCAGTCAACAACATATTAACTTCCAAATTTTGATACTGGAAAAACAACATAGCCTTATTGTCCAAGTAAATTGGGTTAGGCCAATTTTTATCATGCAATAGTGAAAATTATTTTTTTATAAATTTAATGAACTTTGTCTTGACTTTTGCTAGGGAAGTAACAAATATGGTATTTGAAATTATCGAAATGTTGTCTCTGCTGATCTCAGAGGCAAACTACAGTAGAAAATATAAAAGAAGAAAGAAAACATAAAGTTCGGACCAAAAAGTTAGCATAATGAAACTTCTGAATTTTCATCATTAGATACTGTGTATTTGTGTAGAACAAGGGGAGAGTTGTGCTTCCAAGATAAAAGGGAGAAACATGTAAATACCTGTATCAAATGCAGCAGCATAGTGACCCTTACCAATTGATGCCAATATCCTCAAAAAATAGTGGTTGCAATATGAACCTTTTATTTCCAATGAAATAGAAAGAATTAGAATAAGTATCTCACAAGTAACTTAACAATTATGAATTAAACCTTATGCCCACCACATAGAGAACAAGAACAACAACATTGCACTTTAGTTCCTTCACAATATTTAAGGACTACGCTTAACAAAATTGAGTGGTATAAAAGCAATCAACTTAAACAGTAAATATTTCCCTGGAATGATGCTGGCTGCAGAATAGTATCTCATACTTCATACATGCTCTAGAAAACCACCACTGGTTTTCCTACATCGTTTAGCCTGACCACTTGAGTGATACATAACCAGATAAAGTATGAGAAATTACCTAGTCCAAAGGTTGAAATACGAGGAGACTTAGATCCTCTATTCATGAGCTGAGTTTTCATGGTATGGCAGATATTCCGTTCATCATCAACTGACCCATCAGTAACAAGATAGATTTGTGGAAGAGCATCATGAGAATTTGACAGAAAATTCATCGCCTTATTCCCAAAAAAGAGAAAATATGAGCTACAGTGGTGAGTGGTGACATGAATCATATGATGAATGATAGTTGTTGTAATATACATACCTCACTCAGAGGATGCACAATGTCAATGCCACCACGAGCAACAAAGTTTATGTTCATCCATTCGATAGCATTCTCTATTGTTCTATCATTTACTTGCTCCAAACATGATGAGAATGAGCGAAGCTCATCATTAAATGCTATTATGTTGAAAACATCTCCTTCAATAAGATTAGAGAGAGCAATGGACATGGCATTCTTAACACTATCAAGTGGCTTTCCTTGCATGCTTGCACTTGTATCCACGATATACACAACGGCCTTTCTGAAGACCTATCAGATTACTCAAATGAGATACATTAAACTAAGAGGGGAACAAATATTCTTCATGCCACTAAATAGAGTCACTGCTACCAAGAAATAAACGATTTCAAGCTAGGGTTAAAAAATATATCAACATGTCTGATAAACAACATAAATCAAAAGCACGAGAAATTTAGGTCTATGTAGTATTGAAAAAAAAAAAAGTAATTTTGAATTCAGCTTGCTATAACCTTGTACCTACTAACTTTACTTCTCTTCTTAACCCTCAAATGTTATCCAGTAACAAATGTTTACAAATGATGCTGAGATAAAGAGGCAATAACCAAGGAAAAGAAGCTACCTTTCTGTTCGCATTGTTTCCAGGTAAAAGAAAAAGGCAGAACATGTCTCTGTCATCATAGTCACGCAATGTTGAGGGCTGCACAAGAACTCCACCAGACAAATCACCAGAGTAAACCTATAGACATGACAAAAAGATATGTTGAGTAAAACATGAAAACTAAAAGAGGTCATTCTCATCTCCACAACTCCACTGCAAGTATTTAGTAAAATTGGGACAATGAACTCAAAGCATCCATTCCAATATTAGATGGGTCCTTTTTTTTTACAAACTCGCAGAAGATCTGCCCGCCATAATATTGATAAGGAAAAAGGAGGTGTCAGTACATTGCCTTGCCTTGTTGAACAAGGCAGCGAAGAGCAAACAAAGTTACAAAGAGAGAAACCAGAAAATAAATAAACCAAGCACAGTACAAGAACCAACATAACACAAGAAACCGGTGGACTTAAAGGCCTGATCACTAGTCATTAAATAGAATGAGGATGAAACTTTCAGTGTTGTAAAAAAATGAAAACATCAACTGACCCTGCAGGCTATTACAAAATTAATTTTTAAAAGAAAGGAGGTCTTGCACCTACATGGCTGTCCGTGCCAAGAATACAGATGCTCAACTCTACTATACTGGACAGCAATCATAGCATAACTTTGGTCAGAGTATCAAAGTAAAATTGTGTGGTGTTTGTCATTTGCATATTTGTTCTATACAAAGCCCAGAGACTTATGATCATGATAAATGAGAGATTGATTAGAAAATTCAAACTAGAAGTATTTCCGCCTTCAGATCTTAATAAATAAAACCAATTATGCTTTTGATATTTGAATGATCTCAGATACAGGACTGAGAAAGACCACAAGCATAAACAGAAATATCAAACAGGTATACGACTCAATATGTGAAGGTGCGGGGTGACTTACAGTAAATGTGAAGGTAAAATCTTTGGTTGACCAATTCTCCACAGCAGCTTCATGCAGGAACGACAATTTCTCACCTTGCCGGCCTTTTTCCTGAAACCATGATAGGAGGTCATGCTGTAATTATATGTTGCAGAAGTTTTCCTAGTATCACCAACAAAAGCAGTAAATACTTTATTACCTTCAAGGGGTGGCTTGTCCCCTGCAATATAACCTCTTTACTCACACCAGTATTCACAGTCAACTGTATTTTCTCCTTTTTCATGAAAACCTTTGGCAAAGGATTCACAAATGGTGGAAAGCGAAAAGGAACTTCAACAGTAAACCGGCCATTGTGATATAGCAACTTCTGTGACCACCTGATTGTGGCAAAAATATCTTCTCCACCCCCAACCTGGAGAAATAAAAACAAACAAATCACCAAAGGGACAACTTGGCTGACAGATGCTTGATACTTCACAAGGTAGCAGTTGGCAGTGATTGTAGAAGTGCATAGAAAGTACCTGTGGTATTGTCAAGGAAAACCATTCCTGTTTCAAAAGACCCCCGCTCTCGGGCATGGAAATCTTCACAGCACTGTTATCCTCTGTATCAATTACATGAGTATTGTACGATTTTTTCCCAACAGTAACCTCAGCGCCTAGAATTGAACCCTATTAGTGAAATTATTCTTAGATTGTGGCCAGCAGAAAATCACATGAAGAACTGATAGAGATAAATAAGCATTGAAAAACATTGCCAATGAAACTAAGTAGCATAGATATATTTTTATTAATCAAATGCTTACAGTCGTGCATGTACATTAATCGATATTGAAGAATCTTTACCGTACGCACACTTATGGATTCATAAATAAGATTGGTTTTCTCTTATTGTTTTGTTGGCATCATCAAGTTGCTTTATTTTTAACTCACAAAGAAAATGGGTTGTTAAGTTCAAAACAATTGTATGATCAAAAGGAACAGAACACTAAAAATGAAAGAAATAAAACTTCTTTATGCACAATATCCAGAAGTTCGACAGAACCAAACTTCTCTAAAGTTCTTGTCAACCAACATCAGAATACAGAAAAACTATTATATCATAGAGAGAATCAAGCTTCTGTTCCAAATTAATTATCCGCCGCATGATTTCATTGTCTCTAAATTACAGTTGAAGATGTGCATTTTGTTTCGGCAGAATAATGGATGACAGTGAAGCGATTCTGCAAAACACTGCGCTACAATAATTAGCGCAAAAGAATGCAAGTGATGTCCTCGATCAAGCGAAAGCGTCTATTGGACAAGTGTAGAGTGACAGCTGTCCTTTTGCGAACCCAATCCGACATGTCTTCCTTGTTGCTTATCTCGTTCCACTGAAAGCAAGGAATGTGTCTTGCTTTGTTGCGAAACCATGCTGGAATCCACCGGCAGAAGAAAGGCAGAGCGATGGATGGCCCAATGCAAGTGGCACCAACGCGCCAGCCAAATGCAACTCAGGAGTAATGACATTATGGAAGTAGGTCCTGATCTTTTGCGCAGTACGGGAGGAGCACAACCCAAATTGCATGATAGTGCACACAGCTAATTAAAGGGCCCCATCCACCTAACACGAATCAAACTGGCAGCGGAACCACCCAACGCTGATCCTTCCAACGCCGAGCCGAACTATACCCAAAGGCGAAATCTAGCACAGCAGCAGCACCAGCACATTGCGGAAAACAAAGCGATCGGGGAAAGGGAAACAGCAGGGGGTGGTGGTGGACCTGGTGTCCCATGGGCAGGACGATGCGGCAGGGGCAGGCGCGGCTGCGGGTGACGCAGTGGAGCCACCAGCGGACGCGGAGGGAGACCTCGGCGGCGGCGCAGCCGGCGGCGGCGCAGTCGACGCGGAGGTCGGCCTCGCGCATCTGGAGCGGGATGAGCGCGGGCGGGTCGAGGCGGCCGTAGACGTGGGGCTGGTAGCTGGGTACGTCGGGGCTGTCGACGGAGCCCGGGTCGACGACGACGGCGTAGGCCATGGGCCCCGCGGGGAGCAGGTGGTGCAGCCACGCCGAGTGCGCCGCGGCCGGGTCGTCCCGGTCCATCCCCTGCGGCGGGCGCGGCGGGGGCAGGTGGCCCCCGTCCGGCAGGACCAGGCGCTTGGTCAGCTTCAGGCCGTCGTCGACCGCCCGCGCGAAGGCCTCCTCCATGGATGGCCGGAGGAGCGGGGGCGGCGGAGGAGGAGGAGGAGCGGCCGGGGATTCGATGCAGAGGAGGTGGGGCGAGTGGCCGGGAGGTCGGGGGATCGCACGTTGGTTTTAAGCGTGGTTTAAGGGAAGTAAACTAGTAGTAGTACTAATCAGGTGTGGATGGGGGGAGGAAGATGAGGCGAGAGCACGAGGCTCTCCAGTCTCCAGCAGGGTGAGGGGGGCGCGGTGAGATTACCAGCCGGGCATGGGGATGGACTGATGGTGACACTGAGGTCTGCTTCTGCAGCAGTCGTGGGAATCGGAGTACAGTAAAAAATGACGTTGGAAGAAAAAAAAATCTGTGAGGGCAGAGTTGAAAAAAGCAAAACTGGTATATCTATATTTTCTGAAGGGAAAAAAAGGAGGGGCGCTGGGGCGGTGAGGTTACCGGAGGCCGCTCGCCTACGGGCTACGGCGTTGTTTGTCTCTTTGGCATCGCTTCGCTTCGCCCGGAAAGCGACCCTGTTGGACCACCGGACCGTCGGCAAGGGCGGGGCCCACGGGCCACACGACGAACGTGGCGCGTATCGCGCGCCCACGCGCGTCTTGCCTAGTGCCCCAGGGCCCAGGAGGCAGGGCTCCGGTGACCACGAGGGCCAGCGCGCCTGGCGCCCGTTACCGGTAGCGGTGAGGGGATCAGTAACGGCTAGTAGTTCGGTGGACCGCGCGGAGCTCCCGGCAGAGCAACGGCAAGGCCGTCGAGATCTGCAGTGGCGTCCACGTGCCAGAGTGGAGATGAAGACAAGTACCACAGCGTCAGTTTCGGACTTTCGGTGGGAGGGTTGTCCTAAGTTAAATTTTGTAAACTATGACTGTAAATAATTTTTTAAATATTAAGTTTAGTAATATAAAAATAATATGAGCATATTTGTATTGAAATATAGTTTGAGAAAAGTAATTTTAAAATATATTTAACAAATATTTTATACTAAAAAGTATTAGTCAAAGTTGTGTTTTGGAGACCGTGTCAATGTCCTAAACGTCTTCCTTTACCAACCCGGAGGGAGTACTAGTCATCACAACATGTATAAGGGTGTTTACCACTGCTGTATATTCGGCACAAATAGACCGTTCGAACAGACAGCTTGTATAGTGGGCTGTCTGATTAGCTGTTGCAGGATATTTAATTCATCATTTAACACACAAATCATGGTGATCTAGTGCACACCTGAAGGGTGTTTGGCTGCTCTAGCAGCCGCTGCAGCTGCATCATCTACCCATATATTTTACTGTAGATTCTGCTACTAGAAGCTGCAGCTGCAGCCGGCAACAGTGCAGCCGAACACGACCTTAATCTTTGTAGCCATTTTATTACCCATATATATCTACAACAAACATATTTCTTTTTTCTCATTTCCTTTTCTTTTTCTTTTTCTCTCTTTTTTTCCTCTTTTTTTATCTCCCTTTCTATTTTTTTTTCCTTTTTCTCTCTTTCTTTCCTCTCTTTCTCTTTCTTTTTCCTTTCCAACTCACCATGCCTCGTCTTCTTCCTCTCTCTCTCCTGTCCGTCATGGCTGAGCCACTGAGCTCAAGCCGGCGGCTATTCTGGCCACCAAACTCAGATCCGAGGGCATGGGGAGAAAGAGAGGATTTGATTTGGGGACTTCCTGGTAGAGCTGCTGCAGAGAAGGGAGAGGGCCACGGGCAGCCATGGATGGCGTCCTCTGGGCTTGCCGGCATCGCGAGAAAGAAGAAGAAGACCGAGTGCGGTGGCTCGGGGCGAGTTCGTAGGGGATCTCCTACGCCGACGACGAGGAAGAGCAGGTCGTACAACGGGGCGACCAGCCGGCGACCCGCGTTGGAACACGCGCCCGAGCCGTAGATGGACGAGACGACGACCTCGTTTGGGAGTCGGTGCCACAGGAGTTTCTGAAAAAAATCATCTGCATGTCTACGACACTCAACGACTTGTGTACGTAGCCTCAAAACTGTAAACTTGTTGTACGTACCCTCAAAACTGTAAACTTGGAGACCCGTGCAAGCCAAGGGTTATGGTGATGACCCTCTCATCTCATCCCAATGACACTCCCTCCTCTCTCCTCATAAATAACCCTGCCATGTAGGAGTAAGCAAATTTGCTAATGTGGCATGATATTTAATGTCATGGCACTCCTTCATGACCCTTCCACTGAGAGTGGCCCCAGGCAAAAAAAAAAGTCCAAGCAAGGGTTGCCTGCTGTTGTTGCTACTTTTGGACTGAGCGCGCTAAGCCGCTACCTTTGCTTGCTTTCTATCCATGCTGTTGTTGGCGCTAAGGCCACTCCCAACCCATAGTGTCTATAGGCGATGTCTATGTTGTCGTATTATCAAGACATCACTATAGAAGCTATATTCTACAACCCATGGTTTCTGAGCGTGGCTCCCTAATAAATCCACTCTATTCTATCTTCACTAATCATATTTGTTTCTCATTTAATATGAAGAAATTATACTCCCCAAATGCATAACTTGATAGTATCTATTGCATAGGTTCTTGTGTAGACATTGGGTCTCATACAAGATCCAGTTTCTTCCTTTTTCTCATTCTCTCTTATTTATTAGAGTGACACATAAGCAAAGTGTCATATGTGGCAACATAATAATGCTATGGAAATCATCCTACATGGAGTGTCAGGAATGGCCTAACGTGGTCCATTAAAGTAATTAATTTGCTTCAACACAAAAAAAGATATGAAGCTCGTATTCTCTCTCTGAGTGATACGGATACAGTGCTTAGGCTATCCGCACTCGTTGGCCTCTATTTTCAACCTCTAAAGGAATATTCTCATCTAGTCATCAAAATTTCAACCTCTATCTCAACATTTCCCGCAACGATCAACCTCTGTATCTCAACCTCTAAACCAACTAATCTATATTTTATTCAATCATTTCAACTACCATCTTTTCTCTCCCCTCCACCTTTTCTTTTCCATAACATTTCCTCCCTCTTTTCCCTTTTCTTTTTTTATCTAGTCCTTTTTTTCTTTCTTTCCTTCTCTTTTTTATTCTTTTTTTCCTTTTCCTTGTTTCCTCTCTATTCTTTTTTTTTCCTTTTCCTTGTTTCCTCTCTATTTTTTCCACCCAGCGGCCAACGCATCCAGGCAGATATTTCTCGTCCCTCGCTCTCGCTCCATCTCCGTGACCTTCGCTTTCTCCGCCGCCCTATCCACTCGGACTCTCCGCCGCCGAGGGCCGAGGCCGCCATCTCGCTTGCTCCTCCACGGACGTCGAGGCCGCGCCACCCTTTCCTCTACTCCCCCAGCGGCGGTTTCCTCGTGGATCTAGTGTAGGAGGCGAGGAATCGGAGGAGGTGGTGGCGGAGCAGGAGGTGGTGGCGAGGAAGAAGAAGGCCGGTGCAGCTTGAGTCCGGCGGCGCGGCGTAGACGGCATCTCCAACTCCGACGCCACCTCCGCTCGCGTTGCTGCTGCACGAGCTCCGCCGAGGCGTGCGGGATCTCCAGCGGCCTCCCTCGTCTCTCTCTCCATCCGGCCTCCCTCGGTCCCCTCTCTCTCCGCTCGCCGGCTGGGTGGTTGGGAGAGCGCGGCTGCGTGGGGACGCTGGGGCGAGAGCGAGCGACGGCGGCGGCGGAGAAGGGCGAGCGAGCTGGTCGTTGGCCCGATCCCCTTTCTCTCTCCCATAGCGGTGGCCTGGAAGACCGCTTGGAATACCAGTTCGAGAGACAGTCGCTATTTTACCGGCCGGCCCTATAGTCCCCGCTGCGGAGAAATATACGGTAAATTTGACCTCCAGATCGGGTTGCCGGTCGGCTCCCAGGCCCCAGTGCGGAAGCAAAGTGAAACCTTAGCACCATGCCTATCGCAGTGGCGCAACCAGACGTGCTTATCATCAAGGCAAGGCAAGATGAATTATTAGTCAAGCTTCTCGCCATGTGCTCAAACGGCGCCCTCACCACTGACATCCATCTCTATCGTCGCAGGCCTGAGGCCCCCACCCTGATGATATGGGCATTTACTGCTCCTTTTTCTGATGACGAAGCTAAAAGCTTCGTTTCAGGCGCATCTCGCTAGTACAGAGAACAGTTCTAGGCCCAATCGTGGGCCTATTTTCCCAGCGCACAAAGTGGCTCGTTCTTTTGACTTACCACAAAATAATTTCTTTACTATATAAATTACCCCCTCTCCAAAAAAAATGTATACTAAAAATTGCCGGCGATGGGAATGGGGCAATTATGGGCCCATTTTTCCAGGACATAGCTGATGATGAAGAGGCTGGGACGATGGGCCAAACAAAGTTGGGCTGAAGCTAGGCCGAGCAGGCTCGCTAGTGTTTTTTTTCTTTACAAATATGGAAATTGAGTTATCTCAAAAAAAAATATATGGAAAATTGAAGATCTATGTTAAATTTATGTAGCCATTTGAAATGTACTATGTTCAAAAGGCAAAATTTCCACGGAGAACTTTGGGAACATTATAATAGGAGTAAGGGTTCGTGATATTAGAAAAAAAAAACGCGCGTGCCTCCTCCGATGGCGCCTCGGTTGGCAGAAACATGTTCATCTTGCAGTGTCCACGAATGGTTCCAATGTCACCACCTCTTATGCTAATATAAGCAACCAAAAACCGACGGTGCCACTGCCACCATTTCGACGAAGGCAAAAGCTGCACAATAGTTTTGGGTGTTGCATTTGCCACAATGCTGTTTTTGTGGCTGAGGAGCGGGGACAGAGACTGCAGCTTCCACCTCTCCGTCCAGGGCTTCATTTGCGTTTGCATGTTGGCCTTTTTTTTTTTTTTTTTTTTTTTTTGAGAAACGCATGTTGGTCAGTTAGTTGATTACAACAGCATGTGCTACCTAGCCCAAACATATGTTTGAATTGGATCCCGGCCAATTGTGGCCTGTAAAGTGCAAGTCCATAGGACTGGAAAGCCTGATCTGATGCTGGCCGATACAACTGCGTTTTTTGGATCAACTAAATAATTGTATGATTGTATGTGATTGTAGTTTATTTATCTTTCTAAGTTATTTACGCACAAGGCCATTTATCAAGTTTTCATATATCGATCGATCCAATGACCCAAAATAAATATAACTTAGAGTACATCTCTAGCCATGCCACCTGATGGAACAACCTTCATAGCATGCGGTGTTTAACGTCGATGTCCAGATATTTGTGGGTTCAAGCCTCGGAACAACCACTATCCATACCGTCCCAATGCAAATTTGCTTCATTACGTGCAATGTGTGAAAAAAAATAGGAAGGAGTATATTCTCCCAGCCTTTGCATCGACCAATGCATATGCAAATGTTGTTTATTTTCTCAGCGCCAGTATATATGTAGAATTGTAGATGAATCTCGTTTCTGATTTCAGCACTGAGTCCAGCAGTTGCATGCTCCGTGGTTCAAAAGTTCAAGCAATTGGTTGCAGGCTTGCAGCCCACGCGCGCTGTGGGTTGCTGTTGCACGACCAGGTACTGTCACGCACGACATGCATTGCCGCAGCCAGCATTCAGCAACACTCGTGGCACGAAAGCTCACTGTGAGCTGCCGATAATATCCATCCATCAAAGCCGTGATCCTCGATCGTTCATCAGGCAGCAGCTAGCGCATCTACTAAAGCCACAGCACGCCGGCATGCAAAAAAAAAAAAAAAAAAAAAACTCTCCGTCTCTCCTCTTCCACCGTACGTCACCATCATCGATCGATCATAGGCACAGACAGCATCGCCGGGCGCAGCACGCGTCGCTGCAGCAGCTGGGGCAGCCACCGCACGACGAGCACCGCGGGCACCCGCCGCCGCAGCCGCAGCAGCCGTCGCACGAGCAGCGCGGGCACGGCGGCGCGCAGCACCCACCGCCGCCGCCGCAGCAGCCGGCGGACGCCACGCGGCACTGGCAGCCGCCGCAGCCGCAGCAACAGAAGCAGGAGGAGGAGGAGCAGAGCTTCCGCAGCTGCACGCCGCCGCCGCCACTACAGGAGCAGCAGCAGCTGTTCTTCGCCGGCGGCGGCCTCATCGTCGTCTTCACCTGATGGAACGGCGAGCACCCGCCGGCGCCGCAGCAGCAGATCCACGACAGGTAGCTCAGGCAGCTCTTGGCTCTGCATCAACACACACGCACGCACGCACGCAGACGTTGGTTAATTACTACAATACTACCACGGTGAGATTGTGTTGATTAAAATGTTTAACCCAAGAGACAAACGGACAAACACGATTTTGATTGAAATCATGACTGTTAAAGATGACAGATCAGATGCAGGAATTATTAAGCCAATTGTGGTAACAATGAGTTGATGTTTCTGAAAAGTGTCACTGCTAGATGCTTTATTAGTGTAGGCAACGACAGGTTTAGCAATTATTGAGGTGCAGATTAAGAGCGAGTTGATCCTTCTGTCAGTGTTGCACTAAGGATGGTAGTTTTTTTTTTCTCTTTTTTAAAGAGGTAGTTCAAGTGACAAAAGGACAAGTGACTTATCAAAGTTTTGTATGGTGTGGAGGGGTTGCAGATTGATGACAAGTAAAGTTAGCTAGCAGTGTGATGATCTAAAAAAGCTTCATATATACACAAATTGATCTGAATTTGCACTCGATTTCACATAATGGACGGACATATGCTGTTTGCTTATTAAGCAGATCGATGGGTGTCATTTTAGTCAGCTAGCTAGTTTTAGTTTTTATGTCTACTTATGCCGATCAACTGAGAGGTAGCATGTTTAGACAGTATATTTTATGGCCTTCGTTCTGCTATCTAATAATATTAAGAACCGGGAATAAATTCAAGAAAGTACCTAATCTTCTTCAGAAACTGCTGAGATTGATCGTTGCTTCGTTTCTCTGACTGACTGCTTTCAAACAAATATAATAAGAAAAATGTACCATTTATGCTAAGCTAAAGACAAATTCTCAACCTGAAAATCCATACATCGTTATGAATGGATCTGGGTTTCTTCCCACAAACTCATCAACCCTGCAAAAATATAAAAAAAGGCAATCAACATAAGTCCTATGTAGTAATATTTCTTGTGAAATGAAAAAAGGCACTACAATACAAGATCCCCTGGACGTAGTAACATCTCGCTTACTCTTTGCAGCATCTGGAGGCAGCGTGGACCCCCTCAATGGCACTTATTTCACCCTGCAATGAATTTAAAATTAAAATTTTAGGGATCACTCCAGGATGACAACATTATAATATTGGCAATAGTAACACTGCACAGCATGCAAGTAAAAGCCATGTGTTCAGGCTGTCAACTTTTCAGGTGCTGTCTGGGATAATTTTAACACACAGCACATTCAAAGACGAGTAATGAGGAAAATCAGGGGGCTTTCCAATATATTCTAGCGAGATTACGGCCGTACACCAGCACATTGTTATCAATGCAACATTATGATCTGAATAAAAAAATGCAACATTATGATGGAAACAGAATAAACGTATGAAACTAATTATACTGCTGATTAAATAGAAGAGCAAATTATAACAAAAAAACACTACTAGCTAGTATAGTACATTTGTACAAAGTTAATTTTTTTTGCTCCAGGATCAACACATAGCATATACGACTATAGGAGTGCGTGGGTTGTTGTAAGTGAGGCAGAAGAGCATCAATTGTATTCGAATAAATTTGTGAATACATACTACATTAACAAATCCTGCCATACTGATGGCACGTATGTAGGCATGGCCCCGGCATGCAAGGCTGTGTTTTTGCAGGCTCATCCGGCAGTAAATAACACTAATTAACAAATATTTTTTTGCAGGATATTTTATATTTGCAGCGTGAGCAGACTGGGCAGGATGAGTAGTTGGAAATCTGGAGCAGTCCCAATATATACCATCACAAGCAACTTCTATGTATGTCGTCCGGTGTATATGTGCTAGATGCTGCCACTTAACACGTCATGCGTATATAAAATAAATTAATAGCAAAATGGCTAGGAAAGTGAAAGCGTGGTAGCTACTTATTTACTCCCATAGAATACTTAGCTAGCTGTGTGTATATGGTACCTACGGTATAGCGGTCAAAGTCAAAGTGACTCCTACATGATTATTAGTCAAACCGTGTGAGCCCGGCGGGGGCTTGATAAGCTGTTATTTAATTAACAAACAGTGCATGTCATATGATATGAAGGAAATGCCATAGCACATCAGAGCGTGGCCCTGCTTGTTGATCGTAGCTATAGAGATTATTAGTAGATCCCAGCTAGAACCCCTTAAACCCTAGCTAGAAAGGTCCAAAGCGATGGAGTGGTGGAAATGGTAGGCAAAGGGAATAAGAGGAGCAGAGTTAGCCTTGACGCGCGCGCAAATCCATGGTACGATCCGCACGTGCCCAGAGGCGGAAGGCCCCAGCCAGAGATTAAAACTGACGGCCCTTGATTAATCTAACCTTTGAAGCTAACGGTCTTGTCAATCGCTGCCTAGGAGAGTAGCATGCATTTCGGTTCTCATCGGTCCCCTGGAACTGGAACCAACGACTAGTGATTTCGTTGACCAGGGACGCTTTTGTTTATATATACTATATACTTCATATATGTATACACACACACACACAATCATTATATCATCTACAAATCTCATTGTCTTTTCCAAACAAAAGTATGAAAGAAAGATAAAATGCAGCGGGGCAGTAGGAATTAGGAAGTGTATGCTGGAGAAAAGGCATGCAACAGATAGGATGGGTGATGCAAAGACCTGAGGTTAATTGCAAGTTAACCGTACGAGAAGACGATGAGCGCGAGTTGTGGTGGAGCGTGATCAGGATTAAATTCGAAGTGTATGCAGGGGTTTTCAGATTGTAGGAAAAGGCTACAGGTACGTACCTCGAGGAAGCCGATCTCCCGGTGGAGCGCGTCGACGGCGAGCTGCAGGCGGTGGCGGCCGCATGGGTCGGGCGAGGCCGGCGGCGACTTGGGCCTGGGCGCCGCCGCCATCGCCGCCATTGCCTCAGCGCTCCTTCCTGTGATTTATTTGGGTGGCCGGCCGATACAGTCGAGCTAGCTGCCGCCGCTGCTGGAGTCGATGCTGACGAAGCTAGCTGCTTCTGCTGGAGGTGGTGGATGGCCTGGCGAGCTAGCGAGCGATGATTGATGAATAAAAACAAGATCGAAGAGAAGGAGAATGATGACGGAGAGGTAGCTAGCTGCTGGCCGGATGATTAAATGGCAGCAGCAGCAGCAGCAGCAGCGGAGCGAGCCGCAGGCGAGCACATGGAGGGAGGGAGGGAGTCTGCGGGGGTGGTGCCGAGTTGCCGTTTTCGGGCGGCAATGATGGAGGGGAGAGAGAGACGCCAAGCCTTCGTTTCCGGAATACTAGTGCGGCCGAGACGAGGGGCCCTCGGCGTCGGCGGGCAAGCCGGCCGGGGAGGGAAAGAAAGGAGAGGAGGGCGACGACGGAAGGGAGCTGGCAGCTGCTGAGCCGCCACTGTCACTGAGACGGGACTAGTGTTGTTGCGACTGAGCAAGAGCTGGTAGAATCTAGCACGAGAAAGAGGAGAGGGTGGCAGAGGAGAGAGAGGATGGGGGCTTGAAAGATTGTCGGGGCCGGATCTAGAGAGCGAGAGAGCCGGACGAACGGACGGCAGCGACGGGGGAGTGGTGGGGACGGACGGTGCGTATACTGTTGCTTGCTCCCGGACGGACGCTGCTCGCTGCTGTCGTCTGTCGCGCGCGCGCGCTGGCTGCTACATACATGTGCTGCTGCTAACCTCTACCTCCATGCTGCGCCTTCAAGATATGGTGTCTGTGCGTGTCATCTTTCTTTCAGAGAGGGAGAATCGAGAAGAAGAAAAACAAGACAAGGTCCAATTTACAACCTCCGGGCTGTCCAATTTACATGGCTCCTTTCAATTTTCTCTGGTCGCCGGTGCTGTGTTTTAACTTGCCACTACAGTCAAGCAAAAAATAGAAATGTGACTTTTTAAACTAAATATTTAAAATATATGCTATACATTATTGTTTCTAAAATAAATATTTAAAAGTCATGGTGTTCAAAACCTCCCTTATCACCACAAATAGTCAAAATAAAAATGCAATTTTCTTGGAGAGGAAGAAGTAGGAAAGCAACCTTTTCTCTCCAAATGAGGACAATGAAAGTGCGGAGGCCGGGGGGGGGGTAGATGTGATAAACAATACCATTTGGACTCCAACAAGATAACATCAGCTAAGTCGTAACAAGCCAATTTACTTAAATAGGGAAGAGAGGATGTGATGAGCTCGTAGCAAGCCATTTTACCATCTTATTTATATAGAGAAGGGAGGATGTTATGGGACAGAAGAGAGTACTCTCTCCTTCGAGTGCTAGCTCATAAAGAAAAAGTGGGCTCCATTCTAGAGAGAGAGGCTATGAGACCTAATGTATGTTGATCAATGTGCTACAAGATATATCATCGTAGGGTTATCTTATTGTTATCTCTTATATCTTACATGACTTGGTCAAGCTTAAAGCTAATGTGACAACCACAAGAATCCGTGTGTTTTATTTCGTCGAAAGTGTGCATGAGAATAGGAAGATTACTTGTACGTACAGTTGCTTTTAATTCTCAGTGTGTTGTAGTTTCTTCTTCTAGGTAGCGCATGCCAAAGTCTCGTGTCAAAGATTAATGCGTCCGGATGTATAGGCAATGCATCTATAGATACAAGGCCACCACATCTGTTTACCTATAAACCAAAAACACTCTTCTGCTCATATATTGCCTCTACTTTAGGGGCTGTTTGGAACTTTTGATGGGGACTATCTAGCCTTGCCTGGCGAGGATAGACAGAAGAGCAACTCGTTTGGATACTTGGCAAGCTTACCTCGGGGCTCATGCTATAGCAAGAATTTGCTCGCTTCCGCGCCTCTGCGGGAGAGGGAATTTCGCTCTCCTCACCGGGCAAGGCTACGCTCGCCTCGCTTGGCAAGGTCAGGCAAGGGAGCAAAAGAACCGAACGCCGCCTTAGTACTCCCTTGTTGTGTACCTAGTCAAACATTCAAGCTTGACTAAATCTATATACTATACAATAAACTATGAACATTTATATCTTTGTAGATAGAGTTAGTATAAAAATAAATTCGATGGTTAGTCTTACTTGTTTTGTACCATAATATCAGTGTTATCTTAGAATATGGGTCAAACTTGATTTTTTTTTTTACTATTTAGGAGTGTGAGTTGCTCATTTATATGCATGATAAAACGTTGTAACCGAGTAAGCAAGCAAACGCACCCGAGCCCCGACGCTTGTCAAAGCGGATCGCGACGACGAGGGCATAGGAGTCACATGTGAAGCTAGGGTAGTCAGTGTGCTAGTGGCCAGTGGGATCAGCTGCCCGATCTAACTAACGGCACTGAAACAGCAGGCGTCGTGACTCGTGAGATGGCGCATGGCAGGGCAGGTCCCCGCCCGCCGGGTCCGGATGCGGGTGGTGCGCATGCATTCACGCCGGGCCTCCGGGTGGGGTTGGTTCGTAGACCGGCGCGTGCCCTCCTGCCTGCCACTGCGCGCCGTACTCTTTTCTGAAACACACGATATACGACTGAACTCTGAACATGCGAGCGCGCCCGTGTCCGTCCGTACCCGGCCGGAGTATCCGACTGTACTGTGTCATGCACGTGAGCGAAACGTACGTACTCCTAGCTAGTACGACACTCTAGTTCCGCAGAGCTAGCTAGTCTAGTCTCTTTATTTACTGTACGAAAGAAAAGGAATTTAGGGTGTGTTTAGATTGTAGGAAAAAACACTGTAGCATAAAAAAACACTGTAGCATTCGTTGAGAAACGTGTTTTGTGAGGGAGGAATAGTGAAAAGTTAGAATAAATAGTGAAAACTTGAAATGAATAGTGAATAGTTGGTAATATGAGCACGCCAAGAAAAGGATTGGAGCAAAAACAAGTCGTCATGGTAGTAGGAACAGTAGTAGCGAGCCCTATGCTACGACTGTGCTAATAACTGGGCACAGCACACAGCTAGTCGAGCGTGATCTGCGTGCTTCTTCTCCGTCTTTTTTCACTTGTGCAGTGCTGACGAAAACAGTAGTGCTTATAGCCTTGCTGCACCGCTCTGCACGGTGCAGTCACCACCGAGCCGCACCGGAGGCGCTCTGCTCTGATCCAACGGCGTCCCTGGCCCCTTGGACGAGGAGAAGAACATGGCTGTGTTCAGTTATAGGGTAGAAAAAATATTTTTTCCTATAAAACATGTTATGTGATAGAGCTGAATAAGTAAGGTGGAAAAGAATTTTTTTAAAAAAAAGGTGTTATATAAGAGAATAAATAAAAATTAAAAAAAATACTTTTTGAATGAACACTACGTCACCTCAATATGACGACGGAACACGCGAGCGTCGGGTCCGGCCCGGCCGGTGGTGAATCGATCGAATCTACAGGCAGAGGCCAGAGGCAGGCCTCCCGTCTGCATCGGTCCTGATGACTCAGAGTCAGGAGCATCAACGAAGACGGCTGGGCTCGCTAGCTTTCGGTTTGGACCGGGTTGCAGCGCTATGCGCCTGTGCTATATATACCTATACCGCTATACGCGCGTATGGAGACCAATCAATGTACGATCCGCACATGCATCATGTACTACCGTCCGTAACTGCTAGCTGTACGAGTGCTGTGCGACTATACGCAGGAGGAGTACAGTGTAGTATAACTGTATATGCGTGTGCGTACATCATGGTTAACCAAGCCATCGGAAACCGGTCCGGTTTGACCGGTTCCCGACCAAACCGGTCCGGCCTGGTTGAAAAAACTCCGGTTATCGCTCCCAAACCGACCCAGCAAGCCGCACGGTTTTTTAGTTTGGGAACCAGTAGAACCGCGGTAAAAAAAACCCTGGCGTACATAACGTAACGTTGGCAGCAGCAGTCGGGCTGCATCATGCGTGCTGGACGGTTTTTTTTTCTTTTGAGAGGAGAGCGTGCCTCCTCTGGTTGCCAGAGAGAGGATCGCGAGCCAGGCCGTGCAGTGCAGTGCAGTGGCCTGGTCTGGCTTTTCTGTCTGCTACCACGTCGTTACGTGGAGCTATTTTCAGCCGCACGCCACGCCGGCCCACCACGAAACCATGCAGTGCAAGCTTGGGCCTGGTCCTGGGCCTGGCCTGCAAAAGTAGGAGGTGATCAAAGTGGGCGCCTGCGCCACTACTGCTCCCCCCGTTTTTGTTCTAAAAAGGCTCCTGAGCCGTGCCTGCCCCTATCTAGCATCTACTGTACACCGCAACAACGAAAACGGGACAGGTGCCCACTCTGCAATCACATCCGATCACCATCGTCTCACTGTACTCCTCCTTTCCCTGCATGCATGATTGACAGTGTTTTATTTCATTTTTTCCGGAAGATCTCACTGCTCAGAAACATAAAACACCCAGAAAATGCAGTGACAATACAAAAGTCAAGAGAAGAAGAAAAGAGGCCAAGCCCATTATAAATAAACTGACAGAAATAAACAAAGGAATTACAGCCTCAGGCAGAGCACATGGGGGCGGAATCCTCGACCCCTGATGTACAAATCTAGGCAATATCGTACGTACGTACGTACTCCACCGACGTGCATCTATCACCCCCGCAACTACATTTTACACCTCAGTTTCTTTACACCGATCCATCAGCAACGCATGCAAGCTCGCACCCACCGTTAAAACCCTATCATAGTCACCAATCACCACCATATTCTGCTACGGTTTCGTCTGTGCAGGCATGTGCCACTCCCAGAACTCCTGGCTCTGCCCCGGCGCCGCCTGCCTCCTCGGCACACCCCTCCTCGGTGACCTGGTGGCCACCTTGCTCTGCGCCCGCACCTTCTCCCTCTGGTCACCGTCTCTCCTCCTCGTCCTCTCTTTCTTCGCATCCTCCTGAGCCACCACCGGCTCGCCCGGCGCGTCGTCGGTGGTGCTCAGGAGAGGCTCCAGGTCCTCGACGACCTTGGACATATCGGGCCGGTTCTTTGGGCTCCCACTCAGGCACCGGTATGCCACCAGGGCCGCCATGTGGGCCGCCATGGCGGGGTATTTTCCCTCGAGGGCCGGGTCCATCACTCGGCCTAGTTTTTGCGGGTCCTTGAGCCACGACCTCATGTGCTCCACCAAATTCTGTTCCCGGCTGGGCCGGGTCTTGTCCACCGCCCGCCGGCCCGAGAGGATCTCGAGCAACACCACGCCGAAGCTGTACACGTCGCTCTTCGCAGTGAGGTGGCCCGTGAGGATGTACTCGGGCGCGGCGTAGCCGTGGGTGCCCATGACGCGGGTGGACACATGGGTGTCGTCACCTTCCGGCCCATCCTTGGCGAGCCCAAAGTCCGAGAGCTTCGCCTCGTAATCCTGCAAAATCCAACATTCACGATATTATTAGCCATATGAGAATTCCATCCGTATTCATGAATCATATATACTAATATATATGTTTGATTAAAATCATATTTAGGAATTATACATACTATTATGTTTGATTAAAATTTTGGCTGATTAAAAGCGCACTACAACCCATTATGATCCCCAAATTAACTTATATACGGCCCAGGAGCGAACTGTGAGACTTCTATCCATCGAGTCGCACGGCCCTTTCGCTGTGCTGCAGTAGCCCAACACCAAATTCACACAGTTTTCTCACTGTCTCTCGAGATGTGGCGCCATAGACTTATGGTGGTTGGCACTTGGCACATTTCTCTACTATAAAAAAAAACTTGGCACATTTCACATTGTGAATATATGAACAAGCCGCAACCGATCGAAACTCAAAAGGTACGACTCGAACCACCCATCGCCTTTTTTTTTTGCCCCCCTCTGGCCTACTTCTTCGTTGCAGAAAGAAAAAGTGGTATGAAAGGATACGGAAAGTAGCATCATCTTCAAATTTGGGGTGCAAATTAAATAAAAGGGGGCTCTGATCTTGTCAGCTCTCACGACCACACAAAAGTGGCCTCGCCGCCGCAGTTGAAAAGTGGTAGCCTGCATGCAGCTATAAGGGTTTACTAGTAGGAAATCGATCTACCAAGTCAACCGCTGACGCAGCCATTTGAAGGCTCGCTTTGACTTAGATCGACGGGCAGTTCGATTATTCGTTCATGACAAGTCAACGTATCCACACTCTGAAGTCGTCGCAGCCATTTGAAAGTTGGTGGAACGACGCACTTAGAGGCTTGCAAAAAGATGTCAGGATCACTGATGATATACACTGCTTGGAATATTTGGAAAGAGCATAATCGAAGAGTCTTCGAGGGTCATTGTGGCACACCGCAAAGAGTTCTGGCACTAATCAAGGAAGAGATGAAGCTGAGAAGCATAGCCTGTAGCTCAGCTGATGGTACTATGGTTTCCTAATGAATTGTGTTCCTGATGAGATGAGTTTAGCTAGTTATCTTGTAATAACAACCTATGTAACCATAAACTTGCTTCTTCTCCTTATATGACAATGACAGATCAGTGCTCCTGCCAATTATTAAAAAAAAAATTCGTAAGACCGTATGGGTGAGTATAGTACGTACCGGGTCGAGCAGGATGTTGGATGTCTTGAAGTCGCGGTAGATGACGGGCTTCTCGGCGTCGTGAAGGAAGGCGAGGCCCTTGGCGGCGCCCACCGCGATGTTCAGCCGCGTTGACCACGACAAAACGGGCGGGAACTCTGCAAAAGTTACGTTGTTAACAACAAACAAACCCATCACCACCACCGGCTGATAATCGCGCACGCGCCTCAGATAAACAACAATAATGAACCAAAATATATCAGGGTGTGTTGTGCATGCAACCTTCTTTTTTTGTGTGTGTGTGTGTTGGTGACTAGAAGCAGTTTGTTACGAATGGATTGGTTGGAGAGAAAGAGAGATGGAGCATTATGTTACATATGTGCAAAGTGCACTAACAAAAACTGGCGAGTATCAAATACTATATGTGCGTGATTGATGCCGTAGAAAAAAGAAAAACACACATATACTGATCAATAATTTGATCAGTTGTCAACTGTGGTTGGTGCTTATTGTAATTTTATTTCGGCTTAGGCTATGTTTTCTCTTATATGTAAACTCTGTTCCTAATCTATAATGAAAGGCAGATCACCTGCCATTATGCCAAAAAAAAAAAAAACTGTGACCATGTCCCCGTACGTAAGTGTGCAGCTATATACAAAAACATACTTCATTTCTTCCATGGCTAGTCGCGTGTCATTTCAACACAGTGGTAGTTGTAGACTTGTGGGGGCGAGAGTAATCGTAGCAGTTGGGGAAAATGGTACAATGTGAAACATAGCTAGGATGATCCCTCTCACTAATTTCTTCTCTTCACCACACCATGCATGCATCCCGGCCCACCGGAACGCCCAAGGATATGGCGGCCTTCATCGTTTTTTCTACAACCAACTCAAGAAATGAAGAAGGAGCCAATGGGCAGTGGGCACGCCCAGCTAACACAAAGTCAACATGCTCATGTAAGACTGGTCAGCCACCTTTGGTGGCAGGAGCACGTAATCTAATTCAATTTGGTCCCTCTTTATTTTCTTCCTTCCTGAATATATGGCTCGATCCCATGGCATCTTTCAAACAGTCTACTGTTTGGTTGTTTACCAGCCCGCTGCTAATACATGATCGATGATATTGGTCGATGAGGTGAATACTACTACAAGTTTGTAGTGCGAGCTAGCTGGAGCTAGTAGTAGCGCACACACGAATGCTAGCTAACATGCAGATAGCAGTCGTGGATGAAAGCTATAGGTAGCTTGCTAGCACGAACTCATTCCCCGTTGACAACGTGCTAAAAAACAGCTAAGCTGGTCTAATCAGTTAGGTGATGCGCGCATGGGTGTGATACTGATACCACCGTACCCATTCAGGCACATTCAGATGACAGCTACTGTTAGACGAGCTGATGATGATGCATGCTACATACAGTATGCTGCTGGAGCTCGAGTAATTAAGGACAGGAATTGGAGTAAATGGAGAACGAAGATACTCACTCTTGAAGAGGTGGTTCTCGAGGCTACCCTTGGGCATGTACTCATACACCAGCAACCGATGCTCCTCCTCGCTACAATACCCAACCAGCTTCACCAAGTTAGGGTGTCTCAGCTGTCCAAGGAAGATGACCTCAGAGAGCCACTCCTTATGTCCCTGCGTGCCTTCAGGGTCCCAAAGCTTCACAGCAATCTGCTGCGCTCTGAGCCCCGGCTTGGCACCTTCCCCGACCACGCCCTTGTACACGGGGCCGAACCCTCCTTCCCCGAGGAAGTTGCTGTCCACGAACCCTTGCGTCGCCGCCTTGAGCTCACCCACCGTGAACACCTGCAGGTTGGAGCCCACCAGCGACACCGACAGGTCTTGGTCCGAGCACGTGCTCATCACGTCCGTCACCGACAGCCGCTGCTGCAGCCCGGATGCCGACGCCGGAGCTGGAGACGACGGTTGCTTCGCCGCCGCCGTCGACGATGGCCGTGGGCCGGGGCGGACTTTGCTCCCGGCGCCGCTGGCACTGCCGTATAGGCAACCGCCGAACAGGAACTGCCATGCTGACAGCTGCTTCTGCTTCTTCTTCTTCGATGATGATGATGATCTCGCCATGATGATCTGTGTCTGCTGCTATCTGTATAGATTCAGACTCTTTCCGATCAACACCATGCAAATCTGAGCTCAATCGATCTGTTGACGATCTGCGCTGCGATATGATGGAGCCGTTGACAAAGGAAAGGAAGCTGCTGCTGTTAGTTGAGGATTATTGAATATGGAAGGGAGTCGACCTTATAATTGTGGAGCTGAAGAGACGGATGGAGGAGTATTTGTAGAGAGAGGGGGGTGAGCTACCAACCAAGCCGAATAAATGGAAGAAGACGAGGAGACCGCTTCTTTCTTCCCTGCCCGTGCTGCTAATGGCTTAATGCTATGCTACCAGTAACACGGGATGGATGGGGATGAGACGAACGCGTTGAGGTGTTCGGCTCTTACCGTTCCGTTCCGTTCCCCCTCCCAGCCGGATCGGATGACATGTCGCCACGCTGACCGTTGACCTGACAGCCCAACGCCTGCTCTGCATGCTTTGATCCATTCCCATTTGCCCATTTTTCTTTTCTCTGCTTACTACTTTTCTTATTTCTGGACTGGACCCTCTTTTTTTTCAGACCACTTTTTTTTTTCTTTTTGGCTGCTGATCTGAATCCAATAAATAAAGCGCTCCTCAGTTCCACCGGTTTAATATTGGTCTCGACGTTTTAACAGAAATATTGAGAAAAAAAAAGAGAAGAAAACATGTCCTGTCGACTACGTCATCAAGCAAGCCTATTCCAGTACCACCTTTTTTTTTTCTATTCTTTGTTGAGGCTGCTAGAAACTTGACGGCATTGATACCATATCAACATGCTCAAAGTGCCTAGCATCTCTAGCAGCGCAATGTGCTGGCCCTCTACTAATTAGGAACCCTTTACTGTCTGGGCTTAGCTTTTACCCATTTTAGTCAGACTCCAGAGTCCTGATCACTCCAAGATACAATGATCCAGGATCAGACAAGATCAAACCAAATCATCCGCGGAGAAGACAGGCCAATCTAGGCCTTGAATCGAATTCTCGCACAAGCAGCGAAGACAGACTTGACAGCACCAGAAGTGGAGGTCCATGTCAATCGGCCATCGCCCTCAATCGGAGTCCCAGAGACAGACAGCAAATTCAAGGTCGTTATATGAACAGAGCAATGCGTTTTCTCCTGTGTCATTGTAGCACTGGTGGTGAGACGAAGAGACGAGATGCCCGTGGCGCCTGGAACGCTCAACGCACGTAAGTAGTGGCCAATTTGCAGAGGTGAAGAAAGTTTAGAGAAAATGACAGGTTGCCGTTCCTTGTAACCAACCTTGAAAGGGGGATGAATTAGATTTCTAGAGAGGGGTTTGATTCCTACGGGTTTCTAACAAACTTCCTGTCCAGCTCTACAAGTGTAAGCATGCGTGAAGCTATAGGGGTTTTCCCCGATTTCTTCCTTGGTTTCATTTAATGCGAGGAGTGGAGTAGGAACTAAGCCAAATTAAGATAAGGGTTGTTTGGCTTGAATAAGTTCTAGTAAAACAAAACGATCACGAAGACTACTGTGCCAGGTGTGATGCACGATTGCAACAAACACCTCTCTGTTCGGTTGTTGCTGTTCCGTCTTTAGTAGAATAGACATGAAATCGTTCTTTCCACCTCATTAATGTTCGAAAGAAAGTTTCACTTTCCATACGCTTTTCAGTAGTACTTTCACATAGGACCAGGTTTCATCATAACTTGTAGTAACAGGGGAAGCTATTAGTTTTTGTTACTGAAAGATGGGTCACACTCACACCATCATTGCTAAATGATGCTACACCTTTGGTTCATATGTCAGAGAAAAACAAATCAGCTGGGTGCTTCAATTGTCTCACTATAGGGCTCGGGGGAAAAAAATTTTTTGAGCCTGTAATGCAACTCATTTCAAGTACCTAAGCAACGGAACCTGGTGTAATCCTGCATAACTTTGTCTTCGACACTGTTAATTAAAAGAAAATGCTTGAAGCAGCTGAGCTCTAAAGATTTGGTTAAAATCTGAAAAACTACTTGTATTCCCCTGCGTATAAACGTACTACACAGGTGACAGGTTGTTTGACATCCTGCACACAGCGACGAGATTTGCTGTCTTTTCCTCGGGGAGACAAAACAGAGGTCCTAGTCGTGAACCGAAAATTTCTGCAGTGCCCTCGGTGGACTGGAGGAATGTCCTAAAAATTTAGTCCATTTAGGTGGTTGTAACCTTTCTAGTGAAAAAAATGAACGCGGGATTGTATCCTAAAATCACGGAAATGGTTCACGCGCATAATATTTTTCTCCAAATCATGTCATTGAAGCGAATTGGTAGCTACATTACGTTTGTTTTTTTTTTTTGTAAAAAAATCATTATTGGTTTAATTTGTGAGGCCGTGCTAGTGCCGACCTAAAGAATATGCCAGGAGACCCGCGTTTCGTTTCATTCCGTGAAGTCCGTGCAGTTTGACAAGAGGAGCTCCAATAATCCATTCCTGAGAAGTTTTGAGGATAACTTGGAACGGGGCCCTCGTTAACAACAATCAACAGGAATCGTTCCTTGTTTTTGTTAGAGCACGCGGAGTAGAGACTGAGAGAATGAAGTGGTACATGTAGGACGACGCGACGTTCAAACGAGCTGCAACCGCCGAGCCACGACGGTGCCGTGCCAACGGCGCCGGCGACAAAAGAGTTTTTTTTTTTTTAGTTGGCGCCTTTTGTATTCTGCGTCGTCGGCGACACGTACGTACGTATTCTATTCACGGCGCGCGGATCGCCACTTCAGTACGTACGTAACTGCGCCCACTTGCGAGCTCAGCTCGATCGATCGTCTGTGAACTACCGCGCGCAATTGGAAATAAACGTCTTGGGATCGATCACGTGGTGAGGAAACAGTTCTAATCTAACCGCGTGGAGTGGTGCCGCGTGGGGGACGAGATGAGCTGGCGCCGAGTAGTAGTCAACTAGTCATGCGTCTGACTTCATCCGTATAAAGCTAGCGGGAGTCCGAGTACGTACGTGGAATGGAACAGCCAGCGGTCGCTCGTCCGTGCACGACTGCACACGGGGATGGTTTCAGATTCTTCTTGGCCGGGCAAACACTTTATCTTTATTTATTTACACTATAGGGTCTACTTCTATTTCGTCCCAAAGTTAGCGCACTTTTAGGTTTGAAGTAAAGGATCAAACTACGTATATACATCTATAAAAAAAAAAGTTATAATTACTGCACCTTAGGCCAGTCTCAGTGGGGGTTTCATGGGCATTAAATTGTATGACACATCAGTAAAATTACTTATGTGGCAGGGTAATTATGAGGAAAGAGAAGAAGGGAGTGTCATCACACTCACCACGTGCAGGTACCAAGAGATAAAACTTGCATTGAGAGCCATTTTGTTTCATCCTAGGCATATTTGACCATACACCATGCGAGAATTAAATGGTACATCTTGTATATGAAATTGTGCCATGAAACTATGCACTGAGAGAGGGAGTTTCATCCCATGATAAATGTGGCGTGGCAGTCTTGGCAACTGTGTGATGAAACTATGCATTGAGACTGGCCTTATTAGGATAAAATAAATTAGAAAAAGACAAATATAATTGATCTTTTTATGTACGTGTCAATTTATTTTGAAAAAAATGAAGTCTAGAAATGCACGACGAAGGGAGTAGTAGGTAACTAGTAGTACCGGCGACCGACCATACATAACAGCGTATGCGGTGTGTGTTCATGAACGCGTGCGTGATCACAGACCGGCCATATCAGTCGGTACAACTGAAGAAAACGAATGGAGCAAGTCCACACCAATAGCAGGAATGATAAAAATAAAACCCTCCAGCATATATTGAAATGCACTGGTACTATTCAACAGGCAAACGAAGACACACGTACCCTTCTGTCCAAAAAGAATGTAATTATGGGAACCGTGCCAGTCAAAGAATCTAATGTTTGACCAACTATATACTAAATTGTGTTAGTATTTATGTTTCTAAAGAATTTAATTATGAAAATATATTCTATAACTAATCCAATGATACTTATTTTATATCATGAATGTTGATATATTTTTTATATAGATTTAGTCAAAGTTTAAGTTGTTTGACTTCTTGGGAAGTGGGAATTGCATTCTTTTTGGGACAGAGCGAGTACGGCTGGATAAAATATAATGTGCTCAATAATAATGGGCTGCAACTTAACAAGAGATAGCATGTATAATTGAACTCAAGTCAAGGTACACAAATTGAAAACATAGAGAGCAGTAACCGTAATTTATCACCGCTAGATAGCGACTACTCCAGCCGTTCTAAATTATAAGCCATCTTATTTTTTTAGACTAAATGATTTTATATTTGATCAAAATGATGGAGGAGATTACAAATATTTATGGCGTCAAATAGATATACTATAAAAATATGTTTAACAAAGACATTAATGGTACTTAATTATTTATTTATATGACTATTAGTACTTTGCTGTGTAAGTTTAGTAAAACTTAAGATGCTTTACTCTTAAAAAGCTTAGAATGACCTATAATTTAGAATGGACAGAGTAGATAGTTTCTGTGTGAACATCGTGTATGTATTTGGAAAACAAGGAGTTTGGACAGCGAGCTAGCGTACTAGTAATAGCAATACTGTCTGGAACTGCAGAAAGAAAAATCACCACCTATTCTCGACCAAAGCAGCAATCACATTCGCTAGTATTAGTATTCAGTCAATAATAACGAAAAGGGCTGAGCTAGTCTGCCGTCTATTTCCATGAACGATCCAAGCCTCCCGAACGTCTTACCAATGACCAAGACATATACTATACACGTAGTGTTACATACTATATATCTCTGTTTATAAATACATGACGTTTAGGAAAAGCTAGCTAGTTAATTCAAAAATAAACTAATTTACTTGTTTAAACATCATATATTAAAAAAACAGAAGGCATAATATATTCAGCTTTTTATGCCATAGGCCAACAACCTTCCTTCTTAATTCTTGCACTTTCTTTGTCAGAGGTGGAATAGCGACAGAGCAAGCACTTTGCATTGGTAGGTGCAACCGCAGCTCAAGACTCTCCTGTGTGATCTAACTGATGTAGTGATGCTAACCACACATGTCACATACACATTAATTCTAGAGAACAGTTCTTTAGGGCCCCCTCCACCCCCAAAAAAGAAAAGAAAAAAAGGAAGAACATTGACGTACACATCCACACGCTCATTTAAGCCCAAAATCCTGATGTTTAATTGGTCTACTTATATTCCCTTACGGCAGCAATCAAGACAACAGCATACAATAGACGAAGGTTCTTCAAGATGAAAAAATATAATTTGGACAAAAATATATGAGTTTGTTAAATCGGACACATCAATGTCGTTGCATCTCTAATAGTCGTCAGTGATGTTATACATGTCTGCTGATCAGCGCTAAACTACTGTATTTTTGCCCATTTTGCCGGCTGGAAGCAAGCACTTCAAATATATATATTTTTTTTAAAAATCTTTCTGCGATTTAGTCAACCATCGTCCTTCTGCTCCCATGCTGATATATATGAACCCATGAGGAACATCATGCCTAGTCACGCGTCAGTTTCCTATCACTTAGACTAATCCCAAACTAATGACTTGCTGGTCTAGGTCTCTGTTTCTGTTTACCTTGTAGCGTATGCCGATAGTGGAGGAGCAGCTAGGTGCTATCTTGTTCAGGTAGAAAACAAATGCCAACATGGCCAGCAAACCATCAACTTGTCTGCAGCCATTTGGACTTGTGTACATTAAACTAATGACTTGCCTTTCATGCTTCAATCATCGTTTTACCTTGGCCACCGTCACAGAACCGCCATTTCTGACTATACCGTCACCTTTTTCTCCAGATAATGCTGTCATTGACGTGTGCGATCGTTGTCATGCTGATGATTCAGTTTTATAGCAGATGGTGATATAGCATAGGTCAAGGTCGAAGAAGTACCCTCTGTGGTTAGGATGTTTTAGGAGGGAGGAAGAAGGAAGAAAGAGTGACAAATTCACTATCCTGATTCCCATTATTTCACACGGACTGGTTAGAGAGTTGATAGTTCTGTAGCATTGTGGAATGTAAAATTTTTAGTCGGTCAGTCATCATCAGATGCTCGTGGAAAAATATACCGGAGAAGTTTCCAAATTAAGTTGCTGAATCGACTAGATTCTTCAATGTCATTGTCAGTATTCCCATCGAGATATCATCTCACCCCTTGCTCCTGTTCTCTGATCAATCAATACTACTAACAAACACCTTGCACCTTTCTTCAGCAGAGCTGCTGCTTTTGTGTGCTCCCTGTATATATAGACTGCATACAAATCTTCAAGCACCAATGTTGCTAATAGTGGAAAGGGGCATATGTTCCCTTACCGTCTGCCATGGAGACTTGTATTCGCTGAAATGTTAGCCCATTTTATAAAAATTATCGTTGGTAAAAAAGGCAATTATGAAAAGGAAAGACAATTCTGAATCCGCTTTGCACTGACGTCGCTGGAGTTTGCTTTTCCCCCAAGAATGGAGTGGTGTTTAGATGCAACCTCTGATGAAAGAAAAGCATCAGGAGTTGTCGATGCCCAGGAGTTCTGAGTTACATTTGTGCTACACAAAGCCTGAAACTTCCAGACATGTTTTAAGTCAGCAGAGACGGAGAGACGAAAGGAAAAGAAACTGGAACTTTTAGGCAGCTTCCCACTGGCACAATAATATGCCGCAGCGTTTCATAATTACAAATAAGAACATCCAAATACATCCACAGTGATTTGGATACTCACTTTTGAAATTTAAAGTGCATGTTTGGAAGGCGTGGACATACGCTCATGTGTTGCACGCTGTACAGGACACATAGCAGGAAGCCAGAAGCACATCAGCTTTTGTATCTGAAAGAGGGCGAGGCAAGTGTGTTAACGTTAAAATAGCAGAAAGAGGCGTCACTTAGTTTTAAGGGACGATGCGAAGTCGTGGGCTAGCTAGCTGACTCTTCCAGGAAATCAAAAGCCATTAGAGAGAGAGTATTTGAGCTAGCCAACATCCTAAGCAAAAACTTCAAAGAAATTCAACCTGGCAGGCCGGTCATGCATCAAAGGTCATGTGGCTCTCACGGCAGGGCACCATTGGAATATCTTTTCAGGTAACTTGCTTTACAAGTGCACCTCTTTTAAGCCGCGCATGAGAAGATCACGAAGCTCATTTGTTTCGTTTACCACGAGCTGGAAATTGCGTATGAATGCATGTGTGTTGGATCATCCTAGTTCTTTAATTTCGACATACTAGCAATCATCATCATCGTGTATACAAAATGGGCTGTCAATGAAGCAGGAACTTTGGTTGCTGGATTTTATGATTTTAGATAGATCCAGTTAAACACACATGAGCATCACTAAATCGATACTCTTGATGTCTCTGTCGAGCAAATCAATGTAGCCATTCGTTCCAAAAAAAAAACCAAAAAAACAAAAAAAAAACAAAGCGGCCATGGATAAGGAGAGAGGGAGTGCAGCTGTCAACGAACATAACAAAGGGAGCCCACTGGACCAAGTGGGCTCTAGAATTTCCGATCAAATGAAACGTGACAAGCAGCAAGAGGCTGAGGTAAACAATAACAACAACAAAAGCAGACAACTACTGCACCTCAAAAAGGCAATCCGGCCGATGTTTATGTGTGCACACTCACCTTTTACGAATTGATTATTGTGCTGTGGGTAAAAGTTGTGCACAATTGCCCTGCATCAGCATATCAACGAAGGATAACCTTCATAAACGAGTGACACCACGAGTGACACGCGCGCCAAAGAAATTCAATGGCAAAGATTTGAATATCAGGGTCACTTCGTGTTCTAATACGGACAGAGCGAGGGAGTACATGAATGCTAGTGATTTAGGTTCCTTCTATTATGCTGGCATTTGGACTTTGTCTTGAAAATGCATGGAGCCTTTCCATTCCCAGAAACCACAGAACATCGGAGAGGTTTAATATGAACTCTGCAGTTGACAACTTGAGAGGCGCGCAAGGTCAGGTCGTAGAATCTGAGGCCGCAGGAAGGTGATCTTTGGAAGATCGGCGCGCATGCAGCGCGTGGATGATGCGAGCAACATCTCCTGAGGATCGCCGGGTTCCGTGTTCTGTCCCCCTAAAAGGCAGTGTTTTGACGACGATGGATCATGGAATCCATCTCATCTCTGCTAACCTCAAGTCGTCGGCGACCTTGTGGTCGATCGCAGAAATTCTCAGAGTTGAGGAGCCGACGGCGCATAAAAGAAGAGAGCCGCAACCGCAAGCAAGGCCAGCCGCGCTGAACGTGTCAACTGTGTGAAACAGCACTGCCGTCGTCCACGCTGGAAGAGGTGAGGAAGAAGATCACACGGTTCCAGGCTACGTTCACGTTAACATCACATCAGCATGACATACGTACCTGAGTGTGTTGTCACTGGGTTAACCTTTTATCCCGTTTGTATTTTCCCTTTTTGTTGTTACTTCTTTTCACGGTTTAGTCATTTGTTCCTTTCCCTTTGTTTCTCCATTGTTTACGTCCCACCACACCGCTGAAATGTCACACCATGAAATTTATAGACATCAGGATGTGATTAGAAAGAACAATAATTCAATGATTTATTACGAGTTTCTTAAATTTTGCCAACATTTATTTATTGTAAGATATTTAACTAGGAAAATAAACGATTTCTAAAATAAAATAATTATGCTTCAGGTTGCATTCATACATGTTTGCGTATGATGTTTCGCTGGTGTGAAGCTTTAAAAATGCGTTGAGATAATGATTTTGCGTTTCTAAGAATCTTTTAGATTTTTTAGGCGAAACCTAATGGCCCAACAAGCCACCAGCCCAACAAGCGGCGGACAGGGAGCTCGCGCACATGCACAATACTCATGAGATATAACAAAACCTAATGGTCCAACAAACCACTGGCCCAAAACCATCCAAGCCCATAGCCACACCCATAGTCAGCTTTTACGATTAATCATGGTTAGTCGAAGATTAGTCAATCATCTAGTCGAGCAGTGGACCTTATCGGTGCCAGGTACCAATAAGGCCGACTAATTGCGATTAGTCGGACAACTTAATAACATTGTTTAGCATATTGAAACTTTTGTACCCTATGTTCAATCACATATAAATTATAAAAATAGTAAATAAATAAGTAGGAGAATACAAAAAGCTTATGCTTTCCACTAGTACTCACTAAGCCAAGTTCATAATCAAGTAATAACTCTGTGGATGGCCAAACAGACTTCTCCAACACAAGTGATCTCTGCTCACACCTTCTCGAAAGCTCATCCGCACTCACTAGGTAGACCTTTGGCAAAAAAAAAAAAAGATTCAGCGCAAAAACTTTACAATACAAAAACAAAGATCAGGTTAAGCATATACGAAACTAAACAATAATGCAAAGACAAAAACGAAAAGAAATTGCGACGCCTGAGAGATTCGAACTCTCGCGGGGAAACCCCATGTACTTAGCAGGCACACGCCTTAACCACTCGGCCAAAGCGTCGCTTGGTGATGTAGCGTTCAAAGATATTTTATAGATATACATATTACGAATCGTCTCCTCTATCGATCTGACACGGTGAGACCCCACCGGCGCTGAAACGAAACGGCGACCCCCCCCACTCGATTTGCAGCGGCACCAACCATGGACGCCGGCGGCGCGCGCCCATCGGCACCCTCGGCCGCCGCTGCGACGGCCGCCGGCGCCTCCGTCCCTGACGAGCCCCGGGACGCTCGGGTGGTGCGGGAGCTCCTGCGCTCGATGGGGCTCGGGGAGGGCGAGTACGAGCCCCGCGTCGTCCACCAGTTCCTGGACCTGGCCTACCGCTACGTCGGCGACGTCCTCGGGGACGCCCAGGTCTACGCTGACCACGCCGGTAAGGCCCAGATCGACGCCGACGACGTCCGCCTCGCCATCCAGGCAAAGGTCAATTTCTCCTTCTCGCAGCCACCGCCGCGCGAGGTACAGAACCCACCCACGATTTTCCCCCTCTTCTACTCCAATTTCGGGAAATTATTTCGATTCTATGTCTACCCTTGTTATTATCCGCGCCAAATCGTTGCTTTTGCAACAGAACCCTAGTTGTTGTGTAATCACGGTCCAGTACACGAACCCTAGTTGCTGTGTTGCCCGTCTAGTTTCAGTTTGACTGTGAACTAGTTTTATTTTGCTGGATTTGTAGGGGAGAACCTGATGACGCCTTCTGCTTTTGTTAATATAATATCAATGAAAATTAGTGCAGAAGTTGTATCTATGTGGTTTGGGTGAAATCATCTGTTAATTTTAAAACTGGCCCCTTCTCATTTCCATTGATAGACAGAGATGCCAACTGAAAGCATAGGTTCAGATATATGATTAGAAAGAGGATAAATACTAAGAACCATAGAGATCAGAGACAACAGCCTCGTTCACCATCAAAACATTCCTCGGAGAAAATAGCCATGTTTTGTAATAAATTCTTATATGAATATGATAATTCTAATCTAAATTTTTTTATTTGTTAACAATATAAGCTATTCTTTAGATACTTTTGCCCTGTTGATGTGGGTCCCATGTATTTTTATCTAACCTTCTTCGTGGAAATGTGGAATGGTACATGTTCTGCATTGCAGAATATGGTGAATTTTCTGCTTTCCATTTGTAATAATTTTAATTATTAAACAAATCGTTGGCCTTGCAAGAGGAGCCATTGGCTATGAACCTTCTTTTCAATGGTAAAATGATAGCTATTGTATCGCATGCTAGATCAGCTTTAAATGGTCTAGCTTAAGATGGACTGCCCATACCTAGTAAATGTTGAGTATCCATCCAATTGCATTTCGAAGTTATTTGATGTAGGTAGTGCCTAGATTGCTGGGAGGATTAAACCTTCAATTGCATTAGGTTATTGTATTTTTTTTTCATATTTCCCTCTGTTTTTAATGAAAGGAGAATATTGTTTCATAGTCACTATGCTTGTGGAATTGCAACTGGATACAGGAAGATTGCAATTTATAACTATATTGAAATCATCTATCTTTTAAATGATTCCTCTTCATTTTTTCGTGATGGATTATATAGACACAACTTGTCCTTTAGGGAATAATCACTATATTCTTTTTCATTATTGGATTATAAGGTTATTCCTTCTAGAGACAATATTGACCTTTAGGGAATGATCTCTAAATTTGGGAATGAGTTCTCGTCACCGAGCAAGAAAATTAGAAAACATCAACTGACACCTGAACCCCTACAACCGAAATAATCTTTTTTCCATCAAATTTAACAAAGACACTACTTTTTATCTATTTAAAGCCAAACTTTTACATGGCCCAGAAAATCAAGTCATTGTTAGCATCTTCAAATCGTCCACTAGAAAATCTTGAGCACTCTGGTTGATCTTCAGACTTACCAAGCGGGCTATCACAAGTTATAAACTTGTGCTTTATCTCGAAATGAGAACCTCAAATGCCACATTACGTTAGTTGTACAAGCACATTACAGTAATACTAATATGGCATTAAATATGTGCATTTATCTTGAAATAAGATGTGATGCTGATAGACCATACTTAGTCTACACGGATATCATTAGTTTTTTTTTTAATATTACTAGCTCAAAGAAAGCCATTTGTAAATATAGTAGCGGGATGTTGTCTTCTAACCACAATTAAAGGCATGCAGAGTGTTGTGGTGACTTTTAGTATTTTAAGGCTAGGGGTTACGAGTTATTAAGTTTTTGTTATGGATTCTTCTAAAATTAAGTTGACCTAGTGTTCTCTGAAGAGTACATGTGCATAACAGTGTTTTAGGCTAACAAGTCATTCCCTCTTCTTGATAGGTTCTCCTTGAGCTGGCACGTAACCGAAACAGAATCCCGCTGCCGAAGTCGATCGCGCCTCCTGGCTCGATTCCCCTGCCACCAGAGCAGGACACACTGTTGGCCCAGAACTACCAACTCCTGCCACCATTGAAGCCACCGACTCAAGTTGAGGAGACAGAGGATGACAACGAAGAAGCCAACCCTAGCCTGACTCCAAATTCAGCAAATCCTAATCCAAACTACTCCCAGGATCTGAGGGGTATGGATCAACAGAACACACCTCAGCATGGTCAGAGGGTTTCTTTCCAACTCAATGCTGTGGCAGCTGCCGCTGCAAAGCGTCCTCGGATGACCATGGATCAGCTGAACATGGGCTAACCAGTTTGTTGCCAGTTGGATTGTAGCATCTCTTCTCATTCTTCTAGTCATGTTTTGAACGAGAAATTAGTCTTATAGTGGTATGTTTATTGAGTAGCGCTCTCCTATTTAACCACGAGACGTGCAGTACTGCAAAGCATAGTTTTGCCGCAAGCACGTTGCCCTGGGAAAGGAACTGTGCTACTACTATTCCATTCTGTACTTGGTTCACTAGAGACTAATTTTCTGCTGCAATGTTATCTGGGGCCTGCATGCTCTTTGCATCACCGTTGTTCTAAATAAACTTACCTCAAAAGGGCAAATTTGCATCATTAGTGTTGCACGCCATGTCATGACTCAGGGTGGCAGCGAATTGTGATTATTATCCACGAACAAGATAAAACAATGAAAGCACTAGCACAGACATGTAATTCGAATTTGGTTTACCAATAAATTTGATTTTTTTTACTAATAATTATTTATAGAACAGCTTTCTGGTGCTGCACATGTGTGGGCACAAGCACTGTAGTTGTTTATGCGTTACTGAATAACCTTATGACCTACTGTAGTCTTGACTCTTGAGGCCATGCATGTTTCCAAATGTTGTAACCGATGGCTGACAAGGACTTTAACTCTGTTATTTAACACGACATGTAGCTTGTGACAGGTTAATTTCCCTACATCTACGGTGCAATAACTTTTTTTAGGTGTAGGATGGAACAATTTGAGTATAGAAAGGATAGAACAATTTGAGTAGAGCCACACCAGTTCACGAAGTCAAAGCGGTAGCAGTTCTTAGCTACTGACCTTTTGTTTTTTTTTTTTCAAAATAAGGTGCAAGTGGCCTTTCGTCATTTTTATAATTTCACAGAAATAGCCATTGTTATGCTTACAGAATAGAAGGTTGTCTTACCATGCTTTGGTTTATTTTGAATTGTCGATTGATTATCAATATCCATATACCTATAATTAATCTATGTGGTACAGTAATCCTTATCAAGCTTAGCAGAGTTTACATGCATATTGCAATAGAAACTAACTACTCTGTTGTTCACGGTAAAGGCATATATTGCTCGTATAATTCACTTGTACTTCAATACTTCCTAGTCTTTTTTAGAAACTGGAATATATTTCAACATTCCAGCTTCTGCAACGATATACTAGTTGGGCTAAAACTATGGAAGAGACACACTGTTTTATTTAATTGCGCATGTCAAGATTCCGATCCTGATACAAGCTGGTTAACACAGAAACGTAAGTATACAGGTTGATTTCGCTTACACTTGGAAATGTAGTACTAGCATATATAGGAGTATGTGTTAACACGTGGTACGAACTACGAAGGAGAACATATTATGCTTAGGTAGCAGCACTTGGGAGATTTTGTATGTTGCAATTTGCCAACAAGTCAGTATGTATGGTCTGATTGATGTGTGCAATCACAGAACTATTTCTACATCCCCATGTATAACACGTGAGATTCCTGACTGCACCACTCCAGTCTCAGGTCTTAAATATTGATGTGCCATTTTGGTTTGGTTCTTCTCATCGACCGTTTTTAATTTTAATTAACATCGAACTAACAATCAAATGAACAGCAAGCAATGCAGGCACATGCTATTGGTATGTAGTAATTTCTACACGAATTAATTAACACGTTTTTTTTAGCATACACATGCATGTTGCTACGTGCAAAACTGCTGATACTTCAAAAATTACGCTTGCACAGGGCAGAGAAATCAACAAAGGAATCCATCTGTACAAAAATGGCCACTGACAATTGCAGTACAGTAGCTTTCTTCTTCAGAAACAAGAAGCGGGGAAAAAATTATGCTAGGCTAGTAGACTGGTCGGATCATCTGTCACACACACCCAGCCGTGGACGGCCGAGATAGCCCCGAGCTCGATCATCCGTCGTACGTGTCGATCGTCCATGGACGCGCGCGTAGACTGGTTCGACAGGTCAGCCGCTTCACGCCGGCCGCCACAGCGAGCAGAAGGACACCGGCTGCCCCTTCCACCGGAGCGCCACCGCCGCTCCCGACGCCGCCGGCGACATCTCCCACCCGCCGTCGTACTTCCTCAGCAGCGACCTCGCCGTCTCCACCGCCTCGTCCCCGAACGCCGCCTCCTCGAACCCGGCCGCCGCCATGCGCTCCCTCCACGCCTCCCTCCCTTCCGCCGGCGCCGTTGCATCGGGCGCCGCCATGGATGTGCCCGCCTCGGCCTCCAGCAGCCGCCTCTCCTCCCCGTCCCTCCCCTTGAACGCCGCCGACGTCGACTCCAGGAACCGCCACAGCAGCTCCAGCCTCGCCGCGAACTCCCCCGCCGCCGTGCCGTCGTGAACTCCCCCGCCGGCGTCGAGCTCCGAAAGCACCAGCAGCTCCGGGTTCAGCCCCCGGACCTTGCGCAGGGTCTCCGCCCTCTCGTCGGCGCCGGCGTGGCCGAGCCGGAACTGGAGACACACCACGAGCGCCTCGCCGGCGACGCCATACACGGAGTCTAGGGAGGCCGCGCGGGCGATGGCGAGCTGGAGGTTTATCGACTTGGCGTACCGGAGGAGGTGTGGCGAGAAATCGTACCCCGGCGGCGACGCCGCGAAGGCCGCCGCCGAGGTGGTGGCCCCCACGACGGTGAGGCGTACGGACGGGGGAGCCCGGCCGCCGGGCAAGCGTGTCAGCGACTCGAGCAGCGTCGGCCACTGCACGCCGTGCGAGACGCCGAGGTCCATCACGTGGAGCGGCCGGGGCTCCGCCGCGGCGGAGGCGGCGGCGATGGCGGCGTTGGCGAGCGCGTTGGGGAGCGCGAACCATGGGCTGACCTCGTGGAACTTGATGAGCGACGCGCGGAACAGCCGGGGCTCGGCGGCGGCGAACGCCGGGGTGGGGCACTCGCAGGGCGGCACGCGGACGGACGCCGCCGCCGCCGCGCCCACGGCGGCGGGGAGCCGACCGGCGAGCGCGCGCAGCCCGTGCGCGGCGAGGCGGTGGTTGGCGTCGCCGGAGAAGGAGGCGAGCTCGCCGAGCACGTACAGGAGGTGCTGCGCCCGCGACAGGTTGCCGGCCTCCACGGCCGCCGCGCACGGGTTCAGCAGCTGCTCCGCCCACCTCGTGTCCCGGTCGGATCCCGCTCCTCCTCCGCCGCCGCCCTTCTTGCCGTGCTCGCCGCGGCGGCGCTGGTTGCTGCTGCTATGGCCATGACCACCGGACGCCCTGTGCGCCGGTGACTTGCGCTTCTTGGAAGACGAAGGCTCCGATGGAGACGACACCGCCGGAGACGCAATGCTTGGGGAGGCGTGGGTTAGCGGCGAGCTGGTGGTCGGGAGTGGCGGCGCCGGGGGCGAAAGCGTCTGCGCCACGACGCTTCCAATGTCATCTTGCTGCGCCGCCGCCGCCGGTGTGTTGGACGACCACCAACCGTAGCCGCCGCTGGCGATGTCGGCGTCGGCGGTGAGGAAGGAGATGGTGTCCTCGAGCCAGTCGAAGCCGGCGTTGTTGCTCGCGGCGGCGGCGAGCTCCGGGTGGTCCTGCTCGTGGCAGCTCATGGGCTTCATGCATGCAAGCTCGTCGCAACAAGATATGTGCATGGACATGCAGTGGCAAGCAAGCAAAGAGCTCGGGAGGCACTGGATTGTCTTGGAGCTGTGCCTCTAAATCAGGCCTCGCCCTGATTTGTGGAGCACTGGAGCTTAATCTAGGGTTTGGAGAATTGATTGGAGGTTAAGGTCTTAAGGAGGTGAGGAGCACAGATCAGTGGGGGTTTGTTTATGCATTCGTGAGGTTATTTTAGGGTTCTGCCCTCGTGGAACTGACATATTCCCTGTATTTTGGTAGCATACGGCCCGGTGCAGTACGCCGTAGCATATCTCTCGAGATTCTGCGCTTGTTGCAATTAACAAAAGGACCTTGGGAGTCTTGAATTAACATAAGCTAAAATTTGATTGGCTTGAATTTCAACTGAAACTTCTCGTGTTTCTGAATTATTCTTATGCTACTTTGTCCCCAGTCTGAAGACTGTATATAAATCTGAAGAGTGTGTAGCAAACTAGCAATGATGTAAACATTTGGTCATGATTCATTTCAGTTTGCCCAAGTTTTGACTTTAGCTTTTAGCTCCCTTCCGTCTTACAAGGTTTCCAGGTTTGACTGAGATAGCTCAAGACAGATGTTGCGACCCTTGATTGGTTATTTTGTAAAACTGTATGCTTACATCTGTTGAGACATCACCAGTTGCTGGGAAACATTGAGACCGTAATGCTTGCCAAGCAGTTTAATGGCGCCATTGCCGTCCCCATTGGATGGGAGCTGACCAGGGCGGCTGTCACAGCATTTCGCTACAGGGATGAAGAGTTTGGTTGGAGGGCGACAGGAACGACTGCTAGTTGTTAGTTGGTATATGCCTATGTTACTTATTGTTTGGATCCATACTAAATCTCAAATGATTGGGATCATCCAAATGACACCATCACAGGTGCATGTGGCCTGCTGTGGGGACTCCAATCCTTCCTTCCACTGAAATGCTAGTACTGCTGCTGCCTTCAGCAAATCGCCCTTTGTTTACTTCTTGATGACAGGCAGGATGAGCTCACTTCGGTCTATCAGAGGTCGACAAATGTTCATCAGAATAACGGCGATGCATATTTTAGTTGATTCCCGCTGTGTTCTTGTCGATTATCAATATGTCAGAACCCAGTACTAAATAACGATGCACTTTCCAGAGGTGTGACTTGTAAGCTGGAAATTTCTGCTTTCTTCTGAATATGTTTTGAAACACAAGAGTGCACATTGGATGTCTGAAATAAAAATACTATATATTTGTCTTAGTTGGTATGCAGATGCAAGGGCAAGTGCGCGCGGCAAACGCAAATGCGCGCGTTTGAAGCTTTCAAATAACTCTTGTCCGCCAGGAAAGGCCACAGCTGGATTCTTTCAGTGTTTGCAAAAGGTAAGTGCAGGCTGATTGGTTCTTGTCAGAACCACAGATATTAGATAGCTGACAAATTTTTGCTTTATTCAATACATACAGCTTCACTAATGCTTATTCAAGTGTGAAACTCTGCAGATTGTGACGGTGAATTGTCATCGAAGTTGCACACAAGCAGTCGTGCAGTACTACTATTCGGACGGCAGTATGTCTTTTATTTTGCTCCGTCCCAGATATATCTTACAATAAATCCATCAGTCCTGTGTTTTTAGCACACTGGATACTGTACTCGAAGACAGAAGTTTGTTTGTTGTACTATGATGGATGCAATGATAGTTATTACTCTAAGCCAGCAATTTTATCCATATGCCTAACTCCAATTCCCTTCTTATCATCTTCTCAAATTTCCTCATTGAGGTTATTTTGTCCAAAAGATCTTCGTGAAAAAGTCATGTCAAGTGATTGGTGATCAGTACGGGAATTGCATTATTGCATATAGTTCTTTAAATTATGATGGTGATAAAAATCATTCAGAACGAAATTATTTAAACTTTCGCAGCTTTCAGTGGCTTCACCTCTTCCTTTTTTCTAACTTCCACTTGGGGGCTGCTGACCTATCAGTACTCTTTTCCTTGTGATGTGATCGATAAGTCACTGCAATATGCTAGTAATTGACCTGCTTTTATTTCAAGTGGCCTCGCTGATTCTAGATATCAGTGCAAAATATGCAATTTGCTCGTGTTTCAAATAATGCTCAGGCGCAAGTGGTTAACAAATAAACGATGCTTTCCTTTTATGATTTGCAGAGGTTGCATATAGGAGTATATTATTTAGATTCCCACAAATTCTATATAATCTTAGCGTACTCGGCATAAGATTTAATTTTTCAGACCCTGTTCTTATATTTCTAATCCAGAAGTAGCAAACATTTAGCAACTCATATACAGTTAAAAAGAACCAAGTGACAGTGATATCTTTGAACCCTCAGTCTTGATCATTTCAGTAGCATGCTAAACTCTTCTCCTTCATGCAGTTACTTGTCAAATATTTAGGTGTGAAGGCTTGGCATTACTTGTCAAACTGCACTTTACGTTTATCTGAATTTATTGTCTCCTGTTTCTGTCAAACCTGTTGTCTATCTCAGCTCAACATGTTCATATTTTAGACTGAACCTAGTCTTCATGCTATCCAAATTCAAGGGAACAAGTGGGAGGGGTAGTAGTAAGAACACAGTCCACCAATGATTCGACGAACTTAGACGCAATAATGGCACTACGATTAAACAAACATGTCCTTGTCCATATCTTAGGCATTGAGACAACATCATACAATTAAATTAGATCATGGACAGTAACCCCCTCTCATTTTTCTTCTACTCCTCGCAATCATCCATGTCATTGGAGCCTTGGCAGCAAGGGAGCTCCTCCACTTGAAACACAGGACCACACCTATGAAAACCATACAAAACAATTCTCATATAATAGTCTCCATGTTGCGTTGGGCGAATGCGAGGTTGGCACACAAGACATCATCAGCTCAGTGTAAGAAACAAGCAATTATTCAAGATTCTTGCAGTGACGTAGTGTGACAGGAATATACCCCCATCAAATCCATTGTGCCTTCATAATAAAAATGGAATTTGGTTTCAGAGAAGCAATCATATATCTTGACGTTGGTGATGCAGATGTGCCCATTGTTTATCAGGCGTATTCCGCAAGTACCCAAAAGAGGAAAGAGATAGTACTTTCCTTCCCTCAGCACTTGATCGATCTGGATTTGTCAGTTGTGGTGACATTTAGTGGGTTAATAAGGTTAGTGTAGTACAGCTTCTCAGCAAGTACAGAAACTGAATCGCAAGAAGCTTGTACTGATGAAACCATAACAAAGTATTCAGTTAAAAAAAGCATAATAAAAGTAACAGGTATGATCATTCGACAAAGTTTTTAAGATAGACAGATAAATCAGCAGAGTTCAATTTTCTCAGTTAGTGCTATGTTTCTTTGAACAGTGACTGGCACCATTTTGTAGCGAACAAAAGTACAGGATCTTGAAAGTAGCTGTCCTTTCCAAGAAAAATGTTCGTTGTTCATTTTTTACTGAAACACAATTCTATATATATCGCCTCTTGAGATTAGACCAGAAATGCTAGCTGGTTGTTTTCTTTATCAGAAACATCAGTTGACATCACAGGGTTAGCTGGGGTCAGCAGCCCATGAAACCGACAGAAACCATAACTGATGAACGCTGACGCCATGCCAGTAAAGAAGGTCAGACTGAACCGGGATGGATGAAAGCAAAGTTAATCTGTTTGAACGAGGAGCGAGCGTTCATGATTTGCAGATGACCACGGCGTACGTAAACAATCAGCTCTGGTGCAGTGGTGCTTCCTCCTGCAGAGCTCTTTGGTAAACAATGACATGGTTGAGCATTGTCTGAATATGTCATGTTTCTTGAACCATCGTTGTGATGTTGCCTTCTACTAGTAGCCAAGCATTGAGGGGCGATCATAAACATCGAGAGACGTTGCTGTCAGTGAGGCATCTTCCCCCATGTCATTGTCAACTCATTATCTAAACAAACTAAAGGGCTCTGAAGAACGTAATTGTATCAAACATTTTTTTTTGTTAAATGTGTTAAACTTGCATGACTGTATAACAGCATAAGCAATCAAGTTGCTTGGCTAGCGGAATGGAAACTCGGAACAAGTTGTGCCTTGCCCCTCTAAATGCTCACGATTTACATATATGGCCCTTTCCTGTCCAGCTCAGTCATCACACATTCACACTACTGATAGGTGACAAAAAATGGTTCTCACTTCTCAGGAAGGGAATTGAATCTTGACAGAGTGGCGAAAAACGTCGCGCAGCATGATGAAAAGGGTCTCGTCCACCATTCTTCAATGCCAATGCATGATTCCGGCACCTGAACCATGTTAGATGACCAAGCAGATATCAACCTGCACGCTTGAATGGAAATGAAAAGAGTAAATTGCACCCTAGGTACATAAACTATTAGACGATTAACAGATAGGTACTCGAACTAAAAAATGTAACATTTAGTTACTAGATCTATATGTTTAGACCACCAACGGTACAAACGCGACCACACAGGCGGCAGCAGCTGATGTGGCGCTGCCACGGTGGACAAAGGAGGCCCAGCCCCTTAGTTTTTTTTTTGAAAACCCCCTTGCCCAATATTTACATTGAAATGAATGTGTCTATGTTTTGCAACTCAGTGTACACTAAGGTGACTGCAATGTGAACTAAAAAAATTGATAGGAAATTTTGATAGTAGGGGGTTCACATTGCAGTCAAAATTTCCTGTCACATTACAGTCAAAATTTCCGGTGATAGCTATCAATATTTCCTGTCAAATTTTTTTTAGTTCACATTGCAGTCACCTCAGTGTACACTGAGTTACAAAATAAAAATACATTCATTAGATATATTCATTTCAATGGAAATATTGTGCAGGGGTTTTCCAATAGCCAAGGGGCTGGGCCTCCTTTGTCCAGGGTGGCAGTGCCACGTCAGCTGCTGGAGCTTGCGTGACCACGTTTGTACCGTTGGTGATCCAAACATATAGATCCAGTACCTAAATGTTACGTTTTTTAGTTTGAGTACCTATTTGTTAATCGTCCAATAGTTTAGGTACCCAGAGTACAATTTCCTCGAATGAAAACAAGGTGCTCTGCTGTTTCCTACCCTGCATTGCATAACGAACAAAACAAATTGGATTGCAAGGCCAGTTTCTCATGAAGCGTCAGGATCTTGTTTCGCACTAGAAACCACGCAAAGAATGAAAGAATTCAATGTTTTCCATCAGCTTCTGCAGACCAGATAGAGGAACCCTTGAAATGATTGTAAGCTCCTGCTAATTGCACTTTGGTATGCTGATATGGCAGTGTATTTACCCTCTACCGTCCACTTTCTAAACAATTTGATTCTCCTTTTCTATTAGGGTTTGTTTAGATTGGGAAAGATTCTCCGAAAAAACATTGTAGACCCAAAAAAATACTGCAGATGAATAGTGTTATGTGAGTGGGAGAGGTTGGATGAATAGGAAAAAATTGGATGAATAGTGTTTTTTCGGGGAACCTTTTGAAACTAAACGCACCCTAGTTGAACCGAATGCACCAGGTCAACGGCTTGACAAACTCATACATCTCTTAAACCGAGTTCATTCGTGAAAGAGTAAAGACCCTTGTCCCACTCAGATTTTTCCTTTGAGTAGATTTCATGGGCAGTCCCTAAACTATTGTGTGATTCTCATCCCGGTCCCTAAACTATATAATTGCATTTTTGGGTCCCTAAACTACCTAAATGGGTCATTTAGGTCCAAATCAGCCATGCCATACCTCGAAGTTGACATGACAGGCCAATTGTGCGGTGATGTGGACCCTTACATGTGGGCCCCATATGTCAACTCCTCCCTCTCTCCTCCCTTCTTCTTGTGCCCGATCTCGCTGGAGGGGTCTTCACCGACGGCCATGGCGACAGCCCCATCACCAAGATGTCTCTGGGTGACAACGACCTCAAGCCCACCCCCACCTGCACCCTACGCCACCTCATCCAGTCTTGGTGTGCCGCCCATATCATCGAGAGGTGCGGCGGCGGCGGCAACGATGGCGGTGACAGAGGGAAGAGGGCCGGCAAGCTCCCGACAGTGGCGATTGAACACTTGTGTGGGTGTGTGGAGGGGCGGCAGGAGCTTGTGGCGCACCAGGCGGGGATGGTGACGGTGCCGAAGGCGACCGACGGGCACTGAGAGGGTGGTGCGCGCGTTGCACGCTGTGGCGAGATGAGCAAGAAGAAGAAGAAGAAGAGATGAGACGGAGGAGACTGACATATGTGACCACATGTAAGGGTCCACATCACTACATAGTCAACTTGCCACGTCTGCTTCTAAGGTATGGCGTGGCTGATTTGGACCTAGATGACCCATTTAGATACTTTAAGGACCCAAAAATGTAGGTTTATAGTTTAGGGACCGGGATGAGAATCGCCCAATAGTTTAGGGACCGCCCATGAAATTTACTCTTTACCTTTTGTCTCCGAAAAACGCAGTTCTTTCTCCATGGCAAATGTATAAAGATGGAGCAGTGTCCCGTGGAGCTAGGGATGGTAATGGGCATAAACCCGTTGGGTTTTGCACTTTTGCCATCCCAAAACAGTGCCCCAAACTATACCCACAACGGGTTTAAATTTTTGCTCAAACCGTGCCCGTCGAGTTGGGTCATCTGTGCCCGCCAACAACCCTACATGAGTGCACCACTATTATCATTTAAAAAATAAAAAAGGAATTATCAAAGTCATAACCATATAAAAGTGTTCTGAAGAGTACAATTAGTAAATAAAAACTCAATACTTGAAATGACAGTAGTACAAGCATCAAGCTATAAAAATTCCACAAAATAAAATAATATATGCACTATGCTGGACCGGGATTAGAAACCCGAATTTACGAGAGTTCGGATCCTAGGAACAAATTTGTGCCCATAAGCCCAATAGTAAGATTTTTGCATGTCGACAAACAGCATCTAAAGTAGTGTCGGTGCCTGATTTGGTCGCACCGGCACAAACAAGTGATTGCGGTGCTAATCCACTCGTTGCCCCGATGGCGGGTGGAGAGACGGGAGTTTTTATCCTGGTTCCGGCCACGGGGCCGTACGTCCAGCAGTGGTGCGGAGCACCGGTTTCGTGTTGCTCGTAGTAGAGGGTTACAAGCAAGGTGGGAGAAGGAGACGAACTCCTAAGTCCCCGATTTGGTGGCTAAGTGCGTTTGTGTGTGTTCTGTTGTGTGTTCCTGCTGTCACTTGCCCTTTTGCATGGGCTTCCCTTCCCCTTTTATAGGCATAAGGGGGAGGGCGTGAGAGTACATGCGTTCGTGGTGCTGACGCTGCTGAGTGCACTGTGCCACCCATGCCGCGCACGATGCGAGCGGGAATCGCGCCTTCCAACTCCGGCTGACGACATGGCAGTGGTTGACGTGATGTTCTTCTTGCGATAGATCAGGACTTCGAGGGTGGCAACTTGAGTACGGCGCCCGGATCGAAGCTCCGTAGTTTCCTTCGAGGGTCGCCTTCGAGGATGATAGCGCATCCGAGGAAAGCAAAGTCAAAGGAGTAGTTGGCATAGTATCACTGCCAGGACCGACCTGTGCAGTGTCAGATCAGAATCCACCGTGCCAGGTGGATTTGACCGATGTCTTCTCCGCAGTATGGGCGGTGGCGTGGCACAATGAATCCTTCTTTTTGACCACAGAGGAGAGTCATTATGATCGGTGGTGATAGTCGCAGAGTCTCGGGCGTTGCTCCCGGCGTGGCAGGCTCGAGCTTGGCCCGCAAGCTCGAGCTTGCCGAGCCTCGAACGTGACGAAAACGCTGGCTCGAGGGTGAACGTCTCCCTCGAGCCTGGCTGTCGAGCCTCGAACGTCACGGACATTCCCGCTCGAGGGTGGTCGTCCACCTCGAGCGGGACGGACGCTGAGGAGGAGTTGTTGTGGTGGGCCTTTGCTGGGATGCAGAGACAGGCCGACGTCGTTGTGGGCCTTGTTGCCAAGTAGTTTAGGGTCCAAGTTAGGGTACCCCTACTATTAGTACCCAACAAGTAGGTGCTCCTAAATGGGCTCATTTTAAGAGCCAAAGCAAAAAAAACTTCTCTAGTGGAGCTTCTAAACTCCCTCCTATTTTACATGTCCTCCCAAATTTTCCCTCCAAGTCTCGAGATTTGGGAGCCTCTCATCCTCCCTCTCAAACCATCATCCTCCTTCTCCAAACAAGGATCCCACTATTTTTATGCCTCACTAGTATATGGATGCATGCCCCATTGGAGTTGGATGTAAATTTAGACCCCTAAATTTTATATGTAGATCTGTAAAATAGGATTTGGGAGCCCAAATTATGTTACATGCCCCACTTGACGAACTGGCTCCCTGTATGCTGCAGCAACTGGCTCCCTGTAGGAGCTCTACGGCGGAGCCCCATGTCCCTGGCTCCCTGTATGCTGCAGCAGCTTGACGAACTGTAATGCCTCGCCCTCGCGGGAAAAACACCATCTCCATCTTGTTTGTACTGTGAACAAGATTGTGGCCCAAAGCATAAGCACCGGAGGTTGAGAGGCCCATGGGCCACGGGTTTTCTTAATAATACAAACATGGTTTGGGCCAAGCTTCGTTGATATAAGCCCCAGACCATGTCTATGCCGCTGCAACTGGTGTTATGGCAAATCTTGCCAAAACCAGCAATGTTTTGACATGCAAATGGAATTTGAATTGGGTTCAACTATTTTGACAAAAAAAAAACCTCAAATGTAATATACTATTCTTATTAGTCCATAGGGCCTCCATGTTGCACACTGTGCGCATTTGCATGAGCACATCTAGTAATAGCAGCACAAAAGCGGTCATGCAACAATGTGCAACCAAATCAGACTGTCTTGGTACCTCTGAAGTTACAACCAGTGGAACTTCTGACATAGAAGCTCTTAATCTACCCTCCATGTTGCATATATACACAAGTGCATCTAGAAATAGAAGAAAAATTTGCAGCACAGAAAAGGCTATGCAAGAATGTACACTATGAACAGAAGTAGCAGAAGCTTCAAGACTAACAGGAAATCCCCGACCATGACATAGTCTGATCGTTTATTGCTCCACACATCTAGTTAGCAGCAGTACCACACCTCCAAAATGTGAAGGGGTTCTACTTCTCTTTGCAGGACAGGTGCTCAAAGGCATCCTTGATAGCTGCAATGGCCGCCAGGTACTTGCTCCTGCGCTCCAAATACATTCCCTCCCTCGCTAAACGCTGGGTGGTGTCATTCATCTGCAGCAGCAACTGCTGCTCCAAGCGATCATTGATGAATAACCGCGCGATGAGGAACGAGAAAGAGGCAGCAGAGTGCAGGAGTTGATCTGGCAGATGGTCTCCCTTCTGTTTCTGGTTCAGTTTATCTGAAAGCATGACCACATTCTTAAGGTGCTGATCCACCTGCTGCATCAGGCTCCCAAGGTCATCATGGGACTTTAAGACAGGCTGGTCGTTCAGCACCTGGATCCTTGCAACAACATAGGGCTTTGTCCTGACGACCTCGATGACCCTGAAGCGATCTTTGCCTATGCAGGTGAGGAAGAACCTATCATCGATGAGCCTCTCGCATTCGATGACATGGACAATGCACCCAACATCTGCCATCCCGCCATTCTTGCCACAGTAGACGATCCCAAACTTGAGGCCCTGTTGAAGGAGGGTGTGCATCATAATGCGGTATCTGAACTCGAAAGCCTGCAGCTGAAGCGTGGCGCCAGGGAAGACCACCGATGGGTACATAACGATGGGGATTTCAGTTGTCTGGTCTTTGGGGGTCTGAACAACCTCGTCCATGCAGCCGTGCAGATCGGCTCTGCATTTCAGGACTGATGTGGTGCTCTTCTGATTCTTGTTTGTGGAGATCCTTGCATCAAGCCTTGATGGAAGCTTCGACCGGTAAGAAGGCGAGGATGGGCTGAATCTGTAGCTGATTGGCCTTGCTATACGACATGAAAGTTGCGGAGTCTTGAGGGCCATATATATGTGTTTCCCCCTGAGTGTGACCAGCTAGCTCTGTTTAGAAATATAAGAGAAACAGAAACGAGATATAAGTATCATTTGGCAATAACAGGAGAAACTGTATACAGCGACATCTTATTCTTGTATGAATACTGGACAACCTTGACAACTCAACAAGTGTGACAGATTAAAAGATTCGTGATAACAAGCATACGAACATTTTGACATGCCGAAGAAAAATTTATGCCTTTTTTTAATATAAAAAACACAACCAAACCATGCATGGGGCTGCCTGCAAGAGAGTTGGAGTCAAAACCCCCGCGAGAACTGGATAGCGTCTTCTCCGTAGTAATTACGATTTGTGCATCTTTGATCGGAAAGTTCATCTTTTGCTTATCACCGTAACCGCTGCAGCACCTAAAAGTAGCAGCTTGCAAGTGAATTCCGGTTAGGTAGGGGCGGATAAGGACCTGGCTTCGGATGGCGATTGCGACGGTGGGACTGTGGTGGGCTACCTAGTACCTAGTATTGCAAGGCTCCACACTCCCATAGCATGCTGCCTCTCTTGTGGTTACTAGATGAGGAGTTGAAGGGATTCATTCTTTGACACGAGTCCATACATGCCACGCTAACGGGGGAAAAAAAAACTATTTTTCATCTCTTTTGTAAAAACCCCTCTCTGCTGCAAGGATCGGGGATTTCCGGAGCAAGAGACGTTGCTCTAAATCCAACGGCAGCATAAGAAGGCAGGATCGCCCCCCAGATGGGGAAAGAACAAAGGGGAGGAAGAAACGGAACATCACAGTCGCCAGTCGTGCTATGCAGCAGTAAGGAAAGGTTGGGACTTGGGACCGAGGGCAGTGCACGGGGTTGTTGTTACCTTTGATGGCGGCTCCTTGTTCCCCACTACGGGCGCTGGTGGAGGTCCTGGTTCCGCGGCGGCGGAGGGAAGACGAAGACGAAGACGAAGATTCTGGAGGAGGGGGATGGAATCGAAGAGAGCAGCAGAGTGGGGGGCAGGCAGCGGAAGGGTTGGGGTGGGGAAGCAGATCGATCAGAGCAGAGCAAGTGAGGGAGGGGAGCGAATGGATAAGAACAGAGACACGGGTGGGATGGATAACCCTATAGATAAAGGCTCGCACTTATCGCAGCCGGCGCCATGCTCGAAGGGCCGCGCGCGGCACGGGACACGGCGTCATGGCCGCCCCCTGCTGCAAGTTAAACACAAAGAAAAAGGGGGTAAACAAACATCACGATCATGATAGATCCAATCACATTTTACAACTTGCGTACCAACAGTGCGTGAAAGGAACCAAACAGAAAAAAGGATGGCCGAAACTGGGGGCGCTGTGATCTCTGTTGGCGGGGGCCGTATTGTATTTTGTTTCGGTAGCGGTAGAGAATGGGCAGACCAGACAGAGCCTGCATGGGTATGGTATAGCTGGCCTATGGCGCCTTGTTTCATTTCTTTCACGATCAACTCCTCATTTGGTGGCGCGAACGAACGTGACTACTACTACCCCTCGTGGACTCGTGGTGGATAAGGACGGTGGCGAGCTATAGGCTACTCTCCTTCCTTGGACACGACACGGCACACGAGCAGCAGCAGTTAGCAGCCCATCATCCCAAACAGCGACACCACAACGAGGAGAGAGCGACGAGTCACGCTTCGACTTTGCTTCACTGCTAGCTACTCGATCGACCTCACGTGATTATCCATCCATTCAGAGAGATATCTTGCTCACGGCGGACATCTGGCTCGGCGCAAAAGCGTCAAAAACAGGGACATCATTGGCCACCACACCCTTCTGCATTTTCCTTCGTAAGTGCGCATAAATATCGTCTCCAGTTCTTCGCAAAACCCGAAGAAATATTCTTTTTTATCTTCTGCTACCTCCGTATTTCCATGAGTCAAGTTATCTTAACTTTAACTGAATATATATATAAAATAATTAATACTATTTATGATATTAAAAAATTATAACCATATGTTGGGAAAATATTTTTTTATAAAACTTAGTTAAAAGAAAGTTTGACTCAGCCAAAATATATAATTGCATTTTTTTCCAAAAAGATGAGTATTGTCTTTGAGATCCGTGTAAAGTCAAATATTTCCTAGGTCCCAAATTATAAGTCCTTTGACATTTTTGACCCTAACTTTGACCACTCGTCTTATTCAAATTTTTTCGTAAAATATTATATTTTTTTATTATGGCTAGCTTTAGTAATAAAAGAATTTCAAGAATAACTTAAATTTGACTATATTTGCACGAATTTTTTGAATAAGACGGGTGGTCAAAGTTGGGGTAAAAAATGTCAAATGGCTTACAATTTGGGACGGAGGGAGTACAAAGATAGGATCTAGTGGACTGCAAGCTGCTAGCTACTTGCGTGTGGGAAAGCTGATGTTGCATCCTTGTTTGCATGTGTAAAAGAGTGGCAAACGTGTGAAAAATACATTCTGCGGATTTATAGGCCGTATGAAAAATACATGCTAAGGAAGAGAGAAGAAGGTGAGCGACTCACCAATCGCCTGCTCAAATAGGCGTACGAGCGCTACTCCTATTATTATTGGTTATTATTGGTTCACGCTCCTACTGCAACCCCCAAAGAGCATTAATGATGTAGGTCCACCACTGCATTGACTCAACACGTCTGGTGACCTAGAGTGTGGAGACGCCAGCGAGCGAGTGGCGTTAGGACATGCCAATGCTCCACCATGTGTGGTGGATTCACCATACCACATCAGATAGAAGATGCCGTGGAGGAAGGACCGAGAGAGGGTAAAAAGTGGTAGCCTCAAGGATGGCAGTGGTGGCTGTGGCTCTAGGAGAGAGACGGTGTTCACACGTGAGAGGGAGAATGTGGTTGCACTTTTGTTCATAGAATCATAGTACTATGAAGATAAAATATGTGGTCCTAAAAGTAAGAAATGGATTCATGCATTGTGAGATTGGAGGTTTGGATGGTGAGAATGAGGCCACTAGTACCATATGCATGTGTTAGGCTTGTCCTTATTAGCCCTGCTATGAGGGCAAGCCCAATGCAGATACCACAAGTGGTGGCCTGAAATGGAAAAGCACGCTCCACGGAAGCCAGGTCAGCCGAAGAGACTATTGCTACAACGCAAATTGCTCTTCAGTTTGGTCCACTGTTGTTTTATCTTGCTCCAAATATCACTTTCACTCATTTCTTTGTTCCCTGCTTCCATCCTTCTTTATTGCCCAAGTCATTGCTTTTTTTTTCGAGAGTACGCAGGAGAGCTGCGTATCATTGCATTAAGAAGAAAAGTTTTTGGTTACACGCGGGCCTACGAACCGGGCACACGCACACGGTTTTACATAAGGACAATTAAATACCACTAAAAGAAACTACAGCAACCGAAGCACAGGGAAGGAAGACAAGGTTGAGCCTATTCCCTGATAGAATGGACAACTAGCCTCAAAACCCTCCGACCAACGTGCCGGCTTGTTGTGCCGCCGCTAGCAACTCCTCATCTGACAGCCCCCTAGCTGCCGGGAAGAGATCCCTGAGGGCCGCGAAGTTCTTGACATCCACAATCTCGGCGAAGAAACGGTCGAGCTCTCTTCGGGCATCGTTGATCTCAGAGGCGTTGCTCTCACGCCCGTCAAGGAAACCAAGGCGCTTCATGGCCAGGATCTCCCCTTTCTTAGATGGCCGAACCGTCAAGTTGAGGGGTTGGTTCGCCAGACGGCCGCTACGGCGCAAGCTCGGCGCTGCCACCACGGGCGCCGGTGGGAAGGGGATCCTTGCCTCGGCAGGAACTTTGCTGATGAGGGGGGATTGTGTTGCCAGCGTGATGCTCGCCAGGAACGCAGAGGTTGCTGCCATCGCTGTTGCGGTAGAGGGGGTTTGCACGCACTAATCTGAATTGGGACGTCTCTCGATACTCGCAGCCGGACTAGGGGACAGAGTTAGGGGGCTCGCTGCGATGCCATGGGTGAAGGGGGGCTCCTCAACGGCGTCGAAGTCGAGACGCGTCGGTGTTAGACCCGACCTCCTGCTCCCCTTTGCACCAGCAGTCGAGACGGCCGTGGCCTCCGCCTGTATGTGCATAGGAACGGCATGACAACTGGTTCCGTGGCAGCGGAGGGAGCAGAGGATTTCAAATCGGTGAAAAGCAGCATCGGATCCACTTTCCCGACCGCATCCTCGTCCCTCGTCGGCATCTGGTCTTCGAAGGCGACGAGCTCCGCAGCAGTGCGGCCAGATGCCGCACCGGAGGCGTTGCGTGGCACGCCAAGGGGAGAAGCAATTGTAGTGGTGCCCCCCACCAGTTCCGGCCGCGGCGCTACAACGTTGACTTTCCTTGGGTGGTGGTTCTCATAGGCCACCACCTCGTGGGTGGGAGCCTGCTAATCCCCCGCGTTTGAGCAATCCCGGTTGTCATTGGTGGTGAAGATGACCAGGAAGCATTCTGGAGCGAAGCGTCGAACGGTGAACTGATCGTTGCCAACATTGGGGATGTCTGCAATAGCGCGGCATATCACCTCGACAGAGACTTCTCGTCGTCCTTGAGGCGCTACCGCTGGCCGGAGTGATGGCCGACCGGCAGACAACGTATCGTCGGAAGGGGCCGATATGTCATCACGTTGTAGCTGGCCCTCGCCAACGTCCGCCTCTAGCTGAATCTCTTAGCGGCGTGGCCCCGGCGAATGGCGTCGTGGATGGGTGCGGCCATACAGATCCTGGTCAGCGGGCGTCGACGGGGGGATATCGTGGCGGTGTCGCCGGTCGTAGCTGGTCGTCGAAGCGGTTGAACCCATAGCACCGCGAAGCCTTTTGCAGTCACGGGCAAGGTGCCAGAACCCCCGACAACGTAAACATCTGGCCAGCAGTCTGCACTGTGCCACCCGATGTTTGCCAGAGAGGCAGTTGAGACACCGCCCGGCGAGCTCTGCAGGGATATGCGGTGGAGAGTCCTGGGCACCTGAGGCTGCTGGGCCCGCCGCTGGCGACGTCGACGACTGGATCTTTTGTTGCGAACTATGGTGAAGCCCTCAGCATCGACCCTCGGCGGGCTAGGCTCCCGTTGGTGCCGACGTGGGTCAGAGCCAGAGCGCCTAGAGGTGGAGCTGTCACCGCTGCGACCCATCCGTCGGTGGGGAAGGCCATGAATCAACCTCGTCTGGCCGCGGCGCCGTTGCTGGTGGCGGCCAGAGCGAGCCTCAATCCGCGGACCCAACCTGTCGTGAACAGGACGGCAGCGAGAACTGGGGGTGCTCGGGGAATCGCAGCGGAGGCGGTGGCAACTGACGCGGGTGTTCCTGACCCCGCCGGCCTCAACAGCACATCACGGTAGGAGGCCATGGACTGCAGGATGGAGTCATCACCCCCATCGTCGTCGGAGTGGAGGCCGTCATCCCTCCACTGTAGCTGCTTCCCGCGACCTTTGGAGGCGCCTCTGGGGTAGAACGGCTCCGTATCGGGGGAGAGAGAGGAGGGAGGCTTCGCGTCAGCGTGGGATGTGCTGCTGGGGTAGGTGTTCGCCGGCGCCGGAGTGGCGGACAGCGAGAGTCGATCGTGGGGACCTGGGGCAAGGAGCAGAGACTGAGCAGCCTCCGATGCAGCGCCATCTGAGCCAAGAGACCCTGCAATCGATAGATCAGGAGGACTATCTGGATCTGAGCGCGTAGGCGGAGGGGAACCAGGATCGAGCAGGATTTCTGGTGGATTTCGTGGATGCGGTGGTGTGGCGCAGGAGTCGGAGCGGAGCGTGGGAGGCTCCAACGGCTCCATCTCCCTCCCGGAGTCATTGCTTTTTCCATGAGGCTGCAGGAGCTACCATCCTATCATCTCTCTTCAATACGGTAACCGAGTCTACGTGGCTCTGCAAGGCAGGTATTGCGTTGAGCTTGGCCGGAGGAGGATAGATAGGATCCCCTGCCTCGCTGGTGTGCTGACGTCAAGCTCCCTCAACTCCAACCCAAAAATACGTCAAAACTAGTGCTTGTAACGGTGTGAGTGTGTGAGTGTTCAATAACTTTTCCTTATTCAACAAGATTTTCTTATTCACCTCCCTCACATAACACGCTTCTCAATATACTATTCATCTAAAACTACTTTTTCCTCCCATCTATCTGAACACTGCCCGACTTTTGCTGGAGATTGGAGCGCTCGCTATCGAGGGACATGGTAGGTGTATTACCGTTGTGCCACCTCACTATTTTTTTATCATACAGTACAGACGTAGACGCTCGCATACACGTACGCACACTTGCCCCTACGAACATACGCACGCAACCCTACCCTATGAGCACCTCTGAAAGACTAGGCTGACAAATCCTCCAAATTAACGAAGTCACCACAGGCGCCTCGCTATCGAGGAGCACGTCGCCTACCACTGAAAGAATAGCGTTGGTTAAATCCTGGAGAATGCGAGCACCAGTGCCGAGTCAAGGACTCGAACCTTGGTGAGCTGATTTCAAACCTTGCCAGCTGAGTTAGAGCTCAGTTCGCTACCACCTCGCTATTGAGAGGCAGTCCAAAGTACATTTTGGCAAAAAGCATAGGCAGCGGAGAGTACATTTCAGCAAAAGCAAAAAAAAAAAGGAAGGACAATTGTTGGCTACTGCCCCTGCCTTTTTCGTACCGTGCACAAATATCTCCAGCATATTCGAGTTGTCGATGTAGATACGCGCGCTCGTCGCTGGAGATATCTCCAGGTATGCACGGGCGTAGCGAGTAAAACCGATGCTATTGATGTCCTCCAACTCCATCCGATGCTTATAATACATAAAACCGATGCTTTATAATCGCAATAAATAAAGGGTAATGGGGTACTACCTCCGTGCCTTAGTATCGGTTTAATAATTAATTTAAAATAAATATTAAAACATGAATTTTTTAGGGATGTTAAAACATGGATGAAGTATAACAATGAATCAATGATAGGGACAGGAAATAGGGTTCATCCAAAATCAGCCTAAACCAATTTGGCCCAAATTTCAACTGTTCCGCTCTTTAAGATTTTTGGCCCAACTCAGGCCCAATTTCACATTGTCCACCCGAAAATCAACGAAGAGGAGCCACCACGCGCACAACATCTGCACTGCTGCTGAATAACAGGATCAGACAGCAACCCATTTCAATGAAAGGGGCCGCGATCACTCCAAAATTTGAAAGCCACATGGTTGGACCAAATTTACGAAATTGAAAACAAAACAAAGAAAAGGACCCTCGATACTCTACCGCCCAAGTTCTTTGAGCCGGAGAGCGGATGCATGATTCCGAAGCCTTTGGATCGGCTCCGCACCGTATCATCAGCCCAAACTGCTGCAGCTGCAGGCTGCTGCCGGAGAATACACAGCGGTAACAACTCACAGCATATTTGATTTGCAGGATGACATGGTTGCATCTATATATCAGGCATGAGAGAGACATATATATATTTGGTGCGGGCTAGGTCGTCTCTTGTGGGTCGATCGAAGATATCGCCTGGCAGCACGACGTACGAGGAGCTCATCCCAACAAGAGAGACGACCTAGCGTCGCCATCCATGACTCCATCTTTACGAGCGCCACTGTTTACGAGCGGTCCCCCCCCCCCCCCCCCCCGCAGCCCGTGCTGCAAGTTAGCGCACGGCCTCAGAGGTGCTATTCCGAGCGCCTTGCCGGCGTGCGCCAAAGGACCGCACCGGACCCACCTCGCCTCCATCGCTGCCGCCACCAACCGCTTCGCGCCTCCTCTGCCTACGCCGCCGTCCTGCGCTCGCCTCTGCGCCACGACCTCGAGCAGCACCGCACCCTCACGTAGTCGCCGCCGGGAGATATCGACGCCGGAGGGAGAGAAGAAATCGAGTACAGATCAAACCACCAAGAACCAATCGAGTACAAATCGAGTCACCAGGCACAAATCGAGCATAAATCGAGTAGAAATCGAGCATAAATCGAGCAGAAATCCGCCGCAACCACCAAAAACAGAGAAGGGGAGGGGAAGAAAGAAGAGAAAAATGGAGATGAGAGCACAACGCCGGGACGATGGCGGAGCTGCCACCGCCGCCCACCTCGCCCTCACGCGCCGCCACTGAGGACGAAGAGGAGGAAAGGGCGCGCGGTCAGATAGTCCATGCCGCCGCTGCAGACCCTCGCCATGGCGAGCTCGAGGAGGACCTTGAGGAGGAGGCAGCCATGAGCCATGGCGAGCTCGAGCAGGAGGCTGCCATGGCGAGCTCGAGGAGGGAGAAGAGGACGGAGAGGCATGGCCACCACCGCCTCGGCCTCTTGCTGCTCCGTGGTGGCCTCTGCAGGATCTGCTCGGGCACAGGCGGGGCAGAAGCTCGCCGCGGAGGCCGTGCAGGTTTGATCTCCACCGTCGGCCGCGGCAGATCTCGCAGAGCACGAGCGGGGTGAGGGAGCAGCTCGCCGGACAGAGCTCGAGCAGGCCAGGGGGGCTCGCCGAAAGAGGGAAGCCGGGGGAGAGAGAGAAGACGCACGGGAGGGCGGCGGAAAGAATGACGGAAAGAACGAGAGGGATCGCGAGCGAAATTTCTGGAGGGCGTCGGTGGGGAAAAGATAAAATAAAGAAAGGAAAAAAAGAAAGATAAAAGAAAAGGAAAAAAGGAGTAGGAAAAAAGAAAGAAAGAAAAATATGGGAGTATAGGTAAAAAAAGAAAATAGGAGGAGAGATGGGATGGTAGGTGGGGATGGTTGAATAAAATATAGGTTAGTTGGTATAGGATATGAGATATAGGGTATGATGGTTGCGGAAGAAGTTAGGATAGGATAGGGAATCTTGATGACCAGGCAGTAATATTCGTTTTAGGGAGGAAAAATAGAGTACCACCGGTGCGAATAGCCTAAGAGCAAGGATTATAGAGGGTGGAAGAGCGGGCTAATTCGTACGTGGGCACTTTGAAAAAATAGGAGAGAAACGGACGTGTGGCGAGACGCCGGCTAAGTGCGCAAAATAGAGCTGCCTCAAATAGAGCTGCCTCTGATGTTATTGGCCACCGCTCACACATGCAGTGCATTTATTGCCTGCTTCTCATATGATGGCGGGGTCCACCACCACCGCTGCATGCCCTTGCAGCCAGCTGCCCGTGCAACCATAGGCTTTGCTGCGCATGCAAGCTTTGGTAATTGTGCCCACTCTCACGCATGCTAGCTATGCGCTAGCGGCGAAACAAGCGACATCTAGCCCTGTTTTGCAATGTTCTACAAATAAAAAATTACCTTAGCCGTTGACATCATTAATTATTGGAGGAGGCCTAAACAGTAGCAGAACAGTGCGCGCTAAGGGCAGGGTGAAACGCTAGCATGCACGTCGGAGGATGCCTATTGCGAGTACTGTGCCGTCATTTTCACCGTACAGCACTGTGCCGACTGCCGAGACAGCTCGCTAGCTCACGGCCCAATCTCTGCTGATGAAACTCTGCCGACACAAAGGGCTTTTTTTTTTCTGTCAGCCAAACATGCCCTGATGAACAGCTATCTTCCAACATCAGAAACTCTCTGCTGACACAAAGGTCTTCTTTATAATCACCCTGCCCTGAGTGATGACCTGCTAACTTCTATAAATACAGGCATCGCGATGCCTGACTGATAATTGATCAAGCCCACAAGAACACAAGTTTTCTCACTAGCTCGTACACTAGCAACCACCTCGCAACTCCAATGGAGTCTCCTGCGGCCGGCTCCAAGCCAGCACTGTTCCTCCTCCTGGTGGTTGTCTCCCTCACCGCCGGCGGGGCCAGCGCGACAACGATCTTCCGGCCAGGTCACCAACATGTGATGTGCCCCTTCCCGGTGTGGCCGGCGGGAGACCTTGCTTTGAATTAAGGTCCACAACCTTCACTTCCAGATGGAGCCTTGGTCCAAAGGAGTTTAGCACAAAAGGAAAATCCAAAGGAGAAACGAACTTAATAGCCTGACCTTGTTTTGAATTCTGAAGTGCAGGTTCAAATGATTGTTCTGGTGATGGCTCACTGCTCAGGGTGGAGCAAGCACAGAATGGCACCAATGTCAGCAGTTCAGCACTACTAGCAGCCAGTGCCAACATCTCGTTGCAGCAGTCCATAACAGTATTTTGCAACTAGTTTTCTGAAAAATTATCGATGTCAGCTGACAGCAACAAATAGGCCTGGCTCCGCCCCCTTCTCAAATGGTATTTCTGAGGCAGATAAGCTTCAGAGAGAGAATAAACATGATGCCTTCTGCAGGATCTAACGATGGCTGCTGCTGTTGCAAATAGATGAATAACAGATTAAGACGGCAGGCAGGCTAACGCCGCGCCAGTACAGCTACAGCGCGCCAGTTTGTTTCCTCGGACTACATAGTTAACTATTATTCTGTTTTAAGACTACATAGCAATCACATGGGTTGAAAGCATGGACAGCAGCATCATGAAACACGGCATTATACAGCTTAAAAAACATGAATGGTAGGAGGTTGCAATTATTAAGAATAATAAGATACTACATCTAAAGTTTAAATTCGACCATATCATGGTTCCCTATTATAATCATAATCAATTTAGGGCATACTTGGTTGGCCTCTAAAACTTGCCCAGTCAAAATAAAGGGCATGCTAATTTTTTTAGCCAAAATATGGGCAACAAATTCATGATAGTGTATGCTTAGACGCCAAAGCTTGGCCGATAAAATTTTTGCATTTGGTCCTCAATTCATTTGATGTTAAAATGCAAGTGATAATAACAAAGATTCTAGCACATATGTGGACAATTGAGGTGCCCAAATGTAGGTGAGTTGAACATTGTTGTTTGAGAAATGCTCCAGTGGACCTTTTCTAAAAACATGCACGAATCCCAAAGCGTGCTTATAACTAAATTAATCCATACCCGGCCCAACCCTGCATTGCCAGTCCAGTCCATCCAACCCGAACGGATAAATCAACTGACTCCTTGTTTGTTGGTTGCCGCTCGGCATTCGTTGCGCCGTCGCAAACGCAGACTTGCCGTCAGCCATCTGAGCACAATCTACCGCCAGCCCTCATCGTCAGTCATAATAGATGCCAACCGCCATGGCTAGCGATGAGGACAGTGGCGCACAGACCACCAAGAGAGGCTTGAGTCTTCTAGAGGCCAAAGGGCTGGGCACTGGTCGCCGGGTAATGGATTTTTAGTGTTCCAGAGAAATCACAAACAGATTTGATTCGTTGTATCAATGGTTGCTTAGATTCCCATATACAATTACAGGTTAATTGATAGTCTATAAGAAAATTCTACGATCGATTAGCAATGGAGTACCCGGAAAGTCAATGGCCAATGCACAGGCATATAGATCAGTAGTAATCAGCTTCCTCCGCTCACCAGTGATACATGAAATGGACCATGAAGTCAATAGCATAGATTACCGTGAAGAATTACTAGGCCGGACTGCTGACTGGGTCTGGATAGGGCCACCACGTTACCATGGACTAAATTAATTGAATTAATTAATTAAGTCTGCTTTGAGATTGGTGTAGCTTTTAGAAAAAGGTCTACCGGAGCACAACTCTTGTTGTTTTACCTAGAAACTTTGCCACGTCCACTACGTTTTGGACTCAAACCTTACATATGTTATTATTTGTATAAAAATATCATCTATGGTGTGTGTCACCATGTCTTTATGTATGAGGGAGGATATAAAAACAACAGTTTTCAGGTTGTTTATATATCTCAAACAAAAGACTCAATTAAATACATATCAAACTTATTACAATTAGATAATGATAAATATGTATATCTCGAGTATTGCATTAGAATATCTAATAGACGAAAGAGAACATAAGATAAATAATTATATATAGTTATTAGCTATAAACTTTATTTTTATATTAATTCTAACTAGTTAGCCCGTGCGGGAGCACAGATTGATAGGCTAGTGTTTAAAATTTGGCTTCATGCATGGAATATACTCAACTATGTTAATCCAGATTTTGCGCTTCATGCTCAGCTACATAGTTAAGTCGAAATGATATTGTTTTATACAAAGCAAGATTACCTTCTTACATGATGTAGGTCATCTTTATTAGAGGCAGATATTAGACCCTGTTCTAGGCGTTGCTGTTGAAGGATAACATCCAAATATTATCTACGGGCCATGATGATCCAATGCAGTTATTAGCAGCACCAGCTAGCAATAATAAACAGAAACCCACCAATAACCAATTGAACTGATATGAATCAAACAATACTCCATTTTTACCAAACAAGTTCCAAACGAAAATGGAGATATTACATACTCCTATAGGCGAAATTATCAAATTTAACGAAAGAAATAAAACATCATCAGCACTTGGCAATTGGCCTCATCGAAGTCCCTTCCCTCTCTCTCTCTCTCTCTCTCTCTCTAGGTTAGCGTCCAAGCATTACGGATTCGACCAACTCGTTGAGGGGAGCCAGTTCTGCCCTGTCGATCAGCTGGAATTCCTGCGGCACACAAAATGTTACATTAGTGTCCTGTAACAACATTTCAGGTAGAGATCGAGAATTACCAGTATTAAGAAAATGTGAAAAAGGATGACAAGTGCATTTTTTTAACGAACAAACACTCAACGAGCACACTTAGGTAAAACGAAAATTTTATACCATTGCAAAGAGAGTGAAGTGCTTGAAGCAAGTATTGAGATGTGCTTCTTCTTGAAGCTTCAGAACCATCTGAAAATGCGAGTGGTAGATGTGTGCATACACCCTGAAGAGGCGCTTCATGATCGTCTTGATGACATCACGGAAGTTGGGAGGGAAGGGAGTTCCTGTTGGCATCGATCACAATTTTGAACCAAAACACATGATCGTCAGACTATAAGACCCAATCAAATCAATGTGTGCAGCTTCATTTCAGTTTGTGTACTATGCAACGAACAGACAGATTACCAAACTGTTGAGGGAATATGGCTGCATCGTCCAGCTGAGCTTCTATCCAGTCCACCAGGTACTCCACGTACTTTGGTGCAGACACCTCGATAGGCCTCTTGACCCTGACTCCATCAGCCCACCTGTACTCGTACCTATGGAGATTTAACTTTCAATTGATCAGACACAGTTTGAAATACAGAATTTGTTGGTATGGAAGAAGAAAATAGCGAACGTACTTTGGTCCAGCCGACATGGTTGGGCAGGTAGTTGGCGTGCAGACCTCGAACAGGGTGCTATACAGAATGTTCACATTGTTGAAGAAGTCAACAACTGCCATCACAACAGAAGAAACAGCGTGAGTTAGTAACGTACAGGTACAGTACAAAGTGGAGTGCCCATCAACACATCAAATAAAGCGCTGAACAAGAGTAATGCATCCAGCAAGGCGTTGGAGGTGGTCGCCTTAGATATTTTTCGTCAGGAATGAATGGAGAAGCAACAAGAGAATTTGCCTTTTGATTTATTATTCTTGTTTGCGAACACTTTCTCTCCTATTTTTTATCAGCCTATGAGCTAAGATATTGTTAGACATTGGTTGCATGCGGTAAATAGACATAAATATTTTCTTTTTTCTAAAAATGAGCTCTTTTACAATGCCTTATACTGATATATATACTAGTGCTCGAAAAGGACTAGTATAGAAGCATCGGACGGTCAAAATTAATTGTATACTACCGAAAGTTTCACTAGTGATATCGGTAGTATACATGAGTAGTATATGTAATATAAGGGTATTATGAGAAATGAACAAAAATGACATCATAATAATATAATTTTTACACTAAAAATCCCCCCTTATAAGAGGGTCATTTAATATATACGTAGTTATTACTAAATTACCCTTAATAATAGATGATTTGATATGCTCTATACTATATACTACCGAATTGAAGTATAAGACACCGTAAAAGAGCTAAAATTATATAGTGGCCACAAAACATGGCCAGCATATCAATGGCCTACTGTCAAAAGACAAGACAGGGTTCTGAATTTCTGAACGTTTTTCTTTTAGTAAAGGAAACCTCTAACGCATTCATGGGTAGACTAAAAACTGAAATTGAGGATCTAGAATTTACTGTTGACAGCCAGCCATTCGTTCAGGTTCTCTCCAATGGGCAGACGGACCGCCTCTCGCAGGTCACCCTGGCCGAGAGTGGTGTCAATGTACTTCTTCAACTGCGAACCCTGAAAAAAAAGCCATAGACTTTCAGCTAAAAAGAATCAAGCATAAGATGGAGATGCATACCATGCATATACTAGTATTTGCACTGAAAAAAAGTGATGCAAGCTCCTTAGAGCCTAATTGGTTTCAGGATCGGCGCGGCCTGGCTTGTATAGGCGGCCATGCAGGCCCCTACTGGCCAGCTAGTTTCTCCGGGCACAACAGCCAACATGTGTTTATTTGGTTGATGTATTTGAAGAGCCAGGCTAACGAGAGATATGATTGTGATTGTATGTCTGAATATCCAGCGTTAATATACTTTCTAGTATCTGCACGAGTTTCCCGAGAGCTCAACGCCGCACCGTGCGAGCTTGCCTCCGGAAACGAAAAAAAAAAATCCGTATCTTGGGAGCCAGACTCGGAGGCTGCTTTTGCATCCTGTCGGACATGGCACACATGTAATTATAACCAATAATAAACTCAACCTTTTATCCTAAGAGCCAAGTTCACCTAAGTTCAAGCAACCAACCAGCCCACATTAAAATCTTTGTTAGCTTTGCCGAGAGAGTTTTGGTGTTGCATGGTTTCAGTTTCTGGTGAAAAGGCCATTGTAGTCTGTGCACATTGGCACCCATACGCTACCTTAAGACTTACCGCAGAAAAAAAAAAAAAAACGCTACCTTAAGACAAAATGGTAAAAGAAAAGTTGCACGGTTTTTCCGTTCTTGGTGAAAAGAAAATGAGGAAAGGACGAGGTGAAATCGCAGTGGACGCATCTACAAGCTAAGTAACTCTGAGGATAGCACCGTCTCTCTCTCTCTCAATCGACGGACAGCTACTGCTGGATTATACAAATCCAATTATTTTAAGCATATCTTCTACTACGTTGGGTACACTCCCACCCTCCTTGATCTGTATTTAAAGAGTTTAAATGTTTCCTGAAAACTCTTCAAATCTTAGGCATCTGCTAGGAAGTGTGAATAATAAAATAAATATGCAGGCAACAATTTATACATGTCAAGATATAATCATTTGACTCTAGCTCAGCATTAAAAAAAAGTTATGTACTTCTACAACATGCATGCATGACGTGCTTTAAATCTTCGGCTATATGGGCTGCTTTAGCCCCAAAACTCTAAAACGGTCAGTAGTGGATCTAAATTGAAGTATAGGCACTAGCACGGATACAAATAGTTGTACTCGGCCTCAAATTAAACCACTACATAGCTGCTTCAGTTCATAGTTCTTTTGGATCTAAAATTCCAAGAAAAAACATAGATAATGATACAAATAGTTCATAGTTCATAGTAATGAAGATGGTGTATGGCAAGAACTTCTTAGAAATAAATATCTTAAAGATAAGCCACTTAGTCAAGTATTCAAGAAACCAGGAGACTCACAATTCTGGATGGGCATTATGGGTGTCAAAGATGACTTCCTAAAACTAGGAACATTTAGAGTGAATTCTGGGGAACAGACCAGGTTCTGGGAAGATGCTTGGTTAGGTACGGAACCTTTGAAAAATAGATACCCCAATTTATACAATATTGTGAGGAAAAAACATGCTACTGTTGCAAATGTGTTTAGTTCGAATCCACTGAATGTCTCTTTCAGGAGATCATTAGTGGGAATAAAACTAACGGAATGGTATAACTTAGTAGCACATGTCCTAGATGTGAATTTGATTGAGGGGAGAGATATTTTTATGTGGTCTCTAAATAAGACCACAATATTCACAGTGAAGTCCATGTATAGGCATCTTATCAATCGTGATATTAGAGTATCGCAGGAAATCTGGCAAATTAAAGTACCATTGAAGATTAAAATTTTCTTATGGTATTTAAAAAGGGGGATTATTTTGACAAAAGACAACCTAGCTAGAAGGAATTGGAGAGGGGAAACAAATTGTAGTTTTTGTAGCTGTAGGGAGTCTATTAATCATCTCTTTTTTGATTGTATATATGCTAAATTCCTGTGGAGAGCTGTTCACTTAGTATTTGGAATTGCTCCCCCTAAATGTTTTAGCCATTTATTTGGTAGATGGGCAAAACAAGGAGGACAAACACCAAATCTAATTTTATTGATAGGTGCATCTGTATTATGTTGGACAATCTGGAACACTAGAAATGAAGTGGTTTTTGACAAATGCCAACCTAAAACTTATTTGCAGGTTCTGTTCAGGGGAACATATTGGCTCAGGGTTTGGGCCAAGTTGCAGCGACATGAAAGTGATCAAGACATTCTGAGGACGACATGTTGCTCATTAGAGATGGCTGCTCTTTGCCTTTTTAATTCCAATGGATGGAACAATAGATTTAGGATTGGTGTTTAAAAATCTATTCATTTTCATGTAACTCCTTGGATTGGTCTTGTAATAATTTGGTTCTGATCCCTTCTTATTTCGAGAAGGGTGAAGCCGGATAGTTATCCATTATCTAAAAAATGATATCACGGTGCACTCGAATTTGGAGAAATAAAAGCGCACACATACGACACATGATAACAAAACTAATAAGTAATTCTTGCGCGACATGGATTACAGCTCTTGAGTCTGCACGTACGTACCTTGTTCCCGGACGATGCCTTCTTCTTTGGGATGAAGGTCCTCTGGAGTCTGCAAGAATGATTCATGGTCAGAGATCGAGTCCATCAGCCAAGAGCCCAAGAGAGATCAAACAATAGACATGCATGGGAGAGAAAGAGTTGTCATCTCTAACCTGCTGGTGCTAGGGGCAAGGACGAAACTCATGTTTTCCAATGTATCCTATGGCTCGGCGGTCGCTCAAGCACTAGTGTTAATTAGTTGGTGATGTGCTAAATCTCTGGTGATGCCGCTGTATACATAGCCCCGCGTATAGGGGTGTGGGGTACACTCATGGATACAGTCATCATCGATATCTCGAGAAGGGGAAAAAAGCATATGGAAAGAGAGAATAATGAGCCATGCTAGCGGTGACGCAGAGTGAGCAGCGCGGTAGCGTACGTCTCGCGTGCGGGGTTGCCTAGAAAGCTGTATCTAATCAGAGGCGTTTCAGTTTTACCCGCGGCGTCATGAGGCATATGCAAGACCTTGGCCAGCCCTGGCTGGCTGTCACATGTCAGTTTCTTATGACTCGAACACCAGCTAGTTTCAAAGTTATTATTGCCAGACATGGTGGCATCTGTGGAAGGGATGATGCACTCTTCTTGATGGAAAAGCATGTTTTGCCTTGATCATGAGCAGGCATGGTCACGAAAAAAGAAGATGCTAATGGTAAAGTATATCAACGTGATGCAGGTATTGCTGTTCACAGGTCATAATTTAAATGACAGACTACCCCCTGCCTTCTCAGAAAAACTGAAGTAATCCTACGTTTCTGTATTAGCTGGGTTACAATTTAGCCCTGTAAACTGCTTTGCTGACAGACTATTGCGGTTGCGTGAAAGCTAGCTAAATACGTTTCAGGAAATAAAGCCTGCCTAACAAGACAAAAAAAGGGTACAAATAAGGACTGGCCCACCGTTTTACTTCCTGGTGAGAATAAAGGTCATTTGGAGGTTTGTTAAAAAAAAAGGTCATTTGGAGGTTTGTTAAAAAAAAAGGTCATTTGGAGGCAAAGAAACGAACAAGACACGAGGTGAAACCAGGGGCCGCAACTCCAACTAATTTCTCGTGATGGCAACATACTGTTTAGATCAACTTCACTGGCTAATAGCTGTCTAGGCATACGGTTAGACTAAAAGCATGATGTACTGATGTGGTCAGTAATGCTCCTCTCTTCCTTCTCCTCGAGCTTTTTGTTGGGAAGAGAGCTATAGCAGACCTGAAGATTCGATGATTGAAGCTAAGGGTAACAATTATCACAGTGCAAAAGATGATCGTGTCACTCTTCATGACTTGCATTGCTAGTTACTACATGCCGTACGCGTACCGTACTTCCTCGGGACAAATTAGATTTTGATAAACTTGGGCAAGGGGTTGCATACAAAATCGGGAAAAAATAAATTAAAACTCGCATTCGCCGCTAATAAAGAAAACTTTAGAAGTAATCAGGGATTGTGTGTGGTGCCCTATTCTTTTGCCTAAAGGTCCAGAGGACCTGCAAGTACGATCCATGCTTAAAGAGGCCGTCAGCCAAGAGAAATAGAACACTCTAGACATCTCAAAGCAGGGGCGGATCTAGAGTGGAGCTCGAGCCCCCCACCCCTTCCCACCATCTCATCCCCATGCGCACCACATGGAGTCCCCCCTATGCTCCCTAACAATTTTTAGGCATAGATGAAGAGGAGGGAGGAGGAAGAAGAAGAAGAAAAAAAGGAATGCCCTTAACCTAGGATTTTCGATCCGCGAGAGATAGAGATAGAGAGAGAGAGAGAGAGAGTTGTTGTCTCTAACCTTATGTTGCAAAGAGAAAAGACGAAACTCATCATATTTTCAGTTGTATCCTCCGGCTCGGTAGTCACCCAACTAGTAGTGTTAGTTGTTGACAAGTCCAAGCTTCGATGACCCATGTAATGACCCCTCCCCCCCCCGGTATAACATATAGCCGCGCACACAAGGTAGCGTGCAAGGTTCGATACGAGCATCATTGATATCTCGAGAAAAAAACAAAAGGGAAGAGAGAGCACGAGCCGTGCTGGTGGTGATGCAGAGCGGGCAACGTGTGCACCTCGCCTATTGGGCTGCCTTTATCTAGCAAGCTGCGTGTACGGGGCGGGGCATTTTGGTTTTACCCGTGGGCCATGGAGATGCAATGCATGAGGACCTCGGCCAACCCTAACTGGTAGTCATCTCAGTTTCTTACGACTAACACTGGTTTCAAAGTTACCATTATCAGACATGGTGGTATTTGTGGAAGGAATGACAGAGTCCTTAAATTCGTCTTATTAAAAAATAAAGTGTTCTGATTAGAAGGGAAAAAATAAAAAACATGTCTAGGCACGGTCATAAAACAAGATGTAATGGTGGAGATAGTAATTAATAGAGTTACAATTCCATTTAGAACCAAACGGTGTCGGGCCCAAGCCATGACAAAACCTAGGCAAAAACCCTAGCCAACTCTCTCTTTTGTGTCCTGCAAAACATGAATTGCAATTATGGACATCTGATTTGAACAGTTAGCCTCTTGTGACCGTTGCGCTCGAGCTTGTGTCGGTGCTCAGGGTCGCCGAGCCTAGGTTCAACCGTCTAACCAATTGTGGCACAAACACCTTTAAAGGAAAGACATACTGGTCGATGATTTTAAAAGGCAAGACGTACAAACTGAAATTGTGCTTATAACATATAGAGAAGATGGGGGACTGTGAGCATGTCCTAATTCATCGTGTGTTTTATGAGTTCTTTTAGAATGATTGCCAGTACTCGCAAGTACCAAAATGTAAGAATCATAAAGTGGGTTTTGTTTGAAAAATATGTTAAGTACCTAAAAGTACCATGGCAAAAGTACCAAGAAATAGCAAAGTTGTGGGACTAAGTAACATATTAGTGGACCCAATATGTAATTTTTGAAATTTCCGTTCAAAAGTACCTACAAATACTAACAAAAGTACCACAAGTACCCATAAGTACCACAAGTACGTACTTGTAGGTGCTTGCCAATCATTCTAAAAAGGGAAAAGTCCATTTTTCACCCTCCAATTATTACAAAAGTCTGATTTTCAACCTCAAATTACAAAACCGGACACTAAACACCCTCCAACTATCCAAACTGTGCAAAATTGGCCCTTTGGGTGGTTTTGAAGGTGGTTTTGTATTTTCCAAAAAAATTAAAAAATAATTTTGTATTAAAAAATTCATAACTAATTTATTTCGAACTAGAAAAATTAGAATCTGGTGCAAATGTTTTTCTAAAAATGTGACCTACATGTTGGTGCACCATTAGAAGTTATTTGCATATTATTTATTTTTATTCTATTTATTTTTAAAAAACAATAGGACACTAGTAATATAAATATATAATACACAAATAACATTAAATGGTGTGCCAATAGGTTGGTTACATTTTAAGAAAACTTTTGGCACTTATTTCATATTTTTTGGGTCCAAAACGAATTAGTTATGATTTTTTAAGTTTAGATAATATTTCTACTATTTTTAGAAAAACTCAAAACCACCTAAAGGGCCAATTTTGCATGGTTTGGATAGTTGGAGGTCCTTTAGTATATGGTTTTGTAGTTTGAGGTTGAAAATCAGACTTTTGTAACAATTGAAGGGTGAAAAATAGACTTTTCCCTTCTAAAAATGCTCACGTTTTATAACCAGTGGTTGTTGCTGTACCGGTGTTTCTCAACTAAAGTAAATCCGTGATCCTAATCCATAGTGACAACACCAAGTTTTCGTCAACAAAAACCGTTTGCTTTTCTCTCATAAAAAAAAACCGTTTGCTTGCCGGTGCCATTGGGGGATGAGGGGGAAGGGAGGGACGACGGCATTTGTGAGATGATCAGAAGATGGAAATGATGGCATCATTCTACGTGACAACAAAAACGAGAGGCATGGTATATAGCATATGCAACATGACGGTAAGTGCTTCTAATAGAAATGCGACAACGGCAGCTACAGCTGAAAGGGACCTACCAATATATGTTATGGGCGTGTGATCAACTCTTGAACAGATGGCAAAATGGTTTTTCCCCGAAATAAAGCAAGAGTTTTGCCGTACAAATTTTACTAGAAAAAAATGCAGGGAAAAGGAATTAACAGCGGAGCAGCACAAAAACAACAGTATGAGCTGCGCGGAATCTGTTACAAGTGGGCTTATTATGTCCAAAATCATCACATATTTTTTCATGACTAGTGGGTGTAGTGTTCTCTCTACTGGAGAGTTCTTTTACGGTGCCTTATACTGGGGCATACTATCATATAAAAAGGACTAGTATGAAAGCATCTAACCGCCTAGAATAATTATATACTCCTAGCAACCTGACTGGTAGTATAGGTACTATATACCAGTAAGTATGGGTAGTATAAGGATATTATAGACAAAAATTATAGTGGCAATTTTGTAATATTTTAGTAACACTATGGGTATCATAGACAAAAAGAAAATAAATGACACTTTATATTATTGGACCGTAACATTTTTTACTTTCTTTATTAAAAAACATTTTTCACTTTCTTTTTACTCTCCTCCTCATCACTTCGTCGGTCTTATCCTCTTCTGTCCCATTCACTCACATCGGGCATGCTTGTTCATAGGCGGCGGTGGACGGCGGCGAGGGTGGCGCATGAACGGAGGCGCATCCTCGTGGCCACCCCTGCCCTCGTGATCCCTCCATCGCGAGTCGCGACCCCGCTACCTCGCAACCGCACCGACCCGCCTCGCCCTCCTCGCGACCACCTACCTCCACCGCCGCCGATGCCGAACCCATCCCTGCCGCCGCCGTGGGAGGATCGGGCCGCGGGAGCCGAGATGGTTATGTGATTTTGGGGAATCAATATGTTCTGCGATTCTGTATTCAATCGATCGTTCTATTGCACGCTAGCACGCACGTCGAGGACGAGCTTGCCGCGGCGGCGGACACCACCCAAGCAGAGTCGTCGCCGGCCAGTCGGCCACCATGGCAGTGACTGCTGCGTCGTGGAGAGGGAGCGGTGGTCGCGGGCGCTCTACACCATCGACGAGGACTATGAACAACAAGAGGATGAGACAGAGGAGGACCCCGAGACGCCGTTCTACACGTCGGCGGCGTGGCCGGCCCGGCCAGGGAATGAATGACTCCTCCATTCTGTTTTGTTTTTTTTTCTCTCCCTCAATAGTTTTGCCGTATTAGAGTAGCGTGAAAAAATTATTAATACCATTTGAAGAGCTCAATCTTGGTGGGCCAAACGGTGGAGAGGCAGCAGAACTGGACGAGAATTGGGCCATAGGTTGGGCCTCTGCTGCAAGGTTACCAAACTACCCTAATTAATAGATGGTTAGATTTATCTATACTCCATACTACTAGATGGTAGTATAAGGCACCATAAAAGAGCTCCTGGTTTTCATCAGGAAAAACTGATTGCTAGTTCTTCTGTCCTCACAGAAGTGAACAAAGTTAGCTTATCGATCATCCTAAAATTAGCCAAATTCAGGCCCAAATCGTCAGCCCAGCAACGGTCAGAATCGTCTGAAACTATACATGATCCACGATGATGGACCACGAAGAACCCCACTGCAGTTAGCAGGTGTCACTAGTAATAAACAGAATTACCGAGATACCCAGCTCATGCGGATCAAACACCACTCCATTTTCACAAATCTGACTTGTGAACTGCTTGCCTATGCTTCCAAAAATGTAAATGGAGATGTTCCATCCGAAATTATCAAATTAAACAGGAGACAAAAAGGGTGGGAAATTATATCCACACTTGGCATCATCAAAGCTCTCTGGTTTAGCACCCAAGTATTATGGGGTCGACCAACTCGCTGAGGGGAGCCAGCTCTGCCGTGTCGATCAGCCGGAATTCCTGCAGGACAAAAAAGAGCGACATTAATTTGCAGTAACAACATTTGCAAGATCACAAACTTTTTCAGATTAAGATTTTCAATAGCATAACTGCGTTACAGCAAATATATACTCAACTCCCCAATAAATAATCCACTAATCAATATGAATCAACTAATGCTTTTAGTATGCGCTGTCGGGCACTTAGCAGTTTAGTGCTGGACAGCATATCATCACTATAATAAGGAAGGCATGCAACAAATCGAATGTTTTTATTTCTTTCTGTAAATTAATCGAATGAAGTGTGTCCTCCAAACAAGTCTTTGCATGATGAATGATGCATCGCAACTGTAAAGCAACAAGCTAAAACAAGTGGGCAAAAGTATTTGAGTGATTGAATCACTGTACCAAAGGGAATTTACTGTTCAGCGCTAACGCTAGCCGTAACAAACTTAGCCCAATTTTTTAGATGAAGTCAAGTGTTGAAAGAAGCTATCTATTTGGAACATATGCCCAAGCAATCTATGAAACCTGAGCTGGATCCATGATATATAAACATAGGCAAACGCCATAATCAACAAAGCAAGAATGTTGGAAACGGCAATATCATCATGGGAAATAACAAGCTGGAGAATTTAACAAGTCTATCAAATTGTATGGAACTATTGAAGTTACACCATCAACATCTTCTTGCATGTATAGTAAATTATGGAGCTCTTAGAATAGAAACGAGTATTCAATGGTTTAAGAAAGAGTGATATTTTGCCGGAGTCTAGTTAAAGGGACTTGCTATTTTTTTGTCTGGAAAAAAAATTTTACTAGTACTTGATTTTATCATCAGATGTCCTGGAAATGTAACAAACAAGTTGATCAATAATTACCAATGTGAAGAGCGTGAAGTGCTTGAAGCAAGTATTGAGATGGGCTTCTTCCTGGAGCTTCATAATCGTCTGAAAGTGTGAGTGGTATATGTGCGCATAAACCCTGAAGAGACGCTTGAAGATTGTCTTGACGACGTCACGGAAGTTGGCAGGGAAAGGAGCCCCTGTGCCATCAGAATTGTTTTTAGAGGAATCATATGGCATCAGAAATTGGAACCAAAACACATGATCAAACTAAAAGGTCCCAAATGAAAATGCAGTTAGCAGTATTCTTATTTTGCAATGAGCAAACAAATTACCAAGCTTCTGGGGGAATATATTTTCATCATCGAGCTGGGCTTCTATCCAATCCATCAAGTACTCCACATATTTTGGCGCAGACACCTCGATGGGCCTCTTGATCTTGACTCCATCAGCCCACCTGTACTCATACCTGACAAGATTTCGTTTTCGTTAGACAATTTGCAGTGTGATACTTTTTTAATGACATAATCGTTCTTGAATTAGTTGTCTGACTGCATTTGCGAGTCCTTAGAAGAAAGATACTGTACTTTGGTCCGGCTGACATGGTCGGGCAGGTAGCTGGCGTGCAGAATTCCATTAAGGTGCCGTACAGAATGTTCACTTGGTTAAAGAAGTCAACAGCTGCCATCACAAAAGAAGCACGACAAGTTAGGCCATGTTCAGATTCCCAACTATTCACTATTCATTCCAACTTTTCACTATTCATTCCAACTTTTCACTATTCCTTCCTCACAAAACACGTTTCCCAGCGAATGCTACAGTGTTTTTCTTATGCTACAGTGTTTTTTCCTACAATCTAAACACACCCTTAGCAATACAGTACAGAGTGAAGTGCCTTCAACTCTTCAAGACAAAAACTACGGCGACAATTAAACAACAATAGCTCAGTATGGCGGTGCCACAGAACATGACCATCAAAGACAGACATGAGACTTGGTCCCCGTTACTGTAAAAAACAGGGGACCCAAAGCTGTAAACATGTTGGATTAATAAGAACTCAAAGCAAGGAGCAAGGATTTACTGTTGACAGCCAGCCACTCGTTAAGGTCCTCCCCGATGGGCAGACGGACCGCCTCCCGCAGGCTACCGCTGCCGAGAGTGGCGTCGATGTGCCTCTTCAGCTGCATACCCTGCAAACAGTCAGAAATTTTCAGATTCAGGATCGAGAATGCAGATACTCACAGATCCTAGTATCAGAACTTCAGAAGTCAGAACAGCACGATGCATGCAGCTATGTTACAGATATTATCTTCTTGTTTATTTTCATAACTGGCACACCGAATTCTGGCCCACAATTAATCCCCTCTTCCCGCTAGCTGGCTCCAATTTGGCCCCTGTTAGCGGCCAGTTGAGAGAGTCTTGGCTTTGCAAGGAAGGGAGCTAAATGCCGACGAGGAAATTAAACAACGCCGACCGACGAAGCAATAGGACGAATAAAATAAAGGAAAAAGTCCATTTTTGGCCATCCAACTCTTGTCTCAGTTTATTTTGGCCATCGAACTCCAAACCCGGGTATTTTTGACCATCCAACTATCAAAACTGTTTAAATTTGGCCATCAGGCTGTTTTGATGAGTAGTTTTAACTTTTTTTATTTATAATTTAGTCCTTAGATCTTAAAATGATTATTACTTTTTGCTCGTACCTCCGATTTAGGTGATTCTTGTGGTCACGTGTTACTAACGGTGAGCACTATATTTTAAAGTGATATTTATACTATTTTATCACTATTTGTTATATTATTTTTTTGGACGTTGTGTAGAAAAAATAATATAAGAAATTAAACAAACAATTATAAAATAATATAATCAATATTTTAAAATGTAAAGCTCATCGTTATGAATGCATGACCATTAAAATCACTTAAAACGGAGATGCAAGAAAAAAATAGTAATCATTTAACATCCAAGGACTAAAAAGCACTAAATTAGTCCATTTTAATTCTTAGATCTTAAAATAATTATTATCTTTTCTCCTATCTCTGATTTAAGTGATTCTAGTGGTCATGCATTCATAACGATGAACTTTATCTTTTAAAATGTTGATTATATTATCTTTTAAAATGTTAGCCAAATTTGAACGGTTTTGATAGTTGGATGGTCAAAAATACCGGGTTTTTGAGTTCAATGGCCAAAACCAAACTGAGGCAAGAGTTGGATGGCAAAAAAATGGACTTTTTCCTCAAAGAAAAGGGTGCACGATCGATTTCAGTTCATGGTAAAAGGCCATTTAGCCGACGACTATTCGATAATAGAAGCTTTACTAGCAACAGCCTCTAACAGGGGCCAGAAACTGAATTGAATTCCGAGGAACTGATCGATTAGCCCAGCGCTTGCATGCGTGCGTACGAACTCGATCGGTGGGGAGAAAATACTAATCAAAAGGCCCTCCCATTCATGGCGCTTGACAAGTAGAAATCCTGGCGTAACGAGGAGGCTGGGCCTGGGCGTACCTTGTTCCCTGACGGCGCGCTCTTCTTGGGCCTGAAGGTCCTCTGGTTTCTGCACAACGATTAATCCGCCCGTCAGGCGCAACCAGGAAACAGAAGAAAATCGCGAGAGAGATAAAGAGTTCCGATGGCTCTGCTAACCTGTTGCCGCGGGCGAAGAAGCTCATCTTCTACTCGAAACCCCTCCTGCGCCCGGAGAAGTGGCGACAGCTAGCTGTTGAGGATCAAGCCGAAGCCGAGTCGATGACGAAGACGAAAGGAATCCTCTGTTGGTTCTGCTGACTAACCCCCTCGATCACCCTGACAGCGAGTTGTATACATATATATATATAAATATATATATATACATATATACATATATATATACATATATACATATATATACATATATACATATATATATATATATACCCGCCGCCCGCGCTGAGGGAGGGGGAGGTGGTGGGTTACGTACACCGGTGCACGGATATGGTCACCGTCGTCGACAGCGAGCGGGAGAGAGAGAGAGGAACGGGGAGGAGGCAGGCAGGCAGCCAGGCTGGCGATGACGGAGTGCGACGGCTAGTGCGGGCGCCAACCCGTCGCCCGCTGGCGCTGCCTTGGCTGGCAAGCCGCTTCTTCCGTTGCCGATCGGGCCGGGTGGGCTGTGTGGGCCGGCTGTGATCCGCTCATCAGCAGCAGCGTGTCGCGTGCGATTCGAAACGGAGGGTGTTGATGGCCCTCTCGTCACCGACGCAACACCTATCCCCTTTTTGTTCCAACCGACAACGGCGCCTCATCGGCTTCGTCGACAGCTCCAACCTGTCCAGGTCTAGCTATCATCATCCACTTCCATAGTCCTACAATTAAAGTTCAATTCTCTCTCTGCATGCGTTTATGATGGGCATATATGTCCTCACTTCTTTTCGGGATTTTAAGGTTTTCTAATTCTTGAGCGTGTTGTTTATGGCCACAGTCGTGTGTATATGATCCATGCAACATATATGGTCCATTTTATCATTGATGCACCAGAAGTAGTATCCCCTCCGCCGGTTAAAAAAAAATTATTGCTGCTCAAAAAAAAGTAGTAGTATCCCTTTCGATAAACTAATAATCTCGGGCGACGACCGTTCATCGACGATAATGACGGCGATTACCACTCGATCTCTAGCTGGAGCTGGGTGGCGTACACGCCTACTTTCCTTTCCTCTCCCAAAGGGTCCACGAAAAGAATTCGTTAGCTAGTCCACTAATGACGGCTATATATTATTAAATAAATAGAATTCCAAACTTTCCTGGATTTGTGCTCGTCATTCAAAATCGTTTGACGGTTTAAAGACTCTGTACAAATTATTTAACCACCTCTTGCTGGATTCAGTTGGTCCAGCTGGCGCAGGTTGTTTAATTTGGCGTCGCCAGCTGCCTTTTAAGTCCACGGGAAAATCGACTGCGAAAACAGGTGTTATTTGGGAGAGGATTTGGCACGGTGTTTCTCAACAAGTTGTCAGCAACCAAATCTTTCTTGCACAAGAAAATTAAGCGTATGTATGGGCACAAACCAAGCACAACCCTGGGATGGATTGCGGAGCAGTTGTACATACCTCGACCACCATGGATCAAACCGCATTTTGATATGGTTCTCGACTTTTTTTTTGGTACAAAAAATGCGTGCCTAAGTAAGTTTTGAACTAATATAATGGTGTTTTGGCACAAAAAAAGGATGGCGTGGCGAAGAAAGCTCCTCCCTAGAGGCGACAGTAGTTAGACTTGTTCCGGGATATTGTTTTTTTTTTTTTGTAAAAACCGGATCAACGCAATCTTATCAAATTATGATCTATCATTGCGCTAACCACTTCGTCAGAACTCAGTCGATTATAATATTTTTTTGAGGGAAATTCGATTATAATGTTATATTGTTATATTCAGAAAACGGAGTAGATGGCCGTGTCGCCTCGAGGCGAGGCATTGCGGCCATTGCTTTTCTTGATTGATCGGTCATATACAAAGAACTCCAAAGTTCACAATTAATCAATCTATCTCGTCTATGCTTTCTGCAGCAGCCGGGTGCTTAATCTTTAATTATGTATATTTCAGCTTTTTCTGATGATTGGAACCGGTACGGTTTCTTCACCAGGCTGTCAGCACTACGATGGTGGATCATCCATACGCTCTTTAGCTTCTCTGCACCTAGCCAGCTTCTCAATGATTTGAGAAAAGGGAATTGCATGGAATCTCATTTCTGTTTGTAGGTTTACAATAATCTAATCTAAGATCTTTGGACTGTGAAAGAACAGGACCGCACAGAATGTGTTTCCTCGGTTCAGTTCCTTCTCGAGTTCAGACGTGGTCTTTTTATTCTTCTTAGTAAACACAAATAATAGTTCAGACACCTTCCAGTGTAAGTATTGTGGCGTGCATGTTGATGATACCTGTAACGTCCGGCCACTCCGGGCCAGACCCGCTTACGCCTGACATCTCTCTATAATTCCAAGATTACAATACCCGGCCGGACCCGGACTGATCAAACAGAAAGGGCTGATTAGCATCATACCCTTGTTGAAAGGAATGAGATTTTGGGTAATGATATAGATGATGATGTTGCCTGATAGACCACAGGCGGCAGCGCAAATCAGCCTAGCTGGATGGCAGTTGCGATGTTCACACTGACCTGCGAGCTGCCCTTCAATTCGCGCTCTCCTCTTGGAAGTTCCTCCTGTCCGGGCGATTCCATTCCACTTTTTTTCCCCGGACGTGAGGGTTCTTGTTCTGGTTCAGGTGGCCATTCATTCATCTCATTGGCCCGTGGGGTCCAGTAGAGGCCGCCTCCATTTGGAGAAGCTGGTGCTTGTTTATTTCCATTCTCTTAATAGTTGGTTAATTTCAGAGAAATGATATTATGTTTTCATTCTTTCTAATGCAGTGTGTTCAATTAGACTTCGAGTTGAGGGGACTAAGTTACAGAACTGGTGTCTTTTAAACCATTTCGAAACAACAAGCCCGTCTAGCTCAGTCGGTAGAGCGCAAGGCTCTTAACCTTGTGGTCGTGGGTTCGAGCCCCACGGTGGGCGAATTATTCATTTTTTGCCCCTCTTGGGCTTGGGCACAGCTGACCGCCGAGTATATTGTTTGAATGGAATTTGTAATCAGGCACTGCTTTGGGTCATGCTTATGGTTACCTGGAGAATGTTGACTGCATTATGGGGATAAGGTAAAAGAAAACAAACCCCATTGACAAGAACGTCGCATCATTTTTTTTTCATGGGGAAAGAATTTTTTTATGATCTAATGACATTCAAATCAAGGCTAATTGGCTTTAGAAACCTACTTTTCCCTGGCATGTGTGAACTGGGATGACAGTGTGGCAAGCCGAGCCAAGCGTGTGTATTTATCTATAATTGTTTCAACTAACTAGGTGAGATCGATCCCATTTTGAACTTGGTCTCCTGCTGCAAATATGGGACCAAATCTCCTACTGTACTATGCATGAATGGGCATTTAGTTTGCATGAAGTTTGTACTTGGGACAGAGTACTAAAACATTAACTCAAAATACATCTCCTGTTTCCAACAGCATAAGAAAAGTGCTTCTCATGATTCGTGGAAGAAAATCCCAAAAAACCTTTACATGAAGTTTAAATTACAATTCATTATTTCAGGTGATTTTATATTTATTTTTGTCGGACTTTTGAATAGAGATCAGATTCATTTCATTTTCCAGAGTTAAATGAAATCCAAAGGCCTCCTGAAATATTGAGATCCATTTCAGCAGCCTCCATACTAATAGCAGTTGGAACATATAAAGACTCCAAAGGACACAACAGATTTGAAGGTTAGATGCCCTCAAAAGTCAAAACACAGGATCTATCCTTATGCCTATACAGGCACAGCTTAATAGCTTGTCGGATACTCGTTATATCATCAGATTCTGATTCCATGGCACAAAGCTTCGTTTTAATATGAGAGATCAGTGGCACCATCAACAAAAGAAAGTCTTATCAACATTCAAAACTTGCACTATAAGAATTGGACCCCTTATTTGGGAGTACTAACATAATGTACAAACTGTCAACATTTGACCTACACAGGAACAAAACGAGGTATCCATTGTATCCATTGGAAAGTAAGTACAAGTCAAAGACGAGTTCTATCAACAGTGGATACTAGCACTAACAGTTTATTTGTAAATGCAATCAACCTAACTTTAGCTAAAATCCTTGAGCCTTCTTTTCAAAACGTCCATAGATTTCTTACGAGCGTTCTGCTTCACGTTGCGGTTCGAAAGGCTCCCAAACAGACTGTCTGCTGAATCCTTGTACTTGTCACAAACGATGGCCACCTTCTTGTAATCCAGTGATCCGTAGTTCCTCTGCCTTATCACCGGATTCATGAAGTTCTCAGGCTGACTACTGAGCAGAAGATTGACAAGCTGCCTAATTTCAACCAAGCAATCCCTGAACGTCGTTTCCTTGCCCATATCTGACAGCCCTGTGCTGTCAAATTTCTCATCTGCAAATGCCTCCAACAACTTCAAGTCAATATCAAGTCCTAAAACTGCATTGACAGTGAACCTTTTAACACCATCGTTTAGAAGTGTTGTCATTATAGAGTCCGAGATGTGGCTCATTGCACCAGAAACAACCTTGTATAAAGCTTCCAGCGGTAGAATCTCCTGGGCTGTCGATACTAGCGTTTCAAGATAGATCAGGACCTCATTCATGTAGTCATTCGCATCGTCTGGAGCCTCCTCCGTGATCCAGTTAACATTTTCCAAAAGCACCATGAACTCGTCAACCTTGAAATTGGCAAGGTTTATTAGAGCATTATACACTGCATTCTGTGAGGCTTTCAGCACGGCTCGAGCAGTCAAACCAGCATGAGACCTCTCAGCAACACGCTTGGGAATGCCGCACAAATGGGCAGCATGCAAGAGATACATATCACAAGCTTGCTCAAGAACAGATATATTTCCAGCAAGTTGCATCATCTGTGACATGGCCAGCGAGCGAGCATATATCATGTTCAGAAAACTGTCGTTCAATACCTCAATCAACACCCTGTCTAAGTACATTTTAACTACATCATAGATGTTCATGAGACCTCCATATGACAAGTAGCTGACAGAATCCTCTACGAAAGACCGGACAATGCGACAAACTTCTGGGACAGAAGAGGAGAATGGTGCCACATATGGAAAATCAGGGACTGCATCATCGTATTCCAGATGAAATGCTGTCACGTTCATGTTATACTCATATTTCTTCTTTATAACCATCTGCTCATATGAGTCATTAGTGAGGATGTCATCCATCTGCTTCCGGCATTCGAGAAGAAGCAACTGATGGTATTTGTCCCTGCTTTTCTCAAGAACTTCAATCAACTGTTTGATTTGGTAACCGTACTTGCTCACAGCTGCACCTAGAAGAGTGACATAGTCTTTTATGAGGAGGAAGTGGCTGGCTGTACGCATGCGTGCGAACTGCTCCTCCAATATAGTTGTTATCTTGGCAATAGCTGTCTCCCATGTTGTTTCCACTTGGCTCTCAGACAGCAATCCATCTGCAGTTCGCAGAACACGTTCTTCAACAACAAAGAAGCCAGCTACCTGAGCAAGGAAGGGTTGGTGAGACTCCAGGAAGGGCTGTGAAGTGGAAATCTGCATGTCCAAGTTGAGTTGCATAAGCCTGTTCTTGTAGTAATAGTCTCTGAACTTCTCCTCTATCCCTAGACATGTGTGCATGTGATGTGCCCGGTACACTGGTGTGAGATCAAAATCTAATGCTGATTCTTCATCTGTATTCTCCAGATTTAAGGAATATAGATGTTCATCTGGTCCAGCATGGCTGTGCCCTTCAGCTTCTCGCTGCCGGGCTCGCATTTCCTCATCTTTTTGGCGAGCTAAGGAAGCCTGGCTTATCGAGACCTGGCCAATCTGCTTGGCCATCCTTCTGATATGAACAAGCCAATCATTGAACTCGCTACAGACTTTCTTCTCGATGTGCAGTTTTATCAGTGGTATCTGTCTCGCCACCACCTTTTTTAGAAGCTTCAGAGGAATACTTTGCAAGTAGCCCTTGTGGATCAGGTCTAACGTCTTCAGTGCAGGATGAAACTTGGCTTCTGCAATATAATTGTTGCACGTCATGCACAAGCTGATGACCTCGACACATATCTTAAGTGTTGCTATGGTCTCCCCTACGTTTTTCTTGACGGAATATAGCTCAAGAAGGTCGTCAAGCTTCAGTAGTAGGGCAGTAGCAGCCTCTTGCAGGTGAGAATTCTCATCAGAGAGCATGCCCTTCAGCTCCTCAGCGTCTACCAACACGCCGCGCAGTTCATCGACAGCAACGATGAAGTCCTCGTAATGAAGTCTGCATAGCTCTTCGATCTCGACCTCCTTCTTCTTCACAATGCTTCTAAGGTTGTGCATGAGAGCTTCAGGTTTCCCAGATTCGAATGAATGACGAATTATGGGACCCAAATCCTCGCCATTAGCAATGAATGTAGCAATTCCCAAACCAAGACCCCCATCTCCAGTTTCCACTACAGTCTTCTTCTTTGGTGGAGCAGACATTGTTCAACTGTAAAAAAGAACAAACATGTATTATTTCAGGTGTGGATGTAACAGTGCAGAAATAGATAGCGTCGCAATTTATAAGTGTAACAACCCAAAAATTTTAAGCATGTCATGAAGCATTCATAAGTATGTTTTATAGCATCTAAAACTTGTTTTCTCTATTTAGGAGGCTTTTATTTGGACAAAAACTAATTTTTTTTACTGCTGCTCCGGGGAAAACCGGAACTTCCGGCTACTAGTCGGAAGTTCCGGAAATCCCCAATGACACCTCATCTTTTGCACAGCTGCCACGTGTCCCGCGGGACCCACCCGTCAGCCCAGCTGTCCCAAGGGGAGCAGAACACCAGCTCGCCCCTCCTCTCTCCTCACTTTCCACTCTCACTCCCTCTCTCTTTCTCCTCACTCAACCATTGAGGAGATTCCAAGGTCCCACATTGAAGGCATCCAAGAGTTCGCCGGAGCTTCACCGGAGCTCGACGCCGGCGAGCTGCTCCACCATCACGTCATCATCTTCACCAAGCTTGAGCAAGGAGAAGCTTCCCCAAGTTCTTCCCCCATTGCTTCCCTCCTCAAGCCCAAGGTCAAGAACAAGCTAACCTCACTTCCCCTCGCCCTATACCAACCTGCAACCTTTGGGGGAGTTGTGCACATCACTGGTGAGCTTTTCCCCCTCTCGATCCACTCCCCATTGCTCTAGGGTTAGAGTTTTTGGAGTTTTTTAAGAAGAAAACCACCATTGATGAGCTCGAGCTTGTAAACCTCAATGTATGTCAAATCCATCACTTGGAATAGAAGCTTGACACTCTCACGAACCCATAGAAACAAACGGCACCCAAAACGGAGGTCGGAGCAGCCGACGGCGAGCTTTTCTTTCCCGGTCGTCGGGCTGTTAGGAAGATCCGAGTAAGAGCCGGAAGATCCGATTTTGACTTCCAGCACATGCCCGGAAGTTCCGATTTTCTGAATCGGAAGATCCGGTTTCGTTCTGTGTAAAATCGGAAGTTCTGATTTTCTGAGTCGGAAGATCTGGTTCCGTTCTGCGTAAAATCGGAAGTTCGATTCGGAAGATCCGAAAATCACCCAGTTGACTTATATACCTATGTTTTCGAGTTAAAGTATGTTTATACATGTTTCTAAGGCTTTATAAATGCATATTTAGTCACATCTTTTGCATCTCATTTGTAAAACCATTCCATGTCATATTTATTCATCAAGTATCATTGCATTCGTGTAGAGATCGAGACGCCGGGACAAGGAGAGGTTGAGTATGGGCCAGACCCCGTGGTTGAGGAGGCTACCTTTGAGCAACAAGGCAGGCACCTTTTTCTAAACTATTTATGAATGACAATTGTTTATTGTTTGTGCATAAGCCACCCTCTATTTAGTCATATGTAATGACTAGAGTAGAACCTATTAGTCATGTGCTATAGCTCTAGGTCAACTTCTAGCTGAGTATGTTTGTTAGTTTATACGAACTTAATTGCTTATTCATGCTTAGCCGGTAGAAGTCGAGAGGTGACAAGGGCATCACTTCTCGCGAGACTATAGGAATTTGTCTAATCTCATATTTGGATAGTTGGAATATTTTAAAGTTGAACAACCATGAATATGAGTCGAGATTTGAGCAAGTAATGTAGGACCATTGAGATGGAGCTCAATTGGTTAGGCTTGCTTGAATTGATTAAGGACCGATGCATCATCGCATTGATACTTGAGCACATACCGTACAAACCACATGCTTAGTATGGGATGGGCAAGCCAAGTACCATAAGCCGGACCTTGCTATGGGACGGTTTGACACGGGTTGTGATGAGGGGTAGATGGCGGAGTCCGTTACCCCTATACATCTCCGGCCGCCCTCTCATCGCCGGGTGTGGGTATGCGAACGGTTGAGGGCATGAATTAACACTTATCCTAGGTCGAGGGTATGGTCGTTGGTCTTGAGCCTCGTGTTGGAAAAGTTGTACACCCCTGCAGGGTTTTTGATCTATTGCAATAGCCGCGTTCTCGGATATGAACACGCTCATGTACTTTGACTTTAACGTAGAGTTTCGGAGAGATCTTATGGAAGATTAAGCTCATGGTTGATGATACATGATCACTTAACTTATGCAAATGTTTTGGTGTATGATATAGGGATAGGAGCCATGTCTTTTGCTCACTCACTTGTCAAAACCCGCCTGCTATTTCATAGTTGGATAATAAAACTTGATAGTCCCTTGCATCCACCAAATGTATATTTTTGGGATAAGTCCTGCTAGTACGCAATGTACTAACGGTGCTGCCGTTAAGTTGATTCCAGGTGAGGTGCCTTCGGACCCCGTCTTTGGGTACTTTTACCCCGCCGACGGAGGTGCGGGCATGGAGTAGATGTCCCATGCTTATCTATGTTTAATGAGTCACTTGTGGCATGAGAGTGAACTCATTTATTTTGTTGTAAAATCTATGAGAGCGATGTTTAAACCTTCCGCTGCAAAACCTTATGTTTAGACTTGAAACTGGAACTTGGTTTGTAAGTCTTGAATGCTTTATGTATGGTGAACTCTATGTATGCAATGCTATGTGTGATGAAGATGTTTAACTTGTGCTAGTGAGGTGTGTCGTCCTGGGCATTGTTTGGGACACATCTCAAGGACGACCGGGGTTAAGTCCTTTTAATTAGATTGATCAATGGAAGATGATCTAATTAACGGGGTTTAGCTTGGAGGTTCCGCACAATAAGACGGTTCAAATTTCACTTAAAAAGAAAAGAGGCTAGGACAGCCAGACAACTAGGCATAGACAAGAACTTACTCCTTATGTTTTTCTTCTCGGTGGACACAACAGGATTTTGAACAATCGATTGATGGTATGTTATTGTTAGGTATTGACATGACTAAAATGGCCCATTTTAGCTCAAATAATAGAGATTTTAACTTTTCCTAGATCCATCTTCGAATTTGAATCTTTAATCATGTAAATATGTTTTATTTATATTGTTAACCAACACATTAATTTTAAAATAAATTTCAAAAAATCTGTATCCTGATAGTAACCAATGTATACTATTTTAAAACACTGAAATGCAGCTTGCTGTCTTAAAAAAAATTAAAGGCTTCAACATTAATATACCAAAGACAACAGTTTATGAAGAAAAAAACAAAAGATAATGAATTAAACAACCGCTCAAAGAATGATACTGATGATAGACGGTGTTCAAAAGGTTATCACTGAAGTGGTCAGTGCTAAATTAAACCAGACAAAATAGCAGCTACATATGCAAGGAACTGAAAGGGGAGGGGAGCAACCTCAGATATGAAAGGGGAGGGGGGCAACCTCTAATTATCGACCAACTGTTCTCTACCAGGCTGAAGATGGAATCACAATTAGAAGATCTTACGGTGAGATGGCACCCTGCCTTTGCCGCAGGATCTCGGCGTCGTCTCTGTTCAGAGCATATAGCAGCACTGCAATGAACCACGCATTCCCAAAATCGACAAGGAGCAAGCTACCACCGGAATCTGCCGCGCCGGCGCCAGATTCCGAGGAGGAGGAGGCGGCGGCGGGCCGGAAGGAATCGAACTCGATCGGACCCTTGTGTGGGGACGAAAGGAACGAGAGGAGGAAGAGAGGCAAGAGAGATGGCAAGTTTTCCATTCGTGAGGCCGGAGAAGGCGTGGGTGGATCCACGAGACGCGCGCGCTCACCCCGGCGGTTACCGATTCTCCACCCTCCCTTTTTTTCTTCTTCTTCTTCTTCCTCGATGTCATCTTGTTCAGACAGTTGTACGCTTTTTTTTTTCTCTCGCTGAATTTCGATCACATATACGTATGGGTTAAACTGCTGAAGCATTCGGCATGGTACATCCAAGAAACATCTAAAAATAGTGTTGTAAAAAGCTAGTTCATGCAGCATTTTTAATTTGCTTACATGCAGGCATGCAAACACAAAATAGATATACCTTCAGCCATGGCAATTTCATTGGTCCAGTACGTTGCCCCACACAGGCGTTAGGGATGCCACGCCATGCCATGCATCTCATCATCATTGAGCAAGATCACCGCACCAAGTGCTGTTTCACTCAGAAGAAAAGAAGAAGCGAGACAGAGAGAAAAAGCTTATTAATTGAGATTCTTGCGGGGCCGTCTGTCCTTGAGCTAACGGCGGATCGGATCGGATGGCAATCATGGCATGTAGCTTGAGAGTCAACAATCCTATCATCCACTGGATAGCCATCACTTTAATCCCTCCAGAAAAAGGGGCCCTCATTCTCCTCCTCCTCTCTCTCTGTAAGTTCAGTTCAACGCTGCACTTATGTTAAGCCAGCCAAGTAGGGCCTGCATGGGCTAAATGTTAATCCTTGCTTGCAATTCTGTGATTTGAAACCCAAAAAAATGTGAGTTTATAAATTTTTTCAAGGACTCTGCGTGCTGTGCTGCATAACTGCAAAATCTAGATAAGTTGTCCGAGATCCCAACGCTTTGCGCAAAGCAACAGGAAAAAAAAAGAAACTAATTAGCTCTTGGTGCATTTGAAATTCTGTAGCTCAGCAAGAAGTACCATGAAACAAACACTGAAACACAAGAACAGAAAAAAACAAACGCATGTGCAGAAATCTACTGAATATTGGACCAAGAAGGTGGATAAAAATAGTTCCTGAAAGCACATAATCAATCTTTTGGGGGCATGTTGTGAAAATAACAATTTGCTGGTGAAAGTCTATATAATATTGCAAGAGCATGCCTACTAACAAAAAAAATGAAGGTCTAGCAGAGACATTGTTTGGAACAAAACCGATGCGAGCAAGCACCACCAGCAGAGGGAAGACTGAAAAGTCATCCTTATCCTCACTAATCCTGAACTTACATTTGGCGTACCATGTGTATCGTTAACTACTATGATATCCTTCTTTGAGCTTTCACTATATCGTTAGCTGCCCGTCAGATTTGGGTCAATAAATTAACCTATCTCTAACATGCCTTGTTGGAATCTTGAGAAAGGGACAAGAAAAAAAACACAATTTGATGCATTCCCTTTTTTCCACTGGCAACCACGCATCACTTTCATGTTCATAACTCCATAAACCAATGAATGACAAGTGGATTGCTTTGTTATCAATCGAAGATGCATTTGTTTAGTGAAACCACTTTTTCGTGACGAATCTGAGGAAAATACTTCGTGACCCTGATATGTACTAGTACCACAGATTTTATGAGCAGGAAACTTAGAGCACGCAGGAAGTCATACTTCTCCGTACAAATAAAGTGGATGTTATAGAACAAATATAGACATTAATATTGAGATCACATAAATATCCACAAGCAAAAGTATACCCTAGGATTTGTTTGAATAGTCAGTGATTATACCCAAGTCCCTTCAAATTTAACAAGCATAGGCTTGAAAGAAAACAAGTATTTGCAATTTGCAATTGCTAGGAAAATATAACTGTATATGAAGTACCTAGAAGTAGATGATTTCTAAGAAGGTAGGCATTGAAAATTTTAAACCTTACATTGAAAATTGTTTACTCTCGAACAATAATACCATACCTTGTTTTGTGCTTACAGGTGACTAATTAATTTATTATTATTTCAAGCAAAACAAAAACTAGCACTGATTTGTAACTTGGGGGAAAAAAACATTGGGCAGGTCAAAGCATGGTGGCCTGTGACTTGAACATTTCTGATAAACAAAAGATAAGAATATCGAAAGGTAAAGTAGGACCTTAAGCTAATTAAATAAGTGGAGCCGCAGTTACTGCATGATAGTGCTTTTTTTTTAAAAAAAAAAAGAAAAACACCCTCATATTCCTATGCATCATGGAATGATGCTGGAACTGGGTTTTATTGGAGTCTATTTTTGAAAGGCTTATTACAAACGTCAAGAGAATAACAAAAAAAAAATGTTGCGGACTTCACATTTGAAAATTGAGATATCTTGTTTGAAGTGGGTCAAGATTGCTCCCGTACCGTTAACATTCTTTACTAGCTTAGGATAAGTTATAATAGGGTCTCACAGCAATCATAAGATCATTGCTCCCTTTTTCTAAGGAGAAAAATACACATATCCTAGGTATAGAACTCTTGATTCTTGAACATACCACTATCGTGGCTATTTACTCCAATAAAAAAATATCACAATAGGCCCTCTTGACGAGAGAGAATGTTGAGAAATGATGATTTTTCTGCAAACCCAGAATATTACTTCTTGGAGAAGGATCAGTTCTTTTAAAATGATACCTTTTTCTTGAAACTTCTGATGGAAAGATGCTTTACAAATATGCTAGAAGCACTACTGAAAAATAACCCTGCTGACAATACAACATCTTGGAGCAACATGAGTTTAAAAGGTGTGTTTAGTTGGATGTACCATTGGGTTCATGTATGACCTCCCACGAATGTTTTAGACATCCATGGCATGCACGGCTGCGCGACAAAGGTGATGCAAGCTTTTGAAGGCAGGGGAGGAGCACTGGAACAGGAAGATGACCTCGTGTAGCCATTTCTCGCAGTGGGCAGAGCACAAGAGCGGTCAAAAAAGGCTTGGCATGCTGCCTTCTTTTGGTCACCAGATACTGGTCAAGTGCAGCATGATTGGAACCGGGGAGGCCTGCCAGATAAAGATCTCTTTTTCCCGGTGATTGTAACTTTCTGTTGTGGTAATGCGATTGGTTGCACTCACCTTTTTAGGCTTTGTATGTAGTAGTTCCTTGAAATCATGGAAGCTTCTCTCCAGTCCTAGATGCCATTTTTACTCCCATGGTAAAAATGAACGTGCATGCCAATTTTCAATGAGAAAGAGCTCAATACAAGAAGAACATTATCCTATTTAGATCCCAGTTTAAGCCAGGATCTTGGTGGTTTCAGTTTCGAAGGACTTGATGTGCTTGTGCAAAGAAGAACCCAGACATTTTTTTTTTAACACAGGGCCCTACTTTTCACAGGCGAATCTTATGGAAAACCCCACGTCGACTTTAGCAGGGAGGCGCCTGCTACGACAAACATGCTCTCGCCATAAAAGGAGTGATGAAAAAGTTCCTTACATTTTCCCCTGTCCCTCTCCGACTGTGAAAAAAGGAAATTCCAGGACCGATCCGTATCCCAAAGAGCTGATGGCTGCTGCAATCATCATCCAACGCCCAGCGCTAACTGATTTTTGCAGAAAGTGCAGTGACGCGGCACGCTGCTGCGATGTCTTGCGGCGGCATTCAGATTCAGGGCTTCAGGCGAGCGAGTCAGTGACGAGAGAAAGGCAAGCAGGGCAGCGTGGAAAACAAGGGCCATGTCTATTCATTTATCTCGTGAAACATATTTTTCAGAAAAGTTCTTCTTTAATTCTCTTTAACTTTCTTATTTATCCCACTCACAAAACACGCTTCCCAGAAAAATTCTTTTTTCTTCCCAACAACTAAACGCATTCTCATGTCAGGCATGGCAAAGCAAAGCCTCTTCAATCATGGAAAGCGCCAGTAGATTCTATGCATGAGCTCACAAAAGATCATTGCGTCCTCTCACAGCGTAAAGCAGAGACGAAATCAAGGAGAATTTTGGTAGCTCTGCTTCGAACATCCTGAGTTCTCTTGGATTTTGGGGGCCCATCATGGCATGGCTCCGGCGTTTAGTGGAAGATGCCAACTGATGTTACTACTGTAGTAGCTTAACACAGACAAAGCAGTTTGAAACTAATGAAGGTAGGTAAAATCCAGATACAGTTGTGCTGCTGCACATCGGTGCAGCACTGAACTGAGTTTTCAGACAGGAAATTTCAGGAGAAGTTCTCACTCTCTTTTGCAGGTTTTACTGTTGCGTCGTCCGTGAATTTCCATCAAAATTACATACTAGTACCTCATACTGCTAGTAGCTCATACATCAACTACAAGAATATCATGAGTCGAGAGGAATTGGCCTTGCTCATATGTGCGTAACAGTAGCAGTCGTAATGGAGATCGGACGATAGGCAGATGCATCGATAGATACAAGAACAGAGCTCGAGGAGGAGGAGAGAGGATCGGTCCCTCCCTAGCTGGCTAGCTATAGCTAAGGCATGAACAAGTCAGTCGAGGCCGGACCTGATCCGCTTGTGGCCGGCGCCGGCCGGCCGGACGGTGCCGACGGAGCCGCCCTCGGATGCCGCCCGGCCGCCGCCGCCGTCGGAGGCGGCGAAGAGCGAGGAGAGGTCGGCGTAGAGGTCGACGACGCGGCGGATGTTGTTGTTGAGCTCCCGGATGAGGCCGACGTTGCGCGAGAGGTCGCCGGGCACCTTGGACTCGTGGTTCTGGTTGATCTCGTTGATGAGGACCCGGTTCTGGTCCAGCAGGCTCTGCACCTGCACGAAGCTCGTCTGGAACGCGTGCAGCACCTTGGTGTCCACGCCGGCGCCGGCGGCGCCGCCGCCGCCGAACCCAGACAGCGTCGTCTCGCCGCCCTCCATGGAACTCTAGTTCCTCCTTATCAGTAGCTCCGCCGCTTCGTCGTCTTGTTGTGCCAGTGCTGTGCTGTCGCCTGAATTCTTGAAGGGCTTCTCAGCTCTGCAGAGTCTGCAAATGAACGGGGAAAATTGGTGAGGATGGTGTGTTCTGAATAGAAAAAAATTCTACTAGCGGCTATGGTTTGGATCATCAAGAAGATTTGGGCTTTGCTGCTTGCTGGATTTGGGCTCAGCAAAGCAAAGGGGCACAGGCGATTTCACTGTTGGGGCATAGGAGGACAAGGTACTGTGCTACAAGATCAGATGTACTTGGCGAATCTTTCTCGCTTGGGCCCGAAAAAAAAATCGACAAAAACCTTGGAAACAACGCGAGATTTTACTTTTCTTTCCAACGAACAGAGAAAGCAGCTCATCATCGGGGAAAGCGAGAAAGAATTCGGACGCAAATCGCGTCAGAATTTTTTTGGGGGCAAGAAAAGAGGAACGAATGATGGTGATGAATACGGAAAGGGGGAAGAAGCTCGCGCTTCGGGGATCGAGTGATTGATTGATTGCGTAGCGTAGCAAGAGGAACGGGGGAAGGGGGAATGATTGAGATCCGAGGACGACGAATCGGGCGCGGCGCAGAATTCCCGAGAGCACGTGGTGATTGCCTCCAGAGGCAGCCAAAGTTGGGGGAAACCAGAAACGAATCGGTTGCGCGGCCACGAGCCGCGGAACCGGTCGGGCCAAATCGCAGCGAAATCGCTTGGAAGAGAAAGGGGAATCCGTGGAGCGCAGGTGGAAGAACCAATCCGACGGCTTGCATCCAATCCAACCCAGCATCAGGGCGAACAAGAACTGAAACGAAGCTCTGCGACGAACCCAGGATGGAAACAACGGAGATCTTTGACCAGCACGAGAGACAATACATGGTATGCTCGAGACGAACACGAAAGCTAGGTTTTTTTTTTCTTCACTTTTGTTCATGAGGATATGAGAGAAGGAGGCTAGGGGCGGCGGCGCTTACCTCTGTTCAAAGCCGTAGCCTCGCCGGGGAGGAAGGTTGGTCCGTCCGTCCGTCGGATACTCAGATCATGAGAGGCGACGGGAGGAGCATCAACGGGGAGACCCAGGTGGAGGAGGACTGGAGGAGAGGAAGGCCGGAAGGGGATGGGGATGGATGAAGCGAGAGAGAGGGAGGTGGATGACGATGGACAAGAGGGAGGAGATCAGGAGATCCTCAGACACACGAAACAGGCAGGCCGTCCCGTCCTTCTGCTCGCGCTGCTGCTGCGCTCTCTCTCTCTCCGCCTGTCAAGCTCTGTTTTTTTATTGCTCTGTGTGTGTGCAGAGAGAATCTTTTGCTAGAGAGAGAAGAGAGAGACCGGCTCTCTGGAAGAGAGAAGGAGAGAGAGAGATTTGTGGCACGTTCCGACACGTTTCGTGTGCTGTTCGTGTCTGTCTCCTGATATTTCTGCCCGGCCGATGCATTGCATTTTCATGCAGGCGGAATTCCGGAGTGTGTTTTTTAAAATATCTTTTATACTAAATTCTTTTTTTTAAAAAAATATTGATGGTACCGTGCTTGTGGCCGCTGATGGCTGGCTTGCCAGAATCTACCAGCTCAGTGAATTCATCAACGGCTGAGCCTGCTCGGAGCCGCCCTGGGATATTCATCCATCCACGGTCAAATTCCTTGTATGTCAGACAAGTTAATGCGCTCACTGTGCACATTCATAAATGTACAGTAGTACTAGTAGTATTTTTTAATATAAATTTTAGTATTTTTCATAAATGTTGGTAGTACTGTGGTACTACTCACACGGTAAACTCCCTACTGACATCCTTGATCTTTGCTCAGTTTCTGCTCGTCAATTGCTCTTGAGTACCTCTTGACCCGAAAGCAAAGCAAGCAAATACTGAAAACCGGTATCTAATCGCCGGCGGTTGGGCGATGGCAATATCTAATCGCCGGCGGCGCCAAATCGTGAAAGCGTGCCGAAGATGCAACTGAAAACCGGTGGTGACAGCGACATGTGCCGTCTCCGTTAATGGAAGCCTTCGGGTTTTCCATTTGATCCGTCATTCTCGGGCATGTCTGTGCTTGTGAAGCTGGCAATGGCGCTGGAAGCTTCCCATAGACTAGAGTAGATGCCAGGGTAAACACGCATGTCTTGCCGTTAATGTTGAGTTCAAGCAAATCTGTGTGGTCCTTGTTCAAAAAAAAAAAAAAAATCTGGGTAGTGAAACCAGCTAGGCAACCACAGAGATGAGATCAGAGCAGATTCCCCACCGAGGTTGCGGCCAAATCAGGAAGCAAATTTGCTTCGGCCACAAGGGAACACTCCCAGAGTTCGAGTAGCAGAGATCGCTGCGTTACCATTGATTTCGGCTGACCCATGCTTTGTCTTCTTCTCTCTTTTTTTTCCTCAAACAACCAAATATGAGGCTTATACTAGAAGTTGATTTTTTTTTCAACAAAAAAATAACACTAGAGGTTGAGATGATCACAGATGTAGACAACGTACTCCGTAGACTAGAACACTGTAACTATCATTTTCCTTGCATATAAAGGAAAAAGATAATAGTTTGACCTGATGCATGCAGAAAAAAACCAGGTAGGACTATTCTAAAATAAAAATAAAGTAAAAATAAAGGAGGATTGGTATAGGTCGTTTCGTACAAATGTAGTAGTATTGCCTAACTTCGGCGGAAGTTCCTTGTAAATTCCAGCTAATGTTGTTGTTATCGCTCTATAAGTTTGATACCAGTCCCTGTCAGACACGGTTTTCTGGATAAAAATATCAGCTGTTGTACTTGCACATGCCCCTGCAGAAGCCGAATAGTTACCATGTGGCATTGACTTCTCTTATCTGCCAAATTGATATGTCAAAAAGAAGGGTTTTTTTTTCTAGATAGATTTGGAATACTACACAGAGCACACCAAGTTTTCTGGGTAAATATGACAACAGTTTTTCATGTTCTGCAGAAATCCAAAGATGCAGGGGGCAGGATAATATTTATGATTCCATCCTCAGTACAGTGCTTTTAAAAATCATGTACCGTGTGACTTTGACTCTACTGCATCCAAGTCATAACCTTTGATGACCCAATAGTCTTCAAATTGACCAGCAAATAATAATTGCAGAAACGCTAGATACATGTGCACAGAAATACCCATGGATGATTAAAACACTGAGTTTAGAATTGTAACACCATTTGAATTGCAGATTCACAGACTCACATTACAAGGTAATTAATTGATGTACATATAGGGGGTCAAGATCAAAACTTCAGAGTTCAGACCAACCACACTGCGGACGTGCAATTGCCTCCTCGCCTCCTCGGATTTCACCTTCAGATATATATGATTAAAATTGCCAGCGAGGCCAGAAGCCCAGAAGATTGAAGGTGAAACTTTAGCTCTCTCTTTTAAGTCTGTATAAATCCCATTTTGGATCTTTCTATTTTCCTTACAATTCAACAGGTGAAAAAACAATTCCAACTTGATGTTTCTACTGTATCTGTACATCCTCTTTTGTCTGCTCTGCAAACCACGCTTTCCAGTCTGACACCTTCTCATCACCATTTGCAACCTGCGAAATTGGAAATAACCTGGGATATCTTCTTTGCCGCACACAAAGATATGTGCACATAGTATAAAAAAAATATATGTGCACAACAGTTTGGTTATGTTGTCAGTCTAATAAACAGAAAACATTCCTTAAAAATAAGGAATGCAAGTCATGGCCATGATCTCAAGACTTGCATGATTGGCCAAGTTTTTTTTTTTTCTCGAACACGCAGGAGAACTGCGTGTCATTGCATTATGATTGGCCAAGTTACTGCATACCTCAAAAATGAGTGTCTTTCGGGGAATGATATACAGTGCTTCCACACATATAGTAGCAGCATCCTCTTTGCTTATTCTTCCCTTGGCTGCTACCCCCTACATATACCAAGCACCATATGAGGGACAACATAAAGTTAACACTCATAGTGAGGAACAGTATTGGTATTCCAATATGATAATATTCCTTTCTGATTTCCACATTCCAACACTAGATTCAATTTGTCACATGCAAATTACATCATAATTAAATGCCTATCAACACGATGTCTAAATGTGTCCTGTCCAAGTCCAAGCATGTTATCGACAGTTTTATTGGTCGCAAGTATTTTAGGAAGAGGAAGAAGGGTTCTGCGCCATCCGATCAAAGTGGCTAGGACTGGTTTCAGATAAATTTAGAGGGCTTCTAGGGAGTTTAGTGGTTAATTGTTAGGGTTGTTTTAGTCAATAATTAGATGGCGCCTGGTTATAAAGGTGACCTAGGGTTTTCATTTGTAATCATCGAAGAAATAAAGTCTCCCATTGCGGCGAGGCTGTCTTCGGTCGCCGTGGCTGGGACTTCCCTGGCCGGCGACGACGACAGTCCATCGCTAGAGGTTCCTCGCTACACTCTGCGCTCCAATTCCCAGTCCCATCTGCTCCTACGTTCTCCCCTCCGCACTCCACGACGCCCACGCCATAACAGATTGGTATAAGCTCCAGTCGTCGCATCGCCCTCCATGGCCGGCGACGACAAAAGTCCTGTGGACCTGACCGATTCAGAAAAGCTTGATCGCCTGATCGCCCAGATGGCATCCATGAACTCCTGTGTCACCGATCTCAGCACCCGTGTTGTGCAGTACGAGCGCAGCCATGACGAGGAAGACACGTCCGCGCACTCGGGTGGTCGTGGCCGCGCCGGGTTCGGCGGCGGCCGCGGCAGGGGTGGCTTTGGCGGCGGCCGCGCCCGCGGTGCCACTGATGGAGATGGCTCCGGCGGCAGGTACGACGATGACCGCCCCCGTCCCCCGAAGATCTCCTTCCCCAAGTATGACGGCACGGAGGACCCCTTCACGTGGCTCACCAAGTGCGAATCCTACTTCCGCGGCATGCGCACCTTGGAGATGGAGAAGGTCTGGTTGGCCTCCCTGCATCTCGACGGCATCGCGGCGCAGTGGTACTACACCGTCGAGCGTGACCACGGTATCATCTCCTGGGCTCGTTTCACCGAGTTCGTCAATCTCCGGTTCGGCCCGCCGATCCGTACCAACGGTCTCGCCGAGATAAAGGAGCTTCATCGCACCGGCACGGTTGAGGATTACCAGCAGCAATTCCTCGCCCTCCTGTGCCGCTGCGACGACCTCTCCGTCCCACAGCAGATTATACATGATATACATAAGCTCAAGAAAAGAGAACTGCACGACGGTTAACACACACTGGAGGTAAGCTGGGGTTTTCACACTGATACCTCGGTGAAATCAAAACCTCTCTCACCACCAGGGGTGCTTTGCAGAGAGCCAGTCCTGATTATTGTAGATGGGATACCAGATGCCAGAACCACTTCTTCATCTCTCTCTGCTAGCTTCTTCAGTTTGCTGCTCATAATAGCTTGCAAACCACCACTACTTCTGTAGACAGCCAGCTGCACTCTTATCAAGATCTCATAGGGGGCAAAACACTGATACTAGAGCCAGCTGGATACCAAGGGATTACAAGAGCATTGCAAACCTGTGATAGCAGAATGATGTGTTCGACACCCTTGAGGTCAACTGGTTCAGAGAAGAAACCATCCTGTACAAAGATCAAGTTAAAAAGTAAATCTTAAAACTGTGGAGGAATGCCACTTCATAATTGCTAGTAGATAATATGTTAGCACATAAGCACACAACTAACTTACACATGACACTATCTTGCTTAAGATTAAGGTGAATACAATTTGGTTAACAAAAAGATGCAGTGGATTGACCCATGAGTTCTCCGAATATGTGGTGGATCATAGTACCTACTTGACTGTCATACCATATCAATGCTCAAATTTCCAAATACGAGGACCTCTTCAGATAAAAGTCAAAAGGAGGCCTAAAGATTAGGTCATCAAAGATGCAGTAGAGCGCCTCAAAGAAGCGCCAAACAATCAACAGTTATCCAGATAATAAGGAAAAACTAAACCTTATGATCATTTTTTGGTAGATAATAAGTCTTGTGCTTTGTAAATAGCTAGATGATGAATAGAAAGACCAAGTTTTAACATACATCGGCTGGACAAATTACTGCACGAACACCCTTCAGTGCTTTCTTTGAGAAGGACTTATCTTCCATATCACCAACCATGCACTACAAGTACCAAAAGGTGATTATTTGCATGATATTCATTATACTTATAAAAAAATATATTGCTAGATAGAATGGTAAATAACACATATGTTTTCTTATGTAGCTTTTTCACCCCTAAAAGATCACAGAAGCATGTTAAAATAGACTGAGAAAGATAAAGAATGTTCAAATACAGCCACAGGACTGAAGCACCACCTCCACATAAGTTCCAAAAGCTTCTTCGGTGGATCGTTTGTCCTTAACAACTGCTTTTATTCTAGCCCTTTTCAGAATTAGTGCCAATATCACCATCTGAAATACAAGGAAAGAAACTTGAACTGGGTGCATTTAGGCAGAGACATACTAAGAAACTTATAAAAAGCTCACTTTTATTGAATATTTGAATGAACTCACACATTCCTTTGAGGATTTTTTTTCCCTTCAAATAAGTGAGCAACTGCTTGTTTTAGTTTGGAATATTTTTACTAGAATATAGTGTTCAGCTCAGATTACTGGGGAAAGAAAGCAAAAATAGACAAATTTCAGGATTACTCTATTAACATCAGTGCACTGGCAGTTCTGCAGCAGAAGGAAAAAAAGGGGATAAAAGGCAACCTGGCCAATCTCACTGTCGCCATCAGTGACTAGCACAGCGTCTCGAGGCTCCTCAATATCTATTGTCACCCCAAATCTGCCAGCAAATAAGAACAGTGGCTACCAAGGAGTTCACACTTACAGAATAATTCTCAATGTACCTGGAGATTCATCCTCCACATCTTCAGCAACCCCATCCTTGGGAAGCAATTCCGGTGCTCCGTACCATCTCCTTAACTTTGGCCCCCCTATAAAGAGTTGAAACCCACGACTCAGTACCTGTTTGGTTTGCTGACACACTTTGCCACATTTAAGTTATGCAAGTTTTCACTTGCGGCCTGCGTGAACTTTCTTGTTGTAGCGTGTTGGCAGGGCGGCACGTGCATCTTTGTTTTCCCCAAGTTGCAGTGTTAATGCTTACACACTCGTTTTATTCTCAATGTCTCCAAAGTTGCGGCGAACATTTTCTTCACCAAAAAGAAAAAAAGAAGTACCTTGGTGAAATGCGGTAGCCATGGAACCAAACTCTTAAATTCTTAATTCATCGATACTTACTCAAGGCCAGGGCTTTCAATTCTGGACTGTATAGAGCTATTTGCAGCTTAATCAGGATTAATTGAAAACAAAAACAGCTGTAGAAGGATGGTTTTCTTAAGCTTTCACTATTGACCGGTATGTATGCCTTCGAAATTTAAAAAAATCAGTCCAAGAGTTTCAAATCCAACTATGCGATTCATAAAGAAAACGGAAACAACTTCCTTTCTTTTAACAAAATGTTTATTCATAAAAAAGGGAACGAGCACCGGCTCTTAGATTTGTTACAACCTCAGCTAGTCAGCTTCGAAACAAGAATGGCCCCATATAAGCCGTGAGCATTCTGTACAGTGTACGTACCCTCGATGTAGTCGAGGATGCGGTCTGTGAAGCTGGCCTCGTCCTTGCCCTTGGCCCGGACGACGCCGGGAAGCGCCGCCCTTGTTCTTCTTCTTCTTCCCGGAGAGGGCAACGCGTCCCTGGCGGCAAGTGGAGGCGGCGAGAGGGAAAGGCGCGGCAGCAGGTGAGGCGGGGGCATTGGAGCCTCCGGCGGATTTCGCGCGTGCGTGAGTGATCGTGGTCTCCCCGCTGTGGGAGGGTGGGGATAATGAATGCTTGGACGGATGGCCTCTGGTGGCCAGTGGCCACTTCATCCCTTGCTTGCCTGTTACCGTTGATATGGGCCGTCGCGCACAAATCTACGTTCGCACGGCCCAAATTGGCCCACGAAACAATACTCTTCGACCTAGGATTTCCTATATATCTCCTATGAATCTTAGGTTTCATAGCTTTTTTTGTGCTTGAGATTGGTGCAAACAAACACATCTCTTTGATCCATCCTAAACCCAAGCCCTGCATCGGCCGCCGCCGCCGAACCTGGCCGCTGCTGCTACCACACGCATTTACAATTTCAATATTTTAAATTCTAAATGTTGAAAATGATTCAGAAAAATGTTGTATATATCTAATTAAAATGTTAAATATATGTATAACTAGTTTGGTCTAAGTGGTTTTTAAAGATGGATAATCTAAGATACATAGAAAGCCCAACCTCGCGATGTTGTTGCCTCGTCATGGGGCGAGAAGCCGTTTACACGGGGGTGGGGTGGGGGGTACGCTCTCTTAGAACACAAAAAGAGAGCAGAGCCAAGAAAGGGGCATGATGACATAAAGAGGTAGGTCAATTTAAAACTAAAAAGTCTAAAATTTCGACCGCCTAAGACTCATAAGTTATACTCCCTCTGTGTTAAATTATAAATCATTTGGCTTTTATAACCCCAACTTTGACCACTCGTTTTATTCAAAAAGAAAATTTCAAAACATCAAATTTTTGTCATGGTATGCTTTATTAGTAGAAGTTTTTTTTAAGAATGACTGAAATCTGACTATGTTTGCAAACAAAAACTTGAATAAGACGAGTTATTAAACATAAAGTTAAAAATGTCAACCGACATACTTATAGTTTGAAATGGAGTTAGTAATTATAAGGCTATTCCAATGGGTTATATCAAACACATTAATTAGATGCCACATATGTTTTTTTAATGATGTAACAATGCATTTAATAGGAAAGAGATTAAAGTTGTATTTTATATAAGATCAACTTTGACATGGTTTCTATGTCCTCACACAAAGTTTAAAACAAAGTTTTATCTTATACAAGGGGTTGGCTGGCTGCCGGCCGCCGGCCATTAACAGACCCAGTTACCATGCCAGCCCACTTCTGATAAACAAAGGTCAGTGTCTCCTAAAATCGTATTTGTAGTAGTGTTAGAGATGAAACTGAGCGCTCGATGATAGTTTAGTGACATAATTGGCTATTCCGCCTATACAAAATATCATATTTTTCTGTTATGGTTTGCTTTATAATCATAGTTCTTCAAGAGTGACTTAAATTTGACTATGTTTGCACATTTTTGTTTAATACGAGCGATCAAAGTTATAGTAAAAAAATCAAACAACAACCTATAATTTGATGTAGCATATATCATTGTTGGATATTGAAGTATAATATCATTGATTAATTGGAACAAGCAAAACACTCACTTTATTTGTGTTAGGTAAGAGATTTAGGGTTCGTCATAAAAATTGGACAAGCGACCTAACCAAAAGAAATATGCATGAAAACTGAAAAGTGAATCGTGCTCGGGTTAAAAAAAAAACATGCAAAACACGAGCGCAGCGGTCACAGTCTAGTTTGCTCTTTCTAAGGGTGTGTTTAGATTGTAAAAAAAAACACTGTAGCATAAGAAAAACACTGTAGCATTAGCTGGGAAACGTGTTTTGTGAGGAGGGAATAGTGAAAAGTTGGAATGAATAGTGAAAAGTTGGTAGTGAATAGTTGGGAATCTGAACATGGCCCAAATGCAAAATTTGCGCACACGACTATTCGGTGCGCATGGAACCTGATGATCGAGTAATTAATGACGCTGGGAGCCTCTGGGAGCGTAGTACGATGCTTCCCTGCAATCTGCAAAGTACTGGCTGCGCGCGCATTCCTCGGTAGCGCGTCCCATAATATTTTGTGAGAAATATTAAGATATTGATTTTTTTTATGAGAATCTTTTTAGAGACACTTGTTGTCTTTTATGGTATGTATATGAAAGTTGATTTTTTTTACAAATTTTAAATCTTAAAATTATATTTATTTTGGGACAAAGAGTACGCAGAGGAAAGCTGCTGGCAGCCGGGAGTCACTGTACGTGAGTACTGTGTATGATTTTTCCTTTTCACCAAGTGCAATGCTAGAAAACGAGACCTCCAGCTACTATGGGGCACAAGACCAAGCTGCTTTGTTCTTGGCTATTACATCATCTCCAGTGGGAGTATCTAAATTGGGCTCCAAAATCTCATTTTGTAAGTTTAGTTGTAAAATTTGAGAGTCTAATTTTGCCCTCAACTCCAGTAGGAGTCTCTATATGGGCTCCTATTCCCTATGAGATCCACCATTCAGATTAAAAAGAAAGAAGAAAAATAATAAAAAGTGGTGGAGTCCAAGAGTAGGAGGGTCATATTTCTAGAGTCTTAGGATCAGATTTTAGGAGGGCATGGAAAATAGGATCTCATTTACAATTCCCACTGGAGTTGATTTTTTACTCTCTCCTTCTAAAATTTAGAGCAGAGACTTGGATAGAGAGCTTCACTGGAGATGGACCATATTTCTTTCTAAACCGTACGTAAGTTGCTTTGTTCCAGTATACCATAATACCAAGGTACTTCTATCTTATACGGTGGGATATTGAAGTAAATTTTAATTTTAGTCCCTCTCTTTTAAAACTGTTTAGATGGACTAAATAAGAGCTAATTGTAGAAATCACGACTAATTATCAAGACGAACCATTGATGTTAATTAACGTATAATTCACTCGTTTGATGCTATAGTAGTTATGGTTACTTTATGGGCTAATCATATGCTAATTAGCATTCATCTTGACAATTATCTACAAAATATGCAACTAGTTTTGCAATTATCTCTTATTTACTCTACCTAATCGGTGTAAAAGCGAAGGCTAAAGTCCCTTGCTTTACGTGTGGCCTAATGTGTTGTGCTTCACTCGCAAATAATCAATCGACCGCTACATATCATGGGGAACTCTGTGCTTCACTGTTACCACATGGGCCCCACTTTTTGCACGTGTCTGGTAGTAGAATAGCAGATAGCGGGCGCTAAGTTCCAGTAGCGAGACGTAGAGATCACTCATAAATTTAAATATATATGCCGCAAAATAGAACTTATCACCTTATTAAAAACATACTAAAAATAAAATTGTGAAAAGATGTATCTATTTTTTTACTTAAAGAGTACATATGAAAACACTTATACGGGCGGTCCTCGAACTTGTCTTGACGTGTCATCTAGGTCTCTAAACTCTCAAAATGCATTTTCAGGACCCCCCAAACTTATCATAGTGTCTCATCTGGATCCTCGAACTCTCGGAACGTATTTTTAGGTTTTCAAACTTGTCCTCGAGTGTCATCCAGAGTCCATAGACTCTCAAAATACATTTTCAAATGTCAATATTTTCACATGCAGCTATTGCTGATGTCTCTCCTTGCTCGGCGTCTTTGCAACTATCTTCTCATAGTGAGCGTGTATAGGTTGTTTGATGACTAGGAGGAAATTGAAGGAACTTTGAGTGTCCGAGGACCTAGATTGCACGTTAGGAGAAGTTTGAGGATATACACTCGAAAAAAAAGTTTGAAAATATAAACATGTATTTTAGGAGTTCGAGAGTGCAGATGGCACTAGAAGACAAGTTTATGGATTAAAAATCCATTTTAAAAGTTTACCTCGATGATTCATCATGATAAGTTCGAAGACCGCTCGCGTCAATATAAGCCTCCTCAAACCTGCTGCCTCGCTCGTCACCTGTGCTTTAATAATTTTTCTGAGGCTCTTTCTCCTCTCTCCTTCGGAGTTTTGAGTTCTAACCTTCTCTGCCTCTCCACAAAGGTTCAAATTACAATGGAGGCCGCTGATTACAACAAGCTCATCAACCGTGACAGGGTCACGGACCCCACCGCGACGACCTTCCCGGACTCCGACTCCGTCGAGATTCCCGAGAGGTTCATCCGTACCGACGACGAGGTCGCGGCCGCCGTCGTCGTCGACGAGGAGGAGCACGAGCTGCCAGTGGTGAACATGGCGAACCTCCTCGACCCGGAGCTGTCGGTGTCGGAGACGGCCAAGCTTGGCTCCGCGTGCAGAGACTGGGGCTTCTTCCAGCTCACAAACCATGGGGTCGACGAAGCCGTCATCCAGCAGGTGAAGGACAGCGTCGCGCGGTTCTTCAGCTTGCCACTGGAAACCAAGAACGCCGTGGCCGTCCGACCCGGCGGTTTCCAAGGGTTCGGACACCACTTCAACGCGCCTGCAAGCAATAAGCTTGACTGGGCAGAGTGTCTCATCCTCGAAACACAGCCGGTTCATGTCAGGAACATGGAGTTCTGGCCTGCTAATCCACTCACCTTCAGGTGATCAACTATATATGTATATATATAAATATATATAAATGGTAGTAGTGGTGTAATCGTCGATCCCCGTAACGTTCTCTTTGGAACAGGCATGTGCTCGACAGGTACTCCGTGGAGACGACGAGCCTGGCGATGCGGCTGCTGGGTTTCATGGCCACGGACCTCGGGATCAGCCAAGAGACGCTGCAGAGCGCGTTCAGGAACAAACGGCAGACGATGGCGATGCACCACTACCCACCGTGCCGGAGGCCGGAGAGGGTGCTGGGCATGACGCCGCACACGGACGGGTTCGGCCTGACGCTGCTGCTGCACGTGGACGGCACGCCGGGCCTGCAGGTGAGGCGCGGCCGCCGGTGGTTCCCCGTGCGGCCGCTGCCGGGGGGGCTCCTGGTCAACGTCGGCGACGTCATGGAGGTGCTCTCCAACGGAGCGTACGGGAGCGTCGAGCACCGGGTGATCCCGCACGCCGAGAAGGGACGGACCACCGTCGTCGTGTTCATGGACGCGTCCGTCGATGGCATGGTGGCTCCGCTCCCGGAGCTGCTTCTGAAGGGAGGCGAGACGCCAAGGTATGAGGCCGTGGAAAGGCTAGAGTTTTCCAAGAAACACTTGAAAGCACTGGCACAAGGCCAAGGGAAGCAGCTCCTCGACACCAAGCCGTAGATGGATTGCAAATGCGTACAGGTTACTGCAAGAAAATGTGTCTGAATGCAAGGCTGTCTCTGTGTCTCACTGTTCTTTGATATTGTCTTCACTAGTAGTTTGAGTTGTCCGGTTACTGAGAAGATAGTGACTGAATAATGGCAAAAAAAAAAATTCCTGTTTCAGTATAGATTTACCTGGTTGAATACTTCAGTGCCAAATCCGTGATTCTTTTTTGCGGAACACTGTCCGTTACAATGTGGTCCTGCCAAAACAAAAAGCGATAGAGAGAGGGGGGGGGGGGGGCGCCCATAGGGTTTTCTTTAGCATCTTCTCACCAAGCTAATGTTTTTTTTCTGAAGTCTAACATATCCATTAGACACCTGGTTAGGTACCTACTCTCTTCGTTTTAAATTGTAGGTTGTTTGATTTTTTTCGACCCCAAGTTTAACCACTTATCTTATTCAAAAAATTTATGCAAACATAGTCAAATTTAAGTAATTCTTAAAGAATGTTTAATAAACAAAGCAAACCATAACAACAAATTTGATATTCCTATATAATTTTTTGAACAAGACGAGCGATCGAAGTAGAGGCAAAAAAAGTTAAATGACTTATAATTTGAAACGGATTGCATATTTAGATAGGCTAATGTTAAAAGTGCAACACTTTCACCTACCAAAAACTTGCATCAAATTAACAAACCCTATGCCCCTATGGTACCTCTAGTAAAATAGCAAGCCATACTCATGACACGAAAGGACAAATGAGGCGGGTTTCCTATCAGTCAAGGATAGGTAACATTATCAAATTTCTGAGATAAAATAAAAAAAACTTGTGTACAGCAACGGCGTTGATTGCTGAGAGGATGAGTGGCGTGCAGATCTCAAAGTCATGTTGCGTCTTCCGGTAATATATACTTTTAATAATCATTGCTTAGCTGGACAATGGAGATGCTATACCATCGGAGGTCAAATGCAGTAGCACTACTGGGCCTATTTAGTTAGTAAACTTTGTAAAAACTAGATAATAGCTCGTGAGTTGCTACGGGGCATAAAAATTCTCTAAAAAATTATAGATGTCATCATTGTTAATCTTGACATACAAGTGCATTGTGTTGTTGAGGGAGTGGAGAGGACGACGACGGTGAAGACCACGTGGAGGGAGTGGAGAGGACATGGAGAGGCGGCGCTAGGCAGAGCGCCAGAGCCACATAGGAGGCGAGATAGAGGCGGCGCTGGGCAGAGCACCAGAGCCACATAGGAGGCGAGGTGGGGGAGCGGACGGAGGGACCCTGTACGGAGGGACCCACCTGTCGGCACGCTACCCAGGTGGACGGAGGGCGGAACCAGTGGTTTTGTCGGTCGACGTCTCCCATAGTAGTAGAGATAACTCTCTTTCTCTCTACCTAACACTTGCCAATGCAAAAGTTTGCATTTTTTTTAAATACGAACTAAATAAACCCTAGTGTCGGTATGATATCATTATGGATAAAGTACTGGGTGGGTCATCCTATGAGTCGGCATATATATTCAAGACGTGTCGGCCAAGACATAATCCGCGTATCAAGAAAAGATCTCTTGTATTAGGAAAGTTAGAAATATATTTGTAAAAGACTCCTACTTCTATATTGTCTAACCTTGCCTTTCGGCATATATAAGAGGAGGTAGACACCCACACCTGGTACTAACTGCATGCTAATGTTAAAAATGTAACACTTTCACCTACCAAAAACTTGCATCAAATTAATAAACCCTATGCCCCTATGGTGCCTCTAGTCAAATAACACGCCATAGTCACACGAAAGGACAAATGAGGCAGGTTTCTAATCAGTCAAGGACAAGCAACTTTATCAAATTTCTGAGATAAAATAGAAAAAACACATGTACATCAACCATTGCGTTGATTGCTGAGAGGATGAGACTGAGAGCGAGAGGCGTGCAGATCTCAAAGTCAAGTTGCGTCTTCCGGAGTACTTTATTAATAAGGTGAACAATTAGCATTGCTTATCTGGTTAATGGAGATGCTATACCATCAGAGGTCAAATACAGTAGCAGTACTATAAGGGCCTATTTAGCTTGTAAACTTTGTAAAAATTACTCCCACTCTTGCAACATGCTGCCCAATGTAAAAGTTTATATTTTTCCTTCAAAATTTGCGAACTAAACAGACCTACTAACTGCACATTACTGCAAATTACTCCGAAGCTCCGATGGGGATGGACGGCCCATTTCTTACATGAAAAAGTAAGAGGAAACAGTTAGCACTTGTATTCATTAATTCTTCGATGGAAGGCCAAAATCAGACGCCACAGGATCAAATATGTGTGCTACAGTATTCCACAGTACACGGATGTACAGTGAACATATTTTTTTTAGATAGATTAGTTGTGGCATGAAATTCTCACGGCCTCATTTGTTAACCGCATGCCACTAACTGTACTTTGTAAAATAGACGCCACAAGCTAACTTTGGCATGCATATAAGATCTGGCCACTTAGGTACTCCTAGGTAGTTATGGTGCCATTTGTAAGATTGTATTCTTTTGTGGAATTTTTTTTTCTTAAACACGATGTTTGAACTTTTAATATAATAATGGAGGGAGTACCAAAAGAATATTTTGAATTTGAAACATTAACTAACACAATGAGTAAGTGTATGAGCCGCAATCTGTAAGCTAATAGTTTGATAATTTTCATGCTTATCCCAAACAAGTTTGGACCGCTGGCGTGATAAAAAAAATTCACGTTGGGTCACCAAATGAGCAAGAAAAAATTTCTACTAGACACTAAAAGATGTATCAGCTTTGCTGAATGCTGAATAATTACTGATAGGCACCAGTGTGTGTGTGTGTGTGTCCTCCACCAAGTGTTGAAAAATTTTCAGTATGCTTTCGAATATGTTTTTTTTTTATTTTGCCTCTGTGGTACTGATAATTGTGTTAATGAAGGATCATGAAAGGTAAACAAGGATGTCTTTATTTTTATAATTGGGATGGAGATTACATTGAAAACTTGATATTAGACACACCAAGAAAGAAGAACATCCTTCTTTTTTTTTTTTTAAGTTGCATTGCTTCGATTTTGCCGTGTGCCCTTTGCCATTAGGGCTGGGCATATAAAACCGAGAACCGAACCGAAAGAACCGGAACCAGAAATGAAAGAACCGGAACCGAGAATTTCGGTTCGGCTCTCGGTACCTATTCTTCAGAAACCGAATTCCTCGGTTCGGTTCGGTTCTCGGTTAACCAAAAATAACCGATGTAACCCATAAGGCCCATCAACAGCCCAATAACAGCCAGCCCATTTGTATATAAGCAGGAAAAAAGAAACCCTAACCCTACCCCTCCCTATCCCATCGCCCAGCCGCCAGCCCCTCTGTCCGCGGCCTCCCACGCGCGGACTCGCCTCGCCGCCTCCTACGCACGGCGGCGCTGGCGGCTCTCCTTCTCCCGACCTCCCCCACGCAGCCACGCACCTCACCGGCGTCCCCAGCCCCTATCTCTCCCGGCCCTAGCCCCTCTCTCTCCCGGGTCCTGGCCTCCCCATGACGCGGCGGCGCCTCGCCTTCTCCTGGAGGCTGGAGCCAGCGGCGGCCAGGCGCGCCTCCCCGTGGCCATGGGAGCCAGCAGCGAGGCCAAGCGCGGCGCTGACCAGGTGCAGCGGCGGAGGCCAGGCGCACGCGCGCAGCGGCGCTCCCCCGTGCTCCAGCTGCTCCGCCTACTCCTGCCCCAATCTTTCTTGGATTTGTGTTGGATTTGTGTGATTTGTGCAGTGATGTCGACATGTGCTTCAAATCTTGTTTTGATTTGGAATTAAATTTGTGTGATTTCGATATTTCTTTTCCCCTTCTCCACTGACTCGGTTAGTTCGGTAGGAACCGGAACCGAACCGAACTAACCGAAACCGAAATTCCTCGGTACCTAGTTATGAAAAGAACCGATCGGTACCTATTTTTGAGGAACCAAACCTCCTCGATAATTTCGGTTCGGTTTGGTTCGGTTAGTACCGAATGCTCACCCCTATTTGTGCGGCAAAGACTTTGCCATGGGCTAAATGTCCATTGCCGTGTGCATCTGGCACACGACAAAGGACCTGAGTCCCGTAGTGTTGCTCCGGCTTTGAGGCCTTACTAATTAAGGACACACATATAGCTGGCGCGTTCTACTTCTTGAGGCTGTCTAGGAACCGTGCTCCTTCGGCCAGTGCTACGAAGTTGCCCTTGGTGTACTCGTGCTTCCCGATGGAACGATAGCGTGCCCGCCCTTGGCCTCCCTCGAGGAGCTCCGGGAGCGGCGCCACCATCCCGTCGACGGAAGCATCCTGGAACATGGCGACGGTGATCCGGCATCTCTCGGCGTCCGGGACCACCCTGTGCTCGGCGCTCATGTACTCGCCATTGGTGAGCACGTGGAGGATGTCGCCGACGTTGACGACGAGGGCGCCCGGCAGCGGCCGCACGGGGAGCCACCGGCCTCCCCTCCTGACCTGCAGCCCCGGCGTGTCGACGGCGTGCAGCAGCACCGTCAGGCCCGGCCAGTCGGTGTGCGGCGAGATGCCCAGCACCTTCTCCGGCTGCCGGCAAGGAGGGTAGTGGTGGATGCCCACGCTCTGCCCCTTCACGTCGCCGGAGATGGAGAAGAAGGCGCCTACGAGCGCCTCTTCGCTTACTCCGAGGTCGGCCGCCATGAACCCGAGCAGACGCCTCGTAAGATCCGCCGTCTCCAGGGAGTACTTGTCAAGCGCGTCCCTGCGTGCAGGAATCGAACTCGATTGAACGAACCATCAGAAATTGTTGTATCGAGCGAAGGAATATGAAACGAGGATGCAGTAATCTCTATATATATGATCGATCACTGACCTGAATGATGGCGGGTTAGCAGGCCACATGTCCATTTTCCTTCCCTGGACTGGCTGCGTGGCGAGGAGAACACACTCTGCCCAGTCCAGCTTATTACCTACTGATGGTCCAGGGTTGAAATGGTGGCCAAACCTGTGGAACGTGTCGTCCCCTCGAAATGCTATGGCGTTCTTGGTTTCCAGCGGCAACCTGAAGAACTCTGCAGCGCTCTCTTTCATACGCCGCAGCACTTCCTCGTCCACTCCATGGCTCGTTAGCTACACAAGATGATCGGAGCGAGGAGGCATGGTATAAAAAGCTAGGAGCGGCAATAGAATGATACGAGACAAAAACTAACATAAGAAATTAGAGGAACGGAGACGACGGCCCTGACATGAAAGAAACCCCAGTCTCTGCACGCAGAGCCAAGCTTTGCAGTCTCCGACGCTGACAGCTCCGGATCTAGGAGCTTTGCCATGTCCACCACCGGTAGCTCAAACGCCTCATCCTCGCCGGCGACCTCGAGCTCGTCGGTTCGGATCCGGACGAACCTGTCAGGGATCTGGCCGGAGTCGTCGGCGGCGCTGAACAAGGTCGCGGCGGCGTCCGTTACCCGATCCCTGCTGATGAGCTTCGCGGCGGAGGTTTCGGTTGCCATTATTGCTCAACACGTTACTACCTGGTACCTGCTAATTGGTCACTGGCTCACGGCACGATTTTGCTGGTCAGAGGTTGGGTGGGATTTTAAGCTTTATAGTGAAAATGTGGCTTTTGCTTAAGATACAACTAACTTCATGCACACACCTAGTGTCCCAGGCATTTGGCCCGTACTTACATGGAGATTTTAATACCCCAGCGTGATGCGCATGTGATGTTGACAGTGCAATATTTGCAACGTCAGAGGCTGACGTGTAAAAAGACCGGGATGGTTTTGTCTCAAGGGAGTAAAATGTGTGATCTCGATAATTGGCTGACGTAGGTTGTGTGGTTTTGCCGTTCGAGGGTGAAAGTGAAAATGAGACAAATGCGATAGTTGGAGGTTGAAAAACAGACTTTTATCTTGTTTTTATAATTATGACGGCGATTACATTGAGAACGTGATAAGAGACATAGCAAGAAAGAAATACATGCATCCTTCTATCTTTCACTTCTTGAGAAGTTGTTTCGGTTCTGAGGTCTTGGCCTTGACGCACATATAGCTGGCGCGCTCTACTTCTTCACGAGGCAGTCTAGGAACCGTGTCCCTTCAGCCAGTGCTACGAAGTTGCCCTTGGTGTACTCGAGCTTCCCGATGGAACGATACCGTGCCCGCCCTTGGTCTCCCTCGAGGAGCTCCGGGAGCGGCGCCACCATCCCGTCATCTGAAGCATCCTGGAACATCACGACGGTGGTCCGGCCCCTCTCGGCGTCTGGAACCACCCTGTGCTCGGCGCTCCTGTACTCGCCGTTGGTGAGGACGTCGAGGATGTCGCCGACGTTCACGACGAGGGCGCCCGGCATCGGCCGCACCGGGAACCACCGGTCACCTCTCCTGAACTGCAGCCCCGGCGTGTCGTCGACGTGCAGCAGCACCGTCAGGCCCAGACCGTCGGTGTGTGGCACGATGCCCAGCACCTTCTCACGGTGACGGTATGGAGGGTACTGGTGGATGGCCACGGTCTGCCCCTTCACGTCGCCGGAGGTGGAGAAGAAGGCGCCTACGAGCGCCTCTTCGCTGACTCCGAGGTCGGCCGCCATGAATCTGAGCAGACGCCTTGTGAGATCCGTCGTCTCCGTGGAGTACTTGTCAAGCGCGTCCCTGGATGGAGGAATCGATGGAATTGATCAAACATTATTATTAGATTCAAAGATCGCGTTGAATCGATAGAAGGAAACTGAAAGGGAATGGATCGGACACGATCGCTGACCTGAATGATGGCGGGTTAGGTGGCCACAGCTCCATTTTCCTGCCGTGGACTGGCTGCGTGACGAGGAACACACACTCTGCCCAGTCCAGCTTACCAGCCGCAGCAGCTGGTCCAGTGCTGAAATGGTGGCCAAAACCTTGGAACTTGTCCTCCCCTCCAAATGCTATGGCGTTCTTGCTTTCCAGCGGCAACCTGAAGAACTCTGCAGCGCTCTCTTTCATACGCCGTATCACTTCCTCGTCAACTCCATGGCTCGTTAGCTACAGAAAGACGAGGAGGCATATCATATAGTTGTATGAATTAAACGATCAAATGCGAGGCAAAACAGGAGAGATTAGAGGAACAGAGAAATGGATCCTGACCTGGAAGAAGCCCCAGTCTCTGCACACGGCGCCAAGCTTGGCAGTCTCCGACGCCGACAGCTCCGGATCTAGGAGCTTTGCCATGTCCACCACCGGCAGCTCGAACGCCTCATCCTCGCCGACGACCTCGCCGGCGGCCTCGACCTCGTCGGTCCGGACGAACCTCTCAGGGATCTTGACGGAGTCGTCGGTGCTGAACAAGATGGTCGCGGCAGCGTCAGTGATCCTATCCCTGCTGATGAGCTTCGCCGCGGCGGCAGCCTCCTCCATTGCTCCGCGTTACCTACCTGCTAAGTGCTAATTGAGCACGGCAACATTTTATTGGTCAAAGGTAGGATGGGATTGAGCTTATAATAAGAATGTGGCTTCTTGTTTAAGATGCAGGGCCTAGCCTAATAACGACGTGTACGCTAATTTGTCCCATTATATTTGGCCCGTGCTCACATGCATGGAGATTTTAATGATACTCCAGTTTGATTCGCAGGTTGTTTGAACATCTATAAATATTCCTATATGCGCAGTGACTAGGATGTGCAATTTACTAAACTAAGCCAGGCCATTCATAGTTATCTTTTTGTTTTAGAAAAAAAAAAGTGTGGCTTCTTGTTTAAGAGTCAGTTAACTGGATGCAAGCCTAGCAACGCTAATTTGTCCCATTATGTTTGCCCTTGTGGTGAAGATTAATAACATTTTTTAGCGACCATGTCTTAGCATGGTTTTCATTAAGGGGAGGAGAAAGCATTACAATAACAGTCACAGGGAATGGCAGGCCTTAGAAAGAGTTCGACAAAGAAAATAGAGTAAATAGCACCCATCATACAACAACTTGTATGGTTGTATCACTTTGATCCAACAAGTAGTAGAATGTGCAACTTGACACACAAATTTGTCAAATGTGTGCGTATATGGTCACATATACCCATGCATATGTATTTTTTCAACATATCAGGTGAGTCGGATGACTTTTTTTCATGTTACCCACTATATTTATTTTTCTTGACAAAAGGTTATGCATTTCACTAATAGGTGGCTAAACATTGTATCGCAAAAAAAAATACATTAACTATATATGGAATATCCCCATATTCTATAGAAGATGAGGTAGGCATAAAGGTAAAACAAAATATTGTATTGGCTATTGATTCAATGTATAATAATATATCTTTTGTCCAACCTGATTAGTTATTTTTTCAACGTCAGCAATATTCAGTTACCTTTCATAAAAAAAAATTATTATTATTAGTGCGTTGAAATTTTGATCTTTACATATTTTTTAGTCACTTTTATCCATACTTAATTCTCACTGGAAACCACTTCTCACTATAACTATGTTCAAATAAAATCTATATTATAATATTTATACATTATTGTTGTAAACTATTGTATTACATCCGCATCTCGGTTACCGTACATATGAGGACGAACACAAAATAGGAGGTTACATGTATTAAACACATTTATTTAACCTATCACAGAGACAAAATACATCTACGGGCATATATATGACCGTATATGCACACAATTGACAAGTTCGTGTATCTGCTTGCACACTTTGCAACTTGTTGGAATAAAATGATACAACCATACAAATTGTTGTATGATGGGTATAATTTACTAAGAAAATATAATAATTACATGCTAATCGTTTCGCGACCAAGAGAAAAACTGAAACTCTGAGCAAAAGCCGCAAGGGTGCCATATGTAGCATTGACAACAGCCTCCTCCCCAATGCGACGAACCAGCTAGGTTGCCAACCTCACCCGCCCGTTAAAAGTCCATATTCGTTTCACTCCACATCACCTTGACCCTGGAGTGGCATACTTACCTACGAAAAAAGCTTTATACGCCGGCCGAGGAAGTTGAGAATTGTTGGTCCCCTGTCCACCTCCAGATGATGCGATCTGGGGTGCCATCTTCATGTTGGACAGAGCGTAATCTTTCCCAAATGTGCAAATACTCCAGGATGACTTGGACAGTGAGAGCTCCCGTAATGTTTTCACCCACTTTAGATTTTTTTTTTTGAGCCAGCACCCACTTTGGATTATGCAGGGCCTCTCTGACGCTGCCCTGCATGGCTGCTAGCCTAGGTATGAACTGCCCGGTACAGACAGGAAGATTAATATATAACCCTAGACAGGCCAAGGACTATCACCCAGAGAAATGATTAGGGCCCTGTTTAGATGAGTTGGTGAAAGTTGGCGAAATGTCACATCCATCCTTTTGACACTAATTAGGAGTACTAAATATAGACTAATTATAAAACTAATTACACAGATGGACTCTACATCGTAAGACGAATCTATTAAGCCTAATATGTGCCGTCATTAGTGCATTTTTAATGACGGATTACTGTAGCACGACAGTGTCTAATGACGAATTAATTAGGCTTAATAGATTCGTCTCACGATGTGGAGTCCATCTATGTAATTAGTTTATTTTTATACCTATGTTTAATACTCCTAATTAGTGTCCAAACATTCGATGTGACAAGTTGGCAAAATAAGTTGGCGAAAGTTGGCGATCTAAACAAGGCCTAGATCTACTACTCCGGTGCTCCCGTGCAGTGAAGGACTGCACGCTTGATGAGGGATATATAATACTCAGCCCCATCTTAATTTATAAGATAATTGCAAACATTTAGGTCTAGTTAAAATCAAATATTTGCTAAGATGGAGAATTGGAGAAGACGCTAGTACCCTACAATGGTGCAGAGTTTATTTTCTTTATAATAACCAAATTTTTACGAACTCAGCTAAAAGATATGGACATTCCATATCCCTCGGCCACTACCCAACTCAGCTAAAAGATGAGGCTGTCCGCACCGGGGGCGCTATCCCGTGCGCTACCCCGAGATGCAGCACGGGATAGCGCGTTTTCTTCCGCAGCGCCGGCCCCCGGCACCCTATTCCCAGCGAACCTGCAGCGGTGCGCTATCGGTCTTCCTCCGTGGGTCCTCTCCCTTTGCGCGCCATCCCCAGCCACCGCCGCCGTGGGAGCAGCCGCCACGCTCGAGCTGTCGCGGACCTATGGCCTCCGCGTGCGATCTAGCAAAGAGAGAAAGAGGAAAGGAGACTGTCGGACCTCACCGCCGGGCTACGGAGAGACACAGGCGCTCTAGAGAGAGAAGGGCACCATCAAGAGAGAAGGGAAGAAGGAAGAGAGGCTCAAATCAAGCTTGAAGTTCGCAGAATCGAAGTCCAGGGAAGAACAACGTGACTACGCAAAAATCGCGACGAATCAAAGCACAAATCGAAATAAATCCCTGGCCAAATCCAAATCCGATCAGCAGAAGAGGAGAAAAAGAGGAGGCGAGCAGAGGAGGTGGCTCCCTCAGCAGGCTCGAAGGAGGGAGGGAGGAAGCCATCGGCAGCGCCTGCTCCGGCGCGCTCGATTCGAGCAGGCGAGGCACGTCGGAGGGAGTAGGGCGCGCACGACCTCCTCTCTCTGCACACACGGAGGGGATCTGGAGGTCGTGCACAGCAACCATGGGGAGGGAGCAGGGGCCTTGCGGAGAGCAGCAGCACAGAGAGAGGGAGCCTAGGCGATGAGGCGGAGCAACATCGGAGTGGAGGCTGGGGGGAGAGAGAGCGCGCATAGACGACGACGGAGAGAGCGAGAGGACGGAGAGATCGGAGCCGTCTCGAGAAATATACAGAGGCACCGGTGGGGGGAAAAAAAAAAGAAAATAGAGAGAGGAAAAAGATAAAGAAAAAAGGAAAAGGAAAAATATTAAAAAGAGAAGAAAAATATAGGAATAGGTTGAAGAAAAAAAATGTGATGGGAGAATAGATGGTAGTGGTGGATGGCCACGCTCTGCCCCTTCACGGCGGCGCCGTCGTCAGAGAAGAAGGCGCCTACGAGTGCCTCTTCGCTGACTCTGAGGTCGGCCGCCATGAATCTCAGCAGACGCCCCGTGAGATCCGTCGTCTCCAGGGAGTACTTGTCAAGCGCGTCCCTACGTGCAGTAATCGAACTCGAACGAACCATACTCAGAAATTGATGGATCGATCGGAGGACTATGAAACGAGATCAATGCAGTGATGGACACTCTATGATCACACTGACCTGAATGATGGAGGGTTGGCAGGCCACATCTCCATCTTCCTGCCCTCGACTGGCTGCGTGATGAGGAGCACACACTCTGCCCAGTCCAGCTTACCGCCGTCTGATGGTCCACCACGGTTGAAATGGTGGCCGTACCCGTTGAACGTGTCGTCCCCTCCAAATGCTATGGCGTTCTTGGTTTCCAGCGGCAACCTGAAGAACTCTGCAGTGCTCTCTTTCATATGCCGCATCACTTCCTCGTCAACCCCATGGCTCGTTAGCTACACAAGACGAGGAGGCATCGTATATGATGATACGAGAATGCATACGAGACGAAAACTAATAACAGAAGAAATTAGATGAACAGAGATCAGAAGTGTCCTCCCCTGATCTGAAAGAAACCCCAGTCTCTGCACGCGGCGCCAAGCTTTGCAGTCTCCGACGCAGACATCTCAGGATCTTGGAGCTTTGCCATGTCCACCACCGGCAGCTCAAACGCCTCATCCTCGCCGACGACGACCTCGCCGGCAGCCTCGACGTCGTCGGCTCCGATCCGGACGAACCTCTCAGGGATCTGGCCGGAGTCGTCGGCGGCGCTGAATAAGGTCGCGGCGGCGTCCGTTACCCGTTCCCGGCTGATGAGCTTCGCGGCGGCGGTTTCGACAGCCTCCTCGGTTGCCATTGCTCTGCCCCGCGTTACTACCTTGTACCTGCTAATTGGTCACGGGCTCACGGCAAGATTTTGTTGGTCAGAGGTAGGATGGGATTTTGAGCTTTATAGTGAAAATGTGGCTTTTGTTTGGAGCTTTGTTACGGTGCTTGAAAGGAACCGGTGGTTCCTTTCACCCTAAATATTGTCAACCGTTAGATCTTGATCAAAGCTGTTTTACGTAGAAAGGACAATTTAGTCTTTTATTCTCTGCACACAAATCAGATCGCATCTTTTCCAAGAAAAAAAGATCGGCACTTCCTCCGCCCCCGGAACAAATCGCCATCGCCCCTTCCTCGTCCGCAGCCTGCTCCGCCGGTCCTCCCTTTCACGCCGCCGGCGGCGGTCCACTGATTCCTCCGCCTCCGCTCCTCGTCCTCGACCCAAAACAAATCGTCCCTTCCTCGTCGTCGACCTGCTCCGCCTCCAGTCCTCCCTTCAACGCCGGCGGCAGCGGGCCACCCATCGGAGAATCCCAGGCACTTCACCAACAATTACTCCTCAACCCCAATCGGAATCAGGCAGCACGAGATCGACATCCTAGGTCTCGCCGCGGCAGGTCCTCGGCCTGTGAGTTACCCCTCAACAGGCGTTCGTCGATCTGCAAGTCCACGGCATCGGCATCGGCATCGGCGTGCGGTCGCTCCGCCTAGGGTTTCAAGAGGCCTCGCTCCACCTAGGGGATCAGACGCCCTCCGCCTAAGGGTTTGCCTGTTGCACCCAAAAGGCCACCACGAAGTCCATACAACAGGTAAGGTGTGTTCAATGTCCTAGGCTAGATTGTGTGCTGCTGTTGAATTTTTCTGAAAAAAATTGAGATAAAGGAAACTGTACGTAGGCTAGAATTATGATGTTGTTATATGAAGTACCACATCTAGTAATGGAAAGGATAGGTTGGATTACTTATATTGCTTTGATTTGAAGTACCACATCCTATAATTGAAAGATTAATTTAACTGTCGATCCATTTTGACTGATGGTATGACATAATGTAGGAAAAGATGGTTGATTTAAGTATAGAGGCATTACTAGATTATCAAGACATCGTTAGCAAAACATTCAATAGTGAGAATGAAGGTTATGAATTCTACAACAATTATGCTCTGGAAAAGGGGTTCACAGTAAGGAAGTGCTATGTGGAAAGAGACAAAACCAGTAAGGAAATATGTTTAAGAAAGTTTGTTTGTGGCCGTCAAGGTTTCCGTGAAGATAAGCACATGAAAAGAGCACATAAGAGAAGGAAACCACGGGACATCAGTCGTTGTGGGTGTCTAGCAAAAATGGTAATTTCGTGCAACAAGGAAACAAGTAAATGGTATGTCAAGGATTTCATTGATGAGCACAACCATGCATTGGCACCACCAGATTTAGCTTGTCTCTTGCGTTCACGTAGAAGGATCAGCAATGAACAGAGAGCAGAGATCCTTGAAATGGAAGTTGCAGGTGTACGTAAAAACCAAATCATGAATATACTAGAAATGCAATATGGTGGATATGACAAGGTTGGATTTATAGCAAGGGATGTATATAACTTTTGCTATAGGTATAAGATTGAAACAATAGGAAGAAGTGATGCTCAAACTGTGATACGTCACATGGAGGCATGGCAGGACAGGGATCCAGATTTTTTCTTCAAATATGTGACTGATGAGGAGGGCCATCTAAAGTATTTGTTCTGGTCTGATTCTCAGTCTCGTCTAGACTATGCAGCATTTGGTGATGTTGTAGTCTTTGATAGCACATACCGGACGAACCGATACAATTTGCCATTTGTGCCTTTTGTTGGATTGAATCACCATCGAAGCACAATTGTATTTGGTTGTGGCGTCATTTGCAATGAAACATCTGAGGCATATGAGTGGTTGTTGCAAACATTCTTGACTGCGATGGCCCAGAAGCATCCGATTTCAGTGATAACTGATGGTGACCTTGCAATGCAGAAAGCTATTAGAACCATTATGCCTAATTGTAACTATAGGCTTTGCACCTGGCATATAGAGCAAAATATACTGCGTAATTTGGGCAATTCAAAAATTGCCGAAGAGTTTAGAGTGTTTATATATGATCGGTGTTCCATACCGGAGATTGAGATGAAATGGGATGAATTCCTGAAAAAAAATAAAATTTCAAGCAAGCACACATGGCTGTATCAAATGTACCAGCTGAGGAACCTATGGTGTGGATCATATCAACTGGGTCGATGTTTCTTAGGACTCAGGAGTAATCAACGCAGTGAGAGTCTAAACTCCAAACTTCATACCCATCTGGACAGAAAGATGACACTATTTGATATGCTGCAGCACTATGAGCGTTGTCTGTCTACCCTTCGCCGAAATGAGGCTATGCTAGATGCTGCGGCATCACAATCTGTTCCATTTACAGAATTAGATGCTGTTAAATTTGAGAAAGATGCTGCCCAGGTATTTACACCTACAGTCTTTGGCTTAGTGAAGGAGAAAATAGGTTGTATAAGTAATTATGTTATCATTGAAATACTAGATGGAGGTGAAAGCACAACATATATCATGGCTGCGAAGAACAGAAGGGAGTGGAAGTTCAGTGTTGATTGTGAATTTACTGAATTGGTATTAATGAAGATTAGTTGCTCTTGTTGTAAGATGGAACGTGATGGCTTACCTTGTGGTCACATCATCTATGTCTTGAAACTATTAGATGTCGAAAAAATTCCCAAGTGTTGTGTTCGTAGAAGGTGGACAATGGCTGCAAAGTTTGTGTTTCCTCCAGCCAGGAAAAGTGGCATGTACGATTCATGCCAAACCTTTGACAAGTATCATGAGTTGCGCAGTTTGAGTAATGAAGCATCTTTCAAAGCAGCACAATCTGATGAGTCATATGGATATCTGAAGCATGTTCTCAAAGAAATAGTTGGAAGCTCTGATCCTTTTAATGCCCAATTAAATCATGTGAGGTATGGACCAAGCTTAGCACAAACATTGCCCACAGAGTTACCTGCCGAGGTGCTAAATCCTGTGCCAGTGAAGCCAAGAGGCGCGCCAAAGAAAGACAAACGAATTAAGGCATTCCATGAAAAACCAAGACAAGTGACCTGTAGCCAATGTAAACAGAAAGGGCACAACAAGCGTACATGCCCTGACTTAACAGAACTGGTAAATCATGTTTATGATATTGATGCATTTATCTGCATGCTGGATTCTGAGCTTATGAGTTGAATACCAGGTTAACCTTTTTTTTATTCATTGATGTGTAGGAAAGCGAGGATGAGGTACTATAATAAGGTGATACAGAAGTTATGATAAGGTAACTTCAATTCTTGATACTATCCTCAATGGTCAGGACTTTTTAGTACTGCTAGGGTATTTGATTTGTTGACTCAATATCTTATAATCACGTTATAAGGTTTGATTGATCAACTAATATGATGCAAGTTTATCCTTCATGTTTCTTTACGCAGGCACAGGGTTATGGATCTCCATCTTTGATGGCCCTTCCAAAGTATTCAATTTTTTCATGGTGTTGCTGCTGCTGTCCCTTCCAAGAAAAAAGGTTATAAGAAGTGAGGGAAATCAGAGACTCTTGGCAAGAGACTCTCGGCAAGAAGACCTTGAATCTGTCATTTTCATGATGCTCTTAGTTGACTAGATGAGCTTTAAGAAATCTTTTGGCCTGTCCTCTGTAATCATTTAATAACTCTTTTGGATAATGGGGCATTTCTGAATATGGGAACCCATCTGCTCATTTTCTGTGTGCATGAAGAAAAACTGAACCGTGACCTTCCTGTAAAATGAAATGCACGACCTGATGATAGCTCTAATATTTTTGCCTGTCATCAGGCATATGAATTTTTCTTCCTTTTACTTTTTTGTCCAGTTACAGATGATATTCTGATTGGGAGAACGAAAAACCTTAGGTTGGTCATTATTAAGAGACTAAGAGATATGTTTTAGCACTTTGCCATTGCAATTCAAAAGAAGGGTCCAACCTAGCGGTTGTTAAGCCTCTTCTGTGCACGTGAAGGTCGTGCGTTCCCTAATTCCCGCATGTGCCTTTTTACCAATTTTTGGAAAATGTTGACGTAGGCCATAAATGAATTTAATTTATCCTCGAGAACGTATTAAGTTTTGCATTAAAATAGTAGTATACACAGCACCGGAGGCATGGATCGTATTATAGCACAGGGGTTCCTCTCACCTAGTTCGCTACGCGAGGTGGGACAATTTGTTGGCTGGCAGATGGCTTGCTGTCGCCACGCGAGGTGGGCTGCAAATGGGCTGCCAATATTAAGCGTTGATATACACTTCAGTCTAACTTACTCATTTTAAAGGTAAAACTCCCCCTCTTAAAGGTAACTTCTCTCACATCTCATGAAACTCCCCATCTTAAAGGTAACTCCTCTTCCATCTCATGAAACTCCTCCTCTTAAAGGCAACTTCTCTCACATCTCATGAAACTCCCCCTCTTAAAGGTAACTCATCTTCCATCTCATGAAACTCTCCCTCTTAAAGGTAACTCCTCTCGCATCTCATGAAACTCCCCCTCTAAAGGTAAAACTCCCCCTCTTAAAGGCAACTCCTCTCACATCTCATGAAACTACCCCTCTTATAGGTAACTCCTCTATGAAAAGCTACTTTGTTGAAAAAGAATACAATTATAGGTTTGTGCCCGCCTAACCAGTGTGCAAGTCCCACGCAAGGCCACATCTCATTACTAGAACAACGCCTTCCTCTATTCCTTGTATACTTGTTCAGTTGATAGCTAGTCTCTAAACGCTTCTATTAAATGCTACTTTCTTGAAAAAAAAATGCAATTCTAGGTTTGTATACGCATACCAATAAAGAGGTAAAATGACGCATGTAACCTATAGCAATAAGTGGGTCCCATGTGGGGTATCATGTGCGGGTCCCACGTGGGTCCTGTATAACCAGTGTGCGGGTCCCACGTGGGTCCCGTATAACCACGGTGGTCCTACACTAGCTTGCAGGTGATGATCCAATCCAGGATTTCCTTTATATTTTTTGCCAGTAAAGGTGTCAGCAATGAAATTTTTGAAAGTGAAATTTTCCTTTATGTATTTTTTTAGGGGAAAGAATACTTATGTACATGGGATTGGGAATTCCCCTTACACTTATTTTAGACGTTGAAGCCCACCTACTCATGAAAAGAAGCCCATCCAGCCCATCCTCGCTGACATGTCACATCATCGACGGTTCTTCCTCATGACAATCCTGCATTTCGTCGTCCATAGTTGGCAAGCCCAGAGCATGCGCCCGTAATTTCTGTCGACCGAGCGTGCCGCGCGGGCAAAACATGGACAGCGACAAAATGCTCCTAGATTTGCTCCATCATTGGTGGTCTCCTTCCTCGTGCAATTGCATTGCTGCGTTTCCAGACGACCCTCTCCAGGTGCCGCACGCCCGCACCTGCAACCTCGAGGAGGCTAACCAGACGCGGCTACCGGTATTCAAGTGTGATTGCGGCGTTTCCAGACGAGCCTATCCAGGTGCCGCACCTGCAGCCTCGAGGAGGCAATATGTGATATGTGCATCCATAGATTGTTTACAATTCTTCTTCTAGACAATATAAATCATCTGTATTTACAAAATTGTTGCTGCAGATTCCTGAGCAGCTAGTGTGCGAAGAGCTATGTCCTCCAAAAGCAATTCAGGCCAACAGTTTGACAATGGTTATCACTGTACCCCGGATCAAAGGAAGGCACAAGCAGATACAAAACGCCAGGTATGTCTTTTTTTATGTACATGTACCAGATTCACTTGACGTGAGAAGTCTAGAAATATGACTAAAATGAGTGTTGCTCACAGATCCTTGCTTTCAAATATAAAGACATGAAGGTCGTATGTTCACCTAGAAGGTATGCCAAAACCGTGCAAGACTTACCTAAGGCACACAAGGATGCCATTGCAAAAACTAGTTTCAGAGGTATGCTGCACATGAAACCAATAACACTAAGGCGCATAATGTTGGTGGAGATTGCCCATCGCTTTAATGTAGAAAAGGAAGTATTTGATCTATGTGGTGCTAAAATTCCTATGATTCCATCTGATGTATATCACATCATGGAAATTCCAGTAGATGGTGAAGAAATAGCTCTTGATAATCAAACAGAAATCAGCAATGATTTGTTCCTTTCATACAAAAGCCAAGCACCGGGAGACAACCATATTACGTTGAAATCTCTTGAGCAACGTATTATTAACTCAAAGGCTCCTGATGATCACTTTATTCGTCAATTTGTTTTGTATACAATTGGCCTCATATTAGCTCCGACAACAAAAGACTATGTTGATGCAAAATATTTGTCTATTGTTGAAAAAGTAAATGACATTGGTAAATATAATTGGGGGCAATTCACATTGAGGGGCTTATTGAGTAGCATCCGTAGTTTCAAACTGGGGGAGCAAGTCAATCTCCAAGGCAATCTGGCCTTGCTACAAGTAAGTGCGACTTTACTGGTACCATTCATACAATGTGGTGCTTTATTCCATTATATCTATATTCTGATTCATTTCATTATATCTATATTCTTATTCATCACTAGTACTGGTACTGGGAGCATATTCATTCATATAGCAAGCATGCTGTGTCATACTCGCCTGTGCCACACCCACTGATGCAACGATGGGATGAGAAAAATGCTAAACTAAGATCAGATGCTTATGAACTAGACAACATAGACGGAGGAGTGGTATGTTCAAGGAGATGTTTTATGTTTTCATCTTTTATTTCTATGACTTACATTAGCTCACCTTTGCAAGGTTGTCATGATACTTTCTACTCCAAATGCTCCCAGCAACACTATGAAACATAAAACAACACAATCTTTCCCTGAAGGAAGTCATCCACATGGAAACAGTGTTCATCAAGAACATTCAGTTCAGTCATCTATGACTAACCAACAAGTAAGAAATGCTCACTTTACATATGTCAATCATGTTCGAAGTTCCATTAGATTATTGTTCAGTACACTATTTTGCTTCAAATGTATTTATTTATATGGCATCATTGCACTGTCCCCTAGGTGGATATGATACTTCAAGCCGTCACAAAAAGTCGGCTAGCCATGGAGAGAACAGTGCTACAAGTGGAACACAGACTTTGTTCCAAAATTCTCACGTTAGAAGAACAATTGGCGGAGCACAGAATGGATCGTGGTGTACACACAAGGTTGTGTAGTTTAGAAGATGGGATTAAGGATATTAAGAGGGATATGAAGGTATGTGTTCTAACAAATGTTTACTTTTCGAAATCATTTGTCATAATTTATGTACAAAATCATTTTTTGAACAGGAAATTAGTTCTGCATTAGAAAGCAACAAAACATCACCACTACAGGGGGATCAATTTGAGCAAGTGAGAATTATATCCTCCACTTACTTCAGCAAATGATTAAGTTATTGTCGCACCTTTATGACCATCTTGCGGCGTATTTATGTCTTTTAGGAAGAAGCTTATCCGGACAGGACCAATTCACCCAGCACATCTCCTACAACTCGAGCTGAAAGAAAATATCCCACATTAGGATTAGATTCCTCCAAAAACAACAAAACCCAATGCCAAACTAGAAAAGACCAAGATGGTACAGCTAAGAAGCCTACTTTCTCATCTCAACAATTAGGGGTTAACACAATCAGTCCTGAGCCTACGCATGTCCCAGAACAACTCAGCAATTTACAGGACAACAAAGAAGGGCTAGGCGAAGATATGTCATTGTTAGCTAGCAAACCACTTTTGCGCAAGACCGGTGGTTGTGATATATACAGCCAGCAGTCATTACAATACTTATACACCAATGACAAGCACATAAATATCTCAACAGAATACCTTGGTGAGTATGTAAAGGAAGAGTATTTTTCTGTACATATGAAATAGTGATGTTTTAGTAAATGTACAATTTAATTGAGTTTTGTCCATAGGTTTCGACAATGATTACACCCTGACTGACGAGGATAAAGAGACACTTCATTTTATCGAGCATAGCTATGAATTTGCTACAGTGGTTGACATAACTGACATTACTCTTACAGTTGAATTCTTAAAACCACATGTCACAGATGGATGGTTATATGACTCTGTAAGCTATTTCAGTTGCCCATATATACATACTATTTCACATTGTGAGTGCTAATGTCACGCCACAACTTCTGCAGGTGATTGATGCATATGCATACATTGCTAACATGGAGAATTCTTTTACATCAGTCATTACAACTTTCCAGAGCAGGGAGTTAGCAGAGCAGCATGGAGAATTTGATCCTAAAAAGGAAGGGAAATGGATAGGTAGAATTGGTCAGCGATGTGCAAACCGACTAATGGTTTGTATCAATCCATGTTTTGTTTCAAGTCATTATTTTGTACTACAGACCACAACTCTAAGAACTGAACTATCATTTCAATCATAGCTTTTCGTCCCATTTAATGTGTGGGGATGCCACTGGTGCTTATTAGTGGTGAACAATCAAAGAAAGGAGATTCAGATTCTCAACTCCTTAGCCAATGTACCACAACTTCGTGATGAGAAGATGGAAACGGTTCTGGTAACTTGTCTATGTCAAAACTATATGTCTATGTACCACATGAGTGGTATTTAACACCCAACTTAATTATTGGCTGTTGACTAGGTGAAGAACCTGCAAGCATGTGTTAACTATGCAGCCGAGGAAGGCTTCATGCCACCTGTTGAAGATTTCGACCTTACTAAATGGAGTAAACAGTACTACACAAACATACCCCAACAAAATGACTGGTACTCATAATGATATACATAATATTACCTTTCTCAGTCACACCTTATTTGTGATACATCGTCTATGCAATGCAGCAACTCTTGTGGTGTTTATGTGCTCAAATATATGTTGGAGTGGAACGGAGTTGAAATGCGTCATGATTTCGTACAGGTGTGTATGCTCAAGTATGTTTACATAGCAGTACTGAAGTTGATATCCATTTTTATTAACAAATGTCATGCATTATGCTGTAGGATCAAATGAAAATTTTCCGGAGGAAGATATGTTGTAGGGTGCTGCGATCAGAATCCAACAAAAGTCGAAGAACATCATACAAGGAGCCTCTCACAGTTAGTGCAATTGCCAGCTAATACTGTATTTATTTTTATTTAGTTTGTTTTCTGATGGATACTTTTGAACCATTTCCTTATTATTCTTCAGAAGCAACAGTTCTTGGCCGAAAACCCAGAATCTCGTCCAGATGGCCAAGGCGTTGGTTTGGATGATGATGTCTATATGTTTAGTCCAAAAAAAAGTACAAAAAAAAACAAGATTGACAACATGTCAGCAAAGAACCTGACCACTGGTGGGTCCTTCGAAAAGGAGCAAGGAAGACAGCCTCAAGGCCAGAAGAAACGGGGACGGCCAAGGAAAGATGTAGAAACAACCAACGCAGCTGCCATGAAACAGGTCGCTCCAAAAAGATTGAAAACACCTACTAAACAAGAGCCTACTAAAAACCGACGTGTTCGCAATCCAAGCCAGTACCAGTTAAGCCCTTACAAGCAACTATAAATCACTTGCACCAAAGCTTGGTGAGATTCAGCTATTAGCACTGATATGGCTACTATTAACTAGGCATAAGAAGTTTAAAGTCAGTCTCTGAGCTAATTTACAAACACATAACCTTCTGTCTTTATTCCTTTTCAGTTCTACCTGCATCTGACGAAATGGAGAGGTTTGCAGTTCAGACATCTACTTGCGGGGAGAAGGCCTCACAAATGCTTTTGTTTTAGTTTGTGGAGATCAAGACAATCCTACCCAAGCCATTATGTTTAGCCAAAATATGCAATATTAATGTTTTCTAGTGATGTTTATTCTCTCTTACAAGTGACGACTATTTACCATTATTTTCCTCGTCCTTATGTAACAGAAAATTTACATTGCATTGCCCTTTAGTAATTGCTCAGTGTTCTATATCGTAGCAATCAGTACAGCGTTCAGTGCCCCCCAAAAACTGAAGTGCATTCACCAGCAAGATTTCTTATTTTCGATACATATTGACCACTCATCTTCACTAAAGCATGATGTGGATTTGAAAAACTCACCCAACTAATCAGTAGTGACACCATGGGCAACCGAAGCAGTCACCGGACCTCCACGATCTGCGTGACATTGCATTGCTCCAGACATCTGTAGCAAAAAAAAAAAAGAACAAGATAAGCGATAAGACCAACCTCACCAATTTGCGTTGCTGCAGACATATGTAGCAAAACAAAAAGAACAAGAAGAGCGGGCAAAATTAAGTAAATAAAACAAAAAAAGATAATCATTTGCCTAACAGGCTACCTAGCATTGGTTAGCAATTGACAAAAATAAATCAGAAAGAACAACAGCGCAATTGGAAAATAGAGAAGGACAGTAATCGATGAATCTTGACTTTTTAGGAAGGAACAGGAAGGTGAGTTGCTGACTGACCAGCCCGTGTCCGTTAGCCAGTGAGCCCTCCCACCCTGTGCTGATGGCCTGCTACATGCCGGCAAACTGGTGGCTACGGCTGACCTCCGGCTGCCCGCATCTCACCGTGGGGTCCTCCAACCGCAAGCGAACCCCGGCATCCGCGAGCTCCAGCGGCCCGCATCTCACCACAAGGTCCTCCAGCCACGAGCGTGAGCAAACCCCAGCATCCGCGAGCTCCGGTGGCCGGGTGCGTGAGCGAGCCGCAGCGCCGCGAGTCCCGGCGAGGCGGCGACCGCACGCGAGAGCTCAGCACATCACCCAATCGCCGGTGGCTGACTCCCAATCGCCGGCGGCTGCACCCCGCATCGCGGCGCGAGCCCCTCCCCTCAACACCCCTTGCAGGCCAAGCTTCGCCGGCAGCAGCCCGCCGTAGAGGCCGAGGAAGCAGAGTACTGAAGGGAGAAGACGAAACGTGAATGAGCAGGAAGGCAAAACGTTATCGAGTTGAATTTTTTTTTAAGAAAAAGTTGATTGAAAGTACTAATATACCCTTGTAGTTAATATCGAGAATGGTTCCTGCCCCACTTAATTTAGTTCCGGGCCCACAAATTTGGTTCCTTATAACAGGTTCCTTTTAACTCTTGACCATTAGATTTGAGAGAATGAACGGCTCTCATTATTTCCAAGCGCCGTAAAAACTCTCGTTTGTTTAAGATACCAGTTAACTTCATGCACACACCTAGTGACGTGTACGCTAATTCGTCCCAGGCATTTGGCCCGTGCTTGCATGGAGATTTTAATACCCCCAGGCCGGGTGGTGCGCATTTTCTTGGACATCAATACGTATATGCTCAATGACTCTGAAAGGGATGCAAGCTAAGCAAGATTATTTGATTAAGATCCAGTTAAATTGATCGCATGGAGATTTTTAGTTCTCCTAGCGTGATGCGCATGTTCTTCTGACGTCTACGCTAATTTGTACCATGCATTTGGCCCATGCTCGCATGGAGATTTTAGTTCTCCTAGCGTGATGCGCATGTTCTTGGGCATTATGCTCAATGACTAAGATAGGGAAGCGCTTTTTACTAAGCTAAGCAAGATTATTCATTGTTCTTCGTAATGAGTACTTGGAAGCAAAATCAAAGCTAATTAAAGAAGTACCGTACCAGTAGAGAATGGAAGAAATTTGTTGAAATCGATTCAATTACTGTTGTGGCAGTATGTACTCAGCATTCCTGTTCCCCCTCCTGGAGCCAGCGTCCTCTCACCCCTTGTCCGGCGCCTTCATGCCCAGACTCCCGCCCCTCCCCCTCCCGGTGAAACTCTAGGCGACACTATGCTGCAGCGGGCCTGGTGGGCTGGCTTTTCGATGCCGCCGGCGCCCCTCCTACCTGCCTCCTCAACTTTGGTGCCTGTGGCTCACTTGAGCTACTAGCAGCTCAAACAGCAGACCCAATGTTTGCCTCCTGGAGCTGATGCTGCCTTCCCAGCTGGTTCGTGGAGGAACCCAGTGAAAACTATACCTCATCTTTGCAGGTGGGCGGCGGCGGTGCGCCGGTGCCCCTAGGCGCCGCGGACCTTCTTGGAGGCGCCGTCCTAAGGCTCTAGCCACTACCCAACTCAGTTAAAAGACAAAAAGATACAAAGAAAAAATGTTGACTAATTCACGTCACGAATAGATCTACAAAAACTTCTCCAATGATTAATAATTCAAAAATTTCCTAAGTTTTGGCATATCACGAACATATTTAAAGAAAAGAATATGCACGGTAATATTAGTTCAATCAACTTTTGAAAAAAAAATAATCTCCAAATTTAGTATTTCTACACGATTTTTTATTGAACTGTAGTGATGTTGACCTTTTTTTTTTCTTCTTTCACATGCTCTTTCAAATCGACCATATGTCGTGCGCATGCATGCCACGAAAAAGAAAAGATCGGCAGATGTTTATTATTATGAAAGAGTCAACCGATTTGGTGTCAGCCAGCCGATTTGGATGGAAATCATATAGTGATCAAAGTGACTACACATATTATATTAACAATGAGAGATCTAGAATTTTCTTTCTTGATGCCTTGAGGACAAGATGACGATGTATTTCTTCTATTGATACTGAAGATGTTAATCGGCTCTGAAAAGACAATTGATATTGCCGGCTGCTGGTGGAATATCTTTGTTGGCCGATTATAGTGGCCGATCAGAAAGGAAAGCAAATCGGCATGGAGAATCGGAATCAGTGAGAAGAATTGGGATTGGCTGAAAGAAACGAAACCGGCTTGGTGTGATTGGTTTACGTACTATGGGCCAATGGTTATTTCAGCGGTTTCCGTTTCTGTAGCATTTATCGCTGTTTTGTTTTGTTATGAACAAGAATCGAATAATTAGATAATGGCTATGTGATCTTTGAATACTGGAGTAATTAGATAATGGCTATGTGATCTTGAATACTGGAGCAGATTTTTTTTAATAATGGAAACAGAGTTTCCGGCCTCTGCATAGCACGCAGCCCGGTTTTTTTTTATGATTATTACAAGAAAAGTCAGTTCACATACTAACACAAGGATCGAGTCTATTATTAAAATGCCATCCATGGGAAGCATAAATTTCTAGTGCAGTCATCTCAAGAGCTACACTTGTCTCCCGAATGCGTCCTCTAATCTCCTCAGGCTGCAGTAGCGACCAATACCTCAGCCAATATGCTCCTCTGAATAAAGCCTGCAAAAACGATATATACTTAACATTATTAAAACATATATCATTTCTGCATCGCCAGATCGCCCAACACATGGCAGCCGCACCCACTAGAATAATATCACGCTTTCCACTATCAAAGTGGGAGAGCCAATCGCCCACTATATGGGTGATAGATCTAGGTGGGTTAAGACCTGTGGCCGTATGAACTGTTCTCCAAATGTTTCTAGCATGGTGGCAATAAAAAAGAAGATGTAGAATTGTCTCATTTGAGTTACAGAAACAACAATTTTGACTACCAGACCAGTTCCTTTTTGCTAGATTGTCCTTTGTTAAAATGTACCAGAGGAAAATCTTAATCCAATATACAGTATTTCTTTCATCCGATAGACTAAAGCCTCCTATTTTGGCCATGAGGTCATTATACTCAGTAAGTTTCACCCCTACTGACGAACGCCTAAAAGAAAGGTTGTAAGGCGTATTTCCCATAACCTGAGCCACTGAATTATGTGGTTCATAACAGACATGGTATAAGTTGGGGTAAATATCACGGAAAGGCCTCAGTCCACACCATGTATCCTCCCAAAATCTTATTTGAGAGCCATCTTTCACATTAAAAGATACAGATGAGAGGAATTCATCCTTGACATTTAACAACCCTCTCAAAAAATGGGAGTCGTTCTGTTTGATCCTAACTTGAGACATTTAATACTGGAGCAGATGATTTGAAAAGGAAAAAAAGGACCAATACAAGTTCCCATTCTATCGGTTGCAAGAAGTTCCCACATCGGCTACTATTATCAGGAATTGCTTCAATGGCCGATGCAGTAACAGTGAGGGTCAATCCTGGCATACATGGCAAATAGTAATGGTGCCGCTGATGCTGTCATTGGTGAACCGACCCTGAAGACTTCCTCTTGAAAGAATTGTCGTTCGTCCAAAATTGAGTTTCCAATGAATTATCACTCAACAATTTGAGAACGGCAATGGTGTATCATGATTGCCGCAATGCTGGGGGGCCGCTGTAATATAACCGATCAATGATCGAAGATTACTCAATAAGACATGCATGCTCGAATGACCCATGGTTATATTATAGACCCGAAAAGACCGATGATCACAAAATTATAATTACTGATGCTGCCGATATTGCCGCCAATGCTAAAGCTTGAAGAGAGAGCAGTGCTAGTCAAGTCAAGAAACTAGATTGTTCATGGAGCAGATTACATCGGTCGGGAGATTAAGGTCTTGGATTTTACAAAGTTTCAAAGCATGGATCCTTCATACTCCGAAACTAGGGGGGTCTGTGTTGACACCGGATTTTGACAGACAAATCCAGACGAGAGAAAAGCTATTTATCATGTGCTGATGACTCAAGCTGATAGCCATGGACGAAAGGGAGTCATAATTTATTCATTTTCAATAGCATGGAGCTCGTATGCCTGTACGTGTCTGCTTAGGAGATAGTATGTTCGGCTAGTTAATATCTTGGTGACAATCAGATGGCAATGCAAGAGTCAGCAAGAATCGGCAAAAGAGACAATCGGTTATGGGAGATAATCAGCAAGGATACGTGCCAACGGAGATAAGTATTGTACGCATACGTATATTGGAACGTGACCATTGATTAATAAAGATTGGTGGCTGGATTAAATGAAGTGTGCAAGCGTACGAATTCACACGTGGAGGCAAGTGGAGAGAAATAATAAGACTAGCATGCATGTATGCAGCTACATGGTGTCGGCGATTTATGCTGACTAGGTTCTCGAGGGGGTGCCCCGAGAGAAGGGTTTAGGGAGAAGTCGTCGAGAATCTAGAGCCGAAGGTGACAAGAGACGGTTTTAGACAGGTCCGGGTCGCCAGAGAGCAATACCCTACGTCCTGTATGGTGTTTCTTGTATTGATGAGATTGTTTTGAAGGGGTCCCTGCCTCCCCTTATATAGTCCGGAGGGCAGGGTTACATGGGAACCGTATAGGACTAGGAGACTTTTACAAGTTTATCTCTAATTCCCTAATACAGTCTATCCAAACCGACTAGGACTAATCCTTGTCTTGTACGTCAAGTCTTGTTCATGGGCCGGCCCATAGGATGGGCCGCCAGGGTTGTTTAGTCCGTCAGGACTCTACACCCACAAGCCCCCGAGCACCTTATCTCCTGAAGAACAGCCTTGTTGAAAGTACAGAGTTCTTTGAGGTCCTCCAGAGTTCTTTTGAAATCCGCCAGGGTTCTTTGAGACCCACAGGGTTCTTTGATCTTGGAAGTTGCAACCATGCTGTTCAATAGGTAATGATGTGCTCATAAGTCTTCTCGAAGTTCGGATTGGTGCGCACCGATTAGGTGCGCCCAATTGGGCAGCCCCCGAGCCTCGTTTATCTTTGAAGAAGAAATTCGAGGCTCTTTCGAAGTCCGAACCAAAAGAGAATCAATTTCCGAAGAAACCCGAATTCTTGTAGAATTCCTCATAAATTTATCAATTGAAGCCGAAAATTCTCAGAAAAATATTTCCTGAAAATATGTCCGCAGCCCCCGAGCCTAAATTTGAACGGATTCAAATATAGGATCAAGAAAGGACCAAGATTAAAAATTACCAAAGTAACGCTTCGAAAAGCCCATATAAACCGCCCGCGACCCTCTGTATCCATACGCTCTTGCAAAACAGATCTAGGGTTTGCGACAGTTGCAGTTCTCACAATCCAGAGACCGCGCACAAGCATCCACAGCTTCCCCCAATCGTAGATCCAATCCACACCAAATCACAAGAGATCCCAATGGCCGGTGGTGAAGGATCTAGCCGCGGCAAGGGCTCGAAGAGGAAGGCAGAGGCTATGAAGCAGGTCGTTACGACCGAGGAGGCAGCATCCGCGGGGGACATGCCAATCATTGGAGATCCAATCAGCGACTGGCCGACCAGTATCTTGAAGGAGAAACACATCAAGGCCCTAGAGGCAGATGGATTCTTGCCAGCGCAAGAAATCAGTCAGTGGAGAAGCGCACACGGGCACGAATACCCCACCGAGGAAACCGAAGAAATCACCGTATGGAAAGCCTTCTATGAGGTTGGGTTTGGTATGCCCACTTGTGATTTTTTCCGCCGTGTGCTTCAATTTTATGGGATTGAACTGTGTCACCTGAATCCCAACTCCATTCTGAATCTATCCATCTACATCCATCTGTGCGAAACATTCCTAGGGATAGATCCCCATTTTGCCCTTTTCCGCCATCTGTTTAGGGTAAAGACCTCCAGCGGGCCACTGCAAGTTGTAGGCAAAGTAGTTATCCAGTTCCGCCAGGGCATGAGGCCGGTATATTTGGATTACACAACTAAGGAAAGCCTCAAGGACTGGCAGAAGGAGTGGTTCTACGCATGGAACCACCAGCCACAACTGCAGAGCCGCTCAGGAAATCCTCCAGTAATGAAGCCATTCTGGAGCGAGACAGTTGGAGTCAACCAGGCCATGCAAATCCCTGAGCTGCTCAACATGATCAGAGATCTAAAGGCACAAGGGCTGACTGGGGCCATGGTATATAGGTCATTCCTGCAGAGGAGGATCCAGCCCTGCAAACAACGCTGTAACCCAGGGTACTCGTACACTGGGGAAACAGACCCCTCAAGGAATGCCACCGGGAACATATCGGAGAAGAGAGTGAATCAACTCTTGAAGAAGTTCCTGGTGATCAATGATAAACAATTTCCTGAAATAATGGAAGTTTCTGCAATAACCATGACACCTGAGGTAAAATCCTTATCTGAATACATTTCTGCATTGTTGAAAATATATTGTGAACTAACATCTTGATAATCACAGTATGAAGCCCGGCGCGCACTCTATGTGAGTTTGCCATCCCTGGACCCGACCAACACCGAAGAAGCTGCTCTGTTGGCTCGGTGTGTAGATCCAAAGGTAAGAGACCAAGGCCGCCCAAGCAAGCCAACTGCAATTGAAGACCCTGACGAGCCAATGATTAAACTTGAACCACAGGACCCTGAAGAATCCCAATCCAAGTCAGGAGCAACCTCCAGGGGAGCAGAAAGGTCCAAGAGACCGGCGCCATCAGAAGCACAAGCGCCAGTGCCCAAGAGAACACGCACCTTGCCCAAGCCCCGAGCCAGAACGATCCCAGAGGAGAGGGCAAAGGTATCCCCACAACCCAGGACAACATCCTCAGTGGGGATATCTATCGGAGAAATTGGAACCAGCATGCCGCAGCAAGGCAGCTCTGCTCGGCGAGCATTATCTGATGAAGAGATCTTGCACGAGATCTTCAACCCTGTCTCCGCGCCGTTTGAAGGGATAACGCCAATAATTGAAGAACCCTGTCCAGCGGGACCTACGGTGGAGGAGCAGGAGGTGGAGGAAGAATTCACCTTGGGGGAACCAGAGATCCCCTTGCGGCCCTCCACCATGTAAGTAGTTCGTTAAGTAGCGTAGAATTTACCGTTGTAATATACTGTCGGGACTAACAAACATTATTGTTCCAGAGTTGAAGAAACCTCAACGACAACTAGGGAAGAATCCTCGGTTGACCACGCAGCTGTAGAGCCAGAGGCCGTAGTGCCCGAAGAACCTAGGGTTGTACCAGAAACAACCCTGCCGGAAGCTCAAACAGCAATGCCAGCAGACCCGCCAGTACCAGAAGAAGCCCAAGTCGAGGAAACAATTGCTGAGGTACTGGCGGGTATCGAACAGTTGGTCACGCAGGCGGTGATCGAAGAATCCGAGCAGGAACGCCGTGACCAATCCTCTGCGCAGCCCCCGAGCGTCACGGAAGCAACCCAAGCCGGGGCGGAAGCAGAGTGCTCGAAGGGGAAACAAGCAGAAACATCAACCAAGAGCAGGGAATTGGAGAGATCCCCAGGGTACCCAAGGGTACCGGAGCTGAAGAAGAGGGTGGGAGCTTCCGCATCGGGAGCTTCGACCCAATGCTCAATCCGAATCCGCAGACCTTCGAGTACATCTTGGACGCGGAAGAGGATGAGCAACACATCGACAGGGGACTTTACCACGCCGAGAGGGCAGTAGCCTACTTCAAGGTTAGTAAAACAACCCTGGTCTTGTAGTATTGATGAAGCATTTCTCAGAACAACTCTGTTGTAGGCTGTTGGCGAGGCATCAAGGAAGAAAACCGAGTACCTCCACAACATTTCCTTGATGCACGCCAAGGCGGACCGTCTCCAGAAGGAGCTGGAGCGTGAGCGCGAAGATCGCAAACTCCAGGAGGCGGAAGACGCTGACATGATCCGCACCTTACACCTGCGGACCAAGGAATTGGCCGCGGAGAACGAGGACATGAAGAAAAAGCTTACGACGGCGAAAGCAGAGCTCAAAGGTACTCTGTCGCTACCGAAGTCTTGTAACAAATTTTCCACTGCCTTTGTTGAATAACAACTCTATCATTGTCTTGTGTTCTCAGGGGTGCAACAGCAGCTAGTAACAGCCCAGAGCAAGATGACGGATTGGTCCAACTTGGCCAATCGTCACGAAGAAACGTTGAAGACCCTCTCTGCCGAACATGAAAGCCTCAAAGAAGAACTCAGAGTGGCGGTCAAGCAACGCAAGGATGCTGACGCGCAGCTACTCCAAGTCCTCGAGCAGTAGCAGAAACTTGCCAAAGACTTGGATGATGCTCGCGCAGAGAAGAGTCAGCTTTCCAAGGATCTCGTCCAGGCACAGAAGCATCTTGCAGACAAGAAGGTGCTGGACGAGAAGCTCGAACAGGCGGCCAGGAGGATGTCGGAGCTCGAAGAGTCATTGCGGTTGATGAAGAAGTCTGACGACGACCTGGCGGAAGCGTTGAACCGGATCTCGCTGCTAGAGAAGGCGGCGAACCCGGTGGTGAAAGCCTTGGTCCCAGAAGACCCTTCAGCACCGCAATCATTCCTGGAGCGCCTGAAGGCCATGCCAAGACAACTGAAAGCGTACATTAAGAAATCTTCGAAAGCTTGTCTTGTGCATGTCCTTGCCGTAGTGAAGTCCAGGTACCCGGAGATAGACATAGGCAAACTAGTTGAAGGCGCAGAGCCAAACTGTACCGAGTCTGCCTTCAGGGACCTGAAGCAAGAGGCCGAGCCAGTTGCAGAAGCAATTGCTCAGAGCCTTAGACTGTAAATGTAAACAAATGTTATTGTAATATAAGTATCATGCAATGTAATATATTTATTGTCATGTTATGAAGAAAAACCAAGAATTTCTATGAATTCCCGGGTTGTCTCTGTGTTGCTAACCAGGACTTAGTCAAAATGTACGTTGCGTAGATTTCAACTTGTGAAAAACAACCACCCGAAGGAACCCAGGGAGATTTCGTATAGCATAAGCAATATCATAAAATGTACCCCGGGAGGATACTTGGGAACTAACTGTACATGGTTTGCCGAAGCAAGAACCCAGTAAGACCCACGGAGCGGCAGCGTTAAGCTGACAACTAGCACAAAGTAGCATTAAAGGAGGAACAGATCCGTTCTTGGCCCCGAAAGAACCCGGATAGACCTCAGTTATAGGCTCCGAATACGCGTAAAAGAAACTTTCCAAGTCTAAAAAGAACACGGAAGCTCTAGATGATGTCGCGGAGACAAATAAACAACCCAATAAAGGGAGTTTTATTGAGATATATCTCGTTGCCGAAACAACGGTACAAGAGAACATGTAATGCCGAAGCAATTAGTTCATATATTGCCGGAGCAATGTGTACAGAAGAACCCTGGATGCCGAAGCGATTGGTTCTTTGGTGCCGAAGCACTGCAGTAGTGAAGGAGCTACGCGTAAAATTTGCGTAGGTGTTCTATATTCCAAGGATTTGGTAACTCCACACCGTCTTCTGTTTGAAGTCTGTAGGTGCCTGATTTGAGTATCTTGGAAACAATAAATGGACCATCCCATGGTGAAGTAAGCTTGGAGTGACCGGCTGTATTCTGGATTCGTCGTAGCACCAAGTCTCCAATCTGAAATGATCTTGTCTTCACATTTTTGTCATGGAATCTGCGGAGTCCCTGAAGATACGCAGCATTGTGTAACAAGGTAGCCAGTCGCGCTTCTTCGGTCGTATCGACTTCCAGCATCCGTTGTTCGTCTGCCATGGCTTCTTGGAACTCCTCAACGCGAGGGGCACCATGCATTACGTCAACAGGTAGAACAGCCTCTGATCCATACACCAGGAAGAAGGGAGATTGCCCTGTAGCTTTGCTGGGTTGAGATCATAGGCCCCAGACAACTGGAAAGAGTTCTTTCATCCATCGGCCTTCTGCTTTCTTCAGAGTTCGTTCCATGCGAGCTTTAAGTCCATCTAGGAGCATGCCATTGGCCCTTTCGACTTGTCCGTTGGCACGAGGATGAGCAACCGAAGCATAGGATACTTCGATGCTGCGGTCTTCACAGTAGTCCCAGAACTTATTGCCTGTGAAGGTGGTACCCAAATCTGTGATGATTTGGTGTGGTATCCCGAAGCGAAGAATCAATTCCTGGAGAAATTGGACTGCTTTCTCAGAGGTTGGTTTGACAACCGGAAAGACTTCTATCCACTTTGTAAATTTGTCAATTGCGACGAAGCAATATTCGAATCCACCAGGCGCCCTGGGTAGTTTCCCAATCATATCAAGACCCCAGCATGCAAATGGCCATGACGGAGGTATCAATTTGATCTTGTGAGCAGGCTGATGTGAGTGATGAGCAAAATATTGACAACCCTTGCAGTGACGAACAATTTCCTCAGCGTCGTGTAGAGCTGTAGACCAGTAGAACCCGGCACGGAAGGCTTTGCCTATGATGGTGCGGGAAGCTGCATGATTGCCACATTCTCCTGCGTGAATTTCCTCCAGGATGTTGACTCCTTCTTGCTGTGAGACACATTTCATCAATGCGCCAGAGCGTGCACCACGTCGGTACAGTGTATCACCGATTATAACATAGGACTTGCTACGGCGGACAATTTGCTGAGTTTCTGCCTTCTCGACAGGAAGTTTGTTGTGCAAGATGTAGTCTATAATCGGAGCACTCCAAGTGGCATCAATGAGCATAACCTCGGGAGCTGCAGTTGTATCATCAGAAGTTACCACTGCAGAGATCGACGGCTTGGAGAGTTCATTGACGAACACCCCGCTAGGCACCTCTGCTCTGGAAGAACTCAGCTTTGATAGGACGTCTGCAGCGACGTTGTAATCTCGCTCGACATGATGAAATTTTATGCCGAGGAAGTGTTTTTCCAATTTCCGAACTTCTTCACAGTACGCGTCCATGTCTTCATGGTTTCGATTCCAGTCCTTGTTGACTTGCTTGATGACCAACATTGAATCCCCATACACCAGCAGGCGTTTGATACTGAGGGTGATGGCCATCTTCATGCCGTGAAGAAGTGCTTCGTATTCTGCAGCGTTGTTGGTAACAGCGAACTGAATCTGCAGAACATACTTGAGTTGATCTCCTCTAGGTGAAATCAACAGAACTCCAGCGCCTCCACCTTCCAGCTTGAGTGACCCGTCGAAATACATGATCCAATGCTCAGGCTTGGTGGTGGCGACTGGGAGATTGTGCTCGGTCCATTCCGATATGAAATCAGTAAGAACCTGAGACTTCATGGCCGTGCGAGAACGGAACTCGATGCTGTATGTTCCGAGCTCAACAGCCCACTTGGCGATACGACCTGTGGCGTCTTGATTGTGGAGAATTTCGCCAATAGGGTAACCAGTAACCACGATGATCTTGTAGGTGTCGAAGTAATGCCGCAACTTTCTGGATGTCATTAAGACAGCATATAGAATTTTTTGAACTTGAGGGTACCTGGATTTGGAGTCCGACAGGACTTCGCTCACAAAGTACACAGGCCGTTGAATCTTCTGAAGATGGCCTTCTTCGTCGCGTTCAACAACAATGGCGGCACTGACGACATTAGTGGTTGCTGAAATGTAGAGCAAGAGATCTTCGCCCGGGAGCGGTGCGGTAAGCACAGGAGGCGTAGTCAGGAATAGCTTGAGCTTGTCGAAGGCGACTTGAGCTTCCTGAGTCCACTGAAATCTGTCTTGCTTCTTGAGTAGTTTGAAGAACTCAGTGCCGCGTTCCCCCAGTTTGGAGATAAAGCGGTTGAGTGCAGCCATGCAGCCCGTAAGCTTCATGACATCCTTGACGGTGGTCGGCGGCTCCATGTTCATGATAGTTGCTATCTTCTCTGGATTAGCCTCAATGCCGCGTTCACTGATGATGAACCCAAGGAGCTTTCCGGATGGAACGCCGAAAACACACTTGGCGTGATTGAGCTTCCATCGCCATCTGCGTAAGTTATCGAACGTCTCAGTGAGGTCAGCGATGAGATCCTCGGGATTTCTTGTCTTGACTACCACATCATCAACATAGGCTTCAACATTTCGGTGAAGTTGTTCTTGAAGGCAACCCTGTATCGCCCGCTGATATGTGGCACCTGCATTTTTCAAGCCAAAAGGCATAGTTGTATAACAGTATGCACCATATGGCGTGATGAACGAAGTTTTAATCTGATCCTCTTCTTTCAGCGATATCTGATGATATCCTGAGTAACAATCGAGGAAACAGAGTAGGGTACACCCGGCGGTGCTGTCGATGACTTGGTCGACGCGAGGAAGCCCAAAGGGATCCTTCTTGCAGTGTTTGTTGAGATCAGTATAATCAACACACATTCTCCATTCATTTGAATTCTTTTTTCTTACAAGAACCGGATTGGCTAACCAATCCGGGTAGAAGACTTCTTTAATGAAGCCGGCTGCTAATAACTTAGCTAGCTCTTTCTTGATGGCTTCCCGACGCTCTGTGGCGAATCTTCGGAGGCGCTGCTTTTTGGGTTTTGCGCTCTCGTTGAGGTCTAGCTTGTGCTCGATCAACTCTCTGGGGACTCCAGGCATGTCGGAGGGCTTTGTAGCAAAGATATCCGCCTGGGCTCGCAGGAAGTCGACGAGCGCGCTTTCCTATGCAGGAGTGAGGGTGGAGCCGATCACTGCTGTCTTCGATGGATCTCCTGTTTGGAGGTCGATCGTCTTTGTTGCGACCTTCTCCACAGGCTTGATAGCCCGTGTCTTCTTCTGCGTCGGGGCGTCATCATCTTCTGCGACGACGGCGGCGGCCAAGGGTTGGAGCTCTTGGCGATCTATGGTGGACGCGGCTCTGACGGCGTACTCCACTGCCTCTTTGTCGCAGAGGTAGGAGCGCTTGATATCACCGCGAAGGGAAAGAACACCGTGAGGCCCTGGCATCTTCAGCACCAGGTAGGTGTAGTGGGGGATGGCCATGAACTTGGCCAATGCTGGTCGCCCGAGGATGGCGTGGTAGGAAGTGTCGAAGTCTGCAACTTCGAACTTAATGAACTCTGTACGGTAATTAGATGACGTACCGTACGTGACGGGCAAGGTGATTTGCCCGAGGGGGATGGCGGCCTTCCCGGGGACGATGCCGTAGAAAGGAGTATCCGCCGGCTGCAGCGTACTCGTGTCGAGGCCCATGGACTTCAGCGTCTTGGCGAAGATGAGGTTGAGCCCGCTGCCTCCGTCGATCAGGACCTTGGTGAGCCTGCTATTTGCTACCACAGTCTCGAGGACAAGAGGATATCGTCCAGGAGAGGTGATCTCCGCCCATTGATCTTCTCGGGACCAGGTGATGGTGGTGTCCGACCACCGTAGCGGTGTAACCACCGCTGGTTCTGCTGCGTAGGCCTCACGCCTCGCATTCTTACGGTTGCGCGAGGTGTCGCTGACTGCCATGCCTCCGAAGATGACGTTGACAGTGTTGGTGATGTCTGGGAAACCGCTGTCTCCCTTGTCGTGCCCGTCGTCTCCATCTCCGGCCGACTTTTGCTTCTTGTTGGGCGTGCTGAACGTCTCCCGGAGGAGCACGCATTCGCCCATGGTGTGCTTGCTGTCGGGGTGGTAGGGGCAACGCTTCTTGAGAAGTTTGTTGAATTCTTCCCTTCGTTGCTGCGCGGATTTGGCGGAGCGGACGGTCTGGACGGTTGCGACCGTGTTGTGTGGTCGCTTCCGTGGGTTGTTGCCGTTACGCTGGAAGGAGTCGCGCAGCTGATCCCTGTTGTCTTTCTGGTTCTTGCGACCAAGGTTGTTGGGTCTCTTGCCGTAGCGCTCCCGTTCTTGATCATCGGTGTCCATCCAATTGGACACCAGCGCGCGAAATTCCTCGAGGTCACGAGGACGGTTGTGACCGAAGTCACGGAAGAGGGTGCGATCGGTCATCCCTTCTTGAAAATAGTCGATGACTTCGGAGTCGGGGATGGGAACGCAGGATGCCTTGATGGCGAAGAATCGCCTGTTGTAGTCGCGCAGGGACTCGTCTGGCTTCTGTTTGCACGCGCGGAGTTCATATTTGCTGCCAGGGCGCTCAAAAGAACCCTGGTAGTTGGAGACGAAAGCCTTCTTCAGCGCGTGCCAGCTGTCGATGGAGTCTAGATGGAGGGACTCGAGCCAGGTGAGAGGACCCTGCTCCATCGCAACTGGGAAGTAGAGCATCTTGGAGATGTCGTCGCCCCCTGATGCTTCGATTGCATAGGAGTATCTGCGCAGCCAAATGTTTGGATCTTGTTTCCCGTCGAAGTTGGCGATGCCTGGCGGCTTGAACTTTCGCGGGAAAGAGCTGACGCGGATGGCGCGTGTGTAGCATGGCAGAGCATCGGGGTTGGGGGCGTCGCATCTTCCTGCAGAATCCGCAACGTGGGAGGTAGCTCTCCCCTCTCGGATCCGGATGATGTCGTTGCGGGCGTCGTTCGGCGTGACGTGAGAGCGAGCTGGACGGGGTTCTTCGCGACGCTGGGACCTAGGAGGTTCCTCGCGAGGACGGCGGGGTTCTTCGCGAGGCCTGCCCTTGTCTTTGGTTTGTCCTGCGGAGCTGCCGTAGTGGCTGCTCTGGCGCCTGGCTGACGGTGCTTGGTGGCGCGAAGAACTCTTGCTTTTGGAGGCAGAGCGGCCTCCGTCCAGGCGATCAACCATGACCGCTGCAGCTTCTAGGCGGGCTTTGGCGAGGTTGATCTCGGGGGTAGTTTGGAACCCCTCGAAGACGCTGACTCCGAATAAGATGTTGGCCACAGGGGAGTTGTAGATGCCTTCCTTGTCGAACTCAGAGTTGAGGTTTTTCCTCTTAATGAAGCGACGTCGGAGGGCACGGTTGTGGTTGCGCTCGATACGGAGTTCTCGATCCGCATCGGTTTCTCCTTCCTCTGTTGGAGCGTCGTCGGAGACAACTTCTTCGTCGCTGTGATCATTGAGGATCACGCAGGACTGGCGACCGGGGTTGCTAGGCCCGGTTCTTCTGTTACTCGTGGCAACAGGGAGCTCTCTGCCTTCTTGGAAAGGAAGCAGGGGTAGAATGTCCCGTACCGTGGAAGGTACGTTTGCTTCGAAAAGAGCCACCTCGGGATCCATGTCAGGCCAATGAACGATAACCCCCGAGGGAGTTGTGGTCATGACAAGATCCGAGGTTGCTCCGCGGGGTTGGAGAACCTTCTTCTTCAGGTGCTTCTGGTGGACCGCGGCTGAGTTTGTTAGCCCGACCCACGTGGGAAACTGAGATGCGCGTGACCCACGTGGTGAAGTCTTCGTCCCGCGGGGGTTGGAGCCAGGGTTCCTGGGTACCCGCGGGGTTGCTGTCACGGTCCTGATCGTTGAACCCTGGCGGGACTCGAAAGTGATCCGGAGTCCGCCGGGGAGTCGTGGACACGTGGCTTGATCCTGCCCCTTGATAGGGGTTGGGTTGACGTGGTCTGCCCGAGATTGAATCTGCTTCGGGCGCCATGTACTCCTCCGAGTAGGATACGATCCAGAGATCGTGTCGGAATTTGGAGTTTTTCGAGATCCTCGCGGAGTGGTCTGCGTGCGTGGCGAAGCTGGTGCAGCCACCTCGTCGCGCAGTTGGTGTTGAAGTTCGCCTTCCTGGTTTGCGATGCAAAGCCAGGAGCCGAAGACGAAGGAGGCACCTGCCTCGAACTTGGTGACGATGGAGGCGCTGAAGGAGGCCATCGACTCTCTAACGAAGACTCGATGAGTTGAATCCCACGGACGGCGCCAAAGTGTCGGCGATTTATGCTGACTAGGTTCTCGAGGGGGTGCCCCGAGAGAAGGGTTTAGGGAGAAGTCGCCGAGAATCTAGAGCCGAAGGTGACAAGAGACGGTTTTAGACAGGTTCGGGTCGCCAGAGAGCAATACCCTACGTCCTGTATGGTGTTTCTTGTATTGATGAGATTGTTTTGAAGGGGTCCCTGCCTCCCCTTATATAGTCCGGAGGGCAGGGTTACATGGGAGCCGTATAGGACTAGGAGACTTTTACAAGTTTATCTCTAATTCCCTAATACAGTCTATCCAAACCGACTAGGACTAATCCTTGTCTTGTACGTCAAGTTTTGTTCATGGGCCGGCCCATAGGATGGGCCGCCAGGGTTGTTTAGTCCGTCAGGACTCTACACCCACACATGGCATGAAACATCTTCATTAGCTAATATGATTAGCGCTCTAGCCGGATTATTTTTTTACAATAATATAGGCAAGCATATGGAATCGGCACGTGTGTCATACTATCAGTTAGCTAGGGGGCTGATGGTTCCGATTAATGAGTAGCGTACGGCCAAAGGAAATCGGAAGGGCTGATTGACTTGGAGTAGTTGGTTAGAGGAATCGGTAGGAAGAAGAGAGAGATCGATCGGACAGAAATCGGTTTGGAGAGAATCGGACAAACACGTAGAAGCATCGGTCTCTAGTAACGAAGGACAGTGATACTTAGCCGATTTTGGATGTGTGCTGATTTGAGAATGCTGCCGTTTTTGAATGTGTGATGGCCGATTTGTTTAGTGAGAAAAAGCATGTAGAATAATAGAAGCAAAGCAGCAATCGGCAGAGTACCGTTGATAGCCTATTTCTTTCTCTTTCACGTACTAACCGATAAGATTGTTTTATTGGGCCGATGGAAGTGGCAGAGGTTAGATAAGTGCCAATTTGTTGGATTATTATTATATCAGCAAAAGCAGAGGAAAAAGGAAATCAACCAGTGATGAATCGGACAAAGACCCAGAATCGGCGTCGGCATGAGGGGCATAGGCATCGGCATTGGCCTGTGTGGTGCTGCTCATTGGAAAAGTGGTGGCCGATTCATGTGTGGCCGATTATGAAGAAAGATGGCCAATTCCGATTATGAAGAGAGGTATCCAACTTATTTAAAGTGCAGTACGTGTTGGAGTTGGGCTGCCTGTGATTGGTTGGCGTAAGAAGAATATTTTAAAGGAAATGTTAGCATGAAGGAAATAACTCTACGTATGGATAAAGAAAGGAAAAGCTAGGGGACAGATATGTTAGTTCGCGTCGCGGACAGGAAGTCTGATTAATCACGTATATACGGAATTTCCTTCTCATGAACACATCAGAAGAAGCTTTATTAGCAAGGCCTCTACATAGAGAGAGTTAGAGTCCATATGTATTTTAATATTTCCTTTTGTTTAATTTTTTCTTCTTTAGCAAGTTTGGACTTCCGTGACCGGTTAGAGGTCATCATTAGCGCATCCACGATCAAATAAACAAACCCTACTTCTTCAGTACCTTTACTTTTATCAAATCGGCGACTTCGCTATTTTCTTTTCACGAGTTCTTCGAGCACGTCAAGGGTGATAAGATCTCAGGGCTTGCCTTGCAAGGTCCGTCTTTTACCGAATAATCCTTAAGCTTTAGCAACCGGCATATCGCTGTTGCTTCGTTTAAGTTATTCAACAGTTATCGGATAAGTATCTAAGCTTTAGTAACCGGCGTATCGCTGTTACTTCGTTTAGATTTTATTCAACCTTTATCCAGCTTGGTACACGCTTTGGTCGGCTTTTACCTGTGTTATCTCGTTGCATCTCTTATCACAACCGACTAGATCTGTTCCAAGTGTTGCTTCATGTGGATTTATTCAGATTACGTTTTAGTGATCTTTATAGCTCTACGCCTACATCGGCTAATTTAGCCGATTGTATTTATCTGTATCGGACACCCAGCCGACACACCTGTGGGAACGATTTGGCAATCCAGCCGATACGTTCCAGAATTTTACGTTTATTATTTCCTTGTCAATCAACAGGTCAGATTGTCTGGCACGCCCTGGTATTCACGGTCACAACCGAATTCGTGTGCTAGCACGTGAAGGTCTTTCCGGATTTTTGCGTCAACGGAACCAAACACTATGAACTTATTGGTGTCAACTTATTGTAAGTCACTCAATGAGCCATAAGAGCATCTAGAATATCTTTTCCAATCCAACTACCATATTGGGAGAAGTTATGGAAAAATAATGATCCAGCGAACTTCCATTCCATCTTAATTTTTCTAAAAATTATTAGGACATCACAATCATCAACCCCAAGCCTCCCCAAATAGAGGGAGAGTTTAGTGTCTCCTAATATAGTAGTCGCTATTAGGATGAGATTGTTGGAAGAACTACAAAATCACCTATCTCAATAATTCATGAAAGTGATATCGACATCCCATTAGCATATTATTGGGGAATATATTTTGGGAGACGGCTGGAGGTTGGACTTAGGGCAGCTCCCGTAGTCTCCCAATAACTATTTTGAAATAGGATGTTATTGGGATGTCCCAATAGGCTAAGGACATTCCCAACCTCCATGTAGGATGATTTTCATAGCATTAATTAGGCTGCCACATAGGACATTTTGCTTATGTGTCACTCTAATTAATGAGAGAGAGAATGAGAAAAGAAAGAAACTGGGTCTTGCATGAGACATAATGTTTGCACGAGAATCTATGCAATAGACACTACCAAGATATGCATTACGGGAGTTTGGTGTCTTCATATTAAATGAGAAACAAATATGATTGGTGAAGATAGTAGAGAGTGGATTTATTAAGGACTCACACAAAAAACCATGGGTTGTAGAGTATAGTTTCTATGGTGGTGTCTTGATGATATGGCAATATGGACACCATCCATAGACACATGGGTTGGGAATGACCTAACACCACTTTTATGAATTAATGAGAGGGTTGATTTTGTGATTTACCAATAATATTATCTCAGTAGTGTTGACGCACTTCTGGTCAACACACGAAAGCGTTAGATCGCGCGGTCGTCAAGATTCTCCTCGTCGGAGCTCCTGAGTGCAGCCAGTCAGACCGCCTGTAGGGGCCGGTCAGACCGCCTGTAACAGAGGCGCCGCGAAAGCCTACGATCACAACCTCGGGAGGGACCCCGTCGGAGGCTGCAAACCTAGGGTTGTTCTATGGTCGGCAAGGCCACTTAGAACGTCCTAAAACGCCGTAGAGACGAAGAATGAAAGCAAAGAGGTTGGAAAAGCTAGGTTTGAGATAAAAAGGAAGACAATGGTTTGTACGATTGGGTAGAGGTCCTCAATCGGCCACGGCCCTTTATATTTATAGGGTGGGGAGGTCTTGCCCCGCAAGGAAGTCCTTGTGCAGATCTAAAAATGTGTAAAACTCTGATTCTGATTCTACTCGGACTCGGGGACAGGCGGTCAGATCGCCTGTGACAGACGGTTAGACCGCCTGGCACATTGCCAGATCGGCTACAGGGCACAGCCGGTCTAACCGCGTGTACAGGCGGTCTAGACCGGCTGTCGCAGCCTGATCGGCTTCAAGCCATTGTTGGTCATCAACAATTAGCAACTAACATGTTGGGAGAGACTAAAGTCTCCCTTTATTTGAGGATAGCTGGGGTGGATCATTGGATTGTCCCAATAATTTTTAGAAAAAGGGAACTAGCTGTCGGGTATCGACAGGGAGATATGGTGGGCTAGATGGGCCGGGTAATAGGAGGCCAGTGGCCCATCTATTCCTACTGTCCTTTTTTCCCCTTAAATCCTTTTACCTTATCTATTTTTCCACTTATAAATCCAGAAATTAATATATTTATTGGAAAATAATATTAAATTCACAAACATTTAAGCGCGTTTAATCTACGTTTACTCAGTCTGGACGCTAAACTCTAGCCTAACGCCAGCTTAGCGCCTAGCGTTTTTTTGAACCTTGGCTGGAGATGCTCTTATGCCACCCTCTCCTCCCACCCACTCAATAAACTAAAAATAAGTCACTACAAGCAAACATCATTTTGGACTTATTGGCTTATTATAAGCCAAGGTGAAGCAAACAACGCCTAATTCACGTTGGGGTTACCTTTAATAACAATGACCACGAAATTTTTTCCCCCACTGAACACTAAAACATGTATCAGCTAGCTTTGCTGATAGACACCAGTGTGTGTCCTCCAGCAAAGGTTGTAAATGTTTCAACGCGATTGACATAAATTTACAAAGATTCCCATAGCTTCTAATTAGTCTTAGCGGTACGAATGATTGTCTTAATTAAGGCTTATCAACGGTAAATTAGAAAGTGATAAATTGGGATCCAGATTACATTGCTCGAGAACTTGATATGACAAACTAGAAAGAAGAACACACCCTTCTGTCTTTGATCAGTTGCTAACACGGTTTGGACGTAGCTGGCGCCTTCTCTACTTCTTCAGGCTGTGTAGGAACGGTGTTCCTTGAGCCACTGCTACGAAGTGGCCCTTGGTGTACTCGTCCCGCCCGATGGAACGATACCTCGCCCGCGCGTCGTCTCCACCGAGGAGCTCCGGGAGCGGCCCCACCAGCCCATCGGCGGACGCGTCCTGGAACATCACGACGGTGGTCCGGCCTCTCTCGGCGTCCGGGACCACCCTATGCTCGATGCTCCCGTAGGCGCCGTTGGTGAGGACTTCGAGGATGTTGCCGACGTTGACGAGGAGGGCGCCCGGCATCGGCTGCACGGGGAGCCACCGGCCTCCCCTCCTGACCTGCAGCCCCGGCGTGTCGACGGCGTGCAGCAGCACCGTCAGGCCCAGAAAATCAGTGTGCGGCGCGATGCCCAGCACCTTCTCCGGCTGCCGGCAAGGAGGGTAGTGGTGGATGGCCACATTCTGCCCCTTCACGGCGCCGTCGTCGGAGAAGAAGGCGCCAACGAGCGCCTCTTCGCTGACCCCGAGGTCGGCCGCCATGAACCCCAGCAGCCGCCTCGTAAGATCCATGACCTCCACGGAGTACTTGTCAAGCGCGTCCCTGCAGCCAGGAATCGAACTCGAATCTTGTTGGATCGAGCGAAGGAATACGAAACGAGGATGCAGTAATATATATATGGACACTATGATCATCGATCACTGACCTGAATGATGGCGGGTTAGCAGGCCACATGTCCATTTTCCTGCCCTCGACTGGCTGCGTGGCGAGGAGCACACACTCTGCCCAGTCCAGCTTGTTACCTTCTGAAGGCCCACGGTTGAAATGGTGGCCGAACCCGTGGAACGTGTCGTCCCCTCGGAATGCTATGGCGTTCTTGGTTTCCAGCGGCAACCTGAAGAACTCTGCAGCTCTCTCTTTCATACGCCGCATCACTTCCTCGTCAACTCCAGGGCTCGTTAGCTACACAAGAGTATCGGAGGGCAAGGAGGCATGATATAGAATGATACGAGACAAAAACTAACAGAAGAAACTAGAGGAACAGAGACGATCCTGACCTGAAAGAAACCCCAGTCTCTGCATGCAGAGCCAAGCTTTGCAGTCTCTGACGCCGACAGCTCCGGATCTAGGAGCTTTGCCATGTCCACCACCGGTAGCTCAAACGCCTCATCCTCGCCGGTAGCCTCGACCTCGTCGGTTCGGACCCGGACGAACCTGTCAGGGATGATCTGGCCGGAGTCGTCGCCGGCGCTGAACAAGGTCGCGGCGGCGTCCGTTACCCGATCCCTGCCGATGAGCTTCGGGGCGGCGGTTTCGGCAGCCTCCTCCTCGATTGCCATTGCTCCGCCCGCGTTTACTACCTGCTAATTGGACACGGCAAAATTTTATCGGGCAAAGGTATCATGGGATTAAGCTATCTTATAAGACGAATGTGGCTTTTGTTTAAGATACAGTTAACTTCATGCATGTGGCCCGTGCTGGCATCAATACATATAAAATGTGGCAGGTTTGGAAAGCCAGGAACGCGCTGGCCATTTGATCGAAAAGTGTCTATTGCAGCAAAGTGTTCTTACTCGGGTGGTCAACGATGTCGATGCCTGGGCATGCAGGTACAAGAACAACGGCTAGGCGGCTAGCTAATACATTTGTGGCGGGATTTTATTTTTCGATCTCATATATAATTCCAACAGCCTCTGTAAATTGATTTACCTAGTTAAAGTTAGAATTACGATGGTAAAAACCCTTTCCAACAGGCTCTGTTCTTTCCTTCGCTCGCTATATATATGCTGATCGGTATATCGTCCAGCCCGCTAGCTTTATTTCCCTATCCAACTCCCTTAGCTTAGCTATCGTCTCCTCCCTTGTGGGCCCACCTATTCTGCGCTTTCTTTTTTTTGCTTAATTTGATATGTGCCATTGCAATTCCCACAGATCCGAGTTCTACCATTACAATTCGCCTATTTTGAATCGTGCCATTATAATTCCCGATTTCACGGATTCTGCCATTTTCTACGTCTCCCACACGGCCTTGGGCCCATGTGTAGAGCACGGTATTCTCATATTGTCCATTTTGCCTCCGTACATGCGTGCAAAAGGCAGATCACGTTGACCAGATCGAGAGCTAGCTTCGTCTTTGAGCGTGTCGAGCTTGACGGCGGCGACACGGTGTTCGGCGGCACTAGGCTAGGCGGTGCTCCCTCAGCGGGCGACATGGCGGGCTTTAGGCCACGCGGAAGCCCGATGATGTTGGCGGGTGGCATTCCGATAAAGGGCACATCGTGGTCGGCGAGCAGGTGCAAGGCCGCGGGAGAAGGTGAGCCGATTCCTCTAATCGAGTGCCCGCAATGCGGAATCCGTGTGATTAAGCTGTGCGGCAAGCAAGCGGACACCTTCAATTGCATCTTCTACAAGTGTCCTAACAATTTCCCGGTGAGTTGGACCATATGCATTGGTGGTTGTAGCCTTATTGTTCTTGAGCTTCAATTTTTCTGAACTTTTTAATTGAATTTTCAGAACGACGACACATGCACATACTTCTGGTGGGAGGCAGACTATGTGAAGTACGTGAGAGCAAGAGAACAAAAGCAAATTGACGTGCTACAAGAACTTGAAGCTTATGTGAAGCTGTAGATTCAAGGCAAGATATATTAGACTTGAGGCAACAAATGTGGGAATTAGGTCGAGTTAGGAGAGCTGAAGCATAAAACTAGCCAGGGGAAGGCTGTTGTAATAGGCAATGCAATTCTAGTTGTTGTATTTGTAGGCATTGCAATAGGTATGCTAGTGACAATGATTTGGAAGTGAATGTGTACCAGAGTATGTGCTTCATGTTGGACCGATTAGTGAAGTGAATGCATGTTGCAAATCTTTTTTCAAGCAATGAGTGTCACAAAGAGAAACTGAACATAGGATTCACACAGAGATAATAGGTTGGCATGAATTCTACTCATAGGCTGACAGAATCACATTACATGACCACAGCATGACCATAGCTACTCATAGGTTCGCAGAAAACACATAACATGACCACAAGTGCTCATAGGTCCACAGAAACACAACCATAAACTAAAAGTTCAAGTGGTCACACAGACCATAAACTACCAGTTCAAGTGCTCACACAGACCATAAACTACAAGTTCGAGGGGTCACACATAACCATAAACTACAAGTTCAATTGGTCACCCAGACCATTACATGCCCAGCCAGACGCGCAGGCTTCTAACTGCCATTGGAGGTGGCGCAGCGGCTGCTTGAGCTGCTGTGGTCAGTCCTACCAGCAAAATCATGCGCAAACAGGCTTCTAACTGCCATTGGAGGTGGCGCAGCGGCTGCTTGAGCTGCTGTGGTCAGTCCTACCAGCAAAATCATGCGCACCAAAAGCAAGGCAAACATCAAATCCACTAACCCTCATCGATTCAACCTACTGCAGTCACTATGGATTTAGGATGTGTACCTCTCTACACAGCCCTTCATCTCCGCCCGTGGACAGAGAGGGAGTCGCTGACACATGGCTTGGCAGGCTTCACCTTAATCTGTCCCCATCGCAGGTCTCCGCCGGTGGCCGCCGTCGTAGGTATCCGTCGGTCGCCACCGCCGAGGAATGGGTATCTAGGGTTCAAGTCGAAAGAGAGAGGGGTCTAGCGACGAACAGGCAGATCTGGCCTTTTGCACGCGTGTAGGGGGCAAAATGGTAATACGGGAATACCACGCTCTGCATATGGGCCCAAGGCCACGGGAGACGTAGAAAATAGCATAGATCCATGAAATCGTGAATATTGATGGCATGATTCAAAATAGGCGAATTGTAATGGTAGAGCTCGGGTCCGTGAAAATTGCAATGGCACATATCAAATTAACTTTTTTTTATTGAAGTCAAAGGCGCAGGTGAGCTGCTGAGGAGCTCGCCGGCGTATGTGTAGGCAGTGAAGGACATGCCATCTGGCAGCGTAGACCGCACCTGGTACGTGCGGCCGAGCAGCACGACGTTCTCGTCCTCGTTGTGTGCGGCAATCGTCGTGTAGTCGGTGATGACAACGACGTCGGAATAGTCGTCGTCGGCCTCCTCCTCGTTGCGGCCGGTTCCTTTGGGATGAACGGCAGGACGAGCTTGAGCAGGACGACCTGTTCGATCCCAAGAAACAATCAGCACTGACACACACACAGGAACGTCAGGAAGAATCTTCTCCGGTTTTTTTAAGAATCAAGAGCTTTTCATTACTCCAAAATAGGATTACAATATGTAGCTGCTGCTTCCTCAGGCCACTGCGGAAGACATTTCAGCCACACTTTATTCGGAGCCTCAACCAAAACCTCATTCACACATCTATCAGCTAAAAAATTTGCTTCTCTACGGATATTTCAAGATTTAAAACCCCTCCGAACCTGGCTAGTCGGTGAGGAATTTTTTTTTTAAACCAGCCCTATAAATTTGCATCCTTGAGAAATTAAACCTAAGTCTACTAGAGTGACCGTACCGCTCAACCAACCATGGTAAAGCCGAATCAATTACTGTCGTGGGGCAGTATTTACTCAGCATTTCTGTTTCAAGATGATTTGATATTCAATATTTATCTATATGTTTGTTAGTTTTATTTGGAACATGTAGTTTGCTGCCGAGGACTTGAGATGGTAACTTCTTGATGAAGTTAATTCATGAGCTCTAATTGGGCCGGGTCTGTGCGCGCGGGAAACGCTGGCCGTTCTATCATGAGCCTCCTCCACTAAAAAAATAGAGCACCTGGGCCCTTCCTGCAAAGGAGCTCGATGACGGCCCACATAACAGCGCCTCGCCTCGATCGCGCGCGTTAGGGTTTTGGAGGCGGCGGCGGTGGCTGCTCACCCCTTTTAAAGCCGGACTGCTCGCTTCCGTTTGGGTCCTCGGCTGCTGCTGCTTCTGCTGCTAGGGTTTCGTCTCGAGGAGAAGGCCGGAGGAAGCTCCAGGGGATCCCTTCACTCGTCCCGCGTTCGACGCTAGGTAGCCGACATGAGCCGGTCGGGGCAGCCTCCGGATCTCAAGAAGTAAGCGCTCGCAGCATCTGACTCTCTTTATATCTAGATCTTGGTTGTTCCGCTCCTTTGTGCTGATTTCATTTCGTCTCTTGTGCCGTCGCAGGTACATGGACAAGAAGCTTCAGAGTAAGTGAAAATCTCTCTACTCCAGATCCCATTAGTTTACCTGAGGTTTCGCTTCGTAGAGGTTTCTTTGTGTGAGTCCGGTTTCCTTTGAAATATGGGATAGAACGCGTGCGCGTCTTGGTGATTGCGGTGGCATCCGATTTTGAGTAAATCGATTAAATATACCTTACTAGGAGCACTTCAATAGTTGCCTCGAGGGCTAGTTTAATCTCACTGTTTGACAAATATGATATTGCTCATTGTTAGCTTAGCTGAACCAAATATTGTTTTTATCGCTCCTGCTCTTGCACTTGCAGCATTGCTTTTGAGCTAAAATATAACTGTTTCCTTTTTTTTATGATACATTGAACATCTTGTGCTTCCAGTTTGTGTTTTTGGTATCCCAAATGCCCTACATGATGAACGTAATATCAGAGCTATGGGTTTAATCATTGAACTCCAGATGAAGCTTTATGTCATAGTTACTCTGATAGGGCATCCACTCCCATTTTCATTTCATCTTAACAGTAGCATAATGTATCACCGTTTTCTTTTTGATTCTGTAATTCTTTTTTTATTCATTGGTCAACTCTGTCGGATGGCTGTGCTACATGATGATGATATTGCAAAAGCTATGGATTAATTTCCAAATGAGGCTTTATTGTCATAGTTACTCTGATAGGCTGCCATATCAACTTTTCTGGATTTACATTGTACAAATCAACCCACTTGTTTCAAGGATCTGATAGCTGCTCTTTATTTTCTGAATAGTTTTACCAAATTGGTTGCCAGAAACAGCTTGTACTTGTCCCAAGTGCTGTTTGCCCCCCTCTTTTTAAATTGCACACTTTTTGCTTCATAAATTTTGCATCATATTGGATTCATTGGGAAGAAGCAATTATCCTGCATGGTTCAAATGTGAAGGCTCTTGCACCTACGCGTCTTCTGTCAGTAACATGTAACATACAAGCATATAGAAAATTAGAAATAGGGGATGAAAATTTCTATACCACAAGCCTACGGTAAGGCAGGATGTGGAGCTGAGACCACCTATGCCTTAGTTGTTATACACTACATGTAGTAATCATTAACCTTTTTTTGGCCTATTTAGCTTGTGTTCTATTGCACAAGTGTTCTCCTCTGATAATTCTGCAGTTCCATGCTGCCTCGCACTTGGACAAAATTATAAGCATCGGGTGAAGTTTTGAAAGATTGTAACGTTAATGTGGTGCAGGCCTTACTGACTTGGTCCATGACTACATTAGATATCTGTGTTTTATTTTTTTGTGCACACATGATTGTATAACAATGAAGGTCTTGTCAATGCAATCATGCCATTTGTTTTTTTGTTAGATTTATATTAATTTTCCATTGATGAACCATTTTCAGTGGCTAATTATTTACTGTTTGATCGTTTCTCCAGTCAAACTGAATGCAAACCGTGTTGTTATTGGCACACTTCGTGGTTTTGACCAGTTCATGAATCTGGTGGTGGATAACACTGTTGAGGTTAATGGAAACGACAAGACTGATATTGGAATGGTGGTAGGTTTTCTTTTGTGGATTATTTGGGTTCTTTTAATGTTTTCTTGAGAATGCATTGTTTAGTAATATACAGTCGTCATACGCTAACAAACAAGCAATTATCTTCAGGTTATCAGGGGAAACAGTGTCGTCATGATCGAAGCCCTGGAGCCTGTTGCCAAGTCACAGTGAATCAACCATCTGCTTCTGTAGACAGTGCCAGCTGCTTGAAAACTGATGTAAATGATCAGTGAACCTGTTGTACTTTGACAATGCACAGCAATATAACTTTGGACGTGGAAAGATTAGTCCTGATCCTACTAACTCAGCTTATTTTATTGTGCACAATGCTGGTTTCATGGTCACCTTCACAGCAGGCCTGGCTACCAGTGCTGGCTCCTGGTTCAATGGTGACCACATGAATTTCCTCTCTCAGCAGTACTGCAAGTGGTGCATGGTTCTGGTACAGATGCATCGTTTGTTGCTCTGTGAGGGACAAGATATCCCATGGGAAATGCCCAGAGTACTGCATGGGGCTGGTCTTCCAGTGGAATCATTTTGCTTCTTTGTTGACTAAGGCCCTACATTTACTATCCCCCAAATCTCCCTGAACGTGGAATTAGTTTATAGTTTGAAATGCGATATCGTTTGCATAGCTGTTTCGATACCATCTATGATTTTTTTCTAGCTTGTAGCATTATGTTGTCTTTGTACGCGTCAGTTTGGACTAGGGCTCAGTTTGGAGAGTAGGGCTTAACATATTGGCTTGGCTTGGCTTCGCTCAGCCAGGAGACTGCTCGGCTGGCTCGCGAGCTAATATGCAAAAATGCTTTTCCCAGCCACCGTGACATGACTCATGAGCATTATAAATTGGACATTTATCTCCTCAAGCCACCATGCATTGGATACCGGTACCATGACGGCCTATCAGCTTGAGCTCGGGACGGTGGTTCAGCCGTTCGTACTTACCTGGAGATGGAGGAGAGGAGGCACTGAGCTTGGCAATGGCGAGGACCTGCTCCAGACCTCCAGTGCTCCCCTTGCAGGCCCGTCGGATGCTTTTCAGTTTGTCCATGAATGAGCATCTGCACCAACTTTTAAGTATTTGGACCATTCTCATCATAAGGTACAATTCATGCAACTTAGGCTGTGTTTGGGAGTACTATAATTCCAATAAAACAACTCTAGGATCACAAATTTAGTAGCAGTCTCTTCCAACTTGGCCTGGGCCCGCCAGGTGCATGATGAATACATCTTGAAGAGATTGGTCATGGCACATATTGGTAGGTACTGATCATCCTGAATCTCGCTAAGAAGCCGTCCTTGACCCTTGTCACTCCAGCAGTTGACATTTTGATAAGATTATGTTGTTGGAGCAATGAAAACTTTGATAGGGCAACAAATTGCGATCATCTTAGATATATCAATGCCAAAGTTTATAAAGTTCGACAGTATGTAAATGGACTCTGGAAATGGGAATCATTTTGCTCCTTCTGTAGGCTTGGAGGCCCTGCATTTACTTTTCACTATTTCTCCCTGGACATAGAATTGGTTTTTGGTTTGCAATAAGGATTCGTTTGCAGAGGTGAGCTGAATTTGATATTTGGATATTTTCAGCCTCAATGTCTGCATGTACTGGTCATCTTTGTATCCTTTATATAGAATCTGCCAATATTATGCTCATACAATTGCAAGGTTGGCAGCATGGGCTGGCATGGGTAGTCCCAGGTCCAGGTGCAAGGAGCATGCAAATAGATGTTCTGCTTGGCAAATTATATTTTTGGTGACACCAATTCGCTCTGGCAATGCAACTGATCTAATACTCCAGTGACAAATACTCTGTCCATTCGAAACTATAATTTATTGACCTTTTAACCTTAAATTTGATCGCTCGTCTTATTCCTTAAAAAAATATGCAAACATACTCAAATTTAAATTATTTTTGAAAAACTTTTATTAATAAAGAAGCCAATAAAATATGATATTTTGCAAAAAAAAATACTAAGACAAAGATTAAAAAAGTACTGCCCGGGCAGATGGCTTACTCGTTTTTCTACCTGCTCCGTATTAATCTTTTTGTTTCAGCTGGCTCATGAGTCATGACGTGCGTGTGTAGTTTTATTTGCACTTGCACGGGAAATTTCGTTTGTGTTTGGCTCTTATGTTGCTGCTTGCGTTCTTTGGTATGCGTATGCGCAAGGACACTTTTGTCGCTCATGAGTCATAAATTGGAAGACACAATTGTATATGGAGATATGGGTAATTTTTCTGGTCATACGATACAATTCATGTCCTTTTTTTAGTTGGGTCATTCTTCTCGTCATAAGATACAATTCATGTCACATACTTTCCAACTTAGCTTGGACCCAGGCGCATGATGAATACCTGTTGAATAGATTGGTCGTGGCACATATTGGTAGGTATTGATCATCCTGAATCTTAGTACTAAAAAGCCATCCTTGTATCCTTGTAACTCGACGAGTCGATATTTTGATGAGATTATGTCGTAGGAGCATTTGAAAACTTTGGTAGTGCAGCAAATTGCAATCGTCTTAGCTATATCAATGCCAAAGTTTATAAAGTTTGACCATATGTAAATGGACTCCGGAAATGAGGCTTAGGATCTGTTTGTATCTTTTTGTCTAAACTTTGCGCTCCTCTTTTGGTGTCAACTAGAGACGCTAATAAACATAGGCTAATTTCAAAACTAATTGCGTAAGTGAAGGATCCATTTATTTCGTTATTCATATATAGGAATGATGGGAGGTACATTGAACTCGATTGGATTCAGGACAGCAATTAATCGAAGTTGCTTCTGGTGTTTTACATTCTGATGCTGTCCAGGAACCGTTTCCCTTGTGCCACTGCCCCGGCGATGCCATTTTCGTACTCGACCTTTCCCATGGACGGATAGCGGCGCGGCCGTGCCTCGCCTTCGTCTCCCTTGAGAGGAAGAAGCTCCTGGAGCGGCGCCACCTTCCCTCCCACGCACGCGTCGTGGAACATGGCGACGGTGACCCGGTGCCTCTCGGCGTCCGGGACCACCCTGTGCTGGACGCTGCCGTACTCGCCGTTGGTGAGGACGTCGAGGATGTCGCCGACGTTGACGACGAGGCACCCCGGCGTCGGCCGCACGGGGAACCACCGGCCGCCGCGCCTGATCTGGAGCCCCGGCGTGTCGTCCACCTGCAGCAGCAGCGTCAGGGCCGGGCTGTCCGTGTGGGGCGGGATGCCCACCACCTTGTCCCGGTGACGCCGGCACGGCGGGTAGTGGTGCATCGACATGCTCTGCCCCTTCACGGCGTCGTCGCCGTCGCCGGAGAAGAAGGCGCCTTGGAGCGCCTCTTCACTGACGCCGAGGTCAGCCGCCATGAAACCCAGCAGGCGCTTTGTGACCCTCGCTATCTCCATGGAGTACCTGTCAAGCGCATGCCTACATAGGACAGAAACTCATCGTCTCATCATCAATCTAATTCTAATATGAATGAAGAACGCAACTGACCGGAACAAGCGTGCAGTGCAATGGACTAGATAGACACCTGAATGTGGGTGGTTCAGAAGGCCAGAAGTCCATGTTCCTGTCCTGGACTCGATGCGTGAAGAGGAGCAGGCACTCTGCCCAGTCCAGCTTGTCACTCGAGGCGCCACTGAAGTGGTGGCCGAATCCTTGGATGCTGTCTCCTCGGACTGCCACCGTGTTCTTGGTTTCCAGTGGCAAGCTGAAGAACTGCGCGGCGCTTTCCTTCATTTGCTGCATCACTGCTTCGTCGACCCCATGGTTTTTGAGCTACAAAATTATAGATACGAAGCACCTTACTTCATACAAATTCTGCAAAAGGAAAGAATAAATATGAGAGGGGAACGGCAATCGGTCGATCGCAACCTGAAAGAAACCCCACTCTCTGCAGGCGGAGCCGAGCTTTGCCGTCTCCGTTGCCGAGAGCTGCGGATCGAGAAGGCTCGCCATGTCCACCACCGGCAGCTCGAACGTCTCGTCCTCGCCGACGACTGCGCCGGCCGCCTCGACCTCATCGGCTCGGATGAACCTCTCAGGGACCTCGATGGAGTCCGTGAACAGAGCTGCGGTGGCGTCCGTGATCTTGTCTCTGGCGATGACCTTGACGGAAGCACCCTCCGCCATTGCTCTGCTGCATCACTGCTCGCGTAAGAGTTTATTGAGGGTACAATTGCACGCAAGTCCATCAAAGGCTCAAAGCTGTATTGTATTGTATTTGTATGCATCCCAGTTCATCAACTCTCGGGGTTCTTTGGTTATGCTTCTGATCACGACTCTGTGTACAATCTGATTTGCATGTCCATTCAAGTACCCATTCGGGGATTTTGCATTGTACGCATGCAGCTACTTGAAGGTGTAAGGAACATAAATGTAACAGAGGGTGTGGTTGAAAATCCACCTGACTTAAAGGTTATGTTTGCAATTTTATCAAACCACTCTAGGTTGGTGAACCTGATGTTCGGCAACAACCCACTCAAATGCCGATACAGTTTTGTAAACGGCGGCTCAATTCTTTTTTTTTGTGTGTGTGTTCGTCTGTCCACTGACTCACTGAGTAAATGGTTAGATATAAAAAGGTTGTGGAAAAGAAAGTTAATTTGATCTAGATCTATCAGCATAACGTCGTGGTTTTGTCCCTTTTTGGAGTATTGACGCGCGTCGAGTCTTTCAACTACTCCAAACGTGCCTTGTGTAAAATATGTATAACCAAAATGTGTATAAAGAAAATGCGACCAAACTGGTTCACATTAGTTGTTAGTTGTGATGCTGACGCCCAACTAGGTGACGGGCTGCAGTAACAGTCTCATAGGACGTCCTCAATGGTCGACGACTAGGTCCGGGGGGCAATGTGGAGAGGAAAGAAGGTACTACTCCGCAACTCTAACAGGTCACAGGCAATTTACTCGGCGCCAGCGTGGAGAGTGTGCACACGAAGTGCTCCTTTAAGCTGCAATCAGAAAAGAGTTTTATGTCAGGTGATGGTTGCTACTATGCCATTTTCTCTCTACTCCATATCGCTAGCGAAGTCGCCACTCGCCAGCATTGCCATGTCTGTTGGAGATGTCCTAAAGCCTCCTCCAGTGGCTTTGGCGACGTCACCGAGTGGACATGGGACAGGAAACAATAAAGAAATGAAAAAGTTGTTACTCTATTCTTTGATTCTGTATTTGCTCTCACTTTACTTGGTAGATGTTCTAACCGCTAGTGACGAAACACTCACTGGCAAAGTGTTTTTGCTAGTTCTCTCTCCGCATGTCAGCCCAAGCCGGCTACATCATCTCTGTTGGACACGGACTAAGTGTTAACTATCTGTCGTAGGCGAGAAACTACACAACAGGTAAGTTTATGATCCAACTACTAATACACTGATACACATTGATGGAAAATAATGGAGCTGGTCAAGGATAATCCTACCCTTTCGGATGTGGAGGAAATACAAAGGATGAAGTTGACATTAAAGGTGGAGGCCGTGATGATTCCGTTGCTTGGAAGTTGGAACTATGATTTTGTTGCAGGCCCTAGAAGTGATAACACACTTTTGGAATAATATTCCAGGTGCTCGGGTTCCACCAAATGTTCAAAACAATGTATGAAGGGCAACTAATGCATGAACTAATGCTTGCTTACCAACGACAAAGAAATAAGGAACTTGGAAATAGTTGGCACGGGTACTCTTATTTTCTTGGAATTATTTGAGAATTTAGTTTTCATTGCTCTTTCAGTGGTAGATGACGTACTTGTCGATAACAAGGCATCTGTTTCAGTGGTAACGACTTAACTGTTGATAATGAGGAACCCATGGTGAAAAAGACCTGCTCAATCTCTTGAAGGTGCTTATATGGGGTGAGTCTATTTGATTCACAAAAGAAAATATTAAGCACAATTGCACAATTTCATGATGTACTTGTCGGTAACGATGCATCCGTTTTAGTCGTAGACTGTAGACGATGTACCTGTTGATAGCGAAGCACTTGTGGTGAAAAGGCTTGCTCAATCTCTTGAAGGTACTTACAGGGGAGTCTTGCTCAATATTAGATTACTACTCGACACTAGACCATCGGAGCAGCCAGCATGTGTCTGCCTCACTGTGTTCGTCGAACGACGAACGGTCGAACCCGGTCAAGCTGAGAGAGCAGATCAGCAGACTCGATCTGCTGCTCCGGCCCAATGCATGTGGCCTACGGCCCAACAAGCATATTCACGGCCCACCACGCCTGCTCCTGTTGCCTTCCCGTCAAAAGTCTCAGACCTCGCACGCCATCGGCAGCATCGTCATCCAAGGGGAAACCCCTCCTCTCTCCTCGCACCCCGCCCGCGCCGCCGAACCCTTCTCGCGCCGCCGGCTACCCCATCGCCCGCCCCCCCCCGCCCGCGCCGGCCCCTCGCGCTTTCCCCTCCCATCCTCTCCGCTGCCGCCGCCGCCGTCGCCGCCGTCCTCCTCCTCTCGTCTCCTTTAATGGCGTCGAGAGGAGGCCACTCCGGGATTGGCGGTGAGCTTCTGGCCTTCTTCGGATTGCGCGCTCCTATTTCTTCTCCCCTACCATGACCGCGGCCTGTTACTTCGATTCGGTTCTGTTTGTACCTAGCGCGAGATTGATCTGCTCGTCCACACGCCTCTGTGTTCGCGCCCAGTGCTACGTGGACCCATGGATGTGGCAAGTTAAATTGAATCGAAAACGTGACTGTTTGGTTCTATATGTGAATGCTAGGGTTAGATATTAACTCTGTGCATTAGTTGAACCTCATCTTTGGCTTTTTTTTTTTCTTTTTCTTTCATGTATCACAACTATGAGCATATTCAATTTCTGGAATGACACAACTTCTAACTATGAGTTCATGCTCCCTACAGATTCTTTTCCCAATGGCACAAATCGAAATGACAGCAATAAAGCGGTATGACTCTTACTTCTTAATCAAAAGCATTTGATGAAACTTGAATGATTATGTGTTTTACTTCCTGAGTTCCTTCCCAGACTTTCTTCTATGATGTATTTTTATTTCTCCATCTCTGTGATCAAATTGAAAGTGCTTAATAAATTTCCTAAAGATGGAATGCTGGATGTTGCTTCTCAAAGAGCACACAGTACAAATTGACAAGCACAAAAGTATGTGTCAATGTGAATTCTGTTGCGCTGCATACTTTTGCTACTTTTAGCACTTATATTATGTACTTCATTCATGTTCATGATGCATTTGGTTGCCTGGTTGACGGCATTTTCTAATAAATGCACATGTACAACAACAACAACAACAACAACAACAACAACAACAACAACAACAACATAGCCTTTAGTCCCAAGCGAGTTGGGGTAGGCTAGAGATGAAACCCAAGAAACAAAGCTCAAAGCTCAAGGTTCAGGCACGTTGAAGCGTTCCTATCGAAAGATACTTCCTTGGAAATATTCCACTCTCTGTTTACCTCCTCATCCCAAGTCAATCTAGGTCTACCTCTACCCCTCTTTACATCATTGCCCCGCTTTAGAACCCCACTACGCACAGAGGCCTCAGGAGGCCTCCGTTGGACAATAAATGCACATGTACAATGTTTTTAAAGAAGTATATTGCAAATGCATCTGTTATATCATTGTTGTTGCATATTCAAGAATCAAGAGTAATTTTTAGTGGAATATTATCAATACTCATTGTAACTGCTGTTTGTACATATCATGTCTGTTCTCATGCTTTGTGTGTTATGCCCGTCGCAGAACACAAGTCAGCATGGCAGGATGCAAAAAGAAAGGCAAACAGAATGGGCAAGGCCTGGACGAGTTTTCAATAGAAACATTAACAGGGGAGGCTATTCTCGAAGTCAACATGGTATTATGCTGTTCTCCTTTTATACTGCATTATGTTTATGTAAAAAATCAGACCTGAAAGTCTTACATGACACAGCACCATTTGCCTAGATTAACCATTATTATATGTGGAAGCTCTTGTTCTTGCATTCTATTGTTTTTGGCGCTCCTATGTAACATTTGTTACCTTTACAGTGTTATGGATACATATTCTGAGGCAACTTTAGATCCTTCATTTTTATTTTATACATTAGTAGGTAGTCCCTGTCTACTGTGTTTGAGTCACTGAAATAGAAAAAATATTATGATTGTTATTTGTTATCCAGCATTTCAGAATAAGATATTACTTTCAACCGTTTGAACATCTGGTTTTTTTTTTCAGGAATCACACAGGAATTTCGTGTTGTCAAAGACAACAGAAGTAAACAGAAAGAGGCTTGTGAGACTTTGACAGAAGCATCTCACAAAAGTGATTCTAATGTTGGAGATAAAAGGTAGAGTATGCCAATCAACCCTTTCTACTGTCCCTTTTATGGAAATGGTACTGGAGTACACAAATAGAAAATATTGTATCATCTGAAGATAATCAGGTAATCGGAGCTTACAGTTGGACTAAAATAAGATAAACTGGTCATATAGCTGTAGGAGGATTTCTCATATGCACGGTTTTCTTTCATCTTTATAATTTATTTGACTGATTTTACACAGCTGATATGTAATTCTTTTTCCTGATATCACTTTCCTCCACTCATGTTTTAGTAGTTCTAACAACATATTTCTATTAGTTGTTAGAGTTAGTTCAGATAATAGTATCATTGGCTTCTCTGCTTTATGATCTATAGCTGCTTTTGTTTCATTTATCTACAGTGAAATGTGCTGCATCGTTTTCACCAGTATCACATCTGTTCATATATGTCCTTGTCCTGTTTCTGAAGCTCAACTGAAAAGCTAGCTACACAACACCGTTTGGTTACTCCCAATGATAATGGACATGGAGCAGCTCAAGCTGATAATGGTATCAAAAGTGCTGTTCAAGACCATGATAAGGAAGTCAAGCCTTCTAGTGTCCGAAAGTTGGAACAATCTGAAGGGGTGCAGGCAACACGTGTTGGTTCTCATGCAATTTTGGATAAGGGCAACCAGAACAGAGGGGCCACTGTGTCATCGGGGAAAAATAACTTTGGTGGGGAACTTTGCTGTTCTTCATCAGATCCAATCCATGTACCATCACCTGGTTCAAAATCAGCTGGAACTTTTGGAGCCATAAAGCGTGAAGTTGGAGTAGTTGGTGCTAGGCAACAGCCTTCTGATAGTGCAGCAACAAATACATCTACCTCTAACAGCTTAGCCAAAGTGACATCAGCATCCAAGGATAATCCTCCGAGTGAACAGCAATCTGGACTCCCTAGAAACAGCCGTTTTAGTTTGCCTGTACCGTTGAGTGGTAGGGCATCCCACCATGTTAGTCATACCAAAGGTTAGCAATTCCATGGGAACTTGATTTGTTAGAGTTATTGATAAATAAGTAGCCGTTTTATGATTAGCGTCTCCATCTCTTTATTACACATGTTTTTCCTAAGACATAATGCATGGACATACAAGTTTTATACTGCCATGGAGAAGTTTGTTTATAAGAAAAGCATTAATCAAGTAGAACCCAGTTTACAGGTGCATATTTGCTATAGCTCTTTATTTCAATATACCCATAGCTTCTCTTTATGTACCACACTGGGCATCTGACCAGCTTTCAAATAAAACTGTGTTAACTGTCATCACTGAGCCTTGTTGAAATTTTTGTCATGCACTCTATGATTGAAAGCTGTGCTCTTTTTCATGTTTGGTAGTGGTACCTTTTGTATAGGATATTGAAATTTAAAAATTCTTCTCACATGTATGCAGTTAGCCCACATCTGGCGTGGAAGCCCAAATCAACAAGCCCCAGCTGTGTCAACCATGGTGTTGGTGTAGTGCCTCCCTGTGTTGATGGTAACCAGGCAGAAGTGGCTGGTTTGTCAAAGAAGCTTTCACAAGCTAATGTATCCCAAGATGAACATGTTATCATACCCGAGCACATCAGGGTACGAGACTCCGAAGTAACTCATCTCATATTTGGTACTTTTGGATCTGAAATTGACCCAAAGACTTCAGTAACAACCTCACATACTGTTGGGACTAAAGAAGACTTTAATGATCATTCTCCTTCAAGGTTATTCCACAGCATCTATACCTAATGTTTGGATCTTGTTCCCTTTTCATGATCAAGCTGTAGCAGCTCCAGTGTTTGCGATTCTATCTCGAGTTTCGACTTTTGATTTTTAAATTAATTACATCAATAAATTGATTTGGACTTGTGTTTGTTTATTGCCAGCAGTCGCACCACACTAAATTCCATCATATCAACTGATGTGGCTTCTAATGACAAGACGGATCATGTTGCTTCTTGCAGCCCACTCCCACAGCTAGAGTCTGCAGTTTCAGTTTCTGAACATCAGCACTCTTTGACTGAGTGTGGAGGACCCCAGTCCTGGTGTTGTTAGTGAGTATGGGACAAATGAGATGATTTCAAGCAAGGTCACACATTCTCAGCCTCAACTCCAACATCAGGACAATCCAGCTATGCAGAACTTCAAGGTGGGTCACTTGAAAATTTATGACAATGTTCTATTTTACTTTCTGTGTACAATTCCTTGAAATTTGGTGTAAAACTAACAGTTTCACTCTTCTTGTTTCATGGTTCACCAGTCATATGTGTCAGATTCTAGATATACGATGCCATTTATCACAAAAATTGTTGATGGTGAAGCAGCCCAAAGTACAGCTTATCAGTGTGAGGTAACATCAGCACGCTATTGTCTGTTGATACATTTGGTGTCTGTTATGTGCTGCTCTATATTTGTATTTAAAATGGAAATTTTTCTGAACCATCTGTTTTCAAGTGTTTCAAGTCTGAAGATATATATCTCCACTTGTTTCTTTGTTGTATTTTTTTATATACCATCTCTCTTTTCCTTTCATATATTCACCTATATTGAGTATCTTCCTGACTTCCTTTTGTGGTTTTATTTGCTGGTGATTAATAAATTTGCTTTTTTATGGCATCTAGTTATGAACAGTATGCATTCTATGATTTCTAATTATGAATAGTTATTTGAGAACCTGCCTAGAACTGCTGCACTTTAAGCCACTATGTCTCTTCATTCATTTGATTCATCATGGCTGTTGACTCCCAAATGCTTTTGCAACTATCATGGTATTATCTATTTTTTTTTTATTTGTTAGTGCTCATCCATCGCCCCAGGCTCACATCCTGCAAACGCCTTTCAGTTACCTGCATCTGGAACAGCTCAACAACCAGTGCCCCAGATGTATCCTCAACAGTTTCAAGTACCACAGTTTCCAAACTTCTTGCCATATCGCAATGTTTACTCAGCACAGTATGGGTCTCCAATGGTTGTCCCGAACTATCCAAGCAATCCTGCATTTCCTCAGTTGCCACACGGCAGTAGCTATCTGGTGATGCCAAATGGAGCCTCACAACTAGCAGTGAATGGCATGAAATATGAATCACCCCATCAATATAAGCAAGTGTTTCAAGGAACCCCTGCTGGATATGGTGGCTACACAAATCATAATGGTTACCCTGTCAGTAACGGTGTAATTGGCAGCACAGGTGGTATTGAGGATGCCAATATGAATAAATACAAGGACAACAGTCTCTATGCACCCAATCCACAGGTAGCGAGGAATCTTTTCTGGACCATTAATTCTTTTTTTTCCCCTCTGTTTAAGCATCACTAACATTTTCTATTCCCCATGCTTGTCAGGCTGAAACAACAGATCCGTGGGTTCAGGGTCAGAGAGAGATTCCCAATATACCATCTCCACAGTTATACAAGATGATGGGACAACCTGTGTCCCCCCATGCCCCATACCTGCCAGCACACAATGGTCACCCTTCTTTCAGTCCAGCTCCTCCCCATCCTGCTCACTTGCAGCAGTACCCAGGCTTTCCACACGCTCTGCACCCAACATCCATGACCATGGTGCAGAACCCACAGGGCATGGTACATCAGCCAGGAGTACCGCCATTAGCAGGAAATCTGGGCCTTGACATGGCAGCCATGGCGCCTGGTAGTCAAGTTGGAGCGGCATTCCAGCAGAACCAGCTTGGTCATCTCGGGTGGGCGCCGCAACCCTTCTGAAGATTTTGACATGCTTCGGTAGTGGAGGCGCGACGAGTGATTTCGGTTCCATATTCAGAGAAACCTGATTGAAATGCCATGCTGTAATATGCTGGATGGACGTGATGAATTCCAGGTTTTTGGTTTATTATATAATTATTGAAGGGAAAACCATCGTTTCGTAGTGCCTTATTTTTAGTTTCAGCTTATTTCAAAAATTTTGAATTTGTCCTTGATTGCTGGTAGTTGAGGACAGAAGGCAAAGAAGCGAGCCAAACCAGACAACAACATGGCATAGTGATAATATGCTATATCAATATACCAACGATACCATAAACAAGGCGATCTCTTTAAGATCTGGTCAAACTACGGGTGTGTTTAGATCGGGGAAGATTTCCCGAAAAAAACACTGTAGAAAAAAATACTGTAGATGAATTGTTCTATGAGTGGGAGGGATACGATGAATAGAAAAAATTTAGATAAATATTGTTTTTTGGGAGAAGTTGGTGAATCTAAACGGGACCTACATCGAACAGTCACTAGTCATAGTGCAGATGCTGAAGATCCACAAGGCTGCGAGCAAGCAAATACGAGTTCTCTTGCTTCTAAATTGTAGGTTGTTTTGATATTAAATATATAGCTTTTAGTATATATTTTGACATTGGGTATGTCTAAGTATATACTACGTACCTACATATGTTAAATCAGTATAATTTAGAGCGGGAGCGAAGGAGTACATGCATAACTGTATGGTAACTTTAACAAAGCCGGATAGGATAATACCTGCACATTCTCAGGAACCAAACAGATTTTTCAAGATAACAGCCTTGGTTAACAATACCATAACGTGTTGCCTACTAACTTTTGTTCTTGATGGAGGAGCTTGAATGATGGGCTAATGACAGTATAGATATATAATAATCGAGGGATCAAACAAAACCGGCGGGGATGGAGGAGCTTGAGTGATGGGCTAATGAGTAATGCCAATATAATACTCAAGGGATCAAACCAAACCGGTGGAGGGTTTTCAAAAGAAAAAAAATTGACTTGAATGTCAGGACTGGTCATGTATGGGCCTCTAATAAATCGCTTAATAAGTCTAGAGTGACGTGTTGATTTTGACAGCTGTGACTAGATGATATAGCTGGACAAGTCTAAGGTCAGCTATAGCTTTAACTGGAATACATTATAAATAATAAAAATAAAACCAACTTTTGACAATATACCTACCTAGTAGCTATTGATTCAGAAAAAAAACTGTTTGAATTGATCCATCTGACCCTACGACACATGCGACGTCTGATGGTCCCACCACCTATCATAAGGGATTGACACCAGACATCAGCTGGGAGGATCCTACGCATCTCGAGTGCGCCGTTCAAATTCCGAACACGCCTCGAGTGGCTCCTGCTGCTGTCTCCGTTCCCGCCAGGGACAGGCCGACTACTCTGCTACGTACAAGAGGAGGCCAAAACAAGTCCGGATCGAACCAGAGCCGGCTACGACGCCCCCGCCACTAACACCGGTGCGACTGGATTTCAGGCCCAGTTAGGAGAACAACCCTTCTCTTGCCCGGTGCTCGCCACGGGGTGTCGAGAGCCCTGCAACTGCAGCGGCGATGGCGGCCACTACCACGTTCCTGACGAGTATCAAGCTGGCAACCCGGTCCCCCCTCCTCAGCAACGCCCCCGCTGAGGCCAGGATCACCCTACCACCAGCATCAATCTCTGCCCCTCGTCGGAGCGACCGCTTGTCATCGAACCCGCTGAATCTGACGATGAGGCCATCGAGGAAGGGTGAAGTGCTAGCCATGAAACAGCTCGGCTTCCTGGGGAGTCAGACAAGGGATGATAGCATTGTCGAAGCCGCTCGCAAGGAGTATCATCGATTCTTCACGGAGACGTCTCCAACTTCTACAATAATCAAGCAAGTGTTTATGAATCCGTTTACTAAAGGCTTACCACCCAAAGTGTTCAGATAACACTTAGTCGACATGGGTCTATGGTAGAGCCTATGATTTCTGGATTACAAAGAGCCTAGGAAAAGGACCTGTTTCAAAACAAACATGTGTATTATAGCTGTTAATCTAACGGTTCTCACTGCTGTGACGAGGCATGCTCTATGCACCTGTTTATGATGGAATGAGTTAAGTTTAAGTACTAAAGTTTAGTACAGGAAGTAAGATGAGATCAAGGGGGGAATGTTAGTATTGATCTCCTCCGGCCCAATCCAACGAATGGACCGGACCTTGTCTCGCTCCCTGATCGGGGGAGCCCAACCCATCTAGGTCGCGGGTCCCTGTCGCGCAACGCTATATAGAGGAGGTGGGGGCCGTAGTCACGGATTACGAGGTTCATCTGCAGCCGCCACCTAAACCCTAATCCAATCTGAGAGGGTGCGCTGTCAGCGACGAGAAGCTCCGCTGCTCATGCAGGTCGCCGTCACTACGTTGCCCTTCTCAGCCGCCTCGGCCTCGGCGCCGCCGGTCCTCACCGTCTCTCTGCAATAGCTACATCGACCACCGATGGCGAGCTCTTCCTTCACCAAGCCCTACGGTCGATCTCTACTCCTAGTGTTATTCTTTAGTCATGCATGTTATGGATCTATGTTCTCTTATGGTTAATCAAGTTATATCCAACAAGATTTGCTACCAGACGATGTTCTAGTTCTATCATAATAACGATAATGAATTGGATACGTGGACGATCAAAACTACCACAATGGCCGGTCGCAGCATCCCGCGTATGATCGTTAAAATTCGAGGACGATTATGACACTGGGAATCCTGTCTGGTGAGCCGGAATAACTCCAGAGAGAGGACATAGTAGATAAATGAGTGGATTGAACTATTGAAGCTCGACCGTTGAAAAAGCATGTGACAAGATACCTTTCTCAAGACTTTTTCAATAAAAAACAATAGCTTTGCACATGCAACAAAGGCGTTTTTGATCTTATCCATCTTGTTATTAGAGAAGAGGAGGGTGCATGTTGGCGCTTTACTTGCATCATTTTTCTCATTGCTGTCTCTTTTTTCAGGTTACTCAGACAGATAAGAGATCTCATACTGTGATAATTTTTGGATGAAGGGCATGAACAAGACAACATTGGTGGAGATGGCACAATTTTTAACGGATTGCTTTCAACTTCTCTCCTAGGTGGTGGTGGTGTAGCGTTGTGTTGTGTGCATTTGTTTGGGGTGTTGGTATACGTTTCGGCACGTTATGTACGAATGCTTCTTCTTCTTATATGACAGAGCAATGCTCATGTTTTTTTTTTAAAAAAAGGCATGAACAAGCTTCAAAGCAGTTTTTTTTCCTTCGAAGTAATGTTATGATAACATGGTTTGCTTGAACCTAGCTTGTCACATGATGAGCAACGTGAGAGGCGAATTATCAATTACTTTTAATTACATCTATATCTACGAGATCCACGAGGGACCAAAAGGTTCAAGTCTTCGTTATCTAGAAATAGTTTCTTTTAAGAAAAAAGATTAAACAAGAATATCTTAGTCGCGAATAAAACATGAGCGCGACTGCTGCTTCGAGCATCACTTTATATATGGCCAGGGCTTCTCTTTTTTTTTAAAAAAAATCTCACAGGAGCTTCATTCTTTGTTAATAAACCCCCCCTTCCTTTCGTAATCCAACGACATTTCAATTTCTTCTAACAAAACAAATAAAACTAGCATATCGTTTTCAATTTCGTCTAACAAAACAAATAAAACTAGCATTTCGTTTTCAAATTTCTGCAATTTTGGCTATATTATACAACATATGCTGCAACCATTTCTAACCAATTGATGTGTTTCCGATACCAATACCACTATAACAGTACATGATGATCTTGTCTTGTGGCATAATTCGCTAGCAGCTACTAATCAAGTAGCGGTAGTTAGCTCCAGTGTAGCCTGCTAAAACACGCTGGACTATAAGTTGAAGTTTCACAGTCCAGTGTCATTTTTTTTTCGTGTGTTATTTTTGAAGAATTTCTAATTTGGCGCGTCTGATAAGTGCTTTCTCATAGTTGGGGGACCCTGTCCACCGTACCCACCGTAGCATTGGTCTACGGGTTGTCGTCCCTACCATTACGTGTAGTGTAGGTGTAGCGCCTTAACAAATTTCGCTGGAGTCGCTTCCGATAATGACCCCCAACCTGCCCACGTTTGTGCTTTTGCGTAAGGACAATAATATATTTGATCCCATTTTTGCCCTCCAACGACACACAGGTCACCAAAAATCTCACCTGCACCCCACTTTCCTACCTCAAAGTTAAAAACCATGGGTTACATATTTGTGCTCAAAGTGACACGCTAGTTCTGTAGTAATTTTTTTAACCTACATGCCAAAACAGAAATAGTCATTCCGTAGCTTGAAAATACTATAATGCACCTGAAAAAATAAAAAGTAAACGTACTATACTACTTTAACTTGACACCGGTAGCTAGCATACAAAATCAAATTACATAGTGGGTGGGGTCTTTTTAATCCATAGGTTCATACCTAATTCTCACACATCATTATTCAAGTATGCACAGAACTAAATGCACTACTTAATATGAGCAGTTAATCTATTAGTACTACACTACAACATGTTCTTGGGTTAGGATCAGTTAAAAGGGGACATATCTGGTGGAAACCAACTTCTCATGGAAACTATGGAAACTTCAATATGGATCAAACGATGTTGATCCAATGGCTCGCCTAGATCAGGTGGAAGGGGTGATTTGCAAAGCTTAGGGGAGGCGGGAGGGGTGATTTGTAAGACGTTTTTGCAAATCACCCCTCCCACCTGATCTGGTCGCGTCCTTGGATCAATATCGTATGGTCCAGATTTTAGTTTTCATAGTTTCCACGGAGAGGTTGGTTTCCATAGGATACGTTGCCTAGTTAAAATGCCAAATAGTGGCTTGGCATCTAACCAAGGTTCATTATATTCTCTTGTTATAAATAAAGGTCACACAACACATCTTTTGACCATAACAACACTAGCAATTCTATGCATTTTGATACCATATTTGAACTATGAACCATGGTTCAGAGTACTAATTTTGGTGCCTTTTGAGCTCTTTTGAAATTGGAACTAACACCCCTTTGCAAAGTTTGCGTGCATATAAATCAACACATAAATTTTTGAAAAGACATTTTCCAATGCAAATACTTTTTTGCAAACTTCACCATTTAAACAAGCCTCAACTAGTGAACCGAAAACTTATTTAGAACAAATTACAAGTTTGCCATTTTTTAAGCAAAAGAACGTGGACCATATATTGCTCATATACTGTGTACACCTAACAATTTCCTGGTGGATGATCTATGACAGTGATGAGTGCGACAGGTCATATTTGTTTAACCCCAAAATGAGAAAAGAAGACAAGATATACAAGGAATGCTTTGGCTGCGGGGCAAGGGGGCCTCGTCATGCTTCCGCAGTAGTCTTTCCACGGGTGGGGAGAGAGAGAGAGAGACGGAGAGGGGGACTCGATTGGCGCGAAGACGGAGGTACCTCGCTTCTGCTTCCTCTTTACTCACCTCAAATTTGCTGTTTCTAGCTGGTGAATCTTTCCTATAGTAGATTGCGTTGGTCTCTGTCAGTCAAGATTCCTGATTATCTTGGTCAATTGCTCTGCAGTTTTGTGTCGATTTGGTTCTTGCTTATTCCTTCTTCCCCTTCGATCTACTCATTTGTTCTCGCAGCTAGATCTTTGGAAATTAACTGCGAATTATTTTTTGGCGACCACTTTCTTGGCTTTCGGCCCATCTTTATTGGTTCGGCAACGAACGAGTCTTCCAGGGTGTTAGAACATGCCTGGAAATCTCGGCTTCACTTTCGCTAATTTAGTGCTCGTTAAGCTATTTTTTTGAGAATTTTAAGCTAAATTTTGGTGGGATGTACTGTTCTTGATTGGTTTTTCAGATTAGTTGCGTTATGCTATTGTAGAAATGGAAATGGCAAAGAAAAAAGGTGCAACGTGAAAGAACGGAGGAATAGAAATTGCTGTAGCACTTTAGCAGCAAGGTTTTACGTGATTTGTGACAAATATGTTCTGCTTTAAGTATTATCTCAGATTACTGTGGAATTTCAGTTGTTACCCCCTTGGTTAATGATAGGTCCCAAAAACATTGGTGATTGAGCAAAATCTTATGTAAACCTGAAAGAGTACAGTGCTTGTCCGTTGAAGTATAGATAAATTTTATCATATTGAGTATATGGAAATACTATTAATAAGGATCCTTGGTAAACTGATCCTGCAGCTGCATGAACTGTTACTCTTTTTCTTGATTAGCTTGCAGATTTACCATTATACTAAATCTTTACAAAGATGACAGGTTAAAACTATCTGCTAATGAGATTATTGAAGGATCACAATGTCGATTCAATTTATTTATTTTTCTGTCAGTTCAAGTGTTCGTCTAACCGTACTTTGACGTTTGTACTATTTATAGTTGTGTTGGTAGTTGGCACAGAATGAATGATCAATCTCAAGCTTCCAAAATTTTACCTGTTACTTTGGCACAGTTGTGTGTATGCGTGTCAGTGGAGTTGATTTATTATGATGTTGGAGATTTGTTCTTAATATGTTTTCGATTATTCAAAGCAGGACGGAGCACAATGTTTCTGGAGCTTGAGTGATGCCATCTGATAACAATAATGCTTCTGCCAGAAATGGATGGTGTTGCATTCCATACCATGCCCAACTTTGTAAGTAGAAGGTTTAGTTTGTACTGTATCCTTAATTACAGGATACATAATAGTGGATAACATTTCACTTTTGTGAATTAGGATTTCCTGTCTGGGAATGGTTATTCAGTGAAGCAGTTAATCCATAGCAACTCCGATAGAGACTCCTCATCAACAAAATCTGAGCAGTCAGGCCAAGCCTTGTCTGCAGTGAGCGACAGCAGCCTCAATGGACAACACACAAAAACACAATCTGGTAAAGCATTTCCACAAACGCCATACATTTCTATAAACCTATCTTTTATTTTTCAAATTAATTTGAGATTTTTTTTTTAAAAAAGAACAGTTTTATGATGTGATCTCTATGTTTGCAGATTATTACAAAATGTAACATAATGGTGCATTGCATACGAAAAATATCAAAGTTGTCAAATCAAATTGAATTTTAATTCTGATAATTTTTCAGTAGTGTTTGAGTGGTTAGCTATAAGAATAAGTTAGAATCACGAGTCGTATTGCAGTCTTGGCCATTCTTCTAAAATGTGACACTGGTTCTCATTGTGACACTGCCATAGTATTCCACATATTTTTCTCGAACGTTCAGCCATTCAGGAGAGTTGCGTATCATTTTATTAAGAAGAGTCTAAGAAGACTCATAAAACTTGGCCTGCGGGGGGTAAGAGTGAGACTCATACATGCCCATTAGAGCAAAGATTTTTTAAAAAAAAACTGCGACCAGCAACGTAGCATGAAAGCTATGGCCAAATGCATCCAAGACCTTTAGCGCCTGCAATACGCCACAAAATTTGCCTCATCCTTGATGTTCTGCATGATCACACTAAAGCTTGGTGAGGAACCATAAAAAACACATCCATGCCTGTGTTTTCATATCGACCAAGCTACCAACACTACCAAAGTACCGAAACACTTGTGGAGATGCTTGTTGGTTTTCTGCCTTGCTTGCCGCCACCATTCAGTAAAAATGAGATAATTTGGCCCTGGTGTTTGCTGCTGCAGACCAACCAGAGACAATACTGCAAACCACACTTGTCCTGAGAAAACACATACAGTGAGCAGATGTCGTATACTTTCCTCTTCCTTATCACACATAAGGAATTTCTCATGGTGATCAAGACCTTGACGAGCCTAACAACCAGCTCTCCAAATATATATTCCAAATTGAAATTAGTTTTCTAATGTCAATTATGTGTCACAATTGTTTATAAAGTGGCAAGAGTCAGAAAGTTCAGCCTGTTCTTAGTCCACTCTAGCTCGAATCCCCTGGAACTGTATTTGGCTGAGTTGCTACCTCGTTCCTTATCTTCACCAGAGATTAGATGTGAGCTCAATGACATCCCAACACTACAAAGCTAAATATACTATGTGTACAATGCATCAAACAAAGGACTAATCATGCACGCTATTCTATTATTGCATTTGAGCTTCTGTTGTTCCAAAAAGGAATTTTAGGGAGTGAAGTAACCTGATGGGCATGATTACATTTGATAGGCCTAAACACGGCTGATATATTCTAATAGTCTAACTGCCTTTATCATAGACTAAGAAGCCTAAGTATTTATTCAGGTATCAGGATAAATGTTGGATTGTCAATAATGCTAAATCAACTAAAAAACCAGTTATTGGGTTACGAAATATCACTGATTGACTTGTATTACTAGAAATAGATAGCTAGACTTTCTGCAGAGCTCTAATGCATCACTTGTTGTATAACAGGTTTGTTCTCCCCCTCAGACAACAAGGACAGTTGTGGAAAGCGGGACCAGAGCATGGTGAAATCTGTATTGTCCTTTGGCAACCCAGAAGCTGCCTTTTCTCCTCCAAAGTTTGACTACAGCCAGACTTTTGTAAGCTAATTGAACTTTTAATCTTATGTACTTCTACTATTCTTGGAATTTAATTTTCCAATTACCCGCTATCTGTTTTCCAGGCTTGTTCTTCCTATACTGCTGACCCATATTATGGTGGGGTCTTGACAGGATACGCTTCAAATGCCATTGTAGGTTTTCTCATGAGCTGAATAACATAGTAAACTCATACAAAAAACATGATCCTCCTCTTTTGCCTGTGATTTGCAATTTTATCGCTCAAACATTGGACAATGTAGAAATGCTTTTGGGTTTCAAATGAAACTGGAAAGTGTCCAAACAAGTTTTATTTTAGGTTTTACTGTAGAAAATAGTTAGGTTAATCTAAAAACAGTATTTCATAAAATTATTGTCCAATTTAATAACAAAATCCATTAGAATATGAAGGCCTGTACCTTATAATTTTTAAGCAAAACACAAACATTTGAATCTGTGTGGAATCTTATATGTTATCATGCAGGTTCATCCCCAAATTAGTGGTGCGACAAACTCCAGGGTACCATTGCCCGTTGAACCTGCAACAGAAGAGCCCATATTTGTTAATGCAAAGCAATACCATGCTATTATCAGGAGGCGGCAAATGCGTGCAAAATTGGAGGCTCAGAATAAACTGGTGAAAGGTCGGAAGGTAAGCCTAATGCATTTTACATTTGTGTCAAAACATTTCTCTTGTATGCTTCATGATTTTGTACATTTTGGGATGCACTTGATTTATTAAACTACATTATACACTTTGCATAATCATATTCAGATATTTATCAATCAGAGTCAGTCCAGTCCAGTTAATAGACTCGTAGGTTTTTTCCGTTATACCACATGATTAAATCAGTCCAAATTGTATGTGGAACCATCATGCCCAAAGGTTTTTTTTAGCACAATTCAAGGTACTCACTTTTACCTTGTAAACAACCATTCTAGAATGTTTTCTCTACTCCACTACTTTCCCTTGGTAATAGAAGAACTAAAAGAATTCTCAAGGTATTCGCATTCCTTACATAACAATTGTGTGTGTGTGCCCTTTTATTATCTTCCCCACGAGCTTCCTTGATAAACACCAGCAATACCATATAATGAGCCACATGGCAGTCACTAGTCAGTACCATTTGAATGGTTCATGCATTCATTTAACTGAAATTGAGTCGAGTAACCATCACAGTAGGGCCTTTGTTACAGAAATTGTTATATGCGGTTAAACATAGTACTTCACTTCAGAAATTATCGGTCAGTACCTTTCCAGTTATGGAAAATTAAGCTGGACACAGCAAGCACTTATGCTATTTATATTAAGTTTCCAGATGCACCATTTCTTTCACTTTAGTTATGGCACTTTTATTTCTTCCACTCATGATTATGATTGGTCAGATCTGTTTAGTAATCTATCATGGAGCTAGGACCTTTTCCTGGAATATATCAATCAGCATGAAACATTAATTTCTTCTCTCCCCAGCCGTATCTTCATGAATCTCGACATCGTCATGCAATGAAGCGAGTCCGTGGACCAGGAGGTCGTTTCCTTAACAAGAAGGAGCTCCAGGAGCAGCAGCTGCTGCAGAAGGCCGTGCCGCCTTCACTTCAGACTCCAACAGGTGGGGTGGGCAAAATGACCTTCGGCAGGAGTCTATGCCCTGAAAACAGCACATCTCACTCGCCTTCGACAAGCTCTGGGATCTCAAGTGTTTCAAATGGGGGTGGCATGCTGGCTCATCAAGAGCACATCAGCTTCTCATCTACTAATTTCCTCCCCAGCATGAACTTCCGTGCAGAGAACGGCAGTGAAAAGATGGCTATCAATGGTGTCCGCCACCGCAACCCGTCGTGAGGCGGATTGTTGGGGTGGTGCTACCATCACTGGCGCGCTCCTGTGTGCCCGTGGCAATTCATCCTTGGCTTATGATGTATCTAACAATAATTTGCTTTTCAGTTTCATATGTAGTAGAGCTTGTCTCAGTCTCTCAGGTCAACTCGTTTATGCTTTGTTTCAACTAAATGACTCAAGGGACACATGTCGATACATTGTGGATACAGAAATATCCACGTATTTGTTGATGTACCAAGTTATGTAACCAAAACTGTCAAATGTCAGTCCATTGCTATTGTTGCACTTCAAATATCATCTTTCATTTAGGACGGTGTTACTAAATGTGAGTCCATTGCTTACCTAGTTTCATACCAGCAACATCCAAATTTCATTATTTTCTTTTTTGAACAAACAGGCATGAGATTGCGCCTATTCCACTAAAAGTTCGTTAGTTAATAACCAAACAGCTGAGGTTTGTATTAGCTTTAGCTACTGTTTAATTTGATGTCAAAGTTTTGTTAAGATGGCATTCACAGCGCTGGGTGATCAAATGTCTTCCTTTTAGGGCAATGTTGACATATATGTGGGCAGTGTTAGATTAATTTGATCTTAACTTAGCATAAAACTGACAGGATTATCTAGTCTAACATAGATCACATCTAGCACTTAGATCTAATACGGATTTGGTAAAACTTAGGACTTACCATTCAGATCCATCCCTTTGGTGGACGACTAACGAGATGTAGATGCCGTAGAGCCATAGAGGAAGTAGACGTAGCAGAACGCCCCGATGTCGATGTAGATGAGGGGCACCAAGCTTCCACGCCTTCCAGCACCCTTAGTGATTGATAGGTTTAGGGTTCTAATGAGCCCTATAGACTAACTCGTGATTAACACGAGATTAACTCAGGTTCAGGAAACCAAGGGGGTTTCCCCTTAGTTATATAGTGCTGTAGACGTGGGGCCGGGCCCTAAGTGGGGTTTTTTGCCTTCCAATCAAAGGCAACTAATAGGGAGTAGTATAGGATTAGGATTGGGCTTGATGGCCCAATTACACATGACCGAGGTCAATTCCAACAGACAGGGCTTATTTAGTTCTCTGCCAAGACCCAAAATTCGTGTTAACAAAATTTTAAAACTACGATTATATTTTAGCTACTGTTTAGTTTGGTGCCTGAATCTTGCAAGATTGGCACCGTATTTGACATTGGACCTTAAGCAGAAACTATTGTACCCAAGGGGAATCATACACGGTCTGGATGGAGAGGCCAGACTGCCAGAGAGTGATATGTGCCAGCTGCTATTGGTTTTGGCCTCGCGGAACCGAGCCTCGGAGAGCCCAGGAGGCAGGAGGTAGTAGTCTTGTGGTAGGAAAAATGTTTCTTCTTATATGTTAATATAAATAAAATTTTCAGCAAGTTTTCTCCCACTTTAACACTTGTATTGTAGAGCATGTGTTGTAAAATGTCTAGAAGACTGTACAGTCCAAGATACAAGTAGTTGTGGCCTTGTGGGCAGTGTCTATTCCTGATGCATGACTACCACTACTTTTTTCAGGACAACATTTTTTACACTCAGCCATCTAAATGCAGACAATTAAATGAATGAAGTGAAGAAATGACAATTACTAACAAGTTCTTTTTCAGAGAAACAACTTAAACGGTGGACAAGTTTTACAACCTTCATGGACTTGGAGAAGCCATTGTTTTATTCCATTCATAAGTACAGCAGAGAGTACTGGTTTGTCAAGACGAACGGCACTGGCCAGCAGGTTTTCTCATCGACATACACACGCACACACGTGTGCCGCGGCGCACCGACCGACACGTACGCACTTACTAGCACACCAACATCTAGAAGCCGTACAGGGAGCGCAGAGCACAAGGCCCCACCGCCCCCCACGCGGCGCGCCGCCACGTGTCACTTGGCGTCGGCGGAAGCACCATCAGCGGCGGCCTTGGCCTTGCGCTCGGCGTCGACCTTGGCGGCGATGGCGGCGGCCTCGTGCTGGGCGGCCTCGAGGAGGAAGCTCCCGCCCTCGTCGTCGACGGCGACCTGGAGCGGCTGGGACCCGAGGCCGTCGGCGACGGCGAGCATGATGCGGCGCATCTCGTCGCGGAACTCGGCGCGGTCGACGGCGCCGCTGCGGTCGGCGTCGAACTGCTCGAACACGGCGTCGTAGAGCGCGGCCACCTCGGCGGGGAGCGGCGCCGGCTCGTCGGACCCGAACCCGCCGGCCCCGTCGAGGAGGCGGAACGACTCGAGGGCGCGGCGGAGCTCGCCGCGGGACAGCACGCCGTCGCCGTTGGCGTCCAGCGCCGCGAAGCGAGCCTCCACGCTCCGCGCGAACGCCGCCTCGTCCGCCACGAAGGCGCGCACCGTCGACCCGTCCAGGACCACCACGCTCATGGCTGCTTGCTTGCGAGTTGCAAGAGCTCAGCTGGGGAGTAGTAGAAGAGAGAGACGGTTGGTAGTGGAAGCGGTTTGGTTTCGCTGCGGTTTGGTCCGATACGGGCAGCGTGTGGGGGGATGTTTATCCTCTCCTGCCTCTCAGTCTCTGCTCCTGTGATGAGATGATATTTTGGGGGTGTGATCCCACCTGCGCCTCCGATGTCTCTTTCGGACGCAGATCATATCGATCCACCTCTTTTAAGCAGCATCTCTCTTTTTTTTAGCACTGATTAAGCTGATCTTTGTACTGGCATGGTTAAACTTAAACAAGCAAATGGAATGGACAATACAATTACTAGTTTTAGCTTTTGTTGTTGCGATCGGCAGTTTTGCTTTGGACATTATTTCGGGTGCTTGTTAACCACGCTAGCACCACCTTTTTTGTTAGTTATATATTGCGCCCCTTGGAATGGATTGGAAGAATCTGTTCCCAACTCATGGTTTTGGTGCTCGATCGACAGCCGACAGTGCCACTTGAGGTTGGGTGATTCACTGATTTGAGTGAGTATTCGGCATCGGCAAACCGACGACCCGGTTTGAGGTCTGCGTGCTGTGCTCCGTTCGCGTCAAATCTACAATGATGTCGTACATATCGCAATGGCAACTTGCCAAAGTAGCTCCTCATTGTGGAAATAGATTTCCCTCCAAACAAGTGGAGTAAATGAGAAAGGGAATGTTGAGCATCGAATGTCTTTGGGTGCGTTTGCATACAAGAAAGATTCCAAAAAACACTATTTATCTAACTTTTCTCTATTCATCCTATCCATCCCACTCACAGAACATTATTTGTCTATAGTATTTTTTTTAGGTCTACAGTGTTTTTTCAGTGAATCTTTCCCAATCCAAACACACCTTTAGGACAGCTCCAGCATGAGCTTAAATCGAACCGTGGCCTCAGAAAATCGAATTGAGCACACTGTGAGATGCGACCTTTATGTGTCAGAGGATAAATCGAACTCAAGTTAGCGGTCGAACACAACAGATAAAAACATAGGAGCACAGGTGTTGCTGTCCTTTCTTCCATGCGTAGGAGAGAAAAGGGCACAGACCCTGCTTAGAGCATGGCTTATAATACAGCCCAGTGCAAAGTGCCATGTCATATATAGCTCATAATACAGCCAGCTCATATTATAACTTGACTATTAGATTGGCTAAGAGAAAAGTTTCTTAGATATACGTGTATTTAATAGTAGCTGCTGGATTGGGAGGGAAAAGGAAAACAGTAGCTTCTGCACCCACGGCAGGCTGGGAGCAGACGCTTTTTCCTCGGGCTCAGCGATACAACCGGCGAAGAGCGGAGCGCCCGCTCCTTCCCTCCCTCCGTTTCTCTTTCTGCCAGCAGGGACTTTTTTTCTGACGTGGACTCTATACAGCCCGCTTTTCTGCCCCATAATACTTGCTCTTAGTTTTTGTTTTTTACTTAAACGTGGGACCCACATACACTGGTGCCCCCGAACGTAAAAACCCAAATCGCACTCTGGCAACCAAATCGATTTGCACGCTGGAGCTGCCCTTAGGATGTGATACAACAATCTTGTCACAGCATCCTGAAATTGTGAAAATAATCTTCCATATGAACAGATGCCCCTCTCTGTTTTCTACATGTGGCACTAGCTTTGTCCTAAGTTAAATTTATTCAACTTTGACCAAGTTTGTAATAAAAAATATAAAAACATCTATAATAGTATAATATCATATTTGTTTCACTGGATCCACTATGAAATATATTTTTATATAAATATGGTCAAAGTTTGATAAGTAAAAGGGAAAAGGGAGTAAAAGGAAAAAAACGGATGTTGGCGTTGTACTTACATGGATATAATGTTTGAATTTCGAAATCCTTAAACGTAGGGAATGCACATTATTTACATACAAAAATTGAATCCGGCGTGCAACTTTAAAGAGCTACTCCTGCTTCTTGAGCTTAAAAAAAAAAAACTCGGTTCGGTGCGAATGTGCGATAGAACGAGAAAGTGTGACTGACAAATGGCCCCCAGTCTGAAACGATGGATTACCATCGTATCCGTTTTTAAACACCATAGCATCCGATTTGGTGGGCAGAGATAAGAAAAAATTGTCGAATCTCATCAGTCCCCCCATGGCGCTCCTCCATCCATCGCCGCCGCTCCCCTCGGCCAAGCTCGGCCGTGGTCGGCTGCCCCCCCTCTCCCCTCCCGCCGCAGGTCTCCCTTTCACCGCCGGGCGCCGGCATCACTGCCGCGGCCACCCGCACGGCGCAGTGGGTGCCTCTATTTCTCTCTCCCGTTCCCTTCTCTGTCAGTCCGAGCGGCGGCGCTGTTCATCCTTCGCAGGGCCCTTCGCCAGCGACGAGTTTCCACCAGGTATGCCCACCTCTTCTCTTGCCTCCCTGCTGTGCGCAACGGAGCACCCCAAACCTATAGGCTATTTTTATTCGGATCGCACCCACTTAGGTTTGTTTGGATAAAAGTGGGTTAGAGGGGAATGAAGCGGATTGAGCTAAAATGGAAGGGGATTGAGTCTAAAATGAACAAATTTCCCTCCAATCGCTAGTATCGAAACAAAGACTTACGACATGTATAACCTCGATTTTGTTTGCAAAAATTATCAGTTGTCGTATGCTGGGTTTGCCCCTGCTATTTGCCCATTGCGGGCCTCTAATAGCCATATGCAGAGCATTGAGTGGATGCTATATTATTAGAGATTTTATTTTGTACGTTAGGTTGTGCACACTTTGCCACTGGCTTAATCTCTTAGTTGAGCTGGCTGGTTTATACGAAACTTAATTTGGCATAGAAGGAACCATATGTCTTAAGTTTCATACCTAGCTACCCACATTCTCAAGAAACACCAGCTGTGGCCCATGTAAATGTAAGTCCATGTCATTGCATAGTGTCACCCATACATCAGAGATGATGAATGTTTGCTCAGTTTGATATATGATCTTGAAGTTGTCATAACATTTATTGCAGTTTGCACTCAGTACGATCTTAAATTTTGTTAGGCACGACCATGTGTTTCAACAACTCTACATTCTTGCCTGAAGATGCAAACTTTGGCTTTTCAGCATGGCAATGAGCACATAATGCTAATGTTACACTTGTCATTTTTCCAACCATATTTCTATTTCGTTTTTTAGGAGTCCTGTGTTTCTGTTTACTTAGCATGTTTTTCTGTCATTATTTTGTTATATGATTCATTGAATTCCTATCTCATTCAATTTATACATATAGGAGGGCAATTTGTATCACATGGTGTTTCTTCACGGCAAGACAACAGGATATGTTGCCGTTCTTCTCTCAGGTACTGGTGCTAAGAACTTGTCTGTTCTTTTTTAAATTATTATTGATGCTGTGTATTAGACGTTTGGTTTCTTTCACCATGATAATATTATAACATTTTGAATGATTTTGGATAGGCAAAACACAATTGTAGCATCTCAGAATGAAAATCCACCTTTAATGCCAGCAATCATGACTCCTGGAGGCCCTCTTGATCTCGAAACTGTACTACTGGGAAATCGTGTAATCTTCATTGGTCAATACATTAACTCCCAGGTGGCACAACGTGTGATATCACAGCTTGTCACACTTGCTGCTGTTGATGAGGAGGCTGATATTCTGGTTAGTATGCATTCTTATGTTACTGAGTTCATACGTCATAGTGCTAGTAGCAGACCCTCTACCATTCATTATTGTTCCATACTATCTTCTACCACCTTTTCTTTATATTGCAAATTTTGTTCCTGTTTTGTTAGATATATCTGAACTGCCCTGGTGGAAGTCTCTACTCCATCTTAGCTATTTATGACTGCATGTCCTGGGTAAGTTATCTATTTTCTTCCGCGACCTAATATTAGGGCTTTTCTTTTAGTCATACATTGGAGCATCAAAAGTTAAAATTTTACAATCAGAATGTATTACTGATACATTAGGGAAACATTTTACTTCAGTTTCATGAATCCTCCATTTACAGCGTAATGTGCTGAAGACAATAGTCTTATAACAGTAACAGCACATAATAGTTTGCAAGATTTGTCCTCCTGTCATTGTGTGATAGCATTGGCATATGGGGCTTAACATTTTCTTCCCCCCCCCCCCCCCCCTTTTTTTTTTCTGTGTTCTGTATTAGTCCTCCCTCCATTTGGGGGCACACTCCGAAATGTTTATGTTCATTTATTGTATTTCAGTCTTTGCATACTGTACAATAATTTGCTTAGTCTAAAAACACGGAAAAACTGTACATTAGAAGCAGGGCCTCAGAGCTGGTCAGTTTTAGCCAGTTTTACAACCTGCTCTCTGTGCCTATAAATCTATAAGTAACTATATTTATCTTGCCTGAAAAGTCTCATAAAACCATCACATGTGTTTGCGTGTTTGCCTGAAAAGTCTCATAAAACCATCATATTTGTATTTACACCTCTTATATTTATGTAAGGAGTCTCATAGAAAGTCTCATAAAACCACTTCATGTAATTGTTCATTAAGTGGTCCAAGCTTTAAATTCTGATATGCATCTTGTTTTAATGTGCCATTGGCATATATTTGATTCTCTTGTTTTTAAGGTTTTTTTTTCCCTAGTGAACCCTAGTGTTTTTTTAATCTTAGAACTTGCAAGACATAATTGTTCCCACTTCACGTAATTATTTAGAAAGTGGTCAAAGTTGTAAATACTGATGTGTGGATCTTGTTTTGTCACACATATTTCATGCTCTTGTGTTTTAAGTTTTTACTATAGTAATTGTTTCTAGGGAACCTTAGTGAATTATTTATATTAGATTTGATCCTTTAGTTTCTTCTGTTGCCCATTTTTTAAATTGACTATTCACCATATGCAGTGAAATTTATACTGATGTATATATCTCTAGCACCCTGTGCTTCTGCATGAAACATGATCTGTGTTATTACAAGCAGATAAAACCCAAAGTCGGGACAGTCGGATTTGGTGTTGTTGCTAGTCAAGCAGCAATCATTCTTGCTGGTGGTGAGAAGGGGATGCGCTATGCAATGCCAAATACTAGAGTAATGATTCATCAACCTCAAGGTGGATCAGAGGTATGACTGTTGGCTTTCTTATTTGAGTCAAGTAGTCAGATGAATTTATAATATTGTTTGATAATTATCGTTCTTTTGGTTGAGATCACCTCTATTGCATTGCCTTTGTGATGTGTGTTAAGTGTACTTGAATTTTGTTTTAATACAAGCAATTGAATGTGCAGGGTAATGTGGAGGAGGTGAGGCGACAGGTTGGGGAAACCATTTATGCTCGTGATGTAAGTACTTTTGCAACTACACATGAGTATTTCATTACATTTTCCCATCAGATGGTAGATGATGCCAAGTACTATCTTGATGCCAATTTTGGTTTGCAAGCTCTAATTAAAGTTCTCGAATGGTGTGCATGCAGAAAGTTGATAAAATGTTTGCTGCCTTCACGGGGCAGCCATTGGACATGGTGCAGCAGTGGACAGAGAGGGACCGGTTCATGTCTTCTTCAGAGGTATCTCTTGCACATATTGTTGGGCAGAAGAGAGAAAAGTAGCAAATTTCACCTTTTCCAACTATACTTTTTCTTGAGAAGTTGTTTGAATAACTTATGTTTAACTTTTTCTAGGCCATGGATTTTGGACTAGTTGATGCCTTACTGGAAACAAGATACTAGCAAAGTGACACCGACCACATTATATGAGCAAAGACTAGGAAATTGCAATTGGAGATTGAGTTAGATATTTGCCGTTCATCTTTGTTTAATGATTCAGATTCGCCTGTTGAATAGGGTTTTGCCTCTTCTGTATAATGTTAGCGTAGGGCTAGGTGATCCTTGCGGATGGGAGCAAACTGTTAGTTTTGTTGAAGCAATACTGTAGGTGCACCCATCAGCGTCCACACAGCAAATCTGAGGTCCGCTGCATGATGTGGAGCCAAGGCCCTCCATGCCTGTAGCTGTAGGCGCCTGCATCTTTCATCATTGGACACTGCCATACTGGAGTATGTGATGGATTGGGGAATGCAATATATATGTTGTGTTCAGTTCGAAAAAGTAGCTTTTAATTCATATTCATCTTCCTCAGAGATACTTTTTAGAATTTTTTTTTCACCTCTCCTATTCATTCTCCTCACATAACACGTTTTTCAAAAAAAATATTTTTTTTCTCCCAAACTAAACACAACATGTTGTGTGTGTTGTGTGATGTGACATTCTTTTCCATCCTCGATAACTTCGCCATTTCAACAAGAATCATGCGTGGCAGTTCAACGTGTATTACTCTCTATAAATCACAACTGAGTGATGTTTTGAATATTTTGGTTTGGTCTACAAGACGCAGCACTGATTAATGCTTTTGTTACAAAATACTTACAAAACTAGCAAATGCTTATTTTTATTTTATTAACCGCCCAAACATCCAAACTTAACCTACGAAACTATGCGCAACTAATAAATATTGAGAAGATGTTTGAAAGACAAGCCCAAATCTCATTAGGGTGTCAAAAGAAGTGTCATTTTGTGCAACTAAATATTGAAAAGATGTTTGGTTGGAGAACCATATGAGTATATGACCTCGTTGTGTTTTCACTGGACATGTCCCATGCCATGGATTGCAATTTCGTTACAAGCGCAGTGGAGTGGGTTGATCGTGGAGCACCACGGGGTGGGTATTGGCGCTGGCGCACGCAGCTAGTGGTGTGGCGCCGAAACTGGGCGGGGCCCACGCGGCCAACCTCACTAGCAAATCGGCTACTAATCACCATGGGGCCCTCACTGATCTCCCCCCTTGTGGCATTCTCCTCCCTCGCAGTCCCACCCGCTGCATTGCGCCGCCACCGACGCCGGAATGAAGCCCGTGCCGGCCGACGTGCATGTGCCGGCGACCAAGATCACCATGCCCGCTCCCGCGGCGGGCGGCGGGGAGGCGGCGCTCCTGGGAAAGGGCCGGTACAAGGTCTGGGCCCTGGCTGCCATCGCGCTGCTCGCACTCTGGTCCATGTCCGCCGCCTCTGTCTCGCTCCGCTGGTCCTCCTCGGGCGACCTCGCCTCCTTCTCCGGGGACCTGGACGCCCCGCTCGGCGAAGACCTCGACTCCCTCGTACGTGCGCTGGCCCCATTCTACTTGACCCGCTGCCCTTCCATGATTAGAGATTTATATCCTGCATGCTGATTCTCTGTTCGGTTTTTGTTGCTGTTCGTAAATGTGTGTCTCACCAACTACATGTCGTGGGATTGGTCTCTTATTAGCAGGAGTGTTTGTTAAAATCTTGGGAGGGCATGGTTCGTCTCTTCCTCCCATTTAGGAATTGCAACGTGGGGACAAATTTTGGGGGAAACTGAATAATTGCTGGTGCCTATAGGTACAGGTTCGGATAGTTTCATGTCAATGTCAAGAGAGTTATGCGGTTCCTCCAATCCTCCATCTTAATTAGGTTTGCTTGTTAGACCATCTGTGAGAAAACGTAGGTAAAACAATGTACCTACAATAGTGTTAGACGCTTTCACGCTCCCTATCAGTCATTCAGTTGAGTAGGTATCACTCACTTATCCACAAATGTTACTATTTTACCCACCTTATCTTAGCTCCTTATAAGACCAACAGGATATGTTAACAAAGCCTCGAATCCCAGCGTAAACTAGTCAGCTATAAGTTTCCTATGGTGGGTTGTGGAAGTGCCAGATCCTGCACTGCAAAGTGCAAACATTATTGACTCTGGCACATTCAGATTTCATATTTTAGCTGAATTCATCAAATCAAAACTGCCTATCAAAATACCAATTACAAGTGTAGCCAGGTCTCCAGGATTACGAGCAAAAATAGTTTTTTTCAATGAACAGGAGGGGTTTAAACTCCTACTTGTTGTATATTTAAAAAAAAAAGAAAAGACAGTTTACAAATACAAACAACAAAAGGTTATATGATGTTGTGAAGGCATTCTACTATAGGAAAACTGGAATCTTTAGTTCATTCTACTAATGTATAGGTAGTTTGCCATGTTTAAATCATGGACGTGGCAATCTTTTTGTATAAATAAGGCATGCAGATTATTCTTATGTTTTATTTGTATCTTAGAAGGCAAAATGCAAATTACTTTATATATTTGGTCTATAACAAGTACAATATCTCATTCTTGATGGTTAAAATCGTGATTCACTATTGTCTTTGTCTATTAGTGGCATAAAAGAACAAGGACATCCTTCAGTTTTGTATTTCCATGCGTGGAGAAGCAGCTTAAACTTGCCTTATAATTTGAGCAGGAGATGGAAGAGAGGGAGAAATTAGTGGGTCGAATGTGGGACATGTACACACGGACCAGTGATGAGGTACGGCTTCCACGGTTCTGGCAGGAGGCGTTTGAGGCTGCATATGAGGAACTTGCTGGTGATGATACGCAGGTCCGTGATGCAGCTATCTCTGAGATTGCCCGAATGTCAGCTCACAAACTTGAGCTCGAGCAAACAGTGAATGAGAATTAGGTATGCCCAAAAAATCTCTAGCTCATCATAATTGCCATCAATTTCGTTCTGGTTTCCTTAATTTGTGATAGTGCCATTTTGCTACCATGTCAACTCATCCCACTTCAACTTATTAAAGCTTAGGCATGTTAGTTTATCCCATTGTGGAGCAATAGTGTGAACCCAATACAAGGCCTGTCAACACAGTTCGCAGTTCATATTTTCATCACAGATTATGTTACTTCAACGATAATGTTAGAATATCCATGAATCATAGCCTTGTAAGTTTCAGCTAATGGATATGGTCATACGGCTCAGGAGAATCATTCTGAACATAATGACCAATGAAGCTGATGACAGAACATGAAATTCATAATTGTCCAAAATAACACATTGTTGAAATGGCAGTACATATTATGTTACTTCAACGATAATGCTGTGGAAGTTTCTGCTTAGCTGCAAATTGTTTTTCTTCTTTAGCACAAATTACTTTAGTACAGAGCCGTCAGTACTTTTGGTGAAACTAATATCATGTGCAGTCAACTTGCTCACTGGCTTGTACGCTCGGTTTGCCATAGTTTCACAAACAATCTAACCAGCCTACCTGATCAAGTACCTTAGTGTCAAATGCTGAATTTTACACCACAATTTGTATTACTTTCTAAATGACTCTAGGTCCTAACACCGATCTCGTTCTATTCTTGCAACCGAACAATGGTATAATATCTATATTGCTTCGGAACATCAAAAGTTGAAAACTGCCTATAAAAAGAAGGAAACGGCGAATCTACTATGAAATATAAGTGTATCAAGAACAATTTTCTTGAGGAAAATTCCTTATTTCTGGTCTCCTTGCGCAGGAAGAGAATGCAGCAAGCAACAGAGACACAGGTGGCAGGTCAATGAGGAAGTAATTCCGTAAATATCAGTGGCCCGAGAACCTAAAAATTTCTTGATGACTAAGATCCCCAGCTGCTGAAATTTGGGGTTTCGATGTGGTTGATAGTTAATACACTGGTTACTAACTTGATAGTCCAAGGTCGCATTTCTGGTACTGTATATCTGTATATCTGTAATGCATCCATCCAGTTGTTGAATCGAAACTATTTCAGTTATAGTTGCAACTGATTCAGCTCAAATTGCAACTGGTTTATTGTGTGCGCGCGCTCGTGTCTCTCCATCAACTATTAGATCATGTCTGCTCATCAACACCGTTTGTACCACAGTCACAGCGACGACAAGTGTCGTACGCCTCCTCGCCGTGTACGGCGTGGTCTCCGGCGAGCACCTCCTCGTCGGTCATCCTCAACGGCACCAACACCCTGACGACGAGCAAGATGGCCGAGGTGACCACCACGTTCCACCCGATCACGAAGCAAGCGGCCACCACCTGCTTCATGACCTGCGCGCCTCCGGCACGGACGCCGTAGACAAGGCCCCTCGAGTTGGTGACAGGGAGGAAGAGGTCGCAGAGCGCCGGGTGCGCGAAGACGCCGGTGAGGACGCCGCCGAGGAGGCCCGACACGGCGTGGGTGTGCAGGATGCCCAGCGCGTCGTCAACCTCCTCGGCGACGGCGAGACGTCGGCACCTGTTCATGGTGTACCAGGGCACCGTCCCCGACGCGACCCCCATCGCCATGGCCGCCCAGCCTTGCACCAGCCCCGCCGCCGGCGTGATGCAGACGAGCCCGGTGATCATGCCCTGCACCGCCCCCACCACCGACGGCTTGCCGCCGCCTCCGGCGACGTCGCAGCAGATCCACGCCAGGATGCTCGTGGTGGCGCAGATGTGGGTGTTGAGCACCGCCACCGACGAGTCCGTGTTGGCGGCGAAGGGGTCGCCGCCGTTGAAGCCTGTCCACCCCATCCACAGGATCCCCGCGCCGGCGAGCATCACCGGCAGGTTGCTGGGCGCCACGTCCTCCTCCCTATCAGCCTTCCTCCTCGGGCCCACCTGCAGAGACACACATCACAGAAGCTAGATTTTTTTGTCTTCTTGGAACAAGTAATGGTGTACGGTGCACGTACGTACCCAGTAGGCAGCGGTGTAGCCGGAGACGCCGGCGGCGAGGTGGACGACGTAGCCGCCGGAGTAGTCCATGACGCCCCAGTGGAAGAGGAATCCGCCGCCCCAGACGGTGTACGCGCCCACCGTGTAGGACAGCGTCGTCCACAGCGGCACGAAGGCCATCCACGCCTTGGCGCTCATGCGGCCGAGCACGGCGCCGGCGACGAGCCCCACCGTCACGCCGGCGAACGCCCACTGGAAGAGGACCATGGTCGCCGACGGGTAGAGCGGCGCCACCGCCGGTGTCTCGACCTCGCCGCCGCCGTGGGCATGGAGGTGGAGGGTGGAAGGCAGCAGAGCCTGGCTGAGCATGTAGTCCTGGGCCAGGGCCGGGCCCGGGCGGCCCAGGAACGGGAGGAGGCGGCGGCCGAAGGCCATGTTGTGAGCCCAGAGCGCCCAGCAGGGCATGGCGGCGGCCATGGCGTAGAGGGCCATGAAGGAGGAATTGACCGCCCACTTGCGGTGGAGAAGGCCCGCGTAGAAGAGGGCCAGCCCAGGGAAGCCCTGGAGGCCGACGAGCGTGGCGGAGAGCATCTGCCACGCGTTGTCGCCCTTGTTCAGCCATTCCGGCACCGACGCAGACGACTCGTACGCCACCGGCAGCGAAGAAGACGCCATTGCCTTTCTGAATCTGACTGGCAGAAAAATACTAGGTACGACTCTCCGATACGACACACACGCTCACTAGTCACTACTCTGTGTTTAGTACTGACAGTAGAATGCAAGTTGAAGAAGGTCAATGCGTGGTGATTTGTGACCAGGGAGTTGAAAACACAGACAGGGATTAAACGGAACACTGCCCAAAACCAAAATATGAAACCATCCTGGGGTCCGGAACCAGTGACTAACGTGAATACGGAACCTTGCAATTGCAGCAGTACTGTTATGACGACCTGTCTAATGCTAACAAAACGTACTAGTCATGTTCTAGCTACACCATGTGCAGCAAGCAATGAACAAATGTATGTGAAAAAAGAAAACAGCTACCGGACATTAAAAAAACATATTCAGAACGCAAAGATGTGAAAATACTGAAGTAATCGTGAATAAACTGGAATCAAATTTCTGAAAATAGGAAGATCTTTGGCAATCTTGTCTATTGATATCAGTGTCTCAATTTTTTTTTATTTTTTTTTTTTGAGTAGTTCTACTCGGACAGTCACATCTCTTCTTTTTTTTAAGGTATTCAAGATGTAGCTGACGAGCATTTTTTTTTTTGACTTCACATTAATATAACTATTTTTTTATAATACAAAAGCGTTTTCTATTGGATACCTAATGTTTGATGATATAATTTTCATATCGCAAATAAACTTTCAAATACATAATTGTTACAACTTCAGAAAAGGTTGATGCTAACTTGCTAAGGATTCTGAAATAATAATAGAAAAAATGAGGTATATGGTTTGACTACATGAGATTTGTGTGCTCTGCGATGCAAACAAATTGGACACTGCATCTCTGCCTTCAATCGTTCTTTCCATAGGATCGCAGTTTTACTAACGACTTTGGATCATTGGGTCTTCTATCTTGGATATTACTATCTATCCTATACTCCTATCCATGCATGGCGTCAAAGCTTTTAACCGATCAAGTGGAGAGGAGTCGATTAGTGAGCCTATGCAAAACAGCAAAAGCACCATCCTATCTCACTCGGACCATGTGAGGGATTAGATTGAAATTTTATTATATATAAAGTGACAACAATGGCTAATATATATGTCTCGTAGAAATGCACGCATGGTATATAGACAGATGACAGGAGCACTGTCCTTTAACTGCGGTTGCTGCCATCGGTGATTGATACAAGAAATTAGTTAGGCAACCAGGTGCACTGCACTTTTTTATAGGTGGATCGTTAGCTCACCATGAGCCATAGCTTACATGCTTCATGGGGGAGTACATAATTATCTAGAACTAGATATTTTTGGAAAAATAGAAATATCAACAAACTAGATCATTAGAGAAAAGTTTGAAAGCTAAATATTTTATAAAGAATCATGTAGAATGTGTACACATATCAACTCCACATAAGCAATGCAGTCCTACATATATATGGATTGTCCCCTCCCCTTGCCATGCCATACATATATAGGGGTTGTCCCCTCCCCTTGCCATGCCATGACAAAGTGAAGCTATTCTGAGATCGTATAGGTAGTCACCATGTGGAGTGCGTACGAGGATAGCCACAGAAAGATTAATTGTTAGTGTTGTATAAGTGAATAAAAGAGATGAGTTTCTATATACTGTTGGTTTTTTTATATTGGTGTATAGATGAAAGTCTTTACATAGAAGTAGTGTGGGTTGGGGTTCACAGAAGAAGTCAGTGTCAAGATGAGGAGCACCGATTTATAAATATATTCCTAACACATATACTATAATCTATACCTACTCCTAAAACACATAACGTTTCTGTCCACTTTTTTGTCCGTCCTGAAAGATGGGTCCCTCCTATCGGATGAACAGTCATCTTTTTTCTTCCTCGAGTCCGCATCAGCCCTGCCATCCTCCATTGTGCCGCCGAGTCTGCCCCCAAGGCCTTATCAGACACCTTGATAACGTTGGATCAAGGATATATCAATCGAATTGAATATAGAGATCTGAATTGAGCAATTAAAGTCTCATTTCCGATCAAAGCCATGCTTATCAAAGATGTCTCACAAAAAAACGCAACTGATAAGATAGAGAAAGAATTAAAGCTTCGATGACCAAATAGTGGGGGCACTATTAAAGCTTCGATGACCAAATAGTGGGGGCACTTGGAGCAGCGATTCCTAGTTGGCCCATCGAGCACGTTAGGCCCGAGCGCCACAGGCTGGGCGCTAGACTCCGACAACCTGTAAAAAATTTTCTTGCCTTAGAGATTTGGTGGTGGACTGGTGGGACTTACCTGAGGAAGAAGAGCATGAACGTGCTACTGCTACCTCGGCAAGCTCACGCTACCTCAGCTTGCCTGCTCGCACCATCGCGTGCCCAGGCCCAGGCCAGCGCATCCGTATCCAATGAGGAGAGTTGCACCCTGGCCCAGACCTTGCATCAATGGTGCGGCAAGAAGGCCGGGGTGCTGAAGGTGGGCGAGCGATTGGTGGGCTACCAGAGGAGCTGCTGCTGCGATTGCCTCTGCCACGACTGCCGCAAGTTTCATGCGAGCCAAGGGAAGAGAAAAGGAGCAACGAGCAACGGTGAGCCAAGAACAGAGGATGTTTTTAGAGTAGGTTGGTTCAAAGGTGAGAGACGCTAGGAAGATAAGGATACGGTATGGGGTTCAACACGAGCCATGCATGCACAATTGCAAATATAGTAGACATGAAAGATCAGAAGGTGAAGATCACACATTAGCTTGTGGCTTTTTTATCTAGATATTTTATTATCATCTCCGCAACCACAACCATAATACTATAGTAATCTTAATATACAAAAAAGATAAAGCTAAAACTCTATTTTTCTAAAAAAAACTAAAATTATGTTCAATTTATCCATCATTCTCAAATTTAAAAGTTTAATTACATGTGTTATAAATACTATAAAATCATATTTAGCACTACAATTTGATAGGGCATGCATATGCCCTTGCCAGTAGCAACACACGGAGATATTTGCTAGTACAAAATAAAGCATGAACTCTATCGAAAGAAAATATTAATTACTAATCGAATAAATCTGAATTTTGGTCATAAACATACAATAATGATGTTAAAGATTAAGAGACGTAAATTTCATAAAACGTCAATAAACTAAATATGGGTAAATCCATTACATTTACAATTGGAGTAATGAACTACGACAAAAATCCATCAATTTTAAGAAGTGATGGCCAATATTTAGCCAAAAAATTAATTACAAATACTTTAATTGTGAGAACCATCAATATATTGTGTAGAAATATCTTACAAGAAGTGAAAGGTTATTCTTAATCGAATATCTTTGTTAGACTTTCCTCAAAAAAAATATCTTTGTTAGACAAACCTTACATGATCCACTATCAACATTAAATGACCATATTGCTGGTGACCTTACAATATCAACATCAATATATAGGTAGATTGGGATTGATTTCATGCCAAGATATTCCATGTGGTTTGGAGTTCATTCCATGCCATTCCATACCAAAACGAAGAACAGGGCTAACCGCACGCACAGGAAGCAGGAGTAAACACACTAGTAGGAGTGGGCATTGAAGTGCTGCCCGTCAGCATCAGTGGCATTGTCACCGATCGAACTTGCAGTTTTCTCACTCTGTTCAGATATGCAACCAGAACGCTTTACCAAAAAAAAAAATGTTTCATGCTTAAAAAAATGAGCAGAGATCAACATAAATGTTCTGATGTACCTCCCAATCCAAAGCATGCAGGTGGGGAGATCAAAGAGCAACAACAGTAACAATTCAACCAAAGACCACTAGGCTGGAATGCCCAAAGGTATCCATGCATGGCTGCATGCAGATCAGTTCACAAATCGCAGGCATTGCATGAGTGCAGGTGCAGCTTACTCCCATTGATGAATTGCAAGGAGATCGACATGGACGGCTGATCATCAAGCGCCGCCCACGTTACTGGGGGCGCAGCGCCGCCAAGCTCGAGTGGTAGCAGAACACGGTGCCCAAGTCGTCGTGGGCCTTCTTCCCGACGAGCTCCACCGTAGTCGCCGTTGCTCCGGTGGCCGTGTCGTAGCGCACCAGCGCGCGGTACCACACGTCCTTCTCCATCCCGTACCTCACCGCCAGCCCGACCCCCTCCTCCCCGCCGGCCTCCATCCCCGACGGCACCACCGACCACATCGAGCACCGCGCCGCCGCCACCACGCCGGGCACCGCGCTCCAGCCCCTCCGGTGCACGGCGACCCACCGCGCCGATGCGCCGCCGCCGCCGCCGTAGCTGGCGAGCTCCCACACCTCGATCCCGGCGGCGCTGCTGACGCACGCCAGCCGGAGCCGGCCGCGCCACTCGGCGAGGTCCATGTTGCCCTCGAGCCGCGGCGGCGAGATCGTGCCGGAGATCTCGCCGCCGCCGGCGTCGTGCCAGACGACGTTCCCATTGCTGGTGAGCCAGTGCACGCGGCCTCCACCGGCGCACGGCGCCTTGGGAAGGACATCCTCGTACAGCGCGAGGCGCACCGTGGCCGCCGCCATGCGCCACCCTGACGCCGGCGCCCGGGAGGAGAACCTGAAGAACCAGCACGTCCGCGTGCCATGCGTGGCGGCGACGACCACGTCGTAGCCCCTCGCCGCCGCCGCCGGATCGTACGCGAGCCCGGCGACGCCGCGCGCGTAGACGTACGGGATTCTGTCGAATCGGCGCGTCGCCGGGTTGCAGACGACGAAGCCACCCGCCGGCTCCGTCAGGCAGAGGAGGAGGAGACCCCCGGCGGACGCGCAGAGCTCGAGCCGCTGGTGGGCGCCGCCGCCGCCGGGGGCGGCCCTCAGGAACGAGAGGGCGGGGTCCGGCGGCGCGACGAGGGCGGAGGCGGCGCCGGGGAACTCGAGGCGGCCGTCGCGGAAGCGCGCGAGGGCGACGGAGGCCGGCGAGGGGGTCCCGGCCTGGAGCGCGGCGAAGGCGGCGTCGCGGAGGATGAGGTTGCGCCACGCCTTGCAGACGGCGGCGAAGCGCAGGAGCGAACGGACGGGGAGGCGGGGCAGGATGGAGCCGCAGATGAGGTCCTCGGGGAGCTCCGGCGGCGCCGCCGTCACCGCCGCCGGCATGGTCGGATCGCCCGAATCGATCCTGCGGCGGAGGGATTTGGACGAGGGGGACGAGGTAGTTGTAGGCATCGGGACAAAACCCTGCCAATGTGTGCAATGCGATTGTGTCACGTTTCTTGAATATACGACACCATTGATTTTTTTTTTCTTCGTTTGACTATTCGTCTTTTCTACAAATATTTATGCAATTAGATAAGTCTACTAGTTAAATCTAAAGTATTATCAATAATAGATGTAGTGTCATATATTTAAGAACGGAGGTAGTACTACTACACTGCTACAGCAAAGTACAGGGAAACCGACTCAGAGTCTGAGAACAAAACGTTGTTTCAAATTTCTGACAATTGATTTTTGACAAGAAAGTTGTGTTGTACTTATGATACCATTGTATGCCAATGCTACGGTTTGTGATGAGGGAGTGTCTAACTCGTATTTCAATCTCCACTCACTTTTTGGATCATGGCAGGACAGAGCTTTCGTGAAAACAGGAAAATATAACGATATGGATTTAATTTTTTTACATGTGCATGTGGTTGCATGGGCTATCCGAACCCTATATTGTTGAATAAAAAAAATGGTGATATAGATCATGCGTAGGTGAGGAGTACAAGGGTATGTGAGGTGAATCAGTGGGGATGAAGAAAAATTAATACTTGAGATGCTTGTGATCATATCTATATGTAGTTTAACATTTCTCGAAAATATAATTTAATCCTTTTCTTGTTTTGTAGCCTGTCAGTTTTTTCGTCCGAATGGTTACTCGAATTGTTCCTAGTTTTGTAGGCAGATCCTAAAGAAAGGAAAAAAAAATAATGAATGAAAACATGTTCCATTGCAAACGAAATTTTCGGTATCAAAACAAACAGAATTTCATCTTTTTTCTTGTTTTCTATTTTTGTATTGCTTTTATTTTAGAACAGGTTGGATTTTGTGAATTACAAGGAAATAAAACTTGTACATCCAGCTCCCCAGCATGGTATTCCTGAAAAAGAAAGAAAATACACCATAGACTATTGACAGCACCCGTTGATCTTCGCTGGCACCAACTGTAGTTGCCGCAACCCAGTTCTTCTCCATCTCCCGCAATAAAGACTATCCAAGATGAAACTAATGTCCATATCCCGAATCGGTGAAGAAAGTTGAAGTTTTAGGAAGCCCATTAGTAACACACTATAAGTGTGCAATTCATTCATTGAACGCACTGGCAAATGGCAAAATGCCAACTCCTCGTCGTTGTCACTTGTCAGAATCGGACGCCCGTCGCCTCATGCCAGTGCGTATTTTATTGCTTATGCGGCCGATTTTGTGATTCCACTTATTTGCGGCCCATATCATGTGTCTCTCTCTCTCTGGGCGTTTTCTCAAAAACAAACAAACAAACAAACAAACAAACAAAGAACAGCATGTTTCGGCTTGCCTGAACCCTGACAAGTCGAAACAATGCACGTCACAAGCTCACACGGTCACACCACGTCCTCGAGTCGATCCTTTACCTTTTGGAGCAGACAACATGATACATAACTCCCAAAGCAATTTTTCACAAATTCCATCCAAGTAGGATATTCATTCATGTGTTATAATCTATACAGCAAAAGTCCCTCCTGCAAGAACAAAACGCCCTAACAGAGTAGCAGACACACAACAACATCCCTCTCGTATCAGGTGTCCCAGATCATGACAACGGCTATGACAGCCACGCCGAGCACCACGGCGAGCCACCTCCCGACCGGCGTGTCGACGGCGACCGGCCTCCGGGGCTTGTAACCCTTGGAGAGGAGGTGGTTGATGGAGACGTAAATGAAGATGCCCGTGGCGAGGCCCATGGAGACGGCGAAGATCCAGTCGGCCACCCTGCCCTGCGTGGTGGCGTCGATGACGATGCCGATGGCCACGCCGATGGGGCTCGAGATGGCGAACGCGAAGGCGTAGGCGAAGCACGAGAGGAGCGGCCGGTTCGGGATCATCCGGAGCAGCGCGATGCCCATGGCGATCGCCGCGAAGATCTTGTGCAGGCTGATGGTCCACAGCGCCTTCCACGCGTCAGCCTTTGTCTCTGCACAGTTGATCAGTTTTCGCAGGTTAACGATGCTCTGAAACTGCTTAATTGCACCAAAAGGTAGAGAGACCAAGTGAACTTCAGAATTGTACACAGACTTTTAATTTTGTTTTTGTTTATATGGATGAATTCAAATGGGTTCTGAAATGTTAAGAACAAAGACTTCGAAAATATTAACAATTCAGATGAAGTTGAAATTTTGAGGGAACTATTGAAGTCAATGACTGAACCTTGATAGGGAGACCAGGTCAGAGCATCAATCTAATCGTAAGGGCATCTAGATCAAAGACCAGAACAAGTATGCATGACAATGACTGAACTGACACATCGCGTGAACAAAATATCAGGAAAGGAGGAAAAATGACAGTTATGTGAGAAGGATCAACCTATTATTTTGGCTGCGCTAAACCTGTAGGCTCCTTTCACTTTGACCAAATAACAAGACACTAACCCAACTTTGACAAAAGAGCAAGGAAAAATTCCACCTAGTCTTCGTCAGTTGTCACAACCATGACATTTGATAGCTAAGAACTGACGGGTGTTAAGATAAGACTTCAGATTCAGTTGATCCTTTCCTTGCAAGTATGTCATACTTCCATGCATCGCATTCTCACTTATTTATACCTATCGTTGAGCATCTACTCTTCTACTCACACTAAACAGCTTAGCCCTGTGAGAATGATAGAGATAGAGACACCTGACAATAACCAAATAAGTCAAGCAAAGACACGCATCATGTGCAAGTTGGAAGCAGCGACGAAAGTAGGGAAGCATCCATATGCCCCTGTCTGTATCTAGCTTGGCCTTACCGGCGATTCCGATGGCGATGCCTTCGAAGACGGAGTGAAAGCAGAGGGCGGCGATGAGCAGAATGCTGTCGCCGAGGGTGCTCGCGTTGCGCAGCATCGATGCAACCGAGTGGTCGGATCCATGTGCCTCCTGCGCCGTGCCACAAATCAAACGATGAGATCATAACTTCGTAAGACTCTGTAAACTGACCGACTTAATCTTAATATGTTTGGTGGGAGGTGGACTGCAATATATTATTTGCAAAAGCAGGTATTGGTATGGTCTGAATTGGTCAGACAACGAATTTAGAAACTTGAAGTGAGTATTGGTAACTTACAGCTGGTTGTGGCTCAGAGCTGGTGCCATTTGTGGTACTCACCTTTCCCTCCTCGAGGCCTGACGAAAAATATTGAAAAGAGAGTATGAGTCTTAAAAGTTCTGAGCATGGATTCAAACACGAATCTGGCCGGAAGAAAATTCCACAGATATGGATAAAATGTGACAATCGGTGTACAGTAGAGAGGTACAGACTTTAAATACAGATGTTCTCATCTCGTCAAGGATTAGAATATTCGGATTTCCAATATAGAAATTCTCATCTCGTGCACGCATTGTGATTCCACAAATAATTGAGCCAAATAACTCTTGTGACACCCAGTTTTGTTTGTTTCGATCCCGTCCAACTAAATCTCCCCTTGATTATCCTCTCAGGACATGTTAATTATATATTTACATGGAATATTATAGACGAAAGAAAGAAAATCTCAAGAACAGGATAATTGGCTACTACTGCAGAAACCTGAACTTGCACCATGTCTTGTGTGTGTTGGTGCGACTAATCAGACTATCAGAGTGACTGCATTAGCATCATCGCCACTGTAAAATCCCAACCATTAATTTGCTGTAGGCGAAGGTTAGGCAGTGCGATAACCGTCACTGCACCAAACAAGAATCTAGCAGCAGCAAAAGGTGAAGACGTACGAGTGCATTAAACCCAACCCCATCTGCCACCTCCATGACAGGCGAACAAGCACACCGCACAGCTCACCCACCAGTCAAAAGCCGTGTTTCCTACTGACGCATTTCTTCCTACCTACGGGCCTGATGTACTAGCTGTTTGTACTGACCTGCTGCGCCGCCGCCGCCGTCGTTGGCGGAGCCGGGGGAGGTCCGGCCCCTGGAGACGACGTAGGAGATGACGAGGTCGGCGAGCGTGGTGACGACGTACCCGGCGCAGGCGAGCATGAACGCCCACGGGTACCCGCTGTCTGGGAGCAGGTCCTCGAACGTCTCGTTGGCGTCGCTGAGGAAGTGCATCAGCGCCGTGCCGAGGAAGACGCCGCCGGCGAACTGCGTGCCGAGCGCGAGGAACGCCTCGTTCCAGCGCATGAAGTAAGGGGACACGCCGCCGAGCAGCGTCCCCAAGAACACCACCACCAGGCACCACAGCTTGGCCTCCACCAGCCCGCGCGAGCGCAGGTCGGGCTTCGGGGAGTCCGCGTCGGCGTCCGCATCGTCCCCGCCGCCGCCGTGCGCCCGCGCGGCGGCGGCGAAGACGGAGAGGCAGAGGAGGAGGCGGGCGCTGGTGGTGACGCGGGCCATGGCGGGTGGTCGGGCGGAGATTAGAGAGAGATCGCGTGGTACGGTGCTTGGCCGGGCCGGGGGATGGAAACGCGGGAGCGGATTTAATGGCACGGGGCGGCGGGAGGACTGGAGGAGACTGACGTGTGGGGCCGGGGTGGGTGGTCGTCGCGCTTGTACTTTGTACCGCAGCTTGGAAGCATCCTCGGAGCTGGGTTTGTTTACCCAGACGTTTGCCGTAGTATCATACTGATAGGGTGGGGTTGGGTTCTGTGGGGACGGGATGTCAGTGGCTGGGTGGAGCTGGGAGCGGGTGTACGTGCGGCTGTGCGGGGATGGTAGTACGAGCAGCCACGCGGGGAGGAAAAACGGCAGGGAGCCGAGGCAACGGCGTGCGCGGCGGGCGGTAGTACAGAAAGGGACGGGGGAGAGCGAGTCACACAGGTTTGGGTTTGGAAAGTCCGATATTTAATTTCAAAAAGAAAGCCCGTTACGGCCTGCCTGCCTATTTGCTTTCAGATGTGCTAGCTTGCCAAGACCCATGAGGTCATGAATGATCTTGGCACGCGTTTCCAATTTCCAGTTTTGCACAAGCTTGCTAGCCTTTGGCACGTAGAATTTATGCTGGCCGATAGCCTTTGCCAAGCTCTATAATTGCTAGGGTAGAAACCTGTAGCGCCAACCCAAAAAAAAAAAAAATTAGTGTTGTGCTGGTTAACACATGGGTTATTGGATTACTCTGGAACAATACAAAAGGTGCTTGGCAGCAACGTGGGCTCGACGGCTGTGGGAAGCGACCCACAAGCATCGGCACTAGGACGACTCAGGGACGGCAATTGGAGCGATGTGGCACGGCTGCCGGCATGGAGGAGAGCAGGAGCTGCGACTAGGACGATACCGTGGTCGCCAGGCGGATATGAGCGTAGGGTCATTGAGGCCACGGTTCTAGGCGTGGCCCAAAACTCCCTATATTACTTTTTTACCTTTTTCCTAGGGTAGCAAAAACGTTACTAAATTGGTCCTAGGCCCAGCAGGCCAACTCTCTCTCTCTTACTCGGCCCAGCGCCCCAGCAAGGAGCTCACGGTGTTCTTAAAAAAGAAACAAGGAGCTCATGCTGATCCTTGATCCTTTTTCATTCAGCAGAACAAACCGCGTGCTATCTCACGCCCTATCATTAGTCTCATTAGCTGTTCTTCAGATGAGTCTGATTAATGTAAGAAACAACAAATTGAGTGTTAAGTAAACAATAAGAGCTTTGGCGTCAGCCATCCAAACAACCACAGGTCGATCTAGAGTCAGGCATACGGAGTATGTGTCAAGCAGCAATCATCTAAGGCCGTGTTTGGTTTTATTACCAAACCTTGCCTTGCCTTGACTACACAGACATCGGAGCAAAGGAGTTGTTTAGTTTTCTTGCTGCATCATCTCAGGGAATGTGCGAGCAAGGTTTTCCTTGCTGAATGGAGCTAGTAAAAACAACTCTCCCTCAAAAGCAAGGCAAGACTTGCCAGTCAAAGCAAAGCTAGGCAATGCTCTCCCAGCTACCAAGCTGACCCTAAACTGTTTACAGCTCCGGCCAAATTAAAGCATAACTAATGAATCCAGCACGGCCAAATTAAAACATAACCGTAAATACCCATAACGAACGAATCGTTGGTGAATAATCAACGCATGATGTGACGGCACCAACATGCAGTAAAAGCGCACGATTTTTATGGTCAAACAAGAAAACAAACGAACTTTTACGACCACAAAGGGCTCGCTATTTGGGAGCAACTCCACCCCAATCTGTCACTCGTGCATTTTTAACCTCATCAATTGAATAATGCATGCCTGAAGGTTATTTGTTGAACAATGTCATATTTCAAATGATGATTACTCATACTGCCAATGAAATTTACTCCTTTGTGTACACTACGTTTACACATTTGTGCACTACGTTTGCCATTTGGTTGTCTATAATAATGGTGGCCCAGTATCATCGCAACGTCAGGGGAATATTTTGGATACAAACTTACTCTGCAAAGACGTAATTAGTCATGCATAGAGAAGTAAATTACTAAATTAATATAGCAAGAAGTATTTTATATACACAAGAAGTAATATACTTCCAAAAGAGAACTTTATATGCTAAATGAGTACTTTCGCCAAGAAATATTTAGCCATAGCATGAGGGAGTAATTTTTCTAAATAATGAAGTAATAATGAATTTTTAAAAAATATACTAATAGTTACGTGTTGACCTCGTGTCTGCTGGAGCACGTGCCAAGCCGCTACGCCATCACCGCTTCCAGTCTCGCAAGCACCAAAATCGGATCAGAACGAACCTACTGCTGGAATGACGCTTCAGTTTGCATGCAGCACATGCCAATGTAATAAAGTACTTCTTTAATCCCTCTTTGATTACCCGCCCGTGATTGCAGGTACTACTGGTACGTTGCTCGGCCATGGTGCTCGCCGAGCCTACCGGAGTAGAAGGAGAAGCCGACGACCTGCGCCTCTCTGCCGTGAAAAAAGGACGCGGCTATGCAATCTCAGCCTCAAAATTTGAACCTCGATGCCAGAGAGCTACAACGATAAGATGACAATGATGTACAGGATCGTTGTTTCGGGTCGTAAAACTCCATGGCGATGAGCAGAGCTGAGATTATGTTGCTTGCATGTGCTTTGTAGTCATTAGATTGCGTTGAACTAGGAAAAAAATCGACTGCAAATCTGGGTTTTACGGTCACGGGATGACCTGCCGGAGCTTGGGGAGGAGCGCCGCCCTCTACAACGCTTGATCACTGATGTCAGCAACAGCCGCCCTCCGCAAGCCACGCAGAAGAGGATTGTGACACGTCAAAACGCATGCAGCAAACAGTCAACAGACAATTTTTACTGCCACAACATCAAACGAGTGATATTTACTTCTTCGGATATCACCAGAGCAGGTATTTACTAGCAGTGATCACTTTTACGGCCAGAAGGAAAAATATAAAGTAATTTGACGGACAGGGGCTCGCCGCGTAGGGAGCTAAATAGACGCGCCCTATATATATATTTAGAATGTTTTTGTAATAAAATAATTTGTTCAACCTAAAAAATATTTTAAAAATAAAATATAGTCCAAACATGATTAAATGTGGTTTAGTTTTGAAGATCTTATTATAACAAACACAATGGTGTGATCAGAATTTAATTTAAATAATTTATTTCGTGTTAATACCTTGGAGACACGGATGAAGACACGGGTTAAGAGACACACAAGCTGCAGCCGTGATCGCGTTTCACCCGACAATTAAGAGTATCTTTTGAAGAAGAAAGAAAAATGGAAATAAAAGGAAACAGCACGTAATAATGACGCTGACATAAGCCCTACAGTTGATTAGTTTGATTTGGTCATCACAGCGGGTTCCCAAAGTAAAGATTGGCTCCCGAAGAAGACATGCATGCATGTCTGCTTGAGCCTGAGCGACAAGTGTTAGACCTATCCAAGTCTTCGCAGGTACTTCTTGGCTTCGCAATCATATATTGATGTACACGTACCTTTTCATGGCTCCTAATAATTGCATCAACCATTCAACCCGGTGTGCAGAAAATGTTGGGAATCAAATACATAATTTCGCCATGCACGGCACTCAAGGTGATGGTGATGGGCTGAAACCATGTAGTACGTGCCATATCAAATACATATCGTGCCGGCTCATCACAGATGCAAATAAAGGAGCACGTAAAGTGAACTGGTTTCCATGACGAAAGTAACAGCTTCTCTGTCTTATCTATATCTATATAAGTACTTTCTATGTAAAGTACTTCCTCTGTTTCATATTACAATTTATTTAACTTTTTTAATGTAAGTATGTCTTAATCAAAAAGTTTGTGAAAAATAGTTAAGGGGTGTTTAGTTTCTAAAAGATTCTCCAAAAAAACAATATTCATCTAATTTTTTTCTATTCATCACATCTCTCCCACTCACAGAACACTATTCATCTACAGTGTATTTTTGGGGATCTTTCTTCAATCTAAACGCACCCTAAATTTAAGTCATTTTTGAAGAACTTAGGTTAAGAAAGCAAGTCATAACAAAAAAATAATATTTTTTTTAAAAAAATAAGACAAGTGGTCAAACATATAAGGTAAAAAAAAGTCAACTAAATTGTAATTTGAAACGGATGGAGTACAAAACATGGGTCCACCTACTCAATATAGATGTGTAAGCCAGACCACAAGACTATTGCGTGCCTTTCCCAATCATCAATACAAGATCCCTTTTCAAGGATAGATAAGGCTAGTCCCAGTAGATAAAATCATAACAATTAATTAGATGGCACATAGGATTGTTGGTTGATGTGCCATGAAATTAAATAATAGAAGAGATGTGAAAAATGTATCATGGAAGATACAACTTTGACGTGGTTTCTTATGTTGTGGCACAAAGTCTAATAACATAGGTTCACTCTTATAGACACATCTCATAATAATATTAATTGTTTTGTACATTAAAGTATGACCTGTTGTTGATAATATTTTTTTCATATACAGTAGTAACATCTTTTTATTCTGTATCATTTTTTGACAATGGCCTAAAAATGTACTACTCAGTAACAAGTAACAACAACATATAGCTATGGTTTGTTACCCGACGGGATCAACAATGATGCCGGAGGATCGACGACGATGGTGTCAAGTCAACATTAAATTATTTCTCCAGCAAACTTGGGCCCTGTTTAGATAGCATAAGTTTGTAAAATTTCACTATGTATCAAAACTTTACTGTAGCAAAAGTTTGTGAGAGTGATTACAATTTTGAATGAAAATGTGAATAATGAATCGTGAAGTTCAACCTGTCTAAACGGGGCCCAAGGACTCAACGCGGCAGCGCGATGAGCAAATGTTCGTAACACAGTACAGTCAACTAGAGCAACAATTGTTTGCCTTCAGGAAACCAAGATTGCACACTGGACGCCGCGACTTGTCTCAGAAACCCTAGGACAAAACTTTGCCGCTACCTACACTTCTTTGCTGGCTAAAGGAACTAGAGGGGGGGCATTCTCATTGGCGCCACGAACAGACATTTTAATTTGAGCAATCCTTCTACCATCGAGAACACTGTCTCAACAACCGTTACAATGCAAACAGATAACATTTCATGGACACTCACTGTAGTCTATGGACTCCAAGAGGATCAGGAAATGTTAGCATTCCTTGACGAGCTGAAACTCAGGTATCAGAGAAATTGGCATACCAGTACCACCCACATATTCCAAATTCCAATTCCTTCCTAGTCATCATCGTCTCTTGCTTTGTTTTTTATTATAGTATATCGAAGACGTCTACTACATACACGCGCATACAGTCATCCATATGAAGATGAGGGGTAGCGAAAGAAGGGAAGAGTATAAGGTTGTCGCGTCGTGTGGTTGTGGGCCCACAGTGGCCAGGTTCTCTCCACATAAGCAAAAAGGAGAGCCCTCTTGCAATATATTATATGTTTCTCATATTCTTCCTAATTTTGTAGTCAGTTCCTACAAAAAGGAAAAATTGACTGAAAGTTGTTCGATTCCAAACAATTTTTGGTATCAAAACCAACAAAATTTTGCATTTACTTTTTTTTTGGGGGGGGGGAGGTCCATTTTTTCACCTTTATGCTTTAAAAGTCTGATTTTCAACCTACAACTTTAATATCAAAACTAAAGATCATACAACTATCCAATTTCTCACTAATTCATACCTTTAAAATATAAGAGTATATATTAGCAAAAGTCCCTCCTGCAAGAACCAAAGGCCCTAAAACGGCCACATAGCACTCGCACCAGGTGTATATTTAGGTATCCCAGATCATGACAACGGCAATGACGGCCACGCCGAGCACCACAGCGAGCCACCTCCCTACCGGCGTGTCGATGGTGACGGACCTCTGGGGCTTGTACCCCTTGGAGAGGAGATGGTTGATGGAGACGTAGATGAAGATGCCCGTAGCGAGGCCCATGGAGACGGCGAAGATCCAGTTGGCCACCTGGCCCTGCGCGGTGGCATCGATGACAATGCCGGTGGCGACGCCGATGGGGCTGGAGATGGCGAACATGAAGGCATACGCGAAGCAGGAGAGGAGCGGTCGGTTCGGGAGCATCCGGAGCAGCGCGATGCCCATGGCGATCGCCGCGAAGATCTTGTGCAGGCTGATGGTCCACAACACCTTCCACGCGTCAACCTTTGTCTCTGCACAGTTAATGAAATTTTGCTAGTCAATGATGCTCTACAAGTCTGTGGCGGCTATAAGTTGCACCAAGAAGTGGAGAGAGAGACTAAGCTTATTCATTTATTGTATTTACGAGCCCTCTTCATCGATATAATTAATTGCTATTTGTGTATAAAGAAATGATTAGAACTTGTCGAATTAGTAGCTCACTAACGTTTTACCACAATTCTAAGAGGAGAATTAGAATGTCTCATCAGTAAAGAGATATTTCAAACATTAAGAATAATGTATATTAAGGGATATAAGCTAAGAAAACATAGGAGTTATAATTTCTCTCATTATGCTCTGATTTTCCCATTAAGAATGAATTGAATATTTAGCATAAGTGAAGGGTGAATTAAATGAGAGACATGCTCACAAAGTACCATTATGATATAAGAAATACTCCATAATTACCAATCGTCTCAAATAAAGTTAAGTGTGATGCTATTCGTTATTTCTATCCAAAGTTGTTTGATGGGTATATCTTCATAAAGTTTTGTTGTTCTTGTTCATTTCTAGACAAAGTTGATCTAACTAGATTAATTAAGCTTGAGACTTTAAAAACAGGGTTTGTATTTGTCATTCTCAACAAAGCTGATTGATGAGTATATATGACCATAACTTTATTGCTCTTGTCCATATTTTGCCCAAAGCTGTTGTGGGCTAGATCTGTAAAGCAAGATCGTTGATAGTATTTAGGCAAGGCAAAAATAACGTTTCTAAGTCATAAAGAGCTATACCGGATATGAATACCATAATGAATTTAAGGAAACCATCTCTACTATTCAAATTGTTTTATACTAAGTTCGTTCAGACAAGAGAATTCTAGTGGAAGTTCTGATGTACTCAAAACAATATACTTTAATGAGTCTATAATTTAAGTGTGATTCCAAAAGAAAATAGAGATAATAAGCATGTAGCTCACCGTGAAATCACGATAAAAGGTGGAAAAAGTTGTTATCCTATTGCTCTAATTGAACTTTTCTCTATTAAAGATAGGATTAATAATAGGCTAAAAAAACACGAGTTTAATGATCATAATTAGATTAAACTAAGACCTTGTTTAAGTTGCTGACGTGTTTATACATAATTAAATTACTAACATCTACTCAGACTAAACTAAGCTCGACAACTTAGCCCGTGACTCCGTGAGAATGATAGAGACACTAGCAATACTCATCAGTCAAGTAAAAGACTGTGTCATCTGCAAGCTGGCTGCAACGACGAATGCAGGGAAGCATCTATGCCCCTGTCTATATCTAGCTTGGCCTTACCGGCGACTCCAATGGCGACGCCTTCGAAGACAGAGTGAAAGCAGAGGGCGGCGATTAGCAGAATGCTGTCACCGAGGGTGCTCACGTTGCGCAACATCGATGCGACAGAGTGATCAGATCCATGTGTCTCCTGCGCCGCACCACAATTCAAACAATGAGATCATAACTTCTTCAAGGGTCTGTAAGCTGAATAGCGGATTGTCGACTTTACATCTTATTTTTGCTGGGAAGTGGACTGTAATATATTGTTTGCAAAAGCGGCATTGGTATGGTACGACTTGGTCAAACAACTAAATTAGAAACTGAAATCAGTACTAGTAACTTACGTACGAAACAAAAAGTATTAGTAACTTACGCCTGGTTGTGGCTTAGAGCTGGTGTCGTCATTTGTGGTGCTCACCTTGCCCTCCTCAAGGCCTGCGATAAATATTAAAAAGAGAAAATGAGTCTTAAAATTCTGAGCATGGATTCAAACACGGATATCGCTGGAAGAAAATTCCACAAATATGGAGAAAATGTGACAATCAGTGTACAGTAAAGAGGTGCAGACTTTAAATACAAACATTCTCATGTTGTTAAATAGTAGAATATAAATCGACTGATAAGGAGTAAGTCTGAAATGTATATATTGGAAGTCCAAATAATCTAACAGGTTTACTCCTTATTATCAATCACCTTGAACGGGAATGAAAAATGTGGAAGTTAGGATTTGGGGGATTTGGGGGATTTGGGGGTTACTTGTTCCCTCTGGATCTAGCAGAAGGTTTGGGACTCATCGACCAGCGGTGGAGGCGGAAGAGACGACGGGTGAGCGGAGATGGCGGTATGCTGCCGGAGTCTGGGTTGGAGGACCCCCTATGGGCAATGGAGGCGGCAAGGGAAAAAATGGTTCAAATGAGGCGGTGGCAAAGGTGGTGGAGGCCACCGGATCCAGGAGGGAAGCATTGGCGGTGGGGCGTCAGGGGGTGGCCCTGAGGAAGAAACGAAGGAGGAGGAGGAGAGGAAGGAGGAAATGAGGGGGAAGGGGAAACATGGATCGTTAGATTAAAGATCTAAGGGTAACTAGAGACTCTCTGATTCCATCCTAATTGTTAGGAATAGAGATTTTGATGAAAAAAATTCGCTCCAACAGCTTCTCTAAGTGGTTATCCAAATATAGCTATCATCTATTCTAGATTTATCGCTTGTCAAATATAGATAGTGAAAATGGCTCTTTAGAGTGTAAACAAGATATAGAAAAAGTTGTCGAAGATTGAAAACGTATAGAGATTGATTTTTATGTAAATGACTCTCCAAATGATATTTTAGAGAGTAAAATTTAGAAAGGCTTTTGGAGATGCTCAGTTGGTAATGGTGATTGAGAGGTGTTTTTTCAACCGGTACAGCACACTCGCCACTGTCAAAAAGCTGTGCGTCCCCTGCATTTCTTTCCACGTGCCTGGCTAGCTAGTTTTACTGACCTGCTGCACCGCCGGCCCGGCCCCTGGAGACGACGCGGGAGACGACGACGTCGGCGAGCGTGATGACGACGTAGCCGACGCAGGCGAGCATGAACGCCCACGGGTACCCGCTGTCCGGCATCAGCTCCTCGAACGTCTCGTTGGCGTCGCTGAGGAAGTGCATCAGCGCCGTGCCGAGGAAGACGCCGCCGGCGAACTGCGTGCCCAGCGCGAGGAACGCCTCGTTCCAGCGCATGAAGTAAGGGGACACCCCGCCCAGCAGCGTCCCCGCGAACACCACCGCCAGGCACCACAGCTTGGCCTCCACCAGCCCGCGCGCGCGCAGGTCAGGGTTCGTGGAGGTGGAGCCATGTGCCAGCGCGGCGCTGGTGGTGGTGGCCATGGCGCGGGTGCTTGCCGGACAGGGTGGTAAGAGGCGAGGCAGGTCGGCAAGTGGGACCATATAGGCAGGGACGGGGACGTTTTGGGGTTTAAAAAGCCCGTTGGCCTGCCTGCCTATATAGCCATGAATGATCTTTGATTCCAATTTCCAGTTTTGCACCAGCTTATTAGTTATTAGCCATAAGGTTGGAGTAGCATTCTTGTCACATGGCGGCCTTCTATAGTTGTATGGCGCACAGAATAATGTTGGCCGACCAAGCTTGATAGGGTTCACGATACTTAACAAAACTCTCCACAAAGGTAATGATGAGTTAGGAAACAAAAACAAGATCTTGATCTGGCGTCAACCAGCAACCACAACTCCAACTAAAGGTCAGACATATTAATACAAAAAAAATACAATCTTCAACTTAAACCATTTGTTATAAACAAAACTGTTCATGGAGATGATAATGATGAATTAGACAAACTATAATAGTTGTGGTGTTATCCATACAAACAACCACATGTCAAACTAGAGTCAGACATTATATAATAACAAGTCATGGTCTTTGAGTCTAATCGTTTGTTACAGCAGATTTAGGGGATAAAATGTGCAATCATCATATATGCATTGCAACGGCCCAGCGCAACCATCTAGACGGTTTACAGCGTCGACCAAAGCACAATCAACCGATCCAGCATCAAACACGAGCCGTGGAACGCGCGACGTGTATGAGGTGCAGGCGCAACCTGCAGTGTCATTGCGCTTAACGCGTTAACACAACAGAGTTATGTTGGCGGATCAAGCTTGGGTAGGGTCTTCGGTACTTAACAAAAAACTCTCCACGAAGATGATGATGATTTAGGAAAACAAAAAGATCCAAAAGAACAAGAGCTCGATCTGGCGTCAGCCAAGCAACCACAACTTGAACGAGGTTAGACTTAGTAAGTAAAAACAGATACAATCTTTAAGTTCAATCGTTCGTTATAAACAAAACTGTCCACGACGATGACGATGAATTAGGTAAACTATAATAGTTGTGGCGTCAGCCATCTGAACAACCAACTAGAGTCAGACACTCAAACGTATATAATAAGAAGTCACAATCTTTGAGTTTAATCTTCTGTTACAAATAGTTCTGGGGGCATAAAATGCCCAATCATCCATATGCATTGCAACGGGACAGCAAACATGATCTAAAAGGATTACAGCCCGGACCAAAGCACAACCAAACAAGCGGAGCGCGCCTACTCGTGCGAAGCGCATGAGGTGTCCTATAGTGTGTGATTGCACTTAACCCAACGAACGTACGACTGACGCTGACACTTGATTAGTTTGATTTGGTTGTCATAGCGCGTCTCCCGAAGAAGACATGTCTGCTTGAGCCTGTGCGACAAGTGGGAGCTATCCAAGTCTTCGCGAGTGCTTCTTGGCTTGGCGATCAGAGCAGAGCTAGTAACGTCGTCGGCTTGCAGACGTTCCGTAGTCGTGGGACTCGACATTATTAATATTTTTTTTGTTGCAGCAGCACATCGTGAACCATGGATTGGTGGAAACGCTCATGCGCCTGCTTGCGCTACCGCTTCATAAGTCGCTCACCCCCTTCTCTCTCTTCTTTTTTCTCTCCTCTCCATTGATTTGCGCCGGCTCAGTGCATCCCAGTATACCTGCTCTTTCATATGGATGTACCTTTCTCGGCTCCTAACCTGCATCAACCATTCAACCGGGAGCAGAAGATGCTCGAAATAAAATATGTAGTGTTTTGCCACGCACCACACTCCAGGTGATGGGCTGAAATCATGAAGTACCATATAATACAATATCGTGCCGGCTCATCAGATTCAGATATGCTACTCTGTTCGAAACGTCGAACGTTGACATATATTGTAAAGTTTATTGAAGTACCATATCAAATACAATTTTGTGCCGGCTCATCAGATTCAGGTATGCTACTCTGTTTGAACGTTGACATGTACTGTAAAGTTTATGAGATGACGTTTTGACTAATAATTCATATAAAAATAAGATATTTCAAATAAAATGTAAAAAATAATTTTGATGATGAAGTAACAGCTTTTGCAGTACTGTCTGGCTGTGCTTTTTTTTTTAAGCTTTTCATCAAGAAGAAGATAAATACATTAATACAATAACAAGAGAGTCCCCAAAATACATAGTTACAAGAACGATCACTCAAAGAAGAACAACAAGAACTCAAACATAGACGCACAACAACATCACCTTCCTCTGAAGCGACATGGGAGAGTGAGACCACCAAGGAAGCGATGCTGACACTACCATAGTCCGTCCACCCGCGAAGTAGTTCAAGTTTTCTCACCTCGTTGAGTTCATCCACCCAGACAACAGGTTCACGTTGAATATCTTTATAAGATTCCACGTACTTTTATATAAAGTTTGATCTCATGTATTTTCAAACCATCGGTATACACTAATATCAGTCCACCATTTCTATTCGGTGGAGATGCGTAAGACACCGCAAGATTGTTGCGTGCCTTTCCCGGCCATGGATACAAGATCCCTCCAGGATTTACATATATGTAATCCTGAGAGTGCTCGGTAGCACTTGCTGCGGCTGCAGCTGCCGCACACACACTCAGGGCAAAAGCAAGCTAGTTGCGGGCCGCAGCCGAACGGCTTGAGCTGCTTAGGATGGACAGCCGCTGGCATGTATTTACATCGTTTCTACTTGGTGGAGATGCGTAAGCCAGACCGCAATATTATTACGTTCCTTTCCTGGCCATCCACAGAAGATCCTCCAAGAATATTTATGTAATTCTAGGGCCCCGTTCGTCTGCTTGTAAACGGCTGGGTTGGTGGCTGGGCTGAATTGGCTGATAAGCCCAGCCATTTGGCAGTCCAGCCCAGCCGAATAGCTGAGCCAGCCATGGCTGAAAGCCTCAAAGGGGCGGTCGCTGTCGCTCGTCCCTTTCCGGTCGCTCCTTCCAGACCGTTCGCTAGGGTTCAGGCTTGGGGATCTTGGGGTATCTATTGTTGTTTGGCCTGCACGTTGATGCACGAAAGAGCATGTCATGAAGAAGCTTCCGTACATGAAGTGAAGATTGAAATGTGTAGTATCTTTGTTGTTTGGTTACCATTTACCATATTTATGTAATTGGATATGCTAGCAGTTGGACAATTTAGGTACTAGTATTATATTGGTATGTCGTATGCTTGTGTGGCATGAAATGGTAGTTGCTTTTTTATCTTTTCAAAAAAAATAAAATATATCCAGCCGGTTTTCAATGGGCTGTGGCTGGGGGCTGGTGGGGCTGCGGCTGATTCAGCTCCAGCGGCTTGTTCAGCTGATTCCAGCAGCTGCACCAGCTGCTGATCAGCCCAGCCACCAGCCCAGCCGTTACAAGCAGCCGAACAGGCCGTAGTTTTCTTCACATGCACCCCTGCAGTGTGGTTCCACCTAATAGTTCGTGGGTCTCTCCTAAACCATAGGCAGGTCCCACGTGGGTCCCACACGGGGCCGCCCACAACTTGTGAAAATTAGAAGATCTATTGGTGGGTCCCATGGTAGAGTTGTATTTTTTGATAAATTTTAAATCCTACAATTGTATTCTTTTATGGATGCAGGGATTACATATAAGTATTTCTATATAATTAAAATTTGACCTATGTGGCATGTATTTTGGATTATCGGTATACACGGATTTTTTTTAGACGAATCAGTATACACATATACCCTTCCACCGTTTTTTTAGCACAACCGTTTTCTACTTGTTTTTTGAAGGAACCGTTTTCTACTTGTTTTTTTAGAAACTACCGTTTTCTACTTGGTGACCTGGTCGGTTAGCTTTATGGGCTATGGTCACCTGGTCAGTTGGCTTTATGGGCCTTGGTGGGCATTAATAGGCTTTATACTCCCTTCGTCCTAAAAAGAACACTTCTCGAGAAGTCAAACAATTTGAAGTTTAACTAAATTTATGTGTTTCTAAAAAAAACTAAATTTATGTAAAAATTTATTTGTGATATAAAATAAGTATCATTAGATTAGTTATAAAATATATTTTTATAATTAACTTATTTTGAAACACAAATACTAATATTATTTAATATAATTGACTCACACAATTACCTTAGTTGCAATTTTTTTTAACAGAGGGAGTAACGAGTATTGCTTATACACACCTTTCGAGTTGTGGGGTGTAGCCTCTGATTATACTTGGCATCCCTACCCCTGCAACACAATAGGTTCTCATAGTTTGGTCCTTATAATTGACAGAGTCACGACTACGGAGTAGATGCAAAATGAGACTCTAATATGATGGTAGTATGGCGCGGCAGTGGGAACCACCGGAGATGTGGTGTGATGGTGAGGCGGAGCATAATAGAAGCTCTGAAGAGAAAAATCAAAGAAAAAAAAAACGATGAAACAAAGAAAAAAAAACTTAGACGGAGGAAGAAACAGTCCTCCAGTCTGATCAAGAACCGGTGGCTAAAAATTCGTGTGGTGCGGTGCGGAGGACGGAAAAAACTTGCTCGGGTGTGTATATATAGTTTTTTTTCAAGGGAGAATAATGAAAAAAAACAAAGGGTAAAACTGGCATAGCACCCACAGATTCCAAATTCCAGTTCCTTCCCAGTCCTCTCTTGCTTTGGTTTCTTCTCCCTCCCTCACCGCTCGACAAATCGCCGCCGCATCTGAGCCTCGAGCGGCAGCCGCCTTCCTCCTCCGGAATCTGTGCCCAGCGGCGCCCAACCTCACACCTCCACATCCTTCCCACCGCCGCCGCCGTTGCCGCTGCAATCCCTTGAAGAACTAGCGGTCCTCGGGCTCTCGCGCCCAGCCGCGCCCGGAGTTCGATGTCCGTTTGCGCCCGATGGATCCGCACCGCCTGACCGGCCCCGCCGCATCCGACGCCGACGAGGTCGACGACTGGGGTAACGCTCATATACCTCTCCGTCCCTTGCCTTGTGGCCCGCTGTCCCCATGTTGTGTTTCTCCCCTGTCTCGGCTTAGTTTCTATATTTACGAATACGATTTAGTTTAAGCTGTGTTTGCGGATCTGTGGACTTCAGGCAAATCAAAATACCATCCGTAGCACAATCTGCAGCAAGAGACATTGAGATTTGTTGTGATGTTAGCCTCAACGTTGAGCGGTTAAATACACGTAGGTTTGTATTGACGTGTTGCTACAAAAAACATATGTATCTGTTACAGTGGATTAAGGGCACCGTTGCTGGAGCCTGGACGGTCAACCTGAATTTGTTCTAGACTATCACACATTTTGCTAGAAGTATGAGAGAGAAAATTATATGGTGGGAAAGTTGTTTTTCGAGCTTTATTATGCTTAGCGAAGAATAGTTAGAACAAAGTTTTCCACCATCATAGATAGCTGAATAACTGCCCTTACTATTTTTAAAAAAGGGTTAATAGTTATTACAGACCAACTGACCAACTACCTGTTCTTCTAGTCTCCTTGAGATAGCAATGAAAATGAATATTCAGTTTTACTAATTGGTCTTTCCATACCTGTTTTATCAAATATAACACAAAAGCTTGCTGGTACAGGATTCTTATCACAGTTGACTTTTGAAATAATTTTTTTTTCCAATCCCTCTGAATCACTGATCAGCAATTTTGATGAAACTGGTCTGTAATGCACTCGACACAAGTAAGACTGAAAAAATATAGAAATGAAGTTATGGAATGACAAGATGCAGATTTCACATTGCATCTCTATTGAACTACTCAAAACTCAACCTAACTTATTAAAACTCCTTGAGTCGCTCTTCAAAGGTATATATTTATACATATCACTATATCAAACAGAAAAAAGTAAGTAGATAGTGTTCCTGCAGCACCAAGTCTTGTTTTTCTTTGTTTATTATCTATTCAAGCCAAGCTTGTGATTGTCCAAAAAGGCCCACAGATTTTGTATTAACATCAATCAAGTTCCAATGGTCCTCACGTTCTAATGATACTGTGTAAAAAAACTGAAAGTTTCATGTCTCAAGTGATCTTCCATTTTTTAAGCTGTTTGAACATCTGAAATGACCAAATTATTTATACAGTGCAGATTTTCTTTCCCAGATTTTGCTGCTCACCTGTGTACTGCCTTTTGATTTTATGTAAGATTTGCTCTGCTTGACAGGTTAGACATTTGTATTTTGTCCATTTTTTAATGTTTTTGCAATCATTAATGCTTGACAGGTGCATTAGAACCTTGGTGACATGATGTGCGTTAGTATGTGGTTATTGAGTCATGATCTACATGACCTAGGTGTTGAGGTGGCCAAATAACCACAGCTGTTCCTTACCTTACCTTTGTATGGCGGTATATGGGTAAAGTAACATTGTGACCTCTAAATTGCCAAGCTGAGTACTGTTTTGGGATTTTTGTGAATGTGCACAGGGGAGGGGGAAGGGCTGTGTAAAAGGAATATTTATGAAATTTTGTGTAACGTTCCTGATCCATGTCCTTAGGGCAGAGTGTGGTCAAGCATTAATGATTGCAAAAAAAGTTCTGTGGTTCAAAGAATGGTTAATGTGCTTTGGTACCTGTCTTTGATGTTGCTTTCCAGTGTGGCTCAGCTGTAAAAACAGTTTGCCATAGGGGATGTAGGTTTGTTGCGTGTGCAGAGGGCACGTCACATCTCCAATGGCAGCTGGCATGACATCCTGGAGGGCTGGAAGTGCTTGGATTCTTTCTGGTGATCAGTGAAGTTGGATTTTTTCAAAAGGGTTTATAGTTATTACAGACCAACTACCTGTTCTTTTAGTCCCCTTGAGATAGCAATGACAATGAATATTCAATTTTACTAATTGGTCTTTCCATACCTGTTTTATAATATATATAACACAAAACTTGCTTGCACTGTTGTACATGATTCTTATCACAGTTGACTTTTGAAACGAAAAAAAACAGTCCCTCTGAATCACTAATCAGCAATTTTGATGGAACTGTTCTGTAATGCACTCGACACAAGTAAGACTGAAAAAATATAGAAATGAAGTTATGGAATGACAATATGCTGATTTGGCATTGCATCTCTATTGAACTGCTCAAAACTCAACCTAAGTTACTAACACTCCTTGAGTCGCTCTTCAAAGGTATATGTTTACACCATATCACTATATCAAACAGAAAAAAACAAGTAGATTGTGTTCCTGCAGCACCAAGTCTTGTGTTTCATTGTTTATCTATTCAAGCCAAGCTTGTGATTGTATTAACATAACATCAATCACATTCGAATGATATAATGTGTAAAAAAAAAATGAAAGTTTCATTTGTATCAAGCGATCTTCCATTTTTTTTAAGCTGTTTGAACATCTGAAATGACCAAAATATTTATACAGTGCAGATTTTCCTTCCCAGATTTTGCTGCTCACCTGTGTAGTGCCATTTGATATTGTGTAAGATTTGCTCTGCCTGACAGGTTAGACATTCGTATTTTGTGGGTTCAAACAGGGGAAGGTGATTAGGTGCATTAGGACCTTTGTGACATGATGTGCGTTAGTATGTGGTTACTGAGTCATGATCTACATGACCTAGGTGTTGAGGTGGCCAAACAACCACAGCTGTTCCTTACCTTACCTTTGTATGGCGGTATACGGGTGAAGTGTCATTGTGACATCTAAATTGCCAAGCTGGGTACTGTTTGGGGATTTTTCTGAGAAATGTGCACACGGGAGGGATAAGGGCTGGGTAAAAGGAATGTTTATGAAATTTGGTGTAACGTTCCTGATCCATGTCCTTAGGGTTGAGTTTGGTCAAGCATTAATGATTGCAATCTGTGGTTCAAAGAATGGTTAATGTGCTTTGGTACCTGTCTTTGTCTCTTTGATGTTGCCTTCTGATGTGGCTCAGCTGTAAAAAACAGTTTGTGCCATAGGGAGTAGATTTGTTGCGTGTGCAGAGGGTACGTAACATCTCCAATGGCAGCTGGCATGACATCCTGGAGGGCTGGAAGTACTAAGATTCTTTCTTGTGATTAGTGAAGTTAGGTTCTGTTACTCTTACGTTGTGTTTTATTTCTTTGCACACTGTCTTGGCCCACATTAATGGTTTGGTTCGTCAAACTGGCAAACCGGATTGGACTGGTTCATGGATCATGGGTGATAGAGTTGACATGTGGGTGTTAGTACTTAGACATTGATGTGCTGGTCCAGTAAGTCGGATGATAGGCCAAATAAGTCCCGCTTTATGTGTCCTTTGTTTGCAGCCTCAATGGGTCTGTGGCCCCGAGGGCCTATGCAGGGATGATAATGAGGAAATTAGAAAGTTATTTTAGAGGATATTTGAGTTAACTATGCTCTATAAGTATGCTTCACTTTCTGATTTCTGTGTCTCCTATTCCCATGAGCTTTTGTTGTTCCCAATTCTCTTTTTAGTCTGATATACTTGCTAGACCTGTTTTAGTTTGATACGATGTGCCTCTGCTGATTTGATTATGTGGGCACTTTGAGTTTGAGTGCACTTTGAGTACCGTATCATTCAGTTTTGTCTGTTTAGATGCTTCTGCACTCTATGTTTGTGTTTGTGCTTTATCCATCCTGTTTGACCAAATGTGATTTTAGACAATAATGGGAAAATGATACTGACTTTATTCTTTTCCTAGGACTGGGTGTCTAAAAAAAACATTCTCAAATGCTACTGTTTTATGTCACAGATAATGATGACTTTGTGATCCCAAGCTTGAGTGTTGAAGAATCTGATCTTGGTGACTGGGAAGCTTCACGGGTTTCTGATCCTCAACCACCTCCAAAGGTCCTTTTTTTTCTAGTTCTAATCATTTCATTATCCCGAGTCCCTTTATAAAAGCAAAACACCAGGGTATCTTCATTTTTTTGTGCCACGAATGAAGGCCAACTAGCTGTAAAATGGTACGGATACACTCTGACTGTGTTTTAAGAAACATGCCTGCCCTGAAATAGGGGAGGAGATTTGCATTTGCATCTCACAGGACTGGACAGCTATCTCGCACTGGCTGGTTAACATGGTTGATGATCATTGTCCATGCGCTCTATCTTTGCTGTTGCTAACTTTGCAGTGATGCTTACAGCCCACCAAGGACACGGAGAGCATCTATCTCGGACCACACGGTGCACCGCCATCTCGAGGGAAGAAGCCAGAGGACACTTCGGCTACAACTGGGTACCGCGACAAGAACAGCAAAGGGAGGGAAGCAGGTGAGCAAAAGGCGCTTGGAAGTGGCCGGAACAACAGAGGAGGAAACGCTGGAGACTTCCATCGCCACAATGGTGCCAACCATGGCAAGGACCCCTTCAAGAGAGCTGGCTGACCTCATCTCTCGTTCCCAGTGATAGTACTTCCGTTATCTCTTTCCAGTGGCTTGGCTGAGTGAAAGCCTGGTGATTTATCCGTGTACTGGGGAAAAAAAAACGTTGCCCTATTACCTCGTTGCTGCAGGTATTACTGATCCGTGGAAATGTACTATCAGTATGCTGTTCCGGAACAGTTTGTTTGCTTGGAGTGGAAACTGTGTGTTGCTATGTCACTGTTTCCTGTGATCTGTGCCGTTCCATTAACTGTTGTGGTTATTGTTGAATGTTGATCGGGGGTTAGGTTAGCTAGGCCTCTGCTGGGACACAGGTGGTTGAGACGTTGCTTCGCGGATCTGTGTCCACTGCCTCTGCCAACGCGTATGATTGCTGTGGTCTCTGGTCCAAGCGGGGTGCATCCATGGGTGTGAGGTGTGCGTCGTCATCGCGTCGCACCCTGTGACTGTTGTCGGCTCTTGTGATCATGTCGACTATGATGGTTACGGCCCTATATGGGCTGCATGGTGCGTGAATATGCTCTGGGGCGTCGTGACAAAGGAATCGAAAGCTGATGTTAGGTTTCGTGTGGAGCCCCAGCTCGAAGCTTCCCAGCGTACTACTTTCTGCATCTGTTCTCTCTGTCCGTAAAGTTTCCCCCGGAACCTTTGTTGCTCTGCATCCGCGCGACGGGCACCTTTGTGCACGGAGTCTTTTGGAAGCGAAAGACGGCCGGGCGGGAATCCTGATCTGAAATTTGCAGCCTTCCGGGCTATATATCTTATGGTCCCAGCCGAGGCTTGGCATGTGCTGCTGGCCAAGCACGAAGCACCATATCGGTGCGGACGCATCTAGCTAGTCCACCCACCCTGGGAGACGGAAGAGAAGATACGGTCAGGTCAGAGTGTGTCTGACTGAGATTTTAGTTGATACCAGAGGATTGATGTAGCATTACAATGGCATTAGCTAGACGTTGCTCTTTGGGAGGATATTGCTAATGCTAACTACTCCTATGATCCTATATCCAGCAATCTAATCGGTGGGAGCACAACAAGCTTTGCGCTTTCTAGGGCTTGTCGGTGGCTGCGTGGGTCCAGATCGAGCTCCCTTCGGTCCTGCAGTCGAGAGCGAAGGCACACCAGCACATCACGTCAGGATCATTGATTAATCGGTCGGCAATCATGGGTGCGTGCGTGACACTTGTATGAGTACGCAGAATGGTGGTAAAAATTGGTAATCCTAGCAGTATACTATCAGTGCCCACCAGGCCACCAAGCTACTAGTAACGGATAGCCGGATGGCGCCGATGCCAACGACCCCACGACGCACCCCCATCTGCTCGACTGCTCCGCTCCCCCACGCGAAAGCTACGTGAGTACGTGACTCTCGCTTTCCTGCTCGTCGCCGTCCATCTCCACACGGTTACTAGTTCCAGTCTTCTAGTAGATCACTTTCCTGGTAGCTTTAGTCGTAGTATAGCTCTGTAGGAGAAGATAACAGCAATCTTTTAAAAAAAAATCTTTGGAAAAAACTAAAAAAAAATGGGCGGGGAGCCTAACCACGCAGTTCGTTGCACGTTGCTATGCTTTAGCTAGCTCTCTAGTGGCCGACGTCAGTGCCAACTCCACTAGCCCCGGCCCATGACCCAGGGGCCAGGCGGGTGTATTTGCTCCACAAAGCTGCGTCGCATTGCCTAATTCCCGGGGTACTGGGATTAGCGGCGCGGCCTAATTCACACACCGTGGGGTACCTTGCATGATTTGTTAACTATAGAAAGAGTTTATGATTCTCTCTTCTGGGAGTGTGTCCACTTTGCTAGATATATAGCCTCCTCCTTTTGGTTAACTTAATCCACTCTGCATGCTAATGTGCTCCCAAGTCCCAAGAGAGTGATCGAGTTGGTGTGTTGCATTTGCAGCTCAACAAAAACTCAGCTTTCATTCCGCTAATTCTGGGTGCCCACAACCCGCTTTGATAAGTGAACGTGTGTACGCAAAACTTTCCCCCCGTTTTTCACGCAAAAGAATACTATTTTTTAACCTTTTTTCAATAAAAGAAAATAAATCTTACCGCTGTACATAAGCAGCATCCGGAACCAGCTCGTGTGAATGACTGAATGGTGTTGTACTTTACTCCCTTCGGGTTGGTAAAGGAAGACGTTTAGGATATTGACACGGTCTCCAAAACACAACTTGACTAATACTTTTTAGTATAAAATATTTGTAAAATATTTTTTAAAAGTACTTTTCTGAAACTATATTTCAATACAAATCTACTCATATTATTTTTATATTTCTAAAATTAATACTTAAATAATTATTTACAGTTAAAATTTATAAAGTTTAACTTAGGACAATCCCAAAACGTCGTACTTACCGGGAGTACTATGTACGAGTGCAAAGGGAGGCGATAGACGGGTGGTATCGTTTAAGGAGGGGCGGGCCCACCTGTCCGCCAACGCTAGCTTGGTGCTTACCACCGAGAGCACTCGAGAGCGTCACGCTTCCAGCCTGCCCCAGCCCCACTGCCCCCCTGCTGCTGCCTCAACAAAAGCGAACCCAAGCTGAGTGCCCAGAGGCTCCACCACCATCCTCCCCCCTTATCTCTTCCACCCCGGGGGTGGCTCCTCCTCTGCACCTGCAACAAAGGTGGCAGAGCCTTCTTCAGGCAGGCATCGATCCATAGCAGCAGCGCAAGGTAAGCAAAGCAGCCTCCTCTCTCTGTCTCCAGCTCTCTCCTTTCTGATTTCAGCGCAAAGGTTAGCCAAGTTCATGTCGCTGGTAGTTTCTTGTCGTCCTAAAACTTTCTGTAACTTTCAAAGACCACGTTTCTTAGGCTCTTTGCCGTAAGGAAGGATGGCTGTGTGCTGCTGAGCTGAGCGTTTCTGCCGTACCATTGCACTAGTTATGCAGAAGGAATTTTGTCTGCTCTTTCAACCATCTATCGAGAGTTCATTTCTTGTTGCTTGCATTTCAACAAAGTTCAAACCTGACCACGCCATGGCCATGGATCTAGCTGTTCCGAGGTCGCTTGGTGTCGGCGTCATGCTAGCTTCCGGAGTGATCATGCATGGCTTTCGAGCGTGCTCCCCTCCCACACTCAAGTAGTAGTACCAAGCGTGAAGTAGACAACAAGCAACGTGCGATTCCTTTCCCTTTTTATGAAATGGGCCAACGACCACTTAACTGTACATCCAGGGATATTTCGGGAAACAGTTCGACTGGTTAAGCTTGCAAGACACTCTGTCCCCAAGCAATTAGCTAGGATGTCATGTTACTGTAATCACTACTAGTACGGGTGCTCTGCTTCTTGGCGAAAAGATTTCTTCAGTTGCCTTCCTTTAATCTTTTACAGCCACATTTTTATGAGATTGAGATCCCAACATTTGTGTTCAGATGTCGACGGTTGTCATGAGAGTGGATCTTGAGTGTGCGAAATGCTACAAGAAGATTAGGAAGGTCCTCTGCAAGGTCCAAGGTGTGTCTTGCACTCTTGCTAACTAAACTCTCTATTCAATTCCAACAAAATTTGTGCAAGCTTGACCAATGATCATCTCACCCTCACTCTGCTTCATCGTCGACAGACAAAGTGAGCATCAGGACCATCACCTACGACGAGAAGAACAACACGGTGATGGTGTCCGGGCCCTTCGACGGCGAGGAGGTCGCCGGACGCCTCACCCACGACGCCGGCAAGGTCATCACCGACATACACTTCACCGGCGCCGGGGGCGTAGGCGGAGGCGTAGTCGGAGGCGGCGGAGGGAAACAGAAGCACGGCGCCGGCGCCGCCGCTGCCAAGGCTCCCAAGCCAGGGAAGGGCAACGGCCACGGCCACGGCCATGGTGGGCACGGTGGTGGGGGCCACGCCGGTGGGCATGGCGGTGGAGGCCACGGGCACGGCGGCGGGGGCGGCAAGCCGGAGAAGAAGCACGTCAAGTTCGACGACTTCGACGACGACCTGGACGACGACGACGACGACGACTTGGACTTCGACTTGGACATGGGCAAGAAGAAGCCGTCGGCCGGCGGGAACGCGCACCACGGGCACGGGCACGGCCACGGCCATGGCCATGGCCACGGCGGCAACGGCAAGCCGAAGATTATCACCACCACCAACAACACCCCCATCGCGGCGCGGCTCGAGGCGCCGCGCACCGGCCCGGCCATGTCGATGGCGGCGGCGGCGCCCGTGCGGATGCCGCAGCAGATGCCGGGCGGGATGATGATGATGCCGCCGCAGCAGCAGCCGCAGGCGCCGACGGCCATGCCGTCCATCTGGCCGACGCCGGCGCCCGAGTGGGGATACAGCACGCAGCCGTACGGCAGCTACAGCGGCCCACCCGCAGGAGGGTACTACGGCGGCGGGGCTCCGGCGTACGGCCACGCTGGGTACGGCGGAGCGCCGTACGGCTACGGCGGCAGGGGGCCTTACGCCGGCGGGCAGCAGTACTACGAGGAAGAGCCCAGCGCCGGGTGCAGCGTCATGTGATGAGCTCGTTATTCCTCGTCTCTCATGGTGTCTCTCTCGCCCATGGCTGGGTAAGTTACTTCCGTTTTCGGAAATATACGAAGATCTCTGCAAGCTCGTGATGTTTGTTCGTTGTAAGCATATATACTAGTATATGTTAGGAGATGTGCTATATTTTTCACTTCCTTTTTTGCGTTACTTCATGTGTTGTGTTGGGTGTGTGTGAATACGTTCTCTTTTTGTATTTTGTTTGTTGTTTTGGAGAGAGTAGAGTGTTCCACAGCAGAGTGAGTACTGAGTAGTGCAAGTGTAGATGAAGCACCCTCTCCATTCTCCACTGTAAAGATGAACAAACGTATGCTCTACGCATGCTACTCCTGCTGTATTTGTTTTCTTCCCTTAATTCTGTATTTATGGTATCATGGAGCAAATATTACCGTGTATAGTGTGCACTTCGTACAACTACTGCTGGTGTAGGATCTTGAAAATTTTGGTATGAGGATCCTCGATTTGGATCGATTACAACGGAAAGGTGTTGGCGCCAACAATGCAAGTGGGTCTGACCAGCACGCAAGTCCTCCTTCATTCCTAAGAAGTTCAGCATGGAAAAGATATTTCTGAACTTGCTATACCCCATTTTGCCTTTACGAATGGGTTAGAGATGGACGGCCACTCCTATCAACCATGTCATAGCTTGGTCACAGCATATGACTACAAGAGTAGTATGAAAAAGGTTGATGTGATGATCGTGCATACAGCAGCAGCGTTATTCACAAAACGACGTAGTTGTAGTTGAAAACTTAAAATGAAGTTGCTTTATTTAGCCTATGTTGTCTTCCCCCCCCCCCCCCTTTTTATTCAGGATAAACCAAAATTCTATGGTGGACTTCTTATGGCAAACAAAATTACCCTTATTTTATTGTCACACCCTCGGTTCTGCTTTAGCTTCGCCACTGAATACTAGTAGTGGGAGCTACAACACTGACCGGTGATTCCCATATCCATCTACAATTTCTTTCACGGCGGCCTCTTTGCGCTCCTCCTCCGTGCCGTCTGGCAAGCTCCCCTCCCCTTCGTCTCCGGCAGGAAGAGCCCGAAGCACCCGATGGCGAGACCGAACACGCCGAACGACGACCAGAGAAACTATTGGTGTGGGCCGAGCGCGTTCAGCTGTTCTGGGTGGACATATTGGTGTGGGCCGTTTGACTGGTCCGGCCCAAGCCCCACTGATAATTTGGAAGCACAATGCAACAACCCAGCACCAGCGCCTGCCGGACCATCCCCACCGCCGAGTTCCTCACCGACGTCGGGAACAGCTCGGTGGCGTAGATGAGGATGACGTCGAACGCCGTGACCGCCCCCAGGAAGGACGTCACCTCGGCCGCCATCCTCGCCGCCGGTGGGATGGCCACGGCGGCGCACGCGAGGCTGCACGCCCCCGATGCGGCGGTGAGCGCCATCACCGAGACCCTCCTGTTGGCCGTGGCGACGAGGAGCCACGCGAGGGCGGCCGATGGCACCTCGGCCAGCGCGTTGTACGTGGAGGTCAGGTATAGGTTGGATCCCAGGCTGCCGAGGTTGAGCGGCATGCCGAGGTAGACCATCCCCACGCCGAAACTCGCCGCCATGATCGCCGCCAGCCTCCGAAGCGCCCATCGCCTCTCCCACATGTCCTGCAGCGCGGCGAATACGCCCGCTCCTCCGGCCTTGTCCTCCTCGCGCAGCATGCAAGCGTCCAGCATGGAGAAGCTCCTCTCTTCGTCGTCGACGTCGAGCGACATGATCTGGCGCAGCGCGTCGATGGCGTCCTGCTTGCGGCCGCGCACCAGGAGCCACCGTGGCGATTCCTGGACGAGCAAGTAGAGGAGAAGGGAGTAAAAAAGGCAAGGCGCGGAGGTCCAGAGGTACATGGTACGCCACGACGCGTCGCGGAAGGCGTAGGCGAGCGCCGGGAGGGAGAGGAACCCGGCGGCGAAGCACAAGAACCCGGCCACGTTCACCGTGCCGCGACGGCTCCTCCCGACGAGCTCGGTGGAGAGGACCAGCGCGCAGGTGCCCACCATGGACCGGACGAAGCCGGACACCAGCCGAAGCGCGGCGTACGCCCAGACGTTTGGCGCGAGGGCGGTGAGCACGCCGGCGACGGACATGGACACCAGGGACACGAGGAGCATCTTCTTGCGGCCGAGGAGGGAGTCGGCCAGCGTCGCGAGGAGGAAGCCGCCGGCGAGGTTGCCCGCGAAGAAGGACGACGCCGGGAGGGAGGCGAGCAACGGGCCGCCGCAGCTGAGGGCCCACTCGGAGACCACCGACGTGTCGGCCGGCCGGTCCCAAGCCCATGAGCCCGCTGGGAGTGCACACGGCGAGCCCACGACCGGGGAGCACGACGGAGCAGAGCTGTTGCCGGTGGAGGCGGCGGCGAGGCAGTGCCACTGCGGCTGCGCGTCTGTGAAGGCGGAGATGAACACCTGCTGCGCGTCGAAGGCCCAGGCGAAGGTGACCAAGACGGCCTTGAGTAGCTGGAGGGCGCCGGTGCCACCCATGTACACCTCCATCACGTCATCGATGGATTGCAGCTCCTTCGCCGCCGGCTTGGCCTCCCGGCTGCCTGTCAGCAGTGGGGCAGTGGACGCGGTGGCCATTGACATTGTTTGTTGCGAGATGTGATTAGTAGAGCATTTATCTATAAGCCAGGGTGGATCAAGTGGTGCAGGAGATCAACAGGTCTTAGGGCAGTGCTACAACCACCACCTCATGGTGCACATGGAGGTTAGTAAAATTTTGGAAAAAAGTCTATATAACCCCCTCACGTATTGGTAGTGGACTACATAACCCCCTGAACTATAAAACAGGATATTCCACACCCCAAACTTGTCAAAACCGGACGAATAACCCCTAGGTGGTTTTGATTTTTTTTTCCTTTCTATATTTGGGCTGAATCTTTGAAAAATCATAATAAATTATAGAAAAAATCATAAAATAGGAAATTAAATTTCCTTAGACTCCACATGAGTAGATATACAGAGTGAACGTATAATACAAAACACAACAAAAAATTTATACTAGAGTATGTTATAGTATATGATATATCTACTCACAAGATATAGAGGGTTGTATTCGCGAATAGGATGAAATCTGGGCTTATATATGCAAAAACAACTCAGCTGGGCTCTTTTCAAAGGGGTGAGATTTTTCGAGGGGGTGTTTCATAACAAATGGTCGGCACGAAGGACGGTGGGCAGAATTCTGATAAAACTCATGTCCTTTCTTGAAAATCTACCGAATATAGTTGGGGAGGGACGGCGGGTAGTATTTCACTGAAACCCGAGGTGTTTTTTGCAAATCGCTGGTCCAACCTGATCCTAGCCGTCGATCCGTCCGATCCGATGGCCGAGAATCACATGCGACATGGCCCTCTGATTTTGTCGAGCTTGGCTGCGGTTTCGTTTATAGAGATATCTTGACGCTTCAGAATTATTGTCAACAATCTGGACGGGTAGGGGAATCGGTTTGCTAGGGTTAGAATAAGCCATTTATATGAGTTTATATTGGGCTGGGCCGTTTGTTCTATGTGGGCTGCAAAAGGGAAAGTATTTCCTTCTGTATTCACAGGTTGGGTCATCGGACCGGCCTGCGGGCTGAAGTTTCAGCCCGTGACCGACCCAAGTTTCTACACGGGTAACAAAACAGGCCCATGCTCGGCCCATAAATTTTTCAGGTCAGATCGGGTTGGGTTTTTTCGGCCGGGTCGGGCGGCCCATGATCAGGTCGTAGTGGTAGGAAGAGGAGGCAGTGTGGGGCGCCCGATTTCTTTGCGTGCAATTGAAGAACAGCACCTGTCCGGCGCAGGGTTCCCGAACCGTCGGAAACCGGTCCGGTTTGACGGTTCCCGACCAAACCGCCCCGGATCGGTTTTGGTTTGGGGCGGTTTGAACCGGTCTAAATTTGAAATTTTTAAATTTGAATTAAAAAAATGGAAAATATCGAAGAAATTTCTAAAAATACTTCAAGGTATATGTAATCTATTGGTGTAAAAAATTTTAAAATATTTGCTCATTTGATATTTTTTTGCAGGCACTAGAAGTTCAACAAAAAAAGGAAAAGAAAAAAATCGGCTCATTGAACTTCTAATGCACACAAAAAATACTAAATACACTAATATTTGAAAAATTTTGACACCATTAAATTCTACGCACCTTGAAATATTTTTAGAAATTTTTCTTTTATTTTTTTAAATTTTTAGTTAAATTTGAAAACATGACAAATTATGTATTGAGCCAGCTTACCGTCCAATCCGGCCGGCTTACCGCCCAAACCGCTCGGCTTACCGGTCAAACCGGCCGGCTAACCGAAGTAAACCGATGGAAAGGAGAATTTGAATTCAAAATTTGAATTTGTTCGGTTTCCAGCGGTTACCGGTCAAACTGGACCGGCTAGCCGCTACCGCTAGCCAGCGGTTCGAACTACCGGACCGGAAAAAATAACCCTGGTCCGGCGTCCATTTTTCACCCGTGGAACAAATGCAACATCCCTGGGAGATAGGGCGGCGCCAGGAGTGGCGAGAGAGCGGTGCTATTAGCAGTACGCAGCAGAAACAGTGTGGAACGTGTCAAGGACGTAGTCACCCTTGGTTTGCGTCCGACTTTTCAGCCAGTGGCGGAGCTAGGATTTCAGAGTTGGGTATTCCAATCTCTTAAAAAAAAGACTAGTTAAACAGTAGAAAATTTCCAATAGGCCATAAAAGAAAAAACAATAAAAGTATAAGTTGACCATCTTTAAAATATCCATCAAACAATGAAAAAATACAAATCAAACTACATACAAAATTAGAAAGTAGCTCTAATAATTCTTAATTTGTGTTCTGCGTCATGCCCTCCACGAGATGTCGTGTTACGTAGCGTCGGGGGGGGGGGGGGGGATCGCTCACTCATCTCATCGCCGTCGCGCAGGTGGGTTGGGGTGACCCGGCTCGATTCGGGCTTGTCCGATCCGGAACGGTAACGGAAACGCCATGCCAGCGCATGCAGACAAGGATATGGTGTCGAGTCGATGCGGGGCCCTGAGGCCGGAGAAGGGTTGACTCGTCGTGTGGTCGCGGCGAGAAATTTCTGGCTGCAGCCTGCGATGCGCGCGGGGGCGCTGCTTCGTCTGTAATGCAAGGGATGCTTCGTCTTGGTCTCATTCTTAACATAATCACGTGACTGCCTGCCGAGATCAGTAGCTTCAATGTGATTCGAATCGATGTAACCAAAGACGACTTGTATATGACTCCAGGACTACCCAAGAACAAGGTCAAGAGCACAAGATTAGCATACCAAGTGCTACGTAATTTCTTGACACCCTGTACAGGGAAAAAAAAAGGAGGAGAAAACCTAACCAACATCCATGTGAAAATAAAAATATCATTTGCTTTGTCAACTGTCCACACCAAAATGTGGACTTTTTATGATCCTCTCGGATTACCACTAACTCGGTGTGTTGTGCCGACATTTTGTACACGGTCGATCGATCTTGACTGACCCTGCGTCAACCGCGGACGGCGACGGCTGGGTCCTCGATCGGGCTCATCACTACAGCGAACCACAGCGCTGTTCCTAATCGCGGCCTCCTATTGTTCAGTCTACTGAAAGCTGGTCAAAAGATCACCAATTTAACAAACAAAGCTGCTCGATCGATCGATCAACGAGCTTGTCATCAGGTTTGTTTCTGCTCCATCGATCGTTTTTGAACGCTAGCATGTTGTTATCGCTTGCTGGGACCCTGCCCTGACGAGCTGCAGGCTCTCCTGTCGCATCATGCTCCACTGGTTAGCGATGAACTCCTCGATCCTCCTGTCGTCCGCTAGCTCCACCCCCGCCGCCGCCGTCTCCTCCGCCGCGACGCTTGCCTTCCTCCGGTGGCCGGAGACGACGACGAGACGCTCGTACAATTCATCACTGTTGCCACCTGTCGCGCGATCATTGGCAACGGGGAGCTGGTCCGTTGTCATCGGTGCCCTGTCCACGGTCACTATGTCTCTGCTGCTGAACAGAGGTTGCCGTTCCACCTGTCCCGGTTCTTGGGTCACTAGTGCTGACGCGGCGGCTGGCCGAGTGCTCCGCCGCGGCTGATGGCGCTTGACTGCACGCCGTCCGGTCTCGCCGCCGTCCGCGTCCCTGGCGCTCTCCCTCTGCCCCGGCCGCCGCCACAGGACGATGCTCTTGGCGCTGGGCTTTGACGCTGCGGTGATGGAGGCGTCGGTTTCCGTGTCAGGATCAGCTGCTGCGGCGACGACGGTGGCGGTGGCCGGCGGGGCGGCGGCGCGGCGGCGAGCGGGGGTGGCGAGGACGCCGGCGTCCCTGAGGATGAGGAGGAGGATGGCGTGGCAGAGGAGGACCATGTTGGTCCGTGTGGCGAGGCGGAGGATGCCGCGGCCGTCGAGGACGACGAAGCGGTCCAGCGCGGCGAGCACGAGGTCGGCGCCGCGGCGGCGCGTGTGCGGCGGCGGCGGTGGCGGCTGGAGGGCGAGGAGGAGGAGGAGGAGTACCACCGCAGAGAAGGAGAAGAGCAGCGCCGTCGTGGTCCTGGCCTCGGCGCTCGCCATGGACGTCGTCTTGGAGGCAGACGGCAGTGAACAACAAGCCTAGCGGAGAGATCGCCGACCCGAGGTTTGTGTCTTGTTCGTTTGCGCGCGCTGTGGAGGTGGGCGTGGTGGCTTGCGGGGTGGTTGCTGGTTACACTTTATATATATGCGTGGCCGGTGGGTTAAGTGAAGTGGGGAGCTCGGGCTCGGAGTGAACCGTGCGTGGTCCCCCGGCGTGGCCCGGTGCCGGGCCATGGAGCGAAGACTGACCAAGACTTTGACGCCTTCATTGTATATACACTCCCTCCACTCTAGCCAGGTGTGGTGTCCGAGCCGCGTACGATTCCAAAGGTGACCGCGTCCATCACATGGCCGCCGCGTGAACGGTGTTGTTCCGGCGGGCGGGCTCCGAATGCATTCATTTTCGGAGAGAGAGAGAGAGAGAGACTTGGGAAGAGTCTTGGATCGAGTCCACTGCCCGGCGTAGGGTTCACGTCGTCGTCGTCGTCGTCGTACCAAGCAAGAATCGAGCGAGATCCAGTGTACCGGCTGTACATATCGTACCGGTACTCCGTCCTGCAGGCAGCCGGAGTGTGTGTGTGTGTGTGGCAGCGCGGCCTGCCGGACGAGACGACGCCGTCCGCGACGGGTTTGCTGCTTCCACGGCCCCCAGCCAGGCGGGGCCACCATGGAAGGAAGCAAAGGTAATTGCGCGGCGGCGGGCCTAGTCGCGTCGCATCGTCGTGTCAAGCCGTGTCTCCAACGGCCCGGGGGGTGATCATTCTTTGCTTTGCTTTGCTTTACGTTGCTCTGTTGATTAGCAGGACGGCCAAAGTGAGAACGCACGCTCTCTGCTTTTCTTTTCTTTTTTTCCCATCAATACTAAGGCCCACATCGTCACTTGTTAAGTTCCTATCAATCAATCAATGACTAAGATTTCGACAATCACAGGTCTTGCTTACCTCGACTATCTAGCTTCACAGTGGACCCTTCTGTTCCAAAGACTCTTTTTGCGTTGTTCAGTTATCCGGCGCGTGCGCTCAGGCCACCGATGACTTTGGTTTAGTCCAACACTTAGATTTACATATATCCATGTGCTGCCCAGGGGCAAGAAAAAAAAAATACAACAGAAACATCCGCCTCCGGCCTCCGCCAAATCATACAGAAAATGAAAACTGCAAACAGGTTATACCAGAAGCTCGGATCCAATTTTACAAACATTATTAGTCCTTCCACATTTTTTAGAGTTAAAACGGCTTCGAAAATCTGATATTAACTCTCTCCGGGACACGTCTTGATTGTACCTCCAGTCCTCCAAACTTCGCAACACACCAAAGTTGACTGGCAATATTATTCACACTTCTTCTTGCCTTGCATCTGTCCAAGTGAGTGCTCAAAGCACTTGTTCCTGCCCCTCGTTTGGCACTGATCTCCGTGCTGTAGTGAATATTTTTTGAACGAACAGGCACGAGATTGTGCCTATTTCATTGATAAAGAAGAGGTTTACAGAGCCCGACAGAGCCGGGCAGATACAAGTAGGCTACTCTCCGAAGATGAGGGCCGCTAAAGACTTAGCTCCTGCCTGGATCCAGGCGGCAGCCTCGCTCTTGATTGTTGCCATGAGCCCTATGGTGGAGTGCTCCACCCCTCAAAAAACTCACCCATTCCTCTCTTTCCAGATTTCCCAAGTGACTAAAATGGTCAGCGATCTCGTAGCCTTCCTCGGGAGTCCTGGGGTTTTTGTTATGGCCTCCCACCAGTCCTCCACTGCTTGTGTCGATGTCCAATGTTCCGGCCGAATGGACGTCTGATGTAGCCACTCGCTCACTAGACCCCAGATCCGCCTCGTGTACCTGCAATCCGCAATGAGGTGGTGCGCCGTCTCCATTACTTGCCTGCAAAGGGGGCAGGACGGACTGTGGTCCCATCCTCGGGCTGCTAGTCTGTCGGATGCCCACACCCTGTTTTGGAGGATGAGCCACATAAACTGTTTACATTTAGGTGGTGCCCATGTGTCCCAGATAGCTTTCAACCCGGGTTCTTTGGTGCTTCCCAGGAATTGCGCTTTGTATGCTGATGAGGTGGTGTATTGTCCATTCTGCGTTAGTTTCCAAGTTATGCTATCGTCTCGCTGCGCTTCCAGTGTCACGCGTCGAATGAGGCCCCATAGTGTAGCACAATTTTGAAATAGATCAAGAGTGAGACCGTTAGCGAAGTTGATGTCGCGAATCCAGTTGTGGTTGTTTAAAGCGTCTGCTACGCTCCTGTTCTTCCGGGATGAAATGGCGAAGAGTGCGGGGGCTATGTCCTTTGGGCGTTGGCCGTGTAGCCATCCTGCAGTCCAAAAGCATGTCTTCTTTCCGTTGCCAATCCGTATCTCGGTGCAAGCTGCAAAGAGCTGCCGATCTAAGTCATCGCATGGCGGCCGCGTACCAATCCAAGTTTTGTCTGGGGAGACCCATTTGTACCACAGCCACCGTAGTCGAAGGGCCCGTGCAAATCTGTCCAAGTCTAGGATTCCTAGACCACCATTTTCTTTTGGAAGGCAAGTGCGTGTCCAGTTGACCTTGCACTTAGGTCCCGTGATCGCCCCGTTGCCCGCCCAGACGAATCCTTTTCTATTTTTGTCTAGCTCATCGTGCACTTCCTTTGTTGGTCGAAGAACAGTCAGGCAGTAAACAGATTGTGCAGTGAGGACGGTTTTGGCGAGACAGACGCGTCCTTCTTGGTTCAAGTTCCGACCTATCCAGGAGGACATTTTCACTGCTGCTTTGTCCACAATTGGTTGGAAATGGATCCTTTTGAGGCGGCCTGTGGTCAGTGGCAGGCCTAGGTATTTTACCAGGAAGTTTGCACGTTTGACTGGCAGAATGCGCAGAATATTGCAGAGGTCTATGTTGTTACAGCTGATAGGAGTGACGCTGGTTTTTTGAAGGTTCGTGCAGAGCCCTGCTACTTCTCCGAATAGTTCCAGCATTTTTCGGAGATTTTGTGCATCTTTCTCTGTCGGTTTGAGAAAAATTGCCGCATCATCTGCATACATAGAGATGCGTAGCCTAGCTGTTCGTCCGCGCAACTTGCTGAGCAGCCCTTTGGCTGTGGCGACTTCTAGGAGCCGTTGTAAGGGATCGATTGCTAGGACGAAGAGAAGCGGGGACAGTGGGTCTCCTTGGCGTAGGCCGCGGCCGTGTGCGATGGGGTCTAGGGGACAGCCGTTAAGCAGGACACGTGAGGAGGATGAGGCTAGGGACACTGATATCCAGTTGCGCCATCTGGGTGGAAAGCCACGACGCTGCAGGAGGGCAAGAAGGTAGTCCCATCTGACAGAGTCGAAGGCTTTGGAGATATCCAGCTTGAGAAAAAGTGTTGGGGTTCTGCTTCTGTGTAGGCTTCTAGCTGTGTTCCTCACATACAAGAAGTTGTCATGGATGCTCCTACCTTTGATGAAGGCGCTTTGGCAAGCTGAGGTCAGTCTATTCATGAAGGGCTGCAGTCGCAAAGCTAACATTTTGGAGATGATTTTCGCTATGGCATGTATGAGGCTGATTGGACTGTAGTCCGTTATGTATTCAGCCCCTTCCTTCTTTGGGATGAGGACTATGTTTGCTTTGTTCAAAGGATTGAAGTCCGCACATCTGAGGTCGTGGAAGGCGTTTACAGCAGCGACGACGTCGTGCTTAATCATTGGCCAGCATGCTTTGAAGAAGAGGCCAGTGTATCCATCCGGGCCAGGGGCTTTGTCTTGCGGTAGTTGTTTTATAGCGTTTAGAATTTCCTCTTCGGTGAAAGGGGAGTCCAGGGAGGATAAATCTATGGTGGGTAGCTGCAGTCTTTCCCAGTTGAAGTCTTTTGTGTGATGGTCCGGTCGGCTCATTGTTCTTAGGAAGTGGTCGTTAATAATTGGGAGTTTGTCGGTGTGCGTCACTGCCCAGCCTCCATCGTGCTTCAGACGTTGGATGAAGTTTTTCTGGCGTCGGGCATTTGCTCTCAGATGGAAGAACTTGGTGTTTGCGTCTCCTTCTCTGAGGTAGTTAATTCTCGCGCATTGCTTTTTCCTAGCTCTCTCGAGGACCGCCCATCCCATGATTCGGGATTTCAGACGTTTGCGTAGTTCATGCTCCGCCACGGTGAGCTCGCGGTGGTCCTGGGCTTCATCGAATCGCAAAATAACCTCTTGAGCCATGTGAAGTTTTAGCCGTGCGTCTGATATGATGTTCCTGCTCCAGGCCTTAAGCACTCGGCCGGTAGCGAAGAGCTTATGGCCTAGCCGGTGGAACGGCTCGGTGTGGTTTGTAGGCTTATTCCAGACCTCTTGCACCACGTCGAAGAAGTGCGGCAGCTTTATCCAAATGTTTTCAAATCTGAAGGGGGTGGGCCTTCTTGGCCCCTCCTGTTTGCATAACAGTAGAGGGCAGTGGTCTGAGTGTGCAGAGGATAAAGCGTGAACGGTGTGATTTTCGAAATGCAAGTCCCAACTCTGGTTGCAGAAGACACGGTCAAGCCGCACGAGTGTCGGCCAACGGCGTTCATTGCTCCAGGTGTACTTTCTGTTCTATAGGTGAATCTCCTTTAGCTGGCATCGGTTGAGGACTCTACGGAAGTTGCGCATTGTTCGTAGATTGAGGTTGTTGTTGTTCTTATCGTGCGCACGATAAATGAGGTTGAAGTCGCCTAGGACTAACCACCTTGCGTCATCAATGGGTTTGAGGCGACGCAGGTGCCGTAGAAATGTGTCTTTTTCTGGTGCCCGTGAAGGGCCATAAACGGCGGTTAGTTTGAAGGTCGTAGAGGTGTGGCGCAGTGTTGCTGTTGCTGATAAAGAGTAGCGACCCACTTCAGAGTTCTGCAGGTCTATGGACATGCTATTCCACAAAATTAAAATGCCTCCCTTGGTACCTCGCGCTGGCTTATAGAAGAAGTTATCGAATCTGTAGGCTCCCAAAAAAGGGCTAGCGGTCGATCAATTGTTTGGAGTTTCGTTTCTTGCAGGCAAACGACGTGCGCTGTGGTGCTCCTCAGAGTTTCATGCACTGTGAGGCAACGAGCCGACGCATTTAGACCTCGAACATTCCAGGTTAGCACGCTGATGTTGTCACTTGACATAAGAGCTGTGGAGCACTCTTGTGGCCGTGCTTGTGGTGCAAAAGGCCTCAAGGTTAACGAGGTTTGTTCCTTCATAGTTGTAGCTGCCACAGCGGCAGTTTTTGAGGGGTAAATGCAGATGGAGCAGCTGGTTTGTAGTTCGAAGGTCGCAGTCAACAGAACTAGGAGAACTTCTAGCAGCACTAGGAGAGCTTCTAGCCCGAAGGTCGCAGCCAACAAGGCAAAAGAGTACATCAAAGTTACGATACATAGTAATAGAATAGTGGTGAGTGAAGCTTGTCATGAAGTAGCAAAGCACTCGAACTAAGGGTGACGGTGTTTCATGCTGCATCCCCATCCTGGAAGAGATCGTCGATGTCCTCCCCCACGTGGCGCATCAGAGCTTCATTAGTGTTCTCCGCCTGATCATCCTCAAGGTCGAAGATGGTGCTCATGGCGCCAATGATCTTCTCTAGTAATGGCCCGGAGAACATACCGACTAGGGTCTTCAGGATGTCTTCGACCGGAGTGAGATCATCATCTAGCAACCCGAGCTTGCGGCAGAGGTTACGTTGTGCCTTCTCCATTGCCGACAAAGCTGGCTTACCGGCCAGGCGTGTGCTGCGCCTCGGCTTGCTATCATCAGCCGCCTGCTTGAGCCTTGGCTGTCTCGACGACAGGAGCTGCCCAATTTCCGCCTGTGCCATCAGAAGAAAAGGGCATCAATTCCCTCCACCTCGACGTCATCATTGTCGGGGTCGTCGTCGTTGCCGTGAGGGTCGTCGTTGGTGCCGTGAAGACCGTTGTCGTTGAGGGCCGTGGCGATGTTGCACAGGGCCGTGTCGCCTTCTCCCGGCGTTGGCACTAGGGCGCCGTCCGGCTGCATCATCCTTGGCGTGTCTGCCTGCCCGGTGTAGCCATCGTTGCCGCGGGGATCATCGTGGATGCCGTGAAGATCGTCGTTGTTGCCGCGAGGATCGTCGTGGATGCCATGGAGATCGTCGTCGTTGACGAGGAGCGCGATGTTCACCGGGACCGCATCGTTGCCGCCGACAGACAGGTTCGGTAGTCGCTGGACTAGGTTGTTGAGCGCGTCGTTGACGTCCTTCATTGTCGGCGCCGACGCAGCTGGGGGTAGCAGGAGTTGGCCGCGTAGGTTGGTGAAGACATGGGCGACCAGCACCGGGTCGGACCAGGCTTGGTTCCCCGAGCGGACGGGTTGCTTCTCCTTGTTCAGGTCACCTGTCAGCGTGTCGACGAGATCGGAGAACTTGCTGGCGTATAGAGAAGCGGGGCACACAGAGTCAGAAGCAAAAGGAGAGCTCAGCACCTTGTTGGTGGAGTAGATGCTCATTGCGTTGGCGAAGCGTGCTTGAAGATGATCCACATTGTGGCGCCGGTTGGTGGGCGCGCTGTAGTCCCGGCGGGGCAGGGAGCGAGTGCAGTCGCGGCGCAAGGCACCGTTCACCCCCCAGTAGTCGTCGTCGTACTTGCTTCCCCTGCCCGAGCAATTGTAGCCACCCCCGTTGTCGTTGTAGTCGTCGTCATTCCGGAACGTCGACCAGGTAAGCCCTTTCGTTGACGGTCCAGAAGCTGCTGTCGAAGTGCAGCTTCCGCGTGGTGACCGCTGGAATCTTCCCGGTTGTTGCGGTCACGGCGTCCGCCGCGTCCGTTCCGGTCCGTGCCGTTGTTGTCAGCGGCGCCTCCATCTTCGAGGGCATCACGCCCCCTTCGGGCGGCGTCAGCCCCGTGGCCAACGCCGATCCAGCCGCGCGCAGGGTGCACGCGATCGTGGGCACCGTGGCCCGCCTCCGCCGAGGCCGGGGGCTTGGGGAGCCTGATTGGCCCCCGCGCGCATCTCGGGCGGTGATCCGTCGGGGATGTCGTACCTCCATTCGTAGCGCCGACGAACAGGGACGACATTTGCAGGGTCGCCGATTCCATCATCAAGGATTCTTCTCACCTCCGTGTAGTCCTCAAGCAACGGCAGGTGGATGAAGACCTCAAAGCGCACGCCTTGGTGCCAGGAATCCGGCACCGGATCCGTGGAGACGAGCACCTATGAGGAGGCGTCGCGCGGCCTGTGTGTGAAGCCCAGCCATACCTTCTTGGGGATGTCACTTGGGTCAGCCTCCCACGCCTAGAGTTCGATGTGGTGGGTGTCGGCCGGTTGCACGAGATCGGTGACGATGAATTGGAGAGCACACAGCGACCGATGATGCGTTCGACGATGTCAGGCGTCCAGGCATGAGACGGGATGCCGTCCAGGCAGAGTCTGACCCTGTAGAACATGCGGAAAGCAAGAGCATTTGTGAGGCTATACCATGGGCGCAGGCAGATGTCGATTCCTCCTCCGGTGAAGCGCCCGCGTCGTCGAGCCTGCTGCGCCCGATCCGCGTCTTCAAAGCGGATGAGGTACGGTTCCGGCTGGTGGAGTGTGACCGTGACCTCCCCGCGACGGAGGCGCAGCTTGCGGGTGAGGAGCTCGGCGATGTCCCTCGCACCTGCTCCCTGTGGAAGGTGCATAGCCCACGAGACGAGGGCACAAGACTCCCAATCGCGCCCGTCACGAGTCAGGTCGAAGGAGTTCAGGACGAAGACGGTGTCCTCTTCCAGGCGCGTGTGTGGATCACCTACGGCCATGGCCGTCGCGCTTTCTGGATCTGTCTGGTGTGGGGGTGGTGGTGGTGGGGACGGGGGTGGTGGTGGTGGAGGAGGAGGTGGAGGTGGGGGTGGAGGCGGGGGTGGAGGAGGTGTGGTTCGGGCCTGTCGTCGCGGGGGTGCTCGGCCGTTTCTCGATTCCCTGCAGTGGCGTGCTCGGTGTCCCGAACGGCGGCAGAGAATGCAGCGCACGGGGTCGCGGCAGGAGGCAATTCGGTGGTCCCGCGCTAAGCAGTTGAAGTAGCGCCCTTCCGTTGCCTGAATGAAAGCCGAGCGAGCAGAAGTGGGTGGCCGCCATGAATGAGCACGGGAGCGCCGGTCGCTTCCTCCGTCACCTCGGCTGTCCTGGGGCGGCGCACGTCGTCTTGAATGCTTGGACACAACTATGACCCACTCCTGCTTACCCGGCGCAGCAGGGGGAGGTGCCTGTTGACGCGGCACCCATCGGCGCTGCAGGGGAGATCTTGTCGTGGAGGTATGGCGCCGCGTCCTTGACGTGCCCCTGGAGTAACTGCTCTTCTTCTTCGTGCGTCCTTGGTAGGTGGGGGAGCGCAGGGGAGTAGAGCGGAGCCCGGGCGAGGCGTTGACTCCTTGCCTGACGACATCGGCGTAGGTGGCGATAGCAGGACCAGACCTGTGACGCGTAGATCCCGGCAGATCCGCGGTAGGGCGAGCTGGATCCGTCGCAGGGACATGTGGATCTAGCGTCTCCGGGACGAGCTCATCGTCGGGCGTCAGCGGCCCGCCGTTGCTTGGTGGTGGCGGTGGCGTCTCACTGAAGAAGTCGCCCCAAGATCTGTAGCAGCGGGGGCTTCCTGTGCGCTCAGTACGGCAGAGGAGGCGTGGTGCTGAGGGTGTGTCAGCCGGCGCATGGCGCACCGGGGGTTGCTGCTGGGGCGGCGGCAGTGGGGGTGGCGGCGGTGGGGGTGGGGGGTCGGGCATCGGGGGGTAGCAATAGTGCAACATGCTTGTAACAGTTATTCCCCTTCCATCTGCTGTTCCTCTTCGTCCTGTAATCTGCGGCCTCGTGCTTAGTGAATAGATTGTCCTTTTGTACCTATACCAGCACGTGAACTTTAGTGAATTCATTGCAAACCTTAGAATCGAAATTTCCCATTCTCTACACTATAGCTCTTTTACGGTGCCTTATACTGGTTTATACTAGTGCTTGAAAAGGACTAGTATAGAAATATCCAACGGTCAAAATTAATTGCATACTACTAAAAGCTTCACAGTAGTATGAGTAGTATGCATGAGTAGTATGGATAGTATAAGGGTATTATAGGAAAAGAAAAAATAATGTCACAAAAATATATTTTTGAAACTAAAAAATCCACCCATTTACGAAAAATAATTAATACATTTATAATTATTACTAAATTATCCTTAACAATGGATGGTTTGATCTCATCTATACTTCATACTATTGCATAGTAGTATAAGGCACCAAAAAGCTCACACAAAATTTGGCCCTCAACACATCCAGATCTAGCATGTCCATCCATCTCATCATCGTCGCCATCACAAATATAATGTCCTCACTCGCCATCACCAGCGTCGTCGTCGACCTCCTCTGTATCATCATCACCATAATCCTTATATTCATTAGTGTCCTAGTTGGATTGTATAGTTATTTCTGCTTGAACCTAGGTTGTATATGAAGTGTGATCTTCTTATGCCCCTTCGGTTTCCGGACCATTTGATAGATCAGGAGTATTTTTCTGCTTTCTTCCACTGATGGACTGCACTATTGCATCTTTGGGAGTATCCTACTTCTCTTCCAGTACTGTTGCTCGGCTGCAGCACACCTTCTTTGAGGTGATGCACACCCATCATAGTCCCTGCGGAACCTTGCTGCAAAATGTAAAGAAAATATTGCATCGGTACAAAAGAAAACATATCTTTTAAGGAATTAAGCAAATTGTGCTACGGCCATTTAATTAGAAAACTTGACAACTTGACAATAAACATCTATCGCCGGCCTGTTTTAATTTTTTTAGTTGACTTATTTTCCACTAGGGAGATTCTACTAAATAAAGAAAATACATAGCAAATTGCATGCCATCACCTGGTTCTGAAATCGGCAAAACACGCAAACTGAACCTTACTTCAGCTAGTGTGGATCAGTGGGTAAAAGAATTACAAGGACAAGGGGCGTGGTCGATTTGATGGGCTGGATCAGCGACCCATTGGCCATTGGTTCAACCCGCTCCACTGCTCCAGGCCCATCTTCAGGTGAAAAGCGACAACTTAATTAGGTGCAGTTTCTCAAAAAAAAAAAAACTAATTAGGTGCATCGGTGAAGTCATCTGGTATCATGAAAATATGTGACACAAATGAAATGATCCATTATAAAGCGGAGTTTATATTGACCATCGGTATCTAAAGATTAACCAAAAATCCAAAATCCAAAATGGTGAGGTTTCTTATACCATGCTACTCTGAAAGATACTCGAAGCAAGAGGCACGCCAAGACAACCGTATTTTTTAACTTCTACTAGCATAGATACATCACACATATGTGCCTAAACCATCGATGAAGAAAACGAAGCGAAAAGAAATATCTTGAACGATGCATTATCCGTGACCACTACTTGTCACTGGACCACAATCTCCCGACCAACTGTCAGGGTTCACAAAAGCAATCGCCAAGAACATCGAAATCCATTCCTGAAAAGTAAAAAAACCGGTATCCAAATCTACACTGATCCAAGTGAACTAGCTGCAGCGTCCGCAGCCATCGCCTGCTCCATTGATCCGATGGCCGCCACAGCCTTGCACTTCCACCGAGCCGCCTTCCTCTCACCAGCTCACCCGCGCGATGCAGGGGCCAAGTGGCCGCTCCACCATTGCTCACCTCACAGGATCCCTGTGGCAAGAAGAGCATGCTTTCTCAGGGCGAAATCCTTGAATGGGCGCCCACAGATCGGTGCCTCGTTTGGCAACACCAATGGTATCGCCTGCTGCTATGCTACCTACCGTTAGCAACTAGCGATAGCAACTAGCTGGATGTGCATAATGGCTATGCACAAGTAGTTTCTGCAGAGGTGCGAGATGGGAGGCCAGCCGGAGATGGGCCACAGAAGGAGAAGGGAGGGAGCACCGTCAGCATCACCGTCGTCGGCGCCTCCGGCGACCTCGCCAAGAAGAAGATCTTCCCGGCGCTCTTCGCCTTGTTCTACGAGGACTGCCTCCCGGAGGTTTGTGTCGCCCTTTGTTTGTTTTCCATCTGCAACTGTCAGTTCTTCAGTGTGGGGGTCCGGGGTCTGGTGGTTTTCAGTTTCGGTTTAATCCCTGTCGATGCAGCATTTTACAGTGTTCGGTTATGCTCGTAGCAAGATGAGCGACGAAGAGCTCAGGAACTTGATCAGTACGACTCTAACATGTCGAATTGACAAAAGGTATACCCGCATTTATTTACTTGTTCTGCTTCAGATTCTTGCTCTATGAATAGTATGCACGCGTTGGTTTATATAAACTGTAGGATAAGGTTATCTTTTAGTAGTGTTTACCTGATTGGCGAACCAAAATTGAGCAAACCTTAATCTGCACTATGTATGGCTTTGCATAACATAGTTTCGAATCAGGTTTCTTTGAAATCTAGGAATAAAGTTCAGAAAATTAGTACAAGTTTTGCGACTAAAGCAATGGATTGCTATGTCAATTGTTTTAAGCTTGCCAAGCATCCAATCAGAATTGTAATGCAAATTCTGTTTGAGCAAAAAATAGGGAGAACTGCGGCGATAAGATGGGACAGTTCCTTCAGAGATGCTTCTACCAATCTGGGCAGTACAACTCAGAGGAGGGGTTTGCTGAATTAGACAGAAAGCTTAAAGAAAAAGAGGTAATCATAGCATTACTCGAGTTTAGATGTAAAATTCAGCAATCCTTAATTCATTATTCCTTTCTATCATGATTAGCATTCAGCACACGTACGATATTAATAATCTTGTTCTCAAATACTGCACTCTTTTTAAGGTTGTGCAAGATATTTCTATGCCAATGCAAATTAGTCATGCTTCAGAACTCATGGCCACCATATGTGTCTTCAGGCAGGCAAGCTGCCAAACAGGCTATTTTACTTGTCAATCCCTCCAAACATATTCGTCGATGTGGTAAGATCTGCCAGCCGCACAGCATCTTCTTCAAGCGGGTGGACAAGATTTATCGTTGAGAAGCCATTCGGTCGTGATTCGGAGTCCTCAGGGCAGCTCACTCGGTCCTTGAAGAAGTACTTGGCCGAGGAGCAGATATTCAGGTACTTTACATGATAGCACGAACAATTTACCATATATACTCTTATTATCAAGCCATAACACGAAGTGAAGTATTTGCTGCCGAATGTACCCTGCAGGATTGACCATTATTTGGGCAAGGAGCTTGTTGAGAACCTCTCAGTCCTCCGTTTCTCCAACCTCGTGTTTGAACCACTGTGGTCGAGGAACTACATCCGGAACGTGCAGCTCATCTTCTCTGAAGATTTCGGCACCGAGGGTCGAGGCGGGTCTGCAGTATAAACTTCTTCTTGCATACAATGTTCAGTGCAACTTATCAGCCCAAAGATTGAGTGAAAATCGACTGACAATGATGGTCGGATTGGCATGCAGCTACTTCGACAACTACGGGATCATCCGGGACATAATGCAGAACCACCTGGTGCAGATCCTGGCGCTGTTCGCCATGGAGACCCCGGTGAGCCTTGACGCCGAGGACATCCGCAACGAGAAGGTGAAGGTGCTCCGGTCGATGCGTCCTCTGAAGCTGGACGACGTGGTGGTGGGGCAGTACAAGGGCCACACCAGGGCCGGCCGATCCTTCCCCGGCTACGCCGACGACCCCACCGTCCCCAACGGCAGCGTCACCCCAACCTTCGCCGCCGCCGCGCTCTTCATCGACAACGCCCGCTGGGACGGCGTCCCCTTCCTCATGAAAGCCGGCAAGGCCCTGCACACACGGAGGGCGGAGATCCGGGTGCAGTTCCGGCGAGTCCCGGGGAACCTTTACCGGCGGAACATCGGGACGGATCTGGACAAGGCGACCAACGAGCTGGTGCTGAGGGTGCAGCCCGACGAGGCGATCTACCTCAAGATCAACAACAAGGTGCCCGGATTGGGGATGCGGCTGGATCGGAGCAACCTGAACCTGCTCTACTCGGAGAGGTACCGCGGGGAGATCCCCGACGCGTACGAGCGGCTGCTGCTGGACGCCATCGAGGGCGAGCGCCGGCTCTTCATCCGGAGCGACGAGCTCGACGCGGCCTGGGCCATCTTCACGCCCGTGCTCAGGGAGCTCGAGGAGAAGAGGGTGGCGCCAGAGCTCTATCCGTACGGAAGCAGGGGCCCCGTCGGCGCGCACTACCTCGCCGCCAACTACAACGTCAGGTGGGGCGACGTCAACATCGACGACGATGGCTCATTATTCTAGCCAAAGATTTGATCGATCCATTTTGCAGTTGTATGTATGTGCATTCTTTTCTTCTTGTTGGAGATTGATAGAACAAACGAAACTCCTCCCGCAACAAAGATGATCAATAAAGAAGTTCGCTTCAGTTTTTTTATCTCACTCTTTCTTATTTTTCGTTGGACCCGAAGAAAATACAGGATATCAAGAATAGCTGTAAAATTACAGATTGCCAAAATCAAAGAAAAATCATAATAAATAAAATAAATAATGTAGCATTGGAACACTGAGAGTGAACTTTGGAAGAGGCCTTTAACTATGCAAATCTAGAATATTTCCAGAACTTTCTTATATTAGATTATTTTTCCTATATGCTTAGAATATCCTATCAAACTAGCTGAAAAGGAATACATTAGAAGTTTTAATTGAAAAAAAAAAGAATCACACAACATGCATCCACAATAAAGTCGAAAGGAGAAGGATCAAGCCAGTGGCGGACGCAGGGTTTTGGAATTGGGTGTGCAAAAATTTCAAAGGGCAAACCTCCATAGAAGAAAGGGAAAACAAAAATGAATCTGTATAAAAAAAACATCATGATACATAGTCCACTATACTTCACGATATTATAGGAAAGTTATATATCGAGGTTGAAAAGGCATTAATTCTATTTTGTCCCGTTCCTATCAACCCCAGCTTTGTCCTGGTAATTTCAGTTTGTGAACTTTGGTACTGAAGATTGGGGAATTTTCATATTATATATTTTTCATTGGCGTGTGCATAATTAAACTGGCAATTGGTACTGGGTAGTAAGTGTTTATTTACCAGCTAACACGAGCAACACGAGCATAGCTAACGAAATTTGAATAAAGACGGGAAGAGGTGGTCATCACGAACACCAGGACAGAAAACATTATGTAGATGAGATGATGATGTCCTTCCTCTACACTCATAAAGTATTAAGAGTTTAAGATTCCACAAGAGAGTTGTGCGCTTCATTTGGAGCACTCACAAAGTATGAAGAGTTTAAGACTCCACAAGAGAGTTCAGCGCTTCATTTTAAGCTTCAGTCGGCTGGCCAACGAGCACCCGCGTATAGTCTTTCCATTATAGCTTTTGCCACAACCTGCACCGATGTTGGCCCTCACCCCGGTGCTCGAATTAGCGCAGCGCGGTGCCGGCTGCCTGATGAAGTGGGAGCCGGCGCGGTGCATGTTGTTGCATGGGAGAAAGGGGCTATTCGGTGTGCTTCACTCAAATCTACATGGTAGGACCCAACTATCAATGTGTACATGAATTAAATATAGTAGCTGCTAGTGTTTTCCAAAATTTATTGGGTATACATCTGTACACCCATGTCCTTATACTGCGCCCGCTCCTGGATCAAGCAATCCAAATATCCTACATATAGAAAATACCTGCAAAGAAGAAGGATAAGAAGCACGGAGAAGCCTAAGGGCTTGTTCGGTTCCATCGGATTTAATCCGGGCCGGGAACGATAGATATAACAAGAAATTTATGATAGGTACATCTAAAGACCGGGATTTTTTCCGGTCAGAAACTAATTTACTCATGATGGATACAACAAGAGACCCGGAATGATTCCCCACCTCTTGACTAGTGGATTGGTTTCCGGTCTTTTGGTGCCACTATCATGAGCAAATTAGCTCTTGACCCGGAATGAATCATTGCCTCTTATTGTATCTCTCATAAATTTCTTGTTATATTTATCACTCTTGGCCCGGATTGAATCCGATGGAACCGAACAAGTCCTAAATGCCTCTTTCACACAGCTCCTAGAAACAGGTTCTCAGCTGAATCCAGGATGAACTCTGTCAAACAATTTCTTGCTGCGAAGTGATTCAAGGCTGATTCTGTAAAGTGATTATCTGAAATAAACTAAAAGAGCTACAAGCAGAAAAAGAATAGCTTCTCCTGATTCTGTTCTCACTGAGTAGCACTTCATACTTCGATATTTAACTTAAGAGAATGGTGAAGAATCACTTTGAGGCTCTAAATCACTCTTATCATATAATATTTCTTATAGCGAATCAGAATTGAAAAGGGTTATATCAAAGAGGTCCTAAACTGCTGACAATTCGGGTGTCATGAATCTCTGAATTCTTGGGACTAAAGATCTGATCGAGCAGGCCCCATTTACCTGGTGGCCACCAAATTGATTTAGCATTTTGGCCTGATTGGTTAACTGTAAAAAAAATTTCCAAGCCAAAATGGTGCAAGCCAAAATCTTGGTATGAAAAATTTGTTAGCGCAACTTGGGTCAGAATTTTATAATAGCAAGTGATTAAGTGTCAAAATATAATAGACAAAATTATAGCGCCGAATAACTTGCCAAATACAAATGGTAATGTCTATCATTTATGTAAGCACATATGTGAAAATTTGATTGGGTGTCGAAATTTAAATGAGCTTCATTTTATTCAGGAGCTTTGAACAAATAACTTTAAATTAAACCAAATAAATACAAAAAATTTATGAGTTTGCTTGCCACAAGCTACCATGACCAGCATTTAAGCAATCCTATGTTTTCCTAGTTCGGCGGTATGGGTTCAATTGTCTCTTTTTCCACCCAAGCTTAAGTAATCCCAGCATTTGTAGTAGTTATCCACCGCCGCTCAAGCTCTGCAGTCAATTCGGTCGCCAAAACCACACTGCACGGGGCATCCCTCCCCTCTTTTTGGAGATATCGCCCTCGCCCGCTGAGCGCTGACCAAACGGAAGGGGAGCTACCGCGGCGGCGGCCCGGCGCGGCGCCATGGCAGACGGCGTGCGCGCCGGCACCGATGAGAGTCGATCCAAGGTGAGCTTACACGCGCGCTGCTGTGCCTTCCCTTCGACCGACGCCTGAATCCTGAGCTAAAATGGGCCTCTCTCCTGCTTGTGCCTGGGCGCAGCCATCCCGGATCGGGATGCCAAATGGGGGGAGAAGCTTGTCTTCTTCTTTTTCGTTCACTTGTGTGCCTGCGAGGCTGCGACCCCTCGTGGGATTAGCTTGCTTTTCCTCCTTAACCCACGGTTAGAGCAAGATTCTGGCTGCTGGCTGCCTGTGCGCATGTGCCTGTGTGGGTTCGGTGAAACCACGAATTGAACTTTTTGTGGCGTGGGCTTCTTCAGAAATTAAGCTCTAAACTGATGCTTGTTTTGTTTACTTTGGCGTTTGTGTAGGTGGCTTCAGAAACTAAGTTGATTAAGCAGCCCACTTGGGTCTTCGTTGAGAAAGAATCGGTAGGTTTTGGTCCTTGATGGTACATACTATAAACGTGCATTAGCCAAACGGGCAGATTTATCCAATGGGAGAGGTATCATGCCAAATTTCCTTGCGGGATTTCCTCTGTTCCCATCAGATTCGACCATTTGTATCGACTGCTCAGTTCCATTGCCTTGGAGGGCCTTGTCACTCACATCTAGTGCTTCTAATTTACTAGTGAATTTGCGTCTAAAAATTAAGGAGTGACAGATAAGTGATCTTCCATGAGGAGGATTAGCCTGTTCTGTTCATCATGCATGTATGTTAATTTTTTGGTCTTATAGACAATGGAAACTTCACTGCATCACTGAAACAAGGTTCTGGCATCTGCACAGGCGCACACAGCAGGTTAATTTCTTGGTCTTTTAGACAAAGGAAACTTTCCATCACTGAAACAAGGTCCCAGGATCTCCCGCTGAGTAGGGTGCATGCAGCAATGCTCATTGCTTGGTAGCTGCTAGGTGCTGCTGGTACATTGGTGCTGCTTTCTGCACTTGTTTAAGCACTGATACTGATAGATTGTCTGGATGGTTCGCACTAGCATGATAAAACAGATATTCAAGCTTTGAATTAGATAGCTATTTTTTTTGTTATTATAGTGCTGAATCCAATCTATGAACAGAGTATGCAATATGTCTGTTTGCCACATGTAAGTAAAGTATTCACTTAACCTGGGTGATTGTGGATTGTGTCTTCAAACTTCAGAAATAACTCCTAATTTGGTTTAGCCATTACCAGGTAAATGACTTGAGAGAGCAAATTATCCGACTCACTGGGCATGCTTGTCATGAAGAAGAGGTACATTGTCATTTGGAAGCATCTTGGTATATTCAATCAATGTTTTTTTTTTCTTTCTTGTTATTCTGTTGCAGCTTTTTTGATACTGTCCGTGTTATTGATCTAATAACAGGAAATATTACGAGCAGATCTACTGGAGAAGCTCAACAGATGTAAAAGGGATACACTGATTGAACTCTGCCGTTCATTTAATATCATTGGCTCAAGAGCTAACAGGAAGGTTGGTCCAGCTAGTTGCATATGCATGAAATTTCTGTTATTATCTGCCACATATGCACATTGGAAGAGACCTCTGTCTCTTTTACAGGAGGAGCTGGCTTCGTTTCTGATGGATTTTGTGATGGACCACTGTTCTGGCATTGACGGCACATACTCTGATAAGGTCCTAAACTTCAAGTTACCTAGGTCATATCATTTTATTAAACATTTTTTTCTAGAAATGATAGCAGACGTTGTCATTTTTTTCCTTCATACTGCTAACCTACAGCCCTATTGTCACTGGCACACTAATTCCTTTTTCATGTCATAACGATTGCAGAAAATGAAGAAAAGAAGGCGTATGAAAGAAGAAGAAAGTTTGTCCAGTGGTAAACCATCAAAGGTATGTTGTCTTAACACTTTCTTGTTGGAATTATGCTTTTATGCTTCCAGGCTGTTTATAGCATCACCAAAGTGGCAAAGTTCCTTTTAAAGATATTATTAATTTTATTGTTAGGGTTTAATCTGGGGTGTATTGTGCAAGTGCTTTCAGGTTTTATCCTTTCCATAATTTACTTTCACTTTATTTATTTCTTAATTTTCAAACTAACGCAGAAAAAGAAACAAGAAGGTGAAGAGGAAGCAGAAGGCAGAAATGGTCTGGAGGATAGAGCAAAATATTATGACTGTGATTTGATGGATACCAGATATATATTCAATTATAATAATAAAGGAAAAATCCCTAATGAAGAAACCAACCTCGCGCCTTCTGAGAGGATAAATGGCTGTGTGTCAGAGAATTTCGATGGAATATCTCTCAGTGAAGTGCCAATTCCTACAGATGAACAAGCAATGATTGCCACACCATATAAAAAGTTGGTAGCAACTGCTGACGGTGGTAGTAATGACGTGAAGGCTTTTAAAAATAAGAAGTCTTTAATTGCACAGAAAAAAGGAACTCCTAATAAGGAAAATCGCAAAGTCAAATCTTGTGGTATGCTTCTGGATGATTTTCTGTGACTAATGCACATGTTCTGTTTTATATGCATGTGTATAAAACAATTAAAACAAAGATAGTTTTGTATTTTTGTTCAATGTTTAGGAATACACCGTGAGTATTATTTGCTTGGACTGGTTTTAATTATTTTTATGTCATTATGGCTGGAATATATACCTTTTATAAGTAACTTTACGATGTAGTGGTGCAACTGATCATCTCATATTGTGCCATTAACAGTCCTGTAGTAAATTATCTTTTTTACAATCTGTACTAGAGATGTCCTTCCAAAGTTGGAAAAAAAATGCCTTAAACTCGGAAGAATCCACAAAAGACTCTTTAAATAGTAATTATTACATAGAGAATATGTACACTAGCCGTGATGACACCTAGTTCCTATTTTGCAAACCTTATATCCTTTTCATTATAGGTAAACAGGAGTCTAAAGGAGACACACAACCACAAAAGCAGGCAATGAAACCAAGTAAGGATGAGCTGAGAAAAGCTGTCTTTCTTATCTTGGATACTGCAAATTTTGCCACGGTGAGATACACTACGCCACTTATCTTCAAAATGTTCCTGTTAGTGTTATCGTTGGTTATACTAAGATACAGTGGTTGTTTTGTGATATTCCTCCTGTAATTTACATATCTGTATTTTGTTTCTTTTCACCAATTTCAGATGACCTTTGGAGATGTTGTAAAAGAAGTTGGTATGTCTTTCCTTCCTTTTCAGATGCATTCTATATCTGATGCTTCAGACATGCCTGATCATTATTTTATCTTGAAGGCATCTATGAAGCTGAACATTCTTTGCTTTTTAGCTGGTGGAGCTTTCTGACTGGATTTCATATGTACAGATAAATACTTTGGAATGGATCTGTTTGAGAGAAAGCCACTAATAAGGTCCTTGATAGAAGAGGAACTCTTTAGGCTAACGGAGGAGGCAGAGAAAAAGGAATTGGAAGAAGAGGAATTAGCAGAAGCAAAGGCTAGAGCTGAGCAAGCTGCCAAGGAAATGGCACAGGTTCGAACAACTGAATCAGATATTGACAGGCGAGGTGTCAATGGCGGGGCTTCTGTGGAGTCTGCTGTTAAGAGAAACAGCAGTGATGCTGCTGAAGGTTCACAAGACCATAAAACAGATGCTGGTACTCCAAATGAAAACATACGTGATGGATTAACGAAAGATGGCAATGGTGAAGAAGCCACACCCATTGCAAACGGTAATAGTGTGATACAAGTTCCAAACAATGGCGGAGTTCAGACCATGAAGAACAGCACTGTTCAAACCCTCGAAAATTCTAAAGATGGCAAGGTTGAAGGGGCTAGCAATGGAGAAAACAATGACACCGAAAGTAGTAGAAATGAAGAAGGCAGGGGTGGGAATGTTGGCAGCAATGCAGAAGTTGTCAATGGCTGTCAAGTTGAAGAGTCTAACTATCATGGAAATGATGACCATGCAGAACACACAGAAGATGGCAAAGCTCGGGAAGCTCACAACAATGGGAACAGCACAAATGTAGAAATCCACGGTGATAAAGACGGCAAAGCAAAAGTACGTATAAATGCAGAACAAAGTCAAGTAGATGCTGGCGGCAATGGTAAAGCTGAAGATGATGAGCACAATACAAACACCAAAGTTGACGTAGATTCTGGCAAGAATGCTGCTGCTGAGAATGCAAAGACCGACAACGGCGTGAAAGGCAACAGCGACGGCGCAGCCATAGGAAGCCCAATGTGATGAGGCGGATGTGGATTGTAAAAGATAAGTTGCTGTCGAGATTCAGCTTGTGCAGGGTTCTTGTATGGCTAGAGGTTACCACGGATGCCCTAACTCTTGTAGGAAAGCCAAGGTCTAACCTTGAAGAATAGTTCGGTTAGTCAGAAATGGCCACCTTGAGCCTGTTCTATGTAAATCCAGTTGGGGACTGTTGTATGATGAATGAGAAGGTTTTCTAATGGGCACGGAAGCAAGAAATTCAGTATGTTTCTGTTAGCAAAGCTCACCTTGTTGTGTGATCATGAGAAGTCATGACGAGTTTTAAACACATCCTTGTGTAAATTAAGCTGTAATTAACAGGAAAAAAGGATCCTGATATGTCTGCAGATGCGCCTGCATCCGCATTTGGGGAGACGGTAACCTCTCTGTGCCTCCTCTCCTGGTCCGAGTCCATCGTCCTACGTGGCAGACCGGCCAATTGCGCACCTCACTCACGGAGCTGGCGCCGTCCCACGTGTTCCCGGGCCCACGGCGACGGCGTGGATCGATCCTACGTGGCGCCCATCCACGGAGACGGAATCGCCAGGTGGCACACACTTATCAGCAAACGAACGGCGGGAGCCACACCACGTTCACACCTGGATGCGCTCTTATCCGCGCGATCCAACGGACCCGCCATTCCCCACCATTCCTCTACCGGAGCTTCAAATCTCTCGAGCTCGCAAACCCTCGACAACATTTTTTTTCCCTCCTTTTCGTTGGCTTCACTTCACAGTTTCTGTTCTGTTCTTGCATCGATACAGCAGTACAGAGGTGTGTGGCTGTTCATGCTTGGATTCATCGCGTCAGCATCGGCTGCCTCGCCGGCGTTGGTGTTCTTGAATTGAGAGGCAGAGGAGGATCGCCGGAGGGGGGGATGCCGGACTCGGACAACGACTCCGGCGGGCCGAGCAACGCCGGCGGCGAGCTGTCGTCGCCGCGGGAGCAGGACAGGTTCCTGCCGATCGCGAACGTGAGCCGGATCATGAAGAAGGCGCTCCCCGCGAACGCCAAGATCAGCAAGGACGCCAAGGAGACGGTGCAGGAGTGCGTGTCGGAGTTCATCTCCTTCATCACCGGCGAGGCCTCCGACAAGTGCCAGCGCGAGAAGCGCAAGACCATCAACGGCGACGACCTGCTCTGGGCCATGACCACGCTCGGCTTCGAGGACTACGTCGACCCGCTCAAGCACTACCTCCACAAGTTCCGCGAGATCGAGGGCGAGAGGGCCGCCGCCTCCTCCTCCTCCACCTCCGGCGTCTCCGCCGCCGCCTCCGCCGACGTGGCGAGGAGCGCCGCCGCCAATGCCGGCGGGTACGCCGGCTACGGCGCGCCCGGCGCCGGCATGATGATGATGATGGGCCAGCCCATGTACGGCTCGCCGCAGCAGCAGCAGCAGCAACCGCCGCCGCAGCCGCCACAGCAGCAGCAGCAACACCACCAGCAGCATCACATGGCAATGGGAGGGAGAGGGGGTTTCGGCCATCAAGGCGGCGGCGGCGGCGGCGGCTCGTCGGGGCTTGGCCGACAAGACGGGGCGTGAATGGCCGGTCATGCTACTGCTTCAATTCACTATGCTGAGTTGCTGATACGAGTCCAGTCCATATTATCTAATTGATGGCAGAAAAAGAAAGTACCTTTGTTCTGCTTGTTGATGTAATTTTACTAATTATTAATCTGAGGCGGCTCCCATTTGAAACGGTGAGTTCTTCCCGTTTCATACGAGAATTGAACTTCGTCTTTTGTATGAATCTTTTTTTTTACCGTCCAAGAGAGTCCCCCAAATGCATGTGCATTTATTCAGACATAGGTGAACCGTGCCTGGTCAAACTGCAACAGGATATTTGTGTTCGGCTACTGCATTGTGCCAAGCTTTGCTTCGTTGTCACTGTCTCACTCGTGTTTGCCGACCGATCCTTGACAACACCAAAAGGAGTGCTGTCTTTTAGTGCCAAATGTGTGCATCATCAATCATCGATCAGCAGTAGAGCTGGTGTGATGTGTCCGACGTATGACTGCTGGGATTAGGAGAGATTTGTTTAGACTAACCTCAACTACACATGTATATATATATGCAAGTTGATTCACACCGCATTTAGGCCCCTCGCTGTCTCGGAGGTTGCAAGTCAGGCTTCCCTTTTGCACTAAAAAAAGGTGTGATTTTGAAAACTGAAAACTAAATTAAAACCATTAGGGACAAAAAACAACAACAACTACGTGTATGTAGTCTATAACATCATTTGTGTTCCCTGTCCCCTAAGGCCTAAACTGTCCTAATTTAATCTACTAACTAATCAGCAAAAACACTGCACTCTACAATGATATACTATGTGTATTGACACTTGACAGGAAAAAATGGAAAAAATAAAATAAAAAATCTTTGTATGTAGAATGATGAACAATAAAAGGAGGCGGCACGGGCCATTGTATGGCCATCTAAAGGTGCTAAAATTCCGATAAACCCTAGAAAATTACTAGCTTTACTATTAGCCGCATGCCTAGCTTCAGCCGAGGCTTCCTGATTGAGGTCTGATCCATGATATCTGACTGTCTCTATCATTTTCGTACCCATCAGAAAGGTGGAGTGTAGTAGCTGGCCCAAATCTACGAGTTATCCGGGCGACATGGATGAGTGGTTTGCAGTTAGCTTTCACTTGAGGCAGAATTAAAGGCAAAAAAGCACCGGCTGGACGATAAGGAAATTGATCGTTCAGTCACCGCAGTTGATTAATGGGATGAGGCTACTCTAACTTATTTGAGGCACTAAAATGTGGCCCCCATCGTGATTGGGCCCATGTGTAAGTGATTCAAAGTTAAGGGAACAAAGTTGGAGGAACCACTCCCGATTAATCAAGTACAAGCGTTTTTTTTTTTGAAAAAGTGTAGATTACCCCCTTAAACTATGAGAGAAGTGTAGATTAGCCCCTCCAACTCTCAAATGGTGTACTTTTAACCCTTAAACTCTTCAAACCGTGGAAATTACGCCCCTACACAGCCATAGTGATAGTTTTTTCTCGTATAATGCAACAATATAGATTAGCCCCGCTAGTGCTAGGCCATGAGGCATGAGGGAATGTCGGATGCAGATATCATGGACATGGGCATTGAATAAAACATGTTGTCACCTGTAAGCTTAGTAATATGCCTAGTGTCAAGCAACAAAAATACCCAATAAACCTGAGATTTCAACATCATAAGCACATCAGAGCAAGCAAGTAGGTCTGGCATTACATTGTACATGGAAAACATGACAAAATATAAAATCTAATCATCTATACTCATGATTTATTGAAATGGAAAGAAATTTATTTGATTTTTTTCATAACAATAAGTTATTAGATTATGTGCATACTAAGCATGTCATTATCGGAAGAAGGGGGCAAGTATCATGTAAAAGTTAGTTTAATTATCTAGCGATTACATGTCACTTCCAGAGGGAAGACCAGAATAGATCAACAATGTACTGGTCATAAGGGGGTAATCTCCACGATTTAGAAAGATTAAGGTTAAAAATACACTCTTTAAGAGCTTAAGGGAGTAATCTACACTTCTATAAGAGACTAGGGGGGTAATCATACACTTTTTCCTTTTTTTCTAGAGCCATTTATTAGTTGCAAGCTTAGAGTGTAAAGCAATGATATATCCTCTCAAGACCTCAATCGATCTCTTTATCAAAAAGTGCTAGTACTTCATTTTTCTCATAGACAAAATCCAAATTCTCATATATTAATTTGTTATTAGATACCATATCCTATCAAAATAGCGAGGAAAGAATCATGACACATTTTTTAGTGTATACTATGATATCTTCTATCACCATGCGATTTTTTACTTGAAACTCCACTTGTGTGTGAAAAAAGGAAAATAAAAATATATCGTTTTCCTTCATTATAATCTATATGGATATGGAGTAATGCATCTCAATTGCCCTGCAAAGAAAGATTGTCTTTGGGTATGTTTGGGATTATTTGGGAGGGACTAAGTTTAGAGACCTGCATGCTGCATTGTCTGCTCTAAATTGTCAAAAAAGAGAGAAAATAGTGTGTTTCTTTTTTTGCGGGTAGAATATGCTTCTTTTTTATGCCCTGTTTCACAAAAATACCTAAACACTACTCACTTGATGACTTTTACTTATCAGTGACACAATAATATCAGTGACAAAAATACCTAAGCATTAAAACATCAACCTAGTTTTTTTTTTTAGAATCAAATATCAACCAAGTGGATGAAGGACAGAGTTCCTGGCCCAACTCTATCGACTCAGTCACAATTCCCTTGGGCCGTATTTCATCTGACCCTTTTTGCAAATGGGCTGAATGACTAGTTCGACTGAACCATTGCTTAGTTGTGGGCTAGAGAGCACTAAAGGTTCAGTGCTTTTTAGGCCCGTGGTTAAGGAAACATGTTCGTGCATTCCTACCAAGAAGATGACGCAAACATTCTATTTAAAAGTACCAAAACAGAAGGAGATGACTCGGTTGCAACTTCTATAAATTATTAAAATTTTCCTTTGGTATGAAAGCAAAAGATCATGACCCCATCTCTAATTCTAATATCTAAATCTGAGTTTGTGAGAACTTCCATATCAAAATGCAGCAATGCTCATGCATGCGGCATGCCTGGAGGTGGCTAGACAGTCGACAACAACACGGCTCGAGCTCAAGGACTAGCATGCAAGATGCAAGGCCAGGGCCTTCAATAGGCAGGGCGGCAAAGCGACCAGGCCTGGACTGTGGTGGTAGGAGACTCGGGCTCATGGCTAGCACACATGGACCGACCGCCATTTTTTAAAAAAAAAATAGAGGAGAAATCTTACATATTTTAGAAATAGGTAACATGTAAAATTCATGCAATCCAGCCATATAACTAAAATGTACCTATTAGGAAGAGGTTACTACTGCCAAAAAAAAATTGAGTAACCTGGGATAAGAAACAAAACAAGCAACAAATTTAAAACAATAAGCATCTTTTTTATATTTTTTATTATAGCCAGGCATATAAGCAACTACTATTCTGGACTAATACACATTCTAAAGTTTTAATTCCTACTGCTAGATCCTTATGTTTAACTGTTTTGATGACAAGATTAGTGATGAAGCAGCTAGTCATTGTCTCTATATCCTCTTCTCTTCTAGTGCTCATCAGAAAAAAAAAGATTTACTTGTTGTATCTTTTCTTATTTGTGTCTAAATCAGAAAACTTTTGATGCAACAAAAACGTGGGATATTAATGTAGGTCTTCCCTGATCTTAAACTTGTATCCAAGCAAGTTTACACATGTACAGACGATAGAAAAAAAGTATAGACGTTTTCTTTCAAACCCGTTCTTTCTTAAAAATAGTGGATTTTTTTTTTTGAGTTATTAATTTTGTTTTAACAAATTCAATGTGGTAAAAATTATGGTGGGTAGAGGATAATGGATGCGTAGTTGTAAGCTTTTGTTACATTTATAAGTTGATCTCAATTAGCTAAATCTTTTGACATTCTTCGTTCCGCATTGTAGTATATTATTATGTGCCTGGTTTTGTACTTCTTGGTTTCTTCTTTCACATAAAGCTTGGACTAGATCCTTTTTATTTAGTGACACCTAACACGACTAAGGGCAGTTTAATGAATTTTTATGAAGAGTTTCATTAGCATTAAATTGTAGAACACAAACAAAATTGCTAACTTGGCAATGTCATTATAAGGAGAGAAAAAAAAGAGAGTTATCTTATGATACTTCACAGACCCAGTTATCAAAATCCATGAAACTAGATGAGATGTCCATTGAGATCCATTTTGTTTTAAAGAAATATCAGAATTTGACACTCAATACGTGCGCCTCACTTAATTAGGGATCAAATTCGCACTCCTTTCAGAATTTGACATCATTGATGCGAATTCTTTCAGTTTGAGGGATTCTCTCTATTTTTCTTCATTTTCCTTCTTTTCTCTTTCCTTTTTTACTCTACAGATCATGGGAACATACTCTTATATATATGCCCCTGCCCTTATCCTCTCACCTGAGCTGTAGAGTTCTAAAAGGTGTGTGAATTCGACCCCTAATTTAGTGAGGCGCGCGTATTGAGTGTCAAAATTATGAAACTTCTCTTTGTTTTCTTCCTGGATCCCGTACACCACCATGTTCTACTATGCTATGACAATTGACAAAATACTAAAGGATTCATATGACATATGTAATCGCAAGTTCGCAACAACATGCCAACTTTCCAAGAACTATAAACCAGTAATTGAAACGGTGCATATAAATGACTGATTTTGGCCCACTTTGCGTGCTCTTTCGTTATACTCACGCATTTCTTTTTTTTTTCCTTATACTTGTGCGTTCACATACTGCTTTTGGTGTAAATCAATATAAATGCCAGCAGTGCATCTCTATCCTATATCGTGAGGCAAGATTGATCGAAACGACTAGTTTGAGACTTTGAGGGACGCAGCCGTTGGTGTCGAGATCGGCAACGGAGTAGCCGTCGCCAGCAGGCGCCTCTTCACACACGCACACACCAAGGACGGGCAATCAATCGCTGAGGGGCTGACAGGTGGGCCGTCGCGGCCAGCCGTCGCCGCCTCGTATATGTATCTCTCCACCTCACCTCGGCTCCCCTCCTCATTCTCCCGCTGAGTGCGTCGAGGAGTACAGCTGGGGGAGCGAGTTGGTTGGGTGGGTGGGTTGGGGCGCGTGTGCGTTTCCCCGTTCGAGAAAAGGTGCAGCAGAATCCCAGCCGCCTGGCCGTGGCCTGGCCTGGCCTTTCCAACCCCAAGGTGGTGTGGGTTGGTCTTGCGCTGCGGCTGCCGCCACAGCCTACTACAGCTAGCCGCTGCCCGTTGCCATTCCTGTGTGTGAAGGAAGACCCCGTGGCGAGAGGAAGCTCTCCCTCGTCCTCCTCCTCCTTGCTTCCCGCAAGATTGGCCGCAATCGTCGCCGCCATCATCACCGACAAAGCCAGTCAGCGAGCGAGCGAGCATGGGTATGTATGTATGTGGAACACAACACAAGGGGCTTCTGCTCCGTCCGTCCGTCTCCTCCTCAGGTCGGTCGGTCGGCGGGGGTGAGGCGGCGCGGGGTGATTGATTGCTTCTGCACTTCTGCTTCCCCCTTTCTTGGCGCGTGGCTCCTTCGCTTTCTTGCCTTGCCTTCCGGTTCTTCGCCTGCGGGTTGCGCTTGCGCCGTATCTGGAATCCGTGCGGCCTCCGGTCTTTTTTTTTTCTTCATCCATTTGGGTTCTTGGAAACATCGATAGGCTCGCTCCCCTCTTTTTTTTTTTTTTTTTTTTGCCCCTTCCCCTGTTTCTTTCCCTTTACTGATTCAGTTACCTTCTTTATTTATGTGATTGTGCGCACGGCATGAGGCACCTGCCACTGGCCGAATTCTTGGAATTGACGCCCGTTTTTGGCAACATACTCGGTTTTATCTGCTTTGTTTCCCGCAACTCAATCGTTGTGTGGGATGCGGGGGGTCGTTTGTGGTGTTCTTGAACTTCCTGTCTTTGGTTGCGGTCCGATTGGAATTCTGAGCCGGTGTTCCTCATGTTATAGCAGCACTCGCGGATGGGGACTCGTCCTCTTCTTCCTGGGATAGTGACGATGAATATCAGAAGCTCGTGGAAAAGATGAACCCTCCAAGGTGATACTAATCTTATCTTATCACCTTGAAACGTTGTTGGCTGATTTTTACTAACCAGAGGATTCATATTTTTCTCCCGAATTCAGGGTCACGATTGATAATGCAACGTGTGCCAATGCTACGATCATTCATGTAAGTCCTTGACAACCAAGGGATTTTTTGCTAAATGTAATTAATATTTGTTGCTAAATATAAGATTTTTTTTTATTTGTTTGAATGGCACAGGTGGACAGCGCCAACAAGTATGGGATACTGCTGGAGGTTGTGCAGGTCCTCACTGACCTCAAGCTCATTGTCAAGAAAGCCTACATATCCTCTGACGGGGGATGGTTCATGGATGGTAGGATTAGTACTGCACTATGGCTCCTTTGAATTCCTTGCATCAAAATTGCGCTGGAATTTCTAACTTTTTGAGTTTGTGCTGTCAGTGTTCAATGTGACAAATCAAAGTGGGCAGAAGATAATGGATGAATCTGTGCTGGAAGAGATAAAAGATTGCCTTTACAGGGTAATGGTTACTTGCCATAATTACTTGGCTATATTCATGTTCTAATTACTTGGCTATATTCATGTTCTCTTCAGTTTTATTAATCTCTCAATTTTCCGTGCAGTCTATTGCACCTCGTTCTTGCTTTCTTCAGTCACAGAGAAGGGTCATTGGAGTCGAACCTTCCTTGGACTACACCTTGATTGAGCTAACTGGGGCTGACAGACCGGGTCTTCTTTCTGAAGTGAGCGCTGTGCTCACAAATCTGGACTGTAACGTGGTAAATGCTGAGGTGTGGACACATAACAAAAGAGCAGCAGCAGTCATCCAGGTCACCGATAGGAACTCTGGGTTGGCAATTTCGGATGCTGAAAGGCTTGGCAGAATCAAGGAGCGGCTTCGCAATGTGTTCAAGGGAAGGAGTAGAGATGCCAAAACAACAGTTGCAATGGGGATTATCCACAGAGAGCGGCGGCTGCACCAAATGATGCTCGAGGATCGGGATTATGAAAGGTATGACAAGGACAGTGCAAAGGCCAACCCCATGCCCATGGTCTCAGTTGTTAATTGGCTTCAGAAAGATTATTCTGTGGTGACAATGCGCTGCAAGGATAGACCAAAGCTTCTCTTCGACACAGTTTGCACTCTAACGGATATGCAATATGTGGTTTACCATGGGAGTGTGGATACTGAGGGCCCTGAAGCTTACCAGGTATCTCACCAGGACATTTTAGCTTCTAATTCCTATTGCTAAAATAGACGTGTAAACTTATGTTTTATATAACTCCATGGTTCAACAGGAGTATTATATTAGGCACATTGATGGATCGCCTGTCAATTCAGAGGCCGAGAGAAAAAGAATTATACAATACCTTGAAGCAGCTATAGAACGGAGAGTCTCCGAGGTAACTTGGAATATCAGCACCTGCCCTTTATTTTTGCTATTTGTTTTACTTTCATAATAAGGACACCAATGCTATGTCTGCAGTTAGTTGTTCAGATAGGGGCTTGAATGGTGTGATGCATTGCAGTAGGAGGTAAAATTGCTGTTGTGGTTGAACTGGTGTTTTGTATTGCCTGGCACACTTTATTGTTGAGTCACTGTCAATGTTTGGGGTCCTTTTCTTCTTGATAGAGCACATGCAGTTTTTCTCCAATGTACGAGTGTGTTGTTCACAATTAAGTCACCCATGCTTACAGTTCATTTCCTACTGTTATGTGCTTTAATGTAAGTACAATACGTAATTCAAGTTAGGTATCAGGTCACATGATGAACTACTGACTAGAAGCTTATTTCTTTCAGCAGTTCTTTTTAGTTCAAAATTCATCAGCAACCGCGTGTTCCTTTGCAGGGCTTGAAGTTAGAATTGTCAACAGGAGACAGAGTGGGTCTGTTATCAGACGTGACACGCATTTTCCGCGAGAATGGCTTGACAGTCACAAGGGCAGAGGTTTCAACTAAGGGTAACAAGGCTGTCAACACTTTCTACGTGCGTGACACAGCAGGGAGCTCGGTTGAACTGAAGGTACTCGAAGCCATTAGGCAGGAAATAGGCCAGACCGTGCTTCAAGTGAAAGGGCACCCCGACCACCAGAAGTCACCAGCGCAGGATTCGCCTACTAGGTTTCTCTTCAGCAGTCTCTTCAGACCAAGAACACCCTGAAACCTTAGAATGAAGCTCAAGCAGTCGATGACTACACTAGGTTCTGTAGCAGCAATCCACCATTGTACATACTTCCCCAACTTTAGCGTAGAGCTGTAAATATCCCCAGTCCCTGTCGACATGGTTGCTCCCAATTGCATGTACCTAGTATGATTCATTTCAAGCTGCTGTAAATGCTGTCCTTTGCCATCTCTAGCAGCTGTCTAAAATGTCTTCCAATCCCGTGATGCTACGCAGCAGCTGCTCTTACGCCATGGTGCCATCAGGTGGCATTGTCCCTGAGGGATATTCAGAGGGTGCGGTGGTGAAGTGTGATACGACGACCGACGACGGCTTGTCCAAGGAATCGGGCCGACGGCGACACGGTTGTCATTTGTGCCGGGCGCACATGTCGAAAATGGCCGCCAGCTCGGGCGAGGGCCTACCATGGCTGCAAGTTGGTGCTGGGCCTTGAAGCTTTGGATGTGGTGTCAATTCTCACCCTGCACTTGTGACTTTTGTGAGGGGGATGGATGAATCCTGACCTCAGAGGCAGGCAGAGGCGTCTAGGTATCTCCTCTCTTGGCGCCAAGCCGGCAACTAGCTGAGGCATTTTTGGTAGGCTTGCAACCTTTTGGTCTCGGCCATGTTTCCTCGTTTTCTGCTATGCTTTCTCTTTGCCTACTAGTGCCGCTGTCAAATGGTTTGCTAAAATTTCAAGATCATCAGTCATCACTCATCAGCATCCTGCTCTTACCTGTTCCAACTTATAGTAGCCCATAGAAATGGTGTTCTCCTTACTATGTAAACCCACAAAATTTGGCCGTTTCAAAATAAGAAGCATACAATTTGTTTGCTTCATCAGAACTAAGGGAAATACAGTGTTCCTCATCGCGTTTTCTATTATCTCTATGGCATGTTTCTGTATAATTAGTCCCCAAATCCTATCGCATGAAATGTATATTCTTTTATTTTTGAAGCGGCTAAAACAATTTTTGAAGCGGCAAATGTATATTCTTTTCTGAACGTATGCAAGTTTTGGTTTTAAGACCTTGTGGTGTAGTACCACCAGAATCTTTCATAACACCGAGGAGGCCCTACAGGCAGGGCAACAGTGCCATGCTAAGTTATTACCTGCCGATATTTCTGGCGTCAGGTAAATAAGTTGTGGAATTCATCTTTTTGAACGAACAGTTGTGGAATTCATCCTTTTTGAACGAACAGTTGTGGAATTCATCCATTTTGAACGAACACTTGTGGAATTCATCTTGCTACCCTGGCTTATGGTTTTACTTTTACCGTACTTTTTCACAATCATATGACATGCATGTCGGTGTTTACTCGTCCCGGTTAAAGTACATCTGAAGCAACTAATTGCCATCACCCACAACCCCAATCATCTCTGAAAGTGTGAGCTGTGATCATCTGCAGAGTTGCAGACTCGCAGCAACTTTTCAGCGAGACCTCATCTCTTGCTACTGCCAGGGGCACAGAGAACTGCCAATCATCGCTGGGCAATGCCCGGGTATGAGCTGGAACAGATCTGGTCTGGTCAGTTGCTTTTTACATGCTGGAGCTCGAGGAGGATCTCAACTCTTCAAGATCTGTGTGCATCAATAACTGATTATCAGTTAGTTGCGAGATTAAGCAAGCTTATTCTTTCAATAACATAATGTGCCATGCTCATTCACTTGTTGAAAGATTAAGCAAGCCTCACCATGTGACATCTTTTCTGTCATGCAAGTGAAGAGCTGGTCTTTTCATATAGTGGGTGACTGCAAAACTTAACCAGAAAGGGTTGGTGGGCATACATCTATCTTTAGGGACTGCAGTAGCAGCTGCTGAAACCAAGTGGGTTCCAACAAACAAGTTGGAGCCTATCAGTTTCAGGGGCAGCAATGTGTTGTATCCCATAACTCCTGTACTATGTAGGGCAATCACAGCTTCACAGTGTTCATCTATGCAGTGCACAAATCCCTCTTATGCAAAAAATGGCTGCAACTTGCAAGGACCATCTTTATGGTGGGTACTAGCCTACTAGGCACATGTGGCACAGTTTTGGAATGTGTGTTTCTGTACAATCACTGCATGTGTTTTTTCTTTTGATAATTATGTTTCTAGATATGGAGTATTCGAATCCAAATCTTTTCTCTCCAGTATCTCCTCATCTCCTCCTAGACTGAGGCGATTGTGCGTTGACAATGGCACCATTGTGAATTTTGTGACCACCTTTTTCCCAAAGAAGCTGGTTCACTCATTGGTTTAATGGTTGGAGCTTACGTTGCCAACACACTAAAATGAGCACAAAATAGAAAGTTTCCTTTGGACAGCAAGTAGTGGTGATGATAATTGATTGAAAGAAGCATTTTGTGAACCTTTTTAATACGTGCCGTTATTAGTTACCTTTGGTGGACAGAAATAAAGCTAAAGAAGAGTTGTAGCCAACTCTATGTCTTTGTGAACCTTGTAGCATTTCCTGGTAAATGCATAATAATGATGTAGTAATAGTACTCTTATTTCTGCAAGTAGTTCTAGAACATTCTAGAGAGGGCTAGGCTTATGGAACTCAAACATATGACGTGGAGCAAGAATAATTTAGCATTAAACAGTAGTAAACGGCTGCCAAACAAAATATTCCTTGTCTCATTGGTGTGGTTATTTGTGACCCAAGTTATTTACTGAGGAATTGCCTTGACATTTGTAGAAGGAAACAAAGATGGTGCAACAAAACTTGATAGGATCTGATTGTGACTAGATGTTTACTGATGGATTGTATGAACACCTTTACAAGCGAGGAACGAACAGAAGTTGGGATCAATTGTGAATAATTTTTTTACTGTGGAATACATTGCCTGAACGCTTATTTTGTCAATCTTAAATCCGTCTAGATCAGGAAATAACTACATATTTTTAGAGCTACTCAACTTAATCAAGCAATAGCAGACTCAACTTCAGCTGCAGTTTACAGTATTTGTCTGAATTCGATAGGTTGCGGCAAATACATCAGACAACTAGTGATCTAGGGTGTTGAAACCACGGTGTGTATCAGACAGAAAACAAATCGCCTGTCAAATATGATTTGCTGAATTCCATGGAGGCAACCAACACGAGCTGCTATTGATACTCCATATTGTTGTTGAATACTTGAATCCAACCACACCACACAATCCACGTGGGGATATATATATATATATATATATATATATATATATAAAAGAAAAGGGTAAGGCTGCTATCCTTCTTGCTGTTACGGGAGAACGACGTCTTAACAAAATGGAGGGGGGAAATAAAAGGCATGAATTATATGTTATCAACTAAGTAGCGTAGAAAGCACAGAAAAAATTAAAATCTAAATAAAGACGGTAGTTGAAAAGTGATATGGAACTCATTATGTAAAGAAAACTGAACAGAATTAAAGATTGCCCCAGGCATTTGCAAATCAAAGATTGTCCAAGGCAATCGAACATTTGACCGATTTTGATGGTTTGTCTACCAACTATTTTACCACCTCTGTGATCTCTGCTACATGTTGCTATCGATCTCTATGTTCATGTAGCCTTTGTAGTCATTGAATTTTCATGATCCTTAACATCGATCCATCAGCCTTTCACTCTCGAGAGGCATGGTCCCGGTTTCGTTTAGGATAGGTATGGTCTGATGAATGATCCGAGTGACATCTTTGTTGGCAATAGCAACACGCCGTTGAGACGCTCTTGTCCGGCAGCCTTGTTTCAGTACTGCAACCACACTCTAGTTGACTGCTATCGTTGCAACTGGTTCTCGACAACAGAGAGAGGTGCCGGCAAAGAGGACTACAAAAACCGGCCCATCTTCCGTTGTCTCGTGGCTTGTGAGTTGTGAGAGTTGTCACATATGGAATCTTCCAATTTCTTCTCTTCTATCATTGCATAAACTCTCTACTGTAGCGTGATGAAAACTCTCACATTGCTTTTATAGTCACCTACTCACCTCAGTACACTTAGCTACGGGTTCTAGATAGATGGTTACTTCGAATGGCCATTGCATATTTGCATACTTTGATTCAGACATTCAGTTGTTCTGTAAAATCTGTGATTGATGCCATACAATGTTCAACGTGATGTGAAATCCATAAACTCTGCTGAAAACGCATAGGGTGGGCCACAAAACAGCGCTTGATGATTGAGATAAGCAAGAGACAGCCAGGGCCAACATCTTGACTAACCATTGATCTGAATGTCGGTTTCAATACTAGTTGGCTTCTTCTAGATCGTGGTCAATTTGACATGACATGATTTATACTAGTTTCCAACTAACGGGAGATTGGAATCCAGGAGCTAGATTAAGCTAGCTGATCGCTGATGAGTCAACTTAATTTGCACAACTTTTAGGGACTGGGTTAAATAAACTGAAGATATGAGATGGCCAATTTTGAACTAATCACTATCCATTTCAACTTTTCACTATTAATTATTCCTCCCTCTCAGAAAACATGCTTCTCACGACTTAGCTACAGTTTTTTTTTCTCTGAAGCTACAATGTTTTTTCTGTAATCTGAACACACCCTGAGTAGGCTTCAAGTAGCAATTGGGTTGGTAAACCTTTTTTTTTTTTTTACAACATTGGGTTGGAAAAACTTAGTTTCATTTGGAAGCACCAAGGACGACCTTCATGTTGCTTGTATGGTCACTTCAGTAGTGACAGTTAGCAAGCAGTGCTTTTGAATGTGCCAGTGGCCCAATGACCATTGCTTTGTTAGTTTGTTTCAGTTATGTCCTGGCGTCCTTAGCATCTGTGATTGCCGCCGGTTTGCACAGTGGTAATCTTTGTTACCCAACATGATGGTTTTCAGGTAACTTGAGTAGACGTGACAAACAAGGCTAATCTCTTGACTAACCCTTGATCGGAATATGAATTCCTAGAGTCATTTTCCAAACCATAATCAACGACTCGATGCACGTCTGGATTTTACTGGTTGATTGAGGATGCAGATTCAATACCAAATTTCAGACGAGTGGGTTCTTAGAATGAATCGAAAATATGAAAAGTAGTTTAAAAAAATATTGGAAATAAAATTTTAAAAGTTTCTAACACCAAAAGCTGGATGCTATTATGCATGCCCATCGGTTGCAACAACCAGACATTGAGACACCTGAAGCCGTCCCCAGGTAACGGAGCTGCCCTCCCTGTCGCATGAGACGTCTTGCCTTCCATGATGAACGCATGCATTGTAGATAGCACATGAAAAAGTTAGGCCTCTTTTTTTTTCCAGTTGTCGCTCTAGGCTACCGACCAGATCTGGGTCTACCTACATGCACTTCCCCTGAACATTCTTTCATGACTTTTTCATCCATGCTGGTTGCTGGACAAGGGCGAAACATCCAGCATAATATGACATCCATCTTCCCTACCGAATTGCCTTTTTTCCCCCCAATTTGTAGCTCCTAAGCTAGGAAGAAGAAATTTGAAGAACGAAGCTATTGTGATGTTTTCTTTATGCTCACTCCTCGGTAGAGATGCATGTGGTGTCACCAACACGTAGGCGAGGATATGGGATATTTGGGATCTCTATATTTTGTATAGTTGTATCCTACCATCTCTCTAGGAAAGGTTTGTATATAATGCATGCACTATCCTTCCTACATGGTTAGGTACCAGATTCTGAACCCTAAGGCTTCTACTGTCTTGCTTCAAAATCTGGATTAGTTCAATGGAACAGTTTGGTCTACCCAATGATTCGAAAAACACATCCCTAACAAGTGCTCAAATATCAAGCTCTGTCCTCTCTTCTGAACTCAAATTCATAACTAGATTAAGACAACCCTCACAACAAAACCCCCCAGATCACTTTGAATTCAGGCACGTATTATGTAGCAAACTTTCCAGAAACAACAAACGAAACAAAATATGACATTTGCAGTGATCATACAGAAATGAAGGAACGAACAGTTTCAGATATGGCAGGTATTCAGCTTAATAAAAACAGCACCATGAAGTTATACTGTATCGGTGATAATAATACATTATCAGCCACTCAGTTCTAGCACATCAAAATGATTTTGGATTCCTTTCTCCAGTTTTGACTGAGGTTCATACTGTCTATAAGGAGTATAAAACAGCAATTTATACAGAGGAAAGAATCTTCTTCACCAGTATAAAACAAGATACTATGAAAAGAATGCAACACCAGTGATCCTGCACAGCTGGTAGTTGGCATTTCCTAACATCTCAAAAAATTGGCCCATTGATCCAACAACTGTATCTCTTTTACAATATCTATCCAGATGTATCTGGTTAGACTGCTAAATTTCCAGTCCAAATTGTATGTAAAAATCTGCAAAGGAATTATTTTCATCTCAAAATGAATCTTCCCCCAACCCAAAAAGAAAACTTTAACAGTTGACTTCTTTGATGCTGTCCCTTGAGTATATATTCTACCTCTCTGAAACATCCCTCACATAAGGTGCTCAAAAGCAAACCTCATGTGAAGAAATTGAAGCATACAGCTTCAATGGCATGCAAGAACATACAGAGATTTGCAGAGTTTCTAATGTAACATACACTCTCTAACATATGGGTGCGAGAAATTCACATACCGCTCCCATATATACTTGTAACGGCGAATAGCCAACTTCAGCCAGGGTTTCATGTTTCCATTATAGTGCACAACAGCAGCACTCTCAATCAACCGATCATCTATGTCTAAGTCATAACCCAGACCCAAGACATGCCATCTGCGGTCTAAGGGCTCCATCAGGCCATAAAATGTTAAAAGGCCAGCAGGAAGTGTCCCTGTCCTCCAGAGCAATAGATCAGAATTTTGCTCTTGCCAATAATGGTAGAGTGATGTAGCATTTGCCTTCCTCCAAGCTATCAAGTCAAAGATGTTCATTCCAAATGCCCATCCACAGGTATGTGGATCAATCTTGGAGCTGATGGTTGGGTGCGAAAAATTGAGATACTTGTGGTACCGATGAAATGACTCTAAACAAGTTTCCACTGCTCCAATGACATTACCATGTAACTCTATGGAGAACAGCTGCGTTAGGTCTTTCTGCACCACGACATCATCATCGAGAAACACCACCTTCTCCAAGTTGGGGAGTATCTGAGGAATGTAGAACCGCAAATGGTTCAGCAGAGAAACAAACTTTGGATTATGAAATTTTATTTCTCTTTCAGGACTTTTTGAACCAGCTGAGTAGTAGTAACCCTTAGTTTCTGCCTCAGATAGCTGCCTGACCAGAGGAGATGACGAAGCATTCAGCCACGAGAACTCATCTATGCAGCGGACTTCAACAGTACAACCTTTAAAGTCGTTCATGAGGAACCAAGTTGACATTGCGCCAAAATGGGTTCTGTCGGTGACCACATGAAACACAAGCTGTTGAGGGTGATTTGCATTGGAGACTGTAGAATTGACAACAACTGAAGTGGCCAGCACATTATCAGAGAATATACAGAAATGATACAGATTATTGTCCACCAATCTTGTGGAATTCCGCTTCTCCTCTGAGCGACTTTTATGCTTCGGATTCTGAAGCCACTCTTCTGTCAGTTTCACAGTTAAGCAATGCAGATTTTTGGGGAAGGATTCTGCTGCTAACTGACCAAACTCAGCACTCTGAACAATTGCTGCTTTTGCACGCTCCTCTAATGCAAGGGCATGGCTCTTCAATGTCACTATGGTTGTGCTGATATCATAGTGAGAATCCTGTGCCTTGTATATTAACCGTGCTAGCCGGCTTATTATAGGATGGGCTTCGTTTTGAGTAATTGCTCTCCCACTAACTGCCCCTTCAGATAGCACTCTCTGACAATTCCTTATCTGCGAACTAAGCTCCCACGCAAGCTGAAGATTGCCATGTTCTTTTGCAAGAATGACATATGCCTTTGCTAAAGTCATCTGATCCGCTAATTGGCGAGCAAAGGATGTGCTGCTCAAAAGCTCTTCTGTGAAATTTACTTTCTCATGAGAAACTTCCTCAATTTCTGAACCATTATCCTGAAGTAAGAAAAAAAGGAAAATATGAACACGGACAAGATTTCATAGATGGAACATGACTTTTGCTTGCAGAAGTAGCCAATCAATAATTGAATAAAATGTATTCAAGGTAGTAGAATAGAAGAAGAAAAAATTGGGGGAAAAAAGACCAATCTTTCAGCTAAGATCCGTTGGTGCAAAATAGTTTACAGAAAATTCTCATAGCATCGTCACAGTACTTCTTTAAGCAAGTGAACTGGTGAGGTTTATTTAAAGTAAAATCCCAAAATCGCATCATCACTTTCCAGAGAAGAAAGGTTTAACTCCATGTGAGACTGCTGTATAGAAGTAGAATTCAAACTAATCCAAGATGAACTAGCTACATATTTGCAAAACCTTGAAAACATTCAAGAGCTGATTTTTTCTTCTATCGAACTATTCAAGCAATTGTAAGGAAAAACTTCTAGTCACACCCCTAAAAATTCTCTCTTTCATTTTTCAGTGAATGTGAATTACCTGAGGAACTACTGTCATTAAAATATTCCTGTACAGATACATTACGTGTGTCAGCTTGTTAAAAAATTGCTTTAAGAATGCAAACGTACTTTCCTATTATAACAGGGACTTCCTATTTTTCAAATGATAACAACAGGTAGTTCTCAAGATAACAGCATAAAACAGATTGGAGAAGTTAAAATCAACAAAAGATGGGTGCTTTTTTACATTGATTCTGAAATCTGAACAGCAATCTAGAGAAATTCAAGATTCAAACTGCTAAAGAGTAAAGACCCATCAGTACCTCTTGCAGGGCCACAACACTCAATCGCTAATCAGATGATGAGATGATTATATCTTTAAATGGTCCTATAATGAGCACAACTATCTAAGCTAATTCTTTTTAATGACACATTCCATTAACAACATTTTCCGTTTATTCAAATGCCACTGCAGAGGCTATAAAACCTTTCCTACAATTAGTCACATGATAACCAGAAAATCCAAGCCCATGGTTAATTTTGCTCTTCATATATCATAAGAAACTGAATTTCTCTGTTACGATTACCATGAATTAGGTCACAATACGAGAACAAATATAGAAGCCTTCCTTACAAGGGTCATCCCTAATACCCCCTCTTCACTAGGCAACTAGCACTGATCACTGGCACTGCAATAGAACTTAATATTTTGGCCCCATTTAGATTGGTTCAACTTCACTATTCATTCACACTTTTATTCCATTGAAAAATGTGATCCCTCTCACAAACTTTTGCTACAGTAAATTTTTGCAAACTTTCGCTATCTAAACGGGCCCTTCATTGAAGCTAAAATAACTGCAGACTGGATCAACATTGTACCAAATGAATGTTATTGTTTTCGTGTATCCCTTGAATCATTCTGCCAAGATAAACTATATTCTGTTTGTCAATTTTAATTAAAATGTATGCCAGTATTCTTGAATCATATACCTCAACAGTATTTGTTCCATTAATGATTTCATCTTATCTACATTCACTTCTTCAACTTTTCAGTGTTCATTGTGTAGTTCTAAGAAGCTTGTACTAAGCAGGCATCACAGGTAGCACGCGTTGCTACCATAGATAATTCACTGAAGTCATTCAAATCCATGCAATCTAAATATTACAGATAAAATCCACGAGACTAGCATTTTGAGAGAGCATACAAGACGACAACTCAGAAAGATGCTTAAGCGTTACTGGAAGTCGCTGGACGCCAAAAGAAAATATATATACATAATATGAATATCATGATGATTGCCAAATATACATATACGACAAGGACACCCTGATTAATCAATTGCATTTATCAAAGTACGACATCACATCTAGTACTCAGCACATTTAGTATTCAATATTGGCATACAGTATGGATCAGATCTTCTCCGTTACATGTTGTACACCCAGCTGAGAAGAAAGCGGTCATCTTCCTAATACGTGGACAGTATTTGCTATTAACAGATAGGATGGGAAACCACCTTGTGAGAATGACACCTTACCTAAGTACTTGAACAGATCACCAAAACAGTCCAGGGACAGCCGATCTATCATGCCACACCAACTCCTAGAATTGCATACATGTTTGCCATTTCTAACAACCAATCATGATTAACCAAGAAAACTTTCTACCATCAATAAAGTGGTATGTGGCAACTAAGATTTCCATAAAATGGCAAAGTGGCTGGCTAGAGAATACTAGCATTCAAAGGATCTAATACTGAGATATGGCAATAAAGATCTAGGCCGAAAATTGCACTGTGATGCTCAACAGCATACCACCCCGCCATGCTCATACACTAATGTAGAAACTTTGTTCTCTACAAACATATATAACATTCAGTTCGTATGACTACAATTCTAAGACATGGGAACTTTATGAACATTATAAGGTTACATTCAAAAGATGTCAAATTATCATGCTGATCGAGATCCACTTAGCAGAAGCAGGTGGCAAAAACGTAAAAGCACCAAAAACGCATGAAATTTCACAACAACTCTCCAGCAATTACCATAAAGCAGTGATCTTTCGGAAGATCTCGCAGAATTGAGCAATCTGAAAGCTACACGAAGTCAAGGTTTGCGACACTCACCACGACAGGCGGCCGGAACTGCTCCTTCTGGTTGTGGTGCAGGACGAAGAGCATGAGCCCGACGAGGAGGAAGATCCCAAGGAGCCACCAGATCCACCCCGGAAGCCGCCGCCGCGACGAGCGGCGGTGCTCCAGTGCCCGCCTCCGCGCATCGCCGCCCCCATGCCCTGTTCCTCGAAGCATCTCCGGGCTAGTCCAACGCAAGAACTAAACCAGAGGCCCGCCTCACCGCCGACGCGCCAAACCCTCCTGCATGGCGCGAACCCACAAAGGCGCCGCCTTTGCGGCGGATCCGGGTCCGGATGGATCAGGAAGCGATAACCATCCGGCAAACCCACCCCCCGGAGGCGGGGGGCTCGACTCCCTCCGCGCCGGCAGCCGCTTCCAGGACCGCCGACGCAGGAGGGCAACAACACCGGCGACGGAGGGGCGGTGGGATCCGCGACGGCGAGCGGCGGAATGCGAGGACGGCGAGGTGGGCAGGATTCAAAGGGAGGAAAGGGAAGGAGGGGGAGAGAGGGAGGGAGAGATCTGAGTGAGAATGATGAGTCCTGAGGGGGCCGGGCAGGAGGGAGGGAGGAAGTAGTTCTTCGCCGGCTGACGTAAAAGGGAAGACAGCAAAAGGCTTCCTTTCCAGTCATGCGTCTCCATTTCATTTTCGCCCGCCGTCACACCTCCGGTTTTTGTTTTTACAGCTAGCACGCAGGCCAGGAGGGCACCGTGATTTGCCGCACTGCAGCTTATAGCTATGTGATATGCGAACGGTTCCGGCCATAGCACATCTTGGGAGTGTTTAATTGGTGGGGGAAAAAGAACTTTTTCTGGGAAGCGTGTTCTGTGAGAGTGATGAATAGTAAAGTTGAAGAAAATTGAAGGGGAACTTTTCTGAAAAATGTGTTTTCTGAGATAGATATGAATAGTAGAGTCCAAAAGAACTTGTGGAACTAAACACCCCTTAGCTTCTTCGGCTTGGGCTTGTGTAGGTAAAAAACCTGTTTTGTAAAACGGCTTCACGTGATTATATAAGGTAGATTTATGGCTTTCTTGAAGGATAAAGGTGGTAAACAAAACGAAGCTACATTGAGCTATTTTTTTTCGGTTCCTGCTCCATCAAATAGCTCAAGTTAGCGGGATTTAGGAAACTCCTCCATCAGAGTTGTTTGCTACCTCACCCTTTAGGAGAGCTTCACTAAAAGATATTCGAAAAGTTACCCAATAAACCATGTGGCATAGTAGTTACTCATATAAGAACAAGTAACGTATTATAATATTATATTATAAGTAACGTACTATATTTTTTAACGTATCTATCTGGGAATAACGTATTATGTCCTCTTCTTAGCTTATACATTCAAAAATAACTAACGCTCTTGCTTTATAGAATAAGTTTGGTACCTACACTATTAAGTACACCAAGTACGGGAAAGAGGAATCCAATCATTTGTTAGCCAAGTAAAACTAAAAAATTACAGTGTATCGAACAAGTAAACTGTGTTGAGCAAAATATATATTTTATATAGCCTATGTTATGAGACATAGAATGGAAACTTAGATTGTTGTTGAAGATTAAGAATGTATTGTTATTATAATGTCAAAAATTCAATTATGTCAAGGATCCATATATTGGTCATGAACGACTCGTTATTTGTATTATCGTTCTGGTTTTTGTGGATGCCTAGCAATTTGTAACATGTACTGGTTTATAAATCCTACTACACATATATATAAGGCTTCGGATAATCGAGAATATGTGTTCGTGAATACTTTATTAAATCAAATACGTCACATATGACATATATATATATAAATGCATGCATGCTTTCTCCAACTGGGACGAATGGTAGAAGATTTTGCACCAATTAATGGACTGAACACCCTATACACATCAAGTCATCAACACATACTTATTGTTTTACCAAGTTCAATACTTACTATTTTCAAAGTAGCCATAGATACATGATGTTTTATGCATTGATAGTCTCCAAAACAAAACTTGGCCGCTATTTCTCTATTGTCATATATGTACCATATAACAAAAGTATGTTTTTATATGTTTTATTGTGGTAAGTGTGCATATGTGCATATGCAGTTGTGGATACAAGGCTAGGGCCGCTAGGGCCATGGACCTAGACATGGGACAAATTTTTACATTGTAAACATTGTAGCATAAAGATACCTAAATGACTTATTGTATTTGTCGCACGGAATGGCCCTAGGCGTTGGGCTAGTCCAGATCACCCCTATTGTGTATGAGTGTCTATGTCTGTAATACAAGTAAAAAAAGTAATATAATAGTGCCACTTTTCTATGTCAATTTTTATTTTTAATTATGCTCTCACTTTTGTGATGGGAAACATTTTGCATACGACATATATTTACATAAATATCTGTAAGAAATGATTTGTGAAGGTTACAAAATATATACACGTATATATGATGAGCAGAATTGTTGGAGCAAGAATGAGGATCATCAACCAAATGGAGATCCCACCCACAGCCCGCCAAGCTTCCAACCTGGGCTGCCTTGAAAGGCTGAAACGATTCCGTGAGCGTCGTCGCTTGGAAGTTGCAACCGCTGCTGCAGTTGTGCGGTTGATTCATCTTAGGCTTGACAAGAGAGGAGAGAAAATTATTGGTTAATAGCAGAGTTGTTTGGTTTGGAGATCACAATCACATATACCAAATGCTGGAACGTTATTAATTGCTACAGGTGTTGGCTTGTTGCTCTTCCATTGGTTTACCCATGTTCTCTTGGTCATATTGATATGAAGATGAATATGCACGTACACTGGGAGCGGAAGCGATCGAGTTGGTTGGTTGCGCCAAAAGGAGTTGTATAGCAAGCTGTAGAATTATTGGGATGTTGAGGTCCACCTCTGTCGGCATGCATCTCCAGCTCTCACCCATCTGAAGTGCTACAGGAGTCAAGCTGTCAAGAAAGAGATAAACCTTGTCCTTTTTGTTTCTTTTCCGACGATGCATGGTCAACCTCCACTACTTTTCTATACTGAACCTCCACTTCTTTGATCAGCTCATGTCCTGTTGCTGTGAGCATGCATTCTTTACTTAAGGTTTTAGCAAAATAGATTATATATTTAACTTCCTCGCAAAAAAGTTTATTTGTTTAGCTTGTTACTTGTCATATTAAGACCTTGTTTAGATCCAAAGGGCAAATAGAAAACAGGTGCAAATTTACTCTTTTATTTGCCAAATAAATCCAAACATGTGGGCAAAAAAAAGAGCAAATGGAAAATAAAATGACAAAAAATATTTGCTCCTCAAAGGCCTAAAAGAGAGCAAATGAGAACATGGCTGCTGGAAAAGGGGGATAGATGGAGAGAAATTAGGGGCTTGAACACGTTTTACTATTCATTTGCTCTTGGATCCAAACAGGACAAAAGGACAGATGGTTTGCTATACATTGGCCATAGCAAAACTTTTGCTCTTTCCATGTAGATCCAAACAGTACCTAACTAGAAACATTAGCAAAATAGTTTGTTTGTTTATTTAACTAATTACTTGTTATAAACGACATGAGTTTGTCATATATAACGTTGTTGTGGGCATGCGTTTCAGCAAAATAGTTTATTTATCTAACTAATTAGTTGTCATAAACGACATGAATTGGAGACGGAGGGTGTACTACCTCTAATACATCAAATTTAACGTTAAAATATTATTGACTTGTAGATCATTTTTGTTCTCTAAAATGTCATCTTTTACTGACCGAAGGGAGAGCTACGACTTCTTATCCATCCAAGTCATATGACCCGTGTCCGTGCTGCTGTACTTGAGCTGTAATGAAAAGTTTGACGCTCGGAGTCACAGGGTCAGAGAGTGTTGTTATGGATAGACAAAGTGAAGTGATGCGCAGATTTCAATGGCGCACACACCGACACACACATGGGGTTTGGACGGCTGTTCGCTAATAAGGGTATGTTTAGTTTGGAAAAGATCCCCGAAAATACCCTGTAGATCTGAAAATACACTGTAGATGAATAGTGTTCTGTGAGTGAGAGGAGTGGGATGAATTGTGAAAAGTTGGATGAATAGTGTTTTTTAGGGGGGAAAGTTTTAGAACTAAACGCACCCTAAGCAGGACATATTGTAATGTGTGTTGGTCGCTTGTTGTCCGATCCTGTCGCGTTTTGAGTCTTGGCTAAGGAAGATGGAAGAAGCACATGCGTGCATGGCGTTGTAACAGCTAACAATGCAAGTAACATGTAGGTTAGTTACCAGTAGTTGCTTGTTAACCCAGCGACGGCGTGTGACGTGATGGTTCTGAATCAGCCATGGAGCCCCGTTGGTTATTGTTGGGGTTTGTTAAAAATTACACCTAATTAAGTTGAATCTCCACTACACTATAATCAATTTTTAACTCCACATGCTCTCTCAGAAATCGAATTTTCGACAAGATCAAGCGCAACAGGATTTCACCAACGAACCTTTTAATTGAGCCTGTTCTAGCAAGTTGGGCAATATCATTCCGAGGTAACTTCCAGCAGGTTAATAAGCCATGAAAAGCTGTTCCAATAATCTGTCGGTACGGTGGGACCTGCTTGCGAGATTCTACCCACCGAACACTTGGCATATAGTACTACAAATACAGCTGCTACATATGTCTAGCTATTAGGGCCCATCAGACAAATGAACGAGTTGACTAGCCATCCAAATGTTCACAATAATGAAGTGGGCAGAGCACATCTGGGCAGAGAAAATACGTACATGAGATTTTCGTGCTGGGCCAATCAGGTCGCCTTCTTCCTCAGCCAGTCACCTTTCGTCAGGCTTTCTCAATCACAGCCCAAAGCAGGGCAACGACGCTGTCGAGCGACGGCATTAACTCCGAGTAACATTTTCCAGGCCGTCCTTGTCTCCATTGACCCGGTATAGTTACTACCTAGATATTCACCGTTCGCTAGCTACCAACCGGACATGGGGTTAGTTACGCTTAAGCTCGACGATCGTCCTGTCCAAACAGGAGTCAACAGTCGTCCAGCCATGGAGAGTTTGGATCTTGACAAAGAAGGCAGCCTAATCATATCTTGAAAGTTTGTTAGAGGCAGGAGAAAGTACTGGAGGTGGTAGCTGAATCCGGCCTCATTGACCACAATATTCTTAAGTACTTCTCAGCTTGTTACTGTTTGGGTTGTCTTTCTTGAAGAGACATGGACGTGAACTCTCCACAAAAGACATAGAAGAGGAGAAATAATCTCCTAGTTTACATGTGTCAGTCATAATAAGTTAGGCACACAACAAAGTCACACGAAGTTACTTAAGAATCACCAGGACATGACAGGTTAGATGCTGAATTTTAGTGTTGGCCTTGGCCAGAAGTCTTTCTCCTCCTCGTCAGGTTTTCTAACACTAGGTTGGCAGAGTTAGTTTAGGGAGAGGCAAAGGAACCAATGAGGCTAGCAGATCTCCTGCATTAGCCAATAAGGAGCTGACTTGTGCTGGAACTAACAAAGATTAGGTGCCTGCAAACATGGAGGGCATGCACATACATGTCATTTTCTGTTTCACAGTGCATGTGTATGTGAAAAAGTGACATGCACATGCCGGAAAAGCATGCAAACCAGGATGGGGGGTTGGTGAGCCATGCTATGGGGGCAAAGCTCCACATGCATGTGCCATGGTGTCTCAAGAAAATTTTTATAGCATGTGGTTATAAAGCTGAAGATCAGAGACCCATGATGATGGTTGTGGAGTTCCTTTTTTTTGTTAGGTTGGGTGTTTGCTTCAAGATTAAGGCCTCCGAGAAAAGCAGGAAAAAGACTTGATTAAATGTGGAAATGGAAAAAGGTTTGCATCTTACCGAATGAGCATATCATCCTCAAGTAATAATCAAGAGAGGGCCAATATTGCCGGTTTTGTTATTACATTTTAATTGTATTGTCTGCTCTTTTTCTGTGAAAGTGAAGAGCGCCACAAGAAAAGTTCATGCTGTTGTGTACAGAATGCAAGTCCAACTTATTCTGTCAATGTCACGACGACTTAATAATTCATCCATAATGATATAAAAAAACATAAAACCATATTATATTCAACTAGTCACTCAATATGACCTCTTGCGAGTTTCGACAGCTTCTATATGTCCTCCACAATCCATCGAATAACTTACTGCGATTCCTTATGACCTGATATGATTATAGTATTTTTTAAGAAAATTTTCTGAATAACATAGCAGGTTATTTGGATGGTCCTTTTTTTTCGTTCTAAGAAGAGAGATCAGATTTATTTTGTTTTGGTTCCCTGTTTTTTTAGAGAAGAGAGAGATCTCAGGTTGTCATATTTGGGCAAACGCCTGATGTGAACTGTGGAGTTGCTGCAGCCCGCGGCCCGTGGCCACAGATTTGTTCTCTCGCTGCTGGTTAAAAATGTGAAGATGGACTGGGCCAGCAGAGGTGTGAAAAACAGCCCAGGAAGGGGTGTGCCCAAGGCCCAAGCGCCCCAATTATATTTCATAGAAAAACAATCCCACATACTCACCGACTTTCAAGCTGCAACGCTACAAAACCGCAAAACCAGAGAAGGGGAGGACGACTAAAAACCGATAAAACAATGCAAGTTGTAACCCAAAGTTGCCGATATCTATTGTCACCTTTTTACATGAAGGGAGCTTCATTGTAACAGAATCCAGCCTCAGCTACAAAGTTGGTATACATGTCTGATGAGAGAGGGAGAGACTCTGTCCGCTCTAAACTCCTTGGACTTACAACTCGATACCACACCGATGCGGTTGCCCTCCCGCAAAAAGGAAGGTGATGACCGGTCGATCAATCGGTAGCATGCGAAAGCTTCTTACAACCACATAATTATGACGGACGATGCGATTCGATCAACAAAATGGCGTCATTTTTGTCTGAAACCATGCATTCTTTTTTTTTGGCCAAATGGATTCTGAAGTCTCGTTTGTTGGAACTTTGTTGGATACTTGGATGAGCCGAAGGCATCGTACGTAGCTCTTCTTTGAATCAGGTGACATTTGTACGTGCATTTTACGAGCTAATATAAGTCTGAGATATAAAAAGATTTGAATTTTTCATATGCAACAACATGTCATTATGTCAACAACTAGCGTGTGCCATAAACGTTTGATTCGCAGGCATCCTCCGTCGACATAGCCACAGCCAGATAGGTAACTCACTAACTCCTCCTAACACAGTTACTCCAGTACATAATACTATTTCGCATCAGTAGAGCACCTTCGCTGCCAGGTAGGCCACTACCGCAATGCCAATCCCAGCGAGAAGCATCCTCCATCCGGCTCCTCCTCCTCCGCAGCAGCCGCCACGCCGCGCCTTCTTCGCCGCCCGCACGGCGGCGTAGTAGCGCTTGGGGCTGGCCTTGAACACGGCGCGCGGGACGCGCACGCCGCCGCCGATCCCGGGCGCCTTCATGGTCCGGCACGTCAGCGCCCACACCGCGCCGCCGACGAACGCCGCCGCGAGCAGCGCCACCGCCGCCGCCGTGTACACCACCGCCCATCCACCGCCGCCGCGGCTGCCCATGACCCACGCCGCGGCGTCGCCAAGCAGCCTCTCGGCGGCCACGTCGGGGAGCTTCTCGACCACCGCGGCGGCCAGCCAGGCGTAGGCGCCGTGGAAGAGCCTCGCCGCGGCCTGGATCCATGGCCCCGAGGCGGCCGCCTCGAGTGCGGAGGAGCCCGCCGCGGCGGCGCCGGTGGGGAGATGTTCCACGGCGACGGACCTCGCCATGGCGAGCAAGGACCAGAGGTGGGTGGCGAGCCACGCGACCGAGGTTCGTGTCGCCTCGACAACCCTCGTGACGGCCGCCGGGAGGATCTCGGTGGCCATGGCTTTGGCCGCCTCGGCGGCGCCGGTGAGGACGGCCGAGAGGTTGGCGATGGGGATGGCCATGGCTGGTGAACACCTTTTTCGGTGTGTTCTCTCTCTCTCTCTTTTTCCAAGCGGAGATGGATGAGAAGATCGGCGGGACTTAAAGCCGATGAGTCGATGACAAAGGGACGTGCGAGCGCGGTAAAAGGGAAACAGCTAGCAAAAGGTGGGAAAGGAGAAACAAAGCGGCGCCCACTAGATGCCCGATGGGTTACTGAACAAAAGGTGCTTGCTTAGCCATGTTGCGTTGCGCATGTGTGAGTCAGTGTGAGTGTGATCCCATAGCACAGCTGCGCTCACCTCTCGGCCATGGTCATCAGAACAGTCTGCCGACGTCGAAATAGGACAACAGAACAGTCTGCCGACGTATCTACGGATGTAAAATCACTGAAATTGTTACGTCAAAATCAGACCGTTGTAATACAACACCCATATTCAATCAAGATCCACTTTGGCATGAACTCAACAAGCCTGTACCGTTCACGGAAAAGGATATATACACCGGCCAATTCATTCAGAACTCTGACGCTCAAACAAACAAATTTTGTTTTCTTAAATATGAAAGCATCATAAAGACATAAACCATACAGCAGCTGCTCATTAGGCTTGGTGGCAAACTTGGAGTTTGAACTCAAAATTAAAAAAAAATACCAATACGATAAAGGATAAACCAGCAAGATAGAACGCCATGCATGCATGATGCATGTCCCAAGCATACGTCCTTCGCGATACGGAGCGGCCGCAGCGACATCACGCGGGGAAGAAGCGAAATGGAACGGCCGCGGCTAGGGGACCAACAGACCGGAGTAGCCCTAAATAGAGCGCCGGGTTCGCCTCGAACGCCGACCGAAGCACCGCCAGCGGCAAAGCCCCGCTGCCTGGAGCCTTCATCATGGCCGCCGCCGCCGCCGCCGCTGGTGCACCGGCGTTGGCGGCACAGAGCGCGAGGTACAACCCTGCCGCGACGGCCACGACGGCGATGGCGGCCTTGACCTCCCACGGGATCTCCGTACCCAGGAGCCCCTCCACCGTCGGGATGCATCCGACCAGAGCCCTGATTTCGGCGACAACCGAGGCCACCGCTTTTCCCGGCGCGAGCTCCGGCAGCATGGCGGCCAACGCCTCTCTCGCGCTGGCCGTGGCCGAAACGGTGGCCGAGCAGGCTGCGTCGAAGGCGGCCACCACCGTCGAGGCGAACGCCGAGGCGCCACCACGGAGCGCCGCCGCCACACGGCCGAACCGGTCCTTCGCGGCCGCGGCCGCGTCACTGCCGAGAAGACGCCTCACGAGCTCCACCACCGTGTTTCCGGCGGCGCCGGCGGCACGCTTCAAGGCCCCGTAGGCCTAGACGGCGGCGGAAGTGGCCGCGGCGAACAGCCCCGACACGTAGGATACCGCCGTCTCCGCCGCTTTCTTGATGGCCGCGACCGCCGCGGACGCCGCTTTACGGGCCATCGCCGTCGCCGACGGACCGCCGGCATGGCTCTTCTCTGCACCGGCGGCGGCGGCGGCGGCAGAATAGCTTTTCCCTGCGCCGCCGTCATCGGTGGAATCCCATCCACCAAAGAGAGAGGAAAAGAAACCCCCCATTGGACCTGAACCTAAGCAGCCGATGTGGTCTGTTCTACTGATAACTAACGTCGAACGTTTCGTTGGAGCTCGATAGGATTTTTGATGTGGTTTATATAGCACACAGAACCATTAATTAGAGAGTGCATGCACTCGTTAATTGTTTGGCCTTTTCGTTTTCCAAGGCCAGCTCTTAATTGCGTCGCATGGGAACGAATATGGCGCGCATCGAGTAGACCAAGGGTCGACATGGGATCCGCTTGGTAGAGCTTGAAAATTGGAGCGACGAGGCGGTCCAGCGTTTTCTTGGTGATGGTCAACTCCATTTTCTTGCAATCCATCTTCTGTCTGTGACGGTGAACACGGCTCCATGGGCTTGGCCTCCATGCGGGCCGCGACACACGCGATGCTGCTGGTGCGGGAGTAATATGACCCAACTACGTAGGCCACCACATCATAGATAGTTGTTCAATTGGGCGGCCCAATACTATAGAACACTGACATTATTCAACACTAAATCGAGTTTCTAAAAAAAAAAATCAACACTAATTCGAAACCCTAAACATTATTTAACTCGACACTATTCGAGACAGACGATCCCTACAGGAGATGTCCGGCACCAAAGCCACATGGCCCTGTGTGGAGGCCAATACTCATGGAAGCATTCTCTGATTGAGTGGCATCCAGCGAGGTGCGTGTGGGTGTTGCAGTGTGATGAGATCATCAAGTTCATCAGTTCATCACAACAGCAAGCTCAGGGGTGGCTTCATGAAGCTATGAACTCTCTGAGCCATAATGAGTTAGTGACATTGATTGTAACACTGTGGGCGATACGATATGCGAAGCGCAAAACCATCCATGAGAATATTTATCAGCGCCCATTATACACATATTGGTTTGTGGAAAGGTTCTTGGATGATGTGGGAGCGAGCAAATCATCGTCGAATACTAGGCAACTAGTTCAAGCCAAGCAGACCAGATGGATCCATGTGCCACCGGGGTTTGTGAAAATTAATGTTGATGCAACGCTTGCAAAGAATTCAACAAAGGTTGCGATGGCGGCGGCGGCGCGTGATGGCGCTGGTAACTTCATGGGAGCCTCGGCGCTGGTAATGGAAGGCATCTCTGATCCGGAGATGGTGAAGGCATGGCACTGGCTAGTGACCTGGTGATCCAGAATTTCAGATTGGTGACTGATTGCCTGACTGTAGTTCGAACTACTTGCATGGATCAAACCTGCAATGGGAGCTTACAACCATATTGTCAGAGAGATCAAGGCAAGGACGACGAACTTCACTGATGCAAGTTTTGTTCATGATGGAAGGGAAACTAATGCTCATAGACCCGCAATGGAAACTAATGGAGATGCTCATATGAAAGAGGCTTTATGATTGAAGATTCCATAGTTTAACGGAGATATATCAACATTGGTTTCCATAAGATATGTTCCATTAGAAATAGCAATATTAAAGGGCCCCCCAAGCCCTACCTTCCACGTTCTGCATCATGAGAGAGGTTTTTCATCAGTAAAGACACCAGAAAGGACCGTATGTCAGCCCCCTATAATTCCAAAAGAGTACCCAATCCACGTTGGAATATAGGTATGGCGAGCGCATACCTCGCCATAAGAGCAAGTATAATAGAGGGCTATGAAAAGACTGACTGTTGACTAGATAAAAGAGACGAAGAGAAAGAAGAAGTAGGTTATAAGACTACCGCCGGCTTAGACACAGGGACCAGAAAAATCTGTGAGAGGCAGGTGAATCATATAAATATACTTAACTAACCAATATATAAATGGGTAGAGGGATACGCTGTGAAGATTTACATAACTATAATATAATCTAAGTAGGGGTGGCTGTACAGCTTCTTCCGTCCGCATCTCCCTATACGTTATTACATATATTTTATAGTCTCAACAAAACTGTCCTCAGAGAAAAAAAATGTTTGCGTGTAGCAACGATGTGCACCAATCAGAAAACAAAAGCAACATGAGCTGCATGCGGGGTACCTTGCTCCAGCAGTGCATCGCCCGCTATTCTCATCAGCCATCACCACACGTGGGCCTAGCTACCGTAACCTCTCTATATAGGTGACGGCACGAGCACAAGCTTGCACCCCCCCACCCCCCACCAGCGCCCGCGACCGCGAACGTCAGCCAATACAACAGCAGCTGCTGCCCGCAGCAGCAATGGCCGACTCGTGGCTGTCCGGCGGTCTCTTGGACATCCGCGCGGCGGCGGCGCTCCTACTCGCCGCCGTGGCGTTCTTCGTCTTGACAATGGAGCAGCTCTCCTACCGCCGCAAGAAGGGCCCCCTCCCAGGCCCGGCGCTCGTGGTGCCCTTCTTCGGTAGCATCGGCAACCTCATCCGCGACCCGACGACCTACTGGGACACGCTGGCGTCGCGCGCCAAGTCGTCGCCCCTCGGCCTCTCGGCCGACTACTTCCTCGGGACGTTCGTGGTGTTCATCCGCGACACGGAGCTGAGCCACCGCGTGCTCGCCAACGTCCGCCCCGACGCCTTCTACTTCATCGGCCACCCTTTCGGCAAGAAGCTCTTCGGCGACCACAACCTCATCTACATGTCCGGCGACGACCACAAGGAGCTCCGCCGCCGCATCGCCCCCAACTTCACCCCTCGCGCCCTCTCCACCTACGCCTCCATCCAGCAGCGCGTCATCCTCGCCCACCTCCGCCGCTGGCTCGACGCCGCCGGCGACGGCGACGGCGAGCCGTTGCGTCTGCGTGTGCCGTGCCGGGACATGAACCTGGAGACGTCGCAGACGGTGTTCGTGGGGCCGTACCTCGCCGACGAGGCGAGGGAGGCGTTCGCGAGGGAGTACAACGATTTCAACGTCGGGCTCATGGCGATGCCCGTGGACGTTCCGGGCTCGGCGTTCCGGCGGGCGAAGCGCGCCGTGGCGAGGCTGGTGCGCACGCTGGGGCGGTGCGCGGGGGAGAGCAAGGCGCGGATGCGCGCCGGCGGCGAGCCCGAGTGCCTCATGGACTACTGGATGCAGGACACGGTGCGGGAGCTCGACGAGGCGGCGGCGGCCGGGTCGCCTCCGCCGCCGCACACCGGCGACGAGGAGATCGGCGGCCACGTGTTCGACTTCCTCTTCGCGGCGCAGGACGCGTCCACGTCCTCCCTCTGCTGGGCCGTGTCCGCGCTCGCCTCCCACCCCGACGTGCTCGCCCGCGTCCGCGCCGAGGTGGCCGCGATCTGGTCCCCCAGCTCCGACGAGCCCATCACGGCGGCGCAGATGTCGGAGATGAGGTACACGCAGTGCGTGGCGCGCGAGGTGATCCGGCACAGGCCGCCGGCGACGATGGTGCCCCACATCGCCAGGGAGGCGTTCCCGCTGGCGGAAGGGTGCTACACGGTGCCCAAGGGCGCCACGGTGTTCCCGTCGCTGTACGAGTCGTCGTTCCAGGGGTTCCGTGACGCGGCGGCGTTCGACCCGGACAGGTTCTTCTCCGACGAGCGGCGGGAGGACGTGGCGTTCCGGAGGAACTTCCTGGCGTTCGGCGCCGGGGCGCACCAGTGCGTCGGGCAGCGGTACGCGCTCAACCACCTGGTGCTGTTCGTGGCGATGTTCGCGACGCTGGTGGACTTCCGAAGGCACGACACGGAAGGGTGCGACGACCTCGTGTATATCCCCACCATCGCGCCCAAGGACGACTGCGCCGTCTATCTCAAGCAGCGCTGCGCCAAGCTCCCATCGTTCTAAGCTTGCTGATCGACGACGACCGGTGACGACCGTACGCCGGAGAAGAACGCCTCAACGGGACGTGACGCACTACTATTTCCGTTGTCATCATTGATGGTATCCTGTATTTTGGCATTATTGATGTTTCCGTATCTCGTTGGGTGGACCTGTATTTGTATCTTCTTCATTATCAAATAATAAAACCACTCTGTCCGTCTAAAAATAACAAGACACTCTACAAATACAGTTTATTACTACCCCATACGTCGTGTCGTGGATAGTAGTTTAGTGCCAACAGAAAATAATAGAGTTTGATGTATACAAGCGACATTGTATAAATTGCCGTAACGGGATTGATATACTACACTAAACAGGAGATGTTCTTGATGAATGCGCTAATATTTCTGTTGTCATCATTCATTCAAAATTTTCAACCAAAAATTTTATGTAACAAATCTGAAATTTTATATCCTCGTGGTTTGGCCTTATTGATGTTTCCGCATCTCGTTGGGTCACCCAACTTGGGTGGAATTGTATTTGTATCTTCTTCATCTTCAAATAACAAAGCACTCTACAACAAGCATTGCTTGCAACGTAGTATAGTAGGGTGTGTCATTCCTGTTCACTTGCGCATGGATTTTTCTTGGCTCTCCCGTTACGTACGTACTCGAGCGGTGACCATACCGTATGTCCATACCCCATGCGTCGTGTCATGCATGGATAGTGTCGTGCCAACCGAAAATAGAGGTTGATGCATGTGTACAATCCCATATATTGCCACAAACAGGAGTTATTCTTGACGCGTACGTGGACCACTTCGCAGTCCCAGCCACCGCCGTGGCATGCCGCCACGATGTTGATGGCCATGGCGGCGACCTCAGCAGCTCAAATGTGTAACCGATAGAAGAGACGCTATATATGCGGAGTATATGTGGCCTCAGTGGTGTCACGCGGCGGATGCTCAAATTGAGGTGTGGGATCGGACTTAAGCGGTTGATCTAGGCCCGGCCCCGGGCTGAGCGCTGCAGCTCCAGTTCGAGTACTACCTCCGTTCTTAATATGACATTATTGGCTTTTTTTCTTCATTTGACTATTCGCCTCTCTACAAATATTTATGCAACTAGATAAGTCTACTAGTTAAATCCAAAATATTATCAATAATAGATGTAGTGGTACCCATTTTGCGCTATTTAACAAAGTAGCTAATAAAATATCATTGGTCAAAGTTGAAGGAAAAAATCAATGATGTTATATATTTAAGAACGGAGGTAGTAGTTATTTGTATCACCATTCAGGTAGCTAGTCCAGTTCATAAGACATGTGTATGTGTTCTTAGCATCGGTTCAGTTTAGTTCGTATGAGAACTCAAATCTAGGCCACATGATTCTGATCGAAGGGGGTGGGACACCTCTCTCCTTCTCGTAAGCGAGTATGCAGACTGAACGGTTGAACTCATGCTTGTGTCTTTGTAGCAAGGACGTGTCCAACGGCCGTCGACTTCGCCGGCTCTGGATGGCGTGTGGAAGAAAGAAACTGCACAATTATTATCGGTAGCTGCTGGCACAATTATTATCCGAGACCAGTGTGAGATAATGCAGATAACAAAGGAAATTCGTTTCTCTTTATTTATGATTTGTCAGTCCACGTATACCTAGAGATGAAAGAGGTTGTGAACTATCAGAATAATCCCTTAACCACTTTTGTCATTGATTTTTTTAGCCGGAACCAGAAACGGGAAGAATAAATCCGAACGGGAAAACAAAATCGGAATTACTGTATATTAAAACGGAAACATTATGATCAGGAAGATCTCGATAACGACTCAAAATCGATAATTTAAATCAGGAATCCTGATGCATTAACCACTTCAAAAATTTAACACAATATATATGACGGATGCAACCATAATTATAGGCCATCGGCAAATAATACCATACATAAGAGTTTCTGTGATAATTTAGTTTAAACTTAGGCCAGTCTCAATGAAGGTTTCATAGACACTGTTACCTAAACTGACACATCATCTAATAAAACTTGAAACTACGATGAAACACCCCTCTCTCAATGCATAGTTTCATCTATTGTTATTTCCTATGTGACATGCAAGACACAAGTTGTCTGGTAACTAGGGAACAAGAGTGTCATGGTGATGACACTGCTTTCTTCTCTTTCTTCCTAAATGCAGTGCCAAGTCACCAAAATTGCCTACATAGCACCCTATTTATTGCCCATGACACGCTCACTGAGACTGACATTAAGAGACGTTTTAGTTTAAACTTAAGAGACGTATACTACTCACGATATAGCATTTAAGCAAGTACCATAATCAACTAGGCTAGACTACCACTTAGTATGGCAATCGGCAGCACAAAAGCCAATAAGCCACGTCAAGCAGCAGCATCAGCAGATGTAGAAGCCTGGCTAACTCCGCCTCAAGCACACGACAGAACAACATATAAAGGTTCAATGATAAGATAGAGATAGAAGGCCGTCAGCTGGGCTGAAGGCATGTATCTCTTTCTCTTCACAGGTTTGCATGAGGGAGTAGCGAGCTGGCCAATTTGTACGCCTGGGGCCACTGTCTGTTGTCTAATAAGCGGCTAGTTGACTAAGCATACAATATCCCAAATTAGGCTCAAGTGCTGTTGTTTCATAAAATCAAAGGACAAAATGCTTAATCCAGAGCATATATCAATTTCATTTTGTCAATAATCTGATTTTTTTTTAAAAAAAACTAAAATGATGTGCTTCCGGTTGCTTTCTTTTCAAAATTTAACGCAAAGCCAAACAAAGAAAGGGGATTGCCGGATTTGAATAAGTTATGTCTTAATTAATTCTCCTACTTTCCACGAATTTGGCATACTGACAACCGTGTCCCTCTCACATAAAACGCCAACTTGCCATCAACTTTTGCCAACTTGACACCAACTATTCAAACTAAACAAGCCCTTAGTGAGGATATGTTTGGTTCCTTATATGGATCCACCCCGCATATGACCCCATCCTAAATCTGATGTAGTATCATCACATATTTCCATTTATGATCATCCCATCCACACGAACCACCTTATGGCGGCCGATGTGGCGGCTGATGTTTAATGATCAACCATGCTATATACGAGAGAGTTTTGGTATTTCTATCACTTTGTATTTGGTCAAATGTGTTGCATAGACGCTCTGTTCCTGAATCGTCTCAAAACTTAGAGGCAAGGCAATCACTGGATAGAAAAATGGGCACACACCAAAAAAAAGAAAGAAGAAGAAGAAAAAAAGCAACAGCAGCAGCAATATATGTGGTACTGTACTATAGAAGTTGTTCTGATCTCGTTTGGGCGGGACAACGCAAAATGGGAAATACGATTACAACAACTGAATTCACCATCTCACTGAAAACCGGCAAAATCACCGGAGTGGCCTCTGCATGAACAAAACGTCAAAATCCTAGGCGTGTGCGTCAGCGGTCAGCGGCAGCAGGCGAGAGCAAGACGACGTCGAGGCAGAGAGCCGCCGCGGCTGCTATAACGACGACGAATGACCTGGCCACCGCAGGAATAATGCTGCGTCCACGACTGGCCTCTGCCACGACGACGGCCTCGAGGACGAGCTCCATCATCTCCGCCGCGCGTCTCGCCGTCGCCGCCCGCCTGGCCACGTCGTCGTCGGAGTCGAGCACCGGCGAGGCCAACGCCGCCCAAGAGACGACCTCCGATGAGGCTTCTTCTTATCCTCCTTCTGCTCCTCCCGTGACGCGACGCCTGGAACGGGCGACGCGCGCCGCGGCGTCGGAGAACGCGTCGGCGTCCTCGCGTCGAGCGGCGCGCTGCACCTCGCGCCTCGCCGCAGCGGCTCCGTCGCGGCCGCGCAGGCGGCGGAGGAGGCAGATGACTCTGTCGACGACGAGCGCCTCGGCTTCCTCGAGCTTCCGCAGGGCCCACGCGGCGGCGACCTCGCAGGCCGAGCACGCCGCGGTCAGGTACTCCATCACCGCCTCGGCCGCGCCGTAGATCGCGTCGAGGGCGTCGAAGACGACAGCAGGAGCCGCAGCGGCGTCGGGTGGTTTGTGATCAGAACCTAACGCTGCCCCGACCGCCACGCCGGCGCCGAAGATCATCCCGGCGGCGAGGCCGGCCGGCGGGCAGACGAGCACGGCCGCCGCCACGCCCGTTGGCGCCAGCGACGACGCGATGCTCGCACCGGCACCCATTGGTGTCTTCTTTGCAGCACACGGGCGGGGAAGTTGGGGGCGATTTTAGGTTCCTGCGCTCTGTTGGGGTGCTGTGGCGCGGGGAAGCCTGCTTGTGGGGTGCATGATTTGTAGCTAGCGAGCTCTCACGCGCAAATGGGAAAACGCTCCTGCATGCTCGGGTGTGAATGCGTGCACAAACAAACCTCGAGCAGGAGAGTGTAGGACCCACGAGGAGTCGCTGGCCCGGCTCAGGGCGACGTCGGGCGCGCATCGGCTTCCTCGTGGGAGTCGTGGTGATGGATGGATCATGTCTGGGATCTAAGGAACAGGAGGGTTTCGTTTTCACAATGGGCCGACGGGAAAATAGTACTTACTGTACAAAATGTGAACTGAGCTAACTAACTACGTATCGTTTCTATAAAAAAAAGGCTAATTATGTATCAAATTAATAGTATCCGGAGTATGCTAGTGTGTGTGTGTGTGTGTGTGTGTGTGTGTGTGTGTGTGTGTGTGTATATATATATATATATATATATATATATATGCTAATGGGACTAGCCTAAAACAACCAGCCGTATTTTGGCTTATGAGATATGGCCGGCCATCTCCCTACTTCTCCCTGTCTCGTTCTTCATCCCGCTCATGGGTGGAATTGGTGAAATACAATGTACCAAATTGTTGGGAATAGTGTACCTTTGTACACTCAGGACACAAGAGACGGCCTTTAATTTGGATCTGCACTTAGGGCAAGAATCAAATTCTCGGTCTTGGCTTCAGCTCCGAGTGATTCGTAGAGATCATCTAGCATTTCCAACCTAAGCATCCGTCCATTCCGAACTGAGCCCATTCCTTTGCAATGTGAGCATGCTATTATCCGTAGATCACCACACCTCTGACACATGCCTGGTGACCTGCAGTTCATATATATGTGTGTTTAGATTGGGGGAAATTCCACAAGAAACACTGTAGATGAATAGTGTGAGTGAGAGGATGAGATGAATAGAGAAAAGTTAGATTAATATGTTTTTTGGGGAATCTTTTGGATCAGTGGTAAGGATGTGCAGAGTACAAAGCATCAGTCATGAATTTTCTCAACTAATAACGTATTCTGAATTTCTGATGAGTGATGACCGATGCTTTGTCCTCTGCATATATGTTTTTTTTCCCATCTCAAGGCAAAGACTAGGGTTTTGTTAACACAAGCTATCTACTGATAGCTGTTATTATGTACGTGAGTATATCTTTTCCTGAAGAGTTGGGTCATCAAAATTAGCTTCAGTTTCATTTCCTTATGCAATACAACTGGCCAACTGTGTAGTCACCTCACATATTGTAGCAGGCTACCAACTGAGTTTAACTATAAAGGAAGATGAGAGGGGGAGAGGAGCCGATCGAGGGTAACGCTAGGACTCATACGTCCGACCACTCCCCATCCCATCGGACGCATCGTCAACCATTCCTGTGGTGCTTTTTAACTAGTGCAACATTGACATTTCACGGATGTTGCAAAATTGGCTCCCACAATGTTACGATGTACATGTAATTGCATCTCCCCCGTCCGACGCTATGCACCTAGAAGCGCCGGATTTTGGACCGGTGCAACATCTATGTTTCGCTGTTGTAAGTTTTACTCCCTTGATGTTGCGCCATAGATGTAATGTTGCATCTCTTCAACCGTGCGGGTGCTACAACGGTTCCCTCGTTCATGTTTCAACCGGTGCTGCATCGGTGTTTTGCGATGGCCCCGTATGCTGCCCCAACCTTTTAGAAGCATCAGTAGGATCTTCTCTCACCTTCCGATCACGATGTTTCAACAACTATTTTATGTGATTTTTGTGATGTTCCCAAGAATGTTTCAATGTTGCGATTTGTTTCAATGTGGCAATATTTCTACTTTAATGTTTCGCTTTCCCCGTCAATGTTGCAATGTTTCCGTTCTAATGTTTCAATTTTACCGTCAATGTTACAATATTTCTGTTCCAATGTTTCAATTTTACCGTCAATGTTGCAATATTTCTGTTCCAATATTTTACTTTTTTGCAATATTCTGTTCCAATGTTTCACTTTTACCGTTAATGTTGCAATATTTTTTCCCACTATTTTGTTTTGACCGTCCGATGCTACGTCCGCACGTCGGGCGTCCGAGCGCTAGCGAGTCCCAAAATGGGAATGCGTGCGTGCCCAAACCCATCCCGAGCGGGACCGTTCGTTCGTTTGTTTCGGCTCACGAGCGAGTCGCAGGACCGGGTCAGGGCGACGCCGGCTGCATCGGCTTTCTCGTGAGTATATATGATATTTTCCTCCCACGTCGGGCGTCCTGTGTGAAGCGTAGCAAAATTTCAGCTGAACGTGAAGTAGATCACCCAAAAGAAAAATAAATCAAACGATCGCCTGGGCGCTGGCCAGGGAGTGTCCTACTTTAGCCAGAAGGCTTTGTGAGCGGTCGTGCGGTCATTGTATTTTGTCCGTCAGGGTTTTACCCTACCCGTGCAGTTTACTAGGAGTTCCCAACTTGTTACACTATGTAAGACATGAGAGCAAACGAATCCATGAGCTGGTTTCTAAGATTTGCACACAAGCAGAAAGACAGTCACATCCACTCTTTACGCCACTTTATATGCTATACTACCTAAAGGTAAAAAAAAAAAAGTAATCCTGGCGTGCAGGGTCCAGTCTAAATATAATTAACCAAGAAAAGGCACAATTGACTCATGGTCCAAACAAAGACACAAACTAGCCTGTTGAGACCATCTTCGTAAACACTTGATCCTTGGCATTTACATATATTTTTAATAATATGTTCGTTCAATAGGATATCTGAAATTCCAGATAAAGTACTAGCTTAGGGATTGTCCTCAAACATCATACTTTAGTTTGTACCCACTATAACATGATTTGCTCTCTTTGAGCATAGCAATTTTGCATGCTGCTATGTGGATAAGGAAAAAAAATGTGCTTTCATTCTCTTCCAAGTTGTAATTTAAGTAAGACACATCAAAACCTACAGTTTACAACTGAACACCAGGATGCAATCATGAAGAAAAAAAACCAGGCTGCATTTTGACTGTAGCATCACCAATTTATAGACTCATTAAACAAAAGCAGCAAAATTATGACCTTAACTCATAACCTTGTATTTCCTTGCACCATTATTATTGAAGGGTCATGTGACCTTTGAGCACTCAGGGCACAAGAGACGGCCTTTGGATCTGCAATTCGGGCAAGGAATCAAATTATCAGTCTTGGCCTCAGCTCCGAGTGATTCGTAGAGATCATCTAGCATTCCCAAACTAAGCATCCCTCCTTTCCGAACTGAACCCATTCCTTTGCACTGTGAGCATGCTATTATCCGTAGATTACCACACCTCTTGCACATACCTAGAGACCTGCAGTTCATCTGTACTTTGCTCAGATAAAAGATGGATGATTGGTAAGGATATGCAGAGTACAAAGAATCACTCATGATTCAAAAAAAAAAAAAAAGAATCACTCATGAATTTGCTCGGGTACTCTGATAGCTGATGGTTTGTCCTCCGCATATTTATTTTTTGTTCCCAAGAAATTTGGATTTTGGGTTTCTGAACACAAGCCATCTACCCTACATCTTTTAATTTGAAGAGTTGGATGAATGAAATTAGATTCAGTGACCCCTCAGGCCCTCGTATCGTAGCAGGCTACCAACTGAGGTTAACTAGATATGTGATGACAATACTTTAACTAAATGGGAGCACAAGCCTTGCATATTTGCACGCTTGCATATTCTCCATGGAAATTTCTTCACCGTTTTGTAATACCCGACTTTTCTATCTTAAACCATCTTTACTGTTATTCCAAACTAAATTATCGTTCTGTTTGCACAATTTCACCTAATCATAACAAGAAGTAAATTAGTGCAGCTATCCTTCATCAATCAAGATACTCAACGGCACAATTGGGGCTAAATGGCTAATGGAAGACAAGACAGCTACAAAGAGACGGTAAGGAAACGGGACCTTCTTTGGGATGAGGCAATAAATCCGTCGACCTTGGGCGCAGCGATGGTGGCGCCGAGCAGCAGGGCACCCACCACGAAGCCGGCGACCTCGCTGCCCGTCAGCCCCTCCATCTCTCCCCTCTCTGCTCCGTTCCTCGGTTGCCGCAGCGTCCAAAGCAACCAATAAGTTCCCTCGCCGGAGATGAAGCTTGCGGCTTGGGTGTCGGTGGCGTCGGGGCTCGTCAATCCCTGGTGGAATGGTGGCTAGTGAAGACGGGGCGTCGGCCGTGGAGCTCCTTGGAAGAAGCGGCGGCGGCGGACGTGATGGACCACACTGCGCCTCTTCGTCGGCACTCGGCAGAGGTCCGGCAGTGCGGCCTGCCAAGCGGCGGTGGTGGTGGCGCAGCGCCGGCTGGGGGCGGAGGGCGGAGGATGATGCGATGAGGATTGCTGGATATGGATAATGAGCATGACTGCATCAGCGGCCGTTCGTTCTGTCGTTTCGTGTGGGGGCTGAAATGGGCCGGCCAATAGAACACGGGCTTGGGCTGAAAACGGGAAAAAAAATAGGTTTTAGACGGAAATCCGATCTATCTTCAAGTATCTTTGCTTTCATATTCTTTTTTTACGTTTAAGATCCGTGAAATGTTTTTGGATGCCCGCTATTACGTATATGAAACAAAATTAACATGCAACAGTATTCCATGGCACAGAGGTGTCACAACTCACAACGCAAACAGATGGAGGTGGATAGGAATATAGCCAAATCACAATCTTTGACTGATCTTTTCTCTTAAACCATGTATCTAATTCAAAATCTATTTATAGAAAAAAATAACCGAAAACATTTGTGTTCGTGGATGGAGAGATCACTTGTTTCGTCGTGAGCCTAGCTCGCTCCATGAATCCAACAAATGATGGGGTCGACACTTTCTAGTGGTCAATCGCGTTGTGCTTTCTTCCAGCCTTGCAAATTGCATGTGCGACACCACACAAGAGTAGCTAGCTCCTAGCTGCCGACGGTATCCTGGCGGCAGCGGTGAACTCGATCGAACCAGCAGCCTGTCCAGCACTCCAGCTCAGCTCTCGATCGATCCCAGGCAGCCCACACGTACGCTACGACCGAATGCTGCCGGCCATGCATGTCGGGGGCATATGGGGCCATACATACAGAGATGCATCTATATATCACCACAGTCACATATAGAAATCCTATCCAAACAGCAAACATATACACACACAAACAATCGCTGGATCGTGGGCTCGTGGCTCGGCCCTGGCCACGGTCATGTAAATCATCAGGAATCTGCTCGGGTCGTCACTTGTTTTCAGATATTTCGATGTCGAAAATTCAAACCTGTCCACGTCAATGCCACCGTAGAACAAAACAGTACGGATCCATCACCATCTCCTTCTCCGTAGCTGCCCCAGCACCCGGGGGTTTGTGTGTTGCATCTTGGCACACGACTGAGCAATTTAGTCGCAACAGCTTCCCTGACACCGAAAGAGCATCAGAAAGGGCACCATGGAGAGAAAGTTGTGTCAACTTTTGCCGCTATGTTTAGGCTGTGTTCATCCAACTTTTCTATATTCATCTCATCCCTTCCACTCATATAACACTATTCATCTACAATGTATTTTGGGTGAACGATGTATTTTTGAGGAATCTTTCTCCAATCTAAACACACCCTTAGTCCTACTCAGCGGCGGGAATGGCTGGTTCAGAGTAAATGAGGATAAAATCAAGAGAGTGATAGTGAGATATACGGCCCTACGCCCCTACCGAGCCCTGCTCTTGCTCAAAGTTCTCCACAAATATTTAAAGAGCCTTCTCAATATATATCATTTTCATATTTAAAAACTTTCTTTGCAGGAAAAAGAGCCAGAGTATATATATGTACCCCCATAGACACGCCCCCCCCTTCATTTGTCGTAGAAGCTAATAATTAGGATTAAGAGAAGTTTTATTCGTATAACAAAATTAAATCAAACTATTAAAGTCATATATATTATTAGCCATTGAAATATGAGTTTATTCATGTACCTATTATACACTAAACATATGCGTATAGTTCAATAAAATTTAATTTTTTCATGATTATTAAGATCCCTTTTTTATGAAATCATGCGTGCCTACCTAAAACAAACATTAGGAAGTGATCAAATTCTTTACTAGGTTATAAGAAACCGAAAGCATGATTTAACACTGCTTCCCCCACCAGTTTCATCCTTAATAATGGGGAAAATACTTTTGGTGATGTGATCTTGGCATCAATGGAACACACACGGTCCCTTCTCTTTGGTTTGCGTATTTTCATAGGACATAAGACGACTATCCATGAAAATTTAATTTAGTAAATTCTGTATCACAGAATTACTCTACAGTTCTAGATATCAAGATAGTATTGCGTAAAGTTTCTATATTTATCACTAGCTACACGGTTGTCTGCCTGACAGTTATGGTTTTCCATGTGTACCGATCGACGTCGTCCTAGTGCATTCTGTACCATGCATGAACGACTGGTTCCGCAATCTGCCAATTATGTTGTGTCAACTCTTGCCACAGTGCCACTGCTTGCTTGCCCTGCCTCTAGTACATACTGCGGCACATTTGGAAAAAGAAAAGACTTCAAAGCCAGATCGAGTAACCCAATTATATTCTTTTCACCAAACAGAAGCATGGATTTGGATTGAACTGTCCTCCTCCCACCAGTTTCCTCCATATGCTCGTTTTTTACAAGCAAACTACACTACCGGATTCGCCTTTTTTGCCGTGAGCCCCAATGCTCACGGCAAAGGCCCAAAACCTCACGGCAAACACTTTGCGGTGAGCCGGCTCACGGCAAAAAACATATCGGCAAAGAGACCTTTGTCGTGAGCTATATATAACCCTCTCGCCAAACCTTTGCCGTGAGCCAAAAAACCCCTTCGGCAAAACAAATTTTACGATGACGGCGAGCAACGGCCGTTAGTGGCGCCCGCACAGATGTTTGCCGTGAGCCAGGTGCCATGGCTCACGGCAAAGAAGACCTGTTTGCCGTGAGCCAGTGGACAGGCTCACGGTAAAGAAGGCTTGTTTGCCATGAGCCAAAGGCAAAGAAGGTCTGTTTGCCATGAGCCCAGGCTTTGGCTCACGGCAAACAGGCCTTCTTTGCCGTGAGCCTGTCCACTGGCTCACGGCAAACGGTCACCCTTTGCCGTGAGCAGTGGCACCTGGCTCACGGCAAACATCCGTGCGGGGCCCACCTGGTAGAATAGCAAGCGGCGGCCTGGAAGCCTGATTGCCGTGAGTCAGGGCCCAGGCTCACGGCAAAGAGGTCGCCACTGGCTCACGGCAAAGGAGGCTTTTGCCGTGAGCCTAGGTCATTTCCTCACGGCAAACAATGAACCTGGCCTATTTTTTTCTGTTTTTTTGTATATGCTCCCCAATCAAAAATGTATCACACAGACAATTTATATATACATTGCACAACCACATAATCATCACAATGAGCATTACAGGCAGTTTATATAGACATTGCACAACCACGCATAGTTAATAGTTATTACACAACGAGAAAGGTAAACGACAAACAATAGAGTTCGACGACATACAAACCAAGTTCAACCACGACATTATCAAGTTCAATCAAACGGCAACAAGTTCACTACATAGTAATGCGGTCTTCGTTCCCAAGGGTCGGAGGGGGAGGGTGTGGATAAATCCTGATCCTGTGGGTTTGCCTCCGGCGGCGGAGACAGCTGAGACGGCTGAGAGCCCCAATGCCCCCAAGGTGACACAGTAGCAGGTGGGCCTCGCGGCGTCGGCTGAGATCCCCAAGTCCCCCAAGACGACACAGTAGCACCAGGCGACACATTAGCAGCAGGATCATTTGATGCCGCCGATAGACCCTGCACAAAGAATAATATATTGCACATGTGGGAAAAGAATTAAGTTACCAACATACAAACTAAAGCATTCATATATACTCACAGGTGTGTGTTGACGAGGCGCTGGGTACAATTGAATCTGTGGCGGAGGTATAGAGATCTGAGCACCCACATTCTGCATCCAAAGGTACATCTGGCTCATGGAGGCCTCTATTTGCTCCCGTTGGCTCCTCTCTTCTTGTAGCTGGGCCTGCAACGTAATATATGTTAGAATTCAAATTAATAGTGTCAGAATTTAAAAAGCCCGAAGCAAACAGAAATAACCTGTAGACTCGCTATCTGCATCTAGTCAATGGTTTGTCTTGGGCGTATCGCATCGCTTCCGCTCGACGCCCTTGCTCGAATCTCGGAGAGTCTTGGCGTCGAGGCCGAGTCGATCGTGCCATCACCCATCCAGTAACGCCCATGCTTTTTGCCTCCTCCTACCTCCATGACGATTTGTCCATCAAAGTTTTGGGTGCTTGGATCGTACTCCGACCCATGGACCTCCCTTGCCCTCTGTGTGTATGCACTAAGCCGTGGGGCGATTGTCGGATTGGTGTACGCTGAGGCCGGTGTCTCCATGCTGAAGTCAGTGTCTGCCGTCGCCTTGCCCATGTGAGCTAAAGCGTACGCCTTCACCTCACCACAAGGCTGGCCACCATGTGAATCATACTGCAGACAATGAGTGTAAGGTTGTTAGATACTTATCACTATGTCTAACAATAAAGCAAAGAAAGGTATCCGCTTACCCATGTTTTCGCAAATGCCCTGAGGTTTCGGTTGCCTTGATGGTGCACTGGTCCTTGCATCTTCAAACGCTTTTCCCGGGCAAGGTTGTGCTTGCCAGCCATTCAGCAGAGCACCACCTATCCACCATTCTTTCCCAGGCTTGTGCGTGATTATTACACCAACTAACATGCGCCTACAAGACATGAATTGAACATAGAATATCAAATGAAGCATGTTTATTCTCAGGAAAGAAGAGTCTTCAAGGTTGTTAGTTACCTGAAGGTATTGCCCCTTGTTCCGCATCATCTTTCTTGCCTCCTCCTTGGTGACCCTCGTGTGAAGCACTTCTGCGTGGTAATTAATGATAGCCTGGATATGCGCCTCATAATGCATGTCATGCACTAGCTTTTTGCCGGCTCTATGAGCATTACCCTGTGCGTCTGCCTCATATCCATCCTCGCACCTGAAGAAATCCTGCATATACATACAATACTTATATGCTCTTAATGCAATGAATAGAGTAATGTGGTGTGAGGTCAACTTACCCATAACTCGCCCTTTACCCGCTCCGCCACGTTATCATAAAGCCTGTCCAAAAGATCTCGCTAGTCCACCGCTGAGTAGTAGTGTTCAAAAGTCAATGCCGGCTCGTACACACCACCATGCAAAACCATGCCAGGGAAGTGTTCCCTGCACAAAAGGCCTAGTATGCCATTGACAAGGCATGTATGATCACCTGCGCCCACAATCTCCCAACTCCTGAAATGTGATTAATTTTATTGAGATTTGCAGTATATCATATGAAGAATATTGATCGAGTCAAAAGTGCTTACTTCTGCCCATAGGGCCTAATCACTGGGCGTTTGTGAGGCGGTGGTCGTTTCGGAAGGGTCGACGGACCTCGCAACCAAACTCTCGGTGGATCCCCAACGGCCTCCTCGTACCCCTGGTGCCCCTCACCCCCCTCATCGGCCTCCCCCCCATCCTCTCCATCGTCGTCCTCGTCCCCATCCTCTCCATCGTCGTCCTCCTCCCCCTCCTCCCCATCCTCCTTCTCCTCCCCCTCCTCCCCATCGTCGTCCTCCTCCCCCTCCCCATCCTCCGCCTCCACCGACTCGTCCTCCGACTCCGGGTGCTGTGCAGGTGGTACAAAGTCATCGTCTTCAGAAGACGACGACTCCTCCTCAAGTGGAGGTGGCGGTGACCTCCACCCTCGACGCCTGTGTCCCGTACCAACCCCCTGACCACTCCCGGACCCCACACCACTGCCTTTCGGGCGACTCCTACCCCTCCTCTGCCCCTCGCCTGACCCCTGCCCCTGCTCAAGTAGTTGATTCGATCTTTGGTACACGACGTTCACGGTCCTCACCTTCCCGCCTGCCATATCTGTTCAATCACCTGTCAATAAAAAGAATAGGCAAATTAGCACAAATAAACAAGATATACTATATAAATTAGAAAAATAAGGAGAATATAAATTAAATTAACATAGCAATACAAATAAACTAAAATATTAAGGTACGTATAATTTTTTAGAAATAATAATCATCATCATCAATATTAGCTTGTTGGTAATACTCATCATCACTATCACGTGCGTCGATATCATCATGGTCATGCTCCAAAGGAGGAATGTTATCACTGTCATCGTTTAATTGCAATCGCTCAAGTAATTGTAAGTCCATCACATTTTCAACCTCATCTCCATCGTCTTCGTCACCTAAATCTTCATTGTCTACTTCCATTCCAATCGTTTCTGCTAAATCTATGACAAAACTCCCTTTAAGTCCATCTTCTTGAAAGAATTCTCCCTCATATGTGTTTGGATCTATATTATAATCATCATTGTTTGGGACAGGTAATTTACCATGTGGCGATACCTTGTACACAACATCCCACCTCTGAAGACGCATGTCGGTCTTACAAGGGTATTGGAGAAAATAAACTTGTGTGGCCTGTTGAGCGACAATATAGACATCGTCTCCTCGATATACGGATGATTGTCGGACTTCGACTAGCCCAAGGTTTGGGGTTTGTCTCACTTGTTCAGGATCAAATCAATGACATTTGAATATGACAGGATTAAATTCTCGACGACCACGAAACCTCAATTCATATATTTCCTCGATTCTTCCATAATACTCGACCCCATTAGAGCCCATCGTAAAAACCCCACTATTAGTGGCTCTTCGATTGGGCCGACTACACTCGTGTGTTGTTGTGTGAAAGCGATGTCCATTGACATCATAACCAGTAAACGACCTGACCTTATTGCCAAAGCCATTGGCAACCTGTCTCAATTCGACACTCATGGTAGAATCGGATCCACCCTTCTGTTTGAACCAAGAAATGAAATCAGGCATTCCTGATCCCGCACCTTCCCTAAGAAGTCTATCAGATTCCTGAGGCGTTGCTTCCCTGGAACAACGCCAATATTGACGATGAAATTCCCTGTACCAACAAGACACAACGGGTTGGATGCAGAATAGTTACTACTCGAAAACAGAATAGACACAAGGGGTTGGATGCAGAACTTACAACATGTACGACTTCACTTCGTCGAGGTTGGTCAAGACATATAGCATTATCTTGCGCCACTCTGACATGTTCAAAGCCTTATTGGTCGCGCCACTTGCACTGCCCAATTGCCCTCAAAAAATGCTAAGATTTGATTCATTGGACCCAGCATTGTAACGAGAAAGAGGATTATGCATGCTAGGGAGATTGTCTGAATAGTATTTTGTTGTGAAGTTTGACACCTCCTCCAGAATGAATGCTTCAATTTTACATTTATTTCTAGATTTACTTCTAAGAGTCTTTTGACATCTCTCGACTGCATAGCACCAACGGTTTTGGGCATGCCCACCCATTCTGGCCTCATACGGGAGGTGCAAAATCATATGCTGCATCGGGTTAATGAAACCGGGTGGAAAGATCTTCTCCAGTTTACATAGCAACACCGGCGCTAATTTTTCCATCTCTTGTATCACGGTTCGAGATATCTCCTTTGCACAAAGCTGGCGGAAGAAACAGCTTAACTCTGCCAACACTAGCCAGACCCGGTCGGGGACATAGCCTCAGACCGTCAATGGAAGAAGCCGCTCAAGCCAAATGTGGTAGTCATGACTCTTGAGCCCATTGACTTGCATGGTGGCAAAGTTAACTCCTCTCCTCCAATTGGCTGCATATCCATCAGAGAACATTAATGTTTAGAACCATTCTAGTACTTCCCTCCTTTGTGCCCTCGTAAGAACGTAATCGGCCTTAGGCTTCTTCCAGGTCTTGCCTCTAGTGGGAGGCACCATATTCATCTTTGGTCTATCGCACAACGTTGCTTGATCTACTCTAGCTTTAACATTGTCTTTTGTCTTATCAGAAATGTCCATGACTGTTCCGAATAAAGCCTCAGCATTATTCTTCTCAGTGTGCATCAAATCAAGAAGAATGTCTGCCATACAGGAGAGCCTCCACAATCCTGAACTATGAGTCCAGTTATGATCCTGACCATATCCTACAAAACCACCTTGTTGGTTGGCCTGTAGACTAGATACCTGAGCACAAACCTCAGCACCGGTCATAATGTGCGGTTGAGGGTCTGTAACTATAAGACCTTTCGTGAAGTTCTTTATGTCTCGCCTGAATGGATGATTCAGAGGGAGGAATTGCCGATGTTTGTCGAACGCGGAATACTTGCCACCCTACTTCAACCAAATGAACTTCAAAGCTGACTTGCATATTGGGCATGGCATCATGAACACACCAGCCGCAGAATATCCCATATGCTAGGAAGTCACAGGGAGTAGTGGTACCAAACATGCATTATAAAATTTCTCTTTGTAGCTCGGTCGTATGTCAGTACCCCTTCCTCCCAAGCACGGTCCAATTCATCAATCAGAGGATCCATATACACGTTCATATTAGTCCCCGGGTGGTCGGGAATTATCAACGACAGGAATATGTTCTGCCGAGTAAATAAGACACCCGGGGGGGGGAGATTGAGAGGGATAACGAACACAGGCCAGCAAGTATATGATGCAGCCCCCATCCCATAAGGTTGGAACCCATCTGTAGCCAGAGCAACACGAACATTACGGGCTTCATTATCTTTCACAGGATAAATTTGATTAAATCGTTGCCATGATTCACTGTCGGATGGATGTACCAACTTGTCGGGATTGTATCGACGTCCATCTTTGTGCCATGTCATCTGTTTCGCGGTTTCCTCGGTCATGTAAAGCCGTTGTATCCTCGGTATGAACGACATATACCGTAGGATTTTCATGGGGAGCTTGCTCTGCTTCTTTTGATCATCACCACAGTCTTGCTCCACGTACCGAGAGGATTTACACTTTGGGCAGTAATTCGCTTTCTCGTGTTCTTTTCTAAATAAGATGCATCCATTTGGACAAGCGTGTATCTGCTCATAGGGCATCTTCAGTGCATTAAGGAGTTTTTTTGCCTTGTACATGTTCGGAGGCAGATTGTGTGGCTCTAGAAGCAGACTGCCAACAACTTTCAACATATTATCGAAGGCATCTCGCCCAAGATTGTACTGGGACTTCAGGGACATAAGGCGTGCAATGCCATCCAGCTGAGAAACCTTGGTATGCCCGTGAAGGGGCTGTTGAGCCGCGGATAACATGTCATAGTACGCCTTTGCGGTTGCCTCCGACTCCTCCTTCATAGGTTCCCCATTGAAGTGTGCTTCACCAAAGTCATTTAACATGTCCCCTACCCAGCTTCAGCATCATAATCCATGACGCGTTGTCTCACTACCTCCTCTCTCACACGATCATCGACTTCACCATGATACTTCCACCGTGTATAGCTGGCAACATATCCATTCTTGCAAATATGTGTACTCATGACATCCTTTGGTTGGCGTTTCTTGTTTTTGCAAATGCTGCATGGACACCAAGTCCTGGTGGCTCCTTTAGCATTTTGAAATGCTAGTTTCACGAATTCCTCGGTCTTCTCAATCCATTCGACTGTGAACTGACGATTACTCGGACGCCCCGTGTACATCCACTCACGGTCTCCCATCCTTAAAGTATTAACGAGCAATATAAAAATCTTAAGTATCTACACGCTCCTTATACTTTCTAATAGGTGAAGATAGGTCCTAATCCCACCCGAGGATGCGCCGATGTGGTTAGTCTCCATGCTCTACTCCTATCCGAGACAAAATTTCGGCAGCACCTCCCCGTTGTTCTCTAGATACACGTCCTTAGAAGGAGAGTGTGTATCCAAAGAACAACAGGGAGATACTGCCGAAACTCTGTCCCGGATGGAAGTAGAACATGGAGACTAACCACATCGACGCATCCTCGGGCTGTCCAAAACCGTGGACAATTTGAAACAGATACGGTTTTAAATATGCAGATATCTCGGCATATTTCGAACCGTATCTCTTCCGAACAGGAGACGCCTAACTCGGTTACGTGAACTACAAACATAAAAATATAGAGAGGTGGGGTTTAATGTCTCACCTCGCCGTCGTGCAAGGTCGCGAGTCAAAAGCGGTCTCTACCTACACATAAAAAAATAACAATGTCAAAAGCAAATTTTGACAGCATCTCCCCTGCATGGTGAGTTATCTAAGACCCGCAACAATCAACATACAAACCAAGGGCACGACGGCCGACAATGATCACACAAACGATGGACACGATGGCCGACCATTCATCATCAATTCTTACAAAATTAACTCACATGCTTTATGAATTCTAACAATTTCAAATCCAATTCACAAGAGTTTATTGCAAATTCACCATCAATTTTCACACAATTAACATATATGCGAAATAACAAGCACTGTGAGGAGCAATTCTCACCTCGAGTGCACCAGCATTGGGGGCAGCAGACGTCAGAGGCCGGCGTCGTCCTGGCCTGGCCTGGCGCGGCCTTGCGCGGCCTGGCCTGCCCTGGCCTACGCGGCTGGCAGCCTGGCCGGCGCGGCTGCCCTGGCCTGGCTGGCGCAGCTGGCCTGGCCGGCAGCGGCCGGCGCGGGCCTGGCCGGGCGGCTGCGCGGCTGTCCGGCAGCGGCTCGCCTGGCCGGCCTGCCTGGCGCAAGGGAGGCGCGGCTGGCCGGCAGTGGCGGGCGGGCGCGGCGGGCCGGCTGCCTGGCCTCGCGCGGCCTAGCGGCCTGCGTGGACGTCGGGGGAGGCGGCCGGTGGCGGCGGCGGGAGCGGCTGAGGAGGTGTGCGTGTGTGGTGTGCGGTGTGTGAAGTGTTTGAGTGAAGTGAAGGGAAATGTGAAAGGGGAGGTTGAAAAGAGGCGTCTGGGCAGCTTTTCCGTGAGCCGTCGGATCTGACTCACGGCAAACGTTAGTGTTTGAGTGAAGTGAAGGGAAATGTGAAAGGGGAGGTTGAAAAGAGGCGTTTGGGCAGCTTTGTCGTGAGCCGTCAGATCTGGCTCACGGCAAAGCGGACGGTTTGCCATGAGTCAGATCTGGCTCACGGCAAACCATGTCCACGTGTCAAATTTTTTTTTTCTCCCCTAAAAATTAGTTTTGTTTTTTCTCGAACTTAATTTTATTTTTCCCTACCTTTTCTACACCAAAAATTAATTTGCGTGGGGTTCTTTGCCGTGAGCCTCCTCAGGGGCTCACGGCAAACAAGGCCTTTGCCGTGAGCCTCCGCATGGGCTCACGGCAAACCGTGTCAATTTTTTTATTTTTTCTCTCCTAAAATTTTTTTTCTCCCACTAGATTTTTTTTCTCCCCAAAAAAAATTTACGTGGGGTTCTTTGCCGTGAGCCTCCTTAAGTGCTCACGGCGAATACGGCCTTTGCCGTGAGCCGCCTCATGGGCTCACGGCAAACATGAAAACCACCCAGTTTTCATTTTTGTTTCACATGTTTTTATATTCTTTCTTTCTTAGAAAGTCACTACAATGATCAAACTATTTGGTGGACTTTTATTTAAGTAACTTTATTTATATTTGTTTGCTTATTATTTCATTATTTTGTTTACATCTTAACAATTTTTTATTATTTCGTGCATGTTTTAAATATCAAATATATCTAAAAAAATTACTAACCTTTAAGAAAGACCACATTATAGTGTCTATACCATATACACAATGTTTTTAAACTCAAACTCAAACTTAAGCTTCACTTTGACTTCAAAAACTAAAAATCACTTCTCATGTTTATGAAACTTCTACGGACATTTTCAATTTTGTGCATCGTACGAAACAAACTTATGCGAAACCGTGTGAAACCTTCTCCACAACCTATGTGTCTGATACAAGTAGACATCCACAAATTTTATAATTTTTAGACTTTGTTTTGATATTTTAAAATAATTATGAAAGTTAATATTTGCCGTGAGCTTTAGAAAAGCTCACGGCAAAGATGATGTTTGCTGTGTGCATTTTGAAAGTTCACGGGAAACTACCTCTTTGCCGTGAGCTTTTCTAACGCTCACGGCAAACAACCTCTTTGCCGTGAGCCTTATAATGCTCACGGCAAACTATGGCCCTAATGGCCGTTACTACCGTCACGGGAGGCGACATTTTAAATAATTTAAAATTATTTTGCCGAGAGCCGTGTTATTTTAGCCCACGGCAAAGGAAGCTTTTGCCGTGAGTTTCTTTTTGCCGTGAGCTTCTCTTGTTTAGCTCACGGCAAAGAGAGCTCTTTTGCCATGTGCACGTCTTTGCCGTGAGCTTTTCTTTTTAGGCTCACGGCAAATAATGATTTTGCCGTGAGTTTGTCTTTGCCGTGAGCTTCCGGTTTTAGGCTCACGGCAAAAAGGTGTTTGCCGTGAGCCCGATTTTTAGCCCACGGCAAAGATTTTGGCTCACGGCAAACAACGATTTTCCGGTAGTGCTAGAAACCGGTGGAGTGGAGTGCTGCTTTTAATACATGCATTCCTTGTGTCTATTTTTTATGAAGATTATAAATGTAATAGAATTATTTAATAAGAAGAACATTCTTCTACCAGCATGGTGGTGGAGTGGAGTAGACATGCATGATGGCCACATTCAGAATTTCAGGCACACTATTGCAATCATTAGGCTGACAAAAAAGGGTGAGATTTCTTACTCTACTTTCATCCATTAAAACCCATGCATCCTTTTCGGGCTACATGACATCTGATCTGGATTTCCTCCGCCATCCCCTCTCAGCCTCAAATCCATATCCAGCAACCACATATGCATCCCCCCTCTCGCGTCTCGCCGTCTTTATAAGCCCCCCACGCTAGTGCTCCGTTTATCTCGCGCGTCGTCTACGTTAGACAGCCCACCGCCGCCGTACGTAGACATCACCATAATGATGCGCAGCCGGTGGCAACACGGCAGCTCCGGCGAGCTCGACGTGTTCGGGGCCACGAGTTACTTCGCCTCCGCCGCCGGCGGCCTCCCTGATCGCTGTCCCGCCGGTGAGCCGCGTGTCGCCACGAGGATGGAGGACACGGTTTTCTGTGGTGATCCTCGTCGTGTTGCTGACGAGCATCAGCTTGTGTTGCATGGTGACGAAGAGCTCCACCACGCCCAGCTAGGAGTATCAACCAAGCCCAGTTCATCAGGTAAGACTAGCAAGCTCGCCGCCCTCTTGAGCTTCATGGTTTCGCCGTCGCCGAGAGCTAGCTTTCGCAAGACGGAGTCGCTGCCGCCGCCATCGCCGGCGGCGGCGGCTAGTGATAAGCAGCTGGCCGCCGCAGGCGACGAGCCGGCTACTACCAAAGCCTCCTCGTCGTCGTCGTCCTCGCGTGAACTGCAAGGCGGCTGTGGCGGCGTGCACGAGGTTGATCTGGGCGTGGCGATGGGGGACAGGAGGTTGCAGGGCGTCAGGGTTGTGAGGGGCGGCGGCGGCGACCAGCAGAGGTGGGTGGTGAGGTGCAGTGCTTGGGACGAGGAGGAGCGCCATGAATCAAGTGATTATCCCAAGGATGATGAGGTTGAGGGAGGAGATGATGGCGACCATGGCAACGACTGGGAGAGTGACTCTAGTTCTGATCTTTTCGATTTGGATCTTGAGTGCTTATATGTTGATTAATTGATCTCTTCCACTTAAATTAGTAAGCTGTAAATGAAATGTTATGTATATCATTTTATCAAAGTATGATGCATGAACACTAATGCCTTCTTGCCCTTTTGTTCTGTCGTCGTCAAAAGTCAAATGAATTGGTTATGCTCCTATGTGTGTGTACGTACGCGTGCATGCATGAAACTACTGGACCGTACCTCATGGACAAAACTTGGCAAACAGTTACTTGTCGTGTACCCGCGTACGTATATGTACTGTTTGTATAGTTCGTGCCCTTCCTCTTGTGTCTTGTAGAGGATGTGCATATTATCTGCGTGTCTTGTACAACGTACATGTATGTTAAGACGTACATAGCACATTTTTCATTTTTTTTAGAATAGCATATTTTTCATTAAGAAGAGAGAAGTTGATACAAAGTTTGAATAGGTACAAAGAAAGAGAGAAAAAGAAAAGAAAAAAAGGGTACACCGAACAAACGTACATGTACAAGACATCATATGGTGGTGCAAAGGAAAACACGAAAAAGTTGGCTGTTGGCGTTGGCTACGGCGGCGGCGAAAAGAATAAGTGTGCATGTGTGGCCCATGCTATGTTTTTGTGTGTAGAACGTGTACGATGGCCATGGCGTGTGTTGTAGGACCGTGTGGGACGCGAAGGTCCTTGAATTGGCGGCACAATCTTATCCCTTGCTTGGGATCTAGCTGTACCTGTCCGTCTACATGCAACTGCTGTTCGGTTGTTAAATGAGCGTGTCCCCTTCACTTGCTACCACACGGCTGCTCTCCACGTGCATCATATAGTCGTTTCGATGGTGTGAGCTCAGCTTGCCTCCTACTACATGCATGCATCTATGTGTGTCTACGTTAATTGCAACGCTCCAATTTCCAAATGAGTATCAGCGAGATTGCTTGGTTCAAATTAGTGCACGCTGTGTGTGTGTCGGGGTAGACTTTGAATCGTTGTTTAAAATTATAAAATGGATGTTACATCAGTAAAAATCAACAACGTCGTTGTAGTATAGTGGTGAGTATTCCCGCCTGTCACGCGGGCGACCCGGGTTCGATCCCCGGCAACGGCGTTTTATGCGCTTCCCCCCCTTTTTTTATTTATTCATTTTTCCCGAAATAACTTAAACTTAGTTCGTAGATTTATTTTTCCCGAAATAGCTTAAACTCGTTGTCAGTTTAGGTTATAGCACGTTCATATCATGACAGCGATATGTTTCCAAACATGCCTATGCAATTTAGACCCAAGGTTTCAGGCGTTGTTCCTGCAAAAAAAAATAAAAATTCAGGCGTTGTTTATTGTTTATTACTATCTTGTTACCTTGGTGGAGACTGGAGAGCAACTTCTACATAGATGACCGGTCTGATTTGAACATCGCACTTCTTTAGGACAAGGAGAAAAGGCTTAGACAATATATAGTACTGCCATCCGTTATCTGATTCTCGATGTGTGCTTCCATCCACTTAGATAACATTTGCAACCCATGGTCAACTGACTAGTCCTAGCGAATTCTTAACAGGCAATTAGCACTTTATAAATGCTATCATACACCTTAAGCCAAGCTTGGGGGATGCCACCTCCATGTGGTGAGTTTTTTGCCCAAGGATATTTATATCCCATTTAGAGAACTCCTGCAATAAATGCTTCCCGTTTTCATGCATATTTAAAAAAAAGGGTTCAAATTTGAAGTATGAAGCCACAATGCCATTCAAGTTCAGAACTTGAAGTTTCGGAAAGAACATTTCCATTTAGGAACATGAAACTTGATGTTGTTTCTTCATTGGTTTCTATTGTTTACACTGTTGTATGTATTGTAGCATCACTCTAAGGAAATCTACTTTCTATGAATGTCTTCCCTTGAGACTACAATCATCACATGCCCACACTGCAAAACTTTTTTTTTCAGGGTTGAGATGAAACAGCATTCAAGCACACAACGAGGATGTACAACAGCAGGGTCATGCAGAAGAAGCCTCGTCATCACCACACCAATTGTTGCATATCTGTAATCCTGTATGAATGTACCACCCTAATAAAACTGCCTATTCCTTACAGGTTCATGCAGAGCACACTACACCAGAACCTGGCTGCAAATAGAACAGACAAATGGGTGAATTCTCGTCAAAGTACACAAGAACAATGCAATGTCCATCTACATCAAAGGAAAAGGGAGCAGTATATATCTTAACTCACCGAGCATGCCCTGACATCCTGGCACCCACACAACAGTCGACCATTGAGCAAGTCTGTCGCCTGGAACACACCGTCTCCATCACTTCGCTGGAACATTTCATTACAAAATAACATCAGCCTCATCCTGTAGTAAATCTGAAAATGCTAAACAGCGCTCCCGTACACAACCAAAGAGAAAGTTTCATATATTTCAAAGAATGTGATATGTTTCTTTAGAATTCAAAAATTGTTTGCCAAAAGAGTGAACTTCATATGTTTAGTACCTTGTAGTAATCGACCGCGATAAAATTAGCCCATCGATTCCCTGCTGCGCCGTAGCATGTATTCACCATGTCAATAAGGCTCTGAGAATGCTGCAGACAAGCTGTAAACTTCACAGGGACCGATGGGAAGTAGTTCATGAGGACCAGAGATTTTGCCTTGTCGTTGAGAGGGGCAGATTCAGCACGGTTGGAGCATTTCCCAGCATCCATCCCATCATCACCATCTGAGATCAAGTGAAATATGTTACATTCAAGCATACTAGTTGTGTTCAAGTGCAATAAAAAAATATTCAAAGAATCAGTGCCTCACAATTGTTCTCAACCATGAAATTCCACTGGTAAGCAATTCCTTCAGTACTCTGCTTTGAGCTGATGGAGGTGAACACGAGGAGGCGCTGGTTGCTTGAAACCATGTCACTGACAAGAGGCCAGTCCTGACCATTCTGTGGCATTTTTGACACTGGGAACCAGTACTTCAGTAAACCAGAGGCGTTGAACACATTTGTCAGTCCATTTGGTGCATTGACATAGTCTTCCAGGATTATTGTGACGATTTCAGATGGATTGGCTGAAAGAAATGCCTCAATTTCCTTGAAGGTGTCTAGTGCTGGTTCCTACAATAACCCAAAGTATAATAAAACACTGCAGTCTGAATGCCTTCATTGAATGTAGGAGTTTGACATGTTCAGTATACTCACAAATGCAGTGAAATCATTGCATTTCCCTCCGCTTGAATGGCACAGCCATACATCTCCTTGGAAGTCATATGTGTCAAGCATCAGCGCCCGAACACCATTCTGCACATCATTGGCAATGTTGTCAGAATGAGAATTCCTTGTGGAAAGATGCATAATGCAATAGTGGAAGGATTAGAAAGTACATTTAGCTGGTCGGTGACAGTATCCTCCTGGTTGTCAAAGGTGATGCGTGGAATGCCGGTGTGCGAAGGTTCACCAACAATTGCATATGAATTGTGTGTCGTGAGGTAGGCATACTTGTTGAATGGCAATGAATTGTTCTGAGATCAAACAAACCAAAATCAAAACTCATTCAGGTTGTGACTTCAATACTTGAGATAACAAATGTAAGTTATTTTTGGCCATGGTATCCTTTGAGGCTTTGACTAGTGAGGGAAAATAAGTATTTCGCAGATTTTAATAGAAATTTAGTCATCTAAACACCAGCATCATCAACAAGACAAAGAATACAAAAAAAAGCCTACTGTTCTGGATGAAGAAAATATAGGAGAACACAAGTCAGGGAGAAAATAAAGAACACTGCTGGAACAATGTGATGCCGACTTCTCCTCCATCGAACAACTTTTGACCGAGCATATACCAACTAGTTAGGAAATCTGTACGCATACTAGAAGTTGGTCACTATTATACTCGTGTCCATGCTGGCAGGCAATCAGGGTGTGTTCAACAAGAACACCCTGACGTACTGCATTTTTCCTAACTGTTCGTGCCTGCAGGTGCAGATCTGGGAGGCCAAGAAATCATCACAATAATAATAACATGAATTCAGAATCACAAACCACACCACAGAACAACTACTGCTACTCCTCGGCCATTTTCCTGCACTAGAAGAGAGGAAAAAATCGAAGCGAAGTGGCCGAGTCTTACTATGAGCTGGAAGGTGTTGGTGGCGGCGGAGCGGACGCAGTGGGAGCCGGAGAGCTTGGGCTCGCAGTCGAAGCACCACTGCCCCGCGCCGCAGTCCGCGCTCGTCGAGCAGGAGTCGCCCACCTGAATTCAGCCAAACAAAATCGCCGAGGTTCAGAACATAGACGACCACGAATCGAGAAAAAAGATTTTTTTTTTTTCCATCGGTTCTTGACGGCCGCCGCCGCCGCTGCTTACATTGGCAGTTGCCACTCCCGGGGCCAGGAGGCCAAGCAGGAGGAGGAGCGGCGCCGCTGTAAAGGCGCGGGCCATTTCTGTGGGTGACTTGTTGGCCCGCTCCTCCACTCCTGAAAGTTGGAGAGAAGAACAGCGACAAGAAAGGATAATGCCGTAGGATTCCTCTCCGTCCTCCTCCTCCTCTCGACTAATCAAATCAATCGTTGGGGGAAGGTAGGTTTGTCACGCGATTTATATAGGGCGACCGGCGGATCGAGTACAGATTGCAGCTTGATAGTGATTTGCAGAAAGAAAAAAAGGCTCCCCTGATTCAGAAACAAGAACAGCCGTGCAGATTTGGCTAAAATCAAAACCAGTCGTAACGCACGCGCTGCTGCTAAATTTTCTGCCACGCGCGAGTCTGCGCATTGAAAGGTGGAGACTGGAGAGGGACTGAAATGGAAAAAGAAACGTCTTCCGATTCGATTTCAGTGTAATATCCATGTGAATGGGAGTGTTGAAGCTGGAGCTTTGGGGGAAAACAGAGCAATCGGCCGGTCGGGTTGGTGTTGCTTCCAAGGCGGTTTGTTTGTTGGGTGGCCAAGACAACTCCGATTTCGTCAGGTCGTTGGTTATTGCTGCATTGATGTGGTCAAGAGATGACGGCGCATCCCAGGTCAGCCCCCTGCAGGTATGAACTCATCCATCCCGATGGCCAGTGGATACGATGCGAATTCCTAGAGCTGGAAGAGGCCAAGAGCTAAGTTAGCTAACATCATTTATATATGTTGCTATTTCAGTTTCGAAATGGCCATGCATAGTGCACGGATTGACGGATTTGCTAGTGTTAATCAATGGCGATAATCTTGTGAATATAAAATTATGGTTGCACATTCTTTTTTCACCTTTGTGTTTAAGTGATCTCAGTTGCAACTTGTACGTCCAAGCGTGAAAAACAAAACACATGAAGCGCTGGAAAAAATACTTCCATTTACAATTGATTTTTCACAGTAGCGGGTAACGCCCACAAAAGCATCAGAAATACAAATATAACGCGTGTATGTGTAATGTTCAGGTGAAGTTTGGAAACCTTTCGTCGATTTTTAGTCTTTTTGGTCTACTTCTCCAAAGTACCGAAAAGGCGAAAACAACTGCCCTCCTGCCAAATAAATGTGTGTTAAATAAAATCAATCAGATACACCGCAAATGTGAAGTACTACTTGATTTTACATTATGTGCTCTATCTGTAATTAAAAAAAATGAAATTGTCCATGGGAATTCTGTGGCAGAACCGCCCAATTTAAACTGGCTCAAGTGCGTCATAACATCCTTTTACGGACATTGAACGCACTTCAAACAGTTTAAACTAGTGATCTGTCAAGTGTCCCAAGGACTCTCAATAAACCACCTTATACTCCTATCTTAGCCATACGACAGAATCGTTTTCGGTAAGGAGAACACAACGAGCATTACTATTTTTTACATAATATATCAAGATTCTTACTTATTACAAGCCAAATTTTGAAGAGACCTTAAATGCAAAGTCAAGCCATTACTAAGAGTTTAACACAAACCAGTATCGGTAGTTCTATTCCACGAATTTCTACAACCTCCGGCTCAAAACCTAGAATCACCGAGATCATGATGATCTAGGTCTTCGGGTCCTCCTTCTCGACGACTTCTGGTGCTGCTTCTGAAAAACAATAAGGGAGATTCCCTAAGTACGAAAGTACTCAGCAAGACTTACCCGCCTTACCAAAGAAAAAACTCTCAAAGAATATGATTGGCCTTTATGTGGGTTTGGCTGACTCGACTGTTTTGCCAAAAAGCATTACTAAAGCTTGATCCTTATAATTTCTTTCTTTTTAGCTCCCTTGAGTTGTTATTTATCCATCTAGGTTATAAAATATTTTGCATACAGGTGGTACTAAGCTCACCCAGCATTTATGAATCAAGCTTATCTTGTTCAACTTGTTTTCTCTACGATGCTTAACAGTTGATAGCTGATCAAGTGCACTCATAACCAAGAGTTGTGTCGATCCGGATCAATGTACATCCTGCAGGAGATACCTAGCCCCCAGTCACGCACAGTTGTTCCTACTGTACGCAACAACCTTTCAATCAGCTGGGCCAACGACAAAAAATATCCTTACTTGAACCCAGGAATGCACCCCCACGTGGGCCCCACGTCTGGCGACCACCCCGTGAGTTACAGGCTACGGCCCCGCCTTTCTCCAACCCAGCAAGCACGGGTAAGCGATATTTCCAATCATTGAACCAACTAATCTAATTGGCTTTACTGTCCCATAACCCAGTAAGAAACCAGGTAGAATCACTTGATCCTCAGTTAAAACAACAGATCGGTCCTTAATCACTTATTCAGAGTAGGCAGAACAAACGGATCAAGCTTCCTCAATCCCTCATTCCCACTTCTGCCCACTAACTTCACTAACAACTTCTTTGATTCATACGAGATTAGTGCAGCCTAGATAGTCATCTTTTAATTAACCTCTCTAAGCATAGCAAAGGTAGATAGTACTAATCAAGTTTCTTGACTGGATAGGGATATTTCTACCAAGGATTTTATCATGCATCTAGGGTTTCAATTATTCCCTAACCTAATGCAACATAAAGCATAATATTTGGACTCGTGTTTATTATGAAATAAATAGGTAGAAATGCTCCAGAGCTTGCCTGGAGTAGCAAAATTTTAGTTTGTTCAGTTGATTCTTCGAACTTCGGGCAACCACGATAACCTACTTGATTAGTTGTAGTTCTCCCGCGAGCTCGACAAACTCGACTTCTGGAGCTTCGGGTCTACAGCGGAATGCAAGTCAGAGATCAATATGCAAAGAGTTTGAAAGCATGACTCACAACTTTATTTCTCGATAAGTTGCAAGCCAACACTATCTACCCAAATTTTAAAAGACTAACCATATTTTTCTTTAATTGAACCTGTCCTTAAATATTTTCAATTTGTTGTAAAAGAATTATTAATAACCTAAAAAGAATAAATAAATCAAGATAAACCTATTTATTATTAATTTGTGATTAATGAATCATTATTCAGAATTTTTATACATTTTGGAAAAGATTAAGTATTTATTTATACCTTAAAAGGAAAGACAATTAATAAATACTTAACTTTTATTATTTTCCTAGGGTTTAAGAATTTTTATGCATAAAGGAAAATAAAATAAACCTAACAAAATTGGTCTCACTATTTTTGGACATTGCTCTGAGATTCTATGAATTAAATGGTGAAATTCGGAATTTAAATCTAATTCTAAACCTAATTCATATTTTTACCCAAAACCCCCTAGCCTTCACTCAAATCTCCCCCGCGGTCCCTTCTTCCTCAAGAACAGAGGCCGACCTTGACCCGGTGGCTCGCCGATTGACCGGCGGCACTGCCCGCCGTCGGCAAGGCTCCCCAGCGACAAGGATGCCCCCAACATGACCACCTTGACCTTTCGAACTGATTCCGACACTTTACCTCTTTGATTAGAGCTCCGGCAGGGCCCCACGACGGCGTTGGCGGCGGCAACGCGACGACGCTCGCCGGCCAGTCAAACAGCGGCGAACTGCTGGAACCACTTTGCCATGAGAGCAACAAGGAACCATCCTCAAACCTGCACAACCGCTAACTTGAACTGTGGTGTCCGGACGAGGGCCGGCCACGTGCAGCGGCGGCCACGGCGGACGGCGACGACTGGCAGCCACGCCCCGGTGAACTGGGTCGTGCGCAAGGGTACCCGAGGTCTCCTCAAACAACCACAAGCTCGGAACATCAAACTCCGGTTGAACCAGCAGAAGAAACCACACGGAATGGTGAACTTCACCTTGGATTGGTTGGCGTCGCCGGCGGACTGAACTGATGAAGACGACAACGGTGATGTGCTCTGGTGGAGAACTAGCAGCGATGGAGACTGGTGGTTGAGGTTCCTGAGATGGTGACAAAGCTACTGAGGCGATGAGGAGCAGCTCGCACGGCACGAGCAGAGGTGGCAGCGGCGACGACTGACGCTCGGCTCGGAAAGGAACGGCGCGAACGGAAGACGTCGAGCCAGCACGGTACTTATCCAAGGGCTTCTCTGAACTTCGTGTGGAAGCAAAGCATCCCCTGTTCGTCTTGCTCCTCGACGCGTGGACTGGTATGGCGGTGGCAGCCACGATGTCCAGCAGGTGCGTGGCACCGTGATGAACTTGCTCTGCACAGCTCTGCTCCCCTTTGCTCTTCTCTGTTTATACCTATTGAGCCCAAACTTTAGGGCCAAAAATACTCCAAAATCCAAGCATAAACTCCACTTAAACACAAAACGAAGTTGTAGTGCAATCCTCCAACTTTCATTCTCCGGCCGGTTGTCTGGCCAAAAGATCGAAGAACAGCTGAAAATTAAGCTCTAAACTTCACTGTACAAGCATTAAGAACAGTCCAACTTAGCCTCGTTTGAAATTCAAAACCAACACCAAACTCCCATTGTCTTTCCTTCACTTCTACTCAATTGTGTTTAACACACATAGAGGGTTCCACTTTGCAAGATAAACACTTAACTTGCTGCACAAACTTGGTCTGAATTTATCTCTAAAGTTGGCCAAAAATCACCATTTTCAGACTTGGTGACACTTCGATCTGCTCAACCAATAAAGCACAAATGAACTCTGAACATTTCAGCCTATATCCCTATCCATGTTCAGCCCCTTTCTCTCAAGTCTGAACACTTGATCTCAAATTACTTAAAAATTTTATATAGGAACTTCATCCAAGATTTATCTCAACATTGTAGGGCATGCACTGGAACTCAATGACAAAAGCTCAATGGTCTAAGCACTATTAAATTCTGACTTTTCAGCCATTTGAATTTCTTTCATCTCTTTGCTGACTGAAGGTTCAACTCAGTTTTCCTCCAACATCCAAACTAAAATTTGATTCAGACCTTTAATAGGAGTTGAAGTTTATACCTTCTGCTACAATTTAACTTTGAACCTAGCTACAGTTCACCCAAAACTGAAGTGCACTTCTCCACTTTCACATTGTGTATAGTAACTCTTCTCCTTTATTTTCTTCTCTTTTGATTAATCCCATTTGATTGCTCTAGCTCCTACTTTACTCCCGCATTTGATGGTAACAAGTTTCATACAACTTGAACTTGCATTCTCATTTTTCCTTATTCAATAATTTGCTGAGGTCAACACATCTCTGAATCTTCCAGCTAACACTTGAATACAGTTCCTGTTTTCATACATGAACAATAGCCCTCTTTTAAAATCGAATTCAAACACTCGGTTCCAAGTTTGGTTTCTTCTCGTTTACTCAAAACACCATCAACTAAATGTCGTCCAGATTTTTGTTAGCAACATTGACCATCTGATAAACAGTCCACTTAACCTCCTTATAGCCAAGTTTAATTGAGTTGAGTTCTCTTCGTATCCCTATGCAGCACTTTATCCTAAACTGAGCTCAAACTTAGCCACTTTGATGTTTCTTATTTGCTGCAAGTCTTACCTTTGCTTTGATCCTGTAAGCTTCCTTATATAATAAAATGAGAATTATTTTTAACCATCCAAAGGCATTTTACTCACTTTTAATTTGGCCTACTTTCAATAGAGAAGAGTGTTCTCAGCCTTCAAGTTAACTAGTTAATTTGAGATGTTGTTGTACTGAATATGCTTCCAAATGTGAGTCCAAAAAAAATCCTCTTTGCTCTGAACATGACTGGAGAAACATTCCATTTAACCTTCCATTCAGTTTTGTCAAATTTCAGAAATGATCCACTGAAACATTCCCACATTGCCATATTTATTAAATCCGCATAGCATAGGAAATCTTCCAATTGGAACCTATTAAAATACCCATCCTTCTCCACATAATATTATCCTTTTAGGTCAGACCCTCCTCAAACTTCGGCGCACGAATTATTTAGAAATCAAAACTCAAACATGATCACATGCTGTGTTTTTTTTTTACCTCCCAATTTCATATTTGAACTAGTAGATGACAGTAATACCTTTGCCATTTGGAATCAGATGCCTTCATACTTAATTTCTTTTAAGTCTTGATTTCACTAGATCCCACTTGTCTTCAACTGAACAATCTCATATTTGATCCAACTAAATTCTGGTGTTAATCAAATACTTTACTTCGGATCAATTTATACCCAAAATTTGATTTTGCTCAAGCAATCTCCTTTTAAACCAAAAATTTATCTCTTCTCCATCATTTTGTTGCTGCTAAACATTTTACAAAACACGGGGTGTTACAAATTCTGATTAAAAATAATGACTTTATCATTACATTTACTCTCGAGACAGTTAACCTCATATTGACTTTATCATTTTTTTGGATTAAAAGCTAGCAATGCCAGGAGCACTGGTGCTCACAAGTCACAAGCGGCTTATTTGTCGCCTTCAGTTCTTCCATCAAAACAAGGCGCAACGTTACTTCGTTTAAACAATCCAGATGTCCGCTTGGAGGAGCTAAAAGCGTACTATATGTTAGTGTCAATAGCAAACAACTAAGCAGAAAGGTATAGGCGACGAATTGACGTGCCAGCAATTTCTGATAACGAAATTGCATTGACCTTCTGTGTGAGTTCCTTATCAATATTGCTTTTTTTTTTTAGAAAAAAAAAACAAATTGATAGTGTGTTCGGAGGCTTTGCTTATCCACACAGGGACGTCAACTAATACCAAGTTACCAATTTGGTTTCAATTAAAGTAAAATTACAACAGGGTTATTGGTAAATAAATGCAAATAAAAAAAGACCTTACTGAAAAATCCATATATAGATTATAGCATGTCCGATTATTGCGTGCCAGCAGACCCTTCAATGTTTGCATACACGGTACATTTTTTATATATGTTATTGATCTTTTAATCAACTTAATATTATCTGGTGAACTTAGAAGGTGATTACTGATAAGCCAAATATGGAATATGGATACACCGAATAAGTTAATATTACAACGATGCTGGATGTACATGAAACCTTGAATTATTGGTCGCTGCGGTATCTACCAGCTGGGGAAATGCCTGTTTAGATTGGCGCCTTGGCCCACCAGTTTGACATGACTTAGGCCCTGTTTAGATGAAGAAATTTGGTGATAAGTTTTTGCGCTGGTAAGAGTTTCTCCTCTCCCACAACACGTTTCTCATTTCTCAGTGTACAAATTTTTCATCAAATTCATCATCGAAACATGGCCTTAATTGAGAATTTGTTAATCTTGTTCGATAAGGCACAAAAATATGTGCCCTAGGCCGAAAAGCGAGGCCAATTCGGCCCATTTTAGCATGTACAGATAGCCCATTTTGCATGGCCTGTTTGATTATATTACTTTCGCTCTTTGTTTGAATGGTGTGACGGGCGGGTGATGGCAAATTTATTTTGGTGACGAGCGTCCCATTCGAAAATAAATTTCTATCCTTGGTGCAGATAGCATAGGGAGCTGGGCTGCTCTTGCTAGGCCTAGCTGGGTTTTCACCCCCGGGGCAGGGCAAAGCCGCAAAAGGCCGAAAACATCATTATAGTTTATGGAGTTTTGGCCCAAGAAGGAAAAGACAATAAAACATAATAAAAGAAAATAGAAATAAACGACCATGCAATGAATGCATGGGATGATGGGAACATTTTATAATCAACTATACAGTAACATTTTGTATAAAAATAGTAATTTACTAGAATTGGATTAAAACTCTCTTACGAAACTAGAAAGTTTGTAAAAGATTCTAAAGAGTAAATTGCATCCACTATACAACTTGTCGGCTACGTGTAAATAGATCCACTAACCTGTAGAATGCTCAATTTCGTGCAACTACTTGATATCATGGTACGGATTAATCCAATAACTTATAAAAATACTCAACTTAGTGCAACAACTTGGAAACTAGTGCATGCACAGTAAAAATTGTTACATTCACATGTATTTAGCCACGCATAGATAGCATAGACATGGTATATTTGTATCAAAATAATTTTTTTACTATTACATGGCCATTAATATCCGCATTACAGTTTATAGTGACATTATATTTATCCAAGACAACAACCTTTATTTGAAATTCAAAAGATATATTTCAAATTATAAAATAAGAGATTTTTTGTTTTCTTTGTAAACATAGTTTAATTCTGACTTAACAAAAATTTCTATGTTATAAGCTTAATTATGCCTATTTATGTCCATTAAATTTACATAAAGAAAATGTTCTTTAATTTGAACTATAATTTTGCACCTTAGAATGGTAGCACATATATTATATTTTAATAAGAAGAAGGAGTTAGTTAATTCAATAAGGCTATATTCATATCATGTATGAATATTTGGTTATGTGTAGATTTATCTGAAACGTTTGGTGCTTTATTAATCTTAAAAAAATAATTGTGGTAAGAGGAAAAAATAAATATGGTACTGAGAAAAAATTATAAGAAAATACCAAAGCGTGAAATAAAAAATACATGGTGAGAATCAGAAATAATTTTGGCTATGCTACTAAGAAAGAGAATCCGAAAATGACATAATACATGCCTTGTTCCCTCCCTATCAGATCGTGCATAGCCAAATACATCGCCATTATAAAATTTGGACTGTATATGCACTAATTTGCCAGTTATTTCAAGAACTTGAGTATTTTAGTAGTTGTTGGCCCAATCTGCACCCACCTATCAAGTTCTTGCACGAAACTGAGCATTTTAAAACTTGTTGTACCAATCTGCACCCACATGACAAGTTATTGTATGGTGGATGCAATTTACTCAATTTTAAACTAATATAAAAATTAAAATTAAGGTGTTACAATGACCGTCTCATGCTGATCCAGTGATCCTAGAGGCCCGACAATCATGTGTCCATGTTGTATGATGTGGGTCACGACCAATGTGCCACCGCAACCCCCCATGTATGCGTTGAGGCAACATAACCTTCAACGACCCCATCTCTGCTTGTCAGCCACTGCCTCCTCGGCCGTTACCGTTGTTGCTCCCAGAAGTGACAGAACGCCTGAGCTTGTGGCTGACGCATCCGCCTCCTGGGGGGCACCAATGCGGCAATGCACACCATCGGCACGAGCTACGTTGACGCCTCTTGGTGAAGCGGTGGCAACTGGCAAGGACAGGCCCAGTAACGCTATCCATGCCAACAATCCCCATATGGGGGTATTCAGCGGTGGAACCAGAATTTTGAAGCTAGGTATTCCCGTGTCTAAAGTAAAGATGAGCTTGGACTACTTGGTTGCTCTATGAAACAAACCATCACCGACCCGTCGTCCCAATTGACTATTAATGGTGCATTGGTATGTTCAATTTGTTCCTAAGCTACCTCTTGATGCTCCAGTGGTATAATGATATAATGGAGCCTTCGTTGATGCATGTTGAGAGCCAAAGGATAGGAGGGAGCCTCAGCCATCGACGCCCGAGCATAAGAGTAGCGAGCCGCCGCCGCTGAGAGCCTGAGAGCCGTAGGATGGGCATGGTGATATGATCATCCTTCTCACAGCATGGGACACAGGGAAGACGTCGGCAATGAACACCATGACCAGGGTTTACGAAACTGCTGGGAACTGGTCCGGTTCCCGCGGTTCCCGGTGAAACCGCCCCGGACCGGTAGCGGTTTGGGGCGGTTTCAAACCGGTTAAATTTAAAATATTCAAATTTAAATTTAGAATGGAAAATATCAAAAAAAAATCCTAAAAATACTTCAAGGTATATGTAATCTATTGGTGTAAAATTTTTTCAAATATTTGCTCATTTGATATTTTTTGCAAGCATTAGAAGTTTAACAAAAAAAGGAAAAGAAAAAAATCGGCTCATTGAACTTCTAATGCACACAAAAAATATTAAATACACTAATATTTGAAAAATTTTGACACCATTAGATTCTACGCACCTTGAAATATTTTTAGGAATTTTTCTTTTATTTTTTTAAATTTTTAGTTAAATTTGAAAACATGACAAATTATGTATTGAGCCGGCTTACCGCCCAAACCGCTCGGCTTACCGGTCAAACCGGGCGGTTTACCGGTTCAAACCGATTGAACTAGGATCTCATATACATTTAAATTTAAAATTTGAATTTGTCCGGTTTCCACCGGGAACCGCTCAAACCGCTCCGGTAAGCCGCTACCGGAGGGCGGTGGTTCCCTGTCCCTGTTCGGTTTAAAAAACCCTTACCATGACACTTGGCTAGGTGGTGCCGACGCAATGCTTTGGTTCACTGTTTCAGGATCGTTGAACCTATGCAGCTTCGTCAGGATGGGACCATTAGGATCGTTTTTTCGGATCAGTTCAGCAGTGTTCATCTCTAAGGAGTGGGGGCGGCAGGGGTATGCGCTAAGTCACAAAGTTCCCGGATCGACGGGGACGAGGTACGGGTACGCGGGACGTGGTTCGATAGTTTCTAAGTTCCCGGTTCAAAGAGGGTATACCTCTTCGGGACGATAATTTAAAACATGGAACGATGAAACAACTATTTTCGGGACGATAGTTCGGGACGAAGCTTATCTATCAGTGAATTAATTACATCAATAAGAAATTTCCTAGCATATCACAGCTTTAGATGGTCAAAAAGATGGTCACGAAACTAAGCACTGGACTCCCAGTTCGGATTGATCTGAAAAAAAAAAAATTGGATCTCTCTCTCCTCCATTTGCCAGCGCACTGGGTACTTCAATTGTGGCAGCAAGCCAGCAGCAACACGCCTGCACCACCTCTGCGTGTTGCCGGACGTAGTAGATGCATCTCTGTGTACCGTGGACGATTGGTACTCGTCCCAGGGATCGACCCAAGGAATGTACCGTATCGTTCCCGTTCCTCGTTCGGGACGAATCGATCCCGGGACGCGGGACGCCGGTCCGTACCGCGTTCCCGGTGACACTTATGCGTATGCCCGTGTATTCCTTGGCATACCCATGATTTGGGAGACAAAATTAATATGTATACACTAGTAATACCATTGCAGCATTTAGTCCACTTGATTTATTTGCTCTTTATGGTCAAGCCAACTTGGTTAGACTTGCTACAGGTTTTTATCCTAAAGATTCCACAACTGACGAACTAGGCCCTGGCCCTGTGCCGCGATGGCACCGAACGCCATGGCGCTGAGGTCGAAGTGCACGGGCTCGCCAGGCACGCACCGCCGGGGCACAGGTCGGTGAGCACCACGCACCTGCAGAGCAAATCACGCACATGGACATTGCGACCAAAAGCAGAGGTGCCCCATGGCCATGGGCAAAATGATCTTTTCCACCTCAATTAACACTATTGAGAAAATAGTGATGTCAATGGCATACAAGGCATGAATGAAAATTTTTATAGCACTGGGAGAGCAACCTAAAAAAAATTATGACACTAAGAAGAGTCATCCAAATATCTGTGGCACCAAGGAAATTTCTCTATTTGTAACTCCTACTCCACCCTACTCCTAGGTTCTTATGGTTAAGCCACCGTATATATACCGATTTTCGGACTAGTATTTTCCTCTTTCCAGTGGTTTCGTGGCAGCATGTGGTCTCTGACTCAACGTTACTAGTACACTAGTACAGCATCATTCACTTTTTTTTTGTCCACAGTGGCCATGGATAATTGTTGAGGAGTACATTGTTACTTATGACTGTTGTTTTTCCTCTATATTTCAGCATTATCTATTGAATCGCCCTTTATTGTTGTTTTTTTAAAAAAGAATGTTTTCACTTCTTTCGTTTTAATACGCACTTTTTACCTCCTTTACCTACAAAATTAAAAGGTTGTATTGCACTTGTTCGGATGATCCTAGCTACTCCCTCTGTCCAAAAAAGAATTCAACTCTCATTTTACCGAAGAATCAAGTAATTTCAATTACGAATATCTATGTATTTAAATATATTTAGTATGAAAATATATTACATAATTAATCTAATTAGGTGAGCACAACGCCCCCTCAGGGCTCAGGGCCTCCGGCGATCGACTCGTTCCGTCGTTCGCGTCGCTCCTCTGGTTCTCACGCCTTTTTTATGTTTTCCTCGGCTCCTCGCGTCTTTTTCTACGTGGCTGTGGCTCTTGCCGTTTTCTTTTCCTTGGCTCGTGGCTACTAAGCCGCGTATTATACAATGTCGCTTCTATAAATCAAACTCTATTTTCCGTTGACACGACATTACCATGCACGGCACGACGTACGCATTTGTAAAGTGATGCCTTGTTATTTTTAGACAGACAGAGTGCTTTATTATTTGTCAACGAAGAAATAGAAAATACAGTTCCACCCAACGAGATACATACGGAAACATCAATAACGCCAAAACACAGGATATACCATGAATTATATGATGACAACGGAAAGACATAGTGCGTCTCGTCCTTCTCCGGCGTACGGTCGTCGATCAGCAGCTAGCTAGAACGATGGGAGCTTGGCGCAGCGCTGCTTGAGGTAGACGGCGCAGTCGTCCTTGGGCGCGATGGTGGGGATGTACGCGAGGTCGTCGCACCCTTCCGTGTCGTGCCGGCGGAAGTCCACCAGCGTCGCGAACATCGCCACGAACAGCACCAGGTGGTTGAGCGCGTACCGCTGCCCGACGCACTGGTGCGCCCCGGCACCGAACGCCAGGAAGTTCCTCCGGAACGCCACGTCCTCCCGCCGCTCGTCGGAGAAGAACCTGTCCGGGTCGAACGCCGCCGCGTCACGGAACCCCTGGAACGACGACTCGTACAGCGACGGGAACACCGTGGCGCCCTTGGGCACCGTGTAGCACCCTTCCGCCAGCGGGAACGCCTCCCTGGCGATGTGGGGCACCATCGTCGCCGGCGGCCTGTGCCGGATCACCTCGCGCGCCAACAACTGCGTGTACCTCATCTCCGACATCTGCGCCGCCGTGATGGGCTCGTCGGAGCTGGGGGACCAGATCGCGGCCACCTCGGCGCGGACGCGGGCGAGCACGTCGGGGTGGGAGGCGAGCGCGGACACGGCCCAGCAGAGGGAGGACGTGGACGCGTCCTGCGCCGCGAAGAGGAAGTCGAACACGTGGCCGCCGATCTCCTCGTCGCCGGTGTGCGGCGGCGGAGGCGACCCGGCCGCCGCCGCCTCGTCGAGCTCCCACACCGTGTCCTGCATCCAGTAGTCCATGAGGCACTCGGGCTCGCCGCCGGCGCGCATCCGCGCCTTGCTCTCCCCCGCGCACCGCCCCAGCGTGCGCACCAGCCTCGCCACGGCGCGCTTCGCCCGCCGGAACGCCGAGCCCGGAACGTCCACGGGCATCGCCATGAGCCCGACGTTGAAATCGTTGTAGTCCCTCGCGAACGCCTCCCTCGCCGAGTCATCGAGGTATGGCCCCACGAACACCGTCTGCGACGTCTCCAGGTTCAGGTCGCGGCACGGCACACGCAGACGCAACGGCTCGCCGTCGCCGTCGCCGGCGGCGTCGAGCCAGCGGCGGAGGTGGGCGGCGATGACGCGCTGCTGGATGGAGGCGTAGGTGGAGAGGGCGCGAGGGGTGAAGTTGGGGGCGATGCGGCGGCGGAGCTCCTTGTGGTCGTCGCCGGACATGTAGATGGGGTTGTGGTCGCCGAAGAGCTTCTTGCCGAAAGGGTGGCCGATGAAGTAGAAGGCGTCGTGGCGGATGTTGGCGAGCACGCGGTGGCTCAGCTCCGTGTCGCGGACGAACACCACCAACGTCCCGAGGAAGTAGTCGGCCGAGAGGCCGAGGGGTGACGCCTTGGCGCGCGACGCCAGCGTGTCCCAGTAGGTGGTCGGGTCACGGACCACGTGGCCGATGCTACCGAAGAAGGGCACCACGAGCGCGGGGCCCGGCAGGGGCCCCTTCTTGCGGCGGTAGGAGAGCTGCTCCATTGTCAAGACGAAGAACGCCACGGCGGCGAGTAGGAGCGGCGCCGCCGCGCGAATGTCCAAGAGATCGCCGGACAGCCACGAGTCCGCCATTGCAGCTGCTGCTGCTGTATCGCGGGCGCTGTGGGGTGGGCAAAGCTTGTGGTCGTGCCGTACACCTATATAGATACGCGACGGCGCTACGCTAGCTAGGCCGACGTGTGCTGCTGAGAAGAGTGGCGATGCACTTACTAGAGCAAGCTACCCCGCATGCAGCTCATGTTGCTTTTATTTTTCTGATTGGTGCACATCATTGCTACGCGCAAAGCAATTTTTTTCTGAGGATAATTTTGTTTAACACATAAAACATCTGTAATAACGTATAGGCAGACGCAGGACGGAAGACCTTCAATTTTTTTTTAACAACAAGTCAAACCTAATGGACAATTCCATTCATCAAATTGTTGCACGTGGCCGGTGCGTTGATAAAATACGGCCACAGCTACTAGTTATATCAGATATGGAGATAGCCTAGAGATCGTTGAATCCATCTGTATATCGGTTAGCTAAGTATATGTGTAGAGATTTATATCTCATTAGAGAACTCCTGCAATACATGCTTCACATTTTCATGGACATTTGAAAAAAAGGGTTCAAATTTGAAGTATGAAGCTACAATGCCTTCCAAGATCAAAACTTGAAGTTTCCGGAAGAACATTTCCATTTACTAACATGAAACTTGATGTTGTTTCTTCATGGTTTTGATCATTTACACTGTTGTATGTATTTTAGCATCACTCTAAAGGTAATCTACTTTCTATGAAGGTCTTCCCTTGAGACTACAATCATCACATGCCCACGCCGCAAAACATTTTTTCAGGGTTGTGATGAAACAGCATTCGGCCACACAACGAGGATGCACAACAGCAGGGTCATGCAGAAGAAACCTCGTCATCACCATACCAACTGTTGCATATCATTAATCCTGTATGAATGTACCAGCCTAAAAATACTGCATACACCTTACAGGTTCATGCAGAACACACTACACCAGAACCTGGCTGCAAATAGAACAGACAAATGGGCGAATTCTCGTCAAAGTACACAAGAACAATGCAATGTCCATCTACATCAAAGGAAAAGGGAGCAGTATATATCTTAGAGGAGTTTTACAATGCTTGAAAAAAAGGAGAACCGTCCATTCCCAAAGATCCAATGGTGGTAAAATGGGTGGTACCAGGAGGTACCTAAAAGAAAGGTACCTAGAGGTGCTAAGTAAATATATTTTTTTTATTAAAATAAATACTTAGCTAAATATTCAGCTAGATCAATGGCTTGCATTAATTAGCCATAAAAATACCCCGTGGTACCTTTGGGTACCTTCCATCCCGGCACCCGCACAACAGTCTGACCATTGAGCAAGTCTGTCGCCTGGAACACACCCTCTCCATCACTTCGCTGGAACTTTTTTAGTACAAAATAACATCAGCCTCATCTTCGTGAAAATCGCGAAATGCTAGATAGTGCTTCCATACACAACCATTCAGAAAATTTCATATATTTCAAAGAATGTAAACTTCATATGTTCATTACCTTGTAGTAATCAACCGCGATAAAATTAGCCCATCGATTCCCTGCTGCGCTGTAGCATGTATTCACCATGTCAATAAGACTGTGGAAAGGCTGCAGACAAGCTGTAAACTTCACAAGGACTGATGGGAAGTAGTTCATGAGGACTAGTGATTTAGTGTTGTCATTGAGAGGGGCAGATTCAGCACGGTTGGAGCATTTCCCAGGGTCCATCCCAATCCCATCATCACCATCTGAGATAGTGAGATCAAGTGAAATATCAAATATGTACATTCAAGCATACTAGTACTGTTCAAGTGCAGCCCCCCCCCCCCCCCCCCAAAAAAAAAAAGATTCAAAGAATCGGTTCATTTAGTACTCTCCTTTGAGCTGATGGAGGTGAACACGAGGAGGCGCTGGTTGCTTCTTGCTTGCAACCATGTCACTGACAAGAGGCCAGTCCTGACCATTCTGTGGCATTTTTTACGCTGGGAACCAGTACTTAGGCCAGAGGCGTTGAACACATTCGAACTTTATTATCTTGGACTAATTTTTTTTGGTTAAAAGTAATGTCAGGTGCTCACACGCACATTATGTGTCCGTGTCGCCTTCAATTCTTCCATCAAAATAAGGCGCAACGTTACTTCGTTAAACAATACAGCTGTCCGCTTGGAGAAGCTAAGCGTATGGTATGTTACTGTCAAAAGCAACCAAGCCCTGTTCACCAAAAATTTTCGTATTGAAAATGGTACCCTCTCTCCTAGAACACACTTCTCAGTGTTAAATTTTTTTATCACTTTTGAGTAACTAAACAGATTTAGACGATGAATTGCCAATGATTTCTAGTAATGAAATTGCATTGGCATTCTGTGTGGGGCTTATTAACATTGTTTTTTTTAAAAAAAATATGTGTGGTAGATCCAGTGTGTTGGGAGGCTTTGCTTATCCACAAAGGGACGTCAACAAATACAAAGATACCAACTTAGTTTCAGTTAAAGTAAAATTACGACATGGTGGGTAAATAAGTGCAAATGAAAAAATAGCTTATTGAGGAAACCGTCTGTCAAATTGTCAATTGTTGCATCTCAGGCTCTCGGCACACCGTTCTATGTTTAAATGTACCGTACATTTTTTAATATTTTATTGATCTTTGAATCAACCTATGATCTTGTGGCGAACTGAGCTATAGCTCAGTTGGTAAGGTTTCTTGTGGTGGAACCAGCCCACCAGGGTTCGAGTTCTCAACTCGACACTGGTGCTCGCATTTTCCTGGATTTATTCTAGGATTAAACTGGCGCTACTCTTTCGGTGGCAGGCGACGTGCCAGTCAATAGCGAGGCGTCGGCCCAGTCTTTCGGAGGTACTGTGTGATTCGAAAAAAAAACTTATGATCTTGTGAACTTAAAAGGTGATAAGGCAACTATGGATAAGTTGCAATATTAGCCTAGCTTCTTCGGTGATGGCTGCAACCAACAAAAATAACCAACGGTTGCTGCAATATCTGGCTGGGAAAAATGACTTCTGAGCATGGATAACCATTTTGACACAACTTTATTGAATTTGTTATTTTTGTTTGATTTTTCTTTTTTGAGAATCGTTATTTTTGTTTCATAAGGCGCAGAAATAGGCCCTAGGCCGAAAATTAAGGCCAGGCCAATTCGGCCCATGTTAGGATATACAGATATCCCAATTTGCTCGTCATGTTTCTTTACTTTCGCGCTTTGTTTGAATCAGGGTTGATGGCGATTTTATTTTGATCCCAGAAAATATTCATAAGGGGGGCATACCGCTGAGGTAGGCACCAGATATGGCATGTAGATATTACGAAATACGAAGATTCATTCTACTTGTTTATATTGTTTACATGATTTTGTGCATTAGACAGTTGCAACATAAATTATTTAAATTTTAACGGTAAAAGTCATTTGCGAGCAAAATTTAGCTAAGTGGAGAGAGACTAAACGAATTTTAACGGTAAAAGTCGTTTGCGAGGTATGTAACATGTACCAATCAATGGAGTAGTAATCGTCATTTCTTTTTTAAAACTGTAAGCCAAAGGAAGGAGATAAGTTGCACTCATCAATTTGTAAGACTCTTGCTAGGTACGTACTTTAATTTTACGCACTAATAACTATAAAAAAATAGAAGGTGATGGCCATATTCCTGATGTCTTGAACTCAATGAACAAGGTATTAATTATGAGCATCAGTACTGCGTTTCGTTTCATGACTGCGTGATTAAAACCCTCGTTATTCAAGCTACTTCGTCTGGATAAAATCTCCCACGAACGTGCAATTCCTCTATACTAGTATTGATTACCTCCAAGAAATCAGAGGACCCACGGAACTGCTTAAGTTGTAGTCTTCTGCTAAAAACTATGTTCATACAGCGCGGTTATCTTGTCGCCTCTATGCCTTTGGAAATAGCAGACTTCTGCTTAACGGCAGCATGGTCTATTAGGCTAATAACCGCTAGTGAAGAGGGGGTACTACAATTTTTGCCTCAGCGTTAGGGGGGCCACGGCCCCTACTGGCACCCCCCTTGGCTCCGCCACTGATTTTGATGATCTCTCTCTCACGCGCGCTCGGAGTAACTTTTGCTTCGAAAGAAAAACAACCGAGTGACTTTGCTGTTTCGAATGAAAAACGTTGTCATCCCATTTTTTGGACGAATAAACTTCCCACGTCACGCATTTCATTTATTTGAGACCAGAAATAAAGTTTAATTCCAACGATGACAATCATCATGTTTCTTAATTCTTATGGTAGATTCTGAAAATAATTATATTTTCTAAGAAAAAATTTTATGAAAACAGAATATTTCCCCACTAATCAGGACGATACTTTATATTTAGGAGATTTTTTTATACTCTAAAAAAGAATGTTCTAAAATAAAGAATGTTACAAGTTGAACTAAAATATACACTCAGAGAACAAATCATAAAACTTGCAGAATAAAAAAATATAAAAAATACTTTACTATCCTCACATGTTCACTTTGTTCAGTTAATAACCCTTTTGCCTATATTTTGTCGATCACTAGTCTAGATGTCCTGGATCACCACTTTGTCGTGTGTGTTTTTCTTGGTGCAATGTCATGTCACCGTCATGTTGCCTTTTTTTTTGCCAAGGTTATCTAGACACTCGGGAAAGCGTTTGCCATGTGACCGACCAAAAGCTAAGTCGCTCATTATGTAATGTTGAGGAAATGCTAAGGAAAATTATCTTAGTGTGGTATATGGTCTGGAAATGCTAAGGAAGGTTATCTTAGTATGGTTGCTCATTATGTGAATGTTGATTGGCAGTTAGAGAAGAGAGTCATTGGCTTATGTTTGATTGATGTTTCTCATAATCCTGATAATATTGCTTATCATGTGAATGTAGCCAAAATTTAGCTAGCTGAGCTATTTGGCTAATCTCTTGGAGATGCTCTCATTTAATTGTCCTTAGAGTTGTTACGATTTTATTTGGTTAATTAGGGAATGTTGAGTTGAAATGAGCTCAATTGTTATTCTCAGTTACTATTAAAATTACCAGGCAATACAATTTGCCACATTATTATTCTTGGTTACATGCATCTTTTACCAGCCCAAGGAAGCACCGAAATTCAAGTTATGTATGTTGCTTTTTAAGGACTGTAACCGACTTGCGTATAGGTGCATTAGACATATTAAAGCGTTGATATAAAATGAACATATTTGTTGTCAGTTAGCAAGAAGTTGCAAATGTGCCAACTTACGTCATTCGTTCTCCAACGCTCCAGTCCCTCTATTTTTTTACATGTCACAATTGCTTTGTCCTAACTCCTAAGTCAATCATGTCTAACTATGATCAAGTTTATATAAAAAGCATAATAACATTTAGAATATCAAGTTTATTTAATTGAATTCACCATGAAATATATTATACATAGGGAATATGTTTGGTAGTATAGTTGTTGTCATATATTTTTTTTACAAAGTTAGGCAGGTTTGACTTAGAAGTTAGAACAAACAAAAAACCGACATGTAAAAAAAGGGAAGTATTTGGCACTGGTTCCCGTTCAATTAGAAAAACAGCACACGCAAGCTTAATTTGTATTTTGTATATATTTCATATACAAATTGGGGCCAAAGATTCATCGCAAAGAAAGGGAGCTAATTTAAAGATATTCTCTTGCGTGATATGCGTGATTAAGGGACACCCCAAGTCAACTATGCCATCAGGTATCAAAGACAATATATCCATATTGGTTGATGTCATTAGTCTAATAATGGGATAAAAAAGGGTTCACGATAATGTAAAATACGACACTGTTAATTTTTAAACTGAATAACCTTTGTTCATGCCGTATTATTAAAACAGTTAATTAGAATCATCAACCAACGTTTTCTTTGTGGCGCTGAAAACATCTCCTTCCCAGCAGCTCCATTGATCCCTCTATATAACTAACTATTTGTCTATCATGGAGCGCTGAAAAGAAACTCATAATAAGTTGCAACCACACAAGCTGCATATTCATTTCCACAGCAGACAAAGCCATAGGCCATGGAGTACACGATGAGCACGCTGCTCCTCGTGTCCATCTCCGCAATCCTTTTCGTCGTGGCGCTGAAACGTCGCCTCTTCCCATCATCCCCTTCGCAGCCCAACAAGGAGACGCCACGGCTGCCGCCGGGCACCACAGGCCTTCCACTGCTTTGGGACATGCTGCGGCTCGTCTCTATGTTCATGCTTCCAAACCCAGAGCTCTTCAGCCATCCCCAACGCCATGGCGGCGCCCTGTTCATCACCCATCTGTTCGGTGAGCGCACCGTGTTCTCCGCCGACCCGTCCTTCAACCGGCTTGTCCTCAACGGCGATGGCCGCACCGTAGAGACCAGCTACACCACGCCGGTGAACACGCTCCTTGGTGCCAAGTCGGTGCTCGTCACCCATGGCCCTGCTCACAAGGGCCTCCACTCCCTCGCCCTCTCTCGGCTAGGCTACTCGGTGTTGCCGGACCTCATCGCCGACATCGACCGCCTTGTCATGGCGACCATGGGCCAGTGGGAGCCTGGCACGACTGTAAAACTCTTGGATGGGGCGAAGAAGATCGCCATGAGCATCAACATCAAGCACCTGCTCGGCATCGAGCCCGGGACATGGTCGAGAGCATCCGTGGCGAGTTCAACACGATAAGCGACGGCTTCGTGTCCGTGCCTTTCCCGTTGGCTACTCTTCTTCCTTTCACAACCTACGGCAAGGCCCTCAAGGTGCTCGTTCTGTTTCTTTATTGCTCTCATGTCTCATGCATGCATTTTTCTAATTCGCTCCCATTTTTTTTATTTGTGCGTGGATTATTAAGTATTTTCTTTGTTATAAGGTGTTTTGATTTTTTTTTAAAAAATAATTATATTAGGCGAGGAAGAATGTTGCTTTGGCGCTGGAGGAGGTGATTAGGAAGAGGATGGATGAGAAGTTGATGGATGGTGGCGTAGAGGGAAGAAAGGAGAACAACAGAGGGAAGAAGGACATGGTTGACCTGCTTCTTGAAGCGGAGGGTGGAAGTTTCTTCATGGAGCGAATGGTGGACATCTGCGTGAACCTGCTGGCTGCTGGGTACGACACGACGTCCCTCACGATGACACTTGCTGCCAAGTTCCTCGCTGAGACACCAACAGCGCTGGCACAGCTCCGGGTAAGAATTAGAACATTCTTGTCTGACACATATATAAGCTTGATTAGCTCTACAAATCCGTTGTAGAGATGCTCTCAGAGGGCTGCCATTATTGGCACGTTATCAACATATTTCATAATAGTACGTAACTTGTCCTTGTGTATCTGCATTATATTGGGTTGGATAGTTCCTCAAAAAAAAATATTGGGTTGGATAACCTGCCTTACTGACCGAGAAATCAGCTGCTGCCAGCTTGTGGTCAACGTCCAATATTCTTCTTTTTTCTATGAGCAATTGAGCATATACAATAATGATTTGACAGTTTCTTTACCTGATTGTAGTCAAAGAATGAATCTTGGAACATATAGGAGTATAACATACTGTTACCTACAACTTGCTCCCAAAACATGTTTTCACCTGGTGTAGTGTTTTAGCCACAATTTTCTATGCATGGTCAGGTAGCAAATACCATCACCACTATCTGTCAACAATATAATAGTTTTTTTAGTAATTATGCCATAGAGAGTGTCACTTCAAAAGTCAAAAGTTCATATACTGATGTTCCTTTCAAGTATATTTTCAGTTCATCATAATAATGTTTACTAAATTTACAGGAAGAGCATGACAGTATCAGAAAAAGCAAAGGTGAAAACCAGTTACTGGAATGGAGTGATTATCAGTCTATGGCATTCACGCAATGTGTATGATTCCAGAGTCCCTATTTTCATAAGGCTGCATTATTCTAGCTGCACCATGAAGAAGGAAAAACCACCTTCTAGAAACATGAACAGAGTAATTTTTGCTGCTTTTTAGTAAAATGATCGAAGGAATAACATATGCCTGCAGATAATAAATGAGACGCTCCGAGTGTGTAACGTTGTTAATGGGGTAATGAGGAGAGCAAACACTAATATTTATTATAAAGGTACATTGTATTGGCACAAAAACCATTCCTTTTATTTTTAAGAACCATGTTGATGATTTTGGACATTGATCCATTCTAACGTGTATTTGTTTTCAACTAGATTATATTATTCCAAAAGGCTACAAAATCTACGCTTCATTTGGAGCTGTGCACCTTAATAGTGAGCATTATGAGAACGCTCGGACCTTTCACCCTTGGAGATGGCAGGTAGATTCCAACTCGTGCCCAAATTTTGTTTTACCTATCCGCATTTGAACTAAAAATATATATGCAGACAAGACAAGGTGCATATACATAAAAGCGTATATATAACGGTATATGAAATCGTTGTATGTTCTGCAGAGCAAGAATAATAAAGATCAGGATATGCGAGCATCCAGCCTGTTTAGTCCCTTTGGTGGTGGCCCACGTTACTGCCCAGGCAATGAGCTTGCACGAGGTGTTATCTCGGTTTTCCTCCATCATTTTGTAACGCGCTTTAGGTTAGTTTTATATATTCTTCTGTTCCAGTAATCTACATTGTTTGGTTATAGTCGGCATGCAGAGTTTCATTTTTTTTTTAACTGAACGACAACCTGACCACATTTTTCCTAGACCAATTGGTTTGCAGCTGGGATGCAGCTGAAGAAGATAAGATAGTCTCATTTCCTACCACTGGAATTCTCAAAGGATACCCCATCAATCTGCGGCTGCTATCTGGCTCTAAAAATAATCAGCTGACCTCACTAATTATATGTTGTATTGATATAATAATTAATAAAGGAAGATGGAAATTGTTGACAACTTCGGCTGCACGGAAACAAGCCGGCTGGGACGATCAGCCTAGCCGTTCGGCTGGCTGCAGCCGTTCGGCTTGTAAGTCTGCAGCGCACCATCCAGCATAGCAGCCGAACAGCATGATGGACTATCAAGGGATACTGCACGATCATAACTTGTATATATGGTAGGTACAATTTACTCTTTATGCCTTTATAGACTTTGCTACCTGTTGGACTAACCTAATTGGAATACAAGTTTATAATTGGGATACTGCACAATCATACAAGTTTGTATATATGGAGGATACAAGTTACACTTATCAATATGCAACTAGTCTTCTTTCCAATCAATGTGTAACAACCCAACTTTCAGCGATGCTTAGATATATCATCAATGTCAGTTGATTTCGCGTATTCCGGGGCCATGTAGCCACTGAAACACGAAGAAACAGCTAGTAGCGATGATGAGACGCGGTCTTTAGTAGGCCTGCTCCTCACATCAAATGGTTATATATGTCATTCGAAAAAAAATCCATTTTACTACCCTTACCTATCTACTTTGTCGGCTTAACCCTCTTAACAAAATTTTGGTTCAAATTATTTCCCTAAACAATTTCTGTTGGTCCAATCTACCCCATAATGAGATTATCTTTTTCTATTTCTCTTTATATAAGTTGAGTTCTAAACTCAAATTTTGCCAAGTAGATAGAGAACATGATGTTCTATGTTAAATAAATATTGATTTTTTCCATGATTATTTGCATAGACTACGAACATTTTATACAACATAGTTTCCATGCATACAAAACTACATAAAAATAATCATGAAAAATATAATACTTTTTTCTAATATAGGAAATCATGTTATAAGCCATTTTTTAAATTTTGAAATTAAAACTCAACTTGGAGAAATAAAAAAGATAAATTTCATTAGAGGGTAATTAAACCAACAACAATTGTTTGGGGAAACAAATCAAGCCACAATTTCTGTTGAGTGGGTTAAGTACTTACGCAGACAAAATAAAATGAGGAGGATAGTCAGATAGACTTTTTGCTCTATCATCTAGGCGAATTTGATTGATCCCACTGTGTTCCTGCAATGAAACGACTGCCTTCTGAATTCCCAGTGGTGAAGGGCGAAACCGGGTGTAATTTAAATGAACTTACCACTTTATTTCCAAACATATTTTTATAGGTCACCATGTAGAATAATTAGGGCATATGTTAGCACAAGGATTTTGACTCAAAATATATACTTGCATTCCAAACAATCCCCAAATGATTTTAAATAGCGAACAACTTAGGACCAATGTCTATTGTAGATTAGTACGAAATTAATTTGACCCCTTAACTATAAATGGCTGGTTCCAAAACAAACTCTGGCTGAAACCGATACTAAAAATACAAAGATCTTTTTTACCATATACAGAGATTGAATTAATCTGGTCCGCCAGTCAACGGCCCAGCAAGGTAGCAACGGTGTCGAATTGCCGATCTCTCGTAGCATCGATCCCTACAAAACCTGGCCGTCCGCGTGTGCTTTGCTTCGCCCTCTCCGCCTCCAACTTGTCTTGCAAGCCACCCAAGGTTTTCGCCGCCGCCGCCGCCGCCGTCGTCGCAGACGAACCCAGCGGAGGCGCGACGATGACCTCCACACCGGACATTAACCGCCAGCCGTGCCCGGACCGCATCCTCGAGGACGCCGGCAGCGCCTTCGCGATGGGCGCGGTGGGCGGGTCGATCTACCACTTCGCCAAGGGCCTCTACAACTCCCCCAACGGGCACCGCCTCGCCGGCGGCGGCGCGGCCGTCCGCATGAGCGCGCCGCGCGTCGGGGGCGGGTTCGCCGTCTGGGGCGGCCTCTTCTCCACCTTCGACTGCGCCATGGTCTACGCGCGCAGCAAGGAGGACCCCTGGAACTCGATCGCCGCCGGCGCCGCCACCGGCGGCCTCCTCTCCCTCCGCCACGGCCTCCTCGCCACCGGGAGGTCCGCGGTGATGGGCGCCGCCTTGCTCGCGCTCATCGAGGGCGCCGGGATCATGATCAACCGCGTGTTGGCCGATCCCCCGCCGGCGATGGATTACCTGTTCCAGCAACCTGGAGGACAGGTACGGCCGGAGGATTATTACGGCCAGCCGCACGCGCCACCTGAGTTCCTGGGAGTGCCGGCGGCGCCGCCGGTCGTGGTTGATGAGATCCCGGTCGTCGAGCCTCGCCCGGCTGGGTGGCTTGGTGGATTGTTCGGCAGGAAGAATAAGCAGGACAAGATTGCTGGTGGTGGAGATCGTAAGTCGTCGGAGTTACTGATGGATTTGCCCCCCACGGCTATTCCCTCCTTCGATTGAAGTGAAAAAAAATGTAAGGTTTTGTTACGTATGATTATCCTCGTGATCGTGAGTGGTAATAATTGCAAGTAGAGATTAGATTTATTTAGTTGAATGTGGCCGGGCTGTGTTGCTTTAGATTTATTTAGTTGAATGTGGCCGGGCTGTGTTGCTGTCGTGTTCTTGTGTATTATCAGTTACTCTAGAAGCAGGTTTTGTGGGATCAATAATGTGATAATGTCACAGTAGCTGCACACGACATACCTCCTTGAGATACAAAAGCTATAGGAGTGTTCACTAGAGGGCACAGGATTGTCGCCGTTTTTCTGCTTGACGCATCATGTTATGGTCAATTGCACTGAAATCGGGCCATGCATATATTATATTTCTTCTTCATTGATTGAATTTCTAGGTCAATTTGAATTAGGTTCATTATGTTCATTGAACATTGCCGTACTGGTCAAGTTCAGTCGATGGTCTGGTGCTTGTGAGGAAAATTAAGAGTTGCAGCCTTGCAGGCTTCAAACATGCACAAGGGATTGCTATGCTACTAAAATTGAGAAGGCATGGATAAGCTTTTTGTGTGCGAAAACCAAAATCATGTGAAGTTTCCGTTAAAATTACTAGCTTTTAGTTTCATTCATCAGTTTGGAAGGATTCAACATTTTGTACCATATAAATCAGAACTCAGAAGCAATCGGTGTTTGAAAGAGCTGGCAATAGCAATGGCTCAGAACTCAGAAGAGCTACCACTACTACTGTTGTGGTGGAAATACGAGCTATCGTGTGGAATACAAAGGGCTATAGTGTCACGTCTAGCGGTTAGAGAAGGATACAGCTAAATACATACTATACTCTGCTATTTAAATCAATGGAAACAATTATAATGTTCATTTTTGCAATATATTTCAAAGTTTGTAAAGTATTTTTAACGTCCATAGGGTATTCGAAATCAGCTCAAAATATAGCATTCCTATTTCAAAATTTAGTTGAAAGATGTTTCTCTCTCTCTCTCTTTTTGTCATGGTGTATTCAAGTATTCAACATTGCCCCTGTTCCTTTATTCGACCATGACATGATTTAAGTTTTTCTCGATGATTCATTTAGGTTTTCTCTTTGGCTTGGACGTAGCAAAGAAAGGAGCTGGTGTTTATAATCTTTTGGACACAATGCAAATAAATTTTTTTTTTATGTATCAGGCTGATTGATACAAACGAGCATGTGCTTGCTCATTTCGTATTAGGAACCCCGGTCACCCAGTCATTTTGGGATATGATCCCCTCCCAAGCTTTGTAAAAACTTTGGTGGATTGTGATCACACTGATCCCTCTCCTTCTCTGAATAAAGGATGAGCGATGGGTTAAAAACAAATGACAAGGTAGCATGTATCCTTTTTCTTCTGGAGGACAGTTCGTTCGTTCGCTTAACTAGCACAGCGATGCTGAATCAACGCCCAAAAAGGTTAGTACTCTAGTGTTCAGGTTATTCTTGATGAAATACACAGGCAAGTTTTCGAAAAAGATAACGGGTGGTTAAGCATATGCACCCTTCAACAGCCCGCCCAGACGAAATAATCCACATTCATGGGTATATAAAGCTGAAAATGACTGAATGAATTAATGAAAAATATTTTTCAACCGTGTACTAGTTAAGCAATGTCTTTTTTTAGAAACTCTAGTTAAGCAATGTCTGCACACATGTTTTCTTCACTAAGCAATCCCTCATTGACTTTTTTTTTTGAGGGGGAGCAATCCCTCATTGACTAGCATGACTCAATAATTTTTCAACCGTGCACTACTATTTCGTTTTTTTTTTTTTGAGAAACTACTACTATTTCGTGTATCCACCACTACACTATCAACTTCTAACAGAATCTGAGGCCCAAGAGCCCATCCGCGTGCAAGAGAAAAAGAACAACCTGGTGGAGCCCAGCCCAACAATGGTGGGCTCGAAGCCTCGAACGCACCACCCATTTCACTCCACCACAGTACCACACCCTTCGTCCCCCCTCCCCGCCGTCCGCCCGCCCGTCCCGTCCCGTCCCGTCCCGCCCCATCGCCAGCTTCGCCGCCCGCCTAGGGTCCCCCTCGACGCCGAAGACCGCAAGAAGGAGGAGATGGCCACGCCGGAGACGTCGCGGGAGCCCTGCCCGGACCGCATCCTTGACGACGTCGGCGGCGCCTTCGGAATGGGCGCCGTGGGCGGCTCCCTCTTCCACTTCCTCAGGGGCCTCTACAACTCCCCCAAGGGCCACCGCCTCGCCGGGGGCGCCACGTCCGCGCGGATGCTCGCGCCGCGCCTCGGAGGCAGCTTCGCCGTTTGGGGCGGCCTCTTCTCCACCTTCGACTGCGCCTTCGTCTACGCCCGTGAGAAGGAGGACCCCTGGAACTCCATCGCCGCCGGCGCCGCCACTGGTGGGTTTCTCGCCATGCGACAGGGCCTCCTAGCCTCTGGAAGGTCCGCGATCTTCGGCGGCGCCCTCCTCGCGCTCATCGAGGGCGCCGGGATCATGCTCAACCGTGTGGTCGTCCCGCAGCCGCCGGAGGACCCACTGCTGTACCCTGGGCAGAATCCTGGCATGTACGCGCCACCTGGCTTTCTGGGTGTTCCGCCGGCGCCGCCGCCTATCGTGGTCCAGGAGGTTCCGGTCGCTGACTCTGGCTCGACTGGGTGGCTTGGCGGTTTGTTCGGTAGGAAGCAGAAGGACAAGGTTGCTGCTGGTGGGGATCGTAAGTCGGAGGTTTTGGAGATGGATTTGCCCCCCGAGGCGGTTCCTTCCTTCGACTACAAGTGAAAAAGGTTCGTTTTTTTGTTTGGCTTTGCTCTATCTCCATTTCATTTTGTTGAATCGTCAATCATCTGTATGTTCCCTTATGTTGGTTCCTATGCATACTGACTGCAATTGCAAAGGTATGACCTTTGTTTGATTTGAGTTGCTTCATGATCGTGTGAGATGCTGTTTGACCAATGTCCCAATGTCTGCACACATGTTTTCTCCACTGAGCAATCCCATTTAGGAGTGAAATATGCAAAGTGTTTTGGTTCTTCCCCCCATTGTTAGCATTACTTGTTGCTGAATTATGTGCTGTACTGCCGTTGCCAAACTACTCTTATTTTGAGATGGAGGGAGTACCTCTTAGGCTCATATCACCTGAGCAAGATTACACCACGCTCGTATACTTTGCTGAATTATGTGCCGTACTGCCGTTGCCGTCCCGTCGATTTATCATTTGTGCTGTAACTATTAATCCAGGGCCATCTCTGGTAGGGCCACTATTGTTTTTGTATGTTCTAGTTTCTCTAAGGTATTTTGATGGGTGCACCACCAATTAGCAGTGAATTCTTTATGTCACGTAATGGTGGATTTCCTCTTCATTCAGTATTCCGACGTATGTTAGGCAGGATCATGTAACATTAGAATACTTCATTCTATTTATTGGCCCCCCTGTGCTTGCGTCCCGGGCCATCACAAATTCAACGTTTGATGCTGCTACTTTAGGTTCATTTGTTCTGTGCTGATGCAGTCATCCTAAATCTTAGTCATTTTTCTTAGGGTCAACCTAAATCTTAGTCATTGACTAGCTCATAGTAGAGTGTTCACCTAGCGTGGGCCAATAATCTTTGTGTTGCTAACTTCTGCAAATGGTCTGATCAGTATCACTAGTATGCTGAATTGCTGACTGTTTGTGCCCAGTATGAACTTTGAGGATTGAGCCCATTGGCAGGGTTGCTAGGGGATATAAGCTATGAAGAGGAATAGGAAATGTATGAGAAGGGGAAAAGGTGGCAATACAATCTGTATTCATTTCATAGTTTCACTTTCACCGGCCTGACAAACTTTTGCCACTTACTACCAATTTCATTCATATGTAGGTTATAAAGCATATATGAATAAATTTGCTTGGATTGCATATAGCCATATATGGTGTGCCATATCCTTTTCTGAGATTCTCTTTATTTATTCTGAACTTCTATCTGATATTTTTGGAGGATTTGTTAAGTAGGAGTTGTTGCAAGTCCTTTAGAGTATATAGCTCTGATATGCATGTGGGGCTGTGGGCTACTTGAATATTTGTAATTTACATTGGTTGTATAGGGGATCAGAGATGACACCTATGTTGAACTATTCCAATGTTTTAGGATTGTTTCGTGATTCATTCATTGATTTGCTCCTGTTTATTGCCAGTTGGTATAAATTAGAAAGAATATTTTTTGACCATATGTGCAATAGAGAAGAGATGTTGTGTGATAGGCACACAATTTCATATAACCTGAACTGGAACAGACAAATTATGCAGCAGACACCTTAACTACTTGTTCTAGTGATGGTTGTATTTTACCTTCTATGTTGTTTCTGAAAAATCTGAACTTTGATCCCATTCAATGATATCATGTTATTAGGTATATCCCAGATAGTTTGAGGTGTTTACACTGTGCTTCTGTTTTCAAACATCATAATGTTGTTTCTGAATCGCCTCCTTGATTACTTGATGTTAGTGGTAGTAAGTTGTGCAGATCATATCTGAAAATTATATATCTACCAGAGTTACAAGGTCTTACTTTTTAATTTGATTTCAACATGAGTTTAATCATTTTCTTTTCAGTTCAACCATGCATTGTGTTTTGTATCTGAACTACCAATTACAAGATTGCTAGTTGCAGTTGCAACTACCATAGGCTCAGGATCCAAGATAGCTACAGATAGTATTTATTTTACGTGTAATGTATCAGATGTTGCAGTTGCTGTGAATAGCTATGGTGGAATTTTATTTATGCATGGAAATTATGGTGCAATCTGCATGAACTCTTTAGATTTCTCTTTATTGCTATACTTGGATGAGGGATGATATTCGTCCATTATATTAAATTGTTTGTTTGTCAGAAATTTTTAGATAGCCATAAGATTTATAATCTTCTAATGGATTCAGTAATGATCTATTTCCTACATGGTTGCTATTCATCTGAATATCCGTGGGTATTCAGATATTGGGTATTCAGTGATGATAACTCCACATATTACTGGGTTTTCATATTCCGTGGTACTGTCTGTCAGTCAGTGTGTCTATCAGTTGGATGTTCAGTATCAGAATTCTGAGTACTAATATCTTCGACATTCCAAGAAAGTACTTCATGTTTACCCCCCCCCCCCCCCACACACACACACAAAAAAAAAAAGTACTTCATGTTCATAACATGGCTGCTGGTGTGATCGGCCACCTATTTGTTTTGATTGAAAATCAGTTGGTTGCCTTTGAGAAAACAAATTGAAATGTACAAAATTAGGTACATTTTCATGTGTTTAAAAGTGATGGTAACTTTTCAGGTTTGATGCCTGTCTAATCTAAGTTTTGTTTGACAGATGGCTAAAGGAACAAGACTATATATTCATTCATTCTTGCTTGCTTTACTTGTTTGTTAATTCCATACTGCAGTATTTTTTTTCTAGTTTGAACAGGAGATGAGTAATGTTTGTTTGACCTTCTCTTGTCTGTTTGCGATTGATCTCACATACTTTATGCTAACAAATTCCATCCATGTTTTTGTGTTGTGTAGGTCAAATTAATCCTATTATTGGTTGCAAGGGGCATTAGCATTTAGAAGTTTGAAATGTCTCATCACTCATAAAGCCAGGTGGCAAAGAGTTGTAGACAAATTGAGCACAAGTTCCTCGTCATAATTTTATATTTGATACAAATCACTAGAATCAAATAACATTTACCGCAGGCCACCAAGTTGAATGTTTACGAGCTTTTACTTGTGTTTATGTGCATGCAGTTTCAAGACCAAAGTAGCTACAGATGTCTTATTCCTTATGTACTCCATCTAATTCACTTTAAAAATGTGAAATTGAGTCTGCTCATTTCTATGTTTTACTTTGTTATCGTTGTTCTGTTGGAACTGGAAAGCCCTGTCAATTTGTGAGGTCTATATAGCTCCCTCAGGAAAACGTCATTTTTCGAGCATCTAATATGCTCTAGCAAATTTCACAAACTATTGGGAATAATTTAGGACAGATTATATAGATTGCAGAATATTTCATGCACCTTAATAAGTAGCCGGAGCACCTCTTGATCTGGCTGCCCAGTTAGTGGTGGTTTGCCAGTTTTTGGATGGATCCACACCTAAAAGCTCATATATATTGGTGAAAGGAGTAGAGAAAGTTTTTTTAAAAAAATTATGTCGAGAAAAGTTTAACCCTCGACATACACGTATCTCTCTCTCTCTTCTTTTTTTCCAGAGGAGAGCAAAAGCGATACTTCTCCACCAAGTTTTAGCCGTGTTCAAAAGTGTTTTGGTACGTGACAGTTCCGGTTCCTCTCCCTCAAATCTAATCCTCTCCAATTCCGTAAAGGCAACAAAAAACCATCGCCTGCGATCGTCCAGCGATTCTCTTTTCATAAAAAAAAAAAAAAAAAAAAAAAAGAGAGAGAGAGAGAGAGAAGGAAACCACCACCCCGCCGTTGGTCGATCGGCCGGCGGAGCTATGGGCTGGCGCGACAGGCCGTCGTACATTCACCTCCCGGGCGCCCGCCGCCACTTCATCGACGAGGTGGGCCGTGACTTTTGGGGCGGCATCTTGTACGGCTCCACCTGCCACTTCCTCCGTGGCCTCCGCCACTCGCCCAACGGCGGCCGCCTCGCCGGCGGCGCCCGCGCCGCCCGCGCGAACGCGCCCCGCGTGGCCGGCTCCTGGGCCGCCTTCTTCGGCCTCTGGTGCGCCTTCGAGAACGCCGCCTTCCACGCGCGCCGCAGGGACGACCCCTGGAACGCCGTCGCGAGCTGCGCCGCCGCGTCCGCCTTCGTCGAGCTCCGCCGCGGCGCCCGCGTCGCCGCCCGCGCCGGGGTCGCCGGCGCCGTCTTTGTCTCGCTCATCGAGGGCTTGTCTCTCGTCCTCCATAGGCTCGTCGCCGTGAAGCCGGCGCCGGCCGTGGAGCCTCCGCCGCCGCCAGCAGTTGAAGCCGTTCCTGCGCCGCCGACGCCGGCCGTGGTGGAACCGGTGGCGGAAGCAGTCGATGTCCCTGCTGCGGCTGCGCGGCCGCCAGCAAGAATTACAATCAGCGGCTATTAGGTCCACAACGCACACAGGCGTGTACCTTAAGTAGACTGTCGTATGGATGGACAATTCTCCTAGATAATTGAGCTAATTCATTTGCAACCAAGTTACACTCTCTTTTTTTACCAAAGCTACCTTCAACTCTAACAGGAGCTGAGCCAACTCCCTTGCCTCTGCCATGATGAACTTTATATCCGACATGTCCTCTCCACTCTGCATAGTTTGGACTGGTGGAGGAACTAGAGGGAAAGTCAGGGGGCAGACAAATATTTTGTGGTTGAAAAAAATATAATTCACTTTAAGTTTTTATTGTCCACACAAGCATATGCAACCTAGTCATGACTATAGTATTAATTACGCAGTGACAATAAAAAAAATTGACCTATGGGCGTAAGACAACCCCGGGCATTTTGCACATTTTCATGTAGGTCGAGAAACCACCGAACCTCTACCCTACCATACACAGCGGCACCGTTGCCCATGGGAGATGACCAACAACCTGGACCGAGGCTTAGACCTATGCTTTAACATGGTGACAGACTGGAGAATTTTCTTAACCCCAACCTAAAATCCACTCCCACATGGAGTAGAACCCAGGACCTGTCTAGCTAGATAAAAATGAATAATCAAATATGTGACCTTCACTGCAATCTCTCTCATTATAAAGTATCAAGCAATTTTTTAAAATTTATCTTCCATTCTGTTTCGTAGTCTAAATTTAACAAGTTTTATTGTAGAGAATAAATGATCTATAGTTTTAGTAGAAATGGATAAATAAGAATTCCCTCTGTCCCAAAACATAAGCATCTGTTGACTATTCAACATCATGTTTGACCTTTTGTCTTATTTAAAAAAATTATGAAAACATTGAAACAAATAAATCAAGTTTAAGGTATATCTAATGATAAAACAAACTATAAAAGACATATAATATTTTCATAATTTTTTAATAAGACGAATGGTCAAACTTAAATATGAAATGCCAACCAGATGAATCAATCTAGAAATAAAATATTAGTCCTTGATGTTGTAATTTCTAGCTCAGATTGACTTACTCTTGCTCTGAAAAACAATAAAATGGAACCTTAAAAATAAAAAATACACATTTTAACAAGTGACTAGTACATATGCTCATGTGTTGCTACGGGCAAAACTCAAATATATAGAGCTTTTCTACGGAACACTCGAGTGTTCGTAACATTTTCAACACTCGAAATTTGGCCTAGTCGTCTTCTTTCTCATGATGCGCTCGCCTACAACCTCTATGTCTCGCCCCCACCGCTCCCGCTAACAAATTGGGGCTTGACTCCCCTGTTGCCTCCATAGCCCTACCGGGGGTCTACCGACGTTGGCGCACCGCCTTTGCTCCTTCGCCGTCTCGACCGCCGTCACCCTGTCACTATGAAGGCTCCTCTAGGTCCGTCAAAGTCCCAGAGGTCATGAAGCCCCGCCGGAGATGTGGAGGAAGAAAATCAAGTGCTAGGAACCGAAAGAAAAGTCTATTCTCTAAATTTGCCAAATATATAATTTACTCCTTTCGTTTAATAAAGAATGCAATTATGGATTGGATTGAGTCAAACATATTTAGTTTGAATAATGTTATAGAAAATATGATATGAACATGAACTTACTTATGGTTATTTGGAGTCACAAAGAGTATTAGTTGTTCTGTATATTTGGTCAAAGTTAAGATAGATGCGAGAATTATATTTTTTTTGGATGGAAGGAGCACTAATTTATTAATAATAAATGTGATTTAGTATAAGTAAATATATATTGACCTAATTTATCTCCATACAGTTTTTCTACCTGACAAAGCACTCATGTGAGTCACCCGACCTTATCCTTCTCCTGGCTCCTCTGCTGTGAGCGCTGTCTCCCGTGGAATCTCACCGCTTATTTTTATTCCCCCAAGATCTCGCCGAGCAAAAGAAACGCTAAATCACAAGCAGGGGGCGCCACCGCGCAGCATCTCTCTCCCTCCGACCAGCCGCTGCCGCCGCTCTTCTGTTCTTTCTCCCCCACGCAGCAACCAGCTTTCCTTTCTCTATTTTCTCTGCCACAAGAACAAGCAGGCAGCTGCTTCTCTCCCTTTGCTTGCTTCTCCAATCGACACCACCCAACAGCGGCTTGCTGCTCCTCCTATAATCCAAAGGGCAGCTCAGTCCCTGAGCCAAAGCAAGCCGCCAGCAAGGCAGCGCCCATGCATCTCTCCCCAACCAGGCCACCAGCGCCAAGGGAAAGAAGGGAAACAGAAGTATGAAGGCAGCCCAGGAGGGAAAAGGAAGGGAAGCCTGGAGAAGAGAAGGACATCGCGGCCACTACGCCGGAGCCGCCGCCGCGGACGATGAGATTGCCACCGTCGCGAGGAAGGCGCTGCCAGGGAGGAGATGGCGGGGGCACTGTCAGGGGCGGGAGGCCTGCGAGATGGGGAGGGAGGGGAGCGGAGGGCGCAGCCAGAGGCCGGAGAGGGCTGCTAGGGAGGCGACGGCGGGGACGCAGGTGCGCAGCCCATCCGTCCGCCGGTCCGCGTCCGGTTCCGATCGAAGGAAGGGAAGCGCGTGGGTTCGGTTGTCTGACAGGTGGGGGCCATGTCCGTACCACGGATGAAAAAAAAAGACAGGAAGCTTACTTGCTTTAGGAGTAGATATATATATAGATATTAAGAACTTTATTTTTTGTTAGGGGGACATGCCCCCCACCCACCCCAGTTCCGCCATAGGCTTTGACGATCCTCGTGCAATTGGACTCAATGATCACCCTCTCCGAGGACCATTGTGTGGCAAATCGAATGCCTTCTACAAGCGCCTTGGCTTCAGCTGCATCTGTGCACTGACTGGAGGATTTCGTGCTATGACGCTGATGCATGCCTTTCAATTGGTAGATACAAATGACCCGTTGACATTGATCTTGAACCTTGCATCTCCCAACTGGGTGTTTTTTTTCCATGCCTATGCCCAGGACAACGTTTGCTGAAAGCATCCTTCCCCTTCCGAGGACTTTCACCATTAGCCGACACTCTATACTCCAAAGCATTCCGCATGGATAGGAGGGAATACATAATATTACCCTAGCTGGTAGCCACTAGCCACATGCTACTCCTTATCATCATGCTTTGGGGTGTGTTTAGTTTCAAAAAATTTCCAAAAAAACACTATTCATCCAACTTTTCTCTATTCATCCATCCCTCCCAATCATAGAACACTATTCATCTACAGTGTTTTTTGGTGAACAGTGCAGTTTTGGAGAATCTTTGGGCTATCTAAACGAGTCTCAGGTGAGTGGAGTATGGTTTGCTGGTTTTCCGGAGTGCCTAGTCACTCTCGTTTATAAATACGTTACTCAATTAATAAACTCCCTCCTTTTTTCTGCGGAACAATTGCAATGTCCTGGAGCTACATACTATACACAAAGCAACAATAAGCTCATTCAATGTCGTTAGGAAAGCCACTCGCCCCCGATGGACCTCACATGATGCCTTTATAGGAGGAGAATATAAGGTGGAGAGCAGAATGATGAATCTAATCCATTCATTTTTTAGATCTAGCGGTCTAACATTTAGGTGCCAACCCATCAGTGGGTGTTGGTCATATTAGCTTTTCCCAACATATGCATGGACCGGCAAGGTCAATGGACAACAATGTCCACCGGCTGGACAAAAATGAAAGAAATAATACTACAAGAGTAGCATCTAGTAGCATCGCGTAGCAGTGTAAAGAAGAAAGAACCGCGCCTCATGCATGAAAGGTCAACAATAAAAACTAGTAGTGCCTACATATTCTTGATGTTTTTAGAACAACTCCTTCTATTTATTGATTATCCAAAGTGAAGGAGTTAAAAATGCAATTAAGCGGACTCAAGAACCATACATGCCTACATACTTACCCATAAATACAATTTCGAGCCAAAGTATGAGCATCTCCATTTGTTCGCCGCCCCTCGTATACAATATCAACTGAGGTGAAATCTGTCATCTTTGCCTTGATCTCCTTTACGATTTGACTGTATAGTCCAAGACCTGCGCACCATAGATGTTGTTCAGCAGATTAAGGCAATCACTAGCAATCCTAAACTGCACAAGACCGAGATCAGCCGCAAGCACGAGGGCCTCACGACAAGCAATTGCCTCCACCTGCCTACAGATTCTTGATAAATTGACCACCTTGTACATTTACAGCCATAGTCCCTAGCTAGGTGGGTATAATGGGCCACATACAAGCCCACAAGGCCTTGGCTTGATCTACCCTCCTCTATAAGTGGCATTGACTTTTCAGTGTCGCTGCTGCTACGCGGCCGGCGGCGAGCGTGGACCGTCTAGGGCGTCCGCTACGGTACGTTGAGCCGCCCCATGTACGCGAGCCCCGTGGATTCCTGGGGATCCCGCCGAGGTACCCCTATGTGGTTAAGGAGGTCCTAGCCTCTCGCCTCGGCTACTGACGGCTGAATTGGTGGTGGCGACGACGGCAATGGAGACGATGATGCATGGACGTTGCAGACGACTGAGGCAATGTACTACTGAAGCTCCAGAACGTCGATGACATCTCAATTTCACATGTCATCAAATTAATGGATCTGTTAGTCAAGGATGACAAACCCACCGTATGGGTATGACTTACATATCTATGTCAAGAAATTCATTCGCGTGTACTGTATCTGCATTCTGCAATTCTGCATTGGGTTTTCGTTTTGGTTTGCTGGTTTTGTCATATTTTAACTATTATTAGCTGATGAAGAGCCGCATACAGCTTTTACGCATCAGTAATTGTCTTGCCAGTTGCCACATTGTTAATTCAATCTCTAAACCTCTAGATCGTGTTATATTTTCAGAGAACCTCCTGACAATGAGGCTCTGAACATCACATTGATGATGAACTTGAATGTTTGACTTTTTATCTGCGAAAAAAATTTGCAATGTCCTGCAGCTATACACACAGCAACAATAACCCCATTCAACGTCGCTACGAAATAAAGCCACCGGCGCTCATGCCCATTAACTAACACAATTAAAGATAGTTTAGCAACATGCATTGGACCGGCAAGGCCAATGGACGACAGCGTCCACCGGGCTGGACGAAAATTAAAGAATAACAGTACTACAAGAGCAGCATTCTAGTAGCATAGCAGTGTAAACAAGAAAGAACCGCGCCTCATGAATGAAAGGTCAACGGTAAAAACTAGTGCCTACAGCTTCTTGATAGATTGACCACCTTGTACATTTCAGCCATATAGTCCCTACCTAGGTGTAATGGGCCACATACAAGCCCACAAGTCCTTGGCTTGATGTACTCATCAATTAAACCCTAAGCGCGCGGCAGCTAGGCTGTTTAATTTGCTCAGCTCATCACTACTGCAGCATGCATGACAGCATGAGTCATGCATGCCGGCCGGCTGCATCACAGATTCAAAGTATAGTACTCGTCGTCCTACCAGAAGACGACGAGGTGAAGCCTGACCCTGACGGGTCGACCGTGCAGCTAGCTTCTTCCTCCAACAGCGCTACCGCCGTTACCTGCAGTGAATCCATACCCACATGCCCAGCTGCTGCCGCTACCCAAGAAACGAAAGACGTCGCCGCTCTCTCCTTGTAGACCCACTCCCGGCGACGGCGAGCTCGCCAATGCCCCCACCATCATCCCCGTCACAACAGAAGGTATTATTACTGGTGGGTTCTCCGCCGCTGCCATCATCACCGACGCCAGCTCCGTTGTCACCACCGCCGGCGAGCTGGCCGACACCGGGCGGCAGGACATGTCTTGCATCTGTCCAGCGGCGAAGCTGCTACCAGCCTCGTCACTGCCGCCGCCGGCTTCTTCACTGACGACGAACGGGCAAATGGCAGAAGTAGTAGTAGCTACACTACTACTGACGCCATTTTTGTACCCCAAGAATGACGACAAGGGCTGCCTCTGCTGCCAAAGATACCGATGCTGATGACGATAGGCCAACGGAATAACGGGATCCTGCTGCATGATGGCCGTGGCCACGGCCACTCCACCGCCGGAAACGGTGGCATTTTTGGACGACGATGACGACCTTCCGGTAGTACCAGAAGCAAAGCTGGCCACTTTGGATAATGAGGCATCATGCTTATTATTGTTCGACGACGAGGACTTGCCGCGGCGGCGGCGGCGGCGGACGGTGGTGGAGAAGGGGAGGTCCCGGAGCGCGCCGCCGTGGGTCCAGTAGCGGCGGCAAGTCCTGCAGAGGTGGCGTGGCTGCGAGAGGGAGTAGTTGTTGTAGTAGCAGAACTTGGTCTCCGTGGAGTGGCAGCGTGGGCACATGAGACCCGACTCCGGCTGTGGGATCTTTGCGAACCTGGCGAGCTCCATCATGCAGCCCGGCTTGATGACCCAGCTGCTTGAACCCATGCTTGTAGTGTATTGTCCATCGTCACCAGCGGTCACTGAGGCTTGAGTTGGCATGTCAGCAGACGGCCGAGGAGCCACGGGGGCTCCTCCAGGAGGCCCCGAAATAATCCTGGCATGTTGGTGAGGCTGATCGCTCGTTCCAAACGAAACAGACACCAAAACGTGAGGAATTAATGGAATAGTAATGCATGGTAATTATTTATAACTAACTGGATGAGCAGGAAGAGAAGAGAATGAATACCATGGTGGAGAACTGGTCCTCTTTTGTGCTCTGTTTATCCTAGATCCTTATGGTATCATATATTGCAAGAGCGGTGAGTTGGATTAAGGTAGTAGAGAGCGAGAAATAGTGACATCCAGTTTCAAGCTTTAGGCTTCAATGAAGATGGCAAGGAGGTGAGGGAATGGCGGACAAGGAGGTTTAGAGGGTGAGAGTGAGCACAACAAAAGGGGAAGAACAGAGCAAAAAGATGGCACAGGAGAGATCGGCATGGATGTGCGGAAGGAATGTATCGGATGAGTGAGACTATTTGGAGAACAGAGCAAAAAGAGCATAATATGCTTGTGGAAAGCAAGCTGGGAAAGACCCTGAGGCCAGAAGGTGCTGTGTTGGTCATGTGTGCAGTGCAGGTGCATATCCGAGGTCCAGCTGTTTTGGTCTTGATAGACATGCCGGGACATCTGCGAGTAGTGGTGGTGTCTCGACGTTCCACCTATCTCAAGGGTAGGGTAGCACCATTGATTGGCTGGGTACTCACTACTCAGTAAGTGCCCCCAAATTATCTCATAGTAACGAGAAGGTTATCTTTCTGCCACTCTCTTCATATGAATCAACGATCAATTGTGTCTAATTTAATTTGTAAGAGTTATAGTAACAAGTAATTCCAAAGTGTCCATTGGAGGCAATATAAAATACTCTTTTAGGGGTAATTCGGTTTGATTTCTTATGATTGCAAATGAATATAATTACGAAGCTAGCAATTGAGTCTCTAGCTAAGTCGTTAGAGCACCTAGTATGTCCAAGTTTGAATCCTCGTGGGAGTAAAATTACGAGGCTGAAGGTTTAGCCGAGATGGGGGATTTTCTTGGCCCGTGGTCGAGGTTGTTGATTTCTACCTTAATCACAATGTCTTCTGGGGTCGAGTTTTTTTAAGCATGTATAAGGGAATTTTGGATTAGTTCTCGAATCTAAGATGGCATCGTACTTTGTGTCAAATTAAAGTTTTGTGTGTTAACATAACACCACACTCCTTTCTTATGTATAAATTTGAAAGCTAAGGTTTTTAAAGGTGGGTCGATGTGCTATAAGTCCCTCATAATATATGTTTTGGGGGGGGGGGGCGAGAGGTAATTTAATTTAATTTTCTCATAAGTACCATAGTACTAGTAAAAGTACTTCAAGTACTTCTAAATACCAGCTAATACTTGACAATCATTCTAAATAAAAGAGGTCATATGTGCTATCCCATCAAACACTGATCTAAATTTTATATTGTATTAAATTCAGATGCTCAATGTATTTAACATTATTGTGGCTTTAAATATTTAACTGTTTCCGATCCGTAGTTCCATGTCTAACATCCATCTGTCCTGAGAAACTTGCCTTCGAACTTGACACTCAACCAATGCAACAATGACAAGATCGTTGTGGTCCATTGAAGGTGCCAGCAGTAGCTCTAACGCACCACACGGTCTGTACCCTGTACTAAGCAGGACGTGGTCTAAAGATACATGTCGAACTATAGCATCAATGCAGTTTTCTGCGTACAGCGCTCACCGGTCAGTACGTAGCGGTAGCTGTGTAGTGTGTGAGTGTCGTTGTGTGCATGCATGGCCCACGATACGCATCACGTATGCCGTTGCGTACGCCACGTAGTAAAAAGGAAGAACTGTAGACTGCGTTCCAGGAAAGGGCGCCACCAGTCGTGGTAGTACTGATTACTGAAGTTGATAAAGCGAAACTGTGAACAGTGCCTTTGGTGGGCAGGGTAAGGGTGTGTTTAGATTGGGGACAGATTCCCCGAAAATACATTGTTTACCAAAAACACACTGTAGATGAATAATGTTCTGTGGGTAGGAGGGATAGAATAAGTAGTGAAAAGTTGGATGAATAGTGTTTTTTTTAACTAAACGCACCCTTAATCAGAGCGACATAGCTAGTGCTATTCCAAAAAAAAAAGAGCAACACAGTGCTAGTCTATTTGCCACTCACGTATCATGTTATGCATGTGTTGTTTCCGTACGAGAAAAGTTACTAACAAAATTTCTAAATATTGACACACCTCGGAAACAAAGATGCTAGGCGAGATGTTTGAACATACATATTCTACCCTTATAAGCACATTGGAAAGACTGGATCGATATACTTCAAATAATGCCAAGTCACCGTAACGTTAGTATCGACATTGGACGTGAAACGCTTACCCGCTTACTAGCTCCGTCCCCTTTTAAGAGTCGCTAGAAACCCGTGCCCCCTCTCCTCACAATCCCACTTTCCGAGCGACAGAAAAAAGGGACAGAGGGTGTATACCGTTAAAGAATAACGCCTAAAAATAAATCTAGGAAAACATGTATTCTTTTTTTAAAATCTCCTATATTATTTTGTTCCTTTGATTGCTATTTCCATTCTTCTTGGACTAATAAACGTGGATTACAAATGTTCAGGAAATTTACTCGGATCAATTTAGCCTCCACTTGAGGTGTTGATAGAAGCGCTAACTACCATGCAAGCAATTCAGACCTTCAAGGACAATGAAAGTAGTGAGAATAGTAGTACTACAGTACAGAGCATAGTACTTGCACGGCTTCTGGTCATTGCTGGCGCCGTTAATTCATGTCGGGGAGCATTTGTCGTAAGGACCAAAATTAATTAAGATATATGGATGCATGCCCAGTCGTTGATAACATCGCCTGCCTGAGGAAGTTTTCCTCGTTGACACTGACGACGACACATCAGCTGCTTCGAGAGACACGAGGATCGGTTACGGCTTGTCCGGTTCCATCGGATTCAATCTAGATCAGAAATAATAAATATAACAAGAAAATGATAATACCTACGATAAGAGGTCGGGATTCATTCCGGGTCAAGAGCTAATTTACTCACAATAATGACACTAAAAGACCAGAAATCAATGTAATAGTCAAAAGGTGGGGAATCATTCTGGGTCTCTAGTTGTATCTATGATGAGTAAATTAGTTTTTGACCCAGAATAAATTACGGTCTCTAGCTTTATCTATCTTGAATTTCTTGTTATATCTATCATCCCGGCCTGGATTGAATCTGATGGAACCGAACAAGCCCTTAGTGGTGTTTAGATTGCGCAATTTTACTATTTATTTTGTTGAAAATCATAATTTGTCTCACAAACTTTTGTTACAATAAAATTAGCTACAATAAATTTCATCAACTTTCCACGATCATGCAAACCGCTGGACACCATAATAATCCTCCCCTTCTTTAGCGCGCATGCATATGTATCGCATAATATATTCATATATTTAACCATGCATTAAAGATTAATTCCATCTTTAATGCATACGTCTGATGCTCTCATCTACCCACGACATGCCATATGATCACATGGATAAAAAGAAAAAGAAAAAAGTCCATTTTTGGCCATCCAACTCTTGCCTCAGTTTGATTTTGGCCATCGAACTCTAAAACCGGATATCTTTGGTCATCCAACTATCAAAATCATTCAAGTTTGACCATCGGGCTGGTTTGATGAGTGGTTTTAACTTTTTTTATTACAATTTAGTCTTTAGATCTTAAAATGATTATTAGTTTTTGCTCGTACCCCCGATTTAGGTGATTCTTGTGGTCATGTGTTCCTAACGGTGAACACTATATTTTAAAGTGATCTTTATACTATTTTATCACTATTTGTTATATTATTTTTTATAGTTGTGTAGAAATAATAATATAAAAAAAGTAAAACAAACAATTATAAAATAATATAATCAACATTTTAACAGATAAAGTTCATCGTTACGAATGCATGACCACTAGAATCACTTAAAACAGAGATAGGAGAAAAAAATAATAATCATTTTAAGATCCAATGATTAAAAAAGACTAATTTAGTGTTTTTTAGTCCTTGAATGTTAAAATAAATACTATTTTTTTCATCTCCGATTTAAGTGATCCTAGAGGTTGTGCGGTCGTAACGATGAGCTTTACGTTTTAAAATATTGATTATATTATTTTATAATTGTTTGTTCATTTTCTTATATTATTTTTTCTACATAATGGTAAAAAAATAATATAACAAATAGTGACAAAATAATATAAATATTATTTTAAAAGATAATGTTTGCCGTTAGGAACATGTGACCACAAGAATCACCTAAATCGGAGGTACAGAAAAAAATAATAATCATTTTAAGATCTAAGGACTAAATTGTAAATAAAAAAAAGTTAAAACCACCCATCAAAACAGTCTGATGGCCAAATTTGAACGGTTTTAAAAGTTGGATGACCAAAGATACCCGATTTTAGAGTTCGATGGCTAAAACCAAACTGAGACAAGAGTTGGATGACAAAAATATAGACTTTTTCTATTATGCACGGAGGATTACATTCCGTCGCCACTTGGGCTTATGCTGCTGGAAGTCGCTGCGTACTACTGGGTCGGCCCATGACCTATCGACTTCATAGGCAACACAATGTTATATACCGAAGCCCAGTAACAGCCTTTCATCACGTGTGCCATGCCACTACTGTTGATCATCTATGCTAAAAAAAACTACTGTTGATCATCCACCATGCTGCTGAGAGAACACTAAACGAATCTACTATGAAACAAAATTGATTACATGGTCGGCTTGTTCGATGTGGTGTATACTGAGTTCCTAACCATCATACCAAGATTTCGACAAGACACAAAAGGTAGCTGCACTATCCACTTTCCTCTGTATTTTTGGGCAAAAAATTAAAGTTTTGCATGAAAAGCTAGTGGAGCCTTGCTTCCTTGGTTGTAAATGCCCTAACTGCAGCTGGAATCAAGGATCGAGCAATCAAGGACAAAGATCAGCTGCGTCTGATAACTAGGGACTGGGAGGTACGCCAGACATCCAAGTCCAGCAGAAACAAACCTGTAGCTCCTACAACTAGTAATGTGTGCTTCACACGAAACCCCCACTTCTTGTTAATTTGATGGACGTCTCCCGGCACGTACCACACCTCGCCGCGCGCGCGCAACTTCGACATGCATTCAAGTCGATCGTGCAGCCGTTCGACGCTGACACTGACAGCTAGCCTCCAATGATCCAATCTGAGGGCCATCAAGTTGCTTTTAGGTCTCAAATTTTTATTAGAATTTGTGCATTCTGTTCTTTTTCTCCGTTTGGTTTGTTCTCTCTGTATTTCCTTTGATGTAAGTTGTTAACTCTCTCCCCTTCTTAACGAAAAATGTGCTTTGCATGTTCTAAAAAAATCTGAGGGTAATATCAAAACTGTTTCAGAGCTGATATTAATTTCCTTATTTCGGATTATGGAAACATTTTACCATTGCTGGTAGTCTGGGACTGCCACGAGTAGGCTTGTGTAAGGTTAGATACAAAGATGCCAAAAAAAGGTTTTGTTCTATAGAGTGGTAGTAATACACAAGTACAACTTGGCCTCCACCCTCCTCCCTCGCGTGGCGAGCTTGTAAAGAACTCAAATCTCACTCAATACACACACTAAATTATATGTAAGTATTCAAGAATAAATAAATGAATCTGAGACAATAGTTCATAACCACACAATTGTTTATCTTCACTCTTTATTTTAGCACAATACTCCTACCAATAATGGCTGTCATGTTGTTTTTTGTAATTTCATATGATCAATAAGATGCAGATTTAAAAGATTGCTCGATCGCTCATTCTGTTTATTATTATAACGGTGCAGGTGAGTAATTTTGAAGCAAATTAGACTAATTATATAGCTATTGTTGCATGCCAATAATGATTGAGTTTACAATCCATGGCCTGTGTTTTCTACTTTTGTCAGATTTATCTCTCTTCAACAACTATATATTTTTTAACACGTTCCATGAGTATAAACACAGAGACTCCAAGAGGAGTCTTACATGACTACAAGGTAAAAATAAACAAGCCGTTTGTGTTGTGCAGGATATGGATCGGATGTGGTACGTAGGGTAGCCAATGCAAAGACAAGAAAGGCGGTGTCACTTTGCAGTTTCTACTGTGCAGATGCACCGACTGAGTTGCCACTGATCGATCGGGCACTCGCACAGTGGCGATCTGTGATAAAAGATGGAAATAAACAACGACACACGACCCAAGTACCGGAGTCCGGAGCGCTACTATAACTCCCGGCCGGCTAGTACAAAGTGATGGTGTGTCGTGCCAAGACCCAAGAGCTAGTACTGTTCCCAGGACATTCGGCGATGAATGCGTACGTCATCTCAATCATGCATCTAGATAGCTTAACAAACCACTGCAGAGATCGATCCATCGACGGGACCATGCAGTTCATACACGTACGGGGATCTATGCATGGACCGATCAGAAGACACAAGGCCAAGGGAAGTTACAGCGGCGAGCACCATGCAGCAGCTAGATGCTTTATGATCGCATGTGATCGAGCCCTGCTCACAATGTTGACCCGACCTGCAGGGTACCAAGGCCGGCCAGCATTGCTGAACTTACCTACACGACTGACGGCTGCACCTATATATCAAAGTATCCCTTTACATTGCGTGACAAACCAGTAGCTCATCACTCATTATTACCAAGGCACCTGGATCTAAAGAAGAACAGAGCCCTAGGACCACAGCAGGCCCGGCCGGGGCCCCTGTTCTATAGGACCCCCACTGCTGCTTGTACGTATTAGTTTCAAGAAGTCTATACTCATTGTAAGACGTTAGCAGGACCTAATCTTTCAAAAAGATGTTAGCAGGACGGTACCAGTTACTGCTTCTCCAGGTATCAATATATCTATTTTAGAAAAAAAAAATCCAAAATGAGTATTAGAGATAATTTATCCTAGTATTCAATGATAAGAAGGCAACATACCTCATCTTCCATGTATACCGTTGCAACCTTTTGAGGTATCTTTGTCACACCTGGCTCATTCGAGCCATAAGCTTTCACTCTAAGATAATGTAGTTCGGGGAAACATGCCCTGTTTGAGTATCCACCTACTCTGATGTTCTTACAGCAACATGAAGCCACATATTTTTACCACTTCCGCAGAACATGGCATCATTTTTTTAAAAATTTTTGCCAAGCTAAAAGATGATTAGGATTTAAAAGTATCCCTTGGAGAATTATGAGCAACACCAAATTGTTGCCACTAGCGTGGTGGTGGAGAATTGAAGGCTGAGGTGAGGGCATCATGGATTGAGTACAAGGGCCACCGTCATTGTGGGTAAAGGCAGTGTGGGTCGAGGGAGAGATGGAAAATGAATAGATAAGCTTGCGCTATGAATTCGATTGGAATAAAAGTTTGTGCAATGTGGACATGAGTGATAGGTAATGTGGGTGATGATCATTATTATGACTAGTGACAAATCATGTTATAGCATGTCGTCGATCACTAATTACCCAGAGGAGATATATATAGGTGCATTGACCCATCACTATCTTGATATTAGCCCTGTCTCGTGATTGCCTGTCGTCATGTACACGGCCACATAATTTCTGATTTCCATGAAACATGAAGAGCAATAACCCTAGCTCTGTCATTGCTTCTCCTAAAACGACAAGCTTAAAAGAAGTGAGTACGAGCTAGTAACTTTTCACTTTAGTAGTACACTTCATAGTAGGCTGTCTTGTACCTTGGTGGTACTTGGATCGAAATTTATAAGCTGTCCTGTTCCATTTGCATGGACGCCGCTGTCCAACCACCCTAAAGCTAAGTTTGTTTGCAACTATAGTGGATTATTCATGCCATTCTGAAGGGAAGTAGTACCGTTAGTTTGAGGAAGATAATTTCCAAATATGATGGGGGAATGTCTGGAGCTCTGGAATTAATGTTTTTTTGTTTCTCATTCGTGGAAAGGATCATTTTTTTAGTTAATCTCCGAATCGTATCAAGCATTCATAATTTGAACAACACACATGTATATTGTAATTAGTTTCTCATAGTAGTACTATATATGAATCGTTCTGGATACATGAACGAAGAGAACTGCCAGTAATAATTTTGGACTGAAGCAGAACTGCAGAAGAACAATCACGAAATATCTGAAAAAGAAGGCCACTGGGACAAGCACAGCACCAAGCTAGGACACAAAAACAATGGTGGTCCAAGTTTACCCAACAATCCCAAGTCTTTTTCATTCATTATATTTGCCCCGTATCATATTCCTATCCTCTCCCTAGCTACAAATTAAATCATCACACATACTACACAGCCTCTTCCCTGCACTCGCTGCCCTTCTGATCCGAGCCCTAAACTAAACCTACTTCATTCAGGTAGGCAACAAGCAAGGCCTGCAGGATGATGAGTGATGAGCAAGATGCTGCCCAAGGTAAATCCAATGGCGCTGCAGCCGCGAGCGTCGCCCACTCGTTCTCGCAGCTTCCATTCACCCACCTCACCGGCGATAAACCGCCGCCGCCGCCGCCCATCCGGCTGTTCGGGTTCGACGTCCCGCCGCCGGACGCTGCTGCCTCCCTCTCCGTCGCCAACGATGCCAGCGCCGCCAAACCAGGCACCACATCGTCTGCGGAGGCGACGCATGCCCCAACAACAATGGCGCCGCCGCCAGGGCCAGGGCCAGGTCCAGGTGCGGCGGCGAGCGGCGGCCGGAGGTTCGAGTGCCGCTACTGCTGCCGGAACTTCCGGACGTCGCAGGCGCTGGGCGGCCACCAGAACGCGCACAAGGAGGAGCGCCAGCACGCCAAGCGGGCCCGCCTCCACACCGCCGCCATGGCCATGGCGCGCTTCCCGTACTACCAGCTCAACCCCGCCGCTCATCACCTCCTCTACCGCCCCGCCAACTACGCCACCGCCCCGCCGCCGCCACCGCACTACCCCGCGTGGACAGCAGCGGGCGCCGCGTATTACGTCGCGCCACGGCCGCCGCACATCCCGCCGGCGCCGCACCAGAACATCGGCAGCCCGGCGATGCCCAACAAGCTCTGGCGGCCCCGTGGCGGCGGTGGCGTTGGTGTGGCGGCGGCGACGCCGCCGTTGGCTGCGCGGCGTCTGTCTTCGCTCGGGCGGCGACAAGAGGCAGTGCTCGTGGGAGTTGATGGATCGGCAACGTTCTCGCGGTCGACCTCCTCGTCGGCATGGCCCACTTCTTCGCCGCACGAGCTCCCAACCATACCGGAGCGAAAAGAGAATAATGTGAGCTTGGACCTAAGTTTGTAGTAGACTGATTGAAGAGACAGGCATACAATTGTTGTTGGTTTATTTGTTACTCCTTCCGTTCTAAGTTACTATAATTTATTTGACTTCTTTTTATTCTAAATTTGATCACCGGTCTTGTTCAAGATAGGCGTAGTAATAGTAACATTGTCGCGCGCACAGCTGGTGGTGGAATGCAAATGCAATGCCACAGGATATTATCGTGATTGATCAATGATCGCGATGAGAGTCAACTAACAACAGCATCGTGATCCATGATCAATATTCCCTTTCAGAGTCAGCTAATAACATAACGTAGCTCGGCTATGGCATGTATATATATGTTCTCATCATGCTTAATTGTGCCTAAGTAATCAATGAAAAAAAGAGACAAATGTCAGCCATATATCAATATGCTGAAAACAACCCAGAAAAGTTCATAAATTGTAGTAAGAAATAAAAGACCTTCCAACAGTAATAATAAGCAGACATAAAAAAAAAATGAAGAAAGGGCGTCAACAAGGAACAAGACCGGAAATCTTTGTGATTTGTGTAATGGGCCGGGAGAATCAAAGCCATTGGGGGGCCGTGTGACAGATTCCCGCATGCATCATGTTGGGCCATGACAAAGGTCACAAAATGGAACGGCGGAAGGAACGAGCCCAAGTATATCCTGAGGTGTTTCTAAAAAGAAAAAAGAGACTATATCCTGAGGTGAGATTAATAAAGTCACACGTGGTGACGTAGAGCAAGCCTCTTGTTTTTTTACTTATTTTCTCTCTCTTTTTCTTTTGGCTTGGTTAATAAAGTCGAGTATCCCCAGGTCTTGTTCATAAAAGGCTTATTACCCTGTTTTTGTCTTGTTTGCTCCGTTTCCAAAGTCATAGCTTCGCTTAATGCTGCTTGAAATGAATGGTGTGCTCCTAGATTCTAGGAACAACACTGAAATTATTGCATTTGCATTAGAATTGGCTGAACGTACGTATCTGAAAAGCTTCATGGCTTAGTTTTATACAACTTCATAATAAAAGATCAAGCACATTGTCTTCACAAATCACTGTGGGATCTTACGATCTAGGTACATGTGCCGCCAACGAAAGGATCCAACATACATTTCTTGCGAACATAATATTGTTGGCTATGTGTTGACGCCCTTTCAGGGCCAACACACGAATGTATAGATCGTGCGGTGCGTAAAGGAGCTCGCTGCAGCACCTCTGCGACGGGCGGTTAGACCCCTGTTACGGGCCAGTCAGACTCTCTGTGACACCCCGGTGAAGAAACCAACGAACGCCCACCCGAGAGGGACCCCGTCAGGATAGGCGTGCGTGCCCACCCGAGAGGGACCCCGTCAGGATAGGCGCACGTAGGCGCACGTAGGGTTGCCCTAGGCTCGGCAGGCCAGCTAGGTGCCTCCTCATACCATAGAGACAAGAGAAGAACATCACATGAGGTTGGAAGAGTAGGGCAAAGGGATAAAAGGTAAAACGATAAAAGATAGATTTGTTTGTAATTCGATTGGATGTCCTCAATCGGCCGTGGCCCTTTATATTTATAGGCTGAGGAGGTCTTGCCCTGCAAGCAATCAAGAGTCCAAAAAAAATCCCGTCAAAATACAACTCTAACTCGGTTTGCCCAGGCACAGCCGGTCTAACCTCCTGTATGGGCGGTCTAACCGTCTGTCGCAGGATGCAGAATTTCCCAAGGTCATAACTCTCTCGCCCGAACTCCAAATTAGACGTTCTATATATGGATTTTGATCTACTCGACGAGTGGAATCTATTGGCGAAGTCCAATTTGCATTCTAAGGACATTGTACAGCCGGTCATGACCGGTTGCGACAGGCGGCCGCCGGTCGCAAGCCTGCCAATTTTGGTTGTCGACATATGCCCCTGTTATCTGGCAAAGCATGCGTGCTAGAAAATACTTTTCTGGACCAAAATTGACTAAATGCAACGATGAATAATACATCGGCCGCATAACACTCTCTAAATTCTTTATAGATGCTTTTGTAGCCGAAACAAATTCCTCATGAGTGTAACATACATGAGACTACTATTTCGGTACGGTACTCAGACTTACCCAAAGAAAGATACCACGAGGTACTAATTAAATATATTCTTTTTCTTAAAAATAAATACTCACATGAAATCAACGGCTATTATTAATCAGCCAAAATAGTACTAAGTGGTACCATTGGATACCTCTCAAGTATTGTAAAACTCCTCGCATACCTATGATTATACTGATTGCGACAAAAAAATATCAGACAAAAATATGTCATTTTTACTTGTTGGATTTTATTTGGACAAAAAATACTGAAACAAATGAACACACCACATACAGGAGTTAGTGTTCAGATCTTTCTAGAAGATCAACAAAACAATTTGACAAAAAATAATATCTATAATATAAAACCTGGACCCAAACCGAGAAACCTTGTCACGCCACATCACCTGCAATTACTCGGCTATCGGATCGGCTATGCTGATGGCCTAAATCAGGCTTTTCCTATTTGGGCAATTATAGGGCATTTGCCCCCACACATGAGACCTGATGCAGTGGGCCCCACCGTGGGCTCCACGGGACCTGCGACATGGGTCCCACAGTGGGCCCCACCATAGAACAGGGATCCACAAGTGGGTCTCACCATATGTGGGCCCAACTAAACCCATTATATGTGGAACCCACTGTGATATTTAAAAAAAAATTACAAACAATGTTCTGAATGATATAACATAATTATTTATATTTATTTTTTTTATAGCACATACAAACCATTCTGGGTGATGGCGTCAACAATGTATTCGCTACATTTCAAAATATAAACTTTCTTAAAAGGTATCCAATATCAAATGTAGTCAAAATATCAAAATCTATAACTTTATAAATCATATTAAGTTCAAGACACTTACACAATCCATTCGCACAAATATTTACATGTGTCCGTCATATATATGATTTGATACTAACATGTCTTCAAATTAAAAGTTGTTCAATGCAAAAATAGCTCAAAATTTGAAAACCTAAATTTTATTAAATAACAAAATTTCAAAGTATTTCATAATTCGTTTGCATAATCTTTATATGCAATTTGTTGCCCCTACGATTTGACATTGTAACATTTTAAAATTAAAAAATATTGAATTTTGAAGTACCTTAAAACTCCAAAATCTATAGAATTGTTATAAATCACACTTTAAATCCAAAGCTCTTTCCAATTCACCTGTTAAACCCAACATCCAAGCACTGAAACACATTCAAATTAAAAAATATTGAATTCTAAAGTAGCTCAAAACTTCGAAATTATATGTTTGCTACATATCACACTTCAAATCCAAAACACTCTTCAATTTTCCCGATAAATCTAACAACCAAACACCGAAACACATTCAAATTAAAAACTTTTCACCATAAGTATTGTTCCAAATTCTAGAACCTTTTATAGATAGCAAATTTAAAAATTCAAAGCTCCTTGCTAAGTCCCATGTACACTATGTTCACATTTCAACAGAAAATACACTTCAAAAGAAAACAATACTCCATATTTGAAGATATATCATGTTTCTACATTCAAAACGTTTCTATAGAGTGAATTTTTAGATTCAACTTGCTTTGACGCTTTATTTAAAAATATTTTTTACAACCATGGGCACATCCACCTACGACACGCGGCAATGCCATGAACTTTTATAGTAGAAACTGAATTCTCAGATAATAACATCCGTATGGTTTAGGAAAAAGGCCAGGTATCCATCATGCAATCTGCTCTATCTCTGTAGCATGTAGATGTAGCACTAGTATTTACGTAAGAGTTAGTGTCGGTTTGTTCCTCTAGGGAACATTGTTCAGAAATCACGATAGTTATGATCAGAGATTATGCCAAACATTACCACGGATAACAAACTCAAATTCCTATTCCCTCCGTTCTAAAATAATAGAAATTTAAAATCCTATGTTTGTGTTATTTTGGGACGAAGGAAGTCATCCTTTCTTCTTTCCGATTATGACACTTTTTTTATGCAAAACAAAAGAAAGAAAACCATGACTAAACCGACCTCGCCCTGAACACCGACGACCGCAAAGGGGCTAGGGGCTACAACTACACGCGAGAAATCCACGCAAGGACGATCACTGCTTCCGAGCAAGATGGCGGCGGAGCAAGCTGCACCGCCGGCGCCGGAGCAGGAGAGCGCCCGGTCCCCGAGGAGTTTGGATGAGCTAGGCTACGACCGGATCCCGTACCTCCGCGCGCGCTGCGTCGAGGACGCGGGCGGAGCCTTCTTGTTCGGCCTGGTGGGAAGCTCCGCCTCCAACCTGCTCCGGGGCGGCCTCCGCGGCGGAGGCCTCGCCGGCGCGGCCCGGGCCGTGTCCGCGAACGCGCGCGCGCGGCGGGCTCGCTGGCGGCCTACTTCGCCGTGTTCTCCGCCTCGGAGAGCGCGCTGTCCCTGGCGCGCCGGAAGGAGGACCGCTGGAACGGCCTCGCCGCCGGCGCCGCCGCCTGGGCAGCCCTCGGCGCGCGCCGGAGCGCGGCCGGCGCGGCGCTCCTCGGGTTCATCTGGGGCTTCGAGCACATGGATGGTCACATCTTAGATTTCCTACGGGAATTGGATGAGCCTACTACGCCGCGGCCTCAACGAATCTGGCCCCCGCCTGCGGCTGCGCCTGCCGGTGCAGGCAATTTCTTGGGGATCCTGCAACCTCAGGACCCGTCCATCTAGGTCGACGAGGTCCCCGGCGCGGCCAACCTCGGGGTTCCATGCCTCTGATCAATGTAATTAGTTGGCTTTCCTATATGAGCTAGTTGTGTAACTTACAATTTTTTTAATCATGAATGCTCGTGACTTCAAGTTAATACGACTCAGGCACACCAATTAGACGGAGGAGGTGTGTTCAGTTTACAATCCAATCAAATCAGACCATTAGCTGAGCCATCACATTGACGTGTTTGGTTGATTGTAACGGCATCTGAATACGGAGAGGGAATAGAAAGCGATACAGCAGTTTGGTTTGGCCGAGTCCATAAAGAGAGGTACTCCCTCTATCCTTTTTTGATAAACTTAACTTTTCACAAATGCTCTATTTGCTATTGGTACGAGACATGACAATAAATAGCACAAGTAACAATGAGTTCCCAATTAAAATATTGAATGACCAATTAAAAAATTTGTGTTGCATTAATCTTTATATAAAGTAAGTAAGGTTTCTCCCCGCTTTTCGTACGTCGTCGTCCCGCACCGTCAGCCTGTTTTGCCTCTCCTCTCGTCTCCCGAGTGCCGACTCCGCTTTGCTTTGTCGCCCAAAAGATTACGCGGTTGCGCCGCCACCTGCGCGGCTGCGCTACCTTGCTGGGAAGTCCCCGATGCCGCGGCGGCGCACGACGCGTAGAGGAAGCTCGGTGAAGGACTGAAGGCGCCCGTATCCAAATCGGGGAGGCATGGGAGGAGCTCGGCGGGGCCTCCTGTGTCCGGCCGGAGCTGGCGTAGGGGCCAAGCCGAGCTGCGCCCCAGCCCAGGTGAGCGCGGAAGCGGGGAAGGCGGGCAACGCGTGGGCGAGCGCGCAGAGGACAGCTGCCGGCGCTGGCACACGAAGCAAAGAGGAGAAAGAAACTTGATGTTGTAGATCATAGGACTTCGATTCGACCGGAGGAGAACTAGATCCGACGTATGACGATCTGGTTCCGGCCATAGAGAACCACCGGCGTTGCGATAGGGACGGGATCGAGATTCGAGAGAGCTTTTCTACGTGCAGAAGCAACTGGACTGGAGAAGGAAGGGGATCGATGGCAGGGTTAATTAATCCGGTCCGGTAGTTCGAACCGCCGCCCGACGGTAGCGGTAAACCGGTCTGGTTGGACCGGTTACCGCTACAAACCGGACAAATGCGAATTTTGAATTCAAATTCGGTGTGAGCGGTTAACGGTTTCTTTTTTTTATTTAACTTGAATTTGCCAAAAAAATATTAAATGAGCAAATATTTGAAAACTTTTTACATCAATAGATTACACACACCTTGAAGTATTTTTAGGAATTTTTACGATATTTTTTTATTTTTAAATTTAAATTTAAAATTTTGAATTTCTACCGGTTCAAACCGCTCCGAACCGCTACCGGTCCGGAGCGGTTTGGTCGGGAACCGGTTCCCGACGGTTTGGGGAACCCTGTCGATGGGGGTTCGCTGGGGCTGAGGAAGAGGGAAGGGGATGAGGGATTTGTTTTTTCTTTAGTGGACGTGGGCCCATCTTATTATTTATTACAAAAACCATTTCTTATTACTAAATAAACTGCCTTCAGAGCTTTTCATATTCTCAATTCTTTAGCCAACGGCTCAATAGAATGTTGAAGCATCACATGTCTATACAAACATATTTTTTATTTTTGTTCCCCTGTGTGCCGCATGAGTGTATAGATACATTTCTAGGTTAGGCCTTTCAGCCTTTCTGACTCATCTACTCCGTAGATGTTATATCACGCATAATAATTTAACAGACCGTTGATACCACTGCTTTCTCAAATTTTGTTTGAAGTTTCTAACACTCAAATAACATGCCAATATTATACGTGGCACATGATTACTACAAGCAAAATTTAGTTAAATATGCTCGTTATCCTAAAATATATCTCTAATTGCTTACAAAAATAAGTTATCATAATTTCAGGTTTCTCGTGCATCACGGTTATCAAACAATATTTTAGTGTAGATGTGATGTTATACAAGAATAGTTTTAGTATAAAACTACCACATTTTTAAATGTAAAATAGTTTTGAGTTGAAAACTTGGAATAACATGGCTTGATGGGAAAGTTGGTGAAAGTTAGAGCACTGAAAAACGTATTCTGTGAGAGAGGACACCATTGGCAGCGTGCAAAGTTTGTGGGAAGTTGTGCAAAGTCTGAAGGAATTCACAATAAATGAGTTGGGACATATTTATTGTCCGCCCGTAGCAACGCACGGGCATGTTTGCGAGTAATATTATAAACAAGATTGTTCTCCTTGGTCTTTGTGTCAAAGTGAAATAGGACTAAAAGAGGATGGAGGGAGAACCCCGTAATCGGATACCGGCCCATTCATCTCGCATTACGCTCCTCCCCGAGCGTTATCGCTTCCCAGTCACGGTCGCGAGTCGTCGTCGTCCCTTGTTGACGTCGCCCCCAAAGCCTCGCGCCGCCTCCTTCCCCGCACGGCTTCCGCAGGCGCTGCTCACCTGCGAAAGCTTCGCCGGCCGGTGAGCACTTGCTCCTTCCCCCTCGCTCCAACCGTCTCTATGTCGTCCACACAGGTAAGGTAATTTCTTTGCGAACCCTAACCCTGTCAATTCTTTGGTTGCAACCAGATCCTTGGGAGGAGAAGCACAAGGACTGGTGGAGGACTCTTCCCTGTCATTCCTGCTCGCGCAGCATTGAGTGCGCCACCGCTTGCCCCTGCCTCCCGTCTCCCTCGCGCATAGGTTGGCTATCACCGTGGTTGATCTGTGGTTTGCTTATTGTTTTATCCCCTCATGTTGTGGACTGAATGATTAGCATACTTGGATCCGAGGTTCATTGATCTGTGGTTTGCTTGTTGTTTTATCCCCTCCTGTTGTGGACTGAATGATTAGCATACTTGGATCTGAGGTTCAGTTATATGGGATGCATTCTTGAATTGTGTCAATGCCATGTTTTGCATGAGGGACCTTCTTCCAGCGTGAGTAGATGGAAGCATAAATCGATGGTGTGGTCCTCCACTAGGAATGGGTAGGTTCAGCCATTCAGGAAGGAAACCAACAAAAGTGCAACTTGTGCTTGCATGAGGCTTTCAGATTTTAGAGCAAGTTACGTAGCTAGCACAAATTAGTAGTCCACAAGCTATATTTGTTCTGTTCTTAAAGAAATTTTCTATACTGTTTTTAGTAAATTTGTCAGTACTCGGTTCATATGAAAATAAACATGTACATGGGCTGAAGTGTTGGTTCTGAATTTCTGAGATTACTTCTAGCTTATAGCCTTTTAAAGCCCTACCAGAGATTTATGTTGAAATGTAGCTCCATGATCTTTGTCTTACATCTTACTGTCTAGGTCCAGATAAAATTGTGAAGAAATAAATAATAGTTCTGGATTATATAGTGAGATCGTACAGCTTTATACATTTGTCTAAACATTCCACATCCTCTGATTTGTGGCTATGTTGAAATCTGTGGCTTGGCTGCCATGTTTTGGCATCTTTCTAGTTTGTACACGCTGCAGTTTTGCAGTGATCTGTTCAGTTTCTACATCACTGGTTATAGAATGATAGACTTCCAAATTTTGATTTTTGCATTCCTAGTCAATGGAAAAATAGCTTCGTTGTATGAGGAAGCTTGTTTCTGCTTGATACTCTGTGAGATGCTTTAGCAACCTGTAGGCTCAGGTGCTGACAAAACTTGTTCTATGTTTTTTTAGAGGCTGACAGGAGCAGGTAGAAGGTGGGTAGGCTGATGATCCAAAGGCCGTTGATCAAAGGCTTGCACTCTTAAGTTTGAAGTGTCTAATTATACTGTTGTTTTCTTGATTGGGTTTCGTGTTGTGCTGATAATGGTTAAGATCTGCCCGTGTTTAATTTATCCTCGTCTTGCATCCTAGATCAATTATTTTGAGATAATTAAACTTGTAATGAAATGATGCACTGCTAAGTTTTCGTGCAATGTTCCAGCGTATTTTAGTTTTTGTCAGATTTGATTTTTGACATGGGAGGTTCAAGAAGCTGTGCTATGGCACACGAACAATAGTTTTTGTTTTTTGTCAGATTGGATTTTTGACTTGTGACGTTGAAGAAGTTTTGCTATGGCACACCAACGATAGTTCTGACATCACTTGATTTTATTACCAGAGCTTTGCAAACCAAGCAGCTGTAATGGTACTTCATTTCATTACCACATCCAACCAAACAAAATGTGTAATAGGTGATTCCAGTACCCAATCCACTGTGACCTGATTCCATTTACGTTTGCGTTACCTGAGCATGATCCAAACACCTCCTAAAAAGTAGACAAAACAAGCCTAAGAAGGGGACTGATAAGCAGGTAGGGATATGTATGGACATGTTTAATAAAGAATACATGGGACGTTCTACCATACTTTTTAAGTTGTTTGAAAAAGGCTAAACGTAATTATATTCTAAAATGGTTCAAGCTTGAAGTGCACACATTAGGCCACGTTTGATACGACTTGTAGTATCGTCGCCTTCATCGCCTACTGTACTACAAAGTCATTTTCTGGTTTGTTTTCTCCGTTTGGTCTGTGTTACAGCTGCAGTGCAAAACAGTGTCAATAGCAAAGAGCTGAGGCTAAGCGTATAGGAGACGTGCCAAAGACGGCCTAATCTAACTAAGCGCGATAATCCTGAAATATTTTATTTGGAGAAACATTTTTTTACGTTGATTGTCTTTAGTTTGTGCCCGAACTTGAATGGGCTTCACATACCGGACTAGGCCCAACATGAAAAGAGAGGTACCAGGCCGGCATATCTGAACCCGCCACGCTTCCGGCCCAACAAGGTTCTGAAAGGCCCAGGAGGTCCTCTGGCACGTTATCCCAAAAAAAAAATCTGAATTGGCAACGATCCAAAAAAAAAGCGAACTGGAAAATCCGAAAGAAAGACGAGGTAACCCAACATGCGGACGAAGTGTACGTACAAGTAGAGGAAGAGCACGAGAGTCGAGAGAGAGAGAGAGAGAGAGATAACGTAACAAAGTCGGTTGCCCAACATCAATGTGGTTACGTGAAGGTACGTGACGTACGTACGTCTGGCTGGGAAAGGACCACAATATATTATAACATCAGTATCGATCGAATGATGATCAGGACTCAGGAGAATTAAGCAAGGGAAAACGGCAGCACATAAAGGCATTCGTTTCAGAGCAACTGATGATGGCTCCCGGCCACGGGCCACCAATGCAACATAGCTTGCCCAGCACCCTGCTGTGTTTGTTCCCCTGTGATCGAAAGCGAGGCCCCGGCCGTGCGTGTTGACGAAATGTGCCAAGAGCTTTTGGTTTGTGAGTGTGTCAATGTGTAGTAAGTACAACGTGTGCGTGCGCGCGCCAAGAGCTTTCTGTTTGTGTGTGTGTGTCGGTGACGACTATGGCAAGTTAGAGACGGTACAAGAGGGACCAAATCATGGGTCAAGACGTAAGACTACGAGCAGGGTAACGCACCGGCGATCCCTAACTAGTATATGTGCACCCTACTCCCTACCTACTCGATGGCATTGCCAATATCATATCTGTTGACCTGAGCTTAAATTTTTCTAAAAGGAATGGCCGGCCCAGCAGAACATAAACATACCAAAAGGTGCACCATGAAGCAAGTATTCTACGTACGTCAGTACGTGTGCATACGCACATCACTGTCCACACACAAAAGCGGTTGGGGAACTATATATAAAAAAAAAAATCAAAGGTGTATCTTGTTCCCCACAGGCTAGCCGTGCGTGATCAAACGTCGCAACTAGCGTAACAGCATCCTCTCACCTCACTCGTTTCATTTAAAGATCCCCTCCCGCACTGACGTGCTCCTCCGTCGCCATCAGGGATCGTACGCACAGCGGCACTACCAAACCAACATGGTAAGATACCGTTGCATCAGCCAATGCGAATGCTCCTCCTCTCCCCCAAATGCAAGATCCCCCGCGTCCCTTTCCTCCCTTCCCTCACTCACCAACCACACGATTGCTTCAACGGGGAGCAATGGCGATGCGCCAGAGCACTGACGACTGCGCCACGGGCATTATTCAGAGCGAGAGCTCCACTGATCAGAGATATTCAGACTCAGATAGGAAGGAGAGGTGGCGCGGAGCCATCACCCGCGCGATTTCAAATCGAGTCCTCGTTACGCAACCCAACCAACCACAGCGTCGGCCGGCCAGTGCAGTGCCAGCAGCTAGCTGATCGAGGCGGCCGGCCGCGCCTGGTGGTGACGTGCCATCTCGATGCCATGCATCTCTCCTCTTCTCTTCCTCCTCCTCCGATCCGCTTCTTTGCCCGCCCTTTATCTGCCGCCCTCTTCCTCGAGGTGCTTCGTCCTCCATCTCGCGTGCTTACCAGCTAGTAGCACCTCGCGTTCTTGCTCGGAGGACGATGGGGCTCCGCGACTCCGCCGCGCTCCTGGCTCTCGTGCTCGCCGTCACCTGCTCCGTCGCAGGTATGTACGTAGCTTCATCGATGCCGATTCAGCCCTCCTTTCAATTCCTTGCAGTCTTGATTGGTCACAGTTGCTTCATCATCTCTCCAGCCTTCGATCGATGGTAAATTGCTAATATGCCTTGAATCGAATCGATCTTTGCAGTGGGGTATGATCCCCTGGACCCAAACGGCAACATCACCATAAAGTGGGACGTGATCTCATGGACACCAGACGGCTACGTGGCAATGGTGACGATGAGCAACTACCAGATGTACAGGCACATCATGGCACCAGGTTGGACAGTAGGCTGGTCATGGGCCAAGAAAGAGGTCATCTGGTCCATCGTGGGCGCGCAGGCCACGGAGCAAGGCGACTGCTCAAAGTTCAAAGGTGGCATCCCACACAGCTGCAAGAAGACCCCCTCCATCGTCGACCTCCTCCCGGGCGTCCCATACAACCAGCAGATCGCCAACTGCTGCAAGGCCGGCGTCGTCTCCGCCTACGGCCAGGACGTCGCCGGCTCCGTCTCGGCGTTCCAGGTCTCCGTCGGCCTCGCCGGGACCACCAACAAGACGGTGAAGCTCCCCAAGAACTTCACCCTCATGGGCCCCGGGCCGGGGTACACCTGTGGGCCCGCCAAGGTCGTCCCTTCCACCGTCTACTTCACCCCCGACCATCGCCGGAAGACCCAGGCGCTCATGACGTGGACGGTGACGTGTACCTACTCCCAGCAGCTGGCTTCGAGGTACCCGTCGTGTTGTGTCTCCTTCTCCTCCTTCTACAACGACACCATCGTGCCGTGCGCACGCTGCGCCTGCGGCTGCGGCCATGGCGGCCACGGCGGCGGCGCCAGCTGCATCGCCGGCGACTCGAAGCGCGCCATGTCCGCCGGCGTGAACACGCCGCGGAAGGACGGGGCGCCGCTGCTGCAGTGCACGCAGCACATGTGCCCGATCCGCGTGCACTGGCACGTCAAGCTCAACTACAAGGATTACTGGCGAGCCAAGATCGCCATAACAAACTTCAACTACAGGATGAACTACACGCAGTGGACGCTTGTGGCGCAGCACCCGAACCTTGACAACGTCACAGAGGTGTTCAGCTTCCAGTACAAGCCGTTGGTCCCCTATGGTGCCATCAATGACACGGGCATGTTCTATGGGCTCAAGTTCTACAATGATCTGCTCATGGAGGCAGGGCCATTCGGCAACGTCCAGTCGGAGGTGCTCATGCGAAAGGACGCCAGGACCTTCACCTTCAGCCAGGGATGGGCGTTCCCGCGCAAGATCTACTTCAATGGCGACGAGTGCAAGATGCCGCCGCCGGACTCCTACCCTTACCTGCCCAACGCCGCCCCGGCGGTGGCGGCTCCTTCTCGTCAGGCGATGGCCGCGGCATCGGCGATCCTGCTGGCGCTGCTCATGGTGGCATGATCTTTCATTTCTAGCTCTTCTTGTTTTCCATCTATCTATCCAATGGGCAGGGAGCAGAGTAGGCAGGGGCATTCTGGTTGCCAAGGTGCGGTTGAGTCATGTGTTGCAGCGGCAGGTCGGATATCAATGATCCACAACCGACGCAAATATATCAGGCTGCCAGAGATCTTGGCACTTTTTGAGTCTCCAGTTGTTACTATTAGACAGCCTGAGAACCAAATGATACACATAATGTAGAGCACGTGTTTTTTTCTTGTGATTTCCTTCTGTACACATAATGCAGATACTCTGTTCGAATGATGTGAATCTACTTACTGAACAGTGAACATTGGCAATGCTTTTCTGACAGAAACATATCTTAAATGCTCGGTCACATACACAAATGTTGCCGAATATCAAGCTGATCCTTCCATAATCACTACATACTAAGCGATACGAATAGTCACTACATACTAAGCAATAAGAATGGTTAGTACATACTAAGTGATACGAACAAGAATGCTGTCCAAATCGCTATGGGAATAACAAGGGATGATGAGGCCTTCAGGACAGGGGAAGAGTTAGGTAGCCATGGGTAAGCATCTGGTGGAGGCATGACGCAGCTATCACCGTTGAAGTATATCCTCCTTGGAAAGGCCCAGCCTTTCTCGAAAGTGAACGTCGATGGGTCCTTCCGGTACAGAAGTTCAGATTGAACATTTCCATCGGGCCCAGCCACCATGAGTAGGTCATTGTAGTACTTGATACCCCACAACATTCCAGTATCATCTGCAGAAAAAATACCGGTCATTACCTAAAGCATTGCGGATTAAACTGAAGACAAAATTGATCATCAGGGGGTGAACAAACACTAACTTATTACTCCATAGGGGTTCAGAGACTTGTAGTTGAAGCTGAAAATAGTAGTGACTTCATCGAAATTTGGATGCTGAACTACCAAATTCCACTGTGAGTAGTTCATTCGATAATTCCAATTTGTAACAGTAATCTTCACCCTCCACTATTCCCTGTAGTTGAGCTTAACATGCCAATGCACTCTAATTGGGCACATATGGGGCGTGCATTGTACTAAAGGAGCCATGCTGCTTTTCCCCGGTCCGTTCACGACAGAAGCCAAATAAGGAGAATTACCCCTACAAATGTAGCACACAGATACAAAGAAAGTTGAGTGCCAAAAATATATGGTGTATAAGAGATTCCGTGAAGGGATAGGGCTTACTCCACGCAACTCCCTGGTCTGGTTATATTGTTCTCACAGACGCATGAACATTTTGGGCAGTTAACTATTGTTTCATTGTAGAACGATGAGAGTGAAACACAACAAGTAGGAGCCCGCTGAGCAACGAATTGTGAATACGTACATGTCACGTTCCATGTCACTGCAAGAAGAAAACAGGTGTTCAATATTCACTGACCTGACCATATGCTAGCATATCTTTTAGCTCTGATAAAAACCATAAGCCAGATATATTTTATTGTACAACAGAATAAACTATTTCCACCTAAAAGAAGAATGCTGGAATGGTTTACCATGAGCTTGAGTTGTTCTTCTTCCATCCTGAGAAATGAACTTTGTAGGAGGCTTCACATCATGAGCAACTCCACAACTGTATCCAGGTCCTGGGGCCTTCAGAGTAAAGTTTAAAGGTGCTTTCACTGTATAGTTGGTAGTTCCAGATCGGCCAACACTAATCTGAAACGACGCTACCGCACTGGCTGGATCTTGCACCCATGAGTTAAGCACTCCTCCTTTGCAACAGTTTGCAATTTGCATGTTATAAGGTGTCCCAGGTAGCAAGTCAACAATTGTTGGATCCCTCTTGCAACAGTGTGGTATGTTGACTTTGAATTGAGAACAATCCCCTTGCTCTGTGGCCTGCCCACCAACCATGCTCCAGATGATCTCCTTTTTTGCCCACACCCACCCGAGCTTCCACCCAGGTGCTTGGATATGTCGGTATTTTTGGTAATTGTATATGGAAACAACAGCCTGCACGGCAGATTTTTACACGACATCAATAGCACAGAAGAGATTGCATACATATCCCAAAATTATGTAAGGGACATTGAAAAACAAATAGTCTTACACGTATAATAATATGGCATCCAAAATACCGGTCCTGCCTTTGGACTATGAGACTAGAGCACTTTCAGGCATTTGGTAGTATTAAAATATAATATGATGCAATAATTTTACTAGAAATAAGTAGTACGCATGAATAGCCAGTTTTTGCTGCTCAGTTAATGTCAGACAGGACACATAATACTTATGTGATAAATTATATTCAAATTGAGAAAACCCATTTCTGAGCCTGTCATCTCATCTTCCTCGAGCAATTGATACCCAGATATTTAAGGTCATGGTCATTCATAAGGTCTCTATAATATCAAATGACAGTGTACGTACAACATAGCCATCTGAAGTCCACTGCATGATATCCCATTTGATAGTGATATTCCCAGTTGGGTCAAGAGGATCATATGCTTCTGCAGAAAAAAAATAAAGCAGAGTCAGGAATATATGCCTTCAATACCAAGCTATGATCTTTTCCCTCTCTCCCTCGAAGATATGACGTTTAGTACCAACAAAGTCGTTCATATTTTAAATTAATTAGTTTGTCCAGTTGCCCTGGACATCATATATTTAAAAACATAGGGAGTAACTAAAATTAATGCATGCTGAGATGCAACAGAAGCACGAGAAAATACAGTTTCAGCCTTGATCATACGTCAAACATTTACACATTAAGGCCACTCTGTAATTCATGTGCATCAGGTTCCAAATGTTGACAGGTAGACTGATTTGTGATTTGTACAATTGAAAAGGTGAAAACTGGGCCACACCAGGGATCAATGTATACAAGTTACAACTAGTTACTAGAGAAAACTAAAGAGGCGAAACAACATGTTTTGGACTTTAGAAGGGAAAATGGGGGAAAACAATGGAACTAACAGCATTGACCTCTGAATAAGAATATAAGAACCACATTTAAGTTTTGCATAGTTTAAACGATATTCACCAAAGTTAATTGAAGAAATCTTGAAACATTACTGCAATATTTTCAGCATTCAGAGGGCATGAAATGGCCCCCTTTACATGAAACCAGCTACTAGCTATCTGAAATCCAAATGTTCAAAATCAGTATATGATCTAAGGACATCATTGTGTGTGCAAGTTATTACTGCTTGAGTGCCGAAAAGAAATGGGAGTTTTAGCATATTTTTTTGGGGATTTCTGTTTGGATCGGCTACTAATAGAACACTAGTTTTATTTTTTTAAAAAAAATAAGTAATGGAACAGTAGGCAAAAGCTCTCTACAGGGCTTGCAGCCATATGTTTAGGTACTTGGAAAAAGAAAATCGAACCTTGTTGGTGCTACATCCAGAATCATATTATCTACTGAACCACAGCATTATGGAGCCACATGTATCCCAAAATAAAGTATCAGAGTAAAATGATCTGGCTCATGAGACGGCATTTAGCCATTTAGGCCTGAAAATGCTGTTCGCGCGTGGAAAGAAATTCTGAACAGAAAGAGAAGAAGGACAATAAAACTATCTTCCTACTCGTTCAATCATGAGATTACCAGAAGCCCTAATCTAACCAAGAACCGATAGAAATCAAAAACAAAAATTGTGAGGAAATCCAACGGTAAAACGAAGGTAGTACCCCACACCAGCAGAGCAGAAATTTCACCACATTTTACTAGGATTGGAGCCCCAGGTGCAGCACTGACCTGCGAAAGGAGCCACCGAAGTGAAGCCGGCGAGCACAGCAATGGCGGCGACGAGGACGTGTAGGAGCTGCAGCCTCGCCATGGCTCATACAGCAAAGCACAAAACCTCCCCCTGGACCCTGGCCCTGTCTTCCGCGACCTCTCCCCCTTTCCCCCTCTGAACCTCGCATTTATTTCCCCTTCCTCTTCTTGGCCAGTTTTTTTCATTGGTGCGAGAAAGAGAGAGAGCAGGGAGGGCGCCTAGGAAACCGTGTCCAGCAGCGCCTGCGATGCGAGAGGAGGGAGACGCAGAGAGACAGGGAAAGGCTGACAAGCTGCAGCAATGCAAGCACTGGGAAACAGAGAAAGAGGAGATGGAGAGAGAGAGGGGGAGAGAGAGAAGGTGCTTCAACTTTCGAGTAGTGCTCCCGTGCTCCGGGGTCTCCGGCCGTGGGTTTGGGAACTAGTGCATGGAGAATATACGGCACTTGGCGTTAGTGTATTGCCTTGCTATTTTTCCATTCACCTTTCCATATTTTTTATTTTTTTTTGTTTTCTAGATATTTTTTAGAATTACTTTTTAATGCCATCGAATTTTCAGGAAAAAATAAGCTTTAAATCATACTGATAAATTTATTCCTTCAAATGTACCTCCTTCGTCCATAGACACCATGTGTCACTTTGGTATGGTCTCTAAGGGCCTGATTGGTTTTCGGACCAGCGCAGTCTCGCTCGCACCATGCATGCAAACCCCAACCGGCCAAGCTCGCTAGATGCAAAGTCCTTTTGATTGGTTCATGTATGCATGCAGCCAGGTTAAGGTTGGAACTTGAGTAGTTGCCTTCTCTTTGGTGTCAATCGGCTTTTTTTGTTTGTGCACACCATGCAGCATCTGTTTGCACCACACCAACTAGGCTCTGGAGAAACGAGACAAAAATCTGCATGCTGGGAGCCAGGTTGAGGCGTGGCTTTCGCATCGCACGAGCCAGACCCCGCTCGTTAAGCCTGTCATCTTGCACCTAGCGAGTCTGGATGGGGTTGGATGCAGGAGGGAACCAATCATCCCCTAAGGCCTTCTTTGCACCGTCGTCCTAGTCCTAGGTGGCAACGGAAGGAACGGAGCCAATGACGGAAGCAAGCGCAACTTCGAGGAGAGAGAAGCACTTAACTCTATTTTGGGTTCGATCCAATGCAAGTAAAAAAAAACGAGCAGGCCAACTTGCTACACACATGTGAGATGAAAAAAAATCCAGTGCTGCTAACTTAGTATAAAGTATGGGTAAACTATGGGTTCATTTTCGCAAAGTAAGGGTAAAAATGTAAAGTCATAAAAAGTGATGTAAAATCACAATTGAGGTCTAGAGTAAGAGTAAGGTATCCTTTTATTTGCCCCTATCCCCATGTCAACAAATGACACCTTTCAAACAGTAAGGCATCCTTTTATTTGCCCCTATCCCCATGTCAACAAATGACACATTTCAAACAGTAAACATTGTAAGGTTCCAAAAACACAGTGAACAGTGCATGTTTACTAAAACCGTGGGCACAATCTTCGTGCTTTGTTTCTAAAATAAACTCGTTCTTTGTTCATTCAAGGAAAAAAATCGTGGGCACTAAAACTTTAGTTTCGCCCTCTGGCCAGGGTTAACCAAACCGTCGGGAACTGGTCCGGTTTGACCGGTTCCCGACCAAACCGGTCCGGCCCGGTTAAAAAAAACCCCGGTTACCGCTCCCAAACCGAGCTTAGCAAACCGGTACTACTGATTAGCCGGCCGGTTTCACCGGTTAGCCGGACCGGTTTTTTTAGTTTGGGAACCGCTAAAACCACGGTAAAAAAAAACCCTGCCTCTGGCACCAAATGAATCGTGACTCATCTATGAACTTTAGTTCCCTTCAGGCTTTCGGTTCAGATGAGTAGGCCTGCATCTGGAGTAGTTCAATACAAAAAGGAACTGCAGTAAATTACTGGAGTAACACAGTAACACTACAAACACTGTAGTAAGTCATTTGCTGTAATGTCTCAGGACAGTATTTCTCTAAAAAACAAAACAAAAAAGCCTCAGGACAGCTACACCACAAAAATTCTATGGTCCTTTTGAAACGTCTACATTCTACGTTATTCCTGCAAGGAGAAAATCTAAATTACTCTCCTCAAGTATAGCCAAAGTCTACATAACCCCCTAAAGTATTTCTTAGTACAATGTACCCCCTAAACTAAGTCATTTGGTTCAATTTATCCATTAGTATAATTTGTCTTTTTTATTTCTCTATACACAAATTAAATTTCAATTTAAAATTTTACATAGTTGTATTGGACAACATAAAGTATGTTAGAAAAATATATTATAATTTTTCATCGTTATTTTAATATAGTAATGTATCCTAAGTATTAATTTGTAATTAAATATCACAGATTATTGAATCATCGACAAAAAAATTGGGTCATATTTTTCTAAGATAGGTTACAATGTATATTATCATCTCGCCGAATTTGAACCTAATACCACACTTGTGTATGGAGAAACAAAAAAGATAAATTGTATTAAGGGGTAAATTAAACCAAATGGTATTGTTTAGGAGGTAAAATAAATCAAAGTATAGTTTAGGGAATTATGTAGATTTTGGCTATACTTGAGGGGAGTAATTTGAACTTTGAAACAGAAGAAATATAGTGACTCCAAGCAAGAGGAAACAATTGCTTTTCCTATAATGCGAAACAAACAGAGCAAAAACTGTAGGCGGATGACAGATTAATTGAAATGCATCTGGGCTTAGGGTTCCTGAGTTCTCCAGCAAAAAATACTGCTACTTGCTAGAAAATATCATTAAAAGGAATCTAGTTTCAACTAAGATAAAGCTGAGGCCGTGCTAAACAGTATCATATGACTGATGATACTTCAGGTCTCGACATAAAAAGAATACATGATGCATCATTCTTGGCCAAATCCAACTGCATAAGGCATGGATTTTTTTATCCGATCTAAGCGCTCGCCAAAACTTCTCCCATCCAAACCATCAACTACATGAACAACTCTTCATTCACAGCAAAAAAAGGATGTCGAGCTACAATACTTGTCTTAGTACTGGTGCTTGTAATCATCATTCCTAGCCTCGAGAGATGTGGCAGCCGCCTCATCCAGAAACCATACCAACTTCCCGTCAGTTGGTTGAACCATTCCAGCAGGTACTGAAGTTGCACCTGGGCCTTCAGAAATAGCACAAGACACAGCTTTTGCCTTGTCTTCTTCAGAGGCAACAATGGCGATGTTCGATGCCGAGTTTATCACAGGAAGAGTGAAGGTAATCCTCTCAGGTGGAGGTTCTGGGGAGTCTGTGATGTAGGTGACCCAGTCATCTTTCAGCTCAAGCGCTGGATGGTTGGGGAACAGTGAGGCTACATGCCCGTCAGGACCAATGTTCAGAAGAATGAGGTCAAATTTGGGGCAGTCGTTGCTCTCTGAGACTCCAACTGTTCGAACCTTGACCAGCTGCCGGATAACAAATTCATAATCAGCTGCTGCCTTTTCCACCGTGGCAGTGTCGTTGATGGAGTAGACATGACCATTAAGAATAGGCACCTACAAGTCATGCAGATGCAAGTAGAGATGTTCAGTAAAGCATTGTTTGTTGTTAAAAGTTTACACACCCACTTGTATCATTCTTCTTTGACAGTTGTAGGAGAGTATCTGCTTAATTTAAGGCTTTAATATACATGAACACATCTGCATATTTTAACCAACCATCCATATCCAGCACCCTATGAGTGGCAAAGTGTGATCAGATGTAAGCTTCTAGAGTTCAGTGTCATGCTAATCCTGGATGATATCCACTGACAACCAACAATCCTATCCTGATAAAGTGCAGCTATGCGGATAAATTTAAATTTGATAACAAATGTTGAGCACAACAATAGAAAGATGTGTGAATAAATTTTTGCGGGGTCGAAAGATATGAGAAGACGTGGTGAGCAGCTGGCACTACGAGAGTAGTAGGAACAATCAGTAGGTAGTCAGCCTTAATGTGGCTTAATTATTCAGAAAACGATTTTGCATGAGCTGTACAGAGTACAGCCTAGGCCACATCCTAAGTCAAACAAAAGCATAGATCAGACAAAGAACAGTTTCCATGATACAGCAACAAATAAGCTGAGCAGTGAACATGATCTACGACCCTAATATATTTCAAACATATCAGGTGATATTATGAGAATAAATATATTTCAACTCAACTTACAGATCATTGTAGATTGCAGTACAAGATCTAAGCACAATAATTGACATTGTTTTGGAGTTATCCAATGCATTCTTTTTTTGCAACTAGAAATGGATGAGAGAAAGACAAAAGAGAACCGACTTTGTTCAGAATAAAGTTGAATATGAGGGCAAGCATATATATAACTCAACAGGAAAAACACATCTTAATTGAAGAACAAATTACTATTGCAGAAAGTACTTGGCTATCCTTTTATCATGTCGCTATCAATTTAAACTCAGCCTCAAATGTTTGTGTTAGCTTTATCTGTTAATTCATGAATATCTGCATTCTTAGCACATACAAACAAATCAAATAACTATGTTTTTAAATCCAAAGGAAAAGAAAAATAAACACCGCCTTTAAATGTCATATTATGCTATTGCTATATTAACCTGCAATTTTTTTCATAATTAAAACCATTATTACAAACAATTTCATTCTGTCATTTAAGAAATCACACCATTCCAATTAAATTATAACTTGTGCTCACCAACATAAAAAAAAATACTGCTATATATTCTTGGAATGCAAGGTTGCTAAAATAGTATTCCTCCTAATCATGGCGGGGCAAAATCGAGAGATATTTAATCCATGAATATGATTTGATGGAACTGTGAAACCTACCAACTTCTGTCTATTAATTGTATCTGTGAAACTAACAACAGCTGTTGACATTACTAATATCTTACCCAAGCTATAGGAATTCTCTTTCAAGAAGAATTCTTAAATAATTTAACAAATTAAAGTAAAAGATAAGAACACTAAAAGTTGCTAGATAGATAAGCTCTGTGAGATAAAGAACTGTTGTGATCTGTAAACTTAATTCAAGAAAATAAATGAATGTCGTATGTTATTTGATATACCTTGGAGAGAAATTCTTGCTTTGCTAATTTGTAGTTACTCTCTATATGGTTCTTTGCTACTGCACGTTCGTCAGCCCAGAAGACGTACCATTTAGACCAATCAAGGGTCTTGTTGTATGGTGCTTCACAAAGCTTCCTTTTTAGGAAGAAAATAACAGTTCAGATTTCAGACACCGATACAAGAAAATACTTAAGAGTTACAGATTTATTGCTTCCTTTGATAACAGAAAACTGACATATTAGTTATGTGGAGATAGCATTACCGCATATGTCTGATGAGAGGCCCTCCAGAGAGAGCAATAGCAAAATATCCTCTTTCCTTAACAGAAATTTCTGAAACTTGTGAAATAAACTCAGCCAGATCTGTTGCCATTTCGTCTGAACTCTCAAATACCCTAATTTCACAGTTCTTCTTGGTCTCATAGGAGGCCATGATTTCCCTCTCCATGGTTTTGTTTGCTCTTGAACCTTAAATCAAGTTATAATTTCAATTTCCAATCCAATACACCTAACAGGACAACAAAGTTTAGCAATGCATTCCAGAAGGCCACGCCCAACTACTTTTAGAACGTCGAACTTATAATGTACTAATTCAAGCAGACTAGATCGTTATGTCCAGTTATATTGCTTCATACAAAATATATGTGCTAGTTGTGCTTGTTGAACATCCGCCAACAGTTCTACCATGCATGGAAATACAGAAAAAGGTCTGTATTTGTATCATTGTATGGATTGAGAAACACAGAATTGCTGTATGTAGCGTGTGTAACTGTATTGTCTGTGTATAACTCTAATAAATAATTGATAAGTAAGTCGTCTTGACCAAAAGATTAAAATGTGAAGCCTAGCTCACTAACATTTTTCAAGTAAACTGCTAGTAAAGAGAAGATAAACACAGAAGAGTTAGGCTACCGAATTCAGGCTATTAGAGTTACTAATTTAATAACCATCACGATGTTTGGCTACAAAGAACTGCCTAACTATGGCCATCAATAAAAGGGGCAGTACTCTGTATTTCAAAACTCAAATACTTTGTTGAAATATCTCAAAAAAAAATAACCATGCCCCAATTCCGTAAAATGAAGAATTGAGAATCGATGAAGACGAATGCAGAGCCAGTAAGCTGTACAAAGCAGAGTCATATCACTAAAAGGTGAAACATATCACCTTAAACACATAAGAATATAACAAACGGAAAAAAGAAAGAAAACAGATCTAGTAACATCACAAGTCACCGGGACTCATCTGAGCAACAGAAGAAAAAATGGCATGTTCAAAGACCATTTCTTTCCCTTAAAAAAACATTTCCTCCATCGGTTGGACGGGCAGTGAAGGTAAAAAAGCAGAGCAGCACCGGAATGGAAAGACAGGGAGTAAAGGATAGGAAAGGGAGACTGCCAGTGGCCAGTGCAAGCTCTAGCAGCCATCATTTGCGCAGAAACCAATTCAAAGATTCCAAACTTTTTGTTCTGGAATCACAGCAAAAGCATCCAAAAGGACAGGGTCCAAAAGCTGAGAACCCGTGAGCAAAGAAATTCCATCCACTTTACTACTGAGAAGTGAGGAAAGAAAGGTAAACTGAGAAACACTGAGAACTAGCAACAACAATTGCTGAAAGAAAATGAACGCAGATGGATCGATCGAGCTGATACAATGAGAAATATCCATAAAGAAAAGAAAAGAAAAAAAATCCCCAAAGCAGCACTAAATCGAGTAAAGATACGCTCATCCGTCAGCATGATCTCCAATCTCCCAGCAGTACGCCACAGGGCACAGGGTTTATATATTCTACGGAGTACAATGCAGCAATAAACAAGAACGCAAATTGCGAATGCTTCTCGGTTCTCGCGCCCAAGATCACGGCACGGGAACAGGGAGAGAGTAAGAACCCCAGACTCCCAAGAACCCTACCTGAGCTAAGCATTTGCTGCACAGCGCAGCCCTCTTCCCCCTCCTCCCCACAAGCCAACAGCGCGGAAGAATAAAAAGGAAGCCAGGGGAAGCACGAAAGCAGGCATGAGAGCGGTTTATATATATGCGCATATGCTCTCGCTCGAGAGCTGCAGGGGTGAGCAAGAGCACAAATTTTGCTGGAAAAAAAGTTAAAGAATTGGAGAAAGGCAGCGGGTGACATCACGGAGCAAGCGGACGAACCTTATTTTAATCCGGAATTCCGCAGCAGATTTCTTGTAGTTTTCCTGTGGCGTCGTCTGGTCTCTCCCTATCCGACTGCGGCTGCGATGCGAGTGGGAAGCTGGGCCTGGGGTTAAAGAAGGAACTCTGGGGTTGGGGGGTCCTAGCTGCTGCAGCCGTACGTGCGGGTTGCGCTGATCCTTATCTCGACACCCAAAAGCTTCTCTAGAAGGGGCGATCTCTCTCCTACCTGGACTGAGACGATTGGCTGGATGCTGTAGTTGTTTTGTTTTCATGTGCCCGGTTTCTCAATCACATATGAAATATTATTAGCATTTATATTTTTAAATAATTTAATTGTGAAAAATATATTCTATAACTAATTAATGATATTTATTTTGTAGTTGAAAAACGAGAATTGTTGATTCTTAAAGATTCTAGCGGTGGTAAAGTTGACGGTATCGGGAGCTAACAGGAGGAACCCTAATTAAATAAATTTTTGGCATAAAAAATTAAATCTATTTTTTATATTAAAACAAATACTCAGGCAAATCAACTGTTGGCATTAATAGTAAAAAAATATTATGGTAAAACTCCTCTTATTTTGTTGCATGAATGTCAGTATTTTTATACAATTTAGTCAAAGTTGAAACTATTTGACTCAATGAAAAACGATAATTGCATTCTTTTTGGGATGGAGGAAGTAGGAACTTTACTGGAGCTCTACATAATAAAAAAATATCGCATATTCCGAAAGACATTAGTCAGTTATTGGAGGGAACCAAACTTCCGCTATTTCCTCAAGTACGACCTCTGTTTCAAATTATAGTTCGTTTAAGTTTTTCAATTCAAAATGTGATCACTTGTCTTATTAAAAAAATGTGCAATGTATCATATATTTTTTTTTTGTCATGGCTTCAAGATTGACTCAAATTTGATTAGATTTGTATAGTTTTTTTTGAATAAGATGAGCGATCAAATTTGGAGTAAAAAAAAGTCAGAACAAGTATAATTTGGAACGGAGGGGGGTACTTGTTACTCAAGCTAAAACTTTGATGTCAATTGCATTAAAATTTTAGTTTAGAAAAATAAAAATTGTGTGTGTACGTTTTGTCTTCAAAATTACTTTCGATCACATACATTTATTAGAAATCATAACCACTTCCTCCAGCCAGTTGTAGTTGATCTTTCACATAATTAACTTAAATATAAACTAAAAACAAAAAGAAGAAAGTATATTTTAATAAGAAAAATACAATTTGAGTTTTTGAAGACAATGAACATTGTTAAGTATTATCGGTTGATTTGCAAAGTACTTTGGTTTGGTACCCGTAATAAAAGTAATTGGTTTAAGAAATATATGATATTTTTTACTGTGATAGATCTTGTAAGCTGAACTTAAGTTGAACTTTGATTATGTTTATAGGAAAATATATTAAAATTTACACTATAAAATAAATACATTATAAAAATATATTAATAGATGCATTTAATTTAGGGAAAATCAATTCTACTACTTTGATGTTGTATGTGGCGGTGCATTTTCCAATAAACAAAGTTAGAAGATTTTGACTCTGGAAAAACTAAAATGTCTTGCATTGTAATGGAAGGAGTCGGTTTTTTTAAACCAGGGTAACTTAAATTTGTGTCCTTTTCAAAGACTTGAAATCTCCATTTCTTTTAGTTTTGCATATCTTTTTTTTTAATAAGCTCCCGTTACTTTCTTAATTCTGTAGGTTTCTTTTGAAGCTAGAACGTTCAAGCAAGCAGCCAACCAGAAACCCAGGTGTGCAATTCCTTTTTTGCCCCCCTGGCCTTACCCGGTAGACTGTACCTTCAGCTGTTTCGAAAGTGAAGGGCTCTCGTTCGTGCTTCATTTGAAATTGTTTGAGGGAGGAATAATTCGCCAGGTCTTCATGTGGAAGCATCAATCGTTGGCTGAAGCGACTGGAATTAATTGTCCTCTTGTGTGCATGTTCAACCCCTAGTGCTTTTGTGGTCCTTGTCTCACCTTTACACAGAAAGAGATGTACTCCAATTCACAGTTTTTTCTTTACCGAGGATAAGACTAAGCCATTAAGGGCCTGATTTGGTGAAAAATTTTCACACTAGGAAACACACCCTCTTACTCACAGCACACTTCCCTATACGAAAAAATATTTCACCATGTAAACAGAGCTTAAGAACATGTGAAACTAACCACACCTTGCACTGACGTTGCAGTAGTTTCATTTGATATATAAGAAAGTCCAAATTAATCCCCTCAAATATACTCAAAGTCCAAATAACCCCATCAACTATTTTTTTGTTCGATTTACCCCTAAACTATGTCATTTGGTTCAATTTTTACCCCTTATTAGTACAGTTTGCCTTTTTTTTTCTCCATACATAAGTTAAATTTTAATTTAAAAATTTTCATGGTTGTATCCGGCATCATAAAGTATGTCAGGAAAATACATTATGTTTGTTTTCATCGCTAACTTTTTTTTTTTTGCAAATTTGGGGTACTAAACAACCTGTGAGCTTGAAACCCTTTTGAAGTGAATAATTGGGTGCATATACTTCAGTTCTGACTATAGGGCTGGATAGGCTCTTGCATGCATTCGCAAACAGAGAAGAATTCGCATGCCAGGACAAGCTTTAGCCATGATGAACAGTGCTATGCAATGGACGTTTGCTTAAAACTACAATCCGGGGTGAGATTTTTTTCTAGCTGTGTGGTCTAAGGCTAACGACGTACATGAAAGCAATGCCAAAAGATCTATGAAAGTAAATCCAACACATCACTCAAAAATTGACTATAGATATCTGGCCAAAATAAAATTTGCCTTGTCAGTACCTGATCATGCAAACACATCTGCGGATAGGTTAGGAAAAGCCGAACGGTCTGTCATTTTCAGCGCCCCATGATGAAGCAACAGAAGAGTTCAAATCAGTGCTGCCACTATAGATCACAACATGTTCATTTAAACAATTAAACTGTACCGTCTTTCTCCCTTTGATTGGTCGCCTTTCTCTTTAGGTGAACAACACATTAACCATTAATCCGGCCAAGAGATTAGGAGATCAGGTGAAAGCAAATGCAACGGACCCTTCCAGTCTGGAGAAACAGAACTATGCACAACAAACTTACTAACATAAAGGTTACTAAATAATTTATTTATTTTTATCTAAGCATATTGCTACCTTCTTTTCTACAAATAGAGAACAAAATAACTTAAGGTTATCTAGTATACCATCTGACCTCTGTATCCTTGCATAAAATAGGGCAAGACTACAGGAGGCATGTGATGTGTGACAACTCTTATCACAAGCTTGTCTATTGGAGCCACAGATTTGTCTCGTAGTTTTTTGTGGCCTGGCCAAAAGAAGTTGATGTACAGAAGGGACTTGAAACCAAGCTAACAATTTTGGTTGTCAACGTCAGTACTTCAATCCAGAGTGCGACGAATTATCTAGTTACATGTACCATATAGTCGCAAGATTTTTTTTAATAAAACCCTCAATGCTCCTTTGTATTAAAGAGTTAGATTAAAAATACAGAGCCAACTGCATTACCTACGATAATAAGCGACACTGCCAAAAAAAACTCCCAGTAGCTGCTCTACAAAAGGTATCCCTTTGCAGTTATACAAATTTCCTTAAGAAAAATGACACAATATGCTATATCTCTTTTTTTTCTAGAGGATACAATGGGCAGAGCTGTCATTCTCAAATTTTATTTAGCTCCACTACCAACTACTCAGTATGATCCAGAAATAATTGTTGGATCAAAGTGAAGCAGCGTGCCCTCAATTTTTTTTTTTGAACTGTACAACCAGGGAGGCCCCCATTGTGGTAAGCTAACAAAAAGAACTGTTTAAGACAATAACAAAAGGGTACCCAAGTACCCTAAAAAAACAACTCACAACAGAGTTAAACAAGCCAAACTAAGCAAGACTAAATGACAATTTCATTTGATCAGATCCTGGATGAAAACAAAAGGTATCTAGAGTGTAGTCTGTTGTCTTACAGGTATGCACTATCAGATTATGGGTGGGTGTGGTGTTGAGTGTTGTATCGGGTTCTCGACCTCTCTTTCTTCTTAACATAATGAAATCGCAGCTCTCCTGTGTTTTTTCGAAAAAAAAAGGGTATGCATACAGCATGTTTCCATCAAATTATGTGTTGAGGTTGCACTAATGCTGCTCTAGATGAAGCCCAACTGCCAAGTGCACCAAAAAAGAATGAAAAAGGTTAAATCAAAATACAGAGTGAATAGAATATTCTGCTTCATCCTCTTGCAACATCAATGAAGACAGAACATACATCCTCTCAGAAGAGAGAAGGATAGAACATGAGTGCAGTGGAAAAATAGCATCCATAATCAAGTTAGAAAAGAGCTAGTCCTAAATATATTGAATCAGCAAAAGAGACCAAATGAAAAAGGAACAGTTCCAATAACATGGGCATCACACAATTTTAAGGATAACCGGTCATCCTTTTCCTTTGGGCTATAGACACATAACTAGTATAATGTTTGTTGGGCCCAAAGTTCACATTGCGTATGTAAATTTCCATGTCCCATAGAAAGGAAGAGTTGGGCAATTAGTTGTTATCAAGACACTTTGCATAAAAGAAACTGCATAGTGCAAGTGAAAGTGATCAAGGAAACCATGGGCAGGATTCCTGTAAAGAAAACTGTGGGCAGAAACTATGGTTGGTGATTTGGTGGACTGTCAATCAACCACACCTTTAGTAGGCTCATAAGAATAAAGGAACATTATGTTTCCACAGACTTGTTTTGACTAATATATATGTTTTGTTTGGGACTGGGGATCACGGAACACCATGCTATGTGTACCAGAAATAAAAAAATCATATTATTAATAACAAAAAGAAAAATAACACTCCATTATTCTTTGTTACAGTCTGCAGAACAAAACATTATTGCTACTAAGAATGAGTGAAGCAAAAGGAATAAATGACAGTCATGATATGGAACATTAAAAGGGAGGTCTAATATTTAATAGTGAAAATAAATGATGATGGAGAAAGATGTTAGTAATAGGATTACTCTAATGATTTAATCAAATACAAAACATGAATAAAAGCAGAAATAAACAGTAGATAAATCTCTGAGTTTGGGCACCATCTAGAACTCACAGGATATCATGATTAAAATAAAAACTAGGTAAACCGCCAAGTTTAGTCATGACTTAATTTCTATAGTAAGAAAGCAAAAACCAGGTGTTCAAAATAATAACATCCTTTAGAGAAGCAGTAATTGAAATAGCTGCCTACTGAAAGAGGACACTGCCAAAAAAAATCTATACTGTGACGCATAGAATATACCAAATCCTAGAGCTTACTATTACTTTCCTTTCCAGAATTCACCTCATTGTGGTTTAAGGAAAGGGATCAGCATTAGTTATAGTAGCAAATTCAATGCATCAACGAGCGGAAAATGACCTTTAACAAGACTAGTAAACTTAGCAGATATGGTCAAAATTTGGTTACAGAAGTACCATCATTTTCACTGAATGAGACACCATTTCACATCCAAACTCCTTTTGATCTGTTGTGTCTCAGTTAAACTCTTCTTTGTGCATCACATTTAGGATAAGAGAAGCAAAAATTGTTGACTTCTGCAGCAATGCCTCTAGGAACTTTTTCGAAATGGGAAGTTTATTAATTTCAAGAACGTTACATCAAGGTCAGGGGCGTAGCCAGGATTTTGATATAGGGGGGGCCAAGTAGCCAATGACAAGAATATGATTGCTTTACTAACTCGAATAGAGCATTGATAAAAAGTAATCAGCATGAATTAAAAGTATGCAATTATCTACTAATTACGCATTTCGTCCACCCTAGAAGCTTGGTCATTGTTGACATTAGGCTTCTCGGTAGCAACAGCGGGCTTGTGCCAACAATCAAGGGTTTATCCTGTTCATCTTGGATTAACAATCAACAAAGACCAAAGATTGAAAAGAGAATTCTGTAATTTGAGAACAAGAAATAAAAGGGACAAAGTTGTCCAATCTAATCTGGGAGTAAATCAATTGCTAATTCATTTTGCTTAAAACCTACCCAGCTACGCCTAATCCCCTAACCTATCCAAAGATAGAATAGAAAACTTTCCCGGCGTGACAGGGAGAGCTGCTGTAGCACTGCATGGCAACTCGTCAAGCTCGCAACACAGAGAGAGAGAGAGAGAGCGGAGCCGAGGAGGACTTCCTGCTGCCGTGCTGCAACGTGCGGGAAAGAACTACATGCAGAATCGACGCTACGGGGAGCATTAGGGGGGACAGGCCCCCGCGCGCCCTCCCTGTGGCTCCGCCCCTGATCAAGGTGATACAATAGAACTTGAAAATCTCCCGGCCTCTGCCTAGACAGCACACAACCTTACAAAATGATGAAGCAACAAGCACACTAATGGTCATCAATCCGAAGACTAGACCGCCACCCATGTGCCTGGGTAAAAAATCCCTTGGCCACCTGCGCCAAGAATTGAGATGCCTCCACAATGAAACCTTGGTAAATAGGCTTCTGAAGGATAGACCATGTACGAAGCCAATGGGTAATTAAGGAGATAACCTGAAAAAAAGAAGATTGTTTCTTTTCAAAAACCATAGCATTCCTAGTCAACCATAGGGACCAACATGTTGCTGCTGCTCCAAGTAAAACTAAAGGTTTTAGATCTCCACTAATCCCCATCAGCCAAGTGCCAAACATATTTGACACACTGCGAGGTGGCGAGAGACCAGAAGCCGCATGAACACCAGCCCACACCATACGAGCAAACCGACATTAAAAAAAAGATGTTGAATTGTTTCATCACGGTGACAGAAACAACAGTTATGCCTCTAGCAACTACAGTGCTAACAAAAGATTTTTTGACATAAAGCCACTTCAAGTGTAGTATAATAATTAGCGAAGTTCAGAATACAATCCATAGTGGATGTCATCAGTTATGGTAGAACCACTTCACAAACCAACATGTAAAGTATTGAATATTGTCAAATCATTCTGCTTTTCTTTTGTTTCCATTTCTGTTGTATCTGAGGTCTCAGACAGACACACGTAGCAATAGTCTCGTTAGTCCAGATTCCTTTTTCTGGTCATCCTCTAGCCTGAGTGCCTGACGGCCCTTTTTCTCATGCTGTGAGTGAATTATTAGCTTTGAAACCAATAATGGTTTATGTAATGAGACCTGACTAAAACGGATGGAAAAATTAGGATTGACTGCGCATTTTCTCCCATATTTTGAGAAAGGACATCCATTTCGTGAACATAGAAATCATACAATAATGTCTGTACACAAAATCACTGAGATAAAAAAAATCCAGACAGAGGTGTATCAATAAAAAATCGTACCGCTGTGAAAGCTTGAAAAGTGCAATCGCAAATATTACATTACTCAATCAAACTGAAGAGTAACTTCAAGTAACTTACCAACAACATGTCAACACGTATCTGCAGTTAAGATCAAAATTACAGCACAGTTATCAATATAACACCCCTACATTTAAAGAGGACAAACAGTGTCAGTTAGATAGATGTTCTGTAATTTTGTGAATACATACACAAGCAAATAAAAGGTAGTGAAAATACTGGGTCTGCAAGCACGATTGCAGTAACATGTTGTGGAGGAAAGTATGTAAGTCTATTTAGTCTAAGCAATAGTCCTTTGGTTAATTTGATCTATAACATTCAACTAATCTAAACAGCGTTCAACTACGCAGCAGCAGCAAAGTTGCAGTCAAGTGGCAAGCTATGGCAACAGAAGGTATCACTGTTGTATTGTGTCGCGGCTGCTTCAATAGAATATCAAATAGTACTTGATCATATGTATGCAAAGCAAAATACTACTGAGCGTAACATATAGTTTGCAATTTGATCCACGATGAACCTAACCAAAGAGTGAAATTTCTCCTATTGTTGCATATAACAAAATAATGAATTTCCATAGGATCAGAAGGTCAACAAGTAAACAAGGTCAAGAAGCAGAATAAGATGATGCTTGTTGTCAATAATAGATATATTCATGATGATTAACCAAATATGTGTCTAGCAAGAGAACTATAGAAACGGCAGATCCTTAGTGTGAACTACAGAAACAGCAGATCATTAGTGTTTGCTAGGACAAAATAACAATGAAGCACCGCACGTTCAAATGCGTCCTATATTCATGCGGGCATGTTCCTTGCAGATATGGTAGTAACATGCTAGATCAGTTTGTATGCCATTCTCACAATGAATGATTAATAATTCAGCAAAATCAATCAACTTCAGACTGGATTGGCCAATTATTTTGACTATTATTGCTTGATACATCAATACAGCATAATAAAGAAAAAAGTTGGCAGGCTTCTCTGTGTGTATCCAAAGTTCTCTTCTGAAATGGTTACTTGTGTGCTTGTTTCTCAAACAAGCACTAGGCATATTCTGGAACATTTACTGGAGAACCATTGGCAGGCTTTTATAATGGCAATAAAATGCATTTGTAACAAAATCAGGACATCACCAGATGAAAACTGTAGAGTTAATAAACGTTGAGAAATGAAAGCAAAGCAGATTAAAGTTTCCTCCCATTTCCCCTAATTTTTTCATGAAAGTTTTCTCAAGTACGAGTAGCTGGCATGTCTACCATCCAGCTTCATTAAAGTGTTAAATGTTGTACTGGAAGTAGTACGAGCCTTGTCTCGGATGAGGATTTTAGGTGTAGCACCAACTTATCATCTTGCTTCACCAACGAAATTCAATGTAGCAAAATTTGCTAAAAAGGACAATAACTAATTAACTAAGTTGATATGCAGAATAAAGCTATTATGAGTTTGTGGCTCCATACGCAATGTTGCCAGGACTTTAGAGCATTCTGAACATACTGACATTAGGTTCCTATAAAATCCTGAAATCTCAAAGCATTGCGGCCAAATTGAGCTCTCCCCTTTGAGGCAGAGGGCAGGCAGGAACCTACTTCAGATGGGCACAGTGCACTCCCTACCACTGATGGAAACATGGCGCGAGAGGAGTTAAGAAGAGAGCAAGGGTCGGCTGACAATAGTAACCAGCACGCGTTCCCTCGAGCTGCCCCATCCGCCGCCAGCAAACACGTACTGAGGTAGGACGAACACCGGGGACTTCCACGATCTTAGACTACGAGGCATTCCGTCGAACAGGTTGAGGGCGGGTGGCGGGCGCAGGTACGCCTCTGGTTGTCGTCCGGCCTCGCCTGCTGCTCCTCCTCCTCCTCCTCCTCGACCGCCTCCCCACCCAACGCAGCGGGAGGGAGGCGCTCGAGCTCCCCTTCAGCGCCGCGCACCCGTGCCCACGTAGCACGTCCCGGGCTAGGATTCGTGTGCCGCGGCGGCGGCGGCGGCGCAAGGCAATGCTCATTGCTGATGCAGGCCAGCATCACGACGGCCGTCGCGCGCTCAGCCTCTGCATCGCCGCCGACCGAGCGGGGGTTTGCTGCGGGTGAAGACGATCATCTACGACGCGTTTGTTAGGGAATGGAACCAGACCAGTGAACCACACAGAGACTCACAGCTGACAAAAACGACGGCTTCACCTTCATATATATAATCGATCGTTTATTCAGCTTAGAAACTTATTCAAAACCAGTAGTACTCCCTCCCCAAATCTATCCTATTCACAAAGTTATTATAGATAAAAGGGAGCACTACGAATGACGAATCACAGCAGGCAGCAAAACAAGATTAACTACAGCAGCTTTCTCCCCGGTTGTTATCAACGGCATTTGTTTCACCTCATCAACGCTTTTGCTGTTCAGAGCTGATTTGGGTGCCTTCATCATCATCAGAAACCAAGGAATAGCACGGCAGCTCAATCAGGTCAGATCAGGCGACTTCATCAACGGCCGGTGCTGTTGTTTCATATACTGCGTCTCCTGAGCGCCTTGGGTGCCTTGATCAGAAACCATCTCGTTGCCTTGGGTGCCTTCGTCATCAGAAACCAAGGAACAGGCAGGTCGCTTGGCTCCGGCGACTTCCCGAGCAAAAGAAACTTCGGCGGCAGAGGCACCTCGCTTGGGTCCGGCGATTTTACGAACGCCGGGCCAGCATAGAACACCGCCTCCACCACGTCCTCGTCAAGCTTCTTCGCCTCCGCATTCTCCTCCGGCTTCGCCTTCTTCTCGCTGCGCTCGACGACATCCGACAGCGCACGGCTCGATGCCCTCTTGCCCCCGACCGGACTCTCCTCCCTCGACGGCGATCGCCCCACGCGCTGCTGCTCGACGACGACGCTCGCCTCCTTCCGCTCGGTCTTGTCCTTGGTCCAGCTGTCGCTGAGGGACGCGCGGCCGGGGATTGGGACGGCCGCCGCCGTGCGCGCGACGAGCTTGTCTCTGGTCCAACTCTTGCTCGCCGACGCACGGCCGGGCATCTTCTTGTTGTCCCATCCCGATCGCTCGCTCGGGCAACCTGCAAGACGACACGGAGTTGGGAGCAGCGGCCGAGCAGCCGCCGGAATAGCCATGCATGCGGCGGCGGCCATCAGTGGCAACCGCGACACGTGCAAGGGAACACAGACAAAGCAAGTACGAAAACAGAAATTGAACGAGAATGTAGAAAATAGATACTTGGTAATTAACAGAATGTATGGAAAATTAAATTAGATTAAAGAAAGAGAGATTAACAGAAGATGAAAGGTAGGCGTACACTAAACAGAACAATAAACACAATTAACAGAACAATAGACTAGACGAGAAAATTAACACAAAGTAGCAAGAAAAGCGAACAAACGACAGAAACTACGGGACGAGAATTTAACAGGAGATTAAAACTACAGAACGGGAAACTGGATCTAAAAGGTAACAAGAGATTAAAACTATACGAAATCTATGTAGATGCGTAACGAGAGACAAATTAGATGAAACTAGATGGCAGAACTAAACAAAATAGAGTTCGGCTAGATCTAGATCTAACTAAGAATTCGAGGAAAGAAAAACAGAAGCTTATCGGAACGGAAGGGAAGAAAACCTGCAAAAGAGGAGGAGCGCGCGAACCGTTGCTCTTCGCCGAAACAAAACGTTAATGCGAGTTGCGAGGGGAAGGAGGCCTCTGCCCTACGTACCCCTTTAATTTATACCCCCGTACCGTATACGTAGGGGCTACGTATGGCGGTTCGTATCTGTACGTTGAGAAACCGCGTATGCCAGTTAGGCCCCACCCTGACGGCCCCACCGCCTTCTCGGCCACTACCTCGCTGGCGCCGGCTCACCCCGACCACAATCCCCAACTCGACGGCCAGCCATGGCCCGGCCCTCCGCGGCGTCCCGTTCGCCTGCGGGTTACGGCGGGCCTCACCCCTACACCGCCCACCGGCAAGCCGCGACCGGGGCCCTCGCCGCCGCCGCTTGCGGCGACTTCGCCATCGCCTCGGCTCTCCGCGCCGGCTGCCGGCGTATTACGGCCCGCGTCGCCCCTCCGCAGCCGCTTCAACTCCGCCACCATGCCGGCCTCTGCTGTATTTTTTCGGCTCCGATTATTCGAGTTTCTGTCTCCAATGGAAGATGCTAGAGGGACCATTACGGCAACCGGCGAGCTCCATGGAAGGGACCATTCTGCCTTTATGGCAAACACGGGCAGAGGGAAGCGAAGAACCAAAAGCCCCAAACCGTGGATGCAATATGGCCGCGTTCGGGTGACATGGTGCTTACAGGAAGAGGATTCCGGGCAATTGCAATGTGGCTCGGCAACCGAGCAGGCAGCCGTTGAAGGTGCTTCGCTGATATTGCAACTGTTGAATCAACTTTCTTCACTACAGATGTTTTCATAATCATAGTTACTGTTCGCCATAAGGATCTGGAAAGACTGGCACGATGCCTGTGTGGATGTACCGATGTATGTCACAGTATGAGTAAGCAAATTGCATTTGAAAGTCAAGAAAAGATATGTTTAAAATTGGCAGAATGCCTTCTGAGAAAGTGCAAAGGCTTACCAAGGGAAACCAGGACACCGAATAAAGCATGATGGTCTGAAGTCCTGGAAAATGGTCTCAAGACTCAAGCCATACCGTGGAATTATAGTGGGGCTTAACTTGAGTTTCCAACATATGTCTTTGTACCTGAGTGGTGTAACTGGTGTTCTGTCATCAGACACTCAATGCCCTATGGTTGCCTAAGAATCCTCCCGTTGTAAAGATGAGGTAATCTATCTGTAGAAGTCAATGTATCTTTCCTCTCTGCTTGTGGTTATAGAAATGGCCGTTCAGTCTGAAATCCACAAGCTTATTGATAGTTGATGATTGCTCTCAATCCAACATATCAGAAAGCGTGCTACAAGCTTCTTGAGCACCTTATGCACCTCCTCATCACTATCAGCATCTACAGCCAGGTCCAGAACTTCTCGTCCCAGAACTATCTCAAGAAGCACAATTCCATAACTGTAAACGATCACTTTTGCCGTGATCCATAGGGTGCTGATCCATTCAATAGCCATGCAACCTATGGTTCCTCCGTTGAGAAGCTTTGCCAATCCGAAGTTGGCATATTAGGTTCTAAATTCTGATCCAACAGGATGTTCTTCGATTTCACGTCACAGTCGATCAGCGACACGAGGCATTCATTGCGGAGGTAAGCCAAAGCGATATTAAACCTCTGCTTCCAGTCTCTAAAAATGTTGTCTTTCAATAAGTACTGGCTAATCATCCATTCTCAATATACTCGGTGACCAACAAACTGTAGGAGCTTTCTGAGAAAAAGCCCCAATTTCTTACTAGATTCATATGGTTAATCCTCCTATTTATGTGCATTCCCCACGGTGCCTCATATTTTCCAGCATCATAATAGTCAGTCAGTCACTACTCAGACTGTCATTCAAGATTCCCTTGTAGACAATCCCTGAGCCTCCTCTCCCAAGCTTATCTTTGACCTTTCTGGTCACCTTAACCAGCTCTTTATAACTGTAGCTTCTGAAATAACTTGCCATCACCGTGTAGCATTCCTTAAGTGTTTGTATTTCTGATACTCCCAATTCCATCCCAAACGCCAAACCATGCAAATACAGTGAAGAGAACTTCAAGCACAAAAATTGCACCCTCAAACCCGTAGAAGTACAACCATTTTGCTTCCCCGTTATTGACATCCAGAGATAGTCCATCATCGATGCGCCCATCTGTCCACAACCAGGATGGTACTCTCTTGAAACAAGCACATTGATTTGAGGAATAGGGATGTCTGAAATAGTAACACTCACAGGGAGCTTGGGATACGATGACAATGGGAATTCCGCATGCACCTTCCCGTTGAAAAGGAAAGCCTTTGTAGGGCATCACCCTGTCCCTTCTCCTACTGAAAACCTCTACAGGTGAAATCAGAGAGACATATATCCTTGCAACCCTGCAAGGAGAAATAAAATATATTATCTTGAGCAAATATCCAGAAGTAGGTAGGTTCCTGGAAGTCACAAGAACTTAACGGGTTGCGCTCCCTCAACAGCGTAGGTGATGTCTACTACAGCCCTACAGCCTTGTCTCCAATTGGCAGGGTTGTTCATCACATAACTTGGTGGGCAAGAGCATGTAGAGCTGTTCAAGCTGCAGAGTCAAAGATTACCATCAGGATCCAATGTAAGCCTTTATTTCATCCCAAAACCTCCATCAGAAGCAACAGATGGTTGCTGGAAATCACTAAAAACTAATTTGCCGGTACCATCCAGACCCTCGGTGATAAAACGTGAAGGAGACCATCACTCAAAATTCTGGCCAAGATAAAAAGGTGTGTCAAAACGAAATAATCGTCGCATTTGATGGACAGATAAGCAAAGCGGGAAGGAAATGGGGCAATCCTAACTGAAAAGTACTAGCGATGAACTGTAATGCAAAATGGGACAAGAATACCAATCCCAGCTGGACAATTGTGACGAATTGTAAGAAAATCTGAAGAATAATACCTTTCAGTTGCTAGTTTGTCAAGGAGTGTTCGATTGTGGAAAGATAGAATTGCTCATGAATTAATTTTCCATCTCTCGCATAATCAATAGAGGGCCAAGGCCGACCGAAATGTGGGGGCTCCTGGACGCCAAGCCAAGGTCGCCGGAATGAACGAGCACTTCGACCTCACTGTGCGCATCCTCGTCGTCAACTGCCTTCCCTTGACAATCACACCCCCTCCACTACTCGGGTGGACCGGGCCATCGGTCGAGCAAGCGCGGCGAGGCAATTCGTCGAGCACGTTGAGCGCGAGCGTGGCATGCACCTGACCCTTCCAACCAGCATTCGCTCCTGTCGCTCTCCTCTGCCCACCGCCAGCCCGGGGTTGCGCCCTCACATCAGACGTCACGGCGGTCTCCTCCGTCGATGTCGCCCCCTCCGAACGCACACACCGACCTCCGCCGTCGTTCGCCCTGGATCCGCTCCGATCCCTCTCGCGGGGCCGGCGGCGAGCGCAGGCGCGGCCGCGCGGAGCTGGTTCCGCGGCGTGCGCCCGATGATCCCAGGCCGCCGGCTGGCTCGTCGTGCTGCGATCTGTGTGCCGTGGCAGCGTGGCGCAGCGCAATGCCGCGCGCTCTGCATCGCCGCACGATCGGCGCTTCCTGGCTCGGCGCTTCCTGGCTCGGCGCTTCCTGGCTCGGCGGTTGTCCATCCTGCATCCCCGCTCCCGTCCTCTCCTCCGTCGACGTTGCTCTCTCCGGCGCCATGCTGCGATTTTGTGTGCCGTGGCGGCGTGGCGCAATACCGCGCGCTCTGCATCGCCGCACGATTAAATTGTGCGTGTCAGTGGCACATTGCCGGCGGAGACGATCGTCACTCTGCGCAATTTTTTTGATGGAGACTACTATCTGATCTACAGCAACAAAAAGGAACGAAACCACACACACAACTGAGAAGCGATATATGCCTTTCATATGAATCGATCGTTTATCCAGCACCAAAGACATGTTTAAAGTACAGCTTTTCAAATCTGATCCTATCTGAAGTCAACGATCGAGTCTTTGAGGAGTACATAAAGGCAGACAAAACACATTAGCCGTAGCAGCTCTCGTTCATTACTATTCATCAATCCCCGGTGCCGTTGTTTCATATACTGCGTCTCCTTCCCCGGTGCTGTTGTTTCATATACTGCGCCTCCTGAGCGCCTTGGGTGCCTTGATCACAAACCACCTCGTTGCCCTGGGTGCCTTCGTCATCAGAAACCGAGGAACAGGCAGGTCGCTCGGCTCCGGCGGCTTCCCGAGCAAAACAAACTTGGGCGGCAGAGGCACCTCGCTTGGGTCCGGCGACTTTATGAACGCCGGGCCAGCATAGAACACCACGTCCCCGTCAAGCTTCTTCGCCTCCGCATTCTCCTCCGGCTTCTCCGCGTCCCCGTCAAGCTTGTTTGCAGCCGCATTCTCCTCCGGCTTGGCCTTCTTCTCGCTCCGCTCGACGACCTCCGACAGCGCCCGGCTCGATGCCCTCTTGGCCCTGATCAGACTCTCCCCCCTCGACGGCGCTCGCCCCACGCGCTGCTCCTCGACGATTGCCGCCTCCTTCCGCTCGGTCTTGTCCCTGGTCCAGCTGTCGCTGAGGGACGCGCGGCCGGGGATTGGGACGGCCGCCGCCGTGCGCGCGACGAGCTTGTCTCTGGTCCAGCTTTGGCTTGCCGAAGCGCGGCCGGGCTTCTTGCTGCCCCACACGGATCGATCGCTGGCGGCGGAACCTGCAAAACGAGGAGGAGCTGGGAGCAACGGCGGCTGAGCAGCCGCCGGAGTAGCCATGCACGCAGCAGAGCAGCCATCAGTGGCAACTGCGATCGCGTGCACGGAACAGAGGACACACAGACAAACACAAATACGAGAATGCAGAAACTAACCAGGTACGGGAGCAATTAACAGAATGTACAAATTTAACTAGATTAAACTCACAACAGGAACTAAGATTAGCTTATAATAACGGAAAACAATAGAGAAATTAACGGGATTGATAAGCTACGGACAAAGGAATTAACAGAAGCTGAAAAGGCTAGAAGTGCACTACTGGGTGATTACTTTATGACGTAAACTAGACGAGAAAGTTAACGCATGATGAAAACTAGCGAGCGAACGACAGGAACTAATGGATCTAAAAGTAGACAAGAAAAATTAACACAAGATGAGAACTAGCAAGCGAACGGCAACTAATACTGGATCTAAAAGTAGATGAGGAGATTAACACAAGATGAAAACTAGCAAGCGAACGGCAGGAAATACTAGATCTAAAAGTAGACTAACCTAAAAAATTAACTATAAGACTAAAACAGATCTAATAACGCGAAAAGAAAAGAAAATCAAAAGAAAAAAAAAAGACGGAAAGGAGGAGGAGCGCGAACCGTTTGCCTTTCGCTGCCGAGTTTGCGCCGCAAAGCAAACGTCGTTAGGGGGGGAGAGGCTCCGCCCCTGTACCCCTTCATTTTATACACCGTATGTCGTATTCGTATAGGAGTCGGTACGTATGATATGAGCCAACTGTATGCCAGCTAGGCCCACCCCCGACGGCCCCACCGCCTTCCGACTTCCCAAGCGAGGCCCCACAGCCTTACAACGTTCGAAGCGAGGCCCCACCACACACGGCCATACCTCGCCACCGACCACAATCCCCCACTCGGCCGCCAGCCATGGCGCGGGCGGCGTCCCGTCCGCCAGCTGGCTACGGCGGGTGGGTTTCTTCGCAACCCCACCCACCGGCAAGCCGCGGCCGATGCCCTCGCCGCCGCCGCCGCCCGACCACTGCCGCCAGCAGCGACCTTGCCGTCGCCCCGACGCCCCAGATCTCCGCCCGCCATATTACGGCCCACGCCGCCCCTCGGCACCACCTTCAACTCCGCCGCCAGCCACCGCCGGCCAACCCGCCGCCTTTCAGCCACCGCCGGCCAATCCGCCGCCTTTCAGCCACCACCGGCCAATCCGCCGCCGTGCCGGCTCCCATTGCATTTCCAGCGTTTCTGGATCCATTGGAATATGCGCAAGGCTAGGGGACCAGAGCGGCGAGCCGGCGAACTCAAAAGAAGACGACGGCTAGTTTCCGGCAAACATACGCAGGGGTGACAGAAACGTAGCAAGGAAAGCCAAGAGCCAAATGCCCAAAAACTTGGATGCGGTGGCCGCGTTCGGGCATCGTGGTGTTTCGAGGATGCAGGAGGTGGATTTGGGAGGAGAATTGTTTGACGCATTGCGCTGTGGCACCCAACCCAGCAGGAGGCGGCCATTGAAGGTGTCCATACTAAAGCAGTTGCAGTCGTCACCGTCAGCAACCGGGAGATTCCTCTGCTGCCGGGAATGAACACTGGGTTCGGTGGTCGAACGATTATGGTCCAAGGAACTGTGTGCTGCTGTAGTGCTGCCTGATTGCCTGATTAGGAGAGTAAAAGCTCGGCCATTGTCATTGAGATGACAAAAGCGAATCCTGCAGCTGTGTTGCCCCTTGTGAAATAGGAAAAAATTCTACAACTGATGGATTTCTCAGGTATACCTGAGAATCTGAACGATATTAGGGGAATTCTGGGTACACGAGGATTGGGTAATGTATCCAGCATCAATTATGCCGAGGAAGCTAATTTGCATTGCAAGAACAAGCTGCAAATGCCGGTGCTGATTTTCTCATAGGAATGCCATGCACAAGACTCTATATATGAGGGCACTGCTGAACCAGTAGCAGGAGGTGGTACTGCAGCCTCAAACCTCAGAATCTCAGATGTGCACTGTTGGAGAAGCAGCCTGTCCAGTGAATACTAATCGAGTTCTGCATGGCGCAGCCAGCTTTGAGCTGGTGACGAGGCTTTGGAAATCCTGGGCTTTGGCACACTGAAAAGTTCTTTCAATGTCACCATTAACTGCTGACATACTGACCAAGTGCGACAAGCCACATTCAACTTAATGCCCTCTGTTTGACCAAGTGGGTTGATATCCAGTGCCTCTTCACCACCTGTGTGTTGTGAGTTTTGGCATCCCCTCTTCACCAAGTATGGCCTTCGAGATCAACCCCAGCAGTAGACTCACAGAGAATTCCTGGAATGGTGGCACAAGGAATACTTGTCATTTGCACAGAGAAGCGAAAGAGGTTCAGCTCACTGGGCATTTTGGGCTCCTATAGCATAGAATCGGAAACACTGCGTTCTCAGCAACGCCTCATTGTTGCTCAGTTGATCCAACGCCTCTTATAGGGAGGTTGATCAGCGGTGTCTCACAGGTGCCAAATGCCTATGTAGCCAGTAGCAGGTAGTCCCTAGTCTAAGATCGTTCATGACTATAAAGAGGCACAAATGTGACTTTTCAAACTAAGAAAGTCAGCTGTGAACCCTCTATTGCTTCTTAATGCAATGGCATGCAGTTCAACTTAATGCTAGAGGGAGGGAGGGGGGGGGGGGTATTTCACAATTGAGTAGCCTATCCCTAATTGCTTATTCCCAACCTTTCATTTTTTTTCTAGCTAGCTCACAGGTAAATTCCTGATTGCTTTGACAAATCATGATGATTTTTCAGATGTTTTGTTGTTACGGAAACTTCTGATATTTGTGTGCAGACTGCAGACAGGTCGTGCTTATAGCAGTGCAAGTTAGTTATTATGATGCATCATATTCTGGTGGAAACTTTTATGGGTCATTTTTTTCGCACTACAAATTTATTTCCATTTGACAAGTAAGCAAATATCTGACCTGATGTATATCAAGTTGTATTCTGACTTTGCTCGAGGAAAGAAAGTTGTATCTGACTCACATGTCTTCTTCTGTTTTTTCTAATCCTTAGGTTGCTCTTACTCAAAACTGCAGCCTCAAGTTGAGCTGCTGCTGCATCTATGTGCCTTGCCAGGGAGAGCAAAGGATACCATGGCACAAGGCTTGTTTCGTTAAGGTAAGGAATGGCAGTGGGACAGACAAGTGAAGGTTAGTACCAACTACTACAGTTTTTTTGGAAGCTAACTACTACAGTTCTATAACCATGAGAGGGAGTGAGCTAAAATTTCACTTTTCTAGAATGCAGGAATTTTTAAGGAATTTCACAGGAGTCAGTTTGAACACTGAGCTGAGACTAAAAGTTATTTCTCATGTCACTCCCTCAGAAGGAAGCCAGGCCAACCACACCGTGAAATTAGGTCAGGGCAACAAATCCTTAGAAGCAGTCCACTTCCCTTTCAGTTTACCATAAAAAAGATCCTGCCACCCTAAAATAAATCCTGCCACAGCAAGAATATATCTGCTGCATGATTGACCAAACCATACAGAAGGAGATGAGATAACGACCTGCACAAACTCCCTCCACTACATCTGCTGAATCTTCTAGCCACACAATCACCAACTCGCCTGCCGATCATGCGCTTCACACCGCGACTACTGAAGCAAAAAGATCACCAGCGGCAACAACTGCATGGTGCAGCTGATGACCGTGCATCATGTCACACGAGGAACCATCATGAGATGTGTCCCTCACCCTCAGTGCCTCATATCATAGGTAACATGAATGACATATCAAGCTCACTACTAGCAGTTAGTTTATGCCTGTTTCATGGATGCCTTTCCACCTAATGCCTCTAAAAGGGAACAAACGTAGCATGCGAGATCTCCTGCAGGATTTGCATACAGCTATGGATATGATGCTATCAATCAGGAGATTCTATAAGGTAGCTTGCTTGATTTGCTGCTTTCTAAGGCATGCTTGAAGCATGTGGTGATGATTTGCTGGTTTCCCAGCTTTGGAGGCTCGAAGTCTCCAATGATCATGAACACAAAACTGCTTTAAGGAAAGCATGGTCATATCTGACCAACCAGATCAAACTAACTACTAACCTATGATTATGTATGATATGATCCTGAATCCATATGCTCAACGGGAACCTGAGCAGATAAGAGTAGTTTGTGATAAGGTTGACACTATAATATGTCGCACCAATTGTAACAGAGAACCTAACTATGATCTCATCGGATATCAGATTATTAAAGATGAACTAGCTAGTATCTTAGCTTTGCTTATCCAGGCTACAAGTTGTGGTCAGTGTTTTTGCATATATTTCTACCTTTATAGACCATAGGAAAGAAAAAGAAACAAAAAGAAAATCCGCCATACTTTGGACTGATCTTTATCCCCAACAACATTCGTGATCTGGAATGGCATTTTCAATCACGAATGGTGTGTGCCACGTGTGCGCATCTCATTCCATCCTTTCTATTACCATTGTTTGAGCTTGTGAGGAGCCTATGTGAAGCCTGGCAGGAGTGGCTACCTTAGCTAGGGCACGATGAAGTTGTTGCATTGGTCCACTGCTACTGTGATTCAGCACTCAGCAGATCCCAGACTGGTGAATTCATCTTCTTTATCCCCTCCAAAGAAAACAAAATTCCCTTGCTTTATTCCCATTCCAGAATTGAAATTCGGTCAGGACTTGAGAGTACGGTAAGAAATTCCAGATTCTTGAGATCTTTTTCTCTGGGAGCTTTTGATCATTGCCACAAATAATGATAGATGAGGTAATTATGATTGATCACAGAACAAGGGAACCTCTGTTCATATGCCTACCATGGAGATTTTGTATGCCTAATTTAGTCTCTTCAGGTCATGGCACGAGAAACCCAACCCTTGGCTGATTTTTTAGAGAAATTATACCTATTCTAACAATGAAAAACTTTCTGCTATTGGAGAATTTACAAAAACAAATCAAGTTGTAAGCAAGAGTGACATCTTTGATCAATAAAACTATGCTTTTGGTGCATGGATTCTGTTTTTATAATTCTCACATTTAACATCATCATTATCTTCCATCAGGAGAATAACTGTGAGTGTGACACACAGAACCACTACTTTGCAGTCCAATGCCTTTTCTCCGTAGGAACCATTATCATGATAGCCCTTCTCAATCATGCGAATGCTTTACCAAATCGTCACCAACAACAGAGAAAACAAAATACCTGGGGGAATGCAGATTTGAGCAGATACATGACCAAATTGCACCATTATTCCAGGTACTTGGATATCCCTTTTTGTTGTGCAAACAACCAGCTGTGCATATCACATTCTTTTCAGCGTATATCATTTTTCAAAAGCTTGGGCACCACCCACCAAATGATTGGGGAATCAGAACCCTGAAACGGTATTTGGTGGCCTCTGCCTCTTGCTTTAGTGCTTTACTCTCCAAATCTCGCACAGAATATTTGTAGGCCGGGAAAAAGTCGGTGCCCTTTCCTTCTATAGAAAACAATACTGATCCGTATGATACTTATTTCCTAGAATGGGTTATAATAATCTAGTATTTAACTCCTAAGTGTTTTAATATTCCAAAGGATCCGCCGCCATTTTTTAACTCTTCCTTTTGGCGATAGCCACTCTAACCTTTTCCTGGGAGGACATGACTCTAGGGTCAAGTCCCATGATTTTAGTGTCATTGCATTTTTAATTTCAAGTGGCTTCATGCATGATGTCAGGCTGACTCACCTCATATTTTCTTTACATTGTTAAAGCCTTAAAGGAAAGGCCTTGAACACTTTGGACGTCACCTCCAATGTATCTTACTGAAAGTAGAAACACTAGATATGGTTATATTTGATAAGAGATTAATATCGCTTACTGTGTTCTAAATATCAATCTGTATTTTTTTTTGCGCAAAAAATATCAATCTGTATTGACCAAAACTCTAGGTTCTTCATTTTTCTAATGGATAGTCTTAGGTTGTTCAATACCACGTTTGGTAAAGAAAAATCATTTCGAGTATACATAAAGTAAAAAAGCTGAAACTTGTAGTTCGAAAAAAAAATTGCAGCTTGGATTATAACCGCTTAAAAAAAATTATTTGGAGAATGAAACCCGTACATATGTATGCTACAATATCATGATTTTTGGGGGGTTTATGTGTTGTATAAATTAATAATCAAAAGTTATGTTTGGAGACTATTGGGACTTCATCTATTTATGGTGGAGTGAATCTAGTTTTATTTGCCCACCTTATTGTCTCAGTATTTTTCTTATACTATGTTACTATTGGAGGATGTTTCTTTCTTGCTAATGCATTTCCTGCAAAGACGGTATTGTGCACCAATCATGATTTTGAAGGAGTCAAAGAATGCACCTTTTGAACTGATAGGACCTCTATGGCATGGATTCCGAGTGTTCACAATTCTGAACGAAAAAAAAAAACCGGTACACATTACATTTTCGATAGATTGGACGAGTTTGCTTTAAACAGTTGCAAGTCAATCCGGCATATATGCTCCATTCTCATAAAATTGGGAGAACATGAGAAGAGGAAAAAGGGAGAGAACAGAGGAGACGTTGAGATTAATTTTTGTCTGGTTATTCTGGCTCTGGCCATGTCATGTGGTATAGGTAGACCGGGATGATTGGCTGCGTTTAGATCGACGTCAAGCCACAAAGACCAAATATGCCAACACTCATGTTTCAAGAGCTGAGAATGTAACTTCTGAACTCAGACATACAGATTTAAGGAGCTCCGTGTTTCCGGATCTAGACAAGTGCTAAACTTGTTGCATTCCAAATTTATCTCATAAAAGAATGCAATGTTAGCGTTCAAAGTTTATCTCACCGCTTGTGACTTTGTACACATCCTCTCATGGGAACCCTAATTAATTATGATCGAGTCATTTGGCTCCCATCCTTAATTCTAAAAATGATCAGGACGAAGTAACAATCGAGTCTGAAAATTCTAAAGTCGCATTGTTTGTGGGACGAAGTAACATTTGTTTTTTATGTTCAGAGTATCAAAAGTTCAAAACCAATGAAATCAGAAACATGATTTCTACATAGTCCTCGTCATGAGCCATTTTCACACATGAATGCTTGGTAGCACTGGACACTCTCATCACTTGACTCATGACATTCATATGCATGCGGTGCTCACATTCCCTGATCATACGTAGTGATCACTTAAACAGTTAAACTCGACCGATCGCAGACTTAAACAGCAAATTAAACACCATATATCCCTCTGGATCCACAAAACTAAACAAATTATGCGGAGCCTAATCGTCACGCACGCGCCGTTGTGCTTCAGTTCACCGACGACCTCATCTCACCACCTCGGCGCCGCCTTGCACACGAGCGGCTTCTCCATCTCCAGCGACATGCCGAGGCGCTCCGACAGGTCCACACCGCCACCGTCCACCGCCGGCGACCACTCGAAGCGGTGGAGCAGCTGCGCGAGCCAGAGGTGGACGGTGGCGAGCGCCATGGTCTTGCCGGGGCAGACGCGGCGGCCGGCGCCGAACGGCGCGAGCCGGAGGTCCCCACCCAGCACGCTGACGTCTTCCTCCTCGAACCTCTCGGGCCGGAACGCCGTGGGGTCCGGGCCCCACACCTCAGGGTCCCGCGCGATGGCCCACATGTTCACCATGGCCGTGGTGCCCGCCGGGACCAGGTGGCCGCCGACCACCGCGTCGTGCACGGCGAGCCGGGCCCACGACAGCAGCGGGCCCGGCGGGTGCACGCGGAGCGTCTCCTTCACGACGTGGTGGAGGTAGGGGAGGCGTGCCACGTCGGCGTCCGACACGGCGCCGCCGCGGCCCACGACGGCGTCCAGCTCGGCCTGCGCCTTCGACTGGATGTCGCGGTGCAGCACCATCCTCGCCATCGCCCACTCCAGCAGGATCGCCACCGTGTCCGTCCCTCGGAAGATCATCTCCTGATCGATGTGCCACAAAAGAAAATAGAAAACATGAACACGAGTCACGCATGCATGAGAGCATCAACACAATGCAACGCGCATTTCGTAACTGATCGATCGATTGTACAGATGCAGATGCATGTCACGATGCAATCTTCGATGATCAGTGATTGTTCTTGATTTCTTACCCAAAGAACAGCGATCATGTCGGACTCCGAAAGCTTCTCCTCGCCCTCAAGTCCGAGCAGGACGTCGACGAAATCTCCGGCCGCCGGCTCGCCATTGGCGCCGCCGCTGCTCATCATCTTCTTCTTCCTGTGCTCCTCGATGATCCTTGACACGAACACGTTCACCCTTCCCACAAGGCTCCTGCACCTCCTCCTGACGCCTTGCAAGTCCAGCCACCTGAGCAGCGGCAGGTGGTCACCCCAGTTGAACAAACCAAGCAGCTCGTACCCTTCCTTCACCATCTCCTCCAGCTCGACACCCTCGGGGCTCTCGGGGTCGTAGCGGGCGCCGAACACGGTGGCCATGACGTGGTCAAGCGAGGCCACGTGGAGCACGCGCCTCATGACGACGCCGCCGCCGCCGCCAGAGAGCACCAGCTGCCGGAGCATGCGGTCGCCGATGGCGGCGCGGCGTGGGCCCGAGGCGGCGACGCTGCGCGGGCTGAAGAGGTAGGCGGAGCTGAGGCGGCGGAGCGCGCGCCAGTAGTCGCCGGAGGGGGCGAATCCCATGGCGCGGTGGAAGAGGAGCTCGCGCGCGGCGTCCTTGACGGGGCGGTCGGCGAAGGCTGCGCCGGCGAGGAGCTCCCTCGCCGTGTCGGGGCGGCTCGCCACGACGAGGCGCGTCGTGAGGCCGACGGTGAAGGCGGAGAGCGCGGCGCCGCCGGGGAGCGACCGCGACAGGGACGCGAGCGAGCGGTGCGCGGCGGGGCCCGCGAGAGCGGTGAGCACGCCCGGCGCGCCCGGCGGCGGCGTGGCGGCGGCGGAGCGGCGGCGGAGGAGGCGGGAGATGGCGAGCGCGGCCCACGCGGGGCCGCCGGGGAAGAGCCAGAGCAGGGAGGCGGCGAGGAGGAGGACGGCGAGGAGAGGGGAGAGGAAGGTGGAGGTGGCGGCGGGGAGGAGGAAGAGGAGGTGGTCCTGTTGGGTGGAGGTGGTGGCGAGGGTGGCGTCCATGGCGAGGGCGTTTCTTTGCTTTGGGGAGGGAGGTGAGAAGGCTGGATGGTGTGGGTTTGGGAGATGGATGAGGAGGGGTTTAAATAGAAGGTGAGAGAGGGCTGTGTGCAGACTGCAGAGCATGACATGAAGGTTGAAGGGGGAGTTTTAATTGGGGGTTTCTAACAGCTCAGGAGAAATGAAACTGTTGCGATCTTTCTCCCTATTTTCAGGTGGGAAAAAATAACGCAGCATAATCTCTGGCACCTGGTCCTTTAACTTTAGAAGATTTACACCACTGAGTTACTCCATTGGTTCCAACAGTTTCAAATTGTTAATTGTACATAATTTTTGTTATGTACGTACTTAGATATACAGTGTGTCCAAATACATATTAATAACTAAAATAATTATATATATCTAAATATGACAAAACAATTTATAATTTAAAATGGATAGAATATTTATTTGTGCACAACCCATTTTGCTATGACCTTGCGTTATGCGTTGTCTCAAAACGGTAACTTCTTGTGCCGTGACGATGACTGTTGTCGTATGGCAAGTTGGCAACCCTCGTAATTTGTTTTCTAAAATGTCACCATTAAATTGCTATGTAAATTTAATGGCAAAATGTTTTATATGTGGTAATTCATAAGTAGGGTATAATGTTCCGGTTGAATGCTTTACTTGATCATGCCCTTTTCCTTGCTCCAGCTGTAGGACTTGCATGATCCTACCCCACCCTCGCACCTCGCTATGATTCCCTACCTTTTTTGCCCGGGTGATCAGGAAACGGTTAACCGCTGCCAGGAAGCAGTAGCCTGGTAACCCCTTTTGCATCACGATTTCAGCCCATGCGTCGCGTGATTGCGTTGGAGCAATTCAATCAATGGCGGTTATTAGCAGCAGGGGTGGTTTACCAGCTACTGCTTCCTGGCAGCGGTTATTAGCAGCAGCGTCAGCGCGCGGCTGCTAAAGTTAAACACCCCCCCTGTGGGCCTTGCTACGCCACGGCCTCGATCGCGCGCTGCTCGGCAGTGTGTAAAGTCTGGTTGCGCAGCGCCGCCGCAAAAGGGCGCCGCGCGGGCAGTGGGCAGTCACGCAATCAAGGAAGGTGGCTTTGCGCCGCCCGGGACCAGACCAGACGGCCGGTCCAGGCCAGGGCCAGGGCCAGGGCCAGCTGCTGCTAAACGAGCAGGTAGGAGGGGAGTAGACTGACCCCGGTGGCGGTAGCCTTTCGCATGCAACAGGGCGTGTGTATTCTCTTCGCATGCAACAGGGTGCGCTAATTACATATATAGATTTTGATCACTCTTTAAACCACTATGTTGTGATGTTTGGGACGATGGTTCGCCTCGAGCATGCTTCCCATGCTGTAAACTCGGAAATTGTGTTTCGATATGAACGAAAGAAACAAAAAATAATGGCCGCTGCGCTACATCGCCTCGCCAGCTCCGATCCACGCTATTAAAATGGCAGAGCATCTCCGGTGGGCATGTAAATTTGGACTCCCAAATCCTATTTTACAAGCTCACATGTAAAATTTAGGAGGCCAAATTTGCATCCAACTCCAGTGGGGCATGTATCTATACACTAGTGAGGCATGTAAAATGGTGGGATCCATGGTTTTAGAAGAAGGATGATGGTTTGAGAGGGAGGACGAGAGACTCCCAAATCTAGGGGCTTGGAGCGGAAATTTGGGAGGGCATGTAAAATAGGAGGGACTTTAAGAGTCCCATTGAAGAAGGTTTTTTGCTTTGGCTCCTAAATATTAAAGTAGGAGCTCATTTAGAAGCTCTCATTGGCGATGCTCTTAACGCATTGAGACGAAGTCGAGAATGAGGTGGGTTCTGGCTTCCTCCAAAATGACTTGGGCTCTGACTTTTTAGATAAATAACATTTTGTTGTCAAGTACAAATATGAAACACGCGGCGTTTTTTGCGACTCTTTCCCACCATTACTAATTATAAACAACTAGTCTCCCGTTTTTTGTAGTTAACGCTTGACTGAGGAGATGGTGGCTCGACCGACCGTGGTGGTTTGGCTGTGGCCTGTGGCTTAGTCGCTACTCGCTACTGGTGAGACAACGGTGCTGGCTCCTTCAACTGGTTAGCGAGCGGACCTGAACGAGCTCGTCGGATCCACACACAGGCCAACGATTGATGACCACAGCTAGAGCTCCACATTTGCGTTTGCAGGCACCAACAATGTAGTCCGCGTTGCACACACCAGACGGCACCACATCGCTCTTCCATCAGATGAGCACCAGGATGCTGCTGCATGACATTCCCACTTGTGCACGCAGCACGCTGCAACCAACATATATCCTCACCACATTGATAGCCATCGTGATGTACCGAAACTGATCACGTATGTACGGCAACACTTCATCACATGCATCGAAACGCAGAAGAGCAGATAGATCATGTGGGCGGCAAACAGACCATATACCATCGCAACGGGGTGCAAACGAAATAAGAAACTGGGCACAGCGGCAACTTATGGCGAAGGTTCAGGCATACGATTTGCCCTGAAATTTAGCAACAGCTTACGATTCCCATGCCGGAAAGGTTTTTGCCACAGAGAAACCAATCGTACGCACACAGCACGGGGGTGGTACACACACGAAATGACAACAAAGGTTGTTCACGGCTCGGATAATTTGGTGGCGGGGGCTGACTTGATTCAGATAATGATGGTGTGGCCGGAGGATAACTTGGTGAGCGCCCATCATCAGAGTCACTTTCCGCCAAACAGGTAGTCCAGGGAAGAGCCTCCACCGGGAGCAGCGTGGACCTTGGTCGAAGGACGGTCCTGCAAACGCCATTTGAAACACATAAAACCAGCAGTTAGTAAACCATGTACAGGAGTTGGTAAGATTCAGTTTCATAGCATCATAGCAAGTGAAGAAACAAGTTCTGGCCCCTGGGACGTGGTTAGGTGTATCATAAAGTTATACAATATGGTAAACAGAAAAGGAGATGATGTTGAAGAACAAGTTAGTTAATGCTATGATGAAGCCTTTCCGTAAACCACTGAACAGAAGTTGCTGAACCAAACATTCCCATAATTCTGCCATGATATCGAATATGATTGGGCAATGTAAGGACACAGACATTAAAAATATATATATATATATATATATATATGTATGTATATGATTGGGCAATGTAAGGACACAGACATTAAATACATATATAGAGTTGCCAATAGTTGAGCTGTTTGCTAAGGACATTCAGTGGTTATGAAATGCACTCATGCCCTCCATCCAATGCATATCAAATGAAACAAAGTGTTGCAAACTAAATATATCTAGTACTAAAAAAGAAGACAACAGCAATCAAAGGACCGAATAAGACATTAGCATTTAGTGTTGGTGACAGAATGGTAACATGCCTCGTGATTTATGATTGATAGTCCAAACATTCAATAGCTCAGAGTGCAGCACAGAAGGTCAACAACCCACTCCCACAACAATCAAGAACCAGTAGTCAAAAGTAAAATACATGATCGAACAAAGGTTCGCTTGTCGATATTATTCTAGTGGATTCCAAGAACAAGCATATCATGCGACAGTGCTACACAGACTTCCACAATGCAACATGACATACCCCAGCTCAACATCCCACAAAATTTGACATAATAATACGCTAACAATATGCATGTACGAGCAGCAAATCAAATGCCTGACAAAAAAAGGTCTTCATGTGGAAAAGAAGGAAACTAGCATACCGTAAGGAAGTTGCCGGTGTTCTGCCCATCAGCACGGTGATAGTTATTGGTTTGGCTGGTGACCCCAGCGGGAATCTGCTTTGTCACATCAGGCTTTGGAGCCGCAGGTTTCTCAGCAGGGGGAGCACTTGCGGCTGGTGCAGCTGGTGCTGCTGGCTTTGGGGCCTCACCTCCTCCAAAGAGGTAACCCAGAGAACTCTGACCACCTCCGGCACTACCACCACGACTCATCTTGATTGTTGAAAAGCGAAACTGTACAAATATGAAAATCAGGTATCAAGCATGATTTCATCAACAAATAATGTGCACACAGAAACAGAAGGACAGTGCAACTTGAAGTAAACATTAACAACATCAGGATTTTTTTATGGCCCCCCATCGATACTTGATTCTTATATCATCGTCCCAAGTGCAGCCAAAAACAGATTAGATTTGTTTTGAGAGAATAGACTAGATTAAATTTTCAGTACAGGCAGTGCAAGCAGAGAGTGGAAATTAGCATCCAGATCTGTCACGAAAGCTTTGTCCTAATGTAATCTAAGTGCACAGGTCCATTGATTTACACGAGCATATGTGAACGGGCATCATCTGACAAGATATGTATCCAGTGATCTGATTACCAACGCAATTCAGCACAACAACGAAGCAAGCATGAAACGAAACAAATCGACGGATCATCGACAACAAGCCACAATGCCCGACGGATCTACACCTTTCTCTGAAGAATCTAAGCCGCATCTTCCTAGCCAAAAATCTAAGCCGCACGGCGCTACATCGTGGACACCCTACGGATAGACTACGCTGGCCCCTAAAAGTCGATGGATCCGCGTCCTCCAACAGGCCAGCGGACGCGTGCGAGCCAGAAATGGGCGGGATCTCATCTCACGGGCAGATTCAACCGCTCAGGGCGCGGATCAGGGAATCTAGACGACGAATCGACGATAGAATGGGCCAGGCAGTGGGGCGAGGGGAGCTTACCGAGAGGCAGCAGCGAGGAGATCGAGCGCGGCCGGCGGCGTCGGCGGCGGTGGGATCGGCGGGGTCGGTGTCCGGTGGGGAGTGGGGTGCTGCTCCTGCTCTCGCTTCTGCGCTCAACGGGAGGCCGCGGCTGGTTTGTATAGAGGGGGCGGATGGGCCCCAGCTCCGCGGCGCGCGGGCCCCAGCCCCCGTTCGACCGTCCGATCTTGCCGTTGACGGCCGAGAGATGGCATCAGACGCCCGCGTGAACGAGACGCTTCCCTCCCTCCCTGCCGGCTGTGACTGATGATCGGAACTCGTAAAGAGACGGCATCACCCCTCAGCAATTGCCCCCTCGGTTTGTAAATATTTAACGTCTGCAACTCACAGATATTTTCCCAACAAATAGTACCTAGCACGACATAATATCAATTTTACGTCTCCATTCAAAATCATAGGGGCTTTTTCTGGGAAATGTGAAATTAAAAGTTCACATTTATGTTTGGAAAACTGACCCGAATCCGTGTTAAATTTTGTAAAACTGTCCCATAGTATCCCAAACGGCTCGATGGAGACAGGGACGGTTTCCAAAAGTACAATATATCCAACCATTCACTGTACCTATCAACTTGGCCCTTTTTTCTGTCCTGTAGCTGTAGGCGACAAGATCACAAGAGAAATTCAAGCGATTGCTTAAGAACTCTAGAATTCTTATAACTAGATTACTGTTATGATATGCCAAATTCCTTATCAGGCCACAAAATCACTGTTCGCGTAAATTACATCAAGTGAAGTGATAACGTTTGATACATATACCAGCATGGCAAATATCTCCAGCTTGTACACTATATAACAACAGCATGAAAAACATGGTTCTGTGCTGGAAAAGGGTAGGGGCCAAATAACACCGACGAAGCTACATATCACAACAAAATGCTCTTGCATCCTCTGAAGTAGCACATGCCAACTTGCCATTACAATACACCGCTACCCGTTAACTAGTCGCTTTAGTGTACATGGAAGGGAGTGAAGCAACTAAAAGGTCCTAGAATACTTCTTTATTTCGAACAGGATGGAAGATATGGACACCAGGTCTTTGTTGAGAGCAGAGCCGCCGTTGATCTTTTTGACACACTCAGTGAGCCTGGTGTAGTAGAGCAGGAGCTGGGCAAGCGCTGCTCTCAGGATCTCCATCCCGCAGAGGAAGTTGCTGAAAGATGTGATCACGTCTTTGTGCATCAGCTCAATCGCAGCCTTATACCGGCTTGCAAAATCCTTTACCAATGGTTCAACTTCGGCAATGCTGACTTTCTCTGAACTTGTAGCCGTTTCATCCGCTGATAATGTTCAGGAAAAATTGAGGTGTAATTTCATGGTACAAAAGCAAAAGGGTTTAATGTTCGGTAACATACCTGGACGAGTTTTGACGAATCTGATCAAATCACTGAAATGCTCCTGGAGCAACTCTTCCTGCAGAAACACGCATGCATAGTATCAAAAACCTTCAGTGTATTAATGCGTACAAGAAATCTGTATCAGCGGTATTTTGCTCGCAACACAGAAAAATTGTCCACTCTATGCATACCACATATATTGCAATGTTGCTCTTAAGAACCTCCTCGAAGTGGAGTTGTGCCTTCCCACCATCTGTTCCGGCTTCCTTTATGACAAGGATCAGATTCAATGAGGCAATGGTGATAGTAATTTATAGATTTGTAATACATTGAAAAGTTGCAACATAAAAGACCACCACTCAAAATTAATTAGAGAACGGCTACCTTCAAAATGGCAATAGTTAAATCATAGTTGTTTATCAAGAAAATAGTTTGCAGCTTTGGTTTACTGAACATCTTGGCCAACTTAACAAGCAAGTCCTCAATAGCCATACGCAATCGCTCCAAATTAAGATCAAGCTGCAGATAAAAGCAAAATTTAGTCATTTCCGTTAGCTACAAAAAGGGTTTACGTATGGCATGGTATGGGAGTGAAGAAAAAAACATAAAATAGTGAAAAGCTTTGTGATCAACTAACCTGACCGTCCCCATGTTCAACATTGAGATGAACTAGAGACGCTGTAAATTCAGCATATCTCCTTGTGACATAGTGTGGATGGACATCGTCCTCCCAAAGAGTCTTAATGTTTGCATTTCGCAAGCTGTTCAGATGCAAGTCAAACACCATCTTGAAGCGAGGCCAGAGTGACATATTAACCTGTCCATCGTACATAAATTTAATCCAAGTAATTCAAATAATGGACAAGGAGCAGAACAAAGACGCATGCCGGGTTACAAGTTTCAGGAGCTAAGAATTCATCAGGGCAGACCTTGTCTAGGTATGAGTCCAAACATGGGATTCGTCGTCTGAACATAATGAGCTGCACAAAATACCCATTCCAATAAGATTTAGTAAAAATCTGGCCCGGTTATCTTCATCAATTTAGACTGGAAGAAAGCTAACCAACTTGCAACTAAATATACGAAAAACTATATGTATATTGGTTGCTTCCCAGTTTACAGAGAAAATCCACACAGCTGGTTGCGAGGCATAACTTTTTGTAAACTATTGTCTGAAACTTGGTCAAAACTGATAGCATCCTCCACCAAACAAAGAAATTGAATGGGCGAACCACTATCAGTTTATGAAATCCAGATGAGCATACATCTTCGATATGAACATGAGTGTGTCATATTTCTATAGTAGTTCAACGACATAGTTAGCCAGCCGTTCCTAGTGTTTAAATACAATATTGCGCAGTTTACCAAAGAATGGTCACAAGTCCCCACCACTGAGAACAGAAATCACCATTGTCCGAGGTTTCTTCCTAAAGCATGTACAGAAATGGCCATGCTACTAGATGTTCCATCATAAGGTTGATCAAAGTTTACCTGGTGCTGATGAATTATTCTGATCATAAGCATTATTCCAATTGCATCATAACAGTTCAGGAGTACAGCATTGAAATGTTCATCAACAACTTGAATTGGACCTGAGGGCGAGAAAATAGTTATCACTTGAAGCAGTCATTTTCGTCCAGCAGAATGGCAAAGATGGTAATGTTAATGGCAATTTTAACAGCATTTAGAAAGACCCTAAGGTGGCTCCTTGATGGAAACAATAGATAAGAATAAGAAACTGGGCTTAGTGATTCTGTAGCTCAGAGAACACATTAATAATGCGATTAATAACAGTTCCATTGTTCTTAGTCATTGGTTGTATGTGTGAAATGAAACTTTAAAATAGGGGATGAAGGGACAACATCAAACACACATGGTAGAGCAATGCTAGGAGTGCAATATGGATTAGCACTATATACTTACTGAAAATATTACTGCACTAGATACAAGTAAATGTAAAACAAACTTGATTAAAAGTAGGATGAAAAACCTGCAAATATATCATGGAATATAGATTCTTCGCCGAAGAAATCATCAGTGAACAGGTATCTGCAGTTTGTTGACATACGTTACACTGCCACTTTTTCATTATGATAAATAGGGAAATAGAAGGCAGTCTGGAGCTTACTCTGAAGTGGCTGTGTCAATAAGTAGTTTCTGCAAGCTTCTGAAAAGAACTTCGTATGGGTATTTTTGTGACTTTGCTTCAGCTATATGTGGTATCAATGCGGGCTGGTCGATTTCCTGATACCACAGAAAGTGCAAAACAGATTTACACTACTATAACTTCCTTTGGCAGTTTGAGAGAATAAAACCTCCAGGAACAATATATAATCCAAAAAGTCTCAGAAAACAAATGCAAGGTGGAAAGGAACAAAAACTAGCATATTTCAAATTCATTCTTTACTACAATTGCTCATATTCCACAGGTACAAGTGCAAATACAGGCAAGCCGAGGAATACCGAAGTATATATAACAAAACGTTTGGTCTCAGCATCATTGGGTTAAGCTCTGACGGCAAATGCTAGGCTTCTGTTGGGCAAGCTTGGCCACGAATCAAACAGCATGCTAGTATACAAGTTCTAATTGATGGTTAAGTACCCAATACAACAACTAGCCAGTTTAGCTCCCATGCCATGATTGCCAGTTTGACACCAATGAACTTTAAAATTCTGAACATCTTATGAATGAAAGTGTCAGTAAGTAAATTACCTTTAATACGTTTATTCGTTCGCCCAAAGCAAACACTGAAGAACGGGTTTTCAGAGATTCTTTTCCAATGGAGAAAAGGAAGCCTGTACTTCTTGTTTCGACGCCAAGTAAGTCAGTGGAAGTTGCTATGTCCATCTGTAGTTTCTCTAACGCTTGTATGTACGCACGAAAATGTGCACTTAACACCTGAAAGAAGGTAGGAATAGTCAAAAACTAAAATGTCTGGATAAAAAAATAGAAGAGTTGGTCGTGCACACATGTATAGGTTTTCTATGGTTCTCTTTTCTCCTACATACCAGCAGACTTAAACAGTTTCATGCAGAAATTAGAGCAGAGTTTGTTGTAGATGAAAGTTGATGCCAAGGAGTCAAAACAAGCAAAGACCAGCAGGAACAGAAGTGTTTCTATGGTTCTCTTTTCTCCAAATAAAGTGGTAAATCCTGACCCTCAAATGGAAATATTTATTGAAGCACTCAAGCACATTGTGACTCCCTTGGCTGTGTCTGCTCGCTTTACCAAGAGTGTTATCATGTATGAACCCTCAGGCGTTAGTAATCACTATTTTTTGGGACCCCAAGCATTATGTGTACGCTGCCTACTGCCACTGTAATGCTCCACTTTCAACACATGCATACGAATTGGACAGGTATGTGGTCCTAAGGTGGTCACATTGCTAGTTTTGATGCGGCTAGAGATTTCTTGGAAAGATACCACACTCACCTTATTCATGGTATCAATATATGCTGCACGAACTTCTGCATAAATCTCCTTAGCATGTTCCTTAAGGAAAGTTATGGTGTATCTGCAATGGAGAAGGTGATGACCAAAAGTGAGAGATAACACAAAAGGACAGAACATCAAAAGTACAGAAACATAGTCATATACAATATTTGGATTTTGGGGAATCATTTCCAGTAAGTACAGGCCTACTACAAGCACAGTTATTGAAACTGGATCAGCGAATAACTGGTAGAGTGATCAGTTTGATGGTTCATTAATGCAGCCGGTGGTTCATAGGCTGGAATTCAATTCATTAATGTAACATTTAACACTCACATATTTTAATTCATAATTGTCAACAAAGTGCTACCACGATTTTTATTCTCCATACAGATTATAGACAACAAGACCTACACTTTAAGTGCCCTTAGTTAGCTCGTTGGAGCTGAGCAGAAGTTTAGGCATTTAACGTTCAAACCTGAGAAGTGTAATCTGTTGACAAGCTATCTGTTCAACTTTAGTACAAATACTGCAAAAGTAAAAATTGCTGGTGACAGCCTACATATGGTTACTGAAATACCAGTATAGTGTTTCTACTATCAACACCGTATAATGTGCCTTTGATGCAACCTTACAAACTCAAACTACCATTTTATACCATTGCGACTTTAGTGTCCCTATAAAAATCCTTGAGGCATTTCGAAGAGCTCAGTAGTCGGTACATTTAACCTAATGTCCAAGTGATTTTCCATTATCCTCAGGATTATATGCTGCAAATGGACAAATCTGTTGAGGAATATCTAGTAAAGATTAATCTTTAATAAGGCCATCACAAGCCATAGATTAATACTGAAGCCACAATTTAATTTGCAAAACTTTGCACTTAAGCACGGACAGAAAGATGGGTATTGAAAGTAGAAACAACAAGCCGAATAGGTACACGAAAACAAAGTTTGACATACTTGTATTTAAGAAGGATACTCTGCTGTAGAATCTGAATATTAGTTTTTGGTTTTCTCAAGGCGTAGAACTTTTGGATGACAAACTCAAAAATCTGCAGGAGATGTTATAGATTCATTAATAACTGTGTACACATTAAAATCAGCGGCCACATGGCCAGACATAGGCTCTATTACAGCAGCCATGTATTAATGCAATTAAATAGAGATGTAAACATTTTGTGTTGATTTGGCTTATAAGTAACACTCTCCACTAGTGATCAATTTGGTTGTCATTTGACATCAAAGCCTCCCAGACAAAGCATTCGTGTTTCACTAACTAATGAGTGATGCACCATGTTAACAGTAAAATGTCCATCATCACTCGCACATACCAATTGTAAGTTCCCCAAACTTCAAAAATTGCATGTTGCAACCAACATTATGTCAATTGTAATTAGATTGAATTCCATCTATAAGGAATCAATCTAATAGGTACCTTCAGGAGGAGATTTGTGTTAATGACAATCAAGAAGTAAATTGGGGATCCCTCCCTCTGTCTTGATGACCATGGCGGCCAGGGGATCTAAATCCGTAACAGCTTCCCAATTCATACATCACTGCAGTGCTACTAAGTTTGTTTCCTTTTCAAGACGACCTAAGGTGTCATTACATACATGGATACATCTAGTGAGTTTACGACATAATGACGTCAGTTCACAAGCACTATGACTCATGAATCAACAGGAGGGAAAGCTACATTGGCTTTGATAGTCTCATCACATAGATAAAAACATGGACACAGGAAACCACAGAAGGATGATAAGTTGACATATGCTATGCCAACAGGAACTAAAAATGACAATTATTTCCAAACCTTTGAGACAGCTTTCTGCCGTAGTCTCTCAACCTCAGGCTGAACATCTTTTAGAGCCTTGGATGATTTAACCATAGGATCAGCATCGATGAATTTAATTTTTTTGCTCAGAGTCTCAAGTGTTTTCATATACTCATCGTTGACCTGCAAGATTATTGAATAAAGCAATTTCAGAAATCCACAAAAGTATCATGAACGCTGCTTCAATTGCAAACATGCTATTCCACCAGGTGTAGAAACACAGTAAAAATAAACGCATATGACTTTTGATGTCAAAATGGACAAAGGCAGTCCTTGCGTAGGTAAAAAGTAGCAGCTAATAGTTGAACAAACCAATAATAATTAAACTTTGAGCAAAAAACACTGATAAGAAGAAAGTATTAGCAAAATCAGTAGCCTCCCACCCTCCTCATCTATAGCACATCGATTTTGCCTTTCATCAACAGGTGTGAATGCCTAGATGGAGTTGCCATTCCCAAATCCAAGGATGTCTTTCTTGGGCCAGGGGTGTCAGGACCAAGTCAGGGAAGTGTCGGAGATTAAACGTATTCATTTTTAATGTTTAATCTGCTGATACTTCCCCAATATGTATTGGACGAGTGTCAGAGAGGCATGTCAGTGTCAGACACAGTGTTGAACACCAACACAAAAACAGTAACATTGAAATTTGTGACGATGAAAGAATGCAAGTAAAGAGTAATCACCTCTCCATCAACAATTATGTCAATCATTCTTGGAGGCACTATTATATCCTCGACAAATTTTGACAATTTAGATTCTGCAGCCTGCAATTTGTGTTCCAAAAAATATAAGTAATATAACAACCATAAATGTAACTGAATATGAATAGTAGAGAGATATTATGCATACAAGCTTGGAATTGGAATACTGTGGTTTGTTTCTAAAATGAACTATTTTCTAATGATTCAGAGGATATTGCCTGAATGTTTCAGAGGGAACCGTTGCTTCACATAAGTTTATGACATGTCATTTCTAATAGATGTGATCCAAACAGCAAAATGGCCTTATGCATGGCAGTACAACGTATGCTGACATGCCCTCTTGTAAAGGTATCAACTAATAAGAATTGTCAGCTATAACTTTTCTAGATATGCCACTTGCACAATAAGAACGCCAGCTAAAGGGATACAAAGTTAACCGAAAAAACATGGGATTGGGAGATGAACAGCAATAGAGCAACTTAAATAAACTAGCGGGCATTCAATCTATGAATGAAGAGTACAATATATGAAGTGAACCAGACCTTACGATTTTTCAGCTTTAATCCCATGTCCATAGACTTCTCCTGAAGGACCTTTATCTCTGAACTTATGGAACCAATTTCTGTCTACCACAGAAGTCAAAAGATTGCAATATGACTTAGTAAAAACAAGAGGACCCATTATTTTTATCTAAAGGTAATAAATAAAGGAAAAGCATGAATAGTGTGCCTTTAGAGAGAATGCTGGCCATTACATTAAGATTACATTATAAGTCTTGAACCATTATAAGGCAGAATGGTGTTAAAAAATCATTATCATTGAAGTTGTTACATGGATCATATAACATGAAATTAGATTCCTTGGATAACACATGGAAATTGGACTGCGGCAGGTAAAATGTAGAACTTTGTTTGAATAGCTTCATGGTGTTACCAAGTAAGCAAAAGTTCAAAGACAATGAATTGAACTGAACGAAAACACAAAGTTGCACAATGCCAGTTCGATAATATTGTGTACAACTACTCTTGGTTATCCATGTTAGGGAATATCTCAAATAGTACTGCCACAGCAAATGGGGATCTGTAATTACCTGGAATCCAGTCAGAACCATTTCCATTTGTGACAAAATATTGTCACAATCTCGAATTTGGTCATGCAGCAAAACTAGGTTTTCACTTTCCTTAATGTAATCCTACAAAGAAAAGGGAAACAGTGTTCCTTAAATCAAATGTCAAGGCAGTAACACACTGGTAATTTATTTTTCAGCAGCGCTAGGTAAACCTCAGCAATCATAAGTATGTGTTCTCCAAATAGCTTGACTACTGTTGACCAATGATTTAGTGATTGAACATAAATTTCCGCTTAAGAGAATGACCTTACCAGTTCAACATAAAATTATTCAGTCTGAGGTTCTATTGACATTTGACGGTGCAATAGTTAGCTCTACATCACTAGAATAGTGATTAGCATCATAATTGGCATTAACCACTTAACTAGGAACAGAGAATAATAGTTACCTGTATAGAATCCAGCTCGATTTGACGTATGTTATTCTCGACTCCTTTTGTGTACTCGCGCAGTTTGATGCCGTTAGCCAGGATGTTTGCGACTTCCTGCGCATGGCCATAAAGAGAATGACAGTGATCAGTAAGGAGGGAGCAAGTGTACGCTCTTTCATACAGCCTCTCGTCAACCGAACATCGTGGCAAGCTCAAAAGGACAGCAACAGCAATGCAACCTGCTGCTTCAAGGTCTCAGTAAGGCGTGAGCTACTACATAACGGTCGCGCAGAAATTATGAAGTTTGCTGAAGCAAAAAAATAAGGCGACACCTTGTCATTCTTGCAGTTGTCGAGCTCCTGCTGCAGCCCCTCCAGGGACTCGTCATCGCTGGCAACGGCGAAACAGCACGCAAGCTTCAGAATCGCAGCCACAGCACGGGTACGGCGCCACCCGAGAAGGAAAGAGCAAGCGATCGTAGTACCTGGTGACTTCCTCGTCGAGGGCGAGGTCGCCGACGAAGACCCCGAGATCGAACCTGTCCTTGTGCCCGTCGAGGGCCTCCGCGGCGGGGACGGCCTCCATCTCGGCGGGGACGGCGTCGGCTCTCGGCGGGCTGGCTGACTAGCTCCGATCTAGATCTGCCACCGGTGGCGGTGGCCGGTGGGGGTTGGAGTCGAGTCGGATCGGAATCGGACGGGGTTGGGAACGGGGGTCCCCGGGAAATGGAGACACCGGAGGGAGGCTGGGGGAAAATGTGTGCTGGGCTGTATGGTGCTGTTCCTGTGGGCCTGTAATCCATTGAGCCGGGCTATTATTGGGCCTCCCAAAGAGCATAAACTAGCCCATGATCCAAGAGGCTATATTTGCACGTATAAACTGTTTGCACGGCCTAATTAACGTATTGGGCCATTTCAGGCAAGTTTTCCCTCCTTTTTGTTCTATAAAAAAAGTTTTCCCTCCTTTTCAGTTATATTTTTTCAGATTGTCTCAAAAAGAAAGTTATATTTGTCTCAAAAGACGTTATATTTTTTTAGGTTCAAAATGTTCCTCATTTTTGCATCTAAAAAGCTGGACTGTATTGTGTAAACATAAAACGACTCATGTAGACAGAAGAGAAAATAACATGAAAATCGTGTTTTGTTCCTTTCTGGTAGATAGTGTTAAAAGTTGCAAGGCTTCACGTATACGTCTTTTCTTGTAATCATAATCATTTTGACGGCATTTCTATCCATGCTAAAAATGCAAGAAGTGCAGCAATCTTAAGCCATTTATTAAGGCTGGGGCTCTCCCACTCCTATTTTTATAAGTTAAATCTAGCTCGACGTAATTTGATTTACCTTTACATGAAATTCCTGGATCAAACTAGAGAATCTGTTAGGTATATACTTAGCTAACGTTTGGACCACATACTGACTCTATAATCCAGCGAAAAAAATCATACTATTTGGAGTATTAAATATTCACTCCTTAGTGTAAAAGAAAGTCATTTTAAGGTTGTCCTAAGTCAACCTTTTCAAAAACCTTGAATATAAATATTTTTATATGTTAAGCTTAGAAATGTGAAAATATTCTGGGTAAATTTGTATTGAAATATAGTTTCATAAAAGTATTTTAAATATATTTTATAAATATTTTATAGCAAAAACATCAGTCAAAATTATATTGTTAAGACCGTATCAATGTCATAAATGACTTCTTTTATAATACGGAAGAAGTATATACTAATTGCGCATATGGAGACTAATTTATAAGATGAAAATGCCAAGTCTAATCACACCATGATTTCATAACGTGCTGCCACAGAAAACTTTTGCTATGATGGATAGGCTCAATATATTCGTTCTGTGAATTAGCCTGGCTGTATGCAATGATTTTATAATTAGCTCAGTTTACCTTTCTAGTTGGCGAAAACATCAAATGTGACAGGGCTAAACTTTATTCATTACGATCCAAACACCCTATAATACTCACCATCCAGATTAGAATCCAGAGATCCAACAGAGAGTGGATTCTTACTACTCATAATCTAGGGTTCTCAAGACACTATCCATTATTATTCTGATTCTTATAATCTCGATGGATTCAGACAAGACCTTAGTCACATTTTTTTAAGCTAAACGAAACATGCTCGTGTTGCTTCGCTCCCAAAATGAATCCTGTAGGCTACAATAACCTGTACTAAGAGCAATTTTCCCTGACCAGACTGTGAATTTGTGTTCAAAGAAAAAAAGACTGTGAGTTTGTGATTTTTTTGAGAAAAAGAACGACGAGTACTAGAACAAATGTTCCTTCTAGCCTTGGAAAAAGTCTAAATCACTCCCTCACCTATTGGAGGTTGGACTACATAACCCCTCAACCTATGAAACGGTCTATATCGCCCCCTGAACTTATCAAAACCGATCAAATTACCCCCTAAACCAATTTTGAAAAATCATAGTAAATCACAAAAAAATCATAAAATAAAAAATCAAATTGTGTTGGACTCAAAATGAGTAGATATACACACTGAACATATAATATGATATGCTTTAATACATTTTTAACAACTATAGAGAAAATCATAGATCTAAAGCTATAGTGAAAAAAATGTACTAAAACATATCATATTAAATGTTCAATGTGTGTATCAACTCATTTAGAGTCCAACACAATTAGATTTTCTATTTTATGATTTTTCTGTGATTTACTATGATTTTTTAAAACTGCTTTTGGGGTAATTCGATCGGTTTTGAGAAGTTCAATGGGTGCTTTAAGGGGTGCTTTAGACCGTTTCATAGGTTTGGGGTTATGTAGTCCAACCTCAGTAGGTTGGGGGTGATATAGACTTTTTCCTTGTATCCTTGCTTGTATCCTTCCTGGCTCCGTATTCGAGGCCCTTCCCAGCCCCCACTTGCTTCCCTGACCAGTGGACCCCGGTATCAGCGACGCTTGCAGAAGCGGTAAAAAACCGCGCCGGGCCAGGCGAGAGGCCTCGTAAAAAGTGAAAACCACACGAGTGCGCGTGCAAAACCCCTCCAGCTTTTAAACCCCACTTCTCGCCCCGTGTAAAAACTACCCGTGTTCGCCGCCGCCGTCGCCCCCGCCCCGCCTCCTCAGCCTTTTCTAGGGTTTCCTGCCCCTCCCCTCCGCGGCCGCCGGCGGCGTCGTCCAACGGCGGCGTCGGCGAGAACCGCCCTCCTGCCCGCTGCCTCCTCCTCCTCGGTCTCGCCGCGTGGCGCCGCCCTCTCCCCCGCGGGCAAGGTATTGCGCCTCTTCGACACCCTCTCTTTTGCTTCACTCTCCCCGATCTCCCCGTGCTGTATGTTTTGATCGGTATCTCGATTGCTTAGCGTCGTGAAATGTTGGGCGATGGTTTCGTGCTTTGCGAGGATTATTTATTTTTAACCTCGTTCCCAGCCATGGAACGGGCGTGCGGCGCTTGCCGTGGTGATGGTGGGTCATGTTTCCATTTAGGTTTATCTGTTCCTGCCCTTGTACGTGCGCGATCGAGGGACGCAATAAAACGCTTTCGAGGGCCCAATGATTTTGTTTTGTCTCTTTTGGAGCACACGAATCACGAATGATTGATTAAATCGTTAAGCTTTGGTAGTCCTCGCAATTTTGCTTAATGCAATTTTCTCCCATTCCTGTTATGTTGAAACCTTGACTTTGATGGCTTTAGTGGTTCGTCATGGCGTGCTATATCTGTCTGTGCCCATGATGAACAGCATCAAGATGGCTTCTTTTCGTGGACATAGGTTTCATCCTACTTGGATTTGGTAGGGCAAATTGACCACGTGTGTCATGATGTGTAAAATCTAGAGTTCCAGACATTGCAATTTTTTGTGGATAGCTAGATTCTTCATTGCATGTTTTATTTGTTTGATCTGATGTGATCTTTACCAGATACATGATGGAATCTCCTGTTGAGCACTGTTGATGTAGTTGTTATGGCCTAGATGCATCATTCTCACGAGTTGAACATTGTATATGGGATTGTTATGGCATAAATGCATCATTCTATCGAGTGATCATCTGAGAGATGTTGGCCATCACTCTAGGGAAAGTGGGTGATGTGGAGTACTAGCTGCTATTTGCTCAAACTAGACCTATTATCTATATTAGGAAATATAAAAAATCTATATTTTTTCTTATGTGAGACAGGTCAGGTAATTCTGACTTCCCTGTTAGTACCTTTTCCTTTTTCACCTTTGATTGACCACTTCTACAAGCTGCATTTGTGCTTGTGAGGCAGTATATTTCCGCCACAATGTATCATTTTTTTAATTACATGTAGACATTGTGTTTGATTGGTCCATCACCTTTGTTTTGTGATGTTTGTTGTCTTTATTTTTCTTGGCTTTTGCAAATGTTGCTGGCTATCATCTATTTTTGTCTTGAAATTTCTGTACAAATCTTCTCTGCTAATCATAAATCATAATCCTCTAACTATTGTGTTGTGACAAGGCACTAATCTGTTCTTCCCTACAGAAATGGCAGGGCAAGCAGGGAACCCGACAAACCATATAAGTCCCCACGTGGTAATCTGTGTTCTCATGTGTTTCACTTCAGTACTTAGTTACCAGGCTCGCTGAATGCTATTTTATCGTTTGCAGATAGGTGGCGCGTTTGTTCAGCAATATTATCATATTCTACATGAGCAACCTGATCAAGTGCACAAGTTTTACCAAGAATCAAGTATCCTTGGTCGACCAGAGTCCAATGGAACCATGGCGTATGTAACCACTCTTAATGTAAGTTCTAGTACTGATTTGCAGACCTATTGCTACAGTAGGCATACCATCTAAAATTGAGATTAACTCTTGGGGTCGTCCTTCTGAACAGAGCATCGATGAACAAATTCTGTCTATGGACTTCAGGAACTACTTAACAGAGATAGAGACAGCTGACGCACAGTTATCTCACAAGGATGGGGTGCTTATTGTCGTTACTGGATCCATGACTTCAGAACAAGGCGTTTGCCGTAGGTTTACCCAGTCGTTCTTCCTAGCTCCGCAAGAAAGTGGTGGCTATTTTGTTCTCAACGATGTGTTTAGGTTTATATCAGAAAGGAAACCGGCTGAGATTAATCAAGTTGTTACTCAAGAAAATGGAAGTAGCCAAAATGGTATATCTGCACCTGAACCATGTTCAGCATTGCCAGAACCTACTCCAGCTAACAGGAATGTGATCTTGGACCATGTGACAACTGAGAATATTGTCACGGAGCGGCAAATTAGCAACCCCTCTGTTAATGGAGCTGCTGTTGAAAATAATGTCAATGCCAAACCACCTGTGCAAGTGGCCAAAGAGGATTCCAAAAAGGCACAAGCCACTGCTCCTCCCCCTCCTGCTCCAACTCAGACAGATGTTACTAGGAAATCTTATGCATCCATTGTGAGTTATTTATCATTCTATGCAATTTATTGTGACACTCAACATGCCATGTTTCATAACTCAAGTGCCTTAGTGCCAATGCCTTGTTCTTAGTTTTGTACAAAATGATTTGGTTGGGGTCACCTTGTGGACTTATAGTTTGCTTCTCCTCTAATTACATACATAACATGACTTCACAGGTCAAAGACATGAAGGAGGGGCCACCAACTACACAAGTTGCCAAAACAACTCCGTCAGTTGCCAAACAAAAGCCAGCTCCTAAGCCAGTGTCCAAGGCTGTTGAAGGTCCGGAAAAATCATCTGTGAAACCTACCCAAGCTAATGAAACCAGTGATGGGATTGTTGCCCAAAACAACTCTTCTCGCAATGGTTTGTTGGTTCTGACTTTTACATGGTGGTCCTTTTTGGCACTATTACCCTGTCAGCAATACTGACACTACATTCCCTGCAGAGCAAGGCTATTCAATTTTCGTAAAGCATTTGCCTTACAGTACCAATGTTGAAATTCTCGAGGAGGAATTTAAGAGATTTGGTGCTATAAAGCCAGGTGGCGTCCAAGTCAGGCATAATAAGGTGGGAACATTTGGTTTTGGTTCTATTTGTGATGTTTAGTTTTAAACATTTCTTATTGCATTGGTGCAGGATGATCATTTTGTCTATGGATTTGTCGAGTATGAGTCCCAGCAGTCTATGCAAGCTGCAATTGAGGTTAGCCTTTTATTTAGCTCTTCTAACTCTCGCTATATTTGTACCAGTTAGTCCCCGTTCCGTACCCTGCCATACTTGTCAATTGGAGAATTTACAGTGCTATAATCAAAGCTATACATTTTCCAATCGCGATTTGAAAATGTTCTGCTCCTTAAAGTACATTTATTTGGGGATTCACATTTATACTTTACTGCTATTTCACTGCATGTGTGGAATTGTGCAGCTGGGTTTGTATATTCAAATAACCGCTGAATCTTTTTCTGCCTAATCACTACAAATTTTATTGTGATATTTTAACTAATATAACTTTCTGATAATGGTTGTCACTATCTAAAGTTATTATATAACTCCTATTTGTTTCCCAGGCATCTTCGATTCATATGGAGGACAAAGAAGTCCGTATTGAGGCGAAAAGAGCCAATTCACGAGGTATGCAATCTCCTTATTCTGCATTTTAGTAAATTACGGAGAGTTGTGTCAAGACGTATCCAGTTGATACTGTTTGTGCCAAGTTCTTCCTGCTTGGTGAGTTATTCATCTTGTCAAAATGATTCTCGGGTCTTGCAAATGTGCAGAAGACTTGGCAAGATACTTGTAGCGTGCTATTCACCTCCTCACCTTGTTATTAGCGATTATTGTTTGGTATTATTTATGGATATTTGATATAATTTCATTTCATTAGTTCTTGTGCCGAGCATTCTTAAACACTTTGATGCTGTTGTTTGGTCTATGCAAATGACTATTGTACTCAGAATCTACACAATGGTGTAGGTGGCCGTTTCCAATCTGGCAGGGGAGTGTATCATGGTGATAACTTCAGGGGGCGTGGTGGTGGCTATGTGGACAATGCAAACTATAGAGGTGGTGACAACTTCAATCGCAGGAACGAAGAGAACTTTAATCGCAGGATTGAAGGCGAGAGCTACAATCGCAGAAATGAAGGCGAGTTCTACAACCGGAGGAACGATGGGGAGATGTACAACCGGAGGAACGATGGGGAGAACTACAATCGGAGGAACGATGGAGAGAACTACAATCGCAGGAACGATGGAGAGAACTACAACCGTAGGAACGATGGCGAGAACTACAACCGCAGGAACGATGGCGAGAACTACAACCGCAGGAACGATGGCGAGAACTACAACCGCAGGAACGATGGTGAGAACTACAACCGCAGGAACGATGGCGAGAACTACAACAGAAGGAACGACAGTGGGGAGAACTACAACAGAAGGAGCAACTTCAGAAATCAGAATGAGTTCTCTGGTCGCGGACGGGGCCCACCTCCACCAGGAAATGGTTACGAGCAGAATGGGAATGGTGTCCACCCACCTCGGCCCTTCCAGAACGGTAACGCGAGGTTCGGCCGTGTCAACAGCGGCCCTAAGCAAGCGCCGGTTGCTGCGTAGAGGCATCAGGTGTCAAGGTAGGGAGCTTAAGTCTATATCCAACTGAGTGTAAGGATTATTAGTAGGAGAAGCATTGCTGATCAGACAGCTTCATGGGGTACCTCAAAATTCTTTTGTTCTGTGTCGGGTCGCTACTGAGTTTAGTAGTGGCAGTCGTCCATTGGTGGTAGGTGAATTTTGTTGCCGTTGATAAAGCTTGTCAACTGGTTTGTTGGACCGTAACTTGTGTCATCTGCCGATCAGGACTGGATATTAGACACTAATCTTATGATGAAGTGGCGCATGGATAAATCTGCGTCAGGCGAGTGTCTTGCTTGGTTCTCTTTACATGAAGCATCAAGATGGCTGCATCACGTTTTCTGAGAATGGGAACCTGTGCTGCTGTCAACGTTGCCCAAGTCGAAGATCAGAAAGTCCTTTTAGATGAAATCATGATGAATGTGACGCTATTGTATGAGTAGTTATAAAAGCCCCGCTACTTTGGTGGATTACATAATCCTAAACTGTATTCCCGGCCGTGAGTGAGGAGAAATCAATCACCACCATCCGTAAGCGGAAAGAGTAGGAACGCAGACATCTTTGCACGTGGCATGTGAGGCCTTGGCCATATTTACTTATTTAGGAAGAGAGCAGAGCCCAATTCTAGCTTCGTTACCAGAATACAGCTTGCGTGACGGCCATCCCATTGATTTTCCTCGTAATCTTCTCTTGTCAACCGATGTAATGTAACCCAGCAGCGTTTAGGTTATCCCAAGGAGGCCGCTAGCGCCGAGGTCACCTGGCCACTCCCCCAGAGCAGCGCAGGCGACGGCGACTCGTCGACGACGTTGGATCCGCGACGATCTGGCGGATCTTTACATATCGAAAGCTGGGTTCATTCCCCGAGCTGACATTGTGCCACGTCGCACAATTTTTCATCAGCCGTCGGATCGAACATCTAAGGTGAAAACAAGGGTGCGAGCGCAGGCCGTCCCTTGGCCATGCTCTCGACGCTTCGCGCGGCGTCGTCGTCCCCCTCGCGACTTCTCGCATCGCGGTTCGCGGGCCGTGTGCCTGGTTGCTGCACTGCTACGACGGCCCTCCACGAGCACTTCCCCGTACAGAGCCCTCCACGAGCTCCCGAGCAGCATCCATGGCTGGCCATGGCCCTCAAAGGAAACCCCCAAAACAGAACCCTCTTTCCCTCCTCTACATGCCTATGTCGTCGGATTGGGGAAAAAAAAATTAGGATGGAACGGCCGCCCGCTGGAGCTCCAGAAGCTCAGCCATGGCAGGGAAGAGGAACACGAGCTTTTCTGTATCTCTCTCTCTCTGTTCCGTACCTCTCCCTCCCCTATATCTATATACTGAGCTAAGCATACAAGCTCCAATGACTGTGCAGGCCCAGCTCATTCGAGCCCATTACGTGCAAACATGACCCGTAGAGCAATCTCCATTTTATGTCAATCTATTTTCAGAATTTTTGTTATTTCCGAAATAAATTCCTTGAAAACAATATTCTTCTATTTAAACTCATTTTATTTTGTGTCTGTACTTGTTGTTTGTCGTTGTTGTCGTACCCGACGGAGAGCTCGTAGCCGACAAAGAGGAGCCATGGGTCAATACCTTGAGCCGGAGCAGAAAGACCCATCCTACCTACGATTTCGATAGCGGAACATCCTCAAATTAAGAAGTTTTTAATAAAAAAAATAATCAAAATTTGAAAACACAAATATTTGCTATGCAACAAATTATCAAATTCCAAGTGTTTCTATAATTCGTTCCCACAATTGATTTTATAAGATCCGTTACACTTATGATTTGGACACCAAATTATCTCCAAATTAAAAAAATAAACATGAAAGCGGCTCAAAACATAAAAAAAAGCATACTATGGAGAAAACTAAAAAATCAAACTCACTTTTTCAATTCCCCGTTATAGTTAACATCTGACCCCTAAAATAAATTCAAAAATCAACAAGTATATTATAGAGCAAACTTAAAAAATCAAATTTATTTCTCCAATTTCTCCATATAGCTTAACATCCAAACACCAAAACATTTTAAAAGAAACACCAAAACACTTTTAATTTTTTGAAAAAATACACTTTTTAATTAATAACTTCTCAACATAAAAAATCTCTAAATACCAGAATCTACAAAATTCATAAATAGCAAATATAATTGAATGCTAAAAAGCACACCACGACTCAAAACACTACATCCATGTCCGCTGACTCTAAAACGGAGAACCAGCTTTGATCGAAAATCAAAGGACAAGAATTACGCAGTGAGCTTCAATGCTCTCACCAACGCTACAAACTTGGTCATAAGGAGTACTATGCTCATTCTAAATTTTTGTGGACATCACACAAAGTTATCACTGGCCTTGTTCACGTTCCCAACTTTTCACTATTTATTTCAACTTTTTACTATTCATTCCAACTTTTCACTATTCGCCCCTCACAAAACACGTTTCCCAACAAATGCTACAGTGTTTTTCTTATGCTACAGTGTTTTTTTCCTACCATGACCGGCTGACGCCGAGGGCCCGAGGCCTACCAGCAACAGCACTGTGGTCCCCGCGGTAGACGCCTGTCGCCGTCCGATTCGACCACGTCGCGCGCGGCGTCCTCCGTCCGTCCGTCCGTCCGTCCGACAGCGCAAGTGGGTGGGTGGTCCAGTGGCATGGCAGGCCGGCTCGCGGCGTACTTACCCCGCCCCAACTTGCCGCCGCGCAATCATTTCCCAATTTTTCCCCTTCCCTCCCACCTCCCCCATCCCTGCAAAACAGCAGCAAGCGCCCAGCCAGTTGCAGCGCCACTTGCTGCGATCCCGAGTCGGGTGAGAGGGCCCTCTCGACCTCACTCACCTCACCCGTGGCTTGCCGCACACGGTCCGTACCTGCTGCTTGCCTTCCACCCTCGACGCACCATCCGTCCAATACAGTCCAGCCTTTAAACTTTGGCCGAGCCGAGCTGGCGCGCGAGGTTTTTCTCGTGCCTCCTTGGCTCGCGCCTCTGCTCTCACGACAAGGGAAAACACACGAGATGCAGCAGGAGGTAGGGAGGGGGGTCCGGCTCGGCTCGTGCTCTCCTTGGTGGCTCCTAGCGGTCCAACACGTGTCGTCGGCGCGGGCCGGCCCGACACGCGGTCGCCCGCCACGCGCTGGCCGCCCCACCAAACACGGCTCCCCCCCCCCCACCCAAATTATGTAGCCCCCCACTTGCTGCCACCACCTCGCTCGCGCTAACCAAACAATTATGGACACATAATCTCCCCATCCGCCAGCCAAAGCGAGAGAGCCTTTCTCTCTCTCTCTACCCAATCAGTGCGGTGGGGGGGGGGGGGGGGGGGGGGCGACGAACAGGAACAGCAGCAGAAAGCGATCAGATTGGACGGCCACGTCCCTCCTGTCTGCTCCCTCCACCGGTCGTCTCGTTCTCGTCCACCCCTCTCTCTCCTCCCACCAATCCCACCCTTCCACCACCCCCCTTTCAAAGGATTACAGAGAGGCGGACGGAGATCTGATTGCTTGCTTCCCTTCCCACCTCCTCCTCCGGGACCAGGATTCAGTACCTTTGCTCCGTAAAGGCACCATGTACCTTTCGCCTATATATCCACCGTCTAACTCTGAACAAAGGGCTCCTAGCATCTGTAAGTAATCCAAGCACTGGAAAGAATTTTTACATCGTGAGATGAATCTATTCAGTCTAATCATTAGACACTGTCATGCTAAAGTAATCCACCATTAAAAATGTGATGACGGTGGATATGCAGGCGTTGAGCGCTCCCCTGCTGTCTTCTTTGCCCGTGAGAAAACTAAGTCATGTGTTTGGATTACTTGCAGCTCCCAGGAACCCTCCTCCGCCCCGCGGGGCTCTTCTCCTTATCTTCTCGCTGCTCCCGGCTCCCCTCTCGTTTTCCGATCGGCTGCTGTCACCATATCTCCTGCCCCGGATTCTGCTCGGCCGGCGGGCGAGGGAAGGCCGTCCGCCTTCCTGTTCCCTGGAGATTCGCTGCCGGTGCTCTGCTCGGGGGATTCCGCAAACCATGTGCCGCGGTCGGTAGCATAGACTGATCGGCGCTGAGCTCGCCGCGCTGTTCTGTTCCCCTTCCCTTCCCAGCCGATTCGGTTTGGCCCTGGGGATGATGGATTCCTGACTGGTTGTTGCTGCTTGTGCCCGGAGCACCAGCTTGGTGCTTCGCTGCTTCGGAAGCAGTAGACTAGTAGCTAGTAGCTGCGTGCGTCCGGGCTAGCTAGCTAGGCGGCGGAATAATGGCGTCCAGGGACTTCCTGGGCGGCTTCGGCGGGGTCGGTCCCCGGGCGCAGGCGGAGGACGCGGCAGCCGGCGGGGGCGAGTCGGACGACATCGAGCTAAGCCTCGGCCTCTCCCTCGGCGGCCGGTTCGGAACCGACGCCAAGCGCCAGCGCCTGGCGCGGTCCTCGTCCATCGCCTCCGTCTGCTCCGTCTCCTCCCTCGACGGGGACGGGGACGCCGACCCGTCCCCGGCCGCGCCGCTCCCGCTGCTGCGCACCAGCTCGCTGCCCACCGAGACCGAGGACGAGCGCTGGCGCCGCCGGGAGATGCAGAGCCGGCGGCGCCTCGAGGCGCGCCGGAAGCGCGTCGAGCGCCGGAACTCCATGGGCGCGCCCCCGTCGTCGTCGGGCCCGCCCAAGCCCGCCGCCGAGGCGCCCGCCGTCGTCAACGGCGTGCAGCTCAGGAGGTCCGTCGGCTCGCCGCAGGGGAGCACCTCGGTCAACACCACGGAACAAGGTATACAAAAAGTGGTGCCTTTGCTTCCTTGTGATTTGCTCTGATCTCTCGCGTTTCAGCTACCATGGTTTTGTTGCTACTGCTTCGTCTTCTCGCGTTTCAGCTACCATGGTTTTGTTGCTACTGCTTCGTCTTGATGGGATGCATGCTTTGTTTTGATATTACAACTCCCTTTATAATCTATAGCTCTTAGATGAGTACATTACTATTGCATTAGTCAGCAACTTCCGTTAGCAGTAGAAAGGTTGGGTTCGAATTTTGCCATGTGCCACCTGGGTTATACAGTCCAACATGTGTGTGACTTGACCACAAATCCGAGGCCAGCCAACTGCATACCTGGTCGATTTGGTGCAGAAATTCCTGGATTAAATCCTGTAAACCGCACCTTGTGTCTGAATCATGGAAAGCTAATGTTTTCTAAATTGCAAAGTGAGCATATCAAAAGTTTCAGTCATTTAAATTGCTGGTAGTTAAGACTAAATACTCTTTTTGATTTTCAGTGTGATGATTGTTCCGTCAATAAATGGAGATCAATCTAGTAAAAACATATTGTTCTTCTGGTTTCTGTTTGCATTTCCCCATCAGGAATCTCAGTCTTTTTGCTGTTGTCTGCCCAGGTATTGGTGGAAGCACAGTTTGCCAGTCCACAGATGCAAAGAGTCCATCAACCTCTGATAATACAAATACAAATAGCATGCTTCCTCCAAATCCAAATAATATGCTTCCTCCAACCAAAGCAGCTGAGAAGCCACAAAATGGTACTTCCACAGAGCAGCCTCGGCTGCGAACCCTTGGGTCCCTTACAACAAGAACGAGCAGTTGCAGTGATATCAGGAAGATCATGATGGAGGACATGCCAATGGTCTCATCCAAGGTGGAAGGTCCTAATGCCAGGAGGATTGACGGCTTCCTGTACAGGTATAAGAAAGGAGAGGATGTGAGGATAGTCTGCGTCTGCCATGGTAGCTTCCTCACTCCCGCAGAGTTTGTGAAGCATGCTGGTGGTGGCGACGTCTCCAACCCGCTGAGGCATATCGTCGTCAACCCCTCGCCCTTCTCTTGAAGAGAGGGTTACCCTGTTGTTGGTGCCTACTGTGCTGTAACATGTAGGCTTCCTGTTTCTTTGACTTTAAACGGAAAGCCACTGTATTTTACATAAATTGAGAGAATGACATCAAATTCAAGAGAAACATCATCTGCAAAAGTTAGCCTTGTTTACAAATTGACAAATATTTAGTAGCTTATCTGGGACACAAGTCTGGTACCTTGGGACAACTCTCGTTGCATTTTTTTCCGCTTAAAAAATTGCTGGAGGAAAATCACCAGAAACTGGCCTTACACATTAATTTGCCTGAATTTGCTTGAGAACACGGTTTTGTTTCGATAGAGGTGGATTGGAGGAAAATGGAGGATTTGGTCTAAAATGAAGTAAATTTCCCTCCAATCCCCCTTATTCCACCTCAATCTATAAATACACGAACAAGGCGTACTATTTTTTTTAGGAAGAAGGCCTACTATTTCGTGTAGGCTCATGATTGTAATAACAAAATAATGCTGCAAAATCACGAAGTTTTTCACCGCCGTACCGTGTACAGAGACCAAACAAGGCAGCGCTATGGTAGCCACTACCAGAAACATGCCAAAATTGTGAGAAGATTACAACCATATAATGGTGTGCAACGATCCCCATAACATAAGCCTAAACCCTTGCTAATTTTTTCTTAACGATCTTCAATTTCAAGTTTTTCTTCTTCTGCTTCTTGTATTCCTTGTACATGTTAATTGATGACAATGTGTGGTTCAACTCAGCACGCAACCTTTCATTCTCTGAGATACCTCTTAGTACTGCAAAATGGCTCTGCAACTTCTCTTCGAGCTCGTCTTTATCCACCGAACAATCTGCCTTCTGAAGCACATCTGGGCTTAGCGCAACAAACTCCTTACCACGCCTCTTCTTTTTTATATTCAGTGACAATGCTTTGCTGGGTGGCTTTGACAATTCCCGTTCAATTGACAAGTCTCTATATGCTTCAAGGGGATTCACATTCAAAATTGGAACAGGGTTCTGGGTAGGATTCAAACTTGCCATGCTCAAGATATTCGAAGCCATTGAAGAAACAGATATATCATAATGCTTCTCTAGGAGGCTGAGCTCCCAAAGGACTGACGCGAGTGCACCACTAAGATATGGATCTTTGGCCTCAGGGTTGTATTTCTAGATATCAAAGGATCATGGTCAGAAAAAAAAATGCTGATTGCCTATTGTACAAAGAAGATGAGAAGAAAAATACCGCAACTAAGCAAGACAGAGAGCCACCACCAGAATCATTTTCCAACATGTTACGGCACTTGCTATTCTTTTGCAGGAGATGCTTCAGGGTGACTAATGCTGAAATATTCATCAAATATGTACACCATTATGTCAGCAAGATAAAGGAGAAAATATTACGCTCCAAAACTAAGTTTCATAGCAATAGCCAGGGGATGATACGATAATGGAACAAATTAGTTACAGGCCTAATACTTTTAGTATATTCAAGGCAGGACTTTGTACCTATCAGCTGGACAACATATGAGTAGGAAACTACGGGAAACAGCATATGGGTAGCAAACTACGGATAACATCATACGGGTAGCTACTGAATAACTAAAAGTTGTCCACAAATACTCCTGCACATGAATGGGATGCTCAGGTCATGCCTCTTTGCATCCTACTATCAATCAAAGTTATAGCAGAAAGGTTGGCAGGTATCAGCTCAAAATCAAATGCGACAACAGCAAAGCACTCAGAACAAACCTGCTATGGCTTCTGCGGAGCCAAATGAGAGAGCAAATGTGGCCAAACGTTTAATGAAAGCAGCAGCTCTTAGCATATCCTGCTGCTTGCCTTCCCAAAGAAGTGTCTTTAGAGCCTCTGCCAAAACCTCACCTCGATCCCTGGATGCAACAAAAAGGAGGGCTTATGCTACTTCATGGAGAACATAAATTGCTCTAAATGTATTGAACATCTAAAATTGACATACCACATATCAAGGCAGGGAGGGAAAACAAGAAGGAAAAACGACAACTAAAAGCCATGACAGTAATGGATTATCACAGTCTGCATTATCAGAACTTCAGAAGCTATTCGTGGACACAAAATTACATATTCTAGATTGCAAGTTTTTAGAAATAACATACAATGCACATGAAAAAATGCATCGCAGCATGTCCATGCGATATGATTGTATTTGACACTAATAGATTAATTATAAAATTTTGATATCTACTCAGAGTATCTTTGTTTGAAAGGAATAATGCAACGACACCAGAATTATCACTATTCAGATATGCTGTAACTAATGAAAAAAAGCGGACAGTTCTTCCTAATAACTACCACCAAGATTAATAGTCAACCTGTCAGGGCGATACTCCAGTATGAGGTTATAGAGCTGCACAAAGAAATCCTGCAGGTCTACATTCAACGCCTCAAGGTTGCTCCTCCAGACTTTAAAGGCAACTATGCAGCATTGCATGCGTTCTGAGACAGACAGTGTATTATCATGGGGTATTTCATCTTGACGGTCGCTATACCCAGAAAGCTTCTTGAGACAAGCAATAAGTTCACCCATGAAATCCAAATCAATTAAATGTGAGAATTTTCCTAAGCCCTCCAAGCATGGAGCAAGTAGTGGATGTGAGGCACCGGGGGAGACAATATTGGCCTTGGACCTGGAAGTTTTTAACAACATAAGACTGTCAGGGTGTTTTTTTTTTTTTACTCTCAAAACGAAGTGAATTTTGAGATCAATACAGCTCGGGCCTAAAATACAGCTCTGATCAATGTGATTTATTTGCTCTGATACAGCTACAGAAACCAGATTCAAGTACCCACCTTGAATTTGAAATGCTCATGGTATGCTTCAAAATGCGGAAGTATGTCTCAAAGAGAGCAGAAAGTGTTTCTCTCTGTATACTTTTTCTCTCCTTGGGACCAAGGGTGAAGGAAACCGCCCTAAGATCTGCATCAACCTTAAAAAAGATACAATGGAAGTTATTATGCAAATTCACACAGCTGTCCCATAAAATTATGCCATATCTGATGTTACCTCCTCTCTAGCTTTCGAGATCAGCTCCTGTCTGGTTTTCTTCTTATCACTAACTGGCAGTTGCTTTGGAGCCTCCTGATTTTGCCAGCGTTTATTCTTCTTTGGTTTCATCTTTTGCTCTTCGGTTTCATCTTCTCTAATATCTTCATCAAATCTCAAAGACAGGAAGACCTAACATATATAAAAGTCCCAGTGCATAGTCAGCAATGATATGATATCGACTCATGCTCACTTTTTTTTTTTCACAGAAGGCAACATATAAAAACAATAAACAAACATTAACTATCTGTACAAGAAAAGGCGACAATACCACATACCTCAATGCTATCAGGATGGAGTTGGCAATCATTGAGCTTCACATGATCTGCAATCAACCTTACTGCTTCAATTGTTGCCTCGCCACGATGTTTTCCTTCATTTATAAATATTGATTTTATTGTTTCACAACACATTTTCCTACAATGATTGTAAAAAGGTTGCAGGTTAGGTCTATGTACACTACTTCAGTGATCAAATAGAGTAGAAAACTGCTCCAAAGAAAAAAAAAATCAGTGTATTTTCAGATGAAATACTTGTTTTACTGATTACTACTGTTAAAAGGAGTAACAAGAAGTACCAGAACAAGTGTTGTTGGTATGATATATTTGCTCAAAGAAAATATATGTGCACCTAATCCTTTTCAGTTGGCACGTTATGGAACTTTAAATATGATGTGTACTACAAGAGCAACCAATAGAGGTATTCTGCTCCCCGGCTCTGGTGCATTTTATCACCCATGGTACAAAAAGTAAAGTGGTTCGATGTCACACCCCGAAATTTGGGATTTCGGGATGTGAATGGATAGAACAATTAAATAAATGATTTTCATGAATTATTAAAATTTTTCCAACATTTGTTTAATTATCAATTTTAGTGTAGGAAAATAATCCACTTTCTAAATAAAATAAATATGCTTTATTTTATTTATTAAAACTTTTTCAACATTTATCTTAATAAGTGTAGGAAAAACAATCATTTTCCTAAATCAAATAAAAATGCTTTGTGTTGCCTTAATTGAAATGTTGCATTCGTGTCGTTGAATCTCATCTTTCTTGAGTGTGAAGTTTTCAAAATGCGTTTAGACGTCGTTCAAATCCCTCCTGAGAATTTCCTAGATTTTCTGGGAATTAATTCTCTTTTCCTAAAGTCAAATCCATTTATTGGAAGACTTTAAAATCTCTTTCATGAGCTCCAAGTATTTTATTTCGGTTCAAAGTCTCCAACTCTATCTTTGGAATTTTTCCTAGGATTTTTGGAGATTTTGGAATATTTTCTGTGGTTTAAATACATTTTCTGGGATTTCCTAGAATTGTTTTTGAACTAGAATTAATTTCCCGAAATAAAACTTAATCTTTTCTTTTTCCTTCTCCTTCTTGGGCCGACCCGTCTTCTCTCCGGCCCAGCTTTCCCAATCCGGTCCGGCCCATCTCTCTTTTCTTCCCTCTCCTGGCCCAACCCGACCTCTCTCTCTCTCCCTTCCTTTCACCGACGTGTGGGCCCCTGATGTCATCCTCTCTCTTCTCTCTCACTGCTTTCTCTGTGTCTCACTGACCAACGGGCCCCGCTGTCAGCCCCTTCTTCCTCCTCAGGCGTTTCCGAGCAGGACTCTGCTCAAGACCGAGCAGAGCCCGACGCGCCGCCGCCAGGCTTCTCGTGCGCGTCACGCAAGGACTCCCCGTTCCCCGGCCTTTATAAGCCGCCGCCCGAGCCTTTGATCCCCAACTCTAATCGCAGCCTCCGCCATAGCTAGAACCGAGCGCCGCCCTCAAACCCTAGCTTCGCGCCGTCGCCGCAATTCGAGCCCTCAAGGCCGCCTTCGACTCTCCGAGCTCGTCGTCGAGGATCGCGTGAGGGTAAGGAATTTCCCGAGCCTCTTCTTGTTGTTTTTCCTCGCCCGTAGTCGCCGCGCCACCATCCTCACCATAGCCGAGCCGCCATGGCTCGTCGCCAGCCGCCTCCGCCGGCCAATCCTCGCTTAGATTCCCCAAAACGGGTTACCCGTTTCTCCCTCTCTATTTCAAGCCAACCGCGGCGAGAAATAGAGCGTCCTAGCCCCGGTTTCGACCATCTCCGGCGAGAGCGCCGCCGCGCGCCGCCGCGAGCCGCGAACTCCGGCGACCTTTAGTTCCCCTTTTGTTTCCGGCCGTCCGATCTGGATCCGACGGTCCGTAATAGATTGAGTTGAGTCAGCTCTAGGTCAACCGAGCCGCCGTGGTGCTTTTGCATAAAAGTCCCTAGGTTTTCTAGAAATCAACCCGCAGTCCGCGATAGTTCAAAAGTAATTCCGTTTAGGTCCTGTTTTTATCAGTTAAACCCCTGAGCTTCTGGAAAATAGAACCCGCAGTCCATAGTTGCCGTTTTACGCGTTAGCCCTCATGTTTTCATACGTAATTATGTTTTAGCCCTCGGTTTCTTCTGTTTAGACCCCGGTTAGTTTAGTTTCTTCGCAGTTAAGCCCCTGAACCTTGTTTTATCCCTAGTTTTCACGTTTAGTCTCCGTTTAACCTCGTTTTTGTTGCGTTTATCTTTTAAAAGCGTAGAGTTTATCTCACCAGTGTTGTCTACCATGTTTTATGTTTTGAAATAAATAAATATTAATTGATTAATACTTGTTACACTGGTTTTCTAAACTAAAGCTAATTAGATCTCTGCCTTCAAGTTTTATAATCAAAGTTAATTTGGTTAATCATTATTGAACTAGCCTTTTATAATTAAAATATGGTAAGATTTATATCTTGTCTTTTCATAAACAAAGATGTTAACTTGAATAGTGCTTACTTCATATGCTTTTCTAAATAAAAGCTAGTGAGGTTATATAGTGGTTTTCATAAACTAATAATTAATTTGCTTAACGTTTAATGTTAAATCTAGTTTTCTTTTTATAAAACTATATTAGGTTTGTACATCGGCTTTTATGAATAAATATTAACTTGCTTTTCTAATTAAAAGTTAATTAAGGTTATACTCCGTTGTTTTATAAACAAATGATATCAATATGATTAATAATTTTGAACTCTCTTTTCTAATTAAAATCTGATTAGGTTTAAACACCGGTTTTGTGTAATTTAAATTAATATGATTAATTTCCAACTTAAATGTGCTTTCAATATAACTTGTTTAGTTCAACACGATACATGAAGTTAATCGATTAGATGCTCTCACATGCTTTCTTGCAAGTTAAATTATTTAATTGATATAATCATTATATAAATATTTGCAAATAAAATTGATTAAGCTTTAACCCGTCTTTTCATATCAAAGTATAATTTGATTAATTTAAATAATGAATATTTCTCTAAATATTCATTACATATATTTTTCTTAATTAAAATAAATAAAGCACATAGTCTTTACTTTCTTTTGTAATATAAATTATCCGATAGCTATACCTTTCCAACCGTTGTTCCGTTTTCAACGTTTGTTTCGCTCTTGTGATCGTAGTAGCGAGCCCTATCGTTTAGTGCGTTCTTTTAAAGCTTTTCTTTTGATTGGTGTATTGTTCTTAGTTGTATCTATTTCTTTGCTTGCATGTTTGTGCTTGTGCTCGATGTTTGCTACGATTAGAGGAGCATCGTTCCGAAGCTGTCAAGAACAAGAGTTGAAGACTGAGCAATGGTATTCTTTTGCGGAAAGGCAAGTGTCCCTAACCATCCTTCTACCTATGCTTTATAAGATCATATGTGTTAATGGGAAACCATGGAGAACCACCCAGGATTAACCGTACAACCACAATACTATATGGCTCTGGTCTTGGCTAATTAATTAGAAACCTTGGTTAGGAATGATCTTACCGAAAGGGCATGGGGGGTGGCGGTTGACGGTGTATAGCCCGGTTCTCTCGGGAAGTGGGCTTGGCTAAGACACTATACCCGTTAGGGAGGGTTATGCCTGCTTCCGATCCGGAAACCTTAGCGGATTGTTTCTAACTAGGGAATCTTTGTAAAGGTCTCGTAGCGTCCCTATGCAATCACACCTCGGAAGTGTGGTATGCGCCTTTGTGGTGCAGCATGGTTGGGTCTAAAGTTCCTCGGAACTTTTACGCGAATTGTGGGGAAAGTGTACAACCTCTGCAGAGTGTAAAACTGTTATAACAGCCGTGTTCGCGGTCATGAACGGCCTGGACCCTTACATGATTAATATACTTGAAGTTGATAATTAAATTGTTCCGGTTATTTCCGTGGCCTTGCTGAGTACCAACCATAAGTGTACTCATCCTTGCTCATTGCTGCTCAGTATTCATAAGGTGTGAGAAGTTGTTGAAGGTGATGCTAGGCGTACGCAACCCCCAGTCAACAGTTCCCTGTGGTGAAGAGTTCAAGATTCCGCTGCTAGAATACGTTTGTATTGTCTTTATTTTATTATTTCCGCTATAACTTTTTGTTCTGTTTATTCATGGGGTCTATCATATGTGTGGAATCCTGGCACACATATGAGATGCATCTGGTTTTCTTCTTTCTAAAACCAGGTGTTGACATTCGATACACCAATAATTTTACAACATAATCAGTTAAATTATTTAAATAATTTCAGACGTAAATAGAGACAAAGGTGTATATACCTTACTACATCGTCTGAGGAGTTTAAATTTTTTACCACACTGGCCAATAGGCTTTCACGGAAGTTGAAATGTGGAGCTGTATCTAATAAAGCGCACATGCAACGAACAGCCACAGGATAAAAATGGGATTGCTTCTCCAATGATATTAGTTTCTGTAGATATGCCTGAAAATGCACAGAAGAAGAAAACAAATCCAACTCAGAACTTTGGAAGCTATAATGAGTACCAAAATTGAAGTCAAACAGATGCAATCAGTACTTGGAAAAAAGAGCCATTTAGCTTAGTTCACGGTCAGAGAATAATTATACGGTATAACTTTCTTTCACTAGGTACAAATACGGAGAGCCAGACCTTGTAGCAGCGGATAAGTGTGTATTCATAATATCTAGTCTTCTTCACTTCTTTTGAAACTTCTACTGCAAGCTCCTTTTCTGTCAGCTGCCTAATCCTATAGCTGCAATGCGCATACAGAGACATGCATAAGTAAATTGGGAAGGAACACATAGTAACAATTAAAAATAACTGTCAGGTACCTGGGAATTATGTCCTTAAACACAGCAAGCAAGGACATCAGACCAAGTTTAACAACTTTTTGGTCTTTGTCATTGCTTATGCTTAACATATCATTCAGAGATCTAATGTTTGCCTCAGGATCTTCAAGCATAGCCATCCCCAATTCAGCAAGTTGGGCTTTCTTTTTTTCGAATAATTCCTCAGCTGAAAGTTCCTCCTTCACTTCTTCCTGTCATGCATAGTGAAAGGTATCTGAGACATTTATTTTTAAACAGAAAACGTTGATGAGAAAATCAGCAATAGAACACTGCCAGCTAAAAAGTCAAGAACCCATGTAGTTTGTTTAGATTAACCCAGTATTACATAAACACATCGAGATAGTTCCTTTGGCTCAAAATGCTCGTGCCGACTTTATTCTAACCTAAAGTATTATTATGTCAACATCAAGTGAGTTTTATTTAAAGTCGATGATGCCTAAAATGCTTAGATTTATGACCAAACATAGAAAATTCATTTACATTGATAATATTACTTAAAAGCCTGACCAAACATAGCAAATTCATTTACATTCATGATATTAAAATTATAAGATACCTATCCTTAACCTTACGGAAGGAGCCAAAAGTTTAGTGTATTTATTCTATTAAAATGCTGTGAGCATGTAGAAGAACCGAAAACGAGGTTTCAAATATGGAATTTTGACTGGGGCAAGCAAGAAAAGGAACTGAAGTAGTACCAGCACATCTGAGTGTAGTTTCCCCTTTGGAGCCTCAATTTGAGATTGTGTATTTTTCACTTTATCATCTCCCTTTTTGCTTTTAGATTTGCCCTTCAGTTCATCTTTTTTCATACTCTGCTTGGCATCAGCACCATTCTCTTGAGCTTTGGACTTGAGGCTGCCAGTATTTTCTTCATACCTCGCTTTCTTTGCTGTGCGCCATATCATAAACGCAATATAATTATGTAAGTAGATTAACACTACAAACAACATAAAACTGAAAACCCATGTTTATTCTTAAGAATTAAAATGTTTCTCTTGAGAAAAGAATTAAAATGTTAATGTAAAAAAGTTAATTGCATTATTGCAAGCAAAGCTTCAGCAAAGTTTGCAGGTGAAGAGGTAACTTGCTGTACGATTCTGTTTTTCAGAGGGCTGAAAGTTGTGTTACCATAATCACGTTAGTAGAAACTCAGGCTTGATATATATGATTTGTCACTGGCATAGTGGCATTGCGTATCTACTACGATCATCACGAACGGTTTACCTCTATTGTAAACGAGCTCCCCTTGCAGGGTCTTGACGGGGAGCGCATCGACGGGGTCCACCTCCAAATCGCCATCCTCCTCCTGGGGCCGCCTCGAGGCCTTCCTCTTCTCACGCTCTTCATAGAGGCGCTCGACCTCGGCCTCGTCGCCAGCTGTCCTTCCGACATACCTTCAAGAACCAAACAGGAAACCCACGCTCAATCAAATGCGGCGCAGCAACCAAAGCGACGCGAGGCTCAGAAAAGCACAGCGCAGGGGCGCCGTAGCCAAGCGACACACCAACCTGTCGATGACCTTCTGGTCGAACTGGTGGAAGCGGGCGGCGAAGTTCTTCTTGCCGCCGTAGAAGTCGAGGTCCTCGTCGGAGATGTGAACGTCGTCGTCGTCGACATCGGGCGGAAGCAACGGCGGGAGGATAACCTTGTTCTTGTCCTTGCTCTTGCTACCGCTCCTCTTCCCCATCGAGGTCGCCCGGCGCCGGTCCCTGATTGTGTGGTGAGGAGTGTCGGGGTTTAGGGTTTCTTCGGCGCGTCCGCAGCAACGGGGCGGCGGCGGCGGAGATGGTGGGAAGGAGGAAGAAGACACCGCCGCGGGCTTCCCTTTCCGCGGCTCGCTTTTCTACCGGAAAATGGGCCTTCGCGTGGCCCGCACATCCTTACTCAGCCTGCTGGATAGTAACCGGGCCCATGGGCTTAGCATCCTCCTCCTCGCCGGAGAAGGTTCCGGCCCGTAAAAGTCAGGCAACAGGCGCCAAGCGGGCCGACGGTTCGTTACAACCCGATTCTCATCAGGCGCAGCAACCTCATCAACAACGACAACAAACTCAAGAAGAACAACAACGAGAACAACCTCATCGACAACGACAACCATGGCGTCTAGTACATATCAATCGCCAGATCGATCTATGCCGTAGCCTGCTGCTAATATGGTGTGTTGTGCTGGGTGTGTTAGGAGACGAGAATTTCCTTTTAATTTCTATATAAAATAGTCGGATTTATACATTATCTCTAATATCAGTGCGGTCAGCTTTTAGATAAATTGCTGGTTGTTTCGTAACGTTTCGTGCCATCTGGTGTTTTCGTGGCACATTAATGATTTTTTTTGTCTTTGCACTTCTCCTGTGATAGACACTAAATATTGAGTTTCATCTTTCTCCATTGGCTTCATGAATTTAGCTTGCCGTCTACACCACGCTAAGTGGACAATCACCCAAAAAAAAAACACATAAATGTGGCAAACATCGGATACGGCAAGAGTTTGCCAGACTGATGGTTGCTATGCTATACAGGAGTTAGCTTCAGCATCCGAACTAGAACCATGTACGGCTAATTTGTTAAAAGACCAGAGCATGGTGGAATCCTCCCAAAGCATGGAGCTCAAGCTTCTCCCTTGCATCATTTGGTCAGAAAATCAGATGGATGCAAAAGGTACAATGACTGTATACAGTATAAAGACGCCACCGCTACATGTAATGGAGGATCCACTTGACCACCTCCGGATTTGTACCTGCTTGACATGATTTTTCATCAAATGAGACTCAGCCAACAGAAGATGGTTCTCAAAACATCAAACTAGTCAAACCAAAGTTGGCAATAACAAAATTCGTTCTTTTTCTCTCAATCCTGCTATGGACCCTAGTTCATTAGGCTAAACACCACCGGAAGTCCGGGAAGATATCAGGGTGGAGTCGCCTTAGAGGAGGCTTGGGGGTTAATTCTTCTTCTCGAGGAGCCTTGGCCCTTAAGAAACTATAAGATCTAGAATTAATTAAAGAGCTAACCTGATCTAATCTAATATCTACCCTCTTGATCTTTATCTACTGGCATGGGAGGCATTTGATCAATGCAAAAATATTGGAATAATAAGACTTCCAGAACACAACCACATATCTGCCCTTAGTAAAAGCCACCAGAGATTCAAGGGGTCCACATGTTAAAACTTCCTTCCATGCATCAGTAGACCTAATACGATTTCAAGTTCACGGTGTTGACAAACATTAAAATAACGGGCAATAGTATTTAAATCCTAATCTGAACTCCTAATGAGTTAGGGGGACACCAGACGTCCAGGTGCAAAATCCTCACTAGGTTCTATCATGATATAGCTTTTTATAAGGAGCTAAATATATTTTGAAATTCTTGAATGAGCATAGTAAAGGTTAAACTCCAGTTGTTACATCATTGATTGGTTATGCAGGACAAGATAAAATCATTCAGTAGACTTAAACTATAGCAGTTGTCACAGTTCAACCCTACGAATATCCAAGCCAACTAGTCAAAACAACCAAACAAACAATGGATAAAGATGAGTGCACCAACAATGAAGAAAGAAAAATCAACCGGGCAATGAAAAGGTAACAGAGCGTACAACAGCATAAACTGCGTCAAAGCAGCATCGACTATATCTTTCTCAGGCGACATAATTTACAGTTTGGTCATATACCTTTTTAATGTTGTATACTACCATGCCCAGGGAAATAAAATGGTCACGAAGTGGTAGAACCAATTTGCTGGGGATTGCTCTTACCCTTCGACCTCACAAAAAGTCCCCATAAGTAGCTCTCACCATCAATCCCTGTAAACATGATAGACATAAGAAACTCAATGAGTGTCTGCAGTGCATGCTATCTTTTCAGGATATTAAAAGACATTTGTTTGCAGGTTTGCAATGCAAAAAATTGGGGATGAACCATCTTATATAATGAAAAAACAGCACAGGTGGTTACTTTTCTTTTATACAAGAGAACAGAGAACGAATCACTGACACTGAGACTCGGGAGGAAGCACTTCTGAGGAATATATCAACAACTTTATGCCATCAATATGTGCCCTTAGAACATAATTGGAGCAGGCTTCCAATAGATAAGAGTGCTTCTTTCCATGCCTAAAAACAAACGGAGGGAACCATTGAATGTATGAAATATGTTTTAGCACATTTCTATGTGAAAGAATGTTGGGTATCGGTATTGAAACCAATAGAAACTCTACCCATCAGGTTCATCAGAAAAGAAGAATAAGCCAATGTCTTCATAAACTGGACCACTGGTCTCAAAAGACTTTGGCCAGTCATTCATTCGAGGTAATAACTCCAGCTGTAGATCACTGGGTATCATCTTGGCAATATCATAGACTCTGGATGACACTTTTGATGGAAACTGAGCTTTAAATTCACCAAGATTAATATTTGCTCCAGCATCAAAAACATGAAAGCATCCCCTAAAGAGCAAAGGGGTCAAACATTCCAGTCCAGCAATGTGAATACAGCATCAGAAATACAGATAACAACATGGAATATATGAAATTAGAGTTGACTAAACTAACATAGAAGATAAGGATTTACCAAACATAGGTAACAACAATGTACTCTAATGAACTCAGAATACCACAAGACTACTAGGCCATAAAGATATGCTTGAATACATTAGGGTGTTGTACTGTTGTTTGTGAAGGTATTGCATTGCCAGCCAAGGAAATTGTCAGGAATTGACCAAAACAGCCATTTACTGAGTTTTGTCCTGAATTTATGGAAATCGCTACTTGCAGAGAAATGTCCACCAAGTGACATCACATAAGGGCCATGAAATCATTGAAATAATAAGCCACAAGCTCCACATACACCCATATATATATTCATTTGAAACAGTTGGACACTGGTGGCAACTACATTCATATAATTAAGAAACAATGTCTAGTTAATTAATTACTGAAGCTTGGGAAAAGTTTCATAATAAAGACAACCCGGTCACCCCTCCTCAGCAACGTCCCCGCCGAGGCCAGGATCGCCTTGCCACTAGCATCAACCCCTGCCCCTCGTCGTCCTCGTCGAAGCGACCGCCTGGCATCAAACCCACTGAACCTGACGGTGAGGCCATCAAGGAAGGGTGGAGTGCTAGCCATGAAACGGCTCGGCTTCCTAGGGAACCAGACAAGGGATGGTAGCGATGTTGAAGCCGCTCGCAAGGAGTATCATCGATTCTTCACATAGACGATGGACATCTCCAACTTCCCCACACTCCGGGACCTCCTTCCCGCGGCGCGGGCACTGATAGATGACGAGCTCATGGCTGCCATGCGCCAGGCGGGCACGATCGCCGGCGAGCTTTGAGCTGCTGCTCGCGAGTTCTTTGTTTAGGTCGTTAAGTTTTAACCCAGTAGCACATCTAATCTAGTCTTTCCATAGCTGTGTGCGTGAGCCCGGGGTAATGGCCCGCTTGTAACACTTCTTATGTTGTTACGTTCTTCTTAATACAAAGATACGCAGCTCTCCTGCGTGTTCTCGAAAAAAAAGAATAAAGACAAAGATTGTTGGGATGAATTATTGCAAACTACGAGGGTCTACAACTCACATCCAACAAATTTGCGGTGGTGGGCGTCTTGTGTAGTCAAGGCTCGAATCAATGTAGAGTAGGGCGTCTCTTTTCTGGTTCAGACTCTCTGTCTCAGATTTGCTTCCAGTATTACATTCTGTACATGGAAAATGAACACAATGATGATTAATTGATTAGTGCACTTAAATCCCCAGGTTGCATCAAAACTAAATCTTAAATATGGCGCAGAATTAAATGTATCTCTAAACTAAGCCCTTTTCAAATGTCATGAACTCATGATAATGGAGGATGGGAACTGAGCTATTCCTTGGAGAACTGCAATATTTAGAAATCAATATAAAATATACTTCAATAGGTACACACCTGAAGAACATAATGGCTCATTTTCCCTATGCTCATCCTCGATCTCAGAGTTAATTTCTCCTTTGTCTGTATTCACTACCTTGGTTTCTCTAGCTTTGTCTTCAAACAGAGCAGCAACTTTTACTTTAACCGATTCACTAGTTGTACATCTATGAATTATAGGAACAGAACCACCGGATCCTGTATCACATTTCATGTTTATGTCATCAATCTTTGCCTGATCATTACTTGCAGAAGTAGATTGCTTCATGGCATGCACTCGCATTTCAGTTCTATTTGGGGATATGCACTTCATATTTGACAACCGTTTCACATGTGGAGAGGATGCAGGACGAACTCGACCTTGTCTCATACCAAAATCTGGCATGCCCTCGATCTTTGCCTGATCACGACTTGCAGCAGCACATCGTTTCAAGGCTGGCACTTGCATGTCACTCCTACTGGGGGATAGTGACTTCATATTGGATGGCTGCTTCACGCTTGGAGGAGATGCAGGATGAGTCTGCCTTTGCTGCGTAGTAAAATAAGACCTCTCCCCAATTTTTATTTGATCATGACTTGCAGCAGCATATCGTTTCCGGGCTTGCACTTGTGAGTCACTGCTGCTGGGGGACATGCACTTGAAATTGGACGTGTGTCGTGTATTTGGAGGAGATGACCAATGGGCCTTACTAGACTGCACAACAATTGTTGATCTAACATACAGTGGCCTCTCTCTACTCAATGATGCCACTTCTTCAGAAGAAATGAATTTCACTTTAGCATTACCAAATTTATTTGAAGATCTGGGATAAATTTGATGTGCCACAGTGCTGTGACTGAGGTGCAACTTCGCAGTTTCCCTTTCCTTGATCTTATCACAACCATGACAGGGCTTTTCGAGCTCAGTTTGCCCACCTTCATCATGATTAGAGAAGAATTTTTAGAGCAGTGGAGTTGAGTTTATTAATGTTAGCAAAAGTGAGACAGGTGATCAAGAACAGCGAAAAAAAATACCTTGACTAGGTTTTGAGCACCCGTCAGCATATTCTTGGCACCCAGCACAATACCATTCATTAGGAATCACATATGTCAACACCCGCATACAATACCTTCAAATAGAATGCAACAAAACTTTCAGAGCTCTAAATAAAAAAATGCATATTCTTTTTAAAACATAATAAATTTATTCCACGTAGTGAAACTAATGGAAATAGCACATTATCGTGTAGCTAAGAAATTTCAAGCCTATTCACTTATCTTGCTGGTTGCTGCTCTCAACAAATTACATTGAAATAACGTCATTACATTGAAATATGTCAAAAAATTAGTCAGCATAAACAAACAAATATTCCGACAGATAACAGATGGCCAGTTGTATATGCAGATTTTTCAAGGGTTTAGGATGTGAAAAAATAAAGGGGAAAAAGCTAGAAAGTACAGACAAATAAAGGAGTACCTGTGTTCAGAAGCATTGCACCGAGCACAGTTTGCAATCAGATGAGGCAAGCTACCACTCCCACATATCTCACACACCACGGTGTCCTGCATGAGGACAAAAACATAGCGTAGTCAAATGTCAAAGACATAGATTTTCATGTTCAACTTTTACTTTGGCATAGAACTTTCAAAGGCCGCTTCAAATTACCGAGCGTTATAACAGGATAAAACAATCAAGAATACAGAAATCAAACAAGACAAAAAACAGATAGACCGCCAGTATTCCAGTAAAGAAGGGGGGGAAGAAATGAAACGAAAAAAAAAAAACAAGTAACCAACCCGTCACCAAGAAAAAGCGTGGAGCGCCGGAAAGTTGGGGTTTTGAAGACCGTCCGCACCCAAAATGCTGGAACCGAATCCAAGAATGCGAGTTTAGTTTCTCATCGCCACAGATTATGCGAGCAAGGACGCAAAAGGCGGGGCCATCCAAACCCGCACCAAAACCACACCGCGATCACAGAGTAGGGGGGCCAAGAAGGGCAGCGCAACCAACCAAAATGCTAGAACCAACGCCAAGAGGGCGGAATCCAATCGGTATAACTAACAATTCCCCACCAGGATTGTAACAAGAAGCAACCTGCCGACAACTCAAGACTCAAGAGGATGCTCGGGCATTTTTTTTCCGAAAAAAAAAGAAGAATCAAAGAACCCGGGGGGAGCCGCACCAAGAAACAAGGGCGATCAGAAATGCCGTCCAACCACCATGGGGAAAGAAAAGCGCCGCGAGAGAAGTTCCTCACCATTCCGCCGTCGCGCAGTCTCCGAGCAGGTCCAAGACCACGAGCGAAGAAATGCCGTGATTGGAGGAGGGGAGAGGAGGATGGCCTGATGGGACGCGCGAGAGAGAGGAACGGGGCTTTCCTTGCTCTCCCCTGTTTTTCTTTTCCGTTGCGAGAAAGCAGAGCAAGAGACGCGACTCAAATGATTTCTCGGCCTGCAATGCAACTAATGGTCCAAACTACCCCTATACGCTCAGATATGCTTTCACATGTTCGCATTCAGATGTATACATTTTTATCAAACAAATTATACAACAAACAAAAAAAAAAGTTAGGCACCCAATGATATTTTCTGAGTCAACTAAATAATTACGATGACATCATTTTAGTTCATTTCTCCTCCTAAATTAAATGCACATAAACATTGTGTGAATGTATAATGTATTTCATTATCTGTATTCATGTTTGCATAACTTTCGATTTGAGTTTTCAGTTTCGACAGATATTTTCAATCAATCCGATGGTTCTGTTTTGTTGGGGAGGCGCCCCTTGGAATCGTATTTTCTATTTTTGCAGGAGAGACTGAAAGAGGTTAGAACGAAGAAGACAAATGAGAAGTTATTTCGAAGAGGTTAAAGTTGCGGGTGAAGTTAGAGAAGTCAGGACGAAGCTGACTAACGCGAAGCTAAGTCGAAGAGATTAAAGCCTTTTTGAGCAGGACCGAAGAAGTCAAGGCAAAGAGGACGATAATACGAGGCTGGTCGTGAGACACGGAGATGCTAAAACGAATCAATCGTCTACGACGAGGTTAAGATGAAGGTTGGCGGGAAGCAACGGTCGTCTAAAAACTAGAATGTGTATAGGATTTCTGGCGGGAAGCAACGGTCTTGTAAATGTACGAGGTTAACCCCTATAAATAGCAGGTCGACAGTAACTGTAGAGGACAATTTTTGAAGGAACGAAAAAGAAGTCAACTGCGACTTTCTTACTGTTTGTAATACAAGAAAAACTGTGTTACAACAGTTGGCGCCGTCCGCGTGTTAGGATCGAAATCAAAACTCACGATGCCACCAAAGAAAAAGCGAAGGTCAGATGATCCACAGACCTCCAAAGCTCATGTAAATGAAAGAGAAAACGATGAACGACAAGTTGCACCAGAGCCAGTCACTACCAATGATAACCAAAATCGAGAAGAAACTAGCCTCGAACAACTCTTACAAGAAATCGAGAGGCTTAAGCAAGAAAAAGAAGCCCTGTTGAAAGAAACAGAGAACCAGAGAAACGAAACCGAGAAAAAACGAAAAATTGCAGAGGCCAAGAACGAGCTCCAGAGACTCCAAAGCGAGCTCAATGCGAGCAAAGAAACTGTTCAAGAGCCCGAGAGAGAACACAACACCGAGACAACAAATTACAACACGGGTTTCAGAAGCTTCGACTCGAATTCACCATTATCTCCAGGCCTTCAAAATGCACCATGGCCAACTTCGTACAAGCCCATCACCTTGCCCAAGTACAATGGTACTTGTGATCCCAGGCAGTTTCTGATGAGCTACGAAGTTGCGGTAGCTTCCGCAGGAGGAAACGAGCTAGTTCTCGCAAAATCATTCATCATAGCTTGCGAAGGACCGGCTCTCACATGGTTCACGAGACTAAGCCCAGGATCAATTTTCAGCTGGGAACAACTCAAAGCCAAAGTACTTCAAAACTTTCAAGGATTCAATAGACAACTGTTAACCTCGGGAGATTTATTCGCATGCAGACAGGAGGAAAGAGAGCCATTAGCTCAATATTTCAAACGTTTCATTCAATTAAAGGCCCAAACAGATGATATCCCAGATTCAATAGCAATTGATGCATGCATTCACGGGTTGGGACCAGGGCCATGCGCATCAGAATTTGTCAAAAACAAACCAAGGAATCTCCATGAACTATTCCACGAGATGGAAAAATTTTGCAGATCAGACGACGATCACAGGAGAAGAATCAACGAAAGAGCCATGCTCAGAAAAGCAAACGGAAACTATAAGCAGCCCACATACGAAAAGCAGAACTACAACAGACCAACCCAAGTTTTTCACATAGAAAACGTGAGTGGCCAACATAATAACGAATCAAATGCAGCGAAGCAAAACTTCAACTCCTCATCCACACGAGGAAGAGGCGGACGAGGCAGAGGCCGTGGAAGAGGTCGAGGTCAACAAGACAACCAATCGCGATCTTGGTTCTGTCAATTCCATGGCGAAAACCCAGATCACAGTACAGGAAGATGTCCCATAACCATCAGGGTAAAGCAAGAAATGAACCAAAACAACAGTCATGGTCGCGCAGTCCAAACAAATTCTTGGCAGTGCACCACCCATAACACGCCGAATCCGCAGCTACAACTCCCGACGAATTCAGAATCCTTTTCAACATACCATCAGCCTCGTTTGGCTTGGCATCAAACCCAGTCCGAATCAAATCAACAAGCGCACAGCTCAATCCAATCCACCACAGCAAGAAAAGACGAAACTGTAATGCAAGCAGCTCCAGCACCGAATTCAACACCCGCCAAGGGTCCCATTCCCTCTCGCGGAATAATTCTGCCCATAGCAGGAGGATCTTCAGTTGATTTCGAAAGCAAAAGACAAAGAAAAGACTACTTCAGAAGAGTGCACGCAATACTACCAAATGGCCCAGTAATAAAAACCCATTGGTCGCATGTTCCAATAACCTTTACTGAGCAAGATCTCAAACTCCAGTGTTATCCTCACACTGATGCCATGGTCATCGAAACAAATGTGGCGGGCTGGGAGCTGACAAAGATACTGATAGACAATGGCAGTTCAGCCGATATTATCTTCGCTAGTGCTTTTGATCAAATGAATATCAGCAGAAGTTTGTTACAACCATCAGAAACTCCACTCATTGGTTTCGGAGGAAAAAGAATCCGGGCCTTAGGAAAAATCGAATTACCGGTAACTTTGGGGGACCTCAGCAATCCCAGAACGGAACGAATCACTTTCGACGTAGTTGACATGTACTACCCTTACAACGCAATCTTCGGAAGAGGTTTTCTCAACACGTTCGAAGCTATTGTACGACAGGCATATCTCTGTATGAAACTCCCAGCATCAAATGGAGTAATCACAGTATTTGGAAACCAACAAGTCGCAAGGGACATCGAACAAGGAATTACCCCAGGCGAGAAAAACGTCAACCTCTTGCAGACAGAAACGAAACAAACAAGCAATAAAGTTCAAACAGAATCGATCAAAAAGACACCAACGCAACCCAGAGTGGAAAAAGTAAAAGAAGCTATTCAAGCACAAGACACCAGGCGAGTCTCTCTCGATCCAGGAGTCGAAGGCAGAGAGGTCACGATCGGAGCAGACCTTACCCCTCAAGAAGAGGAGGAATTGATAACTTTCCTAAGAAAGAATAAGGATGTCTTTGCATGGACAGCTGCAGACCTAAAGGGTGTCAGCAGAACCATAATCGAGCATAGCCTCAACATAAACCCGAAGACAAAGCCAAGAAAACAAAAATTGAGAAAAATGTCGGATGAGAAGATAGAGGGAATAAAATCCGAAGTTGAAAGGCTACTGAAAGCAAAAGTCATCAGGGAAGTGCAATACCCAGAATGGCTGGCAAATACTGTCCCAGTGAAGAAGAAAAACGGAAAATGGAGGATGTGCATTGACTTCACAACACTAAACAAGCATTGCCCAAAAGATGATTTTCCTCTGCCAAGAATTGATAGCGTCGTTGATGACGCAGCCAACAGCGAGATTCTATCCTTGCTAGATTGCTTTTCAGGGTATCACCAAGTTTGGATGAAACAAGAGGATGAGGAGAAGACAAGCTTCATAACACCTTTCGGAACTTTTTGTTTCGTCAGAATGCCAGAAGGGCTGAGAAACGCAGGGTCAACTTTCTCAAGAATGACCAAAAAAGTCTTCAACTCACAAATTGATAGAAACATGTTAGCTTATGTGGATGACCTCGTCGTAAAAAGCACCAAAAGAACGGATCACATCAAAGATCTCGAGGAAACCTTCAACAATCTAAGAATGTCAAACTTGAGCTTAAATCCAGAAAAATGCGTCTTTGGAGTAACCAAAGGAAAAGTCTTGGGATGCCTTGTAACATCAAAGGGAATCGAGGCCAACCCAGACAAGGTACAAGCCTTGGCATCCATGGAGGAGCCAAAAACGGTTAAGGAAGTGCAACAATTGACAGGCAGAATTGCAGCTCTAAACAGATTCGTACCAAGAGCAGCTGAACGAAGCCTTCCTTTCTTCAAAACTCTCAGACATGCGCAGAAATTCAACTGGGGCGAAGAACAATCGAAAGCATTCAGAGAACTAAAGCAGTACCTCACGACAATGATCAAACTATCACCACCAGCACAAGGAAAAGACCTTCTCCTTTACCTCGCAGTATCAGAGTCAGCAGTAAGCGCGGCAATAGTACAAGAAACCGAAATCGAAGACATTCTGAAGCAATTGCCAGCCTACTTCGTTTCTGAAGCATTATCTGGAGCCAAGAAGTCATACTCTGAACTCAAAAAAATTGCATACGCATTGCTTATGGCATCAAGAAAACTCAGGCATTATTTCGAAGCTCACAAAATTACAGTCGTCACCAATAAACCTCTAGCCGAGTTATTTGCAAACAGAGAAGCTTCGAATAGGATCAGCAAATGGTCCGCAGAGCTATCTGGATTCAATATCGAATTCGTAAGACGAAATGCAATCAAATCCCAGGTATTGGCTGACTTCGTAGCAGACTGGACCTCTCCAAAGCATGAAAATTTAGACGAAGACGAAAAACAATGGACAGTCTATTGTGATGGAGCATATTGTAACAAAGGAGCAGCGATCTCTGCAATACTGGTTTCACCAGGCGGAATCAAAACAAGATTCGCTACACGATTGGAATTCATCAACCAAGAGATTCAAGTCACAAATAACGTAGCAGAATACGAAGCACTCCTGCTTGGGCTACGAAAAATGAAATCACTAGGCAAACAAAGGTTCATTGTGAAGACAGACTCGAAAATAGCAAGGGACCACATCGAAAAGGATAGCGAAGCTAGAAAACCAGAACTAATCGATTACCTCGAAGAGGTCAGAGAAATGGAGAAACACTTCAAAGGATTCACGGTAGAGCACATCCACAGAAACGACAACAACGAAGCTGATGACTTAGCCAAGAAAGCAGCAAAGAAGGAAGAACTACCTGAGGACGTAATTTACGAGGTCATGACCATCCCCTCAATCAGAAAGCAGCATCTAGCACACATTTGCTGGGAAGATTGGAGAGCACCAATCATGGCATACTTACAAAACAATTTCACACCCTGTTCAGCAAGCGAAGCCAAGAGAATACCAGCAAGAGCAAAAGGGTATCAGATAATACAAGGAGAGTTGTACAAAAAGGGGATATCAGCACCATGGCTAAAATGCATCGCAAAAGAACAAGGAATAGCGATACTAAAAAGTATACACGAAGGGATATGCGGAACACATATTGGCCCAAGAGCCCTCGCAGCAAAAGCAGTCAGGCAAGGAATGTTTTGGCCAACAATGATAAAAGATGCAGACGAAGTAGCAAAGAAATGCGAAGCATGTCAAAAGAACGCAAGCAATCAAAAGATTCCATGCTCACTGTTGCAGCTCATCACACCTTCTTGGCCATTGCAAAGATGGGGAATAGACTTGGTAGGGCCTCTCCCAACAGCTCAAGGAAACTGCAGATTCGCAGTAGTTGCCGTGGAATATTTCACAAAGTGGATCGAAGCAAAAGCCCTAGCATCGATAACCTCGCATACAATACAAAAGTTCTTCTGGCATAACATCATTTGCAGATTCGGGGTACCAAAAGAAATAACAGTGGACAATGGAAAGCAATTCGACAGCGAAACATTCAGAGATTTTTGCATGACAATGGGAACCAAAGTGAAGTACGCATCCGTTTATCATCCGCAATCAAACGGCGCAGTTGAAAGAGCCAACGGCATCATTTTTTCAGCTATAAGGAAGATGCTCTTCGACCACAAAAAGGGAAAATGGATTGACGATTTGCCAATCGCAGTATGGTCACATAATACCACAGAATCCAGAGCAACCAAGTTCACTCCTTTCAGACTGCTATACGGAACTGAAGCAATGGTTCCAGAAGAAATCAAGGCCAAAACACTAAGGGTAACACTTAGTAATGACGAAGGTGAAAAAGAAATGGTGGAAAAGGATCTAATCGAAGTCGACCGACTTGTTGCTTCACATAACCTCGAATCATATCAAAGGCAAACACGAAAGTGGCGTGACCCAAAGGCGAAGATAAGAGAGATCAGAGTTGGGGACCTGGTAATCAAAAGAAAGCATAACGCAGAAAACCTATCCAAATTCGAGGAAAAATGGGAAGGACCATACATTGTCATCAAAAGCTCGAGGCCAGGGTCTTATCATCTGTCCACCAAAAATGGAGAAGAATTACCTCACTCATGGAACGTAGAGCAACTTCGCAAGTACTATAACTAGAATCGGAACAAATAAAGCTGTACAGTTTTTTCCAAGTTTCAGTTCTCTTTGTAAAGGTCAACTTCGTAAATATGCGGAGCTATAAGCACAAATACGAAGTACCTCTTTTCTCTTTTTCTTTCATCACAAAAGGTCGTACTCTTTTCCTCACATAAGGGGCTCCAGGAAACTGGAGGTGAGGTTTTTAATGAGGCGAACCTATGTAAATCTCTCCAAAAATCGATAAAGGAGATTCCCCTAAAAGCACTTGAGCAAAAAATTCAACGAGGTTGAAATATAACCTCGCAAAAAGAAGACCTCGAGCAAGATAGCTCGAGGCCGAGGTTGAAAATTAGCCTTGCAAAAGAAGACCTCAAGCAAGATAGCTCGAGGCCGTGGTTGAAAAATAGCCTCGCAAAAGAAGACCTCGAGCAAGATAGCTCGAGGCCGAGGTTGAAAAATAAACCTCGCAAAAGAAGACCTCGAGTAAAATAGCTCGAGGCCGAGGTTGGAAATATAACCTCGCAATAGAAGACCTCGAGCAAGATAGCTCGAGGCCGAGGTTGAAAAATAACCTCGCAAAAAGAATACCTCGAGCAAAATAGCTCGAGGCCGAGGATGGAAATATAACCTCGAAAAAAGAAGATCTCGAGCAAAATAACTCGAGGACGAGGTTGAAATATAACTTCGCAAAAATAAGACCTCGAACAAAATAGTTCGAGGCCGAGGTTGGAGATATTACCCTCGCTAAAAATCTCGAAAAAAATTGTCTAAGAAAGAGGTTAGAAACAAAACCTCGCAAGAAGACCTACAGTCTAGATCAAATCAGAGCAACGAAAAAAGCAACAGAGTTGCCCTATTTCGAAAGTAAAACAAGAGAACGTAATCTTTCAGATTCGTTGCTCGAAGTAAGAAGTAATGAATAAACGCAAAGGGGCTATCGAGGGAGGGGACTCCTTTTTCAAAGGCTAAAAAGAGAAGCCCCCACTTGCATTTATTCAAAAACAAGCCTTCACCAAGCGACGGGCAAATTAAAAATGAATCGCCTAACTTGTACTTTTCAAAAAGGACACGAGGTTAGGTGAAATCATAATTTCACCGAGGGTCCAAAGACCACTATAAAAGGGAAGGGCGGAGACGAGCCTTGGCAAGAAAAAGAGCAAAGCAAATGAAAAAGAAAAATTTTCCCTAGAAATGAGAGGCAGCAGGAATCAAAGGAACGCTCGACGGCATGATCTGGCCAGCCTAAAGACCAACAACACCGCAGGGCCCATAGATGCTTCGTACAGCAACGTCCTCTCAAGTTGTGCGATCATGGAGAAGAGCGCATCCGCTCCAAGGTTTTCTCGAGTTAACAAGGGAATTAGAAGCCAATATATAGAGAAAAGTACATCCGCTTCAAGGCTTTCTCGAGTTAACAAGGGAACTAGAGGCCAAAGAATATTTAAGCGTTTTCTATAGTGAAAACGAGGCTAAAGGTCATGACCTTATAGAATCAAGATGATGTATAAACAATTTCAAGAAAAAAGAAATTGTACGAGTCCGACGCATGCACTTCGAAACAAAAACGGAAGATAATTACGAGGTTAATACAGACAAAATTGCGAACAATTTCAATGTTTAAGTCGCTCTGAAGTTCACAAACATCGCTCATGATTTATAACAAGTTTTTTTTACATAAATCAACTTCAACTCGTGATTAGATTTCTCCTTCCTCTTGGGAAGATTTAGTTTCGTCTTCATCACGAGGCGAATCCAAAGCATCATCCTCTTCTTCCTCGTCCTCTTCCTCTTTTCCCTCTTCGGCTTCTGCATCCTCAGTTTCTTCCTGGTGAAGAAACAAAGCAAAAGACTTAGAATTTTCGACAATAATAAAAGAGAAGAAGAAGCAAAGTTATACAGAGAAAGTTTTTTACCTTCGAAGAGGAGTCCTTAGCCATATCTCGCCCATAGGCGTTCCAGAAGTCTCGCAAGAAACGACGTTTCATAGTTTCGACTTCTTTTGAACAAGGCAAGGACAGATCTCCGAAGTCAGCAAAGCGAAATCCGGGGCCAGAAACCCGAAGGAGCAGTTCCTTATCTTCTTTCTCGAGGAATCTGCCGAGGCCATCGGTGCAGGTGAGTGCGAAGTTGTCGCCAGCAATAGAAAACACGTCCCCGAGACCAGCAAATTCTTCTTCAATCCAAGATAAGAAGTTATCAATGTTTAAGTCCATCGGAAGAGCATAAGGAGTGGCTCCGAACTGCTTAAGCGAGCTAGAATACGAATCAAAAATTCGTTTTATCTTCTCAGCGTCAAGAGTCTTGGACGAAGGTAGAGAATCTTCGGTTTCCTTCAACTTAAGCTCGAGGGAAGACACTTTAGTCTTAGCTTCTTTCGCAGCATCGGACTCGCGAACCACGGCATCACGAAGGTTCTCAATCACAGTCAGGTTCTCGTCATAGTCCTTCTGCAAGGCTTTATATTTTCTATCTGTTGTGTCCCATTTGTCCTCGAGCTTAGTCAAATCTTTGTGAAGTTTGTCGTTGACATCCCGAAGCCTCTCATTCTCTTTCTCCAAGAAACGAAGTCGATCAACAGCGGTTTTGGACTTTGAAGCACAAACCGCGTTGATCAGCTTAACCTAAGGAAGCGAATCGAAAACAAAAACGTAAGACAAATATAAAGAAAGGAAGAGACGAGGATAAAATAGTAAGAAGCAAGCACGAACCTTGCGCGCTGTGGAGACGCTCAAGCGAGATAGCTCTTCAAAGCTAAGATTTTCCAAAGATGTTTTATAACCTATAAAAACGAAGACAAAATATAAGAATCAAAAACGAAACTAAACATGAAGTGATGATAGAAATTTTTTCTTTCTCACCTCGCATCTCATCAGTATCTTCATCAAGATCAACAAAAGAAGAAGCAGCCAAGTCTTGAGGGAGCTTCGTAGATGTTTCCTCAGGGATCTTTTTACCCTCGACATCCACAATCTCGACCTAAAAATATCAAGCAAAGTAAGCAAAAACAATAAAAGAAATTTAGTGGTCAAGTATAGTACAACTAAAGTTTCTGACCTCGTGCTCAGCTTCGGCTTTCTTATCTTCTTCAACATTCACACCCTCGACGGCTGGTTCTGTGGAATACAAGCCGAAGTTATGCTCTAAGAGCTCAAGGAAGGTTGGATCGAATTCTCTTGGAGATTTCGAAGCAACACTCGATATTGAACCTGCGAGGCTCATTCTAGCACCGGGGCATTTCATGAAAGGAACAAACAAACCTTCACCCGAAGCAGCAGAAGTGCCTGCCAAATCCTTCATGAACCCCGACGTGCCGAGGTCATCGCCAACAACGCCAGCAATCCCTAGAAGTCCACAAGCTGCTTCAATAGTTTCTTTCTCTTTTTCAGCTTCAGCTTCGGCTTCAGGACTTTCAAGGAGTGACAAATCTACCTTTCGAGTCAGTCGAGGTTTCTTGTTAGGTGCTGAGGCAGACTGTTGCGCACAAGCAGTTTTCCTTTTCTGAGCCTCGAGCAACTTTGTCTTCGTCTGGGGAGCATCTTGACTCGAAGATATTAGAACCTTTGATGAAGTCTTTTTGTATCTTCGTGATACACCAGCTTGCTCGGACCCAATATTTCCAACAGGTTTCATGCGTTTCTGAGGTTTGGAGGGCTTTAATCTATCCCCATATTTAATGCCCATCTCCAACCATGGCCGATTCAAACGGCTGGGTTTCTCGAAGAGGTCAATCATTGACTTCTTCTCCTTCTCTGTAAGAGGGCCAATCAAAGCTTTGGCGGCCCATTCAACCTTAGAGATCACATCATCTTCGGACACATCTACAGGTTTCGTAAGTCCGAAGATAACAAAAGTAGTAGGCAAATCGAATCCAGGTATTTGCCTCTCCTCAACTCTGAAGGGTTTCCAATCATTCCCTAAAGGCCAGATCTCGGCAGCCAGAAACTCTTCAACCACATCACGGCCTGTTAGTCGCCGAGTAGCATGGATAAAGCAGCGACTGTTTTTCTTAAAAGCTTTGGATTTTTTGTCGAAGTCAATCACAGTGGACACTTCGACATTGCCAAGGGGGCCAGCAAAAGGATAGGTGATCTCGTTGGAACCTGAGGAGGCGAGGCCAACTTTGACATAGAACCACGACTTCGGCCAGTTCACATCCCAACGGTTCCGTTGGGCGTAGGTGAAGTCAACTTTTGTGATCTTCAGAGCAGCGCTACGTCGGCGCGAAGTAAAAGTCGCAACTCCAAATTGCCCAATATGCTCTTCTCCACCTTCTTCCAAAAAAATTGACCTCTTTTGAAGATGAAGCTCGTTGAAACGACCAAAAGTGTCGAGGTCAATTTCTCCACCAAATGTCTTAACACCCCAGAAAAATTTCGATAGTTGAACAAAGGAGTTGGGTGTCAACTGATGAAGCTTGACATTGAAACGGTCCAGAATCTGAGGAAGCATCAGATCGCAGGGAAAACGAAGTCCTGCAGTAAAGAATTCGGAAAACACTACAGCTTCTCCGAGTTGAGGATCAGGAGTAGTTTCGTTTCCAGGAGCACGGCCAACACCTTCAGGAAAATATCCATTCTGTACATAAGAAGAAATCTTCCCCGCGGTAACAGAAGATCGACCGAAATGAAGGGTCTTAGGAGCCGACTCTCCAACGAGATCATTGACATTAGCCTCGACTCCTTCCAAATCCTCACTTCCCGGGTTAGAGCCCAGGGGACTGTTCTCTCTTTCGGCATCAGGGGTTGGAACAGCAGCAGACGTGACTTGAGCCATTTCTGAAACTAATAATGAAAAACAATCAAAAACACAACGAAACAAGAAACGAAGACAAAGATTCTTCAAAAACTAACCTCTTTCTAACAGCAATGCACTTCAAAAGCCTCAACAGAAAGCAACAATTAGTGCAAAGTGAAGACACTAGCGCGAGGTCAGAATCGAGAGCTAAAGCAGAGCGAAGACAATTGCACAAGGTCAAAGGCGAAAGCGAAGGTAATTTTCAGGGGGGGTAACCTCTATTATTTATAGGCGCGGTAAGTTCCGAAGTTCGCGCTGTGAAAAGGCGCCAAAGTAACCGCCAAATTAATCCAAGGGGACTCCTTTTGGGTTTCGTCCCAGGAGTTCGAGGGATGAATTGTAACAAACTCGAATCCAAGGACGAAGGGGCTACTGTTGGGGAGGCGCCCCTTGGAATCGTATTTTCTATTTTTGCAGGAGAGACTGAAAGAGGTTAGAACGAAGAAGACAAATGAGAAGTTATTTCGAAGAGGTTAAAGTTGCGGGTGAAGTTAGAGAAGTCAGGACGAAGCTGACTAACGCGAAGCTAAGTCGAAGAGATTAAAGCCTTTTTGAGCAGGACCGAAGAAGTCAAGGCAAAGAGGACGATAATACGAGGCTGGTCGTGAGACACGGAGATGCTAAAACGAATCAATCGTCTACGACGAGGTTAAGATGAAGGTTGGCGGGAAGCAACGGTCGTCTAAAAACTAGAATGTGTATAGGATTTCTGGCGGGAAGCAACGGTCTTGTAAATGTACGAGGTTAACCCCTATAAATAGCAGGTCGACAGTAACTGTAGAGGACAATTTTTGAAGGAACGAAAAAGAAGTCAACTGCGACTTTCTTACTGTTTGTAATACAAGAAAAACTGTGTTACAACATGTTTCTAATTTTATTGTAATTTCATTTCCGAGTAAAAATATATGGTTACAAAATGACAATATTTTTTTTTACTATTTGGATTCCTACGTGTTCATTTGTAAATGAGAGTGGAAGTAACTTATGCATTTTAGAGCGTGACTAATAATACAACCAACAATGGGATATATATCTTTTTTTTTTGTGTGTAAAGGGTTATATCTTGTTGTCATTAAATAGCCTTGTATAATAGTTTGGCTATTGAGTATGTTGAGCCATTAATAGCCGGTTCCATTTCTTCATTAACAAGGTTTAGCTTGTGTATCAGCTGGCTGCAGCATGCAGTTTACAACCCACTTCTTCTCTCGCTTCTCTTCTCTCTCCTCAAACTCATCCTAAATGTGATGTGGCAAGTCATTCTATTGATATAGCCTTATTATATTCATGTTTAACTGAGTTTCGCCTCCTTTTTGTCTGGATGGAAAGCCGTCAACGACTCAATGTCCACTGCTAAAATGTTGCCCAATATCCTTCTATAAACAGGTTGCTATCGCCCACTACGGATCACGCATTGTCACTGTCTCATTGATGTGTCGCGAAACAAATCATGAAACCATTTGCACAGCAACAGAGCAAAGACACCACTGAAAAAGAGCAGGGCAATCACAATAGAAATACTACGCACTGTCCTTTGATTGAGTGGTGGTGGTAATGGGTGGATAGAGTAGGCAGGCTGCGTGAGGCACATGCGCAGGTTTTCATGTTTCGCCGTGCAGTGCATGGCGTTGCTCCTCCGTCATGCCTTCACTCAACCTAGCCCTGCCTGCCCAAACGCGTGCTAGTCTTCTTTCTGCAACGGTGGTTACTCCTCTTCGATTGATTCTATGGTGGATACACCTTTTTTGGCGCTAGTCACAGCATGACTGGGGCATTCATTTCCGCCCTTTGCAATTCATTCTATTCATATTTCGTATATTAGTGCTGGGCAATTAATCGATCCACCACAAAGTTTGCCAGCAAAATATTGCATAGTTGAAGTGGAGAATGCATGTTCTATGCTGTGCTCCAGATCTCACGCATTCAACCAGGAAAATCCACAGAATTGATATAGCGTGGCCTAGACATCTTTATATATCACTGGCCACTTCCATCGATCAGTCACCTTTACGGTCTCGCAGCACAACATTCATTACCTTCTCAATGTCATTGCTCACTCGCCGGTTCAATAATATTCTGACAAATTTTCTGATGCCCACACTACACCAATGTCAGCCAACAGATTGCTCCAGCCACGCCAATACAACCACACAAAAGCAAGCCAAACTATTTCTGGCACGAGACTAAACTATCTTCCAATGTCTCTCCAGAATCAACAGCTTCTCTCGGAGCAGAGTCAAGGGAAATTTGCTCCATCATCAATTCATCATGCCTGGGATCTGCAGGGGGGAGAGTGTTCCAGAGTTTCAGCCCGGGAGTACACAAACAAAACAACAGGAAGAAAATTTCTACCTTGGCTCCCTGTTTGCATTTCGTTGGCATCTATAACAAAACCATATGCGTGGAATCAGAACTGTCAACCTCCACATGCAATACCTTTCGAAAAGAAGACAGAAAAAGCTTTCAGAAGCCATAATCAAAGTTTTACAGTCATGAACTGATGAAGACTCCTTCACTGCATATAGCAGCCATTTTCTACAGACCAAAACAAATGGAAATATTCACTTTGAGCAGCTAGAAAGGTTTCAGGCTTAACTAAGCTGCCATCTTTGCTTGAGTTGTCGGTGGCAAAGCCTTATGTTATCTTACCATTCACTTCTATCCAAACATACCTAACATACAAAATATGTCTAGTAATTGGACGACACATATTATAGACGGGTGACCAGATGTATGTCTACATTTTCAGAGAGCTTAGGATGCGAAGAACAAATCAAAAGGCCAATAGACAGGTAAAAAAAAGGAGTACCAATGTTCATGTGCATTGCATCGAGCGCAATTTGCAATAAGATTAGGGAAGCTGCCACTGCCACATACCTCACACACCACTTCGCCCTGCGATAAGAAAAAAAATGCAGTCGAATACACAAATTTGGGCCCATCTAATTCTTTCACATGTATAATGGACCTGGAGACATAATCCTATGAATGAAAAAGATGTAAACATAATAGAAAATGAGTAAGAAAACAAATGACATCGCCAATATGTACAACATAATAGAAAATGATTAAGTGAAAACAAATGACATTGGCAAAGAAAATAAAAAAGGTCCCCTTCACCATCTGAAGAAATTAAATCCTTAAACAAGCACAAGGGTTGAAGAGTTCATTGGCATGTGCACATAAGCTTCAAGGAATTATCTAGTAAACGCTGCAAAAATGAATGGATATTAAATCTTTTGTTCGATGTTTAGGACAAGCTAAATAGTTAAAAAATGAACTCATTCTCCTTACTTTGGTCAATCTGAAAGAAACAATTCACCAACACAACCTTACAAGGCAAAAAATCAAAACTGGTTGCACATGCCTATGATGAATCTTTGAGCCTTTGGCTCATTACCTAAACAAAGAACACGAACATGGTCCAACAACGAACAGCCAGTAGTCTGATACTCTGATTTAAAGGCTGCTTCCAATAAAAGACAGAATGGGGACCGGGAACACTCGACAATACAAAACCTAAGAACTGGATTGCTGCACTCACGGAATCGATGTTTGATTATCTAATTGAATCACTGTACTAGGTACTCTAAGTATCATAATTTTTTTTTCGAGAATACGCAGGAGAGCTGCATATCTTTAGAAGGAAATAGATTGTTTTACATCGCGGGCCAGGTACTCTAGGTATCATAATTTTCATAACTCTTTGTGAGGAAATGGGGTATTTTATCCTCAGACCTCAGTTTGGCCTTATTTGAAAGACACAACTCAACAACCAAACTCTCTGAGTGAGAAATCAAACTGGCTGCACATGCCTACGATTAGGCTCATCTCTGCCATCAACAAAGAACTCCAACTTCAAATGAGTAGACCATTTCGTCACACCAGGACCTAGTAGGCATGTACACGAGTAAATGTTTTCTAATAGTTAGCGAGAAGGCATAGGAAGAACAAGGAATGGACATGAAATCCTTTATCCAAACCAAAGGATTTTAGAGCTTTCCCAGCCATGGTAAATAATCTGCTAATGAACCTGTTAAGAAGAATAGGGTACTCCAATTATGCTCAGTTTTGGTCCATTTGAAAGGAATTAGTTGACAATAAAACGTTTTTAAGAGGCAAATTGAACTCGCGGTACATGTCTACAACCAAACTCCAATGTCTGCCATCTCTGTCCAGAAAAAGAACACAAACTTGGCACTTGGCAGCACAGCCAAGAGAACAATGCACGCTTCTAGCTACCAATCAGCGGCCATTAATATGGTGTGAACGCTGGACAATACATAACCTAACAAGAGAATTGATAAGCAAGTGAAGTGAGTTCATTTTTATTTAGAGAGGTGATGGAATTGAGTTACTGCACTAGGTACCATTACATTTTTTTTCACAACGTATTAGGAGCCCTGCATGCTCAAACAGGGGTTCACCGACAACATCGAATCCGCTTCGAAGCCAAACAACCCTGTGCGGCTGTGCAAAACGGCCGATTTTCAGTGCGTTCAGCGCGCCATTGTGCCGAGAATCTAATGAAGCAGGCCCTGCTTCAGCTAATGAAGCCACGAGATTGAGTATAATAGCCCCCTTTCCCCCTAAATTCCACCCACAAACTGAACCTATCGATTTCACCACCTTCCCGAAATTCACTCATACCCTAATCGAAACGCGCCACGAGATCTCATCGATTACCTCCACGATGGCGGAGATCGCATCATCCTGGATTAAGCCCGCTGCATTAGGGCCCCCCGCCATCTCTTCTGAGACCGAACTTCGCCGCCGGTACCGCCCCGCCGAGTCACCCCCCCTCCTGTGCCCACTCCTCTTTGGTCACGCGGAGCTCCAACACGACACGCCGGAGGCCGGACCCGCCGAGGTACGCGGCGGCGGCGGCTGGCTTGCTGCTACTGGTGAGTGGTGACACGAGGGACTCCTCGGGAGTATGCGAGGAGACGGCACATATACCTCACTTGCGCTGGTTTAAAAAAAAACACAAAATATTTTAATATAATTTATTTGGTAAATAATATATGTATATTTTTAGTGTATATGCGTATTTTTCACAAAATATGATTTTTCTACATTTAATAATTTCTAAGCTAAGACATTCTTTATGGATTTTTTATCATCTTTTAGTAAGATAATTTTTATTATATTTCAATTTCCCGATCCAACTATCATATTGAGAGAATTTTTGAAAAGATAGTACTCTAACATATTCTATTTACATCTTTATTTTGTTAAAAATATTAGGATAAAGGTGAAACAACAATTCACCCAGATTTCTAACTAGACTAGTGGGGATGGAAGTCGAGTCTCTTCATTATAGTAGTTGGATTGGAATGTGAATATTAGAGAGCGGCAAAATCAACCCTCGCAATAACTATAAAAGTGATATTAGCATCCATTAACTAATATTTAAACTGCTATGGAGATGCTAGGTACTCTCTGTATCTACATTAAAATAACCCTTTGTATCAAAGGATCGATGTACCATACTACTAGTTTTGGTATCAAAATATATTTAGTACGTGTTAAATAAAGAGAAGAAATTATATGGGTACCATGTTATTTAGATAGTGTCTTACATTTTTTTTTTACATGGTCTGTCTTGTTTCATTGTAATTATTAGCACCGAGAATCAAGGTTTGATTATGGAGCTCAAAGTCCAGATTGAGCCAGCGTCGAACTGAAGAACATGCATGGGAGTTGTGGGGAAAATATGACAAAAATGTCATCTATATAATAAAAAAAAATCGACAGAACATCTAATTTAAGAAAACCATTATAGAGTGGGAAAAATCTATTTTTCACCCTTCAATTGTGATTTCCAACCTCAAACTACAAAACCGGATATTAAAGGCTCTCCAACTATCCAAACCATATAAAATTGGCCCTTTGGGTGGTTTTGAGGGTGGTTTTGGATTTTCTAAAAATAGCAAAAATAGTATTTAAACTTTAAAAAACCATAACTAATTCATTTTGAACCCAAAAAATATGAAATCAGTGCCAAAAGTTCTCTTAAAATGTAGCAAATCTATTGGCACACCATTTAATATTACTTGGGTATTATATATTTATGTTACTAGTGTCTTATTGTTTTTTAAAAATAATTAGAATAAAAATAAATAATACACAAATAACTTCTAATGGTGCACCAACATGTAGGTCACATTTTTAGAAAAAACATTTGCACCAGATTCTAATTTTTCTAGTTCAGAATAAATTAGTTATGAATTTTTTAATACAGAATTATTTTTTAATTTTTTTGGAAAATACAAAACCACCTTCAAAACCACTAAAGGGCCAATTTTGCACGGTTTAGATAGTTGGAGGGTGTTTAGTGTCTGGTTTTGTAGTTGTTTGTTGAAAATCATACTTTTGTAATAGTTGGAGGGTGAAAAATAGACTTTTCCCTTGAGTTTATTTTTTTCCACCATCCATTCCGCCAACTTTTCCATGGTATTATCAGATACCTTACCAAATTTGATAGTATAGATAGCTTTCCTGATTGAGCTTTTTGTTGAAGAAATTGTTTTGGACTGCAAGGAGCACAACTTGGGACAAGTCAGGCTAGACACTCTGCTCCAATACACATGCAGTGAGCCAGTGATAGGCGCATATGTATCTACAAGGACCATAAGGGGCTGTGCTCTGGACCTCAGTTGTCTGTCGGCTCATCTTTTGAAAGTGTTTTTGGATGATAACAATTTTGGGTAAGTGGGCTGTAGCCTCCCAGGGTTTTCCTTTTTATTTAAGGTTCTCAGCATTGCAAAACAATCTATTTTCATGTTTCAGGGACACAAATGTACAAATCCAGCTAAACGTAGTACTCACTTTACAGCCACATTGTATTAGGGCCTTTTACATGCACATTATGCAGTGGAAACACACGATTGGATCACGGAGCATACCTGAAACAGTAGATCATGCATTATTCAATCAAGAAATCCTAGAAACTTGAACCGCTTCCTCTTGCGAGGTAATTTCGTTGTATTTATTCGGTACCTCCAAGCACAGCTAGCATTTAGAAACGAGTGACCTAGCAATCAGTTTGGGGGCATTTGTCCGAGGCCAGCAGTCTGATGGTAGCATCAATGTCAGACACATGCACATTGCTTCATCTATTGCTAATACTACTAATGCTACTGCACAGAAATAAAACAAAAGATTTATTGCACAAGACCAACTGCCCGTTCTCATCCTTAGGGACCACCCTTCCTTTTGGCTTCCTTGTGTTGTTCTACTGAACGGCTTTGTGAGAATCCTACCCTACCTACCACGTCAGATCACAAAAATAGCCCGTGTCGCGTCTATAATTCAGAATGGTCCTTCCTCGGAACATCATCAAGGTAGTTCTTGAGCAACCTTTGATCCATGATCATATTTGGAATCTGCAGAGAAATGCAGTTCACAGTTCAGCACACGGCTTTAGGAAACATACACAATACGACAAATACAATACACTATAGGAGCTAGGCAGACGGAGTTCGGTACCTTTTCACCAAAGAAGATTTTTGAGTTATTGGCGATTGATTCAATGAACCTTAGCTCAAGGTATTCTGGTGTAAGTTTGAGCCTGTTAGCCTCCGCTTCCTTCAAGATCCTGCATAGCACAGCCCAAACCGTAAGCAGTTACCACTTTTAGTATCAAAAGGATGCGATGCGTGAGCAGGACTAATTTGGGAAAGAATATGGCAACGCCAGCCATGCCTGTAGTAGTTTGCATCTGCCAGTGCTTTCTCTCGTGCAAGGTACATTTCATTATCAATCTGCTGCTGCCTCTTGGAACTATCCTTCTCCATCAGCTTCTGCTCCATCAGGATCTTGCTCACCTGTGCGTTCTTCTCTGCTTCTGATAGCGCAATCTTCTTCTGTGTTTCTGCCTCCTTCTCTGCTACCTTTTGCTTCTCAATGGCGATCAGTGCCTATGCATTGAAGATATTATAAGCATACATGATACATTTAAGTCAAACTGATGGGTAGATGTCAATGAATATTGTGCTTTCGTAGTACTAAATCAACATGAGTTCATTCAAGTAAGTATGCTTGAGTTAGCCTCACTAAACTCTATCCAACGGTGTCAGCATAGTGATGAATAAAGTGTGACGATCAAAATAAACATCGCTGCTTTAAGATGATAGAACAAGAACATGAATGAAAGTTTAGTATTGAGGTGCCACTAGGCATATATGCATTCATCCTCTTAAAAAATGTGTTCATGGAACATTCTAAAACTAGTAAAATTTAATTATGCGACATTTCATTTCAGCTAAGTATGAAAGATAAGAACCCTACTACCAATTAAAGATATTTATTCAATGCTCAAACTTCTGAATAATCATTGCTAACAATTGAAAAAACATAATAATATCAAAAGATATATATACGAAATGGCATCAATAGCACCACAAGTTCTGCCCGCAATAATATCATTGGAAGCTTCTGAGTCTACATGAAATGTTCATGAATGTTCGAAAAGCGCAAGTGAAACATGTGATCTGGTAACATCAAGTACATACCTTTGTACGCTCCTCCTCCATAAGTTCAAAATTTCTCCTAATGGTACCAGGTATATTTGGCTTTGTAACACGAACACTGATGATTTCAATTCCAGGAGCATAGCGTGTGCAGTCTCTTTGAATAGCTTCTTTCATTGTTTCATCAATCTGAAATTAGCAGAAGAGGTAGGGGTGAACCAGAAATATAGGTACTAGTTTTCTACATTGCACAACTGTATACATGGCACTCAAAAGGTATTTCACTAAAACAATTAACCAACCTGATCAAACATGTCAATGTAAACTTGCTGCAAACTGTGAGCACTGCAGAACTGGTTTATCTCATGATGAATTTTATCATAAATCCATGTCTTGTCATAGTGCACACCATAATTGAGTAGGGTTTCATGCACGAATTCTTTACGGAGGCGGTTCACAACCTGCATCCACAGCAGTCAGTGTCAAGCAGTTTAGAAACAGGCAAATGGTTTTCGCCAAAAGAAGTTAAAATAAAAAAGGAGTAACAATATACCTCTATCTTGTCAAAGCTGATCATAACACCACCTTTTGTTCCACAAGGAATATCTCTGACCTGGTTCATTGTAACAAACAGAATAAATACATTTCTAGCATACATTCATATGTTTCACATTCTTTGTGGATTAAATGTATATATGCCATAGACTCATCCGAAATAAAAAAACAGTAGTATTTCAATTTATATGTTAAAAAATCAAGCAAGATGCAATACAAATAAGGAGAGAGAGTTTTTTCTTTGAGTGAAATAAACATAAATCATTTGCAGGTGAAGTGAACTACAGTTTTAGTGGAAGCAAAGGATGAAAAAAAAAACAAATGGCAAAGAGTATCACTTGCCTGGTCTGTTTGAAGTGTAACCTGTATTGCCTCGTACTGGGTGATCCAAGGGAGCTTCAGATGAAACCCTAGAAGCAGATTAAAAAGGTTAAATAAGATGCATTCAAACACAAAAAAAAAAAAGAGAATGAACATAACAATAAGAAAATACCTGGGGTTGTAATTGTCTTCAGGAGAGCACCTCCTCTCCAGTATACACCAACATGTCCTTCAGGAACTTGATGCAGAATGCTTGATGGAACTGAGAGTGAAATCTGCATATTTACCAACAAAACACAAGTTTAATACCAAAAAGTTCAAAATATTATTGTACAGACGTACTGCATTGCCTAAGTTAGAGAAAGAATGTATTCACTGTACATTAGCAGATTAAAGTTCCTTCAGAGTTTTGAACTCTGAATGCTACTCCAATCAATACAGAGTAAGGTAGATGAGGCAGTGAAGCTAAAAAGACTATTGTCAGGGCAATACAACTCACTGGATTAAAATAAATCACCAACCAAATACGCATAGAAGTAGCATCTCAAATACATTTGAGCCAATAATAGAATATGTGTCTATGTAAAGTCAGTAAAATACCATAATGTGGCTGACTGCCTAAAGTCAGTGCAGTTAATGCCAATTTGCACTATTGAACTTAGAATTCCAACACATCTATAATTAACTGATCCCCAAATTGTATCGCATTTAATGGATCTTTTGATATGTTTAAGAACAAAGATTTGGTTTTTGGTAGTTGTACGAACTCCATTATACCCTAAGAAAATTTTAGAAGTAGACCGGACCCAGTCATTGTATAAAAGGAACATCCCCAAAGGAGTGATGTAACCTATCTAAAAACGCACCCCAATGAAAATATATGTAATCAGCTCATTTTTGGCAAATATAATGCACTACTGAGCAGGGTTCACAAAACCGTTTAAAACCGGCCGGTTCCCGCGGAAACCGGTCAAACCGCCCCGGACCGGTAGCGGTTCGGGGCGGTTTCAAACCGGTTAAATTTAAAATATTCAAATTTAAATTTAAAATGGAAAAATATCAAAAAAATTCCTAAAAATACTTCAAGGTATATGTAATCTATTGGTGTAAAAAATTTTCAAATATTTGCTCATTTGATATTTTTTGCAGGCATTAGAAGTTCAACAAAAAAAAAGGAGAAGAAAAAAAAATCGGCTCATTGAACTTCTAATGCACACAAAAAATACTAAATACACTAATATTTGAAAAATTTTGACACCATTAAATTCTACGCACCTTGATATATTTTTAGGAATTTTTTATTTTATTTTTTTAAATTTTTAGTTAAATTTGAAAACATGACAAATTATGTATTGAGCCGGCTTACCGTCCAAACCGGCCGGCTTACCGCCCAAACCGCTCGGCTTACCGGTCAAACCGGGCGGCTTACCGGTTCAAACCGATTGAACTGGGATTTCATATATATTTGAATTCAAAATTTGAATTTGTCCGGTTTTGACCGGTTCCCGCGGGAACCAGACCGGTTAGTCGCTACCGCCGGCCGGCGGTTCGGCCAACCAGTTCGGTTTTGTGAACCCTGCTACTGAGACTAACTCAGCAGGCATGAGCAATTGAACGGACCCAACCATTGTATAGAAGGAACATCCCCAAAGGAGTGATGTAACCTATCTAAAAACGCGCCCCAATAAAAATATATGTAATCAGCTCATTTTTGGCAAATATAATGCACTACTGAGACTAACTCAGCAGGCGTGAACAATTGACTCAATTTAAGAATCACAATGTCACCATCAGCATGTCCACAAGATCGACATAATTAACAATCCCATCCCAAATTCACCAACGTAACCCCAATAGGCAACAAATTATTTCATTAATGCTAACACCTTTTTTCTTGCTTGAGAGTTGTGACTTGTGACATAATCTAATCCAATGGTGGTACTTCAGATGGCATCACACACAAAGTAGTACAAGTAATGCAACAATCAGGAGGAAAATCAACACGGTATCGACGAGTATGACAAACAAGACCATGCGAGAAAATACAGGAGTATAAGAGTCTGCTTAGTTGGCATCCAAAACTTGCCAAGCCAAAACAAGAGCATGCCAAAATATGGACATGCCCAATGTTGTAGACAAAATCTGAGCAAGAAGTATTGATGTCAATTCTTTGGTAATGAACCAATTGGTAGCAAAAATTTGTTGGCATCCCATAATTTTGGCCGGGAAAAATTGGCATCCAACCAATCAGGCTCTAAGATGAAAATGGTGAACAGGCTCATAAAGTCAATACTCAATTGTTAAAAAAAAAAGCACAAAAGATACCCTAACAGGACCAAATTGGTGCGATTTGGAACTAAAGTGTGGTCTTGCTAAACATGAGTACATCAGGAGCATCAAGCAGGATCTAAAACCACAATTCCTCCAACAAATGTGGCAAGCTACTTAAAATGCAGAAGCATGTACTCATATAGTAGATGCAATGGATAATAGAGAGAAATCGGATCCTATCACTGCCAGTCAAAAAGGCATATGCAAAACTTACACAGAATGTGAGGACTATATGGGAACCCAACCAAATCCCAGCGCCCGCAAACCCCAACGCACCCCCAACAAGCAACGACCTACTACCATTAACCCCACAAGGCCCCACTGCGAATCCACGCAACAGCTCCACCAGTCGACCCCCCAGGAGCAGACGATCAGTAACGCACGCGCGATTAGATATCCACCTACTCGCGATCGGGCGAAACAAAAGGAAATATGCGTGGATTAGGGAGAAAGGATCGGTCAAACCGTCAAAGGTGACCACTCTCACTCACCAGGACGAAGCAGATGCCGATGAAAGCGACGACGCCGAAGGCGAAGGGGTCGGTGCCTGGCGGGGGCGGCTGGCGCCCGCTCGGCTGCTGCTGGTAGCGCGGCATCGACGGCGACGGCGACGGCGGGGGCGGCGAGCGGCGGCTCTGCGCCGAGTCGGCGGTGACGTCCGACATCGCGAGGGGCCCCCCTAGGACCCTAGCGAAGTTGGGTTAGGGTTTGGAGTTCGGAACGGCTTGGCGAGCGATGCGTCGGGAGTGGGTACAGACGGCGACGAGGAAGAAGGCTGCGCCCGCTCGAGTCGAGTCCCAGCCGTGGCTTGAGAGTTGGGTCAAGCCTCAAGTAGTCAAGTCCCAATCTAAGCTCTTCCGATCTTTCCTCTCTCTCTTTTTCCTTTTGTTTTTTTGAGATTCCTTTGTGTTGTTTTGGACCCTTCCTGCACAAGACAACTCTTGCTAGCAACTAAAGCAAGTGAAATGTTAAATAGTACAACTAGTTTCTAAAATTTTGGAAGGAGTTTTTATGAAAAATTGAATAGGAAGAATTTATTTAAAATTACATGGAAGGGTTGTAGTATTGTAGCATGGCATATGCTATCCTGTAAAACTAACATGTTCTTCTGTGATGGTGGTGTTGGTGGTGTCTTCTTGTAAAGCTTACTTCTCGATAATACATTGCCCCCCCCCCTCCCCCCAAAAAAATTCTCAATAATACACATTCTCTTCATTGCAAAACATGGGTCGTTTTAATATATTTTGATGCATAGAATTTCATATGTATTCAGACATATTGCATATCCAAATATATATTATATCTTGATATGCCAAGACAACATATATTTTAGAACGTAAAGAGTATCAAAGTAGTCAGTGATTGAATAGAGTCATGAGATGCCGCAACGGTCAACGGAGATCTTGCCATGACAAGAGGGGTGGTGACGTATGAAGGCAGGTTATGAACATAGGAGCAATACAACTTATAATTGCATCATTTAAAACAACCTAATAGAAGTAAAAGTATCTTAGTGTTATTTAAATAGTTCTAAAGTCGATATATTGATGGTAAAAACAAATAATGAGGGAGAAATCCACGAATGAATAAAACGGAATGGCGGGCATATCAATTCTTTTTTTATATGCGTTTGTTGACTTGTCAAGGTCTTAACAACTTGGGTATAACAAGGACAACTCAAGGAGTTACTACTATTTCACACTAAACAAAGAGCTATTCATTAAAAAAAAAACAAATTCATTGCAAATGCGATGCCTAAACTTAAAATCATGTCGCCCACAGGAGGTGGGGCCACATGGCACTAGGTACAAGGTTCACCTACGACCACTCCAACCCCAGCGACAAACCCTAGGCTTGACAGATCACGAGTGCGCGGAAGCGTCGGGAAGCACCACCCCGACTCTGCGACCACTACATCCACTACACCAACAAACTACATCAACATGCCGGTCTTGTCCATCAAGCCCGGCGATCGATCTTCACTCTCTCTATCTCTCCCTCTCTACTAGTTCATGCATATGCTATAAATCTTAGGATCTCTCATTTCTTCATCCCTTTAATGAGAATACCCGTGTTGATATACTCCTAGTGATTATACATCTCTATTAGAAGTTAATAGAAAAGAGAGTACATAAGAAGTTAGCCCAATCAAGGAGAAGTGTTTTTGTTTCCTATAACGGCAACTCCAGGCTTCTAATCCCTAGCCGCCCGTTGTATGATGGTGGTAGACGAAGGGTTTTGCTTTTCGAAGATCAGATGGTTCCGTGCTTTCCAAATGTACAAAAGAATAGTTGTCATCACATCTAGACGAACATCCTCAGGTAGGGGGCCGGAACATAACACCAAGCATTTTTCATACCTCAGAGGATAACACAATCAGCAAAAATGTGGATGTCAGTCTCTAAGGTTTAAGTGACCCCGTAATAAAAAAAAACATCAAGATTTGAGATTTCACGTGAAAATCAATTTTTGTTTAACCCCTTAGCGGTGAACATGTTCAATCGGCCGCGGGGCGGGTCATATCTCATATGCTGGCTGGTCTACCTATTATGGTTAGCCCTCATATAGTGGATGGATCTTTGGGCACGGCCCATGCTCCAAATGGAATCTTTCCTCCTGAACATGTTGGTCGCTGCCTGGCCCATCAGCGCACAAGCACACATGTGAGCACAGGAAGAAGGCTGGATGAAGGAAGCAGAGCATTTGCACTTCGTAGGAGCGCACATGGCTCCAATCCGATGGCCACAGTTCACCACAAGGGAGCTCGACGAGAGACGATGAAGCCTTTTCTTCAGTTTTTTTTTTAAAAAAAATACTTACGATATGAGCGTCGCGTTTTTGTCTCGAGCCGCGTTAGGTATTGCGGAGATCGCCGCGCCAGCGCATGAGCGCAATAATATACTACTTTGGATTCGGTAGTTGCCGTTGCCGGCCGGCCATGCGCGATCGTGCTCGGAGGAGGAAACGACACGAGCGAGCACTGGCTGGCTGCATTTGCATGCGGCTAGGCGAGATCGAGGGCTCCAAGCAGCTTCCTTCCGACGACCACCTACCGACATACCACCCGACACCGATCGAACACTGAGCAGCCGCCGCCGCCCGCCGGCGGTGGATTTCCGACGACGAACACGCCGGCGCCAGGCAGACACGATGATCTTCATATTGTGACGGTAGGCCTGCGTTCGCTTTAGACGGTGCCTGCCACGCCATTCTTATGAAAATCCCTGCTGGCCGATTGACTAATCACACTATACCATGGTACGTCTTTCCCAACACTTTTCTACAATCGGTGAAGACCACAATTGCTGATATCTAATGTGTCACTATAGGCTACGCTGACACTTTCACAACCGTCGAGGTAGAAACAGTTAGGAAAACCTTTACCGACAGTTAAAAGAATTATTGCCGACAGTTAATAGGTGACAATTGATCACACCTTTATCGACATTAATTATCTTTTCCAGCACATAATATCTTCGTCGACACTTAAAATTTCCCAACGGATAGCAATCTTTGCCCACACACTAGTGCTATGTGCCTTGTGGGTTTAGCTCTTTTTTTTTCGAATCACACAGTACAGACGCAGACGCTCACAAACACGCACGCACACTTGCCCCTACAAACATACGCACGCAACCCTACCCTTATGAGCACCTCCGAAAGACTGGGCCGGCAAATCCTCCAAATTGACGAAGTCACCACAGGCGCCTCGCTATCGACGGGCACGTCGCCTACCACTGAAAGAATAACGCCCTACCACTGAAAGAATAACGCCGGTTAAATCCTGGAATAAATCCAGAAAAATGCGAGCACCAGTGCCCGAGTCGAAGACTCAAACACTGGTGGGTTGGTTCCACCACAAGGCACCATACCAGCTGAGCTAGAGCTCAGTTCGCGTGGGTTTAGCTCCTTTGGAGAAGGGTGCTTCACGGAATTCAGTATGGATACCAGGCCAGCTAGCCTTTTTTCATGGATCAATTAGCGTCACGCAGTGAAGTTTCATGCTGAATTTTAAATCACCCCACAAATATGTAGCCGTCATGCAGGACTGGATGTGGGACAAAAGTGAGGAGCCATTTCCTAATGTGTTGGGTTTGCCCAATCCACATGGCCACATCAAAGGTGGTTCACACCAATTCAGAGCCGCATGCAAGATTCTCTCTGTGGAGAGCGTAACGCATGCAATATTTTATACGTACAAGAAACATTAGTCGGGGAGACAAGCAGACGCCACCAACGAAGAATAGAGAGATGAGCGACAGAAAGAGACCTAAGGATCGTCCACCATCCCCATTCCAACAAATCTTGGATCAAAACCGTAAACCTCCTCTACAATTTAATAATTACAAACAGATAAATCATAAGACCAAAAGGGACAGGAAAGGCAATGAGCCTTGTAGGAAAGGGACAGCCATCCTACTACCAGATACTGAGATACATACATGCATGCATGCATCGAAAAGGCAACAAGAATACACAACAAAACGTCAAAACCCAACCACCGATGCCACTAGCGGCGACGATGGTAGTGGGGTAAGGTGAAATGTGTATCCTCCAACCAATTCACGTCCAGTTCATCCTCCTCCTAATCCATGGAGCGGTTACAGACTTTCAGAGTGCATGAGAGCTAGTAGCACTGAAAAGAAAACAGACACATCTAGGGGGGATGGGATTAAGCTGCTAATGATGGAAGCTTAGGAATGCGAAGGCGGTGGCGACGAGGAAGGCGGCCAGCTGGGCGCCGGAGAGCAGGCCGGCCGCGGCGCCGTCCATGGTGCCACCAGTGGGCCCCAGGCCGCTGCCCATCCCTGTGCTCGTGCTGTTGAACCCGGTGCCCACACCGGGGCTCAAAGTGCCCGTCGTCGCGCCGCCCACGCTTGTGGTGCCCGTCGTCCCAGCAGCACTGCGCATGAACAGGAGGAGATTAAAACACTTCAGTTTGATGCCATGAATGTTACACTGAGAACCAAAATCACACAGCTTGTTCCAGATGATGCAGCCAGAGAACTGATAATGCTAGTGTCGCTGTACTCATGTCGTGTTCCAAGAAGAGAGTACACACAGAGCCACCAATCCAGCATGGTTTCAAGGAATTCGACAAAACTAGTGTTTATATATATGCAGTTGCCACGGTCTGATTTACGCGACTATATATTATACGACAAGAAGCACGCTTTCTTGTCATTCTGTCTATGTTGCTCTCATTTGTCTGCTACAAAATTCGTTAAGACGCAGCAATCAACGTAATGGTGGAAAGTTCAGTCAGTGCATCCCTCCTTTTACAACCAAAAAGAAAATTAATAGTAGCTAGTATGACAAAACCACGAGCCAAAAAAGAAAAGGTCGAGCACAAAACTTTTGGTTAGGATTCCAGACAAGCATCAGGAATGAATGGCTGGCTGGCTGAAATAAGAAACGTTCTGTGTTGCTACTTGGTGCGTGGCGAAAGAGAAGCGTGCGCTCCGGGTCCAAGTCGGTTGGGAAGGATTGGGAGGCAGAGCTTGAGGGCGAAGGGACAGAGGCAGCTGCGACATCACACTGCTTCAGATGTCGCAACAAACCAAACAACTGGTGAAACTTGTGAAGCAAAACCAGTTCAGTCGGTGGGGAACTTGTGCTGAGCTGAATGTGCGATTAGTATGTAATCCAATGTGGACAAGCAGTAGACTCTAGCTAACGACACTTGCTTGCAAGGTAATCACACCAACTTGATCTAGAAAATGCGGCATCTTGCTCCTAACAATAGCTTACTAGTGTCGGCGGGCTAAGGATGATTAGCATGTCACAGCTGAAAGGTGTTAGGTGCTGGGGTACACTGATTGACTAGGTTGTCTCTGAGAATCTCAATCTGGTTATATATATTTGCTGTCGAAGTGCATAATGAGCACAGTTTATTCTACAAGAATCTCCAGAAAGGAAAGATGCTACGAAGCTCTACTGGTGCTGGAGGAGCATCAGAGGGTAATGTCGTACCTGGCACTCGTAGGGAAAGTGCACCCGGAGAAACCTGCAAAACAAATAATAAAATAAAAAAAATGAGGCATCGAAATGGTGTTCTTCATTCATTTGTTATCCCTGACAGAGAGAGATGAGATGATGGGAGGGAGAAGAGAAAGAGCACGCACTGGGGTCGGTGGTGGAGATGGTTGCGGCGCCGTCGAAGTCGCAGGTGGCGCCCTTGGCCTTGTTGTTCTGGTAGTAGCTGTTGGCGGCCCATGAGCAGTGAGCGGCGACGGTGTTTGGGTTGTAGCAGCCGCCGCCCTGCAGGATGGACGTGCAGTCGGCGCCCTGCCCGCACGCGAAGTCCATCGCCTTCTGCAGCACCGTCGTTGGCTGGTCCGACCGGCACACGCAGAACTCTGCCACCGTCGCCATTGCCAACCCAAGAAATTTGAACCGATATGAGTCAGGGGAAGAGAGGACAGAGGAGGAATTGAAGTATGGAACAACGAATGAAATGGCTTTCAGTCCTACTATGATCCTTTCTCGAAAATAGAAATGAGAAGAAAAAGAAGGCAGTAAAGCTTCGACAAATAATCCAACACTAAAAGCTAGTACTTCAGGAAAAGCAGAGGAGATGTCTCTACGCACCCTGAAAAGAAAAGGAAAAGAAAATAAAAGAGGAAGAATGCGTGTGTAACCTGAAGCAGCGAGTGTGGAGGACAAGAGGAGCACGGCGGCCACAAGCCCCAACGCCGCCTCCATCGCGCGGCTCACCGGAGACGACGACGACGACGACGACGACGACGACGACGAAGAAGAAGAAGAAGAGGAGGAGGAAGAACCGAGCAAGAAGCAGAGGAGGAGGGCACAAATCTCGCAAGCTTCCGGCTCACTGGACGAAGATAATAGAAGCGAACACAAAGGACGAGCTGGTGGCGAGTTTCTTTCGGATCCTAGCTGGAAGGAGGAACGTTCCAATTACGAGGGGATGAGTGCTCGTGCAGCTTCTGTCTGTCCATGCGCCGCGTAGTTATATAGTGGGGAAGGGAAGGGCGGCCGCCCCGGCAGTAGGCTGGATGGCTGGCTGGTGAGGTGAGTCGGGAGGAAGGAACAAGGGCGTGCAGCTCTGTCCTGTTTGGTGCGTCGTCGGTTACCTTGATCCGTCAGAACTTTGCTTTCTTTACTGCTTCTTCAAGCTACCACTAGCAGTTACTTAGGGCCGTGTTTAGTTAGGGGTGGGAGAAAGTAGTTGAGGGTGGGAGAAAATATTTTTTTTTCTGGAATGCGTGTTACGTAAGGGAGATGAATAGAAAAGGTAAAAAAGAATTTTTAGGGATACGTGTTCTGTGAGAAGGATGAATAGTAATTAAAAAGCACTTGTACGAACTAAACACGCCCTTGGGGACCAGAGCAGATGCAGAGATGCAAGAGACGGCCATTGCGTTCTGACAGGATCTGGCCTTTCTTTTTTGTTTCTTTGTTTACTGATGCTGCTCCTTCGTTCCTCGTGTTGTCGATCTTGAGAAGCAGACTCGTCCTCAACGGTCGGGCCCGATCGTCCGGGCCGTGGAGAAACGAACGGAACGGGCGCCAGATCTGCTTCCTCCGAGATCTCGCCTGTCTCCTTTCACACAGCGGCGACGACCGTTCTTTGGTGTTTCTTTTTGTCAAATACCTTCATTTTTTTTTGCTAATATTGACTTTTAGAAAAAGGATAAAATCTCCGTCGCTGAAAGTGTTCAATACTTTAGAATCTGTACCAACACGTAGAGACACAGAATTTGCTTTTCAGGCAAAAACCAAAAGTGCTCTTTAAAATCGTTTCCTATTTGTCGTCCATCTCCTGCGTGCGTGTTCAGGAAAAAGAAAAGCGGCACATTTTCAGGTACTATACTGAAAGCAGTGCATACAGAAAGCCTATAAAAGACGCGTAACACACTAACACTTACCATGGAAATTAATTAACTATTTTTTTTAGTAAATGTTGTTCATGCTGCCTGACAAACAATGCGTGGCATACATATTCTCAGCAAGCAGAACCTCAGCAATCAAAAGTCGTAGGGGAGAAATTATAGTATACAGGAGATCTCATTTCTCATAGTCAGTAGCAGTACATAAGCATACATATTTTTGTTTTACAGACGATGGAATAAAAACATTATCCCAGCCTCTATATCTATAATGCCCAACATACCAAGATATATGTGGCAGATAATTTGTATTACAAAGCAAATGGTTCCAGCCAGAGAAACAAAAGTCAAATATTGCATTTGCAATTTGCATACATATGTGACTATGTGAGCCATAAATGAAGGCTAATAAGATTTCGCTGACTCAAACAATCAAACATTGTTGCCAGCGATTCATTACATAGAGCATCACCCTAGCGCATACTACAAGATTCATCAGCTAAAAGGAGCGTCTGCACTACAGATTCCATCGTTGGCCTTTTGCTTCTCTCTTCATCCAAGCACGAGACTGCCAATCTGATCAGTGTTCTTACCTGCGTGTCGTTGAAATGGCCACTCAGCCTGTGATCCACTACCTCATTTATCGAAGATGGTTGCTCTCCGTCCACCATCTGAGCAAGCATGCCTACAAGCTCCCTGAGCACCTTATGCACCTCCTCATTTGCATCGATAGCTAGGTCCAGAACCTGTCGTCCGAGAACTAGCTCAAGAAGCACAACTCCATAACTGTAAACATCAACTTTTGCCGTGATCTGCAGGCTGCTGATCCACTCTGGAGCCATGTAACCTACGGTTCCTCGTACCCGCGACACATTCTGATTGGAGCCACCTCTGTTGAGAAGCTTTGCCAAGCCGAAGTCTGCAATTTTAGGTTCTAGATTCTGGTCCAACAGGATGTTCTCCGGTTTCACGTCACAGTGGATCACCCACTCAAGACACTCGTGGTGGAGGTAAGCCAAACCCTTGGCGACACCTAACGCTATATTAAACCTCTGCTTCCACTCTAGTAAAATGTTGTCTTTGAATAGGATGTCGGCTAATGATCCATTCTCTATATACTCGGTGATCAACATCCTGTACGGGCTTTCTGAGCAAAAACCCCATATTCTTACCAGATTCATATGGTTAATCCTTCCAATTACACGCAGTTCAGCTTGAAACTCCTCATCACAGTGCCTTATATTTTCCAGCATCTTAACAGCCACTGCTCGACCGTCGTCCAAGATTCCCTTGTAGACAATCCCTGAGCCTCCTCTTCCAAGCTCATCTTTGAACTTTCTGGTCGCCTTAACCAACTCTTTATAACTGTATCTTCTGAAATTGCTTGCCATCACCTTGTAGCCTTCCTCAACAGCTCGTATTTCAGATGCTCCCAACTCCTATCTCAAAACAAAGCACCACGCCGATGCAATGAAGAAAACCTCAAGAACAAAGATTGCACCTGCAAACCCATAGAAGTAAAGCCATTTCGCTTCCCCCTGGCTTGCCTCGTGAACATCAGGAAATGGTTCCACTGGTGCTGCACTCATCTGCCTACAATCAGGACGGTACTCTCTTGAAACAAGCACATTAATTCGAGGAATTGAGACGCCTGAAATATTAACACTCACGGGGAGCTTGAGATACATGGTACGAAATGGCTTTTTAGGTGAGATGGCTGCCTTCCCATTGAAAAGGGAAGACTTTGGATAGCATGACCCTGTTCCTTGCTGGTACTGAAAGCCTTTACAGGTGCAATCGCTCCTGCATATGTTCTTGCAGGCCTCCAAGGATACTTGGTCAACATGGAGCTGATCAGATCCCCAGAAATCGGTGCCTCTAAGTCGCAAGAACTTGACAGGTTGCACTTGCTCAACATTACAGGTAATGTCTACTACAGGCCTACAGCCTTGGCTCCAATTCCCAGGGTTGCTCATCAAATAACCCGGTGGGCACGAGCATGTAGGAGCAGGCAAGTAGCGGCAGATCCCATTTGGACCACACAAACCATGAATATTGCAGGGCTGAGACATTGCAATCCAGGAAACAGACCATCTCCCATCTGAACTGTTCAAGCTGTAGAGACGGAGATTGCCATCAGGATCCAGAGTAAGCCTTCTTTTGATCCCAAGACCTTGATCAGAGGCAACAAGTGCTTGCTGGTCTGCGAAATCACTCGAAAAGAAGTTTCCCGTATCATCTAGACCTCCAAATCTTGTACTGTTATAACGATTCCTGTTATTCTGATACTCCCCATTGTCAGGGTCTGGCCAGTATATTTCATGAAAATTGGCATCGTCGTAAATAAGGGACAATATCGATGAGTCTGTGAAATGAAATATGTAGTGACCTGGAACATGCAGTCCTGTGGTGGAGACCAGCGCCGTAGCTGCAGTTATCCGCTGGGTAGGAAGAAGGGTGTCTGTTGGTGAATCGAAGCTCTGCCACACAATACCGCCGCTGGAGTTCTTCATGACAAGGTTCCCAGTATCCAGAAGCTGAGCATACTGCACACCTGATGAGTCGTCTCCTTCGGACTGCCACACCACCACACCATCATAGTCCGTGAGAACCAAGGCACCACCCTTGCGCAGGGTCACCACTGCCCCCCTGGAGTGCACAGGGCGGCCACGGTTGGCAGTCCAGACGGCAGTCTTGCTCGCCGAGTTGGTGTACCATATCGAGAAGGTGAAGGCGTTGGTGTAGATGCTGTACAAGCCGCAGCTGAAAGTGCCATCCCTCGAGCGCAGGACATCGGCTTGGCCATTGTCGACAGAGAGCGAGGATCCTGGCAGTAGAGTGTCGCGAGGAGCAGCACTCAAGAGGGGAAGGAATGATAATAGGACTGGCAAGATCATGGATAAGGTTGCCATGGCTGAAGTCTGACCAGCAGAAAAGATGGTTGGGCTGGAAACAGGGCTGCTTCTCAAGCTCTCAAATGTCCAAGTTGCAGTTCTCAGTTCCCCCTCTATATATGATCTGGTAGTGTCCCTGGACATGAAGGGTAGTTGTTCAGGATAACAGCCATATCCAGCTGCTCCTCATATTTAACATGGTTGACTGGAGTCAATCATGTGCTTTGTTTTTATGTTAACATCTGATTTATGCATCATCTGTTGTTAATTAAAACAGGAGGCTGATTTCCAAAGGGGCTTAGCTGCTGTTCCTGGTCAAATTTGGACAGCTACTCATGGGGACTCTGATACAGATTGATGTGAGTTTTCCAAACGGAATAACTTCAATTTGGAGTCATCGCATATTGGTCAAGAAACGTCTGACAACATGGGACTTTTTAAAAAAAGAATAGGTGGCCACATGGATGGCATCTAGTTTGATCCGTACAGTTAGAAGGCGTGTCATTGTATCAGAGGAAGCTGAAGAAATGGCAGACTTTTCAAGCCTAGGAAGTCGGCAAAGCAAACAAACGAAAGAAAAAAAGGAAGAAAGAGGAGGAAAAAAAAAGAACCGCCTCCATCCACCCTCAGTTCAGATTAACCACGGTAGTTCTTTGCTTTGTACAAAAGAGAAGACCACTTGTGATTAATCCGTACAATAAGCATCAATCAGCATGGAATCCCACTTGTGCAGAAGCAGACAGTCAACATGCAGTGTGGAACCAGTAGCTATCTAAATTTGACCAGTCACAGGAAATTTCTCGTTTTGGAATAAGCGTCCTAAATCCTAATAGAAGCACAGTGTTGTTCTGGGCTGGCCGTCTGGGACAGATCCCCACTTGACCCCTAAGCAAGATGTCTAGTCTATTGTTCTTATATCTAACTAAGCCAAACAGTTTTAGTTAACAACAGAAAGACAAGGTTACATTGCGTAGCAGTATAACGGTTGGGACACAAGAGAATGCATAAATCAGACATTAACAGAAAGATGAACTGACGAAGTACCTCATTGACTCCAGTCAACCAAATTAAACATGAGCAGCAGCTGGGTATGGCTGTGAACAGCGATGCTAAAATTGCACCCTTCATGCGTAAGGACACCACCATATGAGAATTTTGAAGTGCAGCCTTAACATATGAGAGCCTCAGAAGTGGTCCCCTCACCACCCCAGCCATCTGTTCAGACTTCAGCCACAGCAAAGGACCATCCACTGATTATCACCCATTCATCCCTTCCCCTCCTCTTGAGTGCCGCATTCGTGATACTCTACTGGGGATCCTCATTCTCGGCCAACAAGGACCAAACTGACCTTTACGCTCACGGAATGACACTTGTCTACAAAGTCAAACAAAGAACACTGTGAACATGATTGCAAATATAAGATTCTAATGCAAATTATACTTAACAAACAGGCCATTATTCAATTCACAGGATCCAGTATTATGCGATTTGAAGAGCAATGAAACATACCATGCAAGTTGTCAATGCAACACATCAACTAAATGATTGATTATTGAACAGTTGAACTCGCTGTTGCAGAGAAAAGGGAGGCATGCATATGTAAGAGTAGATGTTAAGTTTCCCTAAAAAAAAAGAGTATATGTTTAGTACCAAAATAGCCATGATGCTGGAAGGATGATACCATTTTATTGAATAAAAAGGTGGAAGTCACACTTGTGGTCCATGCATATCTTTCAAGAATTCTGCAGGCTCCACAAGTTGCAATCCAAAACTTAAATGTAGATGTATGTGTACACCTAGATTGACAAATACCTGTACTAATTAGAATACCATTAACTCAACAGAGTATCTATAATCAAAACTGATTGCTAAGACAAACTAGTGCAAAGATAAAGCAGACATCTTAAGGATCATAAGTCATACCAACAGTTACATGGTCTTCCAAAATAACAAAAAAGCCGTGATACAACAACCAGTATGCACAAGTTCCTTGAATCCTTGGTGAGTTCAAGCACAGTATTCAAATTGCCACTAGTTTCCTGAATAATTTTTGAACTAAATTCACTGATATCAACATTCCAACATGGCATTTACCATTTCTACAACAACAAGCAGAGACAAAGAAATTACCTCATCTTTACAAAGTGAGTATATTTACGGGAACAATAAGACAGACATGTGCTGGAAACTCGAGTTAAGCACCGTTATGATTCCACAGTATCATTTTTACCAGTCCTGTAGCTCATTTTCCAGGACTTCCCACCATGTTTCTTTATTTTCTGTCCTTGTTGCCAATGGTAAGCCGTTGCACTTCTCAAAAACCCTTCTGCCAATTTTGAACATATCATTCTAAACCTTGAAATGCAATTTGCCTTAACCTTCTCTGCAGATAAACTCATACACAGGCATTCTTTCTAGTCTTGCAAGATCTCAATGCCGAGCTGCAACTATGATAATATAAACATCTGCAGTGAAGAAAGCTGATTGAACAATTGCAACATCAGCGTGGCCACCTTCAACAGCCGCCTAATCTAATCTAATCTAATTGGTGACGAAGCCGCAGCACAATCAGCACAACTCTTCGGCAAACACCACCCAAGAATCATGTTCTCGCAAGCACCACGTCGGCGGAGCGCGCCTTCGCATCTACGTTTGGGGATTCGGTTCTTCGTTTTCCTCGCTCCATATATGACATCTCTGCATATGTCTGCCAGGAACGTCATCTTCCTTGGAGGTCGCTGCTCTGGACAGATGTACCTCTAGCCTTGCGCATCTTCCAATGGAGCCAGAAACCCAATTAATCGGAGCCGGAGAACGCAACGGAAGCCGACATGGCGGCGGGTTGGCCGGCGGTGGCTGGCGGCGGAGTTGAAGGTGGTGCCGAGGGGCGGCGTGGGCCGTAATATGGCGGGCGGAGATCTGGGGCGTCGGGGCGACGGCAAGGTCGCTGCTGGCGGCAGTGGTCGGGCGGCGGCGGCGGCGAGGGCATCGGCCGCGGCTTGCCGGTGGGTGGGGTTGCGAAGAAACCCACCCGCCGTAGCCAGCTGGCGGACGGGACGCCGCCCGCGCCATGGCTGGCGGCCGAGTGGGGGATTGTGGTCGGTGGCGAGGTATGGCCGTGTGTGGTGGGGCCTCGCTTCGAACGTTGTAAGGCTGTGGGGCCTCGCTTGGGAAGTTGGAAGGCGGTGGGGCCGTCGGGGGTGGGCCTAGCTGGCATACAGTTGGCTCATATCATACGTACCGACTCCTATACGAATACGACATACGGTGTATAAAATGAAGGGGTACAGGGGCGGAGCCTCTCCCCCCCTAACGACGTTTGCTTTGCGGCACAAACTCGGCAGCGAAAGGCAAACGGTTCGCGCTCCTCCTCCTTTCCGTCTTTTTTTTTTCTTTTGATTTTCTTTTCTTTTCGCGTTATTAGATCTGTTTTAGTCTTATAGTTAATTTTTTAGGTTAGTCTACTTTTAGATCTAGTATTTCCTGCCGTTCGCTTGCTAGTTTTCATCTTGTGTTAATCTCCTCATCTACTTTTAGATCCAGTATTAGTTGCCGTTCGCTTGCTAGTTCTCATCTTGTGTTAATTTTTCTTGTCTACTTTTAGATCCATTAGTTCCTGTCGTTCGCTCGCTAGTTTTCATCATGCGTTAACTTTCTCGTCTAGTTTACGTCATAAAGTAATCACCCAGTAGTGCACTTCTAGCCTTTTCAGCTTCTGTTAATTCCTTTGTCCGTAGCTTATCAATCCCGTTAATTTCTCTATTGTTTTCCGTTATTATAAGCTAATCTTAGTTCCTGTTGTGAGTTTAATCTAGTTAAATTTGTACATTCTGTTAATTGCTCCCGTACCTGGTTAGTTTCTGCATTCTCGTATTTGTGTTTGTCTGTGTGTCCTCTGTTCCGTGCACGCGATCGCAGTTGCCACTGATGGCTGCTCTGCTGCGTGCATGGCTACTCCGGCGGCTGCTCAGCCGCCGTTGCTCCCAGCTCCTCCTCGTTTTGCAGGTTCCGCCGCCAGCGATCGATCCGTGTGGGGCAGCAAGAAGCCCGGCCGCGCTTCGGCAAGCCAAAGCTGGACCAGAGACAAGCTCGTCGCGCGCACGGCGGCGGCCGTCCCAATCCCCGGCCGCGCGTCCCTCAGCGACAGCTGGACCAGGGACAAGACCGAGCGGAAGGAGGCGGCAATCGTCGAGGAGCAGCGCGTGGGGCGAGCGCCGTCGAGGGGGGAGAGTCTGATCAGGGCCAAGAGGGCATCGAGCCGGGCGCTGTCGGAGGTCGTCGAGCGGAGCGAGAAGAAGGCCAAGCCGGAGGAGAATGCGGCTGCAAACAAGCTTGACGGGGACGCGGAGAAGCCGGAGGAGAATGCGGAGGCGAAGAAGCTTGACGGGGACGTGGTGTTCTATGCTGGCCCGGCGTTCATAAAGTCGCCGGACCCAAGCGAGGTGCCTCTGCCGCCCAAGTTTGTTTTGCTCGGGAAGCCGCCGGAGCCGAGCGACCTGCCTGTTCCTCGGTTTCTGATGACGAAGGCACCCAGGGCAACGAGGTGGTTTGTGATCAAGGCACCCAAGGCGCTCAGGAGGCGCAGTATATGAAACAACAGCACCGGGGAAGGAGACGCAGTATATGAAACAACGGCACCGGGGATTGATGAATAGTAATGAACGAGAGCTGCTACGGCTAATGTGTTTTGTCTGCCTTTATGTACTCCTCAAAGACTCGATCGTTGACTTCAGATAGGATCAGATTTGAAAAGCTGTACTTTAAACATGTCTTTGGTGCTGGATAAACGATCGATTCATATGAAAGGCATATATCGCTTCTCAGTTGTGTGTGTGGTTTCGTTCCTTTTTGTTGCTGTAGATCAGATAGTAGTCTCCATCAAAAAAATTGCGCAGAGTGACGATCGTCTCCGCCGGCAATGTGCCACTGACACGCACAATTTAATCGTGCGGCGATGCAGAGCGCGCGGCATTGCGCTGCGCCACGCCGCCACGGCACACAGATCGCAGCATGGCGCCGGAGAGAGCAACGTCGACGGAGGAGAGCGACGGGAGCGGGGATGCAGGATGGACAACCGCCGAGCCAGGAAGCGCCGACGAACTCTGTTGAATTGGTTCGCTCCTCTGTTGGGCTGCGACGGAAGAGGATCGATCGGATCACACAGATGGGCCTTTGCTCGCCGCGGAAATACTAGTGGGCCATAGGAAGTACAAGGGCCGAAATCAGCCTTTGCCTTTCCCCTTCTCTGTGTCCTTTCCTCTGCTCCTCTTTCGATCCTACTCCGCCGGCGAAGACCGGACGAGCAGCGCTGCAGCGGCGTCGCCGACGCCTTCACCGTGCCCTTTGCCATCGACGACTACCCACAAGGTATGCCCGAACCTTCTCTTGCCTTCCTGCCGTGCGAAATGGAGAGCCCCAAACCCTAATGTAAGATGTATTCGTAGTATCTTACCTAGTTACCTGTGATTACCGCCTTCAGCCATGGAGAGATCTAGTGCATCGGCCTTTCCTACTATTACCTTGGAGGAAGCTCTTCGGAGGGAAATGGAGTATCGTGAGATATTGGAGAGGACCCACCCTAATCTGCTGATTGCTCTCAATGGAGACCCTAAAATGCAGAAAGTAAGGTTTTTGGTTTTCACCTCTGTGTTGACACCAAGAAAGATTCTTCAGGGAATCGGAAATTTGTAATCGATAAAAGAAGTCTTGAAATTTATCTGTCTAGAAGGTTCTGTTTTCCATTGGCCCTGAATTTTTATCAATTGGAAGTAGATATTACCCTGGCATAAAGCCAGCGTACCTGAATCTGACGCAACAGTCAATATGAGAATTTACATAGCATACAAAAGATAGGCGCGATATAAATGTTCTGCCTTGTATCTACCAAGAACATTAAAAGAGCTCAGATGATGATACATGCTTTATCGACAACTTAGCTCTATAGTTTCTCTTTCATATTTACTTTCAGGTACTTATTCTGTTTAGCGTACAAAAGATAGGCACAATATAAATGTTCCACCTTCTATTTACCTAGAACATTAACAGAGCTCAGATGATGATACATGCTTTATCAACAATTTAGCTCTATAATTTCTCTTCCATATTTATTTTCAGGTATTTATTCTGTTTGCGCGGTGTGACCAGCTGTTGCAAAATAATGTTTTTTTCCTCGCTTGGACGTCCACTTGTTCAAATGCAAAACTTTGATTATTACTAAAAGGCACAGTTTCAAAACGGAATATGACCCTGCAGTCAGTTCTAGCTATGGGTTTGCTTAACCTACGATTGGCTGCTGACACCTTAGCTGTTTCTTTCAGCTTCTGATTCTGAGCATTTTACATTCAATTTTCTTCAGGTCTTAAGGCTTTTTTTTTCAATCTTTGTAATCCATAGTTGTCACTCATTGGTTTCTACTAAGGTTGCATTGTCTGGAACCATGATATTTGGTTTATGTACTATTCATTTCGTCATATGTTGTTTTCTGGAACCATGATATTTGGTTTATGTACTATTTATTTCTTTGTATTTTATTTTTGGTACTTCACCGATAGATAATGTTTATTGCATAGAATTGTTCCTTTCTAATTTCTGATTGTATAAAAATATTTTTAATTTCAGGAGGTCAGTACAGATTCGATATCTGATGCTTCTAAGAGAAAGTTAGCCCCAGAGAGCACTGTGCCTCAGCAGCACTCTAGTTTCAGCTTCTCCGCTGCACAGAGACAGTCAGCTAATTGGTACCCCTCGAAGAAAAAAGTGAAAGTTCCACAACCTCCTTCCCAGATTCTGCAGTGTCCCAGACAAAATGTGGTTCCTTCATTCTGGTGTAAAATTTGCAAGGTTGACTGTGTTACTGAATTCAATTTCGGTGCCCACATTGGAGGGAAAAAACATAAGGCTAAAAAGCTGGAAATCCTTGGAAATAGGAACATTGGAAGACCTCGCAGTCAGTCTTCAGGTAACAGGGATCCTGTGCAAAATAGCCACGCAGTCTCTGGAAGCAGAAACAGTGAACCAAACGTGTCCTGTTGCACTGTTTCTGCTAGCTGTGATCTATCCTCTGAAAGCAGAATTAATGGAATAGAATAAAGTGGATGCACTGCCCCACCTATGAGCAGATTACATTTCACTGCAAGCTGATGTCAAGTTGTCAACAGTTTCTCCTTGTACAATGTCCTCAGGCTGTCAGATCACTATGGAAATTTCATCTGATGATGGTGCACGAAGCAACAATATTTAGTACATAAGAGTTGAAAAATGTTGCAGTGAGTTATTTGAGGGAAGGAAACTATTGGGGAGGCTATCTGTGCATGGATGATGCTAGGCAGTTTTCTTCCATCTTGATTAGGAGGTAAAAGCTCCAAATCCTGTGATGACAAATTACTAGACCATTTTACTAAATGCGTGAATGCATATAATAATACTGCTACTAATCTTGTGAGCCATATTCTAGCACTTGCAGGTTATTGATTTACTATTATCTAGAAGTTAACTGTAGATTGCTCAATGACCAATTCACCACAATATTCCCTTTGATTTGGACTATATCTCTGATTTCAAGTATTAAACTTATCTTTCTGTTTCTACTAGTAGGTTATGTGAACAATTTTTAAAAGGTCACGGCACTATTCTATATGAAAAATGACAAACATTTCCTCATTCAAAGTACAAAAGAAATTAAAAATATAGTGATATTGAAGTTCTCTTCATTTAAATTACTAAAATCTGAAACTCTTATGTATATCAGTAAACAAAAGTGTTTGAAGGTTCACTATAATTATTGTAACATAGAAGGGTAATGTTCATTCTATAAAATTCGATCAATTTTTTTATCTGAAGATTTGAACCTATGTTTCTTTTAGAGTAAATTTCATGGCCGGTCCCTAAAAATGGGAGGGAAAAGGCACCACTATATACGCCTGCTTAGTGAGTTTGATTACCATTGTTCTCATGTTTGGTTATTTCTTATGTTGTTATGACCCAGAGGCTTGAACTGCTTTGTGGATTATATTTTAAGCAGTATATTTGTTTGCCATGTTGCTACCATTATTTTGTTGACCTTATGACAGCACGTCAACACCTTAGTGATAGGTTTTGTAGTTCTTATATGAAAATGAGTTTATTTTTTCCATGATGAGATAATACATCTTTCGATGGTGGCATTGCTAGCTTTTGGATGAAAACTAGTGCCGTACGTTTTTACAGCTGTTTATATATAGGTAAACAGGCTAAGCTGTTTTGTGCCTTGCCTGATTGTTTTTTTTTCTTGTAATAACACGAGGAAAAAATATATCATTGCAAACAAGGGTTTGTCATGTGGCTTTATTTACTTCGCCTCTTAGAGGTCAGATAGCTCTGTGAGTTGGGTTGTGCGCTAATAAGTCAAAGTTATATATATTATTTTATCTAACAACTGAAACATGCATCTCAATCTTCAGAAATCAGAGGACATTTTCCACCAGCGACCTATGCATTGACCCAACTACTACAGGTTCTTGGTTTTCCATTGATTCCTTGTGTATTCGGTTGATGAAAAGAAAATCACCCGAAGATTTCTTGATCTGACGGTCGGTGGAGCCTGTTTTCTGTGGATCCAATGGTCGATAGAGGCCAAGAGCTGTAGGCCATCGTCGTCGATGCAGCAAACGACCACACCGATTGTGTATGCTGTATGGGATAACACGATGTCGGCAATCTGGTCGCCCCTGTGATGCTCTGCTTTGTCTCTGATCGATTTCTCTTGGCCCAGAGCTTCCCAGCAACACACGCCCCAAGCCATCAGCAGAGACTGATCTCCTAAAGAGTGTGGAAAGTGTGGAAAACTCCAAGCGTCATGGCCATGTTGCTGTTCTGTGTTCTCATCCCCTCGAGCCTCCCCAGCCAAGAGTTCTCAACGTGGCTTGTACTTGAGCCACACTTCGTGAGCCACACACAGCGGCTGGTCCGCATGTCAGTCACCGAGACGTGCCACATTGCGTGGCGCCATTGGTCCAGATCAGAGCGCGAAAAAGCGAACCAACTATATCTCTAATCCACAGGCTTGAAATCTTGTGGCGCTCAGTCCCTGCTGCTTCCGGCTCCACCCGTTCGTCCTTAGTATTTATGTATTTGCGCCTCTTCTGCTTCCTTGTCACTAGCACTAGTCCAAGTGATCCTGAGATCGATCTCCAGAAGCACACTAGCGCTAATAATGGAGACGTCTTGCTTCTTGACCGCCAAACCATCGCCCTTGAGCAAGACGACGATGGCGTCGCCGGCCAGCACCGCCGCCAGGCCCAAGCCACATCTTCTCTTCGGCACCCGGCGTAGTGCGAGCTCGTCCATCACTTGTGAGTGACCTCCGGCTCATCGATCTCGTGGTGTTTACAGTTTACTTTTTGCTCAATGTTATATGTACATATATATCGTTATATATACATATATATATATTGTTATGCTCATCAGATGGAAGTGCGTGCAGGTTGCAGCTTCAAGTCGGAGGACGGCGCGGCGGTTCCGGTGATCGATCCCGACTGGCGATCCTTCCGCGCGCAGCTCTACTTCAACGAGCAGTCGTCGTCGGCGAAGAAGATCGGCGACAAGTGGGCGCACCCGCTGGTGGAGCCGGAGAAGGGGTGCCTCCTCATCGCGACGGAGAAGCTTGACGGCTCCCACATCTTCGAGCGCACGGTGATTCTCCTCCTCTCCGCCGGCGTGCGGGCCCCCGTCGGCGTCATCCTCAACCGCCCCTCGCTCATGTCCATCAAGGAGGCGGCGGGGTCCATCTTCGCCGACGACGCCGACATCGCCGGCGCCTTCTCCGGCCGCCCGCTCTTCTTCGGCGGCCCGCTCGAGGAGTGCTTCTTCATCCTCGGGCCACGGCGGACAGCGGCGACCGGCGGCGACTTGGTGGCGCGGACGGGGCTGTTCGAGGAGGTGATGCCGGGGGTGCACTACGGCACGCGGGAGACCGTCGGGTGCGCCGCCGAGCTGGCGAAGCGCGGCGTGGTGGGGGCCAGGGACCTCCGCTTCTTCGACGGGTTCTGCGGGTGGGAGCGGGAGCAGCTGCGCGACGAGGTGCGCGCGGGGCTGTGGCGCGTCGCGGCGTGCAGCCCCGCCGTGCTGGGGCTCGCCGGCGTCGTCAAGGGAGGGCTCTGGGAGGAGGTGCAGGGGCTCGCTCGTCTGGGAGGGAGAGGAGAGGAGGGTGTGGTCACTGACTGAATGCTGAGCTGTGACTCTGAGTGATCGATCGGTGTGTACTGTCTCGCCGCGTTCACGAATGGCCGGGGCCGGCTGCTCTCAAGTCCCAGGGTGGCTTTGTAAATTGTAATTATTTGATTAATTAACTCGCAAGGAGACTAATGTTCCAGCAGCCATAAAAAGTTTCGATTAGATTTGCTGACAAGTGACTAATACACCAACTCAGCAACTCTACTCAGTCTCACAAATAACAAAGAAATTGTTTAGAATTAGGGGATGTAAGAAATGAAATTGATGTAACAACACAAGTAGTTGGTGTTCTGGTGTGTGGCCAGTTATCTTGCTAAAGATGAACCAGCTATCTACGGAGTACCTCATAACATGAGTTCATACAGGTTTAAGATCGTCTTGCCCTTTTTCCATCATCCAGCTGCAGCGCGTTACATGGGCCAAATAACCACTCTCAACGAAAGGCTTCAGATTTATGTTTATAAGATACCAGGTAAGCGAGATAGTGTGGCTGAATTAACTTCATACAAAATGCTTTATTTTATTTTCATTATTTCCTGAACTACATACAGGACATAAATTATTTCAGAACAATGTATACAGGGCTTCACTCTTATAAATTTCAATTCACCTCTCGTTATTAACTCTTTGCCATATCATCATAACCTCAACATAACACTCCATTTTCTATTTAATGAGAATCAAATCTAGGGCTATTTAATGTGAATCAAATTTAGGGCCTGTTTATATACTCAGTGCTAAACTTTAGCCTCTCTTTTAATTTGGTTTCAATTTTTTTGAACAACTAGTTTGGTGTCAATTAGAAGGATTAAATATAGGCTAATTGTAAAACTAATAACACAAGCCATAGGTGATTGGCGAGTAGAACCCATTAGTCATAATTAGCCCATGTGATGCATAATTAGTCCAATGATGCAACGGTAAATATGGGCTAATTACGATCAATATGTTCTACTCACGAATTAGCCATGACTTATATATTTAGTTTCCCAAATAATCCATGTTTATTCTTCTAATCGTATAAAAAAAGTGAGCATCCAAACATGCCTTAAGGAGAATCTCCAGAGTCTCCGTATTCAGTCTATACAAGAGTACCACACGGTATTGGTTTAGAGTTTTGACTGATTCATCATACAAGAAGAATACTCTTCGTGGGACCCCGTCTGAATTTGACCAGGAACGACAGCTAAGTGAAGGGATCTTCTCCTCCTGAAATCAGCCTCCTATCAGCGACACAGTATATTAATTAACAGATAGAGTGATAGACCAGGTCGCAAAGCAATCATGATTCATACACAGAATAATGCTCAAATAAGATACTAACAGAAAAACAAGTACGTTGACTAATGACCATAGCGAACAAGATGAGTAGCTGGGCATAGCTGTGATCCTGAATACGTGCCCTTCATGCCTGTGGACACCACCAGAGAGGAGAATTCAGAAGTGCAGTTTGGTCATATGTCTTCAGAACTCTCATCAGCTAAACCATCTGTCCAGACTCCACCCATGGAACCCTTCTTCTTCATCCTGCCCATCCTCTCACTGCTTCCCCTCCTCTCAAGCGCAGGGTCTCCCGACACCCTACTGGTAAGATCCTCGCTCTCCGTCGACAAGCACCAGACCGATATCCTGCGTTCAACAAACGGCACTTTCACCTGCGGCTTCCACAGCATATATGAGATCGACAACGCCTTCACCTTCTCAATATGGTACACCAACTCAGTGAACAAGACTGTCGTCTGGACCGCGAACCGTGGCCGCCCTGTTCACGCCAGGGGGGCAGCGGTTACCCTGCGGAAGGGTGGCACCTTGGTTCTCACAGACTATGATGGAACGGTGGTGTGGCAAACAGAAGGAGACCCCCCGGCAGGTGTGCAGTATGCCCAGCTCCTGGACACTGGGAACCTTGTCATGATGAACTCCAGTGGCATGATTGTGTGGAAGAGCTTCGATTCACCAACAGATACCTTGGTGCCCACCCAGCGCATCACTGCATCTACAAAGCTGGTCTCCACCACTGGATTTTATGTCCCAGGTCACTACATATTTCATTTCACAGATTCATCGATATTGTCCCTTATATACGATGATGTCGATGTTCATGAAATATATTGGCCAGATCCTGACAATGGAGTGTACCAGAACAACAGGAATAAATACAACAGTACAAGGCTCGCGGTTCTAGATGATACTGGTAAATTTTTTTCGAGTGATTTTGCCAACCAGCAACCAATTGTTGCCTCTGATGAAGGCCATGGGATCAAAAGAAGGCTTACTCTGGATCCTGACGGCAATCTCCGACTTTACAGCTTGAACAATTCAGATGGGAGATGGCTGGTTTCCTGGGTTGCAGTGTCCCAACCCTGCAATATTCATGGATTATGTGGCCCAAATGGGATTTGTCACTACTTGCCTACGCCTACATGCTCTTGCCCACCAGGTTACGTGATGAGCAAACCTGGTAATTGGAGCCAAGGTTGTAGAGCTCTAGTAGACATAGCCTGTAAGGTTGCGCAAATGCAACCTGTCAAGTTCTTGCAACTTCCAGGCACCGATTTTTGGGGATCTGATCAACAACATGTTGAGCAGGTATCCTTGCAGGCTTGCAAGAACATATGTAGGAGTGATTGCACCTGCAAAGGCTTTCAGTACCAGCAAGGATCAGGGACTTGCTATCCAAAGGCTTTTCTTTATAATGGGAAGGCATACACGGGACCTACAAAATCGACGCTCATGATGTATATCAAATTCCCACTGGGCGTGAATATTTCAGGTATTCCAACTCCACAAACCAATGTGCTTATTTCAAGAGAGCAACAGCGTCATTGTGGCCAGATGAGTGCACCAACGATGGAACCATTTCCGGATGTTCACAAGGCCAGACAGGGGGAAGCAAAATGGTTTTACTTCTACGGGTTTGCAGGTGCAATTTTTGTTCTTGAAGTTTTTTTCATTGCATCTGCTTGGTGCTTCGTTTTGAGATGGGAGTTGGGACCATCCGAAATGCGAGCAGTTGAGGAAGGCTACAAGGTGATGAATAGTAATTTCAGAAGATACAGCTATAAAGAGTTGGTTAAAGCAACCAGAAAGTTCAAAGATGAGCTTGGAAGAGGAGGCTCAGGTATTGTCTACAAGGGAATCTTGGATGACAGTCGAGCAGTGGCTGTTAAGATGCTGGAAAACGTAAGGCAATGCGAGGAGGAGTTTCAAGCAGAGTTGCGCATAATTGGGAGGATTAATCATATGAATCTGGTAAGGATATGGGGGTTTTGCTCCGAAAGCACACACAGGATGTTGGTCACTGAGTATATTGAGAATGGATCATTAGCTAACATCCTATTCAAAGACAACATTCTGCTAGAGTGGAGGCAGAGATTTAGTATCGCGTTAGGTGTTGCAAAGGGTCTAGCTTATCTTCACCATGAATGCCTTGAGTGGGTAATACACTGCGACGTGAAGCCTGAGAACATACTGTTGGATCGAAATCTAGAACCCAAGATTGCAGACTTTGGGCTGGCGAAGCTGCTCAACAGAGGTGGCTCCAATCAGAATGTGTCGAGAGTACGAGGAACCATAGGTTACATTGCTCCAGAGTGGATTAGCAGCCTGCAGATTACAGCCAAAGTTGACGTGTATAGCTATGGGGTTGTGCTTCTCGAGATAGTGTTGGGAAAACGAGTGCTTGACTTGGCTGTAGGTGCTGATGAGGAGGTGCATAAGGTTCTTAGGAAGCTTGTAGGAATGCTAGCTCATATGTTGGATAAAGAGGAATCCTCTTCAATTGCTGAGGTTGTGGATTGCAGGCTGAACGGTCAATTCAGCTACATTCAGGTAAGAACACTGATCAAATTGGCTGTCTCATGTTTGGATGAAGACAGAAGCAAACGACCAACAATGGAATCTACAGTGCAGACGCTTCTTTTAGCTGATGAATCTTGTAATATGCGCTAGGGTGATGTTCGATATAACGAACTGACATGTGGGAATATAAAGCAGAACATAAGCTATTGAAATCTATTTTTTTTTACTTCACTGTATGTATATGTATTTACTGCTATTGACTATAAGAAATAAACCTCGTGCACTAAATTTCTCTTGTTATTTTCTTTGTTTTCCACCCTACAAATGGTTGCTGACAAACAGCATGTATCCTACTTGAACATTTGCCACTTTTTTTTGGCGTGGAAGACAAGCACATCTCTAGATGAATTGACAAAAAAAAAAACAATTTCATGCATTACAAAAGTAGTGTGAAACTATTCCAGTGCTATCCATTTTCATTGTGGCACCCAAAAAATGAAGAGAAAGTTCACAAGCCAATGTGCGAAGATCAGGCATTCAAATGAAATAATGCAGTACAAGACTACAAGTACAGGCTAGTAGCCACATGAAGCTAATGATCAAGGACTAGTCATAAAATATACATGTAAAGGCATAAAATGGACGGAGACCACTTTTCCCTCATCAGTTTATTTGCATGGTTCCAAGTTCATTTAAGCACAGCAATCTTAAAGCAAACCAATTAACAAGATATGAATGTGAATATAAATGAAGTGAACACAAAATGAAAATTAGGAGGAAGACAAATCGAACATAGCATACAAATTGTAGAGATCAAACAAAGAATGTTGTGAGCAATGGTTGCAAATATAGGTAATCTACTTATAAAATAGGCCACTAGCCATTTCAACGTGGAGTCTTTTTGAAGGGTAAAGAGATGTACCGTGCAACTTGCCAGTGAAACACATCTGCCAAATGCATTACGAGTAAATTTGCACTCCCCACTGTAGAAAGAAAATATATATGCAGCATAATATCTGCCAGACCAAAATGGAGAATATGTGTAACTTCAGCACAAAAAAAAAAAAAATCCATGAAGCTAGAAACAAGATTACTATCTTATTTCTTTAAACTTAAAAACATGAAAGTCATGCTTGAATCTATTTTTTTTTCTTTTAAAATCTGGGCTTGGCATGCAAATTATCTACAGGGAACATGTTAAAACATGCAAGTGGGAAAAACATTGTGCAATAATCATCTGCCAGGTGATATGCCTTCTTTCACGAAGCAGATGCCAATGAACGTTTAATATAAAAATGCTTTACATGTGCGTTTGTTTTATAAACAAAATTGGTAGATGCGGTACACAATTAAAAAAAATTGGTATAATTGGTTAATAGAAATCAACACTAATTACACAAGATATCTGTACACGGTTAACCTAAACCTACAATAAAAACCAATCACTGGAACAAACAAGTGCAAAGATCTTTTAGCCAGAACTGCAAAAACATTAGTATGCAGTTGTTGGTCACTGAGTAGTGGTACCGACCAGCCATGTTTCAAATCCCTGCTTGCCAGGGGGAAAAGGAAAAATTTGTGCCACCCCCAAAATAGCAGCAGGGCATCAGCCAGTGGTAATGGGTTCAGACCTACAAGGTGAAGGAGGTAGTGCCCGGAAAGGCACCAGCCCGGAATCGATGAAGCTGGTGCTCTCTCTAGCACCCGCTCCACAAACTCGCCCTTCTGCGCTTGAGGCTTGAGCTTCCCTCATCCTCCGTCTTCGGAAGGCCTCGCCCAATCTGACTACAGTGACGTCATCCTCTATCGGAGCCGCCCAGCCAGGCGGGTCTCCTCCCCATTCCGGCCATGGATACTGCGATGTACGCTGGGCGGTGGGTGGGGGCAGCGATTTTTTTTTTTTTTTTTGAGCTAATGGGGCAGTGAATGTGAAGTGGCAGCTTGGCGAGGCGGTGGCGGGTGCAGACGGCGGGGCAAGAGGGAGGAGGCGGCGTAAAAGCGGCGATGGGGGCGGGTCTGGGGACCGGACCGTTCTGGAGTCTGGAGATGGAGATCGAAGTGGGCAGCGGGGATGGTGCTCAGGGGCGGGGAATGGAGATTGGGGGCGGCACCGGCGAGGTGGTGGGCCCGCCGGAGGTGGGCGCGTCCCTAGGCATACGCGGATCGTATGCGTACGGATACCGAGCGACATACGATGCGGCAGTCCTGTACAATATACGGTGGTATAAATGCGAGGGGGACGGCGGACCGGCGTCGGCGAGCCTTGCGTCGGAAAGCTCCGGCGATTCGGCAACTATCTCTGCGGAAAAACCACACACACACAAAAAAAAAAAGCTCGGCGATTCGGCGACTAGCTCTGCGGAAACACACACACACAAAAAGGGATGTTTGGTGTTTCTTGCTCGTGACCAATCACAAATATGCACCGCAACATCATGCATCCCAACACAATAGGAATGGTCAATCTGCTCAGTGCCCACACACATCAGAACCGAGAAGGCGAGAAGAGCTCAAGGCATTCAGCAATGTACCAGGCGTTCTCAAAGCAGTTGGAAGCTTGACGGCGAGAGTTTAGCATATGAACGATTGGTGACAAGCTACGCAGACATAGATTATCCAATCGAGAACCAGAAGGTTAATCACTAGTGCTACATTTTTTTTTTATATTGGTCAGGTTCTGATGATAGTAGTAGTAGCCGAGTGAATTTTTGGGAGCCGAGTGAATTTTTGGTCAGGTTCTGATTCCATGCAATAGATTCGAACTGAAGACGTTCGTTCAAAAAAAAAAAGAACTGAAGACAAAATTCTTTTCGTAAATTGGGTGTGCGAGGAACTGGGAATACTTGTTGGATTCCCTCGCCACCTCGTCGGTGCCATTGAGAAGCAAAGGCCACAACAGTGGCAACGGCAACCGCTCCTAATCCAAAAACATATATGGACCTCAAAGCTGGCATACACAGCCATATTGGAGTCTTCAGTTATCAGTCCCGGTAGATATTTCTATAGCCTCATTATTCCCCATCAGATTGAATAATTGGATGCCAACGCTAAATTCTGAATTTATTGAACAGTGCATCTTCATGTGCCACCAAATATACGTGCAATAACAATATGCCATCACGAGGTGTTTTTCTTAACTAATCCAAGGGTACAATATCAGCCAGTCCTAGGTGGCAGCATGAAAGGCGCTTCATTGGCAAAAACATTGAAATCCATCACCGGTCATAAGGCAACATGAGTAAACATGAACTTGCCTAGAAGTAAACCTTAGAGCCCGTCGACTAAGTAAACATCAGAAGCATAACAAATACAGTAGTAAAGATGAACAGCCGTTCACTTGGGGATCCAGATTACTCCTTCACAAGAAATCCAGCAAAACTTAGCTGTGCACTTGAAAATTTACGGATATTGAGACCAATCGTATGGTAAATGCGTTCAACCTTCCATCAACTCATTAGCTACATGGTTTTATAGTCTGTGGTATTTAAGGTGCTACAATTTACATGATAAATAATTATGGATACCAAGAGCAAGAATTTGGCAAATTAATTGAACCATTCACTGAGTAACAATGTGGAAAATTGTATACAAAGAGCTACATCTTACATGATAAAAAAAAAAATCAACCACACAATTCTTAGTACCAAAATGCCAAATGCATGGTCAGCGAGGAAATTCTGCAGAATATATCATTTCCCTCTCCATAGTGTGGCACCTAGAGACAGACTGAGCTGATGGATTAGCAACAAGGCCGATTTCAGCTCTCTTGTTCACAGTCAGGGAAGTAGATCTATAATACGAGGATAATGACTGCTTGGTTTCTCTGTCCCTTTGTGACTCCTCTTTGCATGTTCTGGATATTTTAGCTCTTAGGAGTTGCAATTTTAACTCCACTTCTTTCATTTTAGGTCTATTTTCTCCTTTAGACCTTAAACACATCTCTGCGATCAAGGAAATCTCATCAATTTCACCTTGGCTGGCTTCCTCGGCAACTTGTGAATCCACCATATCCATGGTAGTTTTATCTCTAAGTGCTTGAAGGAAGTAATGACACAAGTTCTGCTTTTCACCGAGGCAATTCAGTAAAATTGGCTTCTTCCTTGTTAGGAGCTCAACAAGTATCACACCAAAACTATAAACATCACTCTTCTCAGTTAATTGACCCGTATAGTAATACTCTGGATCTAAGTACCCAAATGTACCCTGCACAGCAGTAACCACATGAGTCTGGTCAATGGAAACGGATCTGGAAGCACCAAAGTCTGAAACCTTTGTAGTGAAGGCATCATCCAAGAGTATGTTTGTTGATTTCACATCTCTATGAAATATTGGCATAGCAGCAGAGGAATGGAGGTACGCAAGTGCCCCTGCAGCCTCTTGAGCAATCTTGATACGGTCCTCCCATGTTAACAAGCATTGGGCATTCAGATTGCCATGAAGAAGCTCATGAAGTGTGCCATTAGAGATGAATTCATACACGAGAAGAGGCACCTCGGATTCGAGGCAACAACCAAAAAGTTTCACCACATTGCGATGAATTATCTGGGATAGGATGGCCACCTCATTAACAAATTGGTCAATCTCGCTTTGCTCCTCAATTTTGGACCTTTTGATGGCGACTACCCGTTGATCAGATAAAATACCCTTGTACACTGTACCATGGCCTCCATGTCCGATGATACGCGTTGAGTCAAAGTTGCTGGTTGCTTTCTCTAACTCTTCCAAGGAAAATATTCTTGTGTTATGTGTAACACTTTCACTTGATGAGATTAGCTGCTCCAAGAGTAAGCCTTTGTTTTTTCTAAAGTATGCCCTTCGGATTTTCTTTTGAGTGCCTCTCTTCCATCTTTTAACTAATACAATTGCAGTCAAAGTAAGAAGTAAAACTCCAAAACCACTACCAATTCCAACAGCAGTCCCTACATGAGTAATTGAAATAATTTAAAAGTTATATTTTTGACAACTTAAGTGCATAGAGATATCAAATCATAAGGGAACAGTGGCTTACCCAAAAGAATATTTTTCCGCTTACTAGAAGTGCACTGCCTTCTTACTGGATCAAAAGACAAACCATGAGGACAACAGCTATAGCTTCCTTGGAAGTTATAGCATACTCCATTACAGTAGTTTGGTATCAGACACTCATCAATATCTGATAACAGAATTTCAAAATTGCAAAGTGAGTGCACAGATTTATTTTTTTTCTCGAACAGAGTGCACAAATTTATCATATCTCACTTTTGATGATGACCCTATTTGCTTTGTTTCAACTATACATCATTAATATCTACCAATGCCAAAGAATCAGATTCAATGGATAGCACAATACTTGTCAAATATGCCTATTCTTCTTGTTGCATAATAAAATGCATGCAATGGATATGTTAAAGAATGCGTACCTGTACACCCATTTTGAACATAAGGGTTTCCTTCAAAACCAGGAGAGCATTTGCAGCGGTAACCAATATAGGCCGTCCCATGTGTAACACCAAGGCACTCACTGTTTGCACTGAGGCATGCATAATTACTGTTGTGTTTTGCACTTTCACATGTCAAATTGGTTACTGACCAGCTCCAAGCACCATACTCTTCAGATAAGTCAGATTTCTCCAAACCATAAATTAACTGCTGGCCAAAGTAATCAGAACCACCATAATATATTGACAGATAGTTTGTGTTTGCATCTTCAGATTCTGGAAGCTTATTGACATATAGGAGTCCTTCATCTAATGAAATATTTGTCACTTCATATTTTGCAGGTGGTCTTGCAATAAGAGTGCGGTTGGATGCACAGTTCAGTTGAAATCTCCTTTTAGCAAAACAGCCTGGCTCCAGCCCAAAAGGGAAAGGGATATGTGTGGTGCCACATGATCGAGAACAGTTCATTTTGGGGGTTGGGTTATACTCTGCTCGAGTTAAGAAAAAGTATGGAAAAAAGTGTTACAAGATAATGAGAGAGAGAGAGAGAGAGAGAGAGAGAGAGAGAGAGAGAAAGAGAGAGATTTGTGTGCATACCTTGTTTGCAATCATCAAGGAGGTAAGGATTGCCGCCATCAAAATTTCCAGAGCAAGCACAAGAATATCCTCCATTCTGTACATCCATGCAGTTGCTATTGCTGCATGCATACTGTGTCTTATTATCAAACTGGGCTCTTTTACAATTGGGTTCGTCTGCAATGACAGTTGAGAGGTACGCCGACAAAGAACCAACGGTGCTTGCATTTATTTTATCAGACAAGAGATCCATGATACTAAACTTATATGGACGGAAGCTTAAGAAGGCCTTGACGGTTACATCACTAAAAGGTTGTGGTATTGTATCGTTGTTCTTGATGATGGTCACTCTAAATCCTCTAAATGGCACCGGGAACGTGACAGTGCAGCAACCCATGCCATTGCAGCTCCCTCCTGCTGTTGCTATGAGCATAGCCGCCATGGAGGAACACTTGGTTGTGCAATGGCCTACAAGGTCACCGGTGTCTGGGTGGAACAGGTAGACCCCGATTCCACAACCGAGGAATGCAAAGTAATTGTAGGACTCGATGTTGAGGTTCCGCCCTGGAGACTGCCAGGACAGGTTGTATGTGCCGACGCCTGGTGACATGGGGATGGTGTAAACAACAGAGGCAATGACAGTTCCTGAAGGATAGATGCCCATCACCTGAGTACGGGTGTCACCCAAGAAGAGCTTCCAAGGTTTGGTGCTCCTATTGCAGGTGACCTCAAATCCCTGTCGAAAGCAGCCAGGCCCAATCCCAAAGGGGTACCAGATGCTCACATCCCCACAGGTTGTAGGGCAGTGCGCAAGACTAGCAGCAGAGGGAGGACGAGCTCCGGATGTGACCAACATGGCGGTGGATGCTATGCTCCATATCAATACCAGCTGCATGGCAACTATTGCAATTCCGTTTGCTGAACCCACAAGATGGGAGACAAGCAAACACCATGTCTTATTCTTATAGCAAGTTTATCAATGAATATGTGTGGAGGTTTCCTGGAACACTTGGCGAATCCTTCATACTCTTTGGTCTTCAGTCTTCACCAGCTAATCTCTTATGGAAGGACTTATGGCCAGATATGACTTGGTTGATTAGACCACATTGTTGTTCACTAGGACCAAACACATCAGCATTGACCATGAGTTCCTCTTGGTCATCATGATGTGGACATACATCAACAACATTGCTATAGATTTGTAGACTTCCTTGAGCGTGGACTAGACTAATTGGCTTGGGTCATGCAACAGATTCGCACAGGTGACAGGTGTAAAAGACGGGTGTGAATGTGATGCCCAATACAATTGTGGCTGCTACATGCCTACAAGTTAATCCAAAATCCAATTTCCGTGCAGCCTCCAGGTTATGTACATACTACTCCCTCCGTCCCAGAAAACATACAATTCTAGCTACACTATTGTGTGTCTAGATTCATAGTATCTCTAATGAATCTGGACAATCTCTTGTCTGGATTCATTGAAGATGCTATGAATCTGATGGGCTAGAATTGCAAGTTTTTTTTTTTGGGGGGACTGAGGGAGTATACATTACTACAAACTTGTAAATTGGGGCATTGACTAACCATAGTCCATAGGGCACTATCATCACCAATTCACCATAGAAAATTCACAGCTTCCTAGTCTCCTGCTGCTCATCGATTTGGTGGAGTGCAGGAAGACGCGTTCTAATTCCATCTAAAGGTCGTTCCTTCCATACAATTTCACATGACCAAAAGCCATGTGAACGCGCATCGCGTGGATTCTGGATGGAGGAAATTCCTACCATGGCGAGCAAGATAGAGTTGCAGGGAATGGAGAGAATTAAGACGACCATGGCCCATGGGGAAAAAGAAAAACCGTAGTCTGCGTCCGGCACCGCCGCCGCTGGAGCGAACCGCAGCAGCAAAACCGCCATTGCTGCTCATCTCCAAGGGGCCGAAACGGCGCGCCGCAGCCGCTCCCGCTCCATGCTCCAGCTGCGCGTCGGTCGAGGCCACGACGGCGATGGTGGATTGGCATTGGTGATCCGACAAGGACGAGACGGATCGATTTCTGTTTACAGTTTTGTTGCTCAAAAGCGCATTTCAAAATTACGTTTCTCGCTTCTAAAATCGCATTTCGCCATTTCGGACTCTCCCGACCCCGGTCATCGCCGTTAAAGAAAAACCCTGGCACGTCACTCCCTAAAAAAAAAAAACCCTGGCACGTCACGATTCTGAACTAGCAAATTTCAAAGCCATGACTTAGGCTGTGTTCCGATTGCAAACTATTCACTGTAGCTATAAAAAAACAAACGTGTTCTGTGAGTAAGAGGAATAGTATGAATAGGGAAAAGTTGAAATGAATAGAGTTTAGTTGAAATGAATAGAGTTTAGTTTGTAATCTGAACAGGGCCTTAACTTAAACTAGGTAGATGACCCGGCGTGATAGACAATCGTAAATATTAATTAATACCAAAATATATAATTATATTTCATCTCTAGTGTAGTAGTGTGATTAACTGATTAAAACATTTATACGCTAGTACTTCGTATGTTTCGGTATAGTTAAATTTCATCATGAACCTAATCATTGGGGAACATGAAAAGTATTGATAACAAAGATAAAAAACTTGAAGAATATTTTTTGTAGAAATAATTCTTAGAGTGAGATGATATATCTTACAAAAGTCTTGTGCATAAATAAAAAAAAAACCGATAAACTATATGCACGGAGTAGCCTACAAGATTTGTGCTGCTGCGCATGGATCACTTCATAACATGATAAAAACAGAAGTTGAAGAAATCAATACATATTGGATCACAAGACTATAATTCATCCCATTTGTACAGATAAAAAAAAATTGAGTTAGGACCTCTGGTGGAAATTTCTGAGCGGATGGTCATCACAACACTGAAAGATAGCTCCTGCCATATCGAAAAATACACATAAAAATTGACCACGGGATCCATTTGTATGATATAAAAAACCAATGCTTCATGCAACCTAAACTGGTGCAACATTAAAAAATAGTTATTATAACACCAGAGATTATTGATTGCAGCATGTTTAGTGGGACGGTCATTCCATCATACGTCGTGCTAGAAGCATTTGCGAGAAAATAATCGTTTGAACTCCTTCACTTCCATTGCCTAGTTCATATATAGCTAATGAGGTGTTTGTTACAATTCTAGATCATATAATAATTAGTAGAGGTATAGTCCAAGGCTAACGTGAATATGTGCTATTATGAAATATAATCATTTAAGTTACTTATTATGTTTATTATCATCGTTGCACCGACAGGGCCTCCGAGTCCGATCATCGCCGGCCTTGCTTGTCCCGCGCACCGGACACGTCCACGCCTTACGGAGGCATGTTGGATTGACTTCTCTACGTTGATCTGGGTCGTCTTCTGCGTGTGTTCGTCGCCATCTTCTCAGGCTGGCCGTGGGCCATGTTTAGATTCTAAAACTATCTCCAACAGCTGCCCCAACCTAAGACCCATAGCCATTTTGCGTCATCCATGGTAGATTTGGGTCACAGAAATTGTTCCAACAGAAGACCCATCCACGATACGCATTTTGCATCGCCGGCGAGGCGTGACGCAAAGTTGCGTCTCCTCCCCACCGCAACCTATTTGTGGCGCGCTTCCCTCCCTCCGCGCGCCGGTGCCGCTACTGCTGCTCCCGTCGTGCCGTTGTTGCTGCTCCCGATCCGCCGCTGTGCCGCCGCCGCTGCTCCCGGCAGTGGAAGGCGGCAAGCGTGACGACGGGTCTCCATCACCGAATCGAGCTCCTCCATCACCGAATCGATCTCCTCCATGGCCAGTGAGGTCGCCGCATCGAGCTTCGATTTGCCTCCGCGCCGCCGACCCCAAGCTTCAATTCGTCGTTCCCAAGCTCTGATTCGTCGTCCCCAAGCTCCAAAGAATCGAGATGCTGTCGCCCAAGCAGCTGCTGACCATCGTCATCACCCCAGCGGCGCCGTGCTTCAGGAAGATCGATTCTTCCCCAAATCAATCACAAGATCGATTCTTTCCCCAAATCGAGCAGAGCTGTGCTTTAGGAAGGTGAAGAAGCCCACCACCAAATCGATCCAGGACTGCTCCTTGGTGCCTCATCTTCTTGCACTTGCTCCCGCCGTGCCTCAACTTCTTGCGCCGCTCGTCGTCCGCCTCCTCCTCCTCGGCGTGCCCAGCGCTCGCCGTCCAGCACAGGCAGGCGTGCGGCACCAACACAGGCACGCCGTGCGTGAGAGAGGAGAGCGGAGGGTGGTGGGCGGCATGCACGGGCGTCGGGCCGCCAGAGCTCGCGCAGCGTCCGGCGGAAGCAGGGGAATGGGTCCGCTGCTTTGCGGTATCTGTTGGAGAAAGGAATCGATGGGTACTCACCAATCAACTGTGCGCGTGACCTAGCTGAGGAACAGGTCTCCAGTTTAGGTTGTTGTTGTTGGAGATAGCATAAGGTCATGTTCAGATTCCCAACTATTTATTATTCATTGCAACTTTTTACTATTCATTCCAACTTTTCACTATTTTTCCCTCACAAAACACGTTTCCCAGCAAATGCTACAGTGTTTTTCTTATGCTACAGTGTTTTTTCCTACAATCTAAACACACCCTATGTACTTTTTATATTTATCTCCCTCACAGAACACGTATCTCTACAAGTTCTCTTTCTACCTTTCCTATTTATCTCTCTCAGGTAACATGTAATTTTCCCTCGCTTCATCTAAACACAGCCGCCCTAATTATCTACACTAAGCAGTAAAAAAATACAGACCAGACGGCGACCTGCTCAAGCTAACCCCACCTAGCACACACATGACAGCCACATCCTACCGAGTCCGTGTCCTGTTCGCCCGTCCCCTCACTCGCGCGAGACACGTCTCGCCGCCTCGGCCGCTCCCCCGACCACGCCCGCCCGACCCCGAGTCCAGGTTCACCAGCCGCGCCGTGGGCCGCCGGCCTTCGCCGGAGCCGTCCTCCACTCCTCTAGCAGCGCCGGAACGCCCCCCCCCCCCACCCCCCCTCCCGACGCCCCGGACCAGACGTGTCGGCAGCGCTGGCCGCCTGCCCCCCGACCGGCGCCCCAGCGTCGCCGTCCGACTCCGGCAGCCCGGCGCCATGCTCCGCTCTGCATAACTGGTGACTGGTGACTGGTGAGTGGGCTACATACTCCCTGGCACTCTACTGTCTGCTCCAATTCGGCAATTTCAACTGCAGATCTGCTTATCTTAGCCTGAAATTGGTGTGTACGTTGACATATGAATATGACTGATATTTCACTCTGTTCATTTGAGGTATTAGGAGAACTTTTGGGCGTATTGCCGAGTTGTCACTTGTCAGAGAATCTTGTAGTTTGTGTTACCAAATTGTGTATCGGAGTATATCGTTTCAAATTGTAGTTTTTGGATAGGCATACCCTAGGTTCAATTCCTGGGTCAGGAGCCCTGCCTCTCTTGGATTGGTTGTTATGGCTTTGCAGTAGGGAGTTCTATTCTTCAAGTTTCCCCCCCTTTGCTTTGAGAATCGAGTATGAGTGTTTCCTACTTCAATTGATGTTGGACACAGGAGAAATCCAACTTGTATTTTGCAGATTTAGCTTGTATCTGGTGTGGGGGCGCTAGTAGTCTCAGGTTCTTCCAGTCAAGCTGAACTTGGTTCATGCCCTGCGTTCAGTTTGGCCTTGTTACTTGATATGCCATAGTTTCTGCTCCACTCGTTAGCTAATAATCTAGATGCAATTCATGAATAGATTCATTTTCAAAGGAAATTAAGACCGTGTTCATTTTGTAGCAATTGACATTATATTTCAAGAGAATTTAAGGTTAAAATCTACTTTGAAGACTTCTCCTGAAAAAAAAAATGTCTTCCGGTGATAAACGTAGGGGGTAATAAAATAGTCACCATACAGTTGATATACCTGCAAAGCCAAATTCTTCTGCTACCTCGAGTAATGTATCTTGATGTTTCATGCAGGACATAGCGAAGGCTTGGATATTTTGCATACACACAGGATCCTCTGTAAGTTCTTATATCTTCTGCTACCTTGCATTCCTTTTCTATTCCCACTGTGCAATATTTTTCTTTGATGAGCTCAGGGGAAGTGTGGTGCACATTCCTGAATCAATCCCTTGTTTATATTCAGAGCTACCATAATTCGTGGCTAGCTATTAAGAATTATGACTAATCGATTAGAGCTAGTGTTCTTTGATGGGGTCTGTGCTTGTGAGCGAATCTGCACTTATGCAGATTAGGCACACACTCAAAGGGGAAAAGGAACTGATTGATTTTTTTTGCTGAACTAAAAGGGCAGGATATTGTGATAATCACAATGATTTTTCAACAGCATAAATATGACTATTTTTCCTTGACGTTGAAATTCTACCTCCATGGTGCCATACTGAACATCAATCTGGTGCTCTGTCCAAATCATGTTGTCCCTACCATCTAGTTGTGGTGAAGGTTCAGACATTCCCTCTTACCCCCCTCACCAATTGTCAGACCACATTATCCTTTTTTTTTTGTGTGGATAGACCCAGAACATTGCAGTATGCATTGATAAGTAGAAGAGAGGATTACAGGCACCAGAGGTGCCCAAAGTTTTCCTGCTCAGGCACATGGCCTCAACAGTTGGTGCATCATCAGAGCTCAACAAAAATAAAAATAGCACTTGCCTAAGTTGAAACAACTAGAGGCTCAAGGTGCACCAATAAAGCTTTACAATCTTGCTTCGTCCTGAATTTTGGAGATCACCCACTCTGTTGTCTTTCTGGTCTGTTGAAAACATGAGTTTTATTCCATCGAATGGCTCCAAGTGACTAGGATAGTGATCAAGTGAATTCCATTTGCGGCTGTATTCAAGGAATCCCCAGTGACCCCAACGTACCAACTTGCCATGTTAGTTGTTGGTGGCCAGGATGATGGACCAATGATCTGGCAAGGAACTATTCCTTTTTTTGTGGGGTTGTATCCTGGACATGCACAGTTAATCATAACTTTGGTGAACCTTACATTTCTAAAATTATACATTTCTAAAATTAGTAAGCTTACACGTATGAACTATGAAGACATGAAGTGCAACATGAAGTGCAACCAGTGTTCGATGCACTGTGAAGTGTCATTCTGTGTTTCCCCCCTTTTTGTCATCTCTCTGTAATTAGTAACTGTATTACTGTAATTTGAACAGAGTATTTTTAGTTTAATTGATGATAATGTCTGATTTTTTTCCCAGAATCCTGGAGGTGTAAAGGGTAATCCCATTTCATTATGGAAAATGAATTTCCTGATGAAGTTCTCAAGTCGGTTTTTCCATTATTGGATGGGAAAGATCTAGTATTTTGCATGCTTGTATGCCGTCAGTGGCGTGAAATCGCGAAGGATGATTACTTCTGGAAGTGCATTTGCTCACGGAAGTGGCCGTCCATTTGCAAACAGCCTCCTGTTGACGCAAACTACAAGAAGCTTTATTTAACCTTCTCCAAGCCACAGAAGATTCAGCGCCTTCCTGTGCCAAGGCTCACATTTGATGATCTTGTTTTCTATATTGATATGTGGCTTGAAGAATCCCTCATCTTTTCTCAAGCAATTGCAGGTTGCACCCTTAGAGCTGGCCTACAGTGTGCACCTCACGGCATTCCAGATATACTTGCAGCACATTTGAGGTCCCTAGACTGCATCCTGATGCTAGAAGTTGAACCCAAGTTATCAATCCCTACGGGGCCAGCCATCACTGTATCTGTTCTTGCTCACCGCAAGGATTCCAATAAGATGGCCTGCATCATCAACAAGTCGACCTTCGATTACATCGACGGTAGTGCTGCCCGCGCACTGGCATATGAATATCTCAGGTTTTCACCCAGACATCCATTCATATCAGACATCCGTGCATGGATGTCCTTGCTTTTCCTTTACAAAGGAGCAAGCGTCATTGAGGTATTTGGTATTGAGATAGATTTCTGTGACGCGGCGAGATCAGAAACTGAAATCCTATGGCTTTTGGATATGCTTGACTGGAAATAGAAGGGCTTCCTTTTTCCTTTGTGATTGTACACATATGTAAAGACTGTTCCTGAATAGTTGATATTTCCCTGTTGGGAGCATGTGTGCTGCTGAACTGTAATCTTTTGAGAACCGGAATAAATGGCACACCTGCTACTCCATGTGCTGGCACTAAAAGTTGTTTTTGAAGTTTTCTCCTGAAATAGTGAAATTGTTGCGCCTCATCACATCATTAAATGTTCGGAGAATATTTTTCGCATCATTAGGGGGGCAGTGTCTTTGTGCCAGCTAATGTCCCACATTATGCAGTTGGTCGTCGTCATGAGTTTGGCATGTTGTGTAAAAAGCGTAAGTTTTGCTATATCTGTGTCGCCATGTCCTGAAGCATGTCAGGAAAATGATGCTCCGTATTTGTTTCTCTTGTCAACAATAGGTAGTTTCGGATGTTGAAGAATCACTGAACGACCTACGCTGATCGATCAACAACGCTGTAAGAAAAAAACGAATGGTAGAAGTAGATGAGCCAGGCATACACCACCACCACCAAGCACACATACAACGCACAACGCAGCAATTTAGAAGAGAAGAGCATGCAGCAACTAAGAGCCACCAAGCACACAAACACACTATGACATATGACAATACGCTGCAACTAGGAAGAACAGCGAAGAAGAAGAAGAAGAGCCAGGCAGGCTCAGCCCACGACGACGCTCCTGTCGAAGATCCAGCTGAATCGTGCCATGCCGGGCTCCCCACGGCCCGCCCTCCGCTGCGCCAGCTCCTCCATCCGCCGGATCTTGGGCGCCAGCGCGCACACGTACTCCTGCGCGCGTCGCCCCTCGCCGGACAGCCCCGCCTCGAGGTCCGCCACCCTCCACCGCCGCACGAAGTGCTCCACGAGGTCGCCGTAGTCGCTCGCCGTGTACACGCCGGCGCGCTGCGCCACCGCCGAGAACCTCCCAAACAGGTCGCTGTCGCCGTCGCCATGGCCGTCCGACATGAGGAGCCCCGGCATGGTGACCTTCCCGCGCATGACGTGGGCCAGCGCGCGCACCATCCCGTCCGGGTCGACGTCGAAGAGCTTGGCGCTCGCCATGGTGTACCCGGCCTCGTGCCGCCTCTCGTCGGCGGCGATCACGCCGCAGATCCTCGCCAGCGTGCCGTCGCCGTGCCTCGCCGCCAGCCTCGCCGTGTGCCCGTGGGAGATGAAGGTGGCGCGCTCCTGGAACGCCCCGTAGATCAGGCTGTGGTACGGGCTCTTGGGCACCAGCATTTCCTTCACCACCATCCATTAACAAATGATACTAATAATTAGACAACGTGCATCGTCGCATAAGCATGTTTATATATATACATATATGTATATATACGTATACAAACATACAAGGACACGGCGTACGTACCATGCCGTTGCGGAGGAGGTGGTGGATGGTGACCTCGACCTGGCGCATGTCGATGCGGCCGGTGAGGTAGAGGTAGCGGTTGAGGAGGTCGCCGTGGCGGTTCTCCTCGGCGGTCCAGCCGCGGAGCCAGCGGGCCCAGGGGAGGGCGCTGCAGCCGGTGGGGTCGGCGACGCCCTCGGTGCGGTTGCCCATGCTCTGGTACGTGGGGAGCGCCTCCTCGGTGACCATGTTGCCGACGAGGCACACCAGCACGTCGTCGGGGAGGCACGCCGCGGCCGCGCGCAGCTCGGCGAGCCCCTCCGCGAACGCCTCGGCCTCGCCGGAGCGCGGCAGGTAGTCGTGCGGCTGCCACGCGGACTCCACGGGCGTCAGCAGAGGCAGCATGTTCTCCTCCACCCACCCGTTGAGTGACCGGATCGCCTCCACCTGCTCCCGTGGCACCGTCCACTCCGTCTCCTCCACGACTCCGGCGACCGGCGGTGCAGCGGCCGCCGTGGTCGCAGCAGACGCCGTCCATCTCGCCGCCACGCCTGATCTACTGTAGCCGGGCGCGCATGCACGCCGCGGGGTGTGCGCACTGGGCGTCGCGGTGGGCACGGCCAATAAAAGGTCAGTACGTGTACGTTCTGCTTATCTCGCAGTTTCAACACTGGAGGAGTATATATATATTATACCTGGCGTGTGCTGGGGAGAGGAGCTGCCTGATGCTGAGTGCTGCTCCTCCTCTCGCCGCCGGTGATCTTGAGTAGCTCCGGCGGCCGGTAAAGTGGCCGAGACTCACCGGCGCCACCATAGTCGCCATTTTTCTTTCTGCTAGCTAGGACTGCACCAAGTCAGCTGCTTTCGGATACCAAACGGCATGTGAGGGATATATATAGAAGGTCGATCGAAACGAGGTGCCTACTGGCTACTACAGATAGAGATATTGGTGCAGTGGTGCACGATACAGGTGGCTCGCTTGCCATGATACAGTACAGATTAATGGTATTAATTGCGCATGAGAATTAATGGTACGCGGACTCTGCATGCAGACACGTATGGTGAGCAAGCATTATTTGTGGGCAACGGGTGCAGATGTCTTTTCGATTAGATGTTTTGTAGTGAATCTCGAAAACATCAAAATGTCTTTTATTTGTTCAATAATAATAATAATAATGGAGGGACGACAATATATGTGCTTATCATTTTGCATGCTACTCGTATATGTCATTTTTAAAAAAAGGCCGCGAAATGCCGTCACTAATATGGATCCGTGATGTCCCGGTCCCGGCCAAGTTAGTAAAATACAATTGGACACTTGATCACGTCCACGTGTCCGCCTTATGTTTCCTATCCAGGTAATTAAAATAATATGTGGTACACCATCTTCATGCATGTTCTTGTGTTCCATGCACGGGTAAAATTCACCTGGCGAAATAAAATTGCATCCGCGCATGATCTCGTTCATGTCTTTATTTTTGTTATTTATTTGTGTGCGCACGCGCAGGCCGGTCCCCATTTTAATTTTCCATTATCTAAAAAAAAGTCCCCATTTTAATTATAAAAGTGACGAGTTTGATGATTTGCCGTACGTCTTCCCAATAACGGCAAGGAAATGAACCAGTGGGTTCGTATTTCTGGACGTACTTGTTGGGCTCACTTCCACACACGGCACGAGTACACGACTATAGTTCCCGATAAAAAAGGTGTCTTATGTATGGATCGGACCATGCCGATTTACGAGCAAAGATGGACCGAAGGAGACGTACACCATGTGCGAAGGGAACATGCATGGGCATAAAGACATTCACGGTAGTCCCTGCATCCTAGAATACAAGATTGTTGAGGAGATCATCACGGTGAATACACATGAGCCATGTATCTCATCAAGTTACAAGTCGTCATATATAGTAGTAGACTTCACATTTGGTTTGGATTCAACAGACACGACCCTCTCCTATGACACCAAAACGAGGCATTTTTTATGAATTGGAAAGCTAACAAGTAACAACTAAACATTTCCTTTGGTTCTGGTCGTCTAAGCTTAGGAAACCTCGTGGATCATACTATGTGACCATAAAAAAGATGTTGTATAACTAAATTTGGAATAAACGGCAGTAGCACGGGAGAGGGATGTAAAAACTCAAAGGGAACCCACTATATATAGCTATTAGGTGACGAAAACAGTACTGTAGCCTACGTGCCACAGCGCTGCAGGACTGTGTGTATTAACGCAGCACAGAAGAGTAGGTGTGTATAAATGCTTGATCCCAAGTGAGTAGGTGGCACATACTCTTGTCGACTTGTACTCTTGTATAATAAAAATTATTTTATAACAATAATATCATTGTATTCATATTTAAAAGTAGTTTCACATGACTATAATTTCGTTGCTAAAAATATTATACTATAACAGATAATATGAGTCAAATGTTATTATTGCGGAATGTGTCAAGTTTAACCACGCCTTATATTCAGGAGGGATGGGAGCGGGCAAGTTTGGTTTAGCCAATTTTTGGCTCGCCCAAGCTTTATTGGTTGTTGTTTGGAGTAGCGCCAAATATTTGGCTGGCTTGCATGGCGTCTTGGGCTCATGCGTAGTTCATTTTCTCGCCCATGCATTGGCCAACTGCAGGCGCTAGAAACGGCCGCCAAAGATTTGGCTCGCCAACACTCGGTAACATTTGGTAGGGCAGGTCCGGGCAAAATCTAAACGTGCCCTATGCCAGTCCCCCCCAAGCCTGCAGTGAACGGACTGCCTGTCATTGATCAAACTACATGTGAGTGATTAGTGAGGCTCTCGCGAGAGCATTCCTCTCCTCTCCTTTCCTAATTGGAATATGCATGCATGGGGATGGAGGTTGGGCCCCTTCCAATTTAAAGTAGTATATACAGTATAGGAGTGTGGCATAGTGCCATAGTGTATATGCATGCTTGCTTCATTGACGCCACACCAGACGACCAGACCTTAAACGACGAGCAGTTGACTGCAGCTGCAGGCATAGGATATATGAAGTCTTCGCATGCTAGGGAAACGACACATCTATTTATAGAGTGGGGTTTGGTATATGGTTCGCCAATGGTTACAAATAATTCCACCTAGCATCATCATCTGAACTCTAAAGATTACACCAAAGTTAAAGATTACAAACTTATGAAGATTCCTCTCTTGTGTTGATATTAATTAGTGCTTGCAAATGTATGGGCTAAGCTATATGGTCGAATAGAACAGTGATGTCCGTACGTAGTTCATAGAGTTAACACGTATATGTATATAATATGCATATTTGTACCGTGTTTCATATAATATATTGATTTTTTTTCTACTATAGACTACAGTGCTGATCAGATGAAAGAACAACAAAAGCTCAGAGCGCTATATACTATGTAGTGCCTCGTTATCATTTTTAATTTAAATAATCTAAAAATGTCTCTTTCTCGATATAAAATAGGGAGAAGCCCGGTTTTCACCCTTCATCTATAGCAAAAGTTCGATTTTCAACCTGCAACTACAAAACCGAATACAAAAGGTCATCAAACTGTCAAAACCATGGAAATTTAGCCCTTTGAGCGGTTTCAAAGGTCGTTCTCCATTTTATGAAAATATAAAATAATATAGTTTACACTTAAAAATCCATAACTAATCTGTTTTAAATTAGAAAAATATGAAACAAATAAAAATAATTCCCTAAAAATAAAACCTACCTATTGGGATACTATGTAAAGTTATGTGGATATTATTTTACTTATGTTGCTAGTGTTTTACTATTTTTCTAAAATTATTAGGAATATAAATAAATAAAACACAAATAAATTTAAATGGTGTACTAACATATAGTTTATATTTTTACAAACATTTGGCATTAGTTTCATATTTTTTTACTTAAGGTGAATTAGTTATGGTTTTTTATAATTTTTAGAAAACAGAGAACCACCTTCGAAACCGCTTAAAGGGCCAAATTTGCGTTGTTTTGATTGTTGGACTTTGTGTCCGGTTTTGTAGTTGCAGGTTGAAAGATCGAACTTTTGTTGTAGTTGAATGGTGAAAACTGGACTTACATTATAAAATATATGGAAAGTGACCGCATCCGCATGCACCGGCCTTTAATTTGCTTGCGTGTATGGTCCTACCACAGTACTTCATAGTTCATAGTCTCTGCGCATTGAAAGCGGTGGCCAACTCAACGGCTAGTCTGCAGATGATGGTAGAGTACGATCGACGGTGCTGTGGTGCCGACTGTACGATCGACGGATCGACCAACGCAGGCCCGTTAGCGGGCCAGGATGGCGATGGGATTGGATTGGATGCCACGTACGTACAGATCGAGGCACGCTGCTGTAGCCTGTAGGCTGTATAAGCCTGTAGCTGCGTACACCACCACCAGTCCACCATCGATCGATCACGGTCCGAGCCAGAGCACGCACGGCACGCGGATGAGGACGATGCGAGCCAGCCGTGCCGAGCCTGCACATGGACTGCGTGCCCTGTCTGACCTTAATTTCTACGAAATCGATATATAAGGCCTCCTTCGCCGAGAGGCTATAAGTTAGATTTTAAATTGTTTAATGGTTGAACAGTGTTAAAACCGTACCAGAACAGTACACCGGGTTGGCTCTTTGCTCGTAATATTTTTTTTTTCACTGAATAGAAAATGCTAGAAGCTAGCTAAGAGCAAGCAAAGAGCCAACCTAGTGTGCTATTTTGGTACTGTTTTGACGCTCTTCAACGATTGTTCAACGATTAAAAGATTTAACAGCTACCTTACAGCTTTCCATTGGACAAGGCCTAATAGTTAATGGACTGACCACAACCATGCATAGTCAGGACTGTCAACTAGCTGACGATGCTACATACAGCGCACTGCTGCGTACATAATCTACAGCCGTCACCTTTGAGGAGTAATAGCCATTCCAGAATTAAAAGAACTAATGATAGGCGAATAGCATATAAGATAACAGTACTGGTCATCCGTGATCTAATATCCTCCCAGTGGCCTTGCCATGTCATTTACATAGTGGGCTGGTGGCAACCACCGCCCAAGGACTGGCCACAGATAGTTAGGTTATGTACACAAACGCAGCGACTTGTGCTATAGCAGAGTACGTTAGCGATCAGGAACCGGGCTGTCCTTGTTGCCGCTGAGGCTTGAGATACTCCTGGATGCAAGATCGGAGGGCATGATTTGGGACGAGGTCTCGGTTTGGAAGGTCCAGGTTCGTCATTGGAGACCTATTGTTCCCGCCATCAAGCCAACGCCTTATTGCTTCTGCTTCATATGTGTATCCATCAGATGCCACTTGGGGATCGTTCATGATCTCCTAAAAAAGAAAAAAAAGAGATGCAAACTATCATTTCATAAATGCACTTCATGCATGGTCGTCTGTTCAGAAATCAGAACGGTATTAAAAGATTATTCTAAGGGTGAAAAAAAGAATCACTGAACGTTCAAAAAATGAATATCCCAAATAATCTAAAGTGCTGGCAGAGTCATTTACCATGAGGATTGGGCAAAAGAAGTGAGCCGGCGCACGGTTTCCGTCAGAGTCTGGTTGCAAGTATGGCCATGAGGCTGCAGGAGGCCTCTTAATCATGGGCTCGACAACTGCCCACACCTTGGTTAACAGATCAGGCCTCTTTTCCTTGCTCATCTCCACACAGCTCAGAGCAACAAGCGCTAACTGCTTGGCTTGCGTGTATGCCCAGTCCCCAGCAGACTTATCTATCAGCATGTGCAAGATATCACTCTCCAGCGCTGCTGCTACTTTCTTTGCTATAGATAGCGGGGGCATTCCAGTCAGCAGACGCAGGATGATGACACCCAGTGAGTAGACATCAGAGAGTGGCGTGAGCTCCCCTGTAATGAGAAATTCTGGGTCCAAGTAGGGGAGTCTCGCCGTCAGGTTGGCAGCGCAAGCATCAGGCTCCAGAAATGGGTTTGAGCTACCAAAGTTGCAGAGCTTGCTTCTGTAGTCGGCATCGAGGAGGATGTTGCAAGGCCGGAGATCACAATGGACCAGAGCATTAGGCTTATTAGAATGAAGGTACAACAACGCAGAGCAAACCTCAGCAATGATCTCTGCTCGTCTGTGCCACAGCAGAGGTGGTGAGTCATTGTTGTAAACCATGTTATCTTCAAGGTTTCGGTTAGGCAACCACTCATACACTATGGCGCAAGCTTCTGAATACTCCAACAATGGTGATGATGTTAGGATGTTTCCCTTCACGAAGGATGGAAACCTGCGACAATCGTGCGTTAGTAACAGAATCAGCTAAACATCACTATCAAACATGGCAGGCTCACCTCTCGCCAAAATAAGCTTTGGGAATTGGATAGCTTGATTGCCACTGTGATCTTGTGTATAATGCCTTTGTATACACGGCCATATTCACTTGCTCCAATTTTGTTAGCATCACTAAAATGCTCTGTTGCTTGTTCCAAGTCAGAAATGGAGAACTCGAGAACAGCCTGCCGGTTCTTCTGATCGCGTAATTCATCCACTCGTTGCACTGCTATGTCTCGTTCCTGTTTTAGCTTATCACATTCTGCATTACGAAAGTGGAGGTTAGACACTTCCCTGCTTTCATAGATTTAATATTCTGAAATAATAACGAGACAAAAATTCTTCTAGCATTCATCTACCCATATTCTCTTCTTCTTTCTGAAGGGAGGCCTGCCGTTTTAACACGACCACCTCCTCTTCTAGTGCTTGTAACTTGCGCTGGACTTCCTACAAACAATTATGTGAATTACAATTTTTTATTGCTGAAATGGTTACTAGAAACAATATGCATTAATGGAACCATCAACAAAGAGAGGCAATAAAAATAGAAATACAATTAAAGAACTGCAATATGTTGAGTATCTAAGGTTCATTATAACTTTTTACCTAACACGCATGAGAGTTGTGTATCTTTGAATTAAGAGAGATTTGAAAAGTCCAATTACAATAACATCATCTCACTTTGGATTAGAGTGATGGATGTGATATTTGATCAAATAGGGAAAAAAATTACATCATGTATGATTAAATGGATTTTTTCGATAACAACTAAAAGGACTTGATCAACTAGCCATCTCAACCATCTAGACCACAATGCTCCCAATGTCCAGGGCTGACAGCCCCTTGGGTCTAGTCCAGCAAATTGCCAAAGGCGAGCTTTATATTTGAGGGTCTGTCTGGATGCTGGGGAGAGAGTCCATCAAAGACAAGCATTTCAATGTTTCCAAATTGTCCATGCACCATGAATAGCCAGGGAATAGAAAATAATCATAAAATCCAAAAGAATGACGGTAGGAAAAAGTAAAGCAAATATTTTTTCTCGAATACACAAGAGAGCTACGTATTAAGGAGAAGAAAAGAAGTCTCGTACAAAACTTCACCCCCCACTCCGGACTGAGTTGTGAGGGGTTGAGTTACATGAGATGTGATCCTATGAAAAACACACACTTCGGTGAGGCCAGACCCCAAAACTAACTACACACTCAACCTTCGACTGCCCCATTGGCCAAGACTCGCATGGAGCGAGCTCCAGCCAGGCACCACAGGTGTTGTTCATCCTTAAGCTCACGAATAATGGTAGAGATATTTGGACTAGCACCACCAAACAAACATGAATTCCGATGTTTCCACAGTGTCCAAGCGCCTAAGATAATCAGTTATGGACCTAGAGGGTCCAGCCAGGCCATATGGGCTGCAAGGGCCCAGAGTCAGCCCAAAGGGGATTCATGGTACTGTTCACGAATGAACAGTACCGCAGGTACTGTAGCACGTCCACCGCTGCCGCCCCTTTGATAAATTAGGGATTAGGAATATTCTAGATATTAGGATGGCTGGCAAGCCAAGTAAGTTCCCCAGCTCTTTCTCTCCTCCCTGCGCTGCCTCTTCTCTCTATGCCACCATCCCAGGGCGCCAGGAGCCCCCTCTCCCTCCCCGCACCAGCCCTAGCAGCCCTACTCCACTAAAACCCATAACATAATCACTGTGTGAGATATCATACTCATATTGTTCAGTGTGAGATTTTTGTGAAATTTTACTTATTTTTAAATGAGGGCAACAAATAATGTTAAAGTACAAAAATCCACTACCCTTCCCAAAAAAAATAAAGTGAACCACTGATTTACAAAAGGAAAGGATACTCAGAAGGTAAAAATTCAAAGATGTCTGAAGGCATAATTTCCTCCCATTGACAATAAAACACATTTTAAAAAAGCGCAAGATAGCAGTACACTGAAACAAGAGAGAGAGAGAGAGAGAGAGAGAGTTGAAAGAATATTCCCCCAAAAAGAATTAATAAAGTTTCCTAAATTGCATGGGCTACAGATGTTTCAAAACTATATGAAACAGTTGGCTTCCCACACCCTTACGTTCCTCCAACTCAACTCAAAATGTTCTCCCAGGTTCATCTTGCCGACTTGTGGGCTTTGATTGAGGTCCTGGGTTCAAACCAGCCTCCTTGTAAAAAAGGATAGGCTGCCCAAACTCTAGAAATTAACTTCCCCACACCTGATCTTTATATGAGAGCTTTCAGCATTGGGTACGCCTTATCTCACCTACCCTCAGTCACCACCACTCAAATCCTGCAAACTTGTTTTCACCCTCAGTTACCTCATTGATGTCAACACTACTAGCTACATTTTACTGCTCCTCTAACTCCCTTGATGGTCTCATGCTCTTCCAGCTCAACACCAACTGCTTCTATCAGCTTCAAAACTTAGCCATGTTATCTAAGCACACCCCACCACAACTTGGGGGGGGGGGGAGTTAACCCCCAAGAGAAAAAAGATAGCAAGTTAGGATTGTTAAGGGTATAATAGTCATTGTAATAGTAGTCTAGGATCTCTTCCTCTTGTACTCTATATATTGCCCTTTGGGTCTAACTCAATGTACCAAGTCCTCTATTCGTAACATGGCAACCGAGCTCTAGGTTTCTCCAATCCAGCCACCACCCTCGTTGATCTCGGCTGTGCCGCCCCTGGGAGGATCAATCTTCCCTCCCGGGGGCAGCAATCTCCACTAGTACCCCCAAACCCATTTTTTTCGTAGTTGAGTCGTAGGGAAGCAGCAGTAGCCACCCATCCACCCATCTCCCTTCACCGGCCACCGTCGTCGATCTGCTCATGGGAGGGGAGCAGCAGTCCCTAACCGTCCTGGATCCACTGCCATTGTCTTCTCCGCCGGCCGTTGCAGCTCGCCCCGGCATCGATTCATTGCCATCGTCGTCCACCCATCTAAATAACTAGATCTTGCAGTGCAGGATAGCGTAGCTAACAAGCACAACCTAAAAACAAAATGAGAATCCTGCCAGCTGTAGGGAGCTGAAAAATCGAGTTATGAAAAATAGCACAGTGAAATGGGACTATACCTTCTCATCAAAAACATGCTGAAAGAAAACTCTGACATAAGGATATTTGTCCTGTGGCTTTGGCCTTTTTTGGTAGCAAATAATGTCCCCATTTAGATCAATCTGCACAAAGGAATAAAAGAAACTAAGTTTTCAGACGTGGAAAAGACAAGAGACGTATTCTAAACAAACCTGGCTATCTTTAAAGGTCATATGAATGTCAATGGTTTCACACCACACAAATGGTTTAAATTGTATTTCCTGCATGTTTAGATGAGAAAACGAGTTACCAGCACATACTGTAGAATGACTGGTAAACAGTACGCATTAGAGATTATGGAAAGTTACTTTGCATCAGCACAGAACCATACCTCATACAATTCGATTTCCTCATGAGCAGGGAAACCCGCTAGACTTCTTAGAAATGGAAGAATATCTAAAGGTCTCGATGAAGCTTTCACAAACAACATTCCGACATATCTATTTGCCTCATTCAGAAGAACAAAATCTAGTGAAAAACTGTTGAAGAAGAAAAATAAAGATCGTACAGAAATAAATACGCACCGTAGTTGCATCTGTTCTGGGTCATAAAGCTTTAAGAATAGTAAAAAATCTTCTTTTGTGGGCGGATGTGGTGAAGGAAGAGGACAGTGATCCTAATGTACACCGGCATAAAGGGGAATGTAGTAAATATAGTAACTCAATGAATTTGAATAGGAGGAATTTCTTTAGAACAGAAATTTAACACTGCAGGGCACAAAGTTCACCAAACCCCAGCCTTCATAAAGTACGGACCTAAATACATGTTGCAATTGGTTTTCATCCTCAGTTCCTGACTTAAACCAAAAGGGCGAACGGTGATAGTAGTGATGGGTACACTGATACATGTTGCAAATTTTAAACCCCCAAATCATCTAAATATTATGTGTCCATGCATGTAGTAGTGATGGGTACACATCCTGAAATGGGGTTGGCCCTTAGCACCCTGGGGCGTTAAGCAAGTGTGCACAGGAAAGTGTGTAAAAGAAAACATATTTTAAGTTCAAGGTCAACCTCTAATAAGAGATCCAGCTCATGAGCTTTGCGTTTTGACGATAACTCTAGCCCCTCTACCTGCAAGGGTGGTTCTTCACAAGTTAACATTTCATGAGAAGAAGTGCTTATATAAATTATCAATCAGAAAAGGGCAGAATCGTTCATTGCACAAAAGGCACATGCAGAATATTACAGGCAGGCAGATTGAATGCAATGTTTAGCAATGGTTGATCTAGGTCACCGGCTTCACTGTTGGATTTTTTTTAACTCAGCTTTCCTTGGTAGTTGTCAAGTACATCTAGTCTACTAATTGAAGCTTATCCATTTATCAGGCAATTTATTCAGAGTTGGCAATATCTAAGGTGGCACATGTTTATTGCAAACTAAGGCAAAAGAATGAATCTAGTTCTCCTAAGGCCCTTCCTTACGATCCATGCTTCCTGCTTCCCCAATGACTCTCACCTTCAGCAGTGGCTGTCCAGCCCTAAGCACTCAAGCATGATGTTACAACGAACGAAGTCCTCCAAACCAATTTCTGTCCAAGAGACAAGCAGAATATTGGATGGCCACGATGTCTACTTACAGGTAATTTCTCTTCTTGGGAAGACAATGCCCTCGTAGGGCGGTATGTCCTATTTTCTCGTTTAGCCCACAACCAGAGACGCTGAAATTGAACCTGTGTGCCAAATTCTTCAGCCAGCTTTTCCTGTGGAGCAATTTAACTTGTCAATATTCTGAGTTAATCATGAGCCATGAGTATTGATAGATAGCAGAGTCAGACATAGACATATTGAAAGACAACACAAAAACAAAATTAGGAACATATCATCCATCAATGTAGGGTGTCATGCATATGATGGAAAATTATGTGGATAATTTGTCCTTTATATAGTTACAAAATACTATTTCTGTAGCCACAAATATGATCCCATGATAGACCTACAGAAAGAAGCATTATAGGAATGGAGATGAGTTGAAGGAAAAATGTCCAGTGACGATCATTGGGCCTTTAAAAAAAGAATAATTGTATTCTGAACCCAGAACATGGTAATAGATAGAGACCACATCATAGGCATAAGTAAAGTAGCAAGCGTTGAAAGATGGAATCAGCACATGGACCCAGCAAAATCAATTAATAAACTCAACTAAAGCCATCATAGCAAGGTCATGCTCTTATTCTCCTCAACAGCTGAGTAGAGAGCACCTCCTATGCGTGGTAGGTGAGTGTCTTAGTCAACATTATTTATATTTCATTCAGATAAAAAAAGGAATATTGTAAATTGTATAAACAACTAAATAAGTTTAATTCCTTTGTAAATACAACGATACGCAGTTCTCTTGCGTGTTCGAGAAAAAAACTTTAATTCCTTTGAGACTCTTGGTTTTTATTCTTCACAAGCAAAGTTCACACAAACCCACACTACACCAACAATTTTGCCATGGTATCGTCTAGGTTCAATGCAATACAGGCATAATACAATAGAAGCAATATAACCCCTGCATAGTTTCGTTGAAAAAAAAAATATAACCCCTGCATAGTTTCGTTGGAAAAAAATATAACCCCTGCATAGATATCTCATATCTGACAGTGAATAAAGTTGCATTAGAAGTGAGCAGTTTGATATGATAGATAGTGATTCTTTTGTTACTGATCATGAGACTTTTGGTAAGCTCTAAATATGGCGGCAACTTTTTTCTTTGTTAGCACTATTATAAGCTGTTATAAGAAAATACGGGGAGCAGGTACAAGTTGTTAAATCTATGACATTGCACACTGAAAGACAACACAAAATCAGAACCATATTGCTCCTGTAAGATTCAGTGAAGTTTGGCTTAAAGTTCATCTCCTAAACAGGAACTTGTTCTAACTTTTAACTTTTAAGTAAGGCCTAAATGGCATTATTTCACTCTGATTGCAACTTAAATGATAATAAGTTTTTAAGTTAACCCAAACTTTGCAGGGCAGAGCTAGCCTTACAAGTTAAAACCCTAGTAAGCCACCCTTAGAAAAAAGAACAGTGATTTGAGGGCGTCTTAAAACAGGGACTCCTAAAACTGAAAAATGGAGAGTTTGAGCTTTCTGATAAAATAAGGGGATAATCCACAATTAGCATAGCACTTCTAGAGTACGACATGCAGAAGTATAAGATAATGGAGAGCTCCCTTGTTGTCAAACGAGGATACCTTAAAACTGAGGAGGGTCGTGGTGACCGGGATACGGAACGTCCGGACTCTGCTGAAGTCCACAAGATCGAAGTAATGGCCATCTTTCCCGATCTGCGACAGCATATCTTCCTCTCTCACCACCTGGAGTACGCCCAAGAAACTGATGAATCGAAGCGAGAAAACAAGGTACGCGATGTTCTCAGTGCCCCACCCCGAACACGCAAAGCATTTCTAATCGATTTTGCCGCTTTTCTTGTGCAGGGAATAAAAGAACCATTAACTCCAAGAGAGTGGAGGATCACACACCTTGATAGCTTGGAGGCGCGGCGCCATGGCGGCCGCAGCGAGGAACTGACGACGGTCGTGCCGGCGTTTGCTAGTTTTTTTTAGGGAATGCTACTTTGTTAATTAGGCCCCTTCCAAAACATTTAGAAAAAAACACTATTGATTTAATATTTTTCTATTTATCTATAGTGTTTTTTTATCTATAGTGTTTTTTATCCTTAATCTAAACATACCTAAAAAAAGTCTATCTGACGACCTTGAACTTTTGAGGTCGTCCGTGTGCATGTCATCCTTTCTCGGTTTTCGAGACTTTCGTGCGCCGCGCTCACCGGACCAAGCGAAGGTACAGCGGTGGAGGAACAATCTAAAGGCGGGCACCGGACCAAGCGAAGGTACAGCGGTGGAGGAACAATCTAAAGGCGGGTGGGCAAACAAGTGGGCTAGGGTTACAGTCAGCGGCCTCATCTTTTAGATCCCAGCCAGCAAGCCACGTGTGCGGATGAGTATTGCCACGTCGGTGAAACCAGCTCAGGAAACCGGGGAAGAACGACATGTAGATGGTTTTCAGAGACAAAGGTTGTAATATTTTTGGTTTTCTAGTTCAAAAGGTGAAAAACGGACGACCGCGAAAGTTTAAGGTCGTGGACTTTTTCTGTTAATTAATCTCATAAGAAGAAAACAAAAGTAGTCTATTGTGACAATAGGCCCAATATTCTCGGCCCAACTCTGGCACTCATACATACCGTGCTTAGGTGGCGCATTCCACTTCCCAACCCTAAACTCACCGGCACACCCCATCACAACCGTCCGATTCAGCATCTGACGCTCCAAACCCGAACCCGCCATATATAAATATGCGCTCCGCCACCCACGCCGCCCTCGACAAAACCCTAGCCCCCCAGCAGCCGCAGCGCCCACCACTTCTCCGTCCCGTCTCCCTTCGTCCCCTGCGGCGGCGTCGGCGGCAGGATGGCGGCTTCTACGGCGAGGACGGTGAAGGATGTCAACCCGCACGAGTTCGTCAAGGCCTACTCCGCCCACCTCAAGCGCTCCGGCAAGGTAACGCCGCCTGCCTCCCATTTCCTTCTCGATTTGACGCTGTAGTTCGTAGAATGGTCGCACCACCAGAGCCCCCAAGCTCCGTCGCGGCCTTGCGTGCCTCCGTAGCTATGCCGTGCGACGCGCGACCCCGCGTCCCCGAGCTTCTCCGCCGCCGGCAATCGCCCAGGACCTTGCCGCGGGTTGCGCACGATGCATTCCCTCGAGGCAGCGCCGGATCCGACCGACGTAGCACGTTCTTGGCTGCGCCTGGCAACATAATCCGGGACCTCAGCTCGCCTCTCTCCGCGCCGTTGGCGGTCGTCACACTGCGCCCAGCCTCGAGCTATGTCAAAACAAAAATAATTTTGCGTTCTTTGTGGGTTTGCTTGATTAGAGGTCGGGAGATCTGGTATGCGTTTGATAGGCAGCGATGGTGTAGCTAATGAACTTTGTTATTAGGTAGCTACTGGATGTGCCCTAGTATCTCCAGTTGTCTACACTTGCATGGACTGAGTTTGTCTTAGTAAACACTCACAAGTTGGCCCTGAACAAATTGTAATATCTGTCTGTACTATGTGGAGATTCTGCTCTCCTTGCTCTTTAGGTCCTATGTGCAAGGTCAATGCTTTGTGTGCTTTGTTTTGTTCATGCTCATGCAGATTGTCTAAGTTAGTCTGGGGTGAACCTTTTGATTGTATTCTGCCTGATCGTGTTTACGTGGTGAATTAAGCTTTTTAAGAATTCTAAACGTTACCGAGGCTCCATTTGGGGTCTTATTTTGTTTCTGTTGATACCCGTCAATGATCATCTTTAGTGAACTTTGGCTCTGATCAAAAGGGGTATTTCAGAGTCCAATTGCTTTCTAAACATACACATTGAGTACCGCATGGCCCATTCTGTTGTATTAAACATTTATCTTGTGAATGTTCTGCTCATAAGTGTTGCTACCAAGCTTTCCTTTTTTTGTTTAGCTTTTAGTTCAAATTTGTAGTTACATAATTTTTCGTTTTAAGAAATAAATATTATGTTTTGTATGAGCAAATTAAACTAGAGACCTGAGGTTGTGGGAATGTGTCTTTTCTTTTGCATGAGTTTCCTGCTACATTGTTTTTGCTTCAAGAAACAATATTATGTTTTATATGAGCAAGATAGACTGAGACCTGAGGTTGTGGGAATCTTTTCTTTTGCATGAGTTTCCTGCTATGTTTAATGACTACATCTCAGTTTTGCTATCTGGAGTTTCTTAGAACTGCATTCCTTTATCTCTTGTTAGATGGAGCTCCCCGAGTGGGTTGACATTGTGAAGACTGCGAGGTTCAAGGAGCTCCCTCCTTATGACCCTGACTGGTACTACACCAGGGCTGGTGAGTAAACTTATTCTTCCCCAATATTAATTATGGACTTGATTTTCCAGATTTTGCATATTAATCAGATTTCCAATTGTCTTCGTCTGCAGCCTCTATTGCAAGGAAGATCTACCTGAGGCAAGGCATTGGTGTGGGTGGCTTCCAGAAGATCTACGGTGGCCGCCAGAGGAACGGCTCTCGCCCGCCACACTTCTGCAAGAGCAGTGGTGCCATTTCACGTAACATCCTGCAGCAGCTGCAGAAGATGGGCATCATTGATGTTGATCCCAAGGGGTAATCCATGATCCAACTGCAAATTACGTTTGTCATATTGATAATTCTTGGTTGTGAGAAGATGGCTTATTGCGTAATTTCTTGCAGTGGACGGCTCATAACCTCCCAGGGAAGGCGTGATCTGGACCAAGTGGCCGGAAGGGTTGCTGTTGAGGCTTGAGCATCTGTGTCTTATGGTTATGATGTCATGTTTAATGGTTTGAGATATGCGACACTTTATTTGCAGTTTTGAACTAGGACTTGACCTGTCTTTCTGGGTTCAGATAATTCAAGGCTTAATGCATGTCTAGTAGTTATGGCTCAGCACTATATTTTCCTCGAGTACCTAATGCAGTATCAGAACAAATTATGGTGGCAAAGATATGAGTTATGCATCCTTATCTGATATGCCCATGGTGTCTCTTCCGTATTTGCCACTCATAATAGTGTTGGTAACTTGTTTCTCCCGTTTGGGTCCATAGGAATGACCAAATGAGTACGCGAGGTTAAAATTTTTGTTCTCGGGGTTTAAGTTTTCGAGTGGAATCAGATTTTCCAGTTTTTTTTAATCGAAAGCTGCAATGTATCTAATGTGCATGGTTCTTTGCTTCGATATGAAGCTGGCTTGTGCTTGCAATGTGCTGCGTTTCTTCTGTTTGAGTTATTGGGTCCCAATTAATTTGAGCCAGGAATTAGTGGACGAATTCTTAAAATCACGTTCGAGTGACTCCAATAACCAATATGTTCATTCATAGTCTCATATAGCCTATACTTCAAAACAAGTTTGAGGTGGCCATTAGATTCAAATTTTCACCAGTCAAATGCCGAGGATCACCGTGCCAATTGCATTTAGCTCACGAAATCAACTGAAAAATAAATCCACACCATCAGCACAGGCGCACAGCTAGGTATACAAAAAAGCTAAGCTTTAGAATTTAAACTCAATGTTCTGCAATGTGGTGCCTTAGAACGAACTTCAACGCTTCAACCGTTTAAAACCTACGCAAGTAGTTTCCCATATGTAGCCATCAGTGCCATCCGATGAAGCACGCAGTAGAATCCGTGTTCCTGAATGATACGCATGTTGAGCTAAAACAGCGGCGAAAGAGGGGAGCACTGACGATTACATGATTCCGCATGCTTTGGACTTCTCATGTGAATATGGCCAGTGAGGCACACATGCACCTGTTCTTGTAATAACTGAAAGAACGGGAGGGAACAAAGATGCTAACCATTGGTGGCACCCTGGATGAATCCAAAGAAGAATAATAAACCAATCAGCGGCCACAAGTAAAGAGCATCACGCGTTAGGACAGCACAAGTGCACAACAGAAAGGGGTCTGGTGAGTGGATGCTCCATTTGCAACTCTAGGTGCTGAAGAACACTGGTAAAAGCCTAAAAGGACACCCCCTCATGCCTCGTAGCAGTACAGGACCAGCAACCGTGCACAATTGCACAAAGCTCTTGCTTTTTTGGCCACGGTCTAGCTCCTGATGAAAAAGTTAGTCCTTTTTTACCCTTGTCAAGGAGCTGAAAGACGATCATACCTAATTTGTGAAAAAATTCCATGTGCTGCCGTTGGCTCTCGCCGTTAGAGTTCAGGCAGAGCCGCCGTACGTATACACAACACATAGAACAGGCAGGCTATCACAGTGGAATCCACCATACGTACGGAAGATTGCTGCAACCCCTGCCTATATAGCCACAGGGCGTTTTGATCTTGACACCACTGATTCTTCAGCTTTTGTACTAGCCAGTAGCCACTGAGCAAGAAATCAATGGCGCCTCCGAGCCTTGCTGGGACATCGGTGTGGATGATGTACTACGCGCCGCACGGGCTGATGATCCTGGCGCAGCTGTTCTTCACACTCCTCTACTTCATCACCGAAGCGGCCTTCAACCGGGGGCTCAACCCCTACGTCTACGTCACCTACCGCCATCTCCTTGTGGCTTGTGTCCTGTGGCCATTCGCCTACTTCTACGAGAAGTAACTGAACCACCATCACAGTGTTTTTTCTTTTTTTTTGGAGATCCCTGCAGTCTGAAGTCTGAACCTTGATCGGTGTTCTGTGTCATTGGTTGTTTTGCAGGACATTGAGGCCTAAAATGACACTGACGCTATTTCTAGAGATATTTCTGCTATCACTTCTGGGGTAAGATTAGAACATGCCTGTTCCTGCTCTTTCAGGAAGGAAATTAATCAGTAGGAAAACTTAGAAGGACTTTCAGAAAAGTTACACTGTCCATTTCTATTGGCGTCCTGCAGGGGGAGCTTAACACTGAACATGTACTTCTCAAGCTTGAAGTACACATCTCCAACCTTTGTCACCTCCATGGTGAACGCCGTTGCCTCGATCACCTTTGTCATCGCTATCATCCTCAGGTGAGCCGTGTTCAAGAGAAATTGAATTTTCGACATGCATATGTATCTTGGCATGCAACTGCAGTTTTACAGTAGGTTTAATTTGGCTCATCTCCAGGATGGAGATTGTAGACGTCAGGAGTCTTCGAGGACTCGCGAAGATCGCAGGGACCATGGTATCGTTTGCTGGAGTGGGCACCATAAGCCTGTACAAAGGAGCCGGCGTAAAGAACCTCTGGAAGCCGCCTATTCGCATCCATGGCAGCGGCCCTGTAGTGGTGCATGAAAGCTGGGTGAAAGGCTCTCTCCTTGCGGTCGCCAGCTGCATATGCTGGTCAGTCTGCTTCATCTTGCAGGTGCCCAGCTACTACAACAATGAGCAAAAAGTAACTGTATATATGCAAAAGATGACCTTGCTTTCGTTCTTCTACTACGTAAGAGCATCGGTAGTGCAAGAAAGATTGTTTCTTTTACGAAGTAGTGCAAGAAAGATGATGTTGATTGGAGAGAGGAAAGTTGGTTTTTTAATTATCTAATATAAAGCTTTTTATATTTTGGTCAAAAAATGGTATCAGGCGTCATCTATAAAGAGGTACCCTGCCAAGCTTTCGCTGACGGCATGGATGTCAATGGTTGGAGGGATGCAGTCGATGGTTTTCGCAGTGTTTATGCAGCGCAACCTGGAAGATTGGCTCATAGGTTTTGGCCTCAAGTTCTGGTGCGTCGTGTATACGGTATGATATGGAATCCGATCGAGCTTCCTCACAAAATGGGTTCCCATTCCTGCATATGTGCTCATGATACATGGTGTCCACGAACTGCGTTCTTCAGGGAATCGCCTGCAATGGCTTGACAGTTGTCATTCAGCTGTGGTGCAACAAGAAGAAAGGCCCCGTCTTTGTTACCATGTTCAATCCCCTCTTGACGGTCATGGTGACCATACTGGCCTATTTCATTTTTGGTGAAAATCTATACGTCGGGAGGTATGTGTTCCTCCCTCAAGTTTGTTTTCAGTTCCTCTCCTCTTCATGGGCTATATAAATTTGTCATGTTGCTGGCTATGAATTATGAAATGATCATGTATATCATTGATATTCCTATTGATATATCCTCAGCATAATTGGAGGGATCCTTGTGATTCTGGGGCTTTACATGTTGCTGTGGGGTAAGGACAGAGATCAAGAACATAGATCCACCGAAGAGCAGGATTCAGAGTTGGACTGCGAGAAGCAGGCGACGGTAAGCGATGTTGCTGCGGCACGGAACGACCAACCGCCAAAGTTGATGAAGTGACCTGAAAGCCTAAACACTGCCTGATTCAACTCCAGTTTCTAACGCACAAACTTTTCTCTGACAAATTCTCATCTTCACTATAAAACAGGGCAATGAGTAAGGAAAAGGAAAGGGATAAGTCCGTTTTTTAACCCTCAACTATTACGCTAAAACTATTACGCTAGTCTGATTTTCATCTTTGAACTACAAAACTGACAACTTGCTCCATGCACCGAGCAACACGATGCAAGTTGTCTAATTTTGTAGTTCGAGGGTAAAAATCGGATGAACGTGATAGTTGAGGGTTAAAAAAAATAGACTTATCTAAAAATGAATGTCTGATAGGATTCATGTGTATGAAAATTATGAGGCGCGTGAAGTTGAATGTACTAGATGTTAAGCTTAGATGGTGCAGTAGCGAAAGAAAGAAAAAAAAATGGAAAAGACAGTTCGTGTGGTAAAACTATGCAGCATGCACGCGAGACGGACTGGGGTGCTCGGCATCGAGGCACATGAGACCTACATAAACATGTTAGGGCATGTTTAGACGCGTCTGCAAAGTTTGCAAACTTGTCACATTGAATATTTTGACATTAATTAGGAGTTCTTCACCGCTTTGTGGTCCTACATGTCAGATATTCCCTCCTCACCATCTCCTTCCCTATCGCCATCTCTTCCTTCCGATAGTTCCCACACCTCCTCCCCTCTCCGCGTGAGTTCGGATTATCTCAATTGGAATATGGACCACAAGTTCTTCATGTTGCCTCAAGGCGGATTTAATTTTGCTCCGTTAGTGGATTTGTACACCATTGTTAAGTTCCTTTCATTTGTGACGTGACAATCTTTTCATTAATTGGTTCTAAGTTTATTTCATTTTCCTTTGTTGCCAAGCTTTGGATTTGGGAAGATGTGCTGATGTGTTTCGGTGGGGTAACGCCGGCATCAACACATGATTGCCTTGCCTCCATGAAGCACTCTCGCTTTGCTCGTGAAGGCTTGGTTGAGATCGTGGAGAAGCTTCTGCATCCAACGACACCATTTTAGATGACATGATGATTGCATTTGTGCATCCGGTGCTGAAGGTGTTCACACACCATCACTACCCCATGTATGTTCCATCATACAATATTCTTTCACAAAAAGTCCAAATTACTTCCCTCACAGCTATTAAGGGGTAAATTAAATCATGTCATAGTTTAGGAGATAAATTAAACCAAGAAATAATTTAGATGGTCACATGAATTGTTGGTTATACTAGAGGGGAGTAAGTTAGGCTTTTCCCTATCTTTTATCATATAATTATACCAATTTTTCTCTTTTCTCAGATGTAATTGTTGACATTGAATCAAACCAAACTAGTCTGGACACTAAGCAGAGCTATGATGTTATTCCCAGCTCTGTGATAAATGGTGGAGAAATCAGTCTGAACAATGGTGAATCTGATACATAACAAGATGACCAAATTATTGTTAAAAACATCCATACCCACTAAAACTTTGGTTACAACGGGATGATTTAAAACGTCAATACCTTATTTGTTTTACCAAGTACGGATTTATGCTTAATTCGAAAAGTGGAAACGTTATAGTACATCTAGTGTAGTCCACAGATCTTGGACCTAATCTTGCTTCCTGCTGTTGAATGCAGCCTCCCGCCCTTTCTTGTCATTGTGTATAGCCATGTCCCTCAGCTGCGAAAATGGTACAACTAGATGACATAATAGTGTCAACTTGCTTCCCTCGTGTGGCACGGACATATGCGTAAATGATTCATTACTTAGCTGAATACTATTTGCTATATATAATATTGTTTCCAAAATCATTCATTGTTTTTCTTGATTTTGCAATTTTGCATGCACCGCATATATATGTGATGGAAGGAGAGGATGAATTCAAAAAAAAATTACCTTGGTTAAGCTTGCCTTATGGTATCTGTATCCCTGAAATAAGTGACACATAGATCTTCAGCATTATGTACCACACGCAACGGATTGTAGCTAGCTTATATTATGATTGCAAGAGGTTTGATGACTGCGATGTATACTCCAAATAGCATACCTTATCCGTCCCATAAATGAAGTCGCAAAACGTGAAAACAAGACCAAAGTTGCTCTGGCTCTGCCTTCCCACATAGTGATGGTAGTCATGGTACTCTGCACCACCGTAGAACGGGATGAACTTGGCTGGGTTGAAGGGGAAGATGAACCTGCATGCATGTGCACTTCGCTTACTTAGCACCCATTGGTGTAACGATCAATCCTATCTATCTGACAATTAGCAACAGCATTAATACAGTGGCTGTATTGTTGTGATCACATTACCCGCTATGTGTGTCGACGGCCTCGATTGCGCCTAGGATGAACCAGATCCAAAAGGTGGTCATGTGGCAGGGCACTATGGCCGGGCCGGCGAAGGCTGGGAAGGCGAGGATGATCAACTCCACCCAGTGCGCGTATGCCGCGGCGAAACCCATAGGTGCCGCGTGTTCGTGGTGGACGCGGTGGATCTTCTCGTAGCCCCATGGCGTGTGCAGCAGCCGGTGGAACCAGTATGTCAGGTAGTCTTCCACAAGGAAGTACACCACCAGCTGCGCCACCGTCTCCCCCACCGACGGCAGAGGCAGACCCGCCCGAATCCCCACCTTCTGTGAGGATCATAATCCCGGATCCGCACATTTATTTAATCTAATTGTTAGTTAGATGCATGCATCAAGCAGGTAGTATTAATTTTTTTAGATAATAGAACACAAAACAGATCCCGGCCTCTGCACCATCAGAAATAACGTACACAGTGAAACGAACGTCCAGGAACACTTAGGCTCAAAAACAAACAAAAGAAAGCAGGTTCCTCGAAGATGAAAGGGCGATTAAACTGCTAATCTATTCGAGAACTTCCATAGAGAGAGATTTTGCGTGCACCTTGATGATGCGAAAGGAGACGAGTTGAAGCCCACCGACGGTGAGGACCAGGACGCTCACGGCGTCCCTGTAGCAGCGGAGGAAGTCGGCCACCGTCCGCCGCACGCCGGGTTGCAGCTTGTACGCCGGCGGCGAGGTCTGGGTCGCCCGGAGCTCCAGCAGCGCGAGAGGGAGTGGCGCAAGCGTGTAGGAAACGAGCAGGATGAGCGCGGTGTGGTAGTAGAGGCAGTAGTCTGGCATCGTCGCCGAGTACCGGAACCACGCGGCCTCCGCCCACGTCATCGCTCGCCCCAGCGCCGCCTCGGCCTCGGCCGCCGTCGCGTAGGGGATCATCTCCAGCGAGTTTGGATGGGAGGAGGATCGTCGAGAATGTTGTATGTATTGTACACAATATGATTATGTATGTTCCTGTAGCTCATTCAGCTTGATCCAGCTGTTTGATTGATCCAGCCTCGATTTTTGTAGCAGGCGAGTTGCTCTCTGACTTGTGGACCCAAATAATCGCATGCAGCTTTAGGTCAACACGACTACTAGCTTAAGCCAGGAAAAGAAAGGGCCATATATACGAATAAGCTGACACATTACTTAATGTGTAAAGTCAAAGGTTTTGTGCGGGTGCGTGGGGGAGAGAGATTCGCTCCTTAGCTGCAGGTGTGTATGCATGCCAAGTACCTTCTCAATAGTATAAATATACGTAGTCCATAATACAATTAACCCCTACTAAGGTCGTTATCACCGAAATGAAAGAAACAAGAATAATGCATGGCATTCTAATAACATTTATAAAGGCAATGGTGCAACATTCCACAGACGATGCACTGTTCGATCATCACAGCATTAAAACAGTTAAATAAAACCGTTAAAATAGAATTAACAGACGTGTACCGAAGAGTTCATAGGAAAACTGGTAATTATATGTCGTCCAAACGGCTAAGGTATCGTACGCATTGACTAGGCAGTGCACTGCCCAAATTTAGTTACAAGATCTGAACCCACCACGACAGCTACTCAGCTAGCAGCCTGTAATTTCCTTAATCTTAATTGCTGCCCCCCTATCTTAGGGAAAGAAAGAGACTGGTCCATCCTTCCTCTTGTAAGTTAGAACTGACTAGGAGTGTATTCAATTTCCTTTCCTACCTTAGCGCCCTGCCACTAAGCTCTTGTTAAAAATTCTCGCCTGCAACTGCAAGTAGTTTATTATCAAGTATATTTACACGATAATGGATAAAATATCTACAGTTTCGAGTCTTTCGCGTTGTCATCTTAGAAAGTGGTGAGATATTCCACAATATTTTGAGGCAATAATGATGCTACTCAGCTGGCATGCTCCACCTGCAATTGCAAAGATTTGCGCAAGGATTCACTGGTACTAATGTATGCGAAAACAGATCACGGCAAATAAATTAAATGAGTTAATATAGGACTTTAAACATATCGTTTCAAAGATAATTGGCTAATCAAGTTGTTCTTTAAGTAATTAGTAGCTGACAATGACTTTGAACTTTGAATATATTAAAGGCATAAATACATCGACATCGTTTTGACTTTTTGAGATGTGCGCTCACATACACATTTTACAATGGACTGTGCATCTTGTCGCAGGACAACAACTTTAATTCTTGAACCACATGGCATAATATAGGGACATATATAGTGAAAACCAATCTCTCATAGAAACTATGGAAACTTTAATCTGGGTCACACGATTTTGATACAAGGGCACGTTCAAGAGAGGTGGGAGGGGTGATTTTCAAAGCTTAGGGAGGTGGGAGGGGTAATTGGCAAAGGCAGTTTTGTAAATCACCCCTCCCACCTTCTCTGAGCCCACCCTTAGATCAACATCGCGTGGCTTATATTGGAGTTTTTAAAGTTTCCACGAAGAGATTGGTTTACAGTGCTCGAGGAGATCTAAAACTTTATAGTTAATTTTTAAAGATTACAATAATTTATAAATACACAATATTAGATTTGGAAAAATGAATTCGAGAAAATAGCACCAACTGTGGGAATCCATTATTTTGCCGAGTGCTAAAAACACTCGGCAAAGCTTTGTTTACACATGGCAAAGGCTTTGGCTGAGTGCCTGATGATTTACACAAATCTCGACCATCGGATTAGCCGTATGGACGGCTCACATCATCGTCCCGAAAATTTTTCCTCTAACTTTAGAGCTCTTTTAGAATGATTGGCAAGTATCAACTGATACTTATATATACTTTTTGTACTTTTACTAGTACTTAATGGTACTTATGAGAAAATAAAATTAAATTACTTCCTAGACCCACTTAATTGGTACTTGGTCCCATATTTTTTGTACTTTTAGGTAATTGATATATTTTTCACTATCTGATTTAGTATTTTGCAAGTACCGTGGTACTTGCCAATAATTCTAAAAGAGCTCCTAACTTTATTGAAATCAAATGGAAGTCCATTCTGCAGCCCCTCGTTAAATTTCTAAAAAGCCCTTCTAACTTTATTGAAGTCAAATAAAAGTCTGGCCTGCAACCTCTCAGTCAAATTTCTAAAAAAAAAACTCCTTGAAGTTTATCAAAAACAACCGGCAGTCCGGCACTCCTCTAAAATACTTTTGCAACAACACTCTCATATTTTTCTGAAATAAAATCTCGGACTCTGTTGTGCTCACTATTTGGACCACGAAACACCTCCAAAATAAAAAAGTATTCCATAGAAAAGTTGCTCAAAATTTTAAAACCTACAACTTTGTTACAAATAGAAGATTCAACACACACACGTGAGCTGTCATCTCGCCACGTCGCCCCAAATATTTGTCGTTGGATCGGCCGCGCAGATGGCTTAGATCACCTGTTCCTGTTTCCCGACCATTTTGGAAAAAAGCCTTCAAACTTTACCAAAGTCAATCATGCCCCTCTCAGCCCCTGGTTATCTATTCTATCTATTCTATACTATAAAAGATTGAACAAATTGATGACACTTTTCACCCACAAACACACCCCTTTACCCCTCACAGCGGACCCACCTACCAGGGCTGAACGGTGGGCCTAGGACGACCAAAGGGAGGGGGAAAATGATTTGGTCGTCCTCATCCAGTTAAAAAACTCCTCTCCCACCTCCTCACCCCCAAATTTTTTTCACCATCAAATCTACCCCCACGGTAAGAAAAATTGGAATGTCCCCGTGACCAAACAAAAGGAATGTCCCCATGGCCAATATCCACCGCGGCAAAAAAAGAAAGAAAATCAATATTCCCACGGCAAACAAAGAAATAACCCCCACGTTGATAGTCCCCTGATCACGCCGCCCGCATCCCCCACCGTAGGGAAAAAAAAGGAAGCAACATCAAATAAGAATAAACCCTTTGATCCCCCTGGTCACGTCGCCTGGCCCCTTCTTTTTTTCCTGTGCACGGATCCTTCCTTCTAACTCCTGTAGTAGAAAAAAAGGAAAGAAAATAGAAAAAAAAAGGAAAGAAGGGATCATGTCCCATCTATATATGTCTCTTGTAGCCACGCCCTCAATGCCATCACGCCCCTCACCTACCAGTACACACCACCTCAAATTCTTTGAGATTTTTCGACGAACCTGTTCAACAACCATGGTTTATTCAACGTTTTTTTGACTCTGGCTGACGGTCTTGAGATGGTTAACGGCTCTGAGGTCGATCTATTTGCCATCGTGGCTAGCGTGGGCCCAGTAAGCCACCGATGCTCATTGCATCCATACACCACTAGGGAGATATGCCTGCAGGACAAATGGTTCATATGTGTATCATCATTGCCCTTATTTTGTAATTTTGTTTGCTCTCACTATGCTCTTAACCATTTATCCTAGGGTTTCGGATCTTGAAGGTACCATATATGCGATTGTTCTTCTATAAAATTATTTAAGTATTTATTGGAAGTTTTTTTATTTATTGTTTATTCTCGTGCATCGGTGAGGGAAGAACTACGTACGAACGTGATGGCTCATGATGCGGTCAAAGCTGCGTTTGTTGCGTGTGGCGGAACCGCCCAATTTAAACTGGCTCAAGTGCGTCTAGTCATCTTAAGCTTAGGTTAGGACCAGCACGCACTTCAAACAGTTTAAACCCGGTAGTCCGTCGAGTGTCCCCGGGACATCCCGAATCATCCACTGACAACATTCTCTTAACCATAGCTCAGGATCAACACCAAGTTGGGAAAACACAACAGGCATTACCTTTTTACATAAATACTGAAAGATACGAATTATTACAAACCGAGTTTTGAAACAACCTTAACTGCAAGCCATGGTACTAAGATCCGAATACAAAGTAGTTTTATACATCTGAAGAGAGATCATAACCCTAGTGAACTTTATTCATCTAGAGACATCTGGGACCACCGATGCTCTAGGACTTCTGGCCCTCCTCTTCGCCCTCCTGTGATGGGACATCCTCTGGAAAACAGAAAAGGGAAGAACCCTGAGTACGAAGGTACTCAGCAAGACTTAACCGTTTTACCAAAGAAAAGACTCTCTAGGGTGAATGATTAGGCTTTTTGGTGGTTATTTGGCTGACTCAACTTTTGCGGAAAAGCTTACTAATAATGGGTCCTTATTTGGCAGTTTTTAATTCCATTTAGGTTTTAACTATTTAACTAGGTTTTAAGTACTTTTTCATACAAGTGATACTAGGTTCAAACAGCACTTTGAATCACTCACATATAATAGTTCAACTTGTTTCCTCTACGATGTTTAACACCTGATCAAGTGCACTCATAACCAAGAGTAGTGTCGATCCGGATCAATGTACATCCTGCAGGAGATACCTAGCACCCAGTCACGTACAGCTGCGCCAGCTGTCCGCAACAACCTTTCAATCAGTTGGACCAAAGACCGGAAATATCCTTACCCGAACCCGGGAACGCATCCCCACGTGGGCCCCACGTCTGGCGACCACCCCGTGAGTTCCAGATTACGATCCCGCCTTTCTCCGACCCAGCAAGCACCGGTAAGCGATATTTCCAATCAACGAGCCAGCTAATCTAATTGGCTTTACTGGTCCCATAACCCAGTAAGAAACCAGGTAGAATCACTTGATCAATCAATTAAACAACGGATCGGTCCTTAGTCACTTTAGCTAGTAGGCAGAACTAAGGATCGAGCCTACCTCAATCCATTCTCTCAACCTCTGCCCACTCTCTTTTCATAGTAAGTTGGACATGATTCCTATATGATTAGTGAGAACCTAGTTCATCATCTTTATATTACCTTGCAAAGCATAACTAAGTGGATATTTGCTAATCCATTTATTCCCTAGCTAGCAAAGGTAGTTCTATCAAGGAGTAGTTCATGCATCAAAAGTTTTCATTCAACCCCTAACCTAATGCAAATCCAAAGGCATAATATTTGGACTCGTGATCTTCTGAAATGAAATAGGTAGAAATGCATCCGGGGCTTGCCTTGAGTCTCAAGAAGGTTAGTGGTCTCGGCGACTTCCCGGGACTCCGGAGCAACCACTAGCACTTCCTCGTAAAGAACTTGCTCTTCGGGAAACTCCACGTATTCCACCTCCGAGGCTTCAGATTCTATTATGCGATGCAAGTCAGTGATTAGAGATGCAACAGTTTAAAACTTAGCACACAAAACTTTGTTTCTCGATACAGTTGCAAGCCAACAAAACTACCCAACCTTTCCCCAAAGAAAAAGTTGTTTTATTTGTGAGTGAATTAATCCTTATTTCTTTTATATTTATTAAAGAAGAATTTTGAAGTGTATTAAAATCATTCTCTAAAAATCCCTAACACTTCATTTCTTTTTAAATGTGCTTGTAAAACATAGATCCTATTTTTAAATACTTTTAAAATTATACTAATCTATTTTTAACAATTAAATTTCTAAGATGACATTATTATTAAATCCTAAACAATACCCATATAAGGGTTTAGCATTTTTATAACATAAAGGAAAATCTAAGGAAATTATCAGAATTTATTTCATATTTTTCTGATTTTTCTATGATTTTCTGAAATTAAAATAGTGTAAAAACATAAATTAAATCTATTTCTAAAACCTAATTGGCTTTCTTGCAAAAACCCCCCTGGCTTTATATTTCTTCTCCCCCGAGACCCCTGCCCACGCGGAGCAGAGCTCCCGCGCGGACCGAGTCCCCGCCGGCGTTGACCCGCGCACGCTCGCCGGCGGCGGGGTCCTCCTCCGACGACGACTAGCCCAACGGCTACTCTACCCTACGGTGCACCCATTCTAGCCCTAAACTTCAGCGGTGAACTCTAACCCTAACCTCGAGACGGCCCGGCGGCGAAGCTCGACGGCGCTCCGCGCTCCGGTGAACCCACCGCCCGAACCGGTCCCCCGACGAGCTGACGAGCAACACCAACACCAACGACGACTTGTGCGCACACCAAGCCAGCCCGCGCGGCACTACGCGCGTTAGCACCTCACGCCGGCCATGGCGGGAGCGCGCTTGGCGAGTGCGGCGGCGAACGACCAGCGGCTCGACCAAGCTGAAACGACGGACAACAACTACCTCGTGAGCACCAGCGATCCTAGACACACCTAGCGCGCGCACCAACCCGGCCGGAGAAGGCCCGAGCGAGGCTGCTCACGCGCGGCTGCCATGGCGGAAGAGCGCCATGGCGACGAACGGCGTTCCCGGACCGGGAAACGTCGCGCCCTAGCAACCAAGCCCCCAAGCATGCTTCCTGACCCAAGAACACCCTCGCTACAGCCCAACCTTCAACCAACTCGACTGTGAAAGCACAAACACGACGAGCAGCTCTTACCCCGGCGAGACGACGACGGTGAACTGCAAAAACGAGTTGCGCCGGGCTGTGGAGTGGTGGAGACGGAGCAAGAGCGGGTGGAAACGGAAGAGGAGACGACGGCGAAGCTTTTGGTGGAAGGGAGCGGGACGGAGAGGGTCGGACGACGGCGAGCGCGCGAGCGACTAGCCGGCGACCATGGTGAAAGCAGAGGACGGCGATGCGGTGAAAGAGAAGAAATCGAACCCGTCGATGGCGCTTTAACCGCGGACGAGGCCGCCGTTGCTTGCCACCTCCAGCTGCGACACCGCCCGAGCTGGCTCCCAACGGAATCGACGCGTGGCCGGTGAAACGGTCCGGCGTCGCCGGCGGCAAGCTGCCTAGCAGCTGGCTGACGTCACTTTTCCCCATTTGAGCATCCAATCCCCCGATATTGAGCTTCGATTTTCTCCAAAAACTGCATAGCAACATCCAAAACTCCCAAAATGAAACTTGTAGCTGGACCATCCAATTTCATTTCTTACATTGACACTTACCCCATTTGAGCACGAATTGAGGTCGAATGTGAGCCTCAAAATTGCTGCTGCAACACATTTTAAACTCAAAGCCTTTAACTGAATTTCTCAAATTACTCCCAAAATTTGAATAGAACATGCCTCTGGTGTCAAAAACCAATTTGAAATTCACCTTCAGGAGTACAACTTCCTAGTTGGAAGTTTTTGCAGAAAACTTCAAATTCAAGCTCAAATGGCCCAATTTCAAATCAGCTGTCATTTCACTGAATTTTCTGAAAACAGTTTCTGAACGATTTTCTCTCGTGTTTTTCTCTTTAATCCAGCCATCTTCTGAGTGTGACCCAAAAACAAAAGTTGTTCCAAATACTTCCCTTTACAACTTTGTTTAAGACACCTTAGTCCTACAACCAACAGATCGATCTCCAACTCATCTTGAAGTTAGCTGCTCATTATGCATTTTCAACGAAAATCTGAAAACAGCCAAGTGCCGTTGTCGGATTATGAATAGTGCCATCTTTCCTTTTCCTTCTCCCATTTAATTGAAGCATCATGTCCACAATTTTTCTCACCACTTATGGACCACTAAGTTCCTTATCTTGTGAACTATCTTTAGAAATTCTTTGCCTTCAAAAATTCCAAATGTTTCTTACTTTTTGACTTTGGTCAAATAATTCCCTTTTTAATTAGCTCTCTCCTCCTTTTTTTTTTTTTACTTCTTACTTCTCACTTCACCAACCAACCATAGCACTTGACCTTTTGCTAAAGGTGGGATGTCACATTGCGCATGATCGTACAATGACGAACGCAAGAGAAGATTGTGCAAGGCCACCGGTCGTACGTTCCTGCAATACGGCTATGAGTACATGATCAGCAGCAGACGGGATGACATTTAATTATCTTGTATGCGCGTGAGAATGACAGTAGAGGAACGTTTGGAAGAATATTTTATTTTTGAAGAACGATTTTGTTATCTAAATTTATGTTGGTGTGATCATTTTTAGTTATCTTAATTTTGTTTAATTTAATGTGCCACGGACGGACAAGTTTGGTCTGGAAGAATATTTTATTTTTGAAGAACAAATTGGTCTTTCTGCATTTTGTTTAATCTTGGATTTCTGAATATTTCTTGAACTGGGCCCTTGATGTGCGAGAACCCAAAGCCACTTCTACGTTGAATCCCCTGTGACGCTGGAGCCAATACAAGATCATGAGGTAATTTCTTTCCTTAAATTATACAAAATTACATGCGACTTCTACCTTAAAAAATTTCATTGCTTGCGTAGCTAGCTAGAAGCTCATGTATGATGGATTGGTGACCTTGCTGTTGCCTGCTTGCAGAAGGAGCTGCTGGAACCTTCCGTGCAGCTACGTGAACGAAAGCAATGCAGAGAGCCATTTGATGGTGCAAGTATATCATAGGGCATGTGATGTATTTAGCAATATGATTATGAGCATCTCCTTTGTAGAACAGAAGCAGTCCTTGGTTAGGTCCGAAGAAATGGTTGGTGAAGCTTATATTTTGCTTACATGCAGTGAGCTCTCGGTTGTAAAGTGTCTTAGAACAAAACAAAGGAGACACCAGATTAGACATGGAGGACGCTTCTCTATACTTTCCTTTAAATCACAATATACATATCTATATATACTTCCTATAATATAAAAATTGAACATATAAACTAGATGGGTGCATGTATGGCCGTTAAAAGGGAAAATGAATTATCAACTTATTCGCCTGCCTAAAAAAAAAGAAACATCCTTGTTTCCTATGTGAGGGGATCCGCTGAAAGGAAAATAAATAAAAGATAATGTCGTCATTCTATAAAGAAAGATAATAAATGTAATATTTGCATGTGCACTGTGGAACTATAAATTAGAGTCACAAATCACGTGTATCTTCTGTTCCTAAAATCAAATACATAAAGCACATCAGTGGTCACAATTGCAATGAAAAAGAAGGAAATAGATATTAAATATTTCCATGGTTGGGGAAAACAATGGGGAAAAAAGGAAAGAGCAATAAAATCAAGAAAATAATAGAGTTAGCTTTAACTGATTGGCCGAGAAAGAATCAACTGATTCGCCTGCCCTAAAAAAAGGAAACATGCTTGTTGTCTCCTAAATAAAGGATATCTCATGTTAAAAAAAGAAAAAAAAAGCATGGAACATTATAGAAAATAAAGGGTATCTCATGTAATGGATTGTACAGAGCCATTCAATGGTAAGGTTAGGTTGTTTGGAGGTGACTTTAGACAAGTCCTACCCGTTGTTGCACGTGGTACAAGAGCTCAAATCACTGATGCTACTTTGCTTAGGTCTTACTTATGGGAAGGTGTTCGGCGAATCCGTTTGAAACAAAACATGAGAGCTTAGTCCGATAAATGGTTTGCTGAGTATATATTAAGGATTGGCAATGGTACTGAATAGACGTTTATGGATGACTATGTGCAATTGCCTGATGGTGTTATGATTGAAACGGATGGAGAAGACGGATCTATCGACATGCTCATTGAACCTTCATGACAATTGTACATCTGCAGCATACATGCGTGAGCGAGCAATCCTTTCTTCTAGAAATGACCATGTTGATGCCGTGAATGCACCAATGATTGAAAGGTTCCCTGGTGAAAAAAAAAGTTTACTATAGCTTTGACTCGGTAGAGGACAATCCGAGGAATAATTATCCTTTAGATTTTCTCAATTCAATCACGCCTAATGGAATGCCTCCACATGAGCTCACGATAAAGAAGAATTGTTCTGTCATCCTACTACGTAATCTAGATCCTCGTAAGGGCCTCTGTAATGGCACCCGACTAATCATTAGAGGTTTCCACAATAATGCCATTGGTGCGGAGATAGTTAATGGGCAGCATATGGTAGAAGAGTATTTTTTACCACGGATACCATTATCTCCTTTTGAGGATCTAACTCTGCCATTCAAGTTCAAGAGAAAGCAATTTCCCATTCGCTTAAGTTTTGTAATGACCATCAACAAGGCGCAAGGTCAAACAATACCTAACGTAGGCATCTACCTTCTTGAGCCTGTTTTTGCTCATGGGCAGTTGTATGTGGCATTATCCAGAGGCGTTTCTAGGGATACGACATGTGTTCTTGCAAAAACAAATAAGGATATAGACCCCACTGGAAAAGGTACAAAGAATATTGTCTATAAGGACATCTTGGAGTATTGAGTTGTGTTCTAATTGGAGTTTATTAAGTCTTCATACTTGATATGAATTTTGTTGAAATATTAAGATAAGAAATTTCAGCTCTGTATGGTTGAATTGAATGTAACTATTCTAAATTGGTTTTTTATTCTATTTTTTAATAACACATGTCACTATTCTAAATTAGTTTCCTTTTATTCTATTTTTTAATAGCACGTGCGTGCCGTACGTGCCAAGATACTAGTTTTAATAAAACTCTGAAATATACCGAAAACAACCTGCAGTCCAGCACCTCTCAGCCATTTTTTGAAAGAACCCCTCCATATTTATTGATTTCCCAACAACACCCTAGTATTTTGCTAAAATAAAATCTTTGCCTACAATTCGGACACCTAAACACCTCCAAACTAAAAAGTAGTCAGAACGAAGTTGCTCAAAATTTCAAAATCTACAACTTTGTTACAAAGCATAAATTTGAATCTAAAGTGGTTCTACAATTCATTCACACCAATGTTGACATGAAATCCATAACTTATTTATAAAAAAAATTATATTATCACACACACAAAAAAGATAAAATCGTACCATGGGAAGGTCCTCCACTAGCCAGCCTAAGTTGGTGCGGCGTTGTCGCGCCCTAGTTTCTAGTGATCATAGATATCATTGATCTTCACCTTTTGATATATCCACAACATTATAGCAGGGGTCCTTGTGATTTTGGGGCTCTACATGTTGCTATGGGGGCAAGGGCAGAGATTAGAACACAAAGCCACCAAAGAGTAGGATTCAGAGTTGGACTGCCAGAAACAACCGGCTGTAAGCAATGTTTCTAATGCACAATGATGAAGCAGGCCAGGACTGAAAGATGATGAAGTGTTTGAAATGATTCAGAACCGTTTCTAATGCAAAAAGAAAAATTATCTGAAAAATAAATCCACACCTTCAGTATAGAAAAGGCAGTCAGTAAAGAAAAACATTTGTCAGATAGCATCCAGGTGTATACCACCTTTTTTTTTTTTGAACATAGTTGTATACCCCCTTAGTAAGCTGCGATGGTGCAGTGGCTAAAGAAAAAACAAAGTTGTAGAGGACCTGGAATACATCATGTACAGTACATCACATCTTGCTCAGAAAGTTGAATAATAAGCCCTAAAACAGTTGGACTTGGATCCAAGATATTGATATCAATCTGTAAAAGTCTCGGTTTGCTCAGAATTCCTGGGCGTTGAAAATGATTGAGCCTCCTATGCGCAAATTGATATCAATCTGTAGATACACAATAAATGAAACAATAATATCAGTATATCACCTCTACCCCCTGATGACTTTTCTGATTACTTGCTATATATAGTATTGTTTTCTTTTTTTCTTGTATTTGCATATGCAATGCAATTAGACTTCAGCATTGAGGACTAGTCTGAGCCCACTGTGTTTTGGCCTATCCCACGAGAACAAATTTAGTCCCCCAAAAAAAATAGGCCCGACAAAAAATTAGACATCCGTATAAATACAATGAATATACGACAATAAAAGTATAAGATGGCAAATAATTAAACTACCTTGGCTAATAGCTCGCCTTATGGTAATATGTAACCCTGAAATAAATTACAAAGAACTTCCATACGTCAGTAAAATTAAAGTAAACACAACTCTATGTAAAGCATAGGTAGTTTAGTAACTCTAATATTTTTAATAAATAAGATAGATACTGCAAACCACGACATTACTTTATTCGTCCCATAGATGTAGTCACAAAAGGTGAAAATGAAGGCGAAATTGCTCTGGCAATGCCTTCCCACGTAGTGATGGTAGTCATGGTGCTCCGCACCACCGTAGAACGGGATGAGCTTAGTTGGGTTGAAGGGGAAGCTGAACCTGCATGGTGCATGCATTCCACCTCATTATCATCACTAACCTATGAACCCTGCTCGTGCACTGGCGAATTAGGAAATATAAGATAAGACTTATAGCTAATAATTATTATTATTTATCTCATGCTCTCTTTCATCATTAAATATTCTAGTACAATATTTATAAAGATACATATTTATCATTAACTCCTCGTAATATGCTTAGTTGTAACAATATTTCACTTTGCATCACATGTTGTGTCTGATATGTATTTAATTAAAGGGAAAATCTATATTTCACCCTTCATCTGTTACAAAAGTCTGATTTTCAACCTACAACTAAAAAACCGGACACTGAACACCATCTAACTATCCAAACCATGCAGAATTAGCCCTTTGAGTGGTTTTAGATATTATAAAAATAGCAAAAATCTAATTTAAACTTAAAATTTTATAACAAAATCATTTTAGACCCAAAAAATATGAAATCGGTGCAAAAAGTTCTCTTAAAATCTGACCAACCTATTGCAAGACTATTTAATAGTATTTAGGTACTATATGTTAAAATTACTAATAGCTTATTGTTTATTAAAAATAATTAGAATAAAAATAAATAATATTCAAATAACTTCTAATGGTGCACCAACGTATAGGTCATATTTTTAGAAAAACTTTGGCACTAGAATCATATTTTTATAATTTCAAATAAATTAGTTATAAATTTTTTAATAAAAAATTATTTTTATTTTTTTTGAAAATCCAAAACCACCATCAAATCCACCCAAATGGCCAATTTGGCACAATTTGGATAATTGGATGGTCTTCAGTATCCAGTTTTGTAGTTGTGGATTGAAAATCAGTCTTTTGTAACAGTTGGAGGGTGAAAATTAGACTTTTCCCTTAATTAAACCCTTTGTTTGAGCTATGCGATCACTATGAAAATTGGTATTTTAATCTTTTTCCTCGTACATGAATACATGATGACACACATCATGGGTAGTATGTTTATATAAACAATAACACAAATAATATATCAATATGATCTAAATAATAATTTAGAATTTGTTTAGGGGTTATTTTAACTTTTAATAATGACATAACTTTAATAAATGACACAATTGGATAGTTTACATGAAAATTAAGGGGTATAGGTGTGTAATTTACAAAGATTATAGGGATGCTTTATATTATCTTTTATAGTGGTAGAGGTGGCTAATTTAGATACATGTGTTAGTTGTTGCTCTAGTCTATTTTAGTAACGATAGAGATAGGTAATTTATCAGAAATGATAAAATATTCAATGGCTATTATGATTAGAGTTATAGCTATCCGAATAATGGCAATATGATTCTTTTTTTTTGTCAAATTTCTAAAATTTATCTATTTTTATAGTGTGCACGTAGGATCCTAGTTGTCTTCACGTGGAGGCTTTAAAAATAGTCTCCAATCATTAATAGTAAGATAAGATTATCATGCAACAATATTCTGAAATGTTACCCGCTATGGGTCTCGATGGACTGGATGCCGCTTAGGGCGAACCAGAGCCACAAGGTGGTCATGTGGCAGGGCACCATGGCCGGGCTAGCGAAGGCCACGACGCCGAGGATGAGCACCTCCGCCCAGTGCGCGTACGGCGCGGCGAAGCCGTTGGGCGCTGTGTACTCGTGGTGGACGCGATGGATCTTCTTGTATGCCCACGTCGTGTGGAGAAGCCGGTGGACCCAGTAGGCCAGGTAGTCTTCGATGAGGAAGTACACCAGTAGCTGCGCCACCGTCTCCCCCACCGACGGCAGAGGCAGACCCGTCCGAATCCCCACCATCTAATGAACGATCATGCCCAAAAATTGGTTATTAGATGCGATGCAGCTCATTAATTGATTATATATTAGATCTGCTCATCTGCATAGTAGAGTACATGCGATGTTGTGGCCGGGCACCTTAACGGCAGGGTAGGAGAGGAGCTGAAGTGCGCCGGTGACCGGGGCCAGGGCGCGCACCGTGTCCTTGTAGCAGCGGATGAAGTCGGCCGGAGTCCGCCGCCGCACCCGAGGCTGCAGCTTGTACGCCGGCGAGGTCAGCTTCGCTGACGCCCGGAGCTCCAGCAGCACAAGAGGAAGTGGCACGAGCGTGTAGACAACGGACAGGATGAGCACGATGTGGAAATGGAGGCAGTAGTCCGGCGTCGCGGAAGAGTACCGGAACCACGCGGCCTCCGGCCACGTCAGTGCTCGCCCCAGCGCCGCCTCCGCCTCGGCCGCTGTCGTGTACGGGATCATCTCCGGCGAGTTGGATGGATGGCCGGGCCGGATTGTTGAGGACAGAGTTTATTATGTAAATGTCTCTGCAGATCATCCAGCTTGATACAGCTGCTTGGATGATTCATGCTTGGTGCATGGTTGTCACCCTTGATTTTCGTAGATGATCGTGCTCCCTGTGTTGTGGTCCCATAAAAACGCATCTGCAGCTGTCGGTCAACACTAGTAACTTAATGACCACACGAGGGAATGCTGACAAATTACTTAATATGTGAAGTCAATAAAGTATGTCTTTGTTTTTGTGAAATAAAGGTTGATTGTTAGCGTGGGAGTGGGAGTGGGAGTGGGAGTGGGGTGGGGAGATTCGTTCTTATTTGCAGTTGCACCACCTAGTACACCACATGTTCTCGACTATAGTCGACTAACCAAACTAAAATCATATCCCTTATATCTTTATCTATTTTTAAACCAAGTAATGTTTCTGCCCAATTTTTCGTACGTCCTGACAGACGGCCCCACCTATCAGTCACAGACAAACTATAAGGAAAATGACCCTAGGCCATTTTTTGTGATTTTGGTGTTTGATTGACAACATAACTAGTAGAGTAACATTTTATCTAGATGAAATTTGTAGATATTTCTAGGTCAAGGATACGTTGGAAGTCTTCCAAATGTTCAAGTGATCAATATCCAAGTGATAGACATCCAAATTGAAGCCATCCAATCTCCTGATATAGATGGGCACGGTTTGAGTTGACCCATAGTTCGTCGAAACGATCCACTAAATCAATCCAAACGGGGCCCTATTGGATCGATGAAGCCTCAGCGGAACTAAAGGACTCGAGCCTCAGGATCGAGCGGTTCAACCCATGGCCATGGTCAAAATTGATGTTGGTTGGCTTTGACCGATCATAGCATGCCGGCGGCGCGAGTTTCCGGCGCGGCGTCGACACCAACAACTTCGCCACGACGAGGCGAACCCATTGTGGGGTGAACAACACGAATCAGCATAGTTGAGGATAACCGGTGTGGCAGTACCACCCAATTAAAACTGGCTCAAGTGCGCTATAACATCCAGTTAAGGACATTGAACACACTTCAGACAATTTAAACTAGGGAACTGTCGAGTGTCCCAAAGACTCCTCGATAAACCACATTATAATCTTATCTTTGCCATATGATAGGATCGTTTTCGATAAGGAGAACACAACGAGCATTACCATTTTTACATAACATACCAAGATTCTTACTTAATACAAGCCAAGTTTTGAAGTGAACTTAAATGCAAAGTCAAAGCATTACTAAGAGTTTAAATACAAACCAATCGTAGTAGTTATATTACACAAATATCTACATTATCCAGCTCAACCATAGAATCACCGGTGATCTAGGCCTTCGGGACCTTCTTCTCGACGACTACTGGAGCCGCTTCTGAAAAACAACAAGGGAGATTCCCTGAGTATTCGTACTCAACAAGACTTACCTTCCTTACCAAAGAAAAGACTCTCAAGGAGTCTGCACGGCTTTATAAGTGGTTTGGCTGACTCAACTCTTTTGCTAAAGAGCTTACTAAATTCTTGATCCTTAGTTTTTCTTATATTTAGACTCCATTAAGTGGTTACCTATCCATCTGGGTTATAAAACTCGTTTCATGCAAGTGGTACTAAGCTTCATCCAGCATATTGAATCAATAAAACACATTGTTTCACTTGTTTCATCTATGGTGCTCAACAACTTATCAAGTGCACTCATAACCAAGAGTTGCAGGAGATACCTAGCCCCCAGCGACGCACAGTTGTACCGATTGTACGCGACAACCTTTCGGTCAACTAGGCCAAAGACAAGAAATATCCTTACTCGAACCCGGAAATGCACCCTCACGTGGGCCCCACGTCTGGCGACCACCCCGTGAGTTACCAGCTATGTCCTCGCCTTTCTCCGACCCAGCAAGCACGGGTAAGCAATATTTCCAACCTTTGAACCAACTAACCTAATTGGATTTACTGGTCCCATAACTCAGTAAGAAACCAGGTAAAATCATTGATCCTCAATTAAAACAACGGATCGGTCCTTAGTCACTTAATCAAAGTAGGAAGAACTATAGGATCGAGCTTACCTCAATCCCCCTACCAACTTCTGCCCAGTATCTTTCAACTTCAAACCTTTCTTGATTCAAATATGATTAATGTGGAGCATAGATTTTCTCTTTTAACTTAGCCTTACTGAGCATAGAAAGTGGAGACATTGCTAAGCCAATTTCTTAACTAAGCAAGGGTATTTCTACCAAGGATTTATTTCATGCATCAAAGGTTCTCCAATCAACTCAAATAACTTGAATTAAAAATTTTCAATTTATTTATATTATTATTCAATTTAACATGAATTAAAAATTTTCTTCCAGAATTTCGGGAATTAAATTGACACCCTAAAGTTCAAATAACTTGGAAAAATAGTCAAACTTTAGAAAAATTTAATTAAAAATCCATAAGAGATTTTTTTTGTTCAACTTAGATAAAATTGGTTTTCTAGCTATTATTTATTGTATGATCATATACGTGATTTTCGGAGCTTGATATAGTGACTTTTTGAATTTATAAAAGAGGATAAAAGGAGTAGTGTCTTGAAGAAAAGCAACAGATATAAACATGGGGCCCTTCTGTCATACAGACTGCAAGGAGGATGTTGATCCGCTCCTTAGCTAGTCTCATTAGCTAGTCTATTGTAGGCTGGTTTTGACAGGAGGATCGTTAAAAAAAGCTATGCCGTGCCAAATACGGATTCAGCTGGAGATGCTCTTAGCCATTTTCAAAGCATGAAATAGACCCCTCTTAATAGTATGGCTATATAGCCTATTAATCTAGTCAATTATCAACCACTAAGCTTCTCTGGACTAGAAAATGCAAAAGCCCTATAATATATATACATTCGCTTGAGCCTACCAATGTGGTTGCATGGAAATAGGCACTTGGCCTAAGTTGTCCTAGAAATCTTTCCCTTGAGCTTTCCAGTTTTATTTCATCATATCCAAGCCATCTCCATAGCTTTCGTTAGGACTCAATTCGCTCATTTCCGGGACTAATATATGCTCATATCTCAATCAAATTATTAGTCCATAATCGCTATCATTAATTATCAAGAGACCAATTAGTGGACTATCGGTTTCAAAGACCCACGATGAAACGACTCAAGACAGAAGCATCGACAGTTGCCACCGATCAATTCGGTAGAGGTCATGAATACCACTGTATCATTCGGTGTTACATTGGAGTTACTAGGAGATACACATGAAGAGGCTATTGTATTAATTAGCTGGTGTGCACAAGTCTGCTGGGAGTGAAGACAATAAGATCATCGACGCTTTGGCAGAAGCATCGGCATCGATGATGCACTGAATCAGTCGGTGCTAAGAGGACAGTGAGAAAATACTCTTTGAGTAACCACCTATCAATTCAGTGGCAACAATGAAGACAACAACGAAACAGTTGGTGTTCAAGGCTAGAAAAGGCAGCTTTGTATGACACCGATTAAATCGATGGTATGTGGAAGCCTGCACTGAATTAGTCAGTGCTTGAAGTGGGCCAAGTAGTCAGCAACACCACGGATATAACGGCTGAAGTAGAGGACAATGATTAATATGGTGATATCCGTCTTGTGTGCTCCGTAGTCCGGCCGGGTGACAATAGATTTCATGCAATTTTGCGTGCCACTTTTATTTTACTTGAACGTATAGCACTGTCACATATATTAGTAACTTGTTCATGATGAAAATGCATATTCTTAGAATATTAATTTCATCAAGTAATTTGCTCCAAAAATAAGAAATTTTACTAAATCTCCTCTCCTGTATGGATCTTGGATCTGGACATCGCGTTGGTCCATGATGACCGCACTACAACCTACAGTTTTTTTTTCTGATAAGTATGGATCTAATGTTGCTTCCTGTTGTTGAATGCAGCCTCACGCCCTTTCCCAGCATTATATATTGCCATCTCCTTCATCTGGGGACATTGATATAAATTTGTCGTTACTCGTTAGAATAATAACACATAACAATACCTTGCTTCTGCCACATGGTCTGGACATATACTTCATGTAATAAGTAGTTAAATTACTTTAATTTGATTGTTTCATAGACATAGTATTATTTTCAAAAAAAATATTTAGTTCTTGCATTTGCATGTAATGCAATGCATATATGATGGAAGAAGAGAAGATGTCATATTTATTTATTACCTTGGCTACACTCATCTTATGGTATCTGTAACCCTGAGATAATATGTGACAAGGAACTTCATATATGTTAGTAAAATAAATACAATATGTTCAATGTATCGGTAGCTAATTTTAGCTGGTCACGAGAGTTTTGATGAATAAGATGTATATAGTGCAAATAAATACATTACTTTATTCGTCCCATAGAGGTAGTCACAAAAGGTGAAAACAAGAGCGAAGTTGCTTTGGCTCTGCCCTCCCACGTAGTGATGGTAATCATGGTACTCTGCACCACCGTAGAACGGAATGAACTTGGCTGGGTTGAAGGGAAAACTGAACCTGCATAGTGCATGCCTTTCACCCTCATTATCATTAGTCTCCAAAGCTTCTTCTCTCTCTTGTACAGTTGTAACAGTATTATTTTGTATAGTAACCTAGAAGCACACAACTGTGGCTGAGATTGGTACATTACCCGGTGTGCACGTTGATGGTCTCCACTTCGAGTAGGATTAACCAGAGCCATAATGTGGTCATGTGGCAGGGCACCATGGCCGGGCCAATGAAGGCCAGGAGGAGAGGGGTGATCACATCAGCGCAGTGCCCATATGGCGCAGCGAAGCCCATAGGCGCCACATATTCGTGGTGGACGTGGTGGATCGCGTCGTAGAGCTGTGGCGTGTGCATCAGCCGGTGGCACCAGTAGGCCAGGTAGTCATACACGAGAAAGTACACCAACAGCTGCGCCACTATCTCCCCCACCGATGATAGAGGCAGACCCATCCGGATCCCCACAATCTGATAATCATTATATTATATCCAATTTAATTGAGTATCACTAATTAATCCAACTATGTGTGCAACACAGTATTATTTATTACTCATTCCGTTCTAAAATGTAGGTTGTTTAACCTTTTTGCCACAACTTTAACCGCTCGTCTAATTCAAATTGTTTTTTTTAAATATCATATTTTTTTGTTACGACTAGCTTTACTAATAATATAATTTCAAAAATAACCTAAATTTGACTAAAGTTGCATATATTTTTTGAATATAACGATTGAGCGGTCAAACTTGAGGCTAAAAAAGTCGAGCAACCTATATTTTGGAACGGAGTGAGTATGCCAGAGATGGAGATGTACGTTGTGCGCACCTTAATGGCGGGGTAGGTGACGAGCTGAGGCCCGACGCCGATAAGCAGGATGCGCATTGTGTCCTTGTAGCAGCGAAGGAAGTCGGTTGCTGTCCTCTGCACACGGGGCTGCAGCTTGTAAGACGAGGTCAGGTTCACTGGCGCCCAGAGCTCCAGCAGCGTGAGAGGAAGGGGAGCCAGTGTGTAGATGACGAGAAGGATGGCCATGGTGTGGTAGAAGAGGCAGTAGTCCGGCATCGCCGCCGAGTACCGGAACCACGCGGACTCCGGCCAAGTCATCGCTCGACCCAGCGCCGCCTCCGCCTCGGCCGCCGTCGCGTAGGGGATCATCGTCTCCGGCGAGTTGGATGGCTGGAGGATAGTTGAGGTATGCTATACTTACACTACATATATATTTGTCTCTCTAGGTCATACAGCTCGATCCGGCTGTTTTAAGTAAATGGTGCCTGGTTGTTGCCTCGATTTTCATAGTAGATCCGCGATTGCTCTCTGATTTGTGCGCCTATAAAACGCGGCTACACCTGTAGGTCAACTAGAACAAAATAAAGAGAGGAGAGCATACGAATAATTAATACTAACAAACGCTTCACGTGTATACGTAGTCAAAGGTTTATTTTGTGTTCACGTGGGGGAGGGGTGGGAAGATTCTTTCTTATCTGCAGCTGTAGTGCCTATTACATCTCAAGTTCTCAACCATAAACCAAAGTCCATCATAACCACTACCGGAATCATGTAGTTAAGACCTTTATATTTACTAATTAATAGACACTACCAGGACTGGACATGGTATTGGTCCGGGTTGGTCGATGCAGTCTATCAAAGTGGACGCAGTGCCGGTGTTCGGGCAGCTGTCTCGTGAACGGATCAAGCAGTAATATGATCGCTCGCTCCTTGATTTAATATATACGGGGCTTGCTAGCGCCCGGACGTCCGATGTCCGGGCGCAGCATCGGACGGGGAACTTCCACTGCAACAAATGCCCACTACAATGAAACATTAGGTGGAACATTGCAACATTTGGTGGAATGTTGCAACATTGAAACATTGTTTTGAAGCATTTAGTGAAACATTGCAACATCAGACCATTCTTTTGAAATATTTTGTGGAATATTGAAACATTCTTTGGATATATCACTGTTTTTGAAACATTTAGTGGAACATTACAACATCGAAACATTCTTTTGAAACATTTAGTGGAAAATTGAAACATTCTTCAGATATATCATGGGTTTTGAAACATTTAGTGGAATATTGCAACATCCAAACATTCTGCTGAAACATTTGGTATTAAATCACGGTTGAAACATCACGAAATTATCAGATCATTGCAAGATCGAACGATGTTGCGGTGGGACTTTTCACTTGTTGTGTCTGCGGTGCGGAATGATGCATGCAACATAAGATTTTTCACTTGTTGTTTCTGCTGCGCGGAATGATGCATGCAACATCAGACCATGTTGCAACGGGAGCGTCCGATTTTTTTCCGTCCGTCCGGACGAATAGCATTACCGAATATATATTCAATCAAGGAGCGAGCATTGGCAACGGTCTGCTCCCTAATAATTTGAGAGTAATTTTCGTGCATCATACACCAACTTGTGAGATTGTATAATGTTGGTCCACTAAGTAGTAAAACTTGCAAATGGATACACAAACTTGTCAAACATATTCATATACAGTCGTATGTACTCTACGTATGTGTATTTTGCCTTCATCACATGTAACACAGACGATTTTATGAATGGAAAATTGGTTTTATGCACATAAGCCCTATATTTTTGTCCCTTCTCATCTCTATCAAAACTTTACACGCAACTCTTATTCCTTTGGTACAATGAAAATTTAAAAAATGGAGGACATGTACAAGATTCCAATTGTGCCTTTTTTTATAAATACAACTTAAGGTTATGTGTTAATTTAACTGTAACCTTGTAAATTATGTGCGTGTAATATATATGAAGCTCCAAGTCAATTTTATATTTCCTCTCATTTTATATAGTTGATTGTCGCAATAAGATTAAACATAATATTAGCATTTTGAAAGTGTTACTTTTTTAAAAAAATTCCATAATGTGAATAGCAATTTTTATGCCTTTAATAAGTCCACAATATCAATCATCAAAATTTAGAAAAATACTAGCGAGCGATATAGGTCTAGAGTGATTTCATCATTAAACTTTGATTGAAAACTTCAAATATTTTCACTCCTGAGCAATACAGGTCTAGAGTGATTTCATCATTAAACTTTGGTTAAAAACTTTATACTTTTCACCCATTGTTAAAGTTTTTCAAGCGATATGAAAAGAAACAAGAACTGGGAACGTGTTCAAGACTTAGATGATAAGGTGAGATGAAAATAGAGGGTCTCATGCAGAAAATTGCCTACATTATGTGGCACTACAACAAAATACATGAGTGTGGTGTATATGTGACCGTATATGCATGCACTTGACAAGTTTACATACCGATTTGCACATTTTGCTACTTGGTGGACCAAAGTGATACAACCCCACCGGTTGTTGTTTGGTGCATGCAATTTACACATAATTTGATCGTCTTTTATGTGCTCCAGACATGGGCGTAGCCGGTAGGGGGACCAGCGGGGGCCATGCCCTCCCCCCCCCCCCAAATGGTCTTCATTTTCCTGTTAGAAAGCTTAGGCATACTGAAGGAATTAGATATATGTCTAGTGTTAGTTCTATGAATTAATGTAGCTGGCCCCCCTAATTCTTAAATCCTGGCTTCATCCCTGGCTCCAGAGGTCTGCTTCTGTAATCTATTTGCACGCAGAAGCTAACAATGGAAATGCTTTGTAGGAGCAACAATAGAAGAAGGCAAATGAATTTGTTTGTTTGTCTTAGCCTCCATGGGAAGGAGCGCCTCCTCATTTATAGGTCTTAAACCTCCGGTCCACAATATGTTTCATGCAATTCGCGCACCACTTTTATTTTACTTCGATCATATAGCACTGTCACATATTGTTAACTTGTTCATGTTGTTTCTTCATTCCCATGAAAATACATATTCTCAAAAGATTACTTTTATAATGTATGATTAATTCCAAAAATGAGAAAGTTATAATTAAATCTCCTGTATGGATCTTGGATCTGGACATATCGCGTCCAATGGTCCATGATGACCGCACGGGAACCTATAGTTTTTGTTTATTAAGTATGAATCTAATCTTGCTTCCTGCTGCTGAATGCAGCCTCACACCCTTTCCCGCCATTATATATCGCCATATCCTTCATATGTGAATATTGATATAATTTGTTGTTACAATAATGGCATATGACATCAACTTGCCTCCGTCACATGGTCTGGATACTTACTTCATGTAGTTAAATTACTAGTTTGTTGATTGTTTGCTAGACACATAGTGTTGCTTTTAAAAAAAATAGTTCTTGCATTTGTATGTAAAGCAATGCATATATGATTTAAGAAGATCATAATAGAAGATGTTAAACTAAATCATTACCTTGGCTAGACTCATCTTATGGTATCTGTAACCCTGAAATAATACGTGACAAGGAACTTACGCACTACGGGAATATTAGAATATTAGTATGTAGGAGGCAATGAGAATACCGATCTTCATCCTCAAACAAATAATTATGTTGAATACATATCAAACAAATATTGAGGTGTGATGTAAGATGAAAAAAAAATATAAACTGTTACAATTGGGTAATGTTAAATATACACATATATTCAAAAGTATTATATTGTAATATTTGGATGAACGAATAAATAAATATTATTGAGCCTTATTTATATATAACATTTTAATGCTTATGTCTCTAAAACAACCCGTGCGGAAGCACTTGACGGGCTGTCGGGGTAGTGGTCCATAATGGGCACCAGCTGACTGCCGCCTACAATATAATGCTTTTGTTAAGCATGGATCTAATCTTGTTTATTTCATGCTGTTGAATTGAGCCCCACGTCCTTTCTCGTCATTGTATATCACCATGTTGTCCTTGATCTGCGAAAATTGTTATATAAACTTGTAGTTAGAGTATAAATATAGTACTGTTACCTTGCTTCCTTCGCATAGTCACATGATCCAGAACTCCAGACATGTAAGTGGTTAATACTTTGCTGAATATTATCCGCTATATATGTAGTATTTTGCTTCCAAAAAAAATATGTATCTGTTCTTGCATTCGCATGGAAAAACGCATATATGATTGAAGGAGAGAAGATGGTGAATTAAATTACCGTACCTTGGCTAAGCTTGCCTTGTAGCATCTGTAACCCTGCAATAAGTGACAACGAGAACTTCATACACTAAAAAATAAATACATTATTATGTGCCATGCGTCGGATTATTCAAGCCTCTGGTTGCAAGATGTTTGATGAATAAGATATATATATACTCCAACTTCCATACCTTATCTGTGCCATAGATGTAGTCACAAAAGGTGAAAACGAAGGCAAAGTTGCCCTTGCTCTGCCTTCCCACGTAGTGATGGTAGTCGTGATACTCTGCGCCGCCGTAGAATGGGATGAAGTTGGCTAGGTTGAACGGGAAATTGAACCTACATGGTGTATGCACTCCACTTCATTATCATTTGGTCTCTTAAATCTAACGCTCATAATTTGCAACGTCTAGCGATGATATGATGCCAGTGACGAGAGATTGGTACGTTACCCGCTGTGCTTGTCGATAGTCTCGAGGGCGCTGAGGACATACCAAAGCCAGAATGTGGTCACGTGGCAGGGCACCAAGGCCGGGCCGGCGAAGGCCGCTGAGCCGAGGATGATCAGATCCGCCCAGTGAGAGTACGGCGCGGCGAAGCCCATGGGCGCCGCGTATTCATGGTGGACGTAGTGGATCTTGTCGTAGCCCCACGACGTGTGCAGAAGCCGGTGGAACCAGTAGGCCAGGTAGTCTTCCACGAGGAAGTACACCACCAGCTGCGCCATCGTCTCTCCCATCGACGGCAGAGCCAGTCCCGTCCGGATCCCCAGCCTCTGATCGTTATTATATATATATATATACATATATATCGTCCCGGTCCACATACATATATAATTAGTTTACTTGATTGTTACAGTACACTAGATGTAGCTCAGTAATTGATTGATGAACGAATGATGTGTGTACAGTGTACACCAGTACACCACACTTGCATGCATCGCAGTAGTATTATTTGCAGCCAGCGAGATAGAGATGTTGTGTGCACCTTAATGACAGGGTAGGAGACGAGGTGAAGCGCGCCGGCGGTGGGGACCAGCATGCTCACCGTGTCCTTGTAGCAGCGGATGAAATCGGCCGGCGTCCGATGCACCCGGGGCTGCACCTTGCACCGCAAGGTCAGCTTCTTGGCTGGCGCCCAGAGCTCCAGCAGCGCGAGAGGAAGTGGCGCCAGCGTGTAGACGACGAGCAGGATGAACACGGTGTGGTAGTAGAGGCAGTAGTCCGGCATCGCCGCCGAGTACCGGAACCACGCGGCCTCAGGCCATGTCATGGCTCGCCCCAGCGCCGCCTCCGCCTCGGCCGCCGTCCTGTAAGGGATCATCTTCTCCGGTGAGAGTTGGAATGGCCGGATCGTCGAGGACGGTGTGTGTGCACAAGTAATAGTGTACTACTATATAAATGTCTCTCTGTAGCTCATCCAGAGCAGCTTGATGATCAGTCATCCACAGGTGCTTTCTGTGCTGCATGGTTGTCGCCTCAAATTTTATAGCGGACGATTTGCCCTCTGACATGTAGGCCCGTAAAAAGGCATCTACAGATGTTGGTAATTAATTAAATACTAACAAGCCAGAAAACAAAATTATCATACGAACCATGCTTACAAATTACTTTACTCCTAAAGTCAAAGGTTGTTCGTTCTAATAACATGAGGTGGGGTGCACGTCTCAAGTTCTCAATAGTCAAATAGCCTAACTGACATGTCCGTTACAACCGAAAGGAAACAAAATTACAGCAGCATTCGAGATCTAATAAAATTTATTGAGGCAATAATGCAACATTCTACGGATGCACGTTAAAACGGCAAAACAGGTCAATATAAACAGTTAACCGTGATGGATATGGAGAGTTTGTCTCTGAAATCTGGGCAACGCACACTCACGGATCCACGAAAATGCGAGCACTAGAGGATTCGAACCCTGATGTACTAGTTCCACCACAAGAAATCTTGCCAACTGAGCTATGCTTAGTTCGCCATCAAAGAGTTTTGCAAGCATTAAATCATATGTCACATTAGCAATTTTGCAAGGTCATTAAGAACAAAGAGGCGAAGGAGTGGCTTAAATGTCATGTTGGGTTGGTTGTGACGCTAGACGAAAAAATATATGTAGTGACGCTAGACAAAAAAAATATATGTAATCTATTGATGTGATGTTGTTGTGTATGGGCTGCAATTGCTTTATTTGGTGAAATTGTTGGGCTGAAAATTTTTAGTGGGCAGAGAAAAATCCCAACTTAGTGGCCCACATCTAAGATGGGCCTCATAACAAATGGGTTGTGGCCGTGACATCATCATCCCACTTAGTTTTATTTCCCTAAGACTAAGATTAGGGAGTAATTGATATACACTTAGCACATAATATTCAAGAGGGTAGAATGATGGGAGGATCTTAGCCAAGACTTAATACGAATCATTTCATCTAATCAATCATTCATGGTTGCTTCAATGGACCCCATCTCGTTTTTTCAATTTTTGGAGCTATTTTTTATGGATTTTTGTTCATCCTTCTTGGCTGTGATTTGGCTCGATTTTTATGGTGGATATTGGTGCTAGGACATACGCAAATATCTCTGAAGTGATTCCCCACTCAATCCTTGCAGGGGCACCATGAATCTTAGACTTTCCCAAAACCATATTTCTCTTTGTCCGTGCCAAAATTCATGAAATTCATGATGAAATCTTGATTTTTAGGAGATCTTCTCGAAAAAATTTACCATGTTTTTTGAACCTACGGTTCAAATTTCGATAGATTTGGAGGTTATTTGGTCGGATTTCACCTTTTTATCGAAAGTTTGTTGCGCCATGTAGGAAGATCCAACAAAATGTGGGAGGATTTGGTGCCATTGGAAGATCAGACACTATGTAGAAAGATCCGGTCCCTCAAAACATCCGTCACATTGTAGGAAGATCTGGTGCCTCAGAAGATCTGACACGATTTAGGAAGATCCGATTTGTCCAGGATACTTGTCGTTTGTTCGAATCTCTTCCCTTGTGCTTCCTAGCATCATTCCTAGGGTTCTGAGCTCGTTGTGATCACGTGATCTTGGTGATTGCTAGAAGAGGAGGATGTGGTTGCTTTTAGGGACACATGCCAAGTTTTCATTGAAAGAAATTTTTATCGGCTCCCATTCAACCCTCACCCCCTCCCCCTCCGGTGGCTTTTTCGGTTCCCACAGATAACTTCATATATAAACATGTACATTTCTCTAGCGTTTGTTGGACTGTTGGTCATTATTTCTATAGCATGTGTTGAACTGTTGGTCGGTATAGATTTATAGATGGTGTCGGCATAGCCACTTATGATTGGTCGTTATAACGGCTTGTAGCGACAAAATTGTGGTCCGCAGAGAAAGTTGGGTAAGTTGAACTCAGAACAAGTCAAATGTGACATGTATACAAGCAGAGGGACTAATCAGCTGAGTTGTGTTTGCACTGGTGACCAGCAACAAGGCGGTACTTTAAATTTGTTAAAAGTACAAATACGCCATCTTTGAGATGTGCGCTCGCAAACACATTTTACAGTAAACCGGATGCAGGATAAACAAGTTTTATTCTTGAAACACCATGGCATATATAGATAGCCACCCCTCTTCACGCGTAGCGTTCCACCTGGATTTTCTGGCGTGTCATATACTCCAGATTAGATATAAAATCCAAATAAACCTCCTAAATAAAAAATGTTACATATACCAAGTTTAAAGAAAACAATCATTATTCCAAAAAAATAATAATAAAACAATCATTGTATTTCTGGGAGCACATACATAGTCATCATTGCAAATTAAATCATTTCGACATATATAGGCATACTTAAAGAGAACAAGTTGTACTTACAATCTTTTCATGACGTCGCAGCCCCAGCAACAGACGCCCTTGCTGCAATAAAATCATCAATAAGCTGATGCAGATCACGGTAAGAGGTTCCGCCTTCTGCCATAGCCGCATGAGCCTTCGGAGAAAGTTCCATGACTCTCCTCCTCGCAGCTTCCGCAGCACCTCCATTCTCCATGAACTTCGCAACAGATTGCGCAATCGCCTTGCCAGGGACCACATCATGCTCTGCAGACCTCGTGCTGCGCCGGCCAGCGCCCTCCGGCCACAGGCGCTCCCCGATTCGTAGCACATGAGTCACAAACCTCTCAGTGATGAACTGCTCGAACACCATTGGCCATGTCAAAACAGGCACACCACCTGCACAGGCACACCACCTGCGATTGTCTCTAGGACGGAGTTCCACCCGCACTGCGACACGAACGCCCCCACCGATGGGTGCTGAAGTATATCGGTTTGTGGTGCCCAACCCATGACAACCATACCTCTCTTACCAACACGGTCTTTCCACCCTACCGGTGGTTCCCATGTTTTAACCCTGATAACCCACAGGAATGGCACTTCAGAGGCTTCTAGCCCGAGTGCTAGCTCATCAAGTTGAGCCTCTGAAAAGTTTGTTAGGCTACCGAAGCACAAGTACACAACGGAGTGGGTTGGCATTGTGTCCAGCCAATCCAAGCAAGCTGGTCTGCCACTACCAGCTCTTGCCGGTGGTGGCATGGGCAGTGCAAGCGGCCCAACACAGTAGGTTCGCTTCGTGTAGCCGCTGTCCTCGTAGCTCTCACAGTACTCACGCTCGAGATCAAAGAAAGTGTTGGAAACAAAGCCACAGCTCTTAAGCAGCATCATGTATTGAGCACCCGTTTCATCATCAAATACCGGAGGGTTCCTCAGAAACTCCGACAGCTCAGTAACTGGCAGGCTTATTTCTGGGCCGGGCAACTGAGGAACGGTCACCGAACTACCCGGAGGGGCGTCCTTAACATTGCCACTTAAGGCAAGGCGCCACGTGGCTAGCGTCGGGAAAATACCCACGACGTTGAAAAGAACACAGGAGATCCCAAGCTGGAAGGCAATACCAGCGTTCCACCCGAAGAAATGCAGGTCGCTGACGATGGCGTCAGGCGAGATCTCCCTAATGAGACTCTCCTGAGCCGGCCTCATTAGCGCCTCGTTGGTGGCTGCCATCTCGAGCCGGGTTGAGTCCTCGGGCTTGACGGTGGACATGTTCTCGACGCCCCATGGGAGGCCGTCGACCTCCGGGAAGGCGTAGGTCGCGACCTCGACGCTGGCATGGCTCGGCAGCTCACGCCTCGCGAGGGCGGACCGCACGATGGGGGCGTTCGCCGTGGTTACGGCGACGATGACCTCGACGTCGTTGGGGCGAACTACGGCGAGGTGGAAGGCGAGGTCTGTCAAGGGGAGGATGTGGCTGGTGGCGAAGAAGGGCATCACAAGGATGCGCAGCTTCTTGCTCTGCTTAGCCGCGGCTGGAGCCATTGTAGTGGACTAGTGGTATGCGGGTGGATTTTTGGCTTGAGACGGGATTCTTGATGGTGTAGGAGCCGTGGTGTTAAATATGCCGATGGTATAGGTACGGGAAATCAATGTTAGGTCGCCATAGCTTTAAAAAAATATACAATCTCTTGACGGTTGAGATGTTGGACTTTACTATTCATCCCTCTCAGAAAATACGTTTTCCAGAAAAATTCTCCTTTTAACTCTTTTCAACTTTTCTATTCATCCCTCTCACAGAACACGCTTCCCAGAAAATATTCTTTTCCTCCCCTCCCAACTAAACACACCCGTATCTTTTAAATGCCAATAGTGCAGAGCCACTGTGAGTACGTGACGTGTAAAAAATAAATGCAACTTCACCGTTAAACCAGTAATAAGCTGATGTACACGGGCTCTGTAAGGGTGAGTTTAGTTTCACCGACTTCCTCCCAAAAAAACACTATTCATCCAATTTTTTCTTATTCATCCCACCCATCTCACTCACATAACACTATTCATCTACAGTGCTTTTCGGGTCTACAGTGTTTTTTGGTATCTTTCCCAATCTAAACACCCCCTAAGAATTATCACATCACATTTGTGATGAGTTGAAGGAGAGAATATGATACAGAAGAAAACTGGGCTATTAGCTTAGCCCAAGCACAAGTTAAAGGAAAACTATGAGAGAGTGAAGCGGGTAATATATAACTGATTTAGTCTATGTCTTGGTTACTCTATCATACGAATAAGCTATTGGTCCATTTTTTTTTATGATGTACTCCTTCCGTCCTAGATAGATTGTAAGTCGTTTGACTTTTGTGACCTTAACTTTGACCACTCATCTTATTCAATTTTTTTTACAAAATATCATATTTTTTGTTATGGCTAGCTTTAGTAATAAAAGAATTTCAAGAATAACTTAAATTTAGCTATATTTGCATAAATTTTTTGAATAAGACGGATGGTCGAAGTTGAGGTAAAAAAAGTCAAATGGCTTACAATTTGGGACAAAGGGAATAACAACAACATAGAACTCGTTGTTGATTGTATTATTGTCCCTGCTCTAACATGCATCTCGCCTGGCTGTGCTAGTTAAAAAAAGTGTTTGTTTGATGGAAATGTTAATATTTAATTTGATAATATGTGTGACACTGTGGACAGTAAAATTGGGAGTTTTTTAATGTAATGGTTTGCAAGGACAATACACCAGAACGTCATAAAATCTAATGGCATGTAGACAGTTTAGACAGCTGCTGTCTTTTTATCACACATAGACAGCTAAGTAGACAGTTTGTACAACAGTTTAGATAGTTGCTGTCTTTTTGTTGTCTACAAATTATTTAATTCATCATTTGACTCATAAATCATGGCGATCTAATACACAATCAGATTTGCTGCTATGTGCTTTTCCTTTCGACGCGCATACGACGCGCTCACAAGAGCAGCTGCCCGCACCAGAGGAGAAGAGATGGTGACAGGTCCACAGCGGCCACATATGGTGAGAGTCGCATCTGATCCAGAGGGTCAATCAATGCCTCGCGATAAACGGCAGTGGTGCATGGGAGCATGAGCCGCTGCCGTCGCCCGGTGAGGGGACGGCGTGGTTCTCTCTCATCATTGATTATAGTATACATCAGATGAAAATGTTTTATGTAACAGTATAAAGACATGGGTTATACAGTGATGGCCGAACGTGGACAGCATATTGTGACCGCTGGGCAACCTGAATTTGTACAGACATGACAGTAAATGCAGTACACTATATCCATACAGGTAGAAGCATTACTACACATAAAACTCCAAGATTTGAAGAGCTCTCATAAACCTTGGTCCTATGTGGGACCCGTGTACTGTTTAGGTAGGACCCGTGTCCTGTTTAGGTGGGACCAAGGTTGTTAGTATCACGATACATATCGTAGAATCGTATTATCTTACGATACTACGATCCTACCGGTACCGATACCACCTAGTATCTTAAATTTCATACTATCCCGATACTACTTTGAGGCTACACACGATCCTAGGATACTACATAATTAGTGGTATAAATAATTTTTTAAATAATTTAGTTACAATAAATATTATTTAAATTAAGTTGCATTGAAAATAATGTTAATAAGACCAAGGAAAATGCAAAAGGATAATTAAATTGATGAAACTCAATATTTTAGACTTTATTATGCACTATATATTACAAATTTTGTATAAATATACATTTTGTAGAATTTGATAGAATCCCGATACTACGATACGATCCGATACTGTCAAGCGAAAAACGATACTACCTAGTATCCCGATACTAACAACCTTAGGTGGGACCATACAGGACCCGCATACAATTTAGATGGGACCCACACATGTTCAGTGGAGCCCACTTAGTGGGACCCACATTACTATTAAGCGTCTCCATTATTAAAAAAATATTGATGATGCTTTTTTACATTATTTGAAGTAATATAGTATAGACCCACTCTGTGGGACCCACGGCATTATTTTTTAAGAAAACAATCATCGATGATTTTTTTTTCATTACTTGAAGTAATATAGTGTATGCAATTATAAAATATTTTTTCTAATTTTACCATTTCCTCTATTAAAATAAAAAATCACCATAACAAAGCACGTCAATCTGTTACACATTTTTTTTACTAACACCTAAAAGTAAACAAGCTCCTAAGCAGAGTTATACAATGCTTAAATGAGCATAAGATTAAAAATTAATTAAATTTAAAATTTAGTTGAGTTGAATAAGATAATAAATTTATTAAGCAATAGTTGAACATCTTTATAGACGTTCATCACGCGTCAACCTAACTAGTTATCTACGATATGTTGGGAACAAATAATGCTTGTAAATGATAAAAGGATCTGGGTATATATCCTCTATAAATTGTAGGTCATCCATGTGAGGCCATGTTTAGATCACCCAGCTAATTCATTTGTTGACTATGTAAAATTTGCCCGTCTACAACTACCATCTATACAGAAAAACAGAAGTGTAAATTTAAACACTACTAATGAAAATATAGTGCCATTAAATTTTAATTAATAAATCGTATAGGTTTAATATTTTTTCCGTTATTATGCACATGACAACAAATAAAGGAAAAATGTCAATGGAGGTAAAATGTCAATGAAATCGTATATATTTAAATAATTTTACATATATTTCCGGGCCTAGCTATGATACTCTTACCTCAAAGGAGGTAAAATGTTATTGGAATCTAGATCCTTGGCAATTAATAGAAAACTAAATTAAAAAAGGTTAATGACTACTTCCTTCGTCCAAAATAAGTCTTATTTTTTTTTGCCACGAATTTGACTGGATTTGTAGAAAATACGTACAATTTTTAGATCCCTATTTTTATAAAAAGTAGATCTAAATATCTATCCAATGATATTTATATTGTATCATAGATTTTAATATATTTTTTTATATATAATTGATCAAAGTTGTTTCTCAGGAAACGAGAAAGATAATTATTTTTGGAACGGAACGGAGGGATACTTCCTGAACTACCGGCCACACACGCATGCATGGATGCATGCATAGCGTCATGTCAGCGGAGACCGCCCCCATACAGTTTCATGTAGAACTTTTTTGTGATGAGCGAGAGAAAGTCATTTCGTAAGACAATCGTTTCATTGGCTAAAATTCATAGGACCGTGAGACCACTTTCACATCATTGTAAGAGTTCTGGTTGCTACACAATATTTCTTGTCTTATTCGTAAATTAAGGGATTATTTACTTACTAGGACACAAGTTTATAAGTCAACCCATTATTTATGTTACATGTTATATCATCCTAAGATGACGTGAAAATACATGAGACTGTTTATTACACTAAGCTAATACACTTATCCTTACACGTTAAATTAAGAAGATACGACACAACAATATTATTACACTAACCTAATACACTTATCCTTACACGTTAAATTGAGAAGATACAACACAACAATAAACTCCTACAATGGATCGTGTGTTTTAGGTTGTTTCATAATGAATATATATTATTTTAATTTTTGCATAAAAGTATTGTAAGTTACTCCCTCTGTCCAAAAAAAAATAGTTATGGGATGCGTGTACGTGTTATTTTCTCAACTTTGACTCGATTTGTAAAAAAACTTGCGACATTTATATCTTTAAATAAATTTGTTAAAAAACTCAAAGACCTTTCTAATGATACTAATGGTGTATTATAAATATAAATATTAATATTATATATAACTGGTCAATATTGTAAAAAGTTGTTTTCCAAAAAAATAAGAACTACTCTTTTTATGGGATGGAGGGAGTATATAATAATATTGTACAGTGATAGAGAAGTGGTCTCATAATCCTAAATCTTTGCTATGCTGGGGTTGTCTTGCGAAACAACTCTAGCATATATCTCTCTTCTGTATCATCAAACATCCTAAGTGGATTTAATGAAACATCTAGGTGTATTTATCTTTTTTTAAGACAGTCTCGCTTGTGAGAGTAGCAGCACCGAACTTACCTTACTCTAGAGTTTAGAGACACGTTACACGCCCTAACACCATATCTTCGTTTTATTAGAAAATTTATGGAAACAAAGTTAAATTTAGGTTATTATTGAAGAACTTTACAATGAGCGGGTGCGGAGTCCCCGGCCCCCCCCCCCCCTCCCTCCGGGTCTGCCGCTGCCGACACCGTGGACTTCTCTCTTGGCCATAGCAGGCGGATACATGCATGATTAAAGCGCCCCGGTGTCCAGGGAGCACCGGCCCACGTGGCGGCCCGCCCCCGACACGCGGCCGTCGACCACCCGAGTGAATCAGCAGCAGGGGCATGCGCTTCTCCGACTCGAAGCCTCGACCAAGCCGCCAGCGCTGGCCTCCCTCCCCGGGCCGCGCGGCCGCCCACGGCCTCGACGCGGATCCCCATCTCGTTTTTAAGCACGACGCCAGTGCAAGGGGTCCCCTCGATCGAGCTAGGCTACGCCACCCTGAACAACCTCTCCGATCCCGTCGTCGATCGAGCCAATCTCCACCTGCACCCGGTACGTAACGTGCGCCTAGAAGAAACGAAACGAAAAAAAAAAGGGTTGAATGTTGTCAATTTCTTTACGTAAAACTATAAATCTTTAGGTATATTGAGCGAGTTATCCAGCGCTGTGCTGCTGTGTTCGTTTCGGTTACTGGTAATTTTTTTCTCATCTTGTAGTCATGCGTAATTTATCACATGCTTGAGGGGGTCTTCATCCAAAACGAAAGGAATCGGTATCTTCTTTTCGGCGTGAGCTTGACCGAAAGATTCACGCCGTCGGCACTCGTGGGGTGCATCCGAGCCGCCCAGTCATCGGCTCCAACGTCTGGGATGCGGCCATGCGGGTGGAATCTATTCCGGGCCCCACGTGGAAGCATCCGGAGACACACCTGGTCTCTTCTCCTGCTTCGTCGATGGTCGATCGCAAATTTGCAATCTGACTTCCTCTGTTTCTTTTCCAACCAAGGACGCAACTGAGAGAGAGAGACGGGCTAGGTGATGCTCGCGCCATTTCCTCCTGATTTCGTTGTGTGAGTTGAGGATGATTCTTGCCTCTCTGTTTTCTCATTTCTATTCCATTGATTTCTGGGCTCGATTTGCAGTCGACCTCGTTGCTTTTACCCCCTTTCCTCGTTCCTCTTTTTTGTTTCAGTCTTCTACAGAATTTAGCAGATTGATTTACCTTTTCTGTCAGAACTAGCATGTAGATGTTAATGCTTCATCACTACGCACTTTCAACAACAGAAAAGACTAGTTAGTATCCCACCTTCTATTGATTCTGATGTTGTGTTGCCAACTACTATGCCCAGCCTCACTGGTATGTGCAAACAGATTATTGCCCTGTTCATTGCCACTGACGCGAGATTGTTTGTTTAGGAGTAGTTATCAGTTACCACCAATATATGTTCATGAATTTGGATGAAAACTGCTGCAGTATATATGACTACACATGAACACTTGGTGCAATGTTACCCTATTATCTGTGTACCAAGCATACGCATTACTCAATATGGCTATTTCTGCTCTACTATGACTGGCCCATGGGTAGTAGTCAATTCAATAGGCTGCCTATCGAGGTGAATGTGATTTTACTGGATACTTGATGGAATTAGTTCACACCTACTCCATATGGTTTCAATGCAACATCGCAGACAAGCTAATGACAGGAGCTAAGCTGAATCTGAGCAGAGTTTTGTGTGAAGTCAGTGCATTTCAATTTTAACCAATCTTAGGTGCAACATAACCATTTTTAAAAGATCGGGAGTTGGGCAACCTATAGGAAAATATTGCTAAATCTTGATTCTGATAAAAAAAATGCAATCATCATAAAGATGTCTCTATTAGCACAAACATGTTCACTCATGGCACTTGGTTTACAAATTTCTGTTTGTTCAGCTCAGTTCTGCATTTGTTTGGTATCTTTCCTTATCCCTGGAGATAGGAGCTGCCCAGGCACCCAGCAGATATGTTCTGGTGTATTTTGGTTTAAACTTATGTTTGTGTATTTCAAATTTCTGTAAATAGCTCTACTGAATTTCTTTGATCTGCTGCATCTGCATCACTGATGGGTTCAATTTAAATATTTATGAATCGTCATACTATGTTTGGTACTTAATGCGATGAACATATGTTTGTTAGAACTTATAAAGCTTGTCCACTAACTGATATAGAGCCCTCTGTCCAGTATGACACACCCAGTTGATTGCGTTGGTTACATTCACAATTGTCACATATGTGCCCTTTGTTGATTCACATGTCTTCCGATTGCAGCATACAGTATCAGGGTTTATTCAGATTTCCAGACATGCGGGGACCCTACTGTTCTGATCAAGATCAGTTCATGGTTGGAAGGATGTAATTTCTTGTTGCGCTTGTCAGATTCAAGGTTTATGTACTGTTTGGATCATTTATTGTGAGATGGCCTGGTTGGAAGACCAATTCGAAATGCATAAGCTCCACTGGTACAGTGGATCCCCTATTCCATCAGATTTCTGGATATCAGTTGCAGCTTGCTTCACTGTTGGTTTAGTTGGTCTTTGGTCATTTTGGTACTTCTTTTCACTGTGGCGGCGAAATATCAGTTTAAGCTGGATGAAAATGATTGCCAGATCAAAGAGAAAGAATCTTGAAAGAAACCACAAGGTTCCTACTTCTGAACATGTTTGGAATATTGAATCTTTGATTCGTGCAAGAGGGCTGAAGTGTTGTGTATGCTTGGAATCTATTTCACCGGCACAGCCCCTTGGGCAAATGATGACTTCGGAAATTTTGGTTCACCGCTGCAATGTCTGTGGTGTCGCTGCACACATAATATGCTCCCCAAATTCTCAAAAAGACTGCAAATGTGTCTCAATGTTTGGGTCCAAACACGTGATCCACCAATGGACTGTACTCTGGACAGAGGTAGCTGATCAATCTGAAGAAGGCCGGTATTGTTGTTACTGTGAGGAGCTATGCAGTGAATCTTTTCTTGGAGGTCCCCCAACATATTGCTGCATGTGGTGCCAAAGATTGGTGCATGTTGATTGCCAGTCAGCCATGGCTACTGAAACAGGTGACATTTGTGACCTCGGTCCATTCAAACGCCTAATTCTTTCACCACTTTTTGTCCGTACCATTAGCAAACCTGGTGGCATCTTAAGTTCTATAACTCAGGGAGCAAATGAGTTTGCATCCACTGTGCGGGTGCATCTTGGGAACCGTAGTAAAAAGGGAAAGGATCACAAGAGATTGTCATCTGACTCTACCCATGGCGACAGTAATGATGATTCATCAAGTGACACTACATTGAACTCTAACCCGAGAGCTAAGGAATCACAGGCAACTGGGGGAAATGCTCAAAGGGGTGCTGACAGTGATCATTATAGCAGTGAGAGTGATGGTAGGGAACTCGTATCAGAGCACATAAGACTTGGTAATGATGAGACTGGTGGAGTTAAGCTTAAGTTCGCATTGTCTGACTTGCCTGCTGATTCCAGGCCTCTTTTAGTTTTTATCAACAAGAGAAGTGGGGCTCAGCGTGGAGATTCGCTCAAGCACAAGCTACATTTCCTTTTGAATCCAATTCAGGTCATGATACATCACGCACTACAATTTACTGAAAGTCTAGTTATTAACCATTTTAATTAAAATTACAGTAAGTCAACTTGTGCTACCTATATGCTCTATTTTGTAGAATACACCAAATGCATTGTGATATTTTGGTGAGTTGGATCACTTCATGTTACAAATCTGCTGTGATAGAATCGGCATAATCAATATTTTTTCTCTTTTCTCTAGTACCATGTTCATTTAGTGAAACAAATATTCTTTGTGCTGCTTGGCCACGAGCTTAGATTTGTCCGATTTAGGTAATTAAATTACATAATATATTGCATCTACAGTGGATAAAACAATGTGAAATCTAGAAACAGTGAAACTTATTTTCCACAACTATTAAATCGTGGGCACAGCTGAATCAGCAGCTAGTTTGTCTGTTCTATTCTGTGTTTCAAAACTTAAGGTTGGTGTATTGTGTTTTCGGTTGTAGTTCAGCACCCACCTTAGCAGATCCTGTTCAAATCCTTGTGATTTCCGTGATGCTAATGTGCCTTGTTGTTATTTTAGGTTTTTGAACTGAGTTCTTCCCAAGGGCCAGAAGCAGGACTAATTTTGTTCAGAAAGGTACCACATTTCAGAATACTTGTGTGTGGTGGCGATGGTACTGTTGGTTGGGTTCTTGACGCGATAGATAAGCAAAATTATGAATCACCTCCACCTGTTGCAATTCTTCCAGCTGGCACTGGCAACGATCTTTCAAGAGTTTTATCATGGGGAGGTGGCCTAGGTAGTGTTGAGAAGCAAGGTGGTCTCTGCACTGTTTTACATGACATAGAACATGCAGCAGTCACTATCCTGGACAGATGGAAGGTGACAGTAGAAGATAAGAAATCAAAGAATGTACTTCTAGTGAAGTACATGAACAACTATCTTGGTAGGTAGATAGAAACTTCATTTATCAGTGTCCCTTGTCCAAAAAACCTTATTTGCCATCATGACAGGTATCGGTTGTGATGCAAAGGTTGCACTTGACATTCATAATCTCCGTGAAGAAAATCCTGAAAAGTTCTACAGTCAGGTACTATCAGTAACTATCATACATCATCAACAAATGTTCACCTCTTAATAACTCCTTCATATATCTTATATTCTTATCCATAAAGGGTTCTCTGTTTCACATCTTTCAAAATATTGGCACACTGTGACTGGAAGATTGTATCTATTTCATACTGTGTTACTCAACCAAAGCTATGTGTTAATCAGAATATAAAACTGCAGCCTGCATTGGGGAAGACCGAAAGAGGCAAATGAGAAAATAGTTACACGTGTTACCTGTTAAGGTGGGTAGAGCTAAGCAGGGGGCTGTTAGTTGGGACATTGTGCTACTTCAATCTCAGTGAGCTGAACAGTTAGGATCTAGTAATACTCGCCAAAACACCATTCTTATTGAACCCTGAACTTTCAGTTTTGTAGCCTAGGGATATTTTAAATATATATATTTTGATCTCCATGTATGTTCGCATATTGTGCGGTGCATGCTTGAGCTAAGGTTGTTATTGAGTATATTAGGTTGCCGTGGTCGAAACAAATCAAACAATTGTGCTGGACTTGTGTTCAAATCGATATGCTTTTGCAGCTTTTTAGTGTATTTATTATGATTTATTATGATGCTTCCTTTTTCTTTTCATTGCATAGATGACTAATGTGATTTTCATAATGGCTATTTATGTTCCTTTCTTTTGTTTCAGTTCTTAAATAAGGTGCTATATGCGAGGGAAGGCGCCAAGAGTATCATAGATAATACATTTGTGGACTTACCATGGCAAGTTCGGTTAGAAGTTGATGGCACTGAGATCGACATACCAGAGGTGGTGTAAAATATTTTTTGTGATTATTACACACACAGCCAACTATCCATATTTACTAGACATTCAGAATTTAGGCTATGAATTCTTCAGGACTCGGAAGGCGTGCTCATCGCAAACATCCCAAGCTACATGGGAGGGGTTGATCTGTGGCAAAATGAGGGTGAGGATTCTGAAAACTTTGACCCACAGTCAATCCATGACAAGATGCTGGAAGTGGTCAGTATTACCGGAACTTGGCATCTGGGAACACTCCAGGTAATTGACCAAAGTTCAGTAATCTTTCGACACGAGGTTCATGTTAGAGGCCGAGCGAAACTAACAAGCTGCACTCAGGTTGGGCTTTCTCGAGCACGGAGGATCGCGCAAGGGCAGTCGATCAAGGTGCAGACGTTTGCCCCTTTCCCTGTTCAAGTGGATGGTGAACCCTGGGTTCAGCAGCCCTGCTCGCTTAAGATATCCCATCACCGACAGGTTTAGCTTCCTCTTTGCTCTTGCAGTGTGTTTGGCCTAATGCAAGTCGCAAATGTCGTGATGATTATCATAGTGATATATATTGATTTCCTTCCCCACATGCTATTCAGGCTTTTATGCTGAGGAGGACGATTGAAGTGCCTCTTGGTCACGCTGCGGCGATCATCACCGACGTGCTTGAGCATGCCGAGTCCGGGCACGTGATCACTGCTTCCCAGAAGAGAGCCCTGCTCCAAGAAATGGCTCTGAGGTTGGCATGAAATATGAATCGCATCTTTTGGATGACTGGATGTCGCGCATTGCAGGGCCGTAGCTAGAAATTGGAGGCCCCGGTGCGAAATACATAATGGGGTCTTAAAATATGACATAACCGAAGCATGCTTTCTCTTGATTCTAAAATTTTAGTATACATTATTTGTTACATCAATAGAAACATATTAAGTATGAAATATTTTGATAAAATAGATAAGGTAGATAGAGCTTCTACCTATACCTGATGGAATTAAGACTGAGATGAGTATGCCGAAGCGAGTATGCATGGTCTGGTGTCGAGTCTCACTCGCAAGTAATAAACGACTGTGCTATAGCTTGGAAGGATGTTCAGAATATCAATTGAAGAGGTGGCCTCTGAGAGATAAATAGGTTGATTCTCTAATTGTTCATGAATAAACGTAAAATTATGAGTACATCTGCTACCTGAAGACAAGTCCTAAACATTCACGCATGAGACTGTATATAAGTTAATAAGACCAGTGCTTGCTCATATGGGTTTGAGTAGACCTTCTCTTTCTTTTTATTTTAGAACTGAGTAATAGATAATTACCTAATTAGTACAAGATTTGGAGGCCCAAATATTTGGAGGCCCTGTGCAGTCGGCCACCTTGGCCCTGCTCATATACGGCCCTGGCGCATTGCATTGCTTCCTGCGCCGTGCTCTGTCTTCTCTGCAGGAGAGGTTTATGTTGCCGGATATGATTAATCGTCCATTGGTTAAATTAGATTGCTTGTGGACAATACCAAGTAATGCTCTGTGGATGCGGATGTGTATGTGTGATTGTGTGAAGTATATAGCTTGTAGCTGCCGCGTGATGCAGCATGCCCATACTGGTTTGCCAGTAGAATCCCTCTGGCCATTTTGTGTTCGGCAGGCTGCCCGCGCTTTCAGTTTTGCTACCGTGCTAGCCCCTGTTTCAGGACAGCTGGTGCTTCACTTGTAAATTAGATGGGGATTTTCATAGTTCCTTGGTTGTAATAAAGTTGCACGTACGCACGTAAAGACTACTACCAACGTTTTTTTTTTCGAATCACAATGGAAGACATTGATAACCGTGCTCTCTTATAAAACGCTATGTTTTTTAGCCTTGTTTAGTTCCCAACTTTCCCACCAACTTGACACATTGATAACCGTACTCTCTTATAAAATGTTAATTTCCACTAACTTTTTAAACTAAACAATTAATGAAAGACGTTCATAACACACTTCGTCTCTTTTTTATCTAAGTCAAGCACTTGTCTTATTTAAGATGCATTATTTAGATTTTTTTATTATGGTTTGTTTTACAATAAAAAATATTTTTAGACAAATTTTCTAATAAGAGGAATAGTCAAACTTAATTAAAAAATTAAACAAACTGTAATGTACTAAGACTTAATCAAACATGCTCGCCCGGTACTAAGTCTTAATCAAACATGCTCGCCCGGTTTGCTCTTAAAACGGAATTGTGCTCGATCGCCCAGTTCGCGGAATGAAACGCAATCACTTGACCACCTGACTACCTGAGCTGCCGCGAGATGATGATCCACTTGAGCACCATCCGCCTACTGTTTTGCGGCTGCAGGCGATCCCCGCGGCAGCGTAACACGTGGCCGGCTACGGCACCTCCGCCCCCAGGTTCCAGCCACCGGAGGAGGTCCCATCTGTACCTCCTCTTCCTGATCTGCCCCTCGGTGCTTCTAGAACCGTCCTGACGCTGCAGCTGTGTCCCACGCCGCAATTAGAAGCAGCAGCCAAGGGCGTTCGTGTAATTTCGCATCTCAAGCAGCGTCTCGCGATAAAAAAAGTGGCAAATGGACACGAGGCCAGCTCGCGATTCGCCCCCAAATCCACGATCCCCCAACCCGCTCCGGCTAAGATTCCACCCTCCTCGTGCCCCCGTTCCCCGAATTGGCCGCGGATCCGAGCTGCCCGTGCCTCCTGCTTGCTATCGGTACCGATTTCGCCTCTCCCCGCTGCTTCAATCGGATTCTAGGGTTAGGGTTTGAGCCGTCGTGAGCTCGATTGTGATTACGAAATTGACTTGATTTGGAGCTTGAATGCTGCGAGTTAGGGCCTCGGTTAGTGTTTTTGCCTCTGGTGATGTAGTTTTAGCTGTACGTGTTGCTTCCGGGGCGAGGAATGCCCCACGTGTTTTCCCCATCTGCGGTCGTTTTGTGTCCGTTGACTGTTGAATTAGAATTATATGAGGGAAAATATGGAGAAATGTTGGATTGAAGCTTTACCGAATGATGTGTTGCCTAAGAATTATTCGAATGTTATATATATGGGTTTTGTTATATTATGTGCGTTTGGCTGCTAATGAGTGTCACTGTGTACCCAGATGATGCTTGTTCACATCGATGCTCATTCTGTGTACATCAGGGCTTCAAGCGTAGCTTGTAATAGATGTTCATTTATTAGTTAGTTGGCCATGTTTAATGTGCTGTTTATGTGAACATCAAAAGGGTATGTTTTGAAGATCCAAAGTTAACTGCTTGATGGTGAGTAAATACAAAGGAAAGAAACTCATGGTGGCAGTGTATGAGATACGATAGTAGTGCAGTTAACTTGTTGCATGCCAAACCAACTGTGTCGTATATTTATTTTTTACTTTGATCTTGGAATGAGAGAAGGGAATTGAGTTGTCTATATGGTGCATGTTGCGGGAACCTTTGTTGGTGTTCCTTCTCTGTGTAGCAATAAAATAAATTGTATGTGATTATCAGCTCCATAGTTCAATGGTTTTGGCCTTTTGGGATTCTCATTCAGTTTTCTGCTGTCTTTTGGCAGGACAATATGTTGTTCACACATGAGAACAATGCTGACCAGTTTGATCTTCTTTCTTATGGTAACCTGAGGAGAGTAGGCGCTAGTGGAAATTCTGAGGAATCCAATTTTGGAAATGGCTGTAAGGACATTTCTTCAATTTCTCCTGAAAACTTAAGCTTCTCTTGGCTCCCTGTAAAGAATTGTCAAACTACCACGCTAGATCATGACAAGCGTCCTCTTTCTGATGCCAAACCATGCCAAGTTGCTTGCAAACGTCCGAAGCAAACAGACCATGATACCTGGTCTCATTCTTTTGGGGAACTCCCTTTCACCAGTGAGGTCGACATGTCTGCTTCAGGTTTTGTACTCCACTAGCCTTCTGTGTTCAGTGCGCTACAAATATTAATTGATCCGGAAGATATCTAGCTGTAACTATTATTTTTGCTTTCAGCTTTAGCTGATGAAGTGGTTAAGACCAAACAACCAGATCACATTCCTGCAAGTAATGGTGCCACAACCTGCAGTTTTAGTTCAGATATCCCTTGTCGTAACCATGAGCAATCAGTTGAAGTGGAAAACTCACACCTACCTGATTGGCTGTCTTCCTTCCCTGGTTATTTTGAAGATTGTGGGCCATTTGCTGGATATAACCTTGTTGATGACATTGATTTGTCTGTTCATGAGCACCTCCTTAAAAAGGGTGTGCAAATCGGACCTGAGCACCAGGCTGACATTCCAGAATGGAGACCCCGTGTGTCTGAGTGTTTACCTGGTAGTTCTGGTTTTTGTGCTGATCTGGATGGTAGTTCTGTTTCGACTTCAGAACCTATTTTAAGAGGTTATGACCGTGAGAGTGACAAGTGGGTCAAGGACTGTGTTCTTCCAGTATCATCCCGTTTAGCTCCTATTGATTGGGTTGGAAACAAAAGAATAGATTGTGACTGCAGCGACGAAAGTTCTGTTAGGTGTGCAAGACAGCATATTGCTGAAGCAAGGGAAACTCTTAAAATGAGCTTGGGACAGGACAAGTTTCGTGAGTTAGGTCTTTGTGAAATGGGAGAGGATATTGCTCAGAGATGGACTGATGAGGAGGAGATGCAATTCCAAAGAGTTGTTTACTCAAATCCTGTCTCCTTGGGTAAAAGCTTTTGGGATCACCTCTCACTTGCATTTCCTAGTAAAACTATCAAGGATCTTGTTAGCTATTACTTTAATGTCTTCATGCTCCGGAAGAGGGCTCAGCAGAACCGGTCAGATTTGCTGCGCGTGGACAGTGATGATGATGAATTGCATGGTGAGTCTCCAATACCTGGGCCGGAGGAAGAGGATTCTGCAGTGGAGCCCCCAAAACATGAACCTTTCATAAACAGTTTTCTGCCCATAGATGATGACCACAAGGAATGTGAAGGAGAACATAGGGCTGGACCTTCTTTCCACGGGGAAGCAATTGAAAATGCAGTTTGAGTGCAAACAGCTATCAAACCACAACTAAGATGAGTTGCAAGTGACATTTGATGGCCAACATAATGGATGCTCCTAAAGGAGTTCTCAAGTGTGCTGAGTTTTTGCAGAATGATGCTCCTAGAGGCCTTGGGAACTAAAGTGCATCTGTATAGGAGATGTTGTGCATAAAAGATCTTGTTCAATAATCTGAGTACAGTTTCTCCAACAGAGAGATTACATTGGAGTGTACATTGTTCGTCAAGCAAGTTATGAAGGAAAAAATGTGAACAACAATCTAGTAATGCATAGCCAAAAGTCTGCAGAAGTTTTGTTTTAATGTGGCACTCAGTTCAGACGGGTGCTCCACTGGAATTCTACCCTGAGATGCTGTGACAACATACGGTGGCTCATGTAGCTGAAACATCCACTCACTTCTCCATCTAGTGTTGGTACGCTCATGGAGATGTGCAGTTTCTCGGAGCCTTTTTGCTGCAGTTTCTCCATCTAAAGGAGTTTTTTAGTGTGCTGAATTTTTGCAGAATGATGCTCCAAGAGACCTTGGGAACCAAAGTGCATCTGTGTAGATGTTGTACATAAAAGATATGCTCAATAATCTGAGTACAGTTTCTCCAACAGAGAGATTACATTGGAGTATACATTGTTCATCTATCAAGTTATGAAGGAAACAAAAATGTGAACAATCTAGTAATGCATAGCGCCATAGCCAAAAGTTAAGCACCCAGTTCAGACTGGTGCTTCACTGGAATTCAACCCTGAGATGCTGTGACATACGGTGGCTCATGTAGCTGAAACATCCAACCACTTATCCATCTAGTCTAGGTAGGCTCATGGAGATGTGCAGTTTCTCGAGCCTTTTTGCTGCAGTTTGTACAGTGGATGTTGACATGTAGGGCATGTTTGGATGCTGCCCTGGACCTTTTGCCTGGCAATAGCGCCTGCCTGGAACCTGCCTGTAGCTGCTTCCGATATTGCCTGGCCAGGCAGATGCTAAAACTAGGCAATGTTTGGTTGGAGTCCTGGTATACTGCCTGATCGAATACAACAGCCAGGCAGTGTTTGGCTCATAAAATTGCCTGTGTTGAGTTCACCAGTGGTTTGAAGTCAGCCAGGCAGTGTTTGGCTCATAAAATTGCCTGTGTTGAGTTCACCAGTGGTTTGAAGTGTGCTGAGATTACCTCTACAAACTTCTTGTACAGAGATGATCAATTAACCAACTATCTATATATTTAGCAAGACAAATCACAAAAGTCAAACATAATCATTCCATTATATTGGAGACTAATATTAGTTGATCATTTGACTACATACAAAGCAGAGGCTTAATAACTCGTCGACTAAGATCAGAAAAGTTTTCTGTTCAAGTATCATCTCTAGCAGTACATGATTACCATGTTGTCATATCATACATACTACTTCAAGAAGGGTGCAACAAAATCATACCTCATCAACCACAACCAAAAGCATGTCCAAGCTACATGCCCAAAAGCCTACATTCCCTAAACAGATCACTAGTTATCAGTATCAGCACCAGATAAATACTTGTACACCCAACGCTCAAGGTACTCTTGACCCATGTTGACAAGAAAACCACAAAGGACTTGAAATTCTGGCTTGCAAAGGTGTGCCCCTATAGAGAGCCTATCATCTGCTGGTATAGCAATCTGCTTAAGCATATCCTATAAAGGAGCATTTGGGTCTGGTGGAGGTGCAACCTGCACTGGTTTGGCAATAGCTTGTTCAATTTTATCCAAACTATTGGTTAGCTTGATATCCATATCATCGTCGCCATGTGAGCCATGAGACAATTTTGACCTCAACTTTTTAGCCCTCTCAAGCTTTGTGACAGCAGGAAGTGTATTTGGCTTCCCAGCCCTTTTAAAGCTCTTCTTATTAGGCTTCATTGACTGGGCATTAGATGAAGAAACTTGGCTAGCAGTTGCAGCAAGGGCAGCCACCTCCTGACAGTCATCACTATCAGTTTCTAATTTGTTTGAGTCTTCCCCTCGTGGAACATCTTCATCGTCATAATTAGACATATCATTCATCATGTCCACCAGGTTATCAGTATCGCAAATCATTGTCCTCAGCCGTAGTGAAAGCATCTTGCATAAATGAACCATCAGCTGTGGAACCACTGAATAATTCTTGCAGCTTGTCAAAGAACTGAATAGGTTTGGTCAGAATTCCACGATCATTTGACTGCATGTAAATAAAAGTTTATAAGAATTTCAGCTAATAGATGGAGACATGCTAAAGGTAATAGATAATTACCGACAAACTTTCCAAAGTAGATTGAGACAGAGTAAACAGCTTTTGTTCCTCATCCCAGCCACCACCACTCTCGTTGAGATACTTGGCCACAAGTCCCCAAGTGTCCCTGTGACGCCTCCAATGACAATGAACCTGATCCACGTTGTAGGTAGTTCCATACTTGGAGTTTACTGCTGTTGTAATGCAGTGTGATACAACCTTTTGAAGCTAGTCTTGGGAGGCATCGACAACTTTTTCTCAATGTACCAATCAAGGAGAAATTCAGATATAGCTGCTGGCCAGTTAGTTGGTTTGGCCCTTGGGTTTGATCCAGCAGCTTTTTTACTTCCCTTACCTTTAGCATTCAAACTGCTTTCGGCTGTGTCCATTGTGTTACTTACAAGCTGATGGACAGAATAAATGATATGGTTTAGGTACATATATGCAATTAATAAAAATGCAATAATATTTCATAAATGATATGGTTCAGGTACATATAAGCTACATCAACAATACATAGTACAGCGAACCGTATCAACGCTCACTCCACATTAAATTTGCTAGATCATCACGCTTAGCTGCCCACTGTCTAACATCTGTGGCTTGATCTGTAGCTGTCCTAGCTGACCTAGGAAGATTGCTAAACCAGCGAGTCAGGACCATTATCAAGGATCCAATTGTGTAGCACACAGCAAGCTATCACAATTTTCACCTGTGTTTTAAATGGAAAATATGGCTTGCTTGCAAGAACTTTAAAGCGATTCTTTAAGGTCCCAAATGCACGTTCGACAGTGGTGCGAAGGGAGGAATGCCGAAGATTGAATAACTCTTGTGGTGTTTCTGGACGTCTCCCACCCCCATACTCCTTCAAATGGTACCGAACACCTCTATACGGTAGCAATATACCAGGTCTTGCTGCATATCCAGCGTCCGCTAAATAATATTTTCCTACAACACATAAGACAATGCTTTATATCCTTATCAATATTTATTCATACTGCTGCATACTAGGACTCGATGCTAACCTTCAGGCATTGGGATTCCATTTGATCTTTTAAGGGCAGCCCTTAGAACTACAGAGTCATGTGCCGATCCCTCCCATCCAGCAAGTACATAGGTGAACTGCAAATCAAAGTCCATGGCCGCCAACACGTTCTGTGCTGCATAGGACTTACGACCTCTAAACCTGTTAACTATACTATCAGGGACAAATGCTGGAATGTGGGGTGCCATCAAGTGCTCCAATGCAGTCCTATATATTGTAGGGAATTCTTATTAGTCCAATGTTGAATGTAGGGAAGGAAACTAAATGTAGAATGCATTTTACATGATATACCTCGAAATATGGGTAGAACCGGCTAGGGCTGTTGATTATCTTTTGATGTGTCTCTACTGATCTAAGATTTATCATATCCTTGGCAAGGAAACAGAGAGCACTCAAGACCTCACTGAAATATCGGCTTACTGTCTCACCAGATCTCTTGAAATAAAAAGCAATCACACAATTTCTCAAATTGTGGCCAACTGTGTGCAAGAACATAGCTAATTGTTCTTCAACCGATACATGGATTGTATCTCGTAATAGACCAGCATCACACAATCAGGCAGAAAGCTTCCAGAATACATCTTTTCTCATCCGAAGTTGATGAATGCAATTTCTATCAGTTCCATTATATCTGCTCACCAACGATCCATATTTTACCCCTAACCTTTTATAGCGACGACGCCTACATCGTCGCCATTTGATAATGCCCAAAACAACAGCTAGGACACTTAAATTCGAGATCTCTGCTGAACAACATACACAGGAATAGGTTCTATATCCATCTGAACATTTATGACACAGAAAAGTAAAAAAAAATATCATTTAGTTAGCACTATTTTTTGAAGAAAATATTTGATTCATGAGATCTAAAAGAATGAAGTAAAGAAATGATAAAACAAAAGCATGCCATGGTTATATTTAGACTATGAGCAACGGAAACAAAGAGATAAAAAGGGGAAAGGGACCTTATGCTCTCACCTTTGTTGCACAAGAAAAATAACGTAGAAACACTTGTGGAGGTTGATTGAAAGTAAAAGAAGAAGCCAATCACAAGATCTACAAGCTAGATTAAGGCCCCAACAACTTCCATCCTCTCCATTGTCCAAATCTTGGATTTTCACCTCCCTGGAGAAGCAACGCCAAGAGAACAGAGGGAAGGGAAAGTCAACAGGGTGGAGTAAAAGTGAGAAGGGGAAAGGACGGGTGGGGTTGGAACTGTGATTATAGCTCAGGTTGCCCAGGCAGCTCACGCAGGAGCCTAGACACACGATTTCGTCGGCCTGGCACACAGGCAACTCTCATCAGGCAGAAATACCAGGACTCCAACCAAACACTGTCCATGCAAACTGCAGGCAGGTGCTCAGGCCAGGCAATTTTGCTCAGGACTCCATCCAAACATGCCCGTAGTGCATGTATAGCACCGTAATGAGTGTCTTTGACCATATTAGGCCTAATACCTAGGAGGTTTTGAGGGCAGTGAATGCAGAGAGTGATCTCTGGTGCATGGGGCAGCAAAACTCCAGGAGTTTGTGTCCAGGTCGCTGCCCCTGGGAGCTTAGGTTCGGTGGGTCTCCAGTCGTCTCTTGATTAGTTGTGGCGCTGCTACAGTGTTGTGGTCGTGGTGTTTGTTGTGTGTAAGGACCCTGTAATGTCTTTCAAGACCTTGGTTTTTCTTTCTTCTACTGTAATGAATGATGCGCAGCTCTCTAGTTTGAGGGAAAAAAAGAAGCATATATCATAGTATCTAGGTAGTTTTCATTCTCTTTACTCCAAGCTGGTGACACACCGAACAATTAGCCAACAATAACAGAGAATCAAGTTTGTCGGTCAACAGTTCTGGCTTCTGGTTGCCAACTCTCAGCCAGTAACAAGCTTGAGCTACACATAGACTGCACAAGTGTCAAGGAATGAAGAGAGCAAATTCTGAACACACATTTGCTGCAGATCTGGATCTCTGCAAAAATAGACTGCCATGCTGCTGCTCTGGCTCAACAGCAACGATTGCTTCAGCTGGGTTAAGGGCATCTGTTCTTTTGGTGAGCACATCTGTTGCGACCAGAAATAGGAAGTTCTCTTCACACCTCAAATCTACAAATAGTTTCGTTTTCACTCCCTTGATTTGCGTTATTTTTCTCTAGAGGCACCTGGCATTCTGTGAAAGCTGCTCATTCTTCCCAGAATTGGTTGAAGGTGTTAGAGTATAGATGGTAGGTTAGGATAGAGTCCCGGAATGCCATATGTATCCACGGAGGTGCCTTGCCCTCCAAGACTCTGTACTCCTATATATTCGTCCCTAGAGGCTCAATGCAATACATCGACCACATTATACGCATCCTACACAATCTTACATGGTATCAGACGCCTAGGTTTAGATCCTAACCCTAGCCGCAGCCGCTTCCGCTGCACCTGCGCCGCCCCCAGGCGTGTCCACAGATTGCAAGTCAGTCATTTGATGCTATCGAGCTAGCTTTGGAAGCTTTGAACATAAACTGCAATATTGGCATCAGAATAGTGTGCCTCTTCAATACACTGCAGGAATACATGGACTAGTAGTGTTTTCGAAGCTGATTTGCACAAGTTTACTATCCTGTACTCTGGGCAAGTCATAGATTTTCTTTTAATGTTTCATCTCCCTCATATATCTTTCTTTTAATAAACAAAATGAGGTTCTAACCTCGAACATCAAGATTTTCAGGCAACAAACTTCATCACGTATGCCACTATGCCAGCGTCAGTACCTAGATCGGAGTACAATGGGACTAATTATGTTCATTGCACCCATCATCTGGAATCAATATCTGTGAAAGATATTGCTTCTAGTCGGAAATGGAGAAATGATAAGGAAAGGGAGAGGTCAATTAGTCTGATTGTTGCTTCAATCTTTTCCTAATTTAACCAACCACCAGTATCAAGAGAATGCAGTCCCTGTGTCAGTAGGTTGCTCTGAATTGTAGCCGGTAAAAATGGCTAGCACAACTCATGAACTCTTCAGTTCGAAAAAAAAAACATGAACTCTTCAAATCAGATATAGAAGCAACACAGCAAACTATCTCAAAATTGTAGATGTTATTGACTGAACTAAACTGAAGATAATGCTGGAGCAAATTGAAAGCCTATAATTCTATCTGTTCAGTTTCTCCGGTTTCAGATGATCAAATGCTTATTATTGTCGGTCATTGCTCTGCAAATGCAGAAGACCAAAAATAAACCTTGGTAAAAAAGAATAGCTTAAAAAAGCTTTGCCGAATCCAGTAGAACTACCAAGTAGCATCGTTTATTCCCCTCAAGCTCACATCTAACTTGAATCTCCAAAGAATGAATTGAATCCGAGTCTGTACATACCCAATGGCAACCAACCAATGCTTCTTCAATCCTCGGCTCCTGGAGCTGGCAGGTTGAGGTCAAGAAACCCATCAGCGATCATAGGCTGCTCAATGCCAACGTCTTCTTCGTCAGCAGCAGCATGCACGGGCTCATAGAGCTCGCCGGCGATCGAGTGCGACCGCTTGTGCCCACCGAGCGCCTGCCCTGACCCAAACACCTTGAAGCAGATGGGGCACTCGAACTTGACCATCGCCTTGTCCTTGTGCGGTTTTGCCTTCAATGCCACCACCGTGGTGTACTTGGTGACGTCAGCGGCGCCGTACTCGGCGTCCGACGACGGCATACTAGTCTGAGTCTCGACGCTCGGCTCGGTATGATCAGACGCTACCTTGGCGATGCTGCAGTTGCTGTTGATCCGTTTATGGCTGGCACGGTGGCCGCCAAGCGCCTGGTACGACTGGAACGCCCTGCCGCAGCCGGGGCACTCGTACCGACGCCGAGGAGGAGCCGGGCTGTCGAAATCGGCGTCGTCGTGGTGGTAGTCGTCGTCGGCGAGGACGACGCGGTGGTTATGCTTAGCCTTGTTCATCTTGGTGGTGTTGATCTCGACATCGGCGGCGGTGTAGTGGAAGAACTCGTCGGAATAATCGGCGTCGTGGTAGTGGTGGTCGTCGCGCTTCTTTCTCCTCTTCTGCTTCTTCTCCGGCGAGAGGTCCCGGCGGTCGAGGATGTCACGGGACAGCATGATGAGGCAGAGCGCGACGTCCTCCGGCTCCTTCTCGAACGCCGCCGCGTGCTGTGGCGGCGCTGGAGAGGGCACGCGCATTGACCGCCGCCTCCGCCTCGGCGCCGGCATCAGCAAGGTGTCCTCCTCCTGGTGGTGGTCCCCGTAGGCTTCAAACTCCAAGGCAGCTCCGGCGGGAGCGCCATGGACGCACTCGTCCTGGTCACCTCCGCCGCTGCTCTCATCGCCACCGTGGAGGCCGGAGAGCCGTCGGGTCTTCTTGGGGTTCTCTCTCAGCCCGTAACCACCGGCGCCCGGAGGCATCACGTAATCCGAGGCCCGGCGATGATGATCGCCGTCGTCGTCGGCATCGTCCTCCACCATGGCCGTCTCCATCTCGGCGAGGGAATGGGAGCGCATGTGGCCGCCGAGCGATCGGCCGCAGGGGAAGCCCTTCCGGCACACCTTGCAGCTGTGCCGAGTGGCGCTGCTACGACTAAGCACAGCCATATCGGCCATGGTATGGTTGGTTGGTTCGATCAGGATGGAATGGATCGATGGAGCTCCAAGATGAAAGACTAATTAATCAAGCATCTTGATCGATCGCGTCAAGATCGAAATCGAACAAACAAGGAAGCTAACTGCAATTAAGTAGGCAAGAGTGGAAGTGGCGGGTGTAAGGAGAAGAGGTCAAGCGAAGAAGAAGAAGAAGAAGCTGGAGGGATCCATGGATTGCCCGCGAATGATCGAGCTTGCGAGAGGGAAGCTGCTAGGTGAGGAGCAGCTAAAGTAGCAGTAGATGGGAGGAGGGGGAGGAAGCAGCAGAGGGGGGGGGGGTGGAGGAGGTGGTCATGGTTGTATGCGCGGTTGGTTGGGCAGGAGAAATCTCAGCTGAGCATGCAACCAAGCAAGCAAAATTAGCAAACTGACAGGAGAGAGAAAACGAATCGCAAGCCCACGTTAACTAGCTGGCAATGCAAGCTATGGATGGGAACGACGGCAGGGCCGCGCGACCTTGGGTTACGTTGTAAAAAGGTTTGTGCAAGAAGAAACAGAAAAAGATAAATCAATGCATTAGTAGTAGGTTTAAAGATGAACGGTTATGCTACTCGACTATTCATGTGCTGATTTACTTCTTGCGTAGACCATTTTACATCCTCTTTTTGCATGATTGTAGAAAGCAAGACATATTCATTCATATTTTTTTAATAAACTTCTTACTCAAATTTAGAGGACCGTCTGTGGGTTAGAAGAACAGAGCATCCTAACCTGTAGAACTTCGCCTGCTGTGCGGGTACTCTCTCTCCGTCTTGAAATATAATTATTTTTAGGTTTTGATTAAATTCATAGCATCCTCAATGTATTTGGACAGTAGTGTATCTAAATACATTGAAGTTGCTATGCGATACATTGAAGATATTATGAATTTGGACACACTCTCTCATCTTGGAATAGATATATTTTGAAACGGAGCAGTACTTCAGAGTGACTCCGCGTAGAGACAACCCGGTCTCACACCCCTGCAGTATTGTACAAAGTCCCACGGTGCCGAGCCACAACCATTCTATTTTTGAAGCTGTCCTACCGCCAACTCTACCAGCCACTCACCAGTCACTAGCCGCTAGTCATGTCACCCTCATCCATGCGGCCATGCCTCCACCGCCGTTGTTGTCTCACCGCTCCGCTCATCACTGGTCTAGCTTTTTCCTAGCAGCCTTAAGACTAGCACTCATCATACGCTTTCTTCTCAAGTGAACAAGTCAGATTTTACTACAATTACTTTAAACAAGTTCAGATAATAATATCCTTTCTCGACTGGGTAGAGCTTAAACTTAACCGTTCCCGGGCCTCGCAATTAGTTAATTTAACATAGACAGAGTTAATGTTTGCCTGAAACCTTGCTCGAACTTCTTATGTTTGGGACTATATAGGACATGGGAGAAATGACTACAAGATGATAAAACTGATCACAATCTGTTTGAATTCACATATCATAAATCGTAATGCCACATTTGAACGGTTGCTCGTCAGGTGAAAAACAACTCAAATCAAATGACTAATAAACTCAATTTTAGCAAAATTGGGACACTATTTCAGACATGCCTTTTGTCATAGATCACTAGGGGAGAAAAGACCGTACCGCCAAAAATCACTCTTCAACAACATGCTAATTTGCTCCCAAACATCACGCGCTTCTAGGCAACATGTGGCGAGTCGCATCGCATATGCAAATTTTTTTTTTGTCTTTTTTCCATCCCCTCCCATGTTATTCTTTCCGCGCACAACCCCGCCTAGTGACGGCTCGTTCGGGAAGGCCCCTCCTAGTATCTCCCCATTCTGATGCTGGTTGCCTTCCATGAAGCGTGGCGTCTCGCTAGCTATGAGCGGAAAAGCGCGTTGTTATCGTGTGGGAAATAATTACTAAATATGACATGGACAACGAGTCAACGATACATGGGCAAGTGGCTCGGCTCGGTGGCTCTAGCCTAGCCTTTCGACGTCAAGATGTCAGAACAAGATAAGGGCAGGCAAAACCACGTGTTAGCAAAATGGTAAACACTAAATAGTCACCTATCGTTTAGCTATTTATTCAAACTAAACGTTCATTTAAATGGATTAAACGGCTATTAAATGGACTAAAAATCTGATTAAATAGACACAGCTAGGCATTGTGTAGCGAATGGGCTAAACAATATGAATAGGATGAGGAATTAAATTGAGCTAATGGATCCCGGATACGGTAGAGGTGGGCCCCTTACGACGTGAGGGGTGCGGGCGTCTGGCGGCTTTGCTAGGCACCAGGCCAACCGGTGGCGCCCCTGCGTGGTGCGACGTGGACGCCGTGCTGCATCCGTGCTAGCTTCCTAGCTCGGATGCAGCACGGTTCGCGGTTTGGTCCGTTGTCGGCTAGGTGGAGGCAGTGCTCATCGCGACGTTCCCCTTCCTATTCTTCTCATCATCATCACTGATATGTTCGTTGCTGTGGTGCTGCCAAGGTGTCTGCACACGCTCATGGCACCAAGGTGGTGCTCCGAGGTGTGCCAAACCATCCTTTGGGTACAGGTTTTGTGGAGGCCATAGAGTGCGAGTAGCTACCACAAGTGGTGCGCGACATGTTTCCACATCTCGGTGCGGGATTGGCCTTGTGCATGCAACAGATGGTGGGATGCTTCAGGCGAAAGCCTATGATGGCGGCACCCTCGGGCGTCGTTCTCTCTGTTGGGGGCATCTTAGTGGAGTCTGAATGGTTGATGCGCGGGGTGTCTCCATTATGGGTGAGCGATGGTGGTGTCTCTTGGCATCACACCCTTCTTGGAGGTGTCATTTCTTGAGAGCCGGCTTGGTTTGCGGCGGTGTTGGCAATGAAATAAGGGGATGGTAGCCTAGGATTGGCTCGTGTTCTTGTTTTGGTTGAGGTGTCACTACTCACGTGGAGATGTGAGGGCCATGTTGGTGGCAAGGTGTGGGTGGCCAATGGGTGCTGGGAGCCTTGTGTAGGCGCGCATGGTAAAGGGTGATCTCGGTGACGGCTTGGCGTAGGTGATGCTCTCAAAGAGGCTCGGTGGTAAGTTGGGTCTTTGGTGGAGCGGTGACTAGTGTGTGTGGGCAAGACGTGGCTCACATACACTTTAAGGTGGTTGCTTCTGAGGATTGTGAGGCGATGGATGTGGCGGGCCCCACACATTTGGGTGGGTCAGGATCCGAGTGTTGTACAGGTGCTGCGATGGGAGTGTTCCGCTGAAGTAAGGCTCAAATTGGAGGATCAACGATCGTGTGCTACGGCTTGTGGATAATAGCCCAATGGAGGAGGAGTATTGGTAGCCACTCATACTTGCAGCAGGTTGCAGCGTTTGGCATGGCACATCGTTGGTGACAATGACATAGTTTGATGGCTTATTACTATTGGCTCCTGAAAGTGCATTTGGCCTCCTAGTTGGTTTTTGTGTTGATGACACACATAATTTGGAGGTTTCATGTGTTTATTGAGATGTGCGCAGGAAGTAAAGAAAAAGGGATGAAAGGAAAATAAAAATTCTACAAAAGTATCCCCGGAGTCAAAACAACAAGTGGTGTGAAGCTCAATGGTGGAATTAAATATTATTTTATGTCATTGAGTATAGGAGACACCATACTATCAAGAGGGATATGATCTATAAGCAAAGGATGCCAAATTGCCTTGAAAAGATGAGAGAACTAATTTCGGGAAAGCACAAAAACACACTTGATGCCCAGACCGGAAGTTCCGAAGTGGGACAGAGCGTTCCTGGATTTTGCATCGACAAATCCCGATTCTTGACAATTGACCCCACTTTTACTGTGCTGACCATCAATTCTTGTACGAAGCCGGAAGTTTCGGTTCCTTCGAAAACAGCCACCAACGGAGCATTTTGTGGGCCGGGCCAAATTCGGGTCGGGCCGGCAAAAAGCCTAGTTTGTTTCGTGCTGAAAATTTGTGCCCACGCCCATCCCATGGGCAAGGTCGGACTGAGTTTTTGGGCTGGGCCGTGGGTGGGCTCGGGCTTCCTGTTTTTTTAGTTGAATAATAAATGAAATAAATCATTTGGGCGCGCTCAGGCTGGCCTGAATTTTTTTTCGGGCTTGGTTTTCGCCGCCCACGCCCATCCTATTAGAAGGCGCAAGCGGGACAAAATCCACCGGGCTCAGACTAGGCCCACGGGCCGGACCGGGCCACAAATACTCAGGTGTAACGATCACGAACCCGATGTGACGCGACTCCTAATCTCCCTCTCTCTCTTTTTCTACGAAAGATCCAAACACCACTTTAATATTAGAGTTTAGCATATATATGGAGTGTTTGGATTGTTGGGGTAAGTATTTCCCCCAAGAAAAATGTTTTGCCCCTAGGGGTCTAATTGTGTAAGTGGTGCGGATAATTTCCAACTCCGATCCGACACGAATCCGAATTTAGCGGATATGGGAAAGAGTTTTTGTGATCCATGCGGATATGGATAATCCGAATCTGATTACGTGCGGATGCGAAGTAGGATACAGTGTTAGAGAAATCCGACGGATATGGGTTATCCGATAAGCTAACGCGGATTATCCAACCCTTATAATAGGATATACGACTATTTTAACAAGCCCAACAAGGTATAACTTGAGAACAAAGGAGACCTTTGCTTAAATAAGAATAGTATTTTATTTTCTTTGTTTGTTGTATACTTATTTTGATCAAATACGAACGAATTTGTCATGAGTTTTATTCAATGTCAAAGTGTTTGGTGTCATTGTGAATTGTTAAACTCATTTTAATTGTGCCACAAATAGTAAAGGTGAATATTTTTCTTTGAGTTATATTACTTTTTTTTCTTGATCCATGGATTATCTATCGGCATAAGTGTACATGTAAGCATGCATTATCTAAATCCGTGTCTGCTCAGACTCTGAACCATTTCCGACATCCGAAAAAATCCATCTCCGAAACCGCATCTGTGTAATATCTGATCCGCTCCGCATCCGACAAAAAAAGTGGACAAGGATCCGCTCCGCTCCGATCTGTTTTAATCCCTATTTGCCCCCACTCATTTGCCCTGAATAAATTTGTCCTCTTTGGGTGTCTGGATTGAGAGGCAAAAGTTGATGTGAATTGTTGCGAAGAGGAGAGAGGGTACACTAATTTAGCACCTTTTTGCAGATCCCACCACAAATTTGCCTCATGTTTGACACTCTTGAGAGGCAAATGAAAATTTAGAGGGCTACACATTTGCCCACCCAGTTTGACTCTACATGTTTGGCACATTTGGGATTATTTTAGGATAAATTACTCTATTAGCCTCTCACCACAAATTTGCCTCATGTTTGACACTTTTGAGAGGCAAATGAAATTTAGAGGGCTACACATTTGCCCACCCGTTTTTACTCTACTCCTACATGTTTGGCACATCTGGGACTAATTTAGGACAAATTACCCCATTAGCCTGTTTGCTCCTCCATGCAAACACGCATATAGATATTGAATAATTTGATAAAAAAAACAAAATATTATCGTGTGGGTGCCTCCCCTCACACTGCTGGCCGCGCAGGTCTCTCATCCCAGGACAAAACCGCGGTCTTCTGTGTTGTAAAACACGTCGTCAACGGTTGGATCTTCTCCCTCTCACGCCTCATGATAAACATAAGAATAAATTAGACAAGACACAATGTAGGTGGAGCTTCTCTTTATTCATCATATTCGATAGTTTACAATGACAATCTCTCTCATATATATACTCCGACCTATGACTAGAGTTTCGGTAAGAGCTCACAAGCAACCGGACATGGACTAGGACGTCTAGCCCTTCTTTCCTTCTATACAAGTCCGGGTAACCGGACATGGACTAGGACTTCTAGTCCTTTCCTTCTATTCAAGTCTGGTTGTATTACAACACTCCCCCTTGGGCGATTACCACGAATGTATATGCCTCATTAAAAACTCCATCCGAAAACCCAGTGGGGAAAAACGGTTATTGGAGAAAAGAGTACATATCAACCGCAATTGTATTGCATATGTTGTCTCGTCAAAAACCTTATGTGAGAAACCTTCAAATAAAAACTCACAAAGGGAAAAAGAGTACAACATCAAACCTTCTTGGTTTTTATATAATTATACATTCATCATTCTTCATGAACAATGATCAATCTTCAAGATTATGCATAAACTTCAGGTTCTTACAATAATCATATATGTGATCTTTAATAATCAAGTGGTATATCTTCATGGTAAATAATCATTAAGTTGATTCATTCTAGATAATATTTAATGAAAATATGTGCTCCCCCTCGTAACGACATTCTTTGAACTTCACGTTCATGATGATTTTGAGCACATTCTTCATAAATGTGTGCGAATATTGGTATTCAATTACCCAAATATTTAGTCCTTCAAAGACTTAATATAGTTCTTCTAGACTATGATAGGAGCAATGCTTCGAGCACTAGTACCACTTATTTGCAAGACAAATAAATTTTATCCTTTCATAGGAACATGGGACAATGAGTTACAAATTAGTATACCTTCGAGGTATTATATTTTCAAACCTCGGTGTTTGAAGTTAGTCAGTCATCATTTGGCATTTGAAGGGGATAATTCAATTTGTCAATCACCAATATACCTTCTATGGTATTCGAGGATACTTATTCAATGATAGCTAGCTATTTATTCACATACGAGTGCTTGTATGGTACATTCAAGACCACTTAAATCCTCGTTGCACTTCTAGTTTAATCATTCGGGTCTGAACAAGTCTTCACTTGTATCTTCAGGATTGTCGGTGCTCATGCAGGAGTTGACTGATGATGAGTCATTCAATGACTATTTTCTTCGGGAATCTTTAATTCTTCAAGAATAATATTTTTCTTCCATGAGAAGTTTTCTCATGATAGAGAGAAATAATTTTCACAATAATTTGAGTTCTTCTATGAACTCTTTATTTTTACCCCTTCTAGGATATGCTCTTCGTGAGACATTTTAATATTCATTCAAGAATATTATCTACCTTAGACATTTAATGTTTAGTATGAGCTTTGATTCTATTTCTTACTATTTTTTCCTTTGAGGAAAATGAGTCATTCAAGGATCATTTCTCAGGGATTTTTAGAATCCACTGATTAACTGCATAATATTTTATTCATTTATTCATCTCATTTGCCAGATATGTTACAAAATATTTATTCATACATAATGGGAGTTTAATAGTCTTTTGAAGACTTATGAACCATAGTATTTCACCATATCATTATTTCATAATGACTCGTATAGTTTGAACTTCTAGGTTCAAATACTTTCTTCAAGGTTCAACCTTAATTACATTCTTTCATTGACCCGATATGAGTGCTTCATTCAACTCTGCCATGGACTTTAGTTTTGGATCCATACTCTCGTTTAGAGAGAACTTTGCAATTATAGAGGTAATGTTGTCGACATTCATTCAATTATCTCACATCTTCAGGATAAGACTATTATATAGTCAATATTTTTCTGCTTATCTCAACACAAAATATTGCGCGCGCTTTGAAGTGTTAGGCATTCATCTTCGTGATGAATATTTCTCAATTTGTGAGGTAATTAACCTCAAAGGTCTTCTACTTCGGAATTTGCGAAGATTCTATTAAAATTGTTTGACAAGTTCATTTTATCTAAAACCAATAAGCGTTCCTGTAGATTTTAAATAATTAATGACCAAGTCATTTGCCAATGTGAGTATATTATTAGATACCCGGGATATACCACACATAGCATTTTGTTTACTACAAGTAAACTTTAGCTTCAGGTTAATAACTTTATGTTGTTTCTCCTAATTTCCGATGTCCCATTCGTGAGTATTCATCATGTGCACATTCTCACTGGGATAAAGTCCTTCAGGGAGTTTCACTTCAAGTGTTTGCCACATCAAGTGGCGCCCTTCCGTGGGCTTCCTCGCAATTTTAGTTTTCTGGCAATATACTTTTCTTCATGCAAGTATAATATAGTGTGTGTTTATATTCCTACTTCAAGCTTCCATGAACATTATATGAAGATCTTTCTTGCTTCAAATATAAGGCATTCATATGGATTTTCTCTCCCCCTAATGCCGATATTATATCTTCATTACTAGCATACTTCTAAAATGCCCCCATGGGCTTAGTATAATGGAAATTCATATCCATTTTACAACTTCAAGTTGATGCCCATTTAAGTATGCTATTATGGTGAAATAAAATAATAGTTACACACACTTCTTTTAAATATAGGGGTTATTTGTTATATGCAGTGAGCTAGACTTTATTAATGTAGTAACATGAATACTACATTTATTTTAGCATAGTGTGCAATGCGGTATATTCGGTATACCTATAATTTGCACTCTTCGAAGTCTACGAGACTATTTTTATTGTCTAGCTTCTTTATTTATTTTGCCTATCTGTAAGCATAATACTCATACCATATACTTCATGTATTTATCATAAACTTTTAGTTTATAAATACATAAAATATAATCTACATGGAATTTTCTTCTAGAAGAATAATTGCTCTTTCATTCAAGAATTCCCCATATACTTTTGATTCCATAATATAAAATGTTTTTTCACATAATAGACTACCAGGTCTATAGTATTTTATCTATCCGCAAAAACCCATTCTGATTTGGGTTAACCAATTTCTAATCGGATATACTAAGCCAGCTCTAGGCCATTTTTCTCCCCCTGATCTTAGCCTTCTTGACTAAAAAAATTACTTAATGATTTCTGATCATTTAGTATAAGTGCATACGACGCACACGTTAGCTAGTTTACTAACTGGTTGGTTGATTGTTAAGATGGACTACTAGTCATCCTAGTGTGATGGGGGTTGCTACTCAACACGAGAAGTTTGAACGACGCATAGCATGCAGGCTAGTGCAAATACAAGAATGACACAATGACTGCAAGCCAGTGTAGAGCAGACTTTTAATATGATTCCTGTGAAAAGGGGTTCTAATTAATGTAGTGACATGTTGGTCCTTACATTAATATGGAATAACTACTAATTGGTCATTCTAATTGACACAATGGTATATGGATTACAAAAGTATGTGCAGAGCTGCGTGCTTAATCATTGTAGTGACTATGGCTACAGGCCAACTTGCACGTTGATTGTCCCACATCTAATAGGATGAGGCCCTGAACCAACAATCTTACAGGATTAGGGATATGCCTATTGAACTTTTTTGTAATTTTATCCACATTTTTCGTATACCTCTTGGCCCAAATTTCTCTCCCTCGTCACAATTGAACTTCAGGTGATGTAATGCTTCAAGCATGATATATGAAAAAGTTTCATAGAATTAAATTATACTGCTAGTATAACTAATATGATATGAATTCATACATTATTGTACTATTCGGTGTACAATAATACGGTGGGTAGAATAAATTTCAAGTTATAGGGCCTATGTATTCAGTACATAGTTGAGTAATATATTAGTTCATCACCAAATTGAATTCTTCAAGATCAATTAAGTGGCATGTACTAATATTATGTGCTTCTTGAAAATTCAATTTTCATTCTACCTACATGGTAGTAGTGCACAAATAAACTTCATGTTTACTTGAGGCGTTGTGGTAATATATCATTGCAAATGATTATCTAGCAGGCAATATAAAGCAACTATTTACATATTCAATATGTAATTTTTATTTATCCCATGAGATTAAACTGATTACTACAGGTAAAAATAATTACTACAAACATGTGGGCAAAAGATAAGGTGAGAAAACCCTATGCAGAGGTAAGAAACACCAATTTATTAAATTTGCCCTTCTAGTCCGGGAAAGATTTCTAAATTAATGCTAAACTTCAAGTTTAAAGAAAAAAGATAAGGACTTACTCCTAAAGAGTATAACCAATTTTTTTCATGAATATATAACTAATAATGCCGCTTATGTAGAAAATTCTATTCATTCATGGTTATGGGATGAGTATGAAACTTCTTTGTTTCATTGCATCTCCCCCTGAGCCTAACATCACTTCTGGAATGCATTTTATTTCCTTCCACTTCTATGGCTTATGCATATTCAGATTGCATAAATACTTTTTGTATTGAGCTTATGCACATTCTTCTTGAATTGCAAAATTGTCTACATGACAAACAATATGTTTCTTCAAGAAAACATATTGCATAACTTCGTGTTATGTTTGAACTCAAATAATTAATATCCTTCTAAATAGTTTATTGCCAGTAAATATTAATGCCAATAAGCTAATAGAACTTTCAGAGTTATATAGTATCTCTTCTAGAAATTATAGGGTGTAGGCTTCGAACCAATAATATATTTCTTCAAGAAATAATTGACTTCATGTCATATTCTACATTATTCATGCAATTGCTACAAGCACACTTCATGTGTTTAAATGCATGAAACAAGTGCAAAATTAATTAAGATTGATTTATTCAACATATTATTCACACAATTTCCCAGAACTTTCCTAGCAAAAAAAAATATTTACCCCATTTACATAATTTCCAGGAAAACATTCAAATATGAAACTCTCAGAGGTATTATGTCTAAGGTTCTTCAAGATTGAGAGATATCATATCACTTCATGGATTAATGGTTAAATTTTCAGAATTATATAACCATTAAACATGTTTTAAAAAAAATAAAATATGAGCCTCAAAGGGGGTTTCAATAGAGAGCTCATATACCTAAAACCTTGTTTCTATGATTAAAGGCATTATATTACTGTATTTATGCACAAATATAACAATATGCCATAAAGTGATAAAACAGTAAATAAATTCCATGATTAGTAATCTTCAGATAAAAGACATCTTAATCTGCCGCAAAAATCAGCTACCCCGAGATATTTTCTGCTAGAAATTTTTCAAAACTCTTAATTCCATAAAATTAGAAGTTTATCCAGAAAAGTCCAGCTACACTCGAAATTTATTTCCTCAGATTGCATGCATGCAGCCAATTCCAGTGAACTGGTAGACGCTGAACCAAATGATATGCGCATGTGGGCACACTCATTACATCGAGTATATGAATATACAAGAGACCAGCTTACAGGTTGTGCTCTGACGTGCGTGGAATTCAGTTCGGCCTTTCCAGCGGCGAGCTCGCTTCAAGGAGGATACGCGCACGATGTAACAGTCGTCACCCTGAGCTTCAGCCCAGGAAGTATCCCGTGACGGACTATAGAATTCAGCCTCTGCTGCGGGCTGGGCTTGAACTCGACCTTGAGTGTAGGTGGGACACAGATTTTCCTCGGTGTATGGAATTCAGTCTCGGCTTCTAGTTGTATGATGAGGTTGCGGAGTCTCGGCTTCAGGCGGTGCGAGAAATATGGCTGGAAGCAAGCTGCAAGCTCTGCCTGATTTTTGATGTACTAGTCGATAATGATTTGCTGCAGGCATTGCTAAGATAGATATCGAGGCACTAAAGGCAATCTACAAGTTGCGATAGCGTCACAACAACGGGTTGCAATGCAAAGAAAGTTGGCAAGCAGCAAAATCATTATTGCTGAAGTGTGCGAGTATCAACAGGATAATATTCGCGATTGTCTTCTGGTACTAACTTGACTAATTTTCATATATACTAATAATTATGCACAATTCATTGTTTTTATTCATGGATGTACGTGTGTATGTGGGCTTCAATGTGACATACATGCAATCCCACTTGAAGAGATCGAACTTCATGTTCTGATCAATATATTAAATTGGGGATGCAATAACGTCTGCAGGATTATTGGCATTCAAGCCTCCTCGGATGAGATTAGTACATAGTGATTTACGATGAACAATGGAATTATCAGTACTCAGGTCATGCATGCTAGCACCGACGTATAGTATAAAACCATGTGACAGCCATAAATCTGATTCATAGTAGTTTTATTCCATATTCGGTATGGTTCAATAGGTCACTGACATATGCAGGCGACAACTTTTGCCTTAATACTGATCAAGAAGTAGATAATCCGACACTACGGCCGAAACACAAATATAATCTACTACTTGATAAAAAAATGTACCTTATCAGATGCCAATTGATCTACTCCACTTGCCGCGTAGGACAGTTATCAGTAGATACATACCGCGTAGGGCGTTAGGCATGGTCGTAAACCTGTGTGCTTGATGAACATTATGTCGATGCAGCGTAGATCGGTAGCTGTTAGAGGTAGCAGATCTATTCCGCTAACAACGTTGATATAGTCGACGTTGTCGAAGTAGTCGATGTCGATGGCGAGGACGAGATCACCGACGTCGAGCTTGATGGCGACTCCTCCAGCATAGTCGACGAAGAGCGTTCGTGCTGATAACGTGTTGTAAAACACGTCGTCAACGGTTGGATCTTCTCTCTCACGCCTCTCATGATAAACATAAGAATAAAGTAGATAAGACACAATTTAGGTGGAGCTTCTCTTTATTCATCATATTCGATAGTTTATAATGACAATCTCTCTCATATATATACTCCGACCTATGACTAGAGTTTCGGTAAGAGCCCACAAGCAACCGGACATAGACTAGGACGTCTAGTCCTTCTTTCCTTCTATACAAGTCATTCTTTCCTTCTATACAAGTCTGGTCTTAGGCGCGTCAGAGGAGACGAGAGTCCTTTGCCCTTGGCTTGGCCCATTTGCTTTCCTTTCCATACTGTTGCGCGGCGCAGGTTGCGGTTGGGTTGGCCACAGGACAGGCCAGACGGGACCTCTCTTTCTGCTTCCTTTTGACCCACCCCCACCAGGCCACCACCCCCAAGCTCCCCTCCCTCCCTCTCCACAGTCGCCGCTCCTCACCTCGTCTCCTCCTCCCTCGTTGATGCGGCTCCTATGATCCACCCCCGCTGCCCACCGACGCGGGTCTCTTGATCCGTCCCCAACTCAAGGAAACCGGACCCCGGCCAAGATTCCGACGCCTCCCGCGCGTGCCTGGCAGATTCGCCCAGGGACCGGCGCCTCGATTCCGTCCCCGCTCGCGGTAACGAACAAGTCGGCTCCTCATCCCTCGCAGCGTTCCTCTTTCTTTACTTCTGTGCCGAAAAGTTGACAAGGAGGTGTTTGCGGCTTCCTGCAGCATCTGGGGGGCTCCGGCGCTCCGTCCCTGGAGATGTCCGCCGTCCAGGAGCAGTTCGAGATCAAGTTCCGGCTGCCCGACGGCACCGACATCGGGCCCAGGCGCTTCCCGCCGGCGTCCACCGTCGCCACGCTCAAGGAGACCATCATCGCCCAGTGGCCCAAAGGTGAGTCCCCGCACGCGTTTCCCTTCCCCAAAACTGCAGCAATTCCGGCGCCGTTGTAGAGGTGATCAAAGGTTGGTTCTTAGCACCGGCGGGTGGCGGTAGAGCTATGCGATCAGTATTGGCGCGCCGGTCGCTTTCTCGGGTCTTCTGCCCCTGGAACGACCACCATCTAGTTTGGAATCTTGAGGTGTACTGCACTGTGGCGTCGCCGTCAGTGGCCAATCGCTTAGTTCAAGGACCAATAATTGAGGCATTTGTGTCTCCACCACGATGTGAACCGATATACTTTTATCAAAGCAATCTGCTGAGCGTGCTGCCAATCACATAATTAGTTTGGTGGTGCCAGTGCTGGAACTTTTAGTGCTCAATGTTAATGTACTGACGTTCTTATGGAAATGAACATCTTCTGTTTTGTTTGTAATGTGTATATATGGTATGGTAAAATGATTGATTCAGATTAGCTTTTGAGCGACAGTGATTGGAACTTAACAAATCGGGAAATTAGAACTGCAGAAAGTAGAGGAGTTCCTACGAGAGGAAGTATGAAGCCATGTCCCAGGAGAGCAGTTTTATCTTTCCTTGAATCAGCTGAAGAAGTGCAGTTGGCTTAAGAAAATTGCTGAATTTTGGCTGAAGTAGTATCACTTTCTTAATATGCACATCTTTAGAAGTTTGTACATGACTTCTGTGATACAGAATGCACTACACAAGGACATCATAATAAGCTGATGCGGGCCGAAATCCATGTATAGTAAATTATCCGTATGGTTTCCAATTAGAAAAAAACATGGGCAGCAGGTAGTGGCTAAAATGATGAGAGAATTTCAGAGGAGATAAAGAGTGTATAAGAATCAAGTACGCTGAACTTTATTCCCTTTGTAGCAAATCTCCATAATTTGATGAAATATGATAGCTCATGGTGATTGTAACTTCAGCATTGGACACAGAACCACACCATCTTAGGAGGATCATGTCTAGCCAATTTGATTGTTGGTGACTTTGGTTTGAAGAAACAAATAAAAAGTTGTGATTTACAACTTCGGCTAGGCTGTGCTTGAAACAAAAGAACATCATAATAACTTGACACAGGTTAGTGTCGCTTGCAGTGAAAGGCTTGTATGATTTTTAGTTAGAAAAAAAAATACGTGGAGAATGAGTAGTGTTTAAAACGAGAGAATATTGCCGTGAAGGAAAAAAGGCATGTAAGAACTTAGTGTTATGGACTACAGTTCCTTTTATAGCAAGTATTCTCCATTTTTCATAAAACATTACAGCTGAATGAAAGTGTTTTAATTTCAGCATTGAGCACAGACCACATAGCACAAGGACAGTATTAGGCCAATTTGATTTATGACAATTTCTTCCTTTTTGATCATGTTTTCTTTTGAAGAAATAGATGGCCAGTTGTGCTTTAGGGCTAAGGCTAAGCTGTTGAACATTTTTTGGATCAGTAATGGGAGGTGATTCAATATTATTTGGGCACAAATTTTCTGATGGTTTGGGATCAAGCTAATTAAGGAGTAGATACTGACTGTTACACCAGGGTTTAAGTGCTTGAGGTCTCATGCATTTACCACCAAGTATTGTTGGTGATGCTCCAATGAAGTACTTTATATATGTAATTCACTCCCTGCAAATAGTTATGGCTTCTGTTTTCAATTGAAGCCCAGGATGTCTTGGCATCAGCTAACAACTAATAATTACTTTTATGAATCTTGCCAAGCAGAGTGGAAAAGGCTTATGCACTCTAGAGCAGGTTCTAGTATACTCCCTCCATCCCATAATATAAGGCGTAAGTCTTCTGATGCGGAGACCAAGGAGTGTATTTAATTCTATCTTTTTTTAATAAGAAACATCAACCAATAGAAAGGAGAAGACAATAAATTTGCTCATTTCCATCCAAATGCTCATCCATTGAACGAGAGCCGAGGAGGAGACACCCTGTATTTTGGGACATCCAGGAAAAAGTGGTTACACCTTGTATATTGGGATGGACTATTTTTTAGTGTCTAAGAAGAATATGCAGCAACTAGAATAAGTTCTGGTGTTTAATTTCTAGAATCAACTAGTATGTTTGTCATAACTATTTCTACCAACAAGACAATCTATATGCGCACACTTGAAATGCACAATTTGTCAATGTCTGTATAATAATGTTCAACAGCTGAGAATAAAACAGTAATTTCAGATGTAACATGGGATACTGTCGCACGATAAGTTCTCTGTAAGCCAGTAGACCAACTTTTAACAGGTGATATCTGATTGATGCTGTTGGAGCCAGAGGCAAAACTAGCAAGGAATTGACCCTGGTGCACAGCTCAAGTAGTACACATAATTTTACATAAACATTTGGTGAAAATAAGTAGAGTTAAGAGGTAAACATTAGCACCATGAAGAATGAACATGGCGTCACCCCTGACGGAACTTGTAGCAAACTAGCTTATTCTGTAGTGATAGCTGACTGGAATGCTTTGACGCCTATACTGAGAGGAATCTCATCCTGAATAAATTGTTGTTCTTGGGTAGTCGGGAAGAAGTAGCTTATCTAAAATTTGGGTTTTGGTTCTTTTTTATGGTTAGTATTGATTACTATGTCTGTTTGATATAACAATTTGCAATTGTAAACTGGGCTGCTATCAGTTCGTATTCAGCATAAACATGTCCATTCACTAAATTAACTCAGCAGTTAGTTCATATTGTTGATGTACATATCCTTGCAGGCCTCCTCATCTTGCCTACTAAACAGATGATAGATGCTCGATAGTATTGTTATGATTATTGCAGACAAAGAAAGCAACGGACAAAGTTGCGATAAAGCACCAGACCAGACCTGTAGTCCTCTTTTTTTTTTCTTTTTTTTTTTTCAAACCGAGCCGATAAAAGGCGAGCCGAGCCGATCAAAGGCGAGCCGCGCCGAAGGAACAAGCCGAGCCGACGAAAACAAGCCGGAGCCAACTTAAAGAAACCAACGAGCCAAGAGCTCGATAGGAAATCGAGCATGACTCGATCTCCAGGAGGCGGACGGAAACGACGGCGGCGGCCACCTTCCGGTCGGCGAAATCGGGGCGGCAGGACGGAGGAGGGGCAACCGTCAGGCGCACGAACGCGTGGCGGCAGCGGATTCCAGTGGAAGCCCAGGTGGCGGTGGGCGGCGGCGGATGCCGGGCGCATAGATAGCGGCGGCGGCGGCGAAGTCCGGGCGTGTAGATGGCGGCGGCGGCGGAGGCGACGATGGTGGAGGCGGAGGCGGCGACGAAGACGACGGTGGCAAAGACACCCACCAGAGGAAAGCTCAGGACGCCGGACTCCAACGAATCGAAGAAGAAGTCTGATGTCCAGAATGAAGGACAGCGGAAGGAGATCGGAAAAAATTTTTTTGGTGCAAGTGCAACACCAGGATTCGAGGAGAGGAAAAAAAACCTAACCCTAATTATGGTTCTAATACCATGTTATGAATAGCACTTGTATTCATTATAGGGGCACTAGGCCCAAATATATACAGGTACAGGTACGGGGAAATATGCACAAAGAGCCCTTATACAATGGGGAAATACATAAATACATATACATCTAACAAGTATTTCTTCTTTTAAAATGTCTGAAACAGTCCTCAAATTCAGGGGTTTCAACTAGGTCATAATTCGTGGGTCCAGGTCCATAAACTTGTTAATTGTGGCACTTGAGGTCCAAATATCAGTAATTAACATATGCGCCTATGTAGTGTCACCTAGTCAGCCATGACATCGACGTGCTACACAATGTGCCCTCCATGCATGGCTTGGAGCTCAGGACGCAATACAGTAGATATAGGAATGGGAAGAAGATGGATGACATTGGGTCTCTTTGGAACAGTGGTATGAATGGTGGGTTAGAAAAGGTGGGTGACATGGATCATGGATGCAATGTAGAGGCCAGGTAAGTAGATCCACACTGAGTAGATGGGTTTGGAACTCGAGTAAAACACTTAGTAAGTTTAGTGACCTAAATGTGCAAATAGATAGTTTGGGGACCTAATTGACATCCCTGAATAAGTTTAAGGACCGCTGGTGTACATTACTCGAAATGAAATATCTCACAAGTGGTTCTTACGTCATATTTTTGCATGGTGGACCTAAATGAATTCCATAGAGGGAAGGGGTAACTGATTATGTCATATTTTTGCATGGTTAGGAAGAGTGGACAGTGGAGTGACAAAAGCAAAACTTAATTTTTAAGTTCCATGGTTCTAGTTAAATAATGGATTAGAACAAAGGAATCATCTACGGATCTGCTAATCTGATAATACATCTCAAGCCAGCATGAATCTCTGGGAAAATTACATCTCCTCACTCCTGGACAATAGATAGGGGGACCAAATTTAGTGCTGCATTGCCAAACTATCCTATCATTTTTATCCTTGTGTCTTGCTGGATTTCTTCATTCCTTTAACACTTTCTACTTGAATATACTCAATCTAGTCTATTTGTGCATACCACCAAACTGTCGTCGACTTTCTTTACTTCTTTTTTTTTTTTACCTTATTCTGCTAAGCTTGTTTGTAGTGTTCTTACTGTTCCTTCTCAACAGATAAGGAAAAAGGTCCGAGGACTGTGAATGATGTTAAGCTAATTAATGCGGGGAAGATATTGGAGAACAACAAAACCCTGTCAGAATGCAAAAGCCCGATTTGCGACTTCTCTGGGATGACAACGATGCATGTTGTCGTCCGAGCACCACCTACAGGCAAACAGTCTGGTAATTATTCGACCTTTTCGAAGGCTATATAGCTTCTTTCTTTGCCTTATATCCTAAAAAATAATTTGTATTCCATCTGCTGATAACAGAGAAAAGAGCAGCAAAGAAAGCCAAAGATTTCAGGTGTGGTTGCGCCATCATGTGACAGCTTTGTGAATAGTAGCAAAAGAATGTGGTCATTTCAGTTCCTCCCCCTTTTTCGCTCTCTTGCTAGAGTGTTGTATTATGATCGAGGCGCTGTCTCCTTTCATTTCCTTTTGATGTATCCAGGGGAAGAAGCAGCAGCAGATAAGTGCCCTTTAATCATGAGTTGCCAAATTTGAAGGCAGTTGGCTGCTAACTACCCTTGAGTTATGCGGAGCACACGATTTGAATGCAGTTACTAGTGTCTAATTTATGAAAATCATCTTATGCAACTCTGCATGGTTTCACATTCTCTTCTACTACTTTACCTGTGTGTGTTGTGTTCAATCTATGCCTGACATGGTAAATGAGCTTCACGAAACGGCATTCGATTGATAAATTATTCAGTTTCCAGTTTATAGAACTATTCGTAATCTGGGTCTTTCTTGATCCGATGGCTGTGTTTTGTAATTGCTGCCCAGCATATTTGAAACCACCCATGAGTCATTGCCTGTTGATCTCATTCTGCATCGACAACCATCACTCCATCAGGCTGTAAGGCCCCCAGAATGAAATCAGTTGAAGCAGATGCACTACGATAGTTCCCAAACAGGCCTATTTTGTTGAACTATTCTAACCGTTGCTTTAGTGTTACCTGTCCGGTAGCAAGAGTGATGTCTAACATACATGGGGTAGAACATTTTTTTTTCTTTTGCCTGCAATTAACTTTCTGAATACTCACTAGTACACCGAAGGAAAATGATATGCATAAATTGTCCACGGGATTACCCGTAGGCTTGTTTGCCAGTTGTATACCAGTGTACCCCCCAAGAAAAAAAGCAGTTGTATACCAATGTACGGATTACTGTTCTGTGTTTTTTTGTGGCCAGAAAATGCAGAAGTGAACGCTTTATTTGTGCGCAGACGTGCCCTCTTGCTTTGGGTACGCAACAAAAACAAGGCGCCCACCGCGCGAGCGCAAAGCGAGCAAACTCACCTCACCGAGCCCACCGGCGCAGATCCCGGCCGCCCGGCGCGAGATCCGACGGCGCCGCACCCGCGGAGCGCGCGCCCCACCCCTTCCAGGCTTCCCTATCGTCATCTTCCCTTCGCCTCGTCTCGTCTCCACGGGCAGCTCCTGGTTCCCACCTGAACCTCCCAGAACCTCCCGCCTCTCCACTCCACTCCGCGACGCCGCGCGCGCCTCCGTCCACTGCCCCGCGCAACCGCTTTATACACTTCCGCTCCCCGCCGCGGGCGCCCAGACGCCATACAGTAATCCGCTACCCAATCCGGAGTTCCATCCAATCTTTCTTCCCAGACTCTGAATTGCTCATCCAAAGCTCCTGATAAACCCCGCCGCCGCCGCCGTGAGTGTGTTAACGCCCGCAGCAGGGGCCCAGCCATGGCCGCCGCGCCGCCGCTGTACGCCGACGTCCTCAGCTTCCTCTCGTCCGCCCCCGCCGCCGCCGCGCCGACGCCGGTCGTCGCCGCGGCGTGGGGCGCGGCGAGGGCGGGGTCCGTGAGGGGTAAGGCGGCGCTCAGATTGGTGAGGGGAGGAAGTGGCCTGGCTCCGGTGGCTGGGAGGAGGCCCCGACGGCCACCTCTTTCCGTGCGTTGCGACGCCACCAGCCGGGACGGCAGGGTACGGATTCTGTTTGCTCGCCTGCCTTTTTTTTTTTTCGGTCCGTTTTGGGCACCGTTTTTTTAATTTCCTTTCATTTGAAAAGAATAGAATATTGACATGTTCAGTTCCGATGTCACATTCTTTTGTATGTATGCATTCATTTGCATCCCATTTTTACTAAAGAGAAGTAGTATTCACAGCATTTATACTACGTACTGTATGCTCTTAGGAAGAGCCAGGAAATTCTACGGCTAACTCATCCTTGTCTATTTTGCTAACAGATCACACAACAAGAGTTTACTGAGATGGCATGGCAAGCAATTGTCTCATCACCCGAGGTGGCCAAGGAGAGTAAACACCAGATTGTGGAGACTGAACATCTGATGAAATCCTTGCTGGAGCAAAGGAATGGGCTTGCCCGAAGGATCTTTTCTAAAGCAGGAGTCGATAACACAAAGCTTCTTGATGCTACGGAGAAGTTCATCCAGAGGCAGCCTAAGGTAGTTTATCATAAACACAGTTGGATTCTGTTGATATCCAAATGGAGTTTGTCTTTCAGAGGGCAGTACATCTTACAGACTACGAACTAGTACGAGTATTAGCACACAATACGAAAATTGCAGTTCATTTCACTTCACTGAACCAAAGTTCCTTCATATCTAACTATATATTGGTTAAAACTGAATATCTTTCAGTGAAAGTTTTCTAAAGTTTTGTTCAATGATTCAGGTATTAGGTGAAGACCCTGGTTCCATGTTGGGGCGTGACTTGGAAGCTCTGATACAAAGGGCGAGGGACTTTAAGAAAGAGTATGGCGATTCATATGTCTCAGTTGAACATCTAGTCCTCGGCTTTGCCGAAGACAAGCGGTTTGGGAGACAGCTATTCAAAGATTTTCAGGTTACTGTGAAGACCTTGAAATCGGCCATTGAATCAATCAGAGGGAAGCAAAATGTAATTGATCAAGGTATGGCCTTCTGTTTTGCTTTGATTCCTGAAACAAAATGTAACAGTGGCAGCATGTGATTTATTCTCTCTGGTATAGCAACACTGACATTGTAATGCTTGGAACTCATATGCTTCCCTGTTTGTGCCCCAATAAATTACTGTGATGTATTTTCCTGTAAATTACATGATGAGACATGGCTAGCAATGCAATATCTGCTGAATTAGGGACATACCTTTTTATATTACACTTGCTAGATATGAACTTTTTGCACTTACTAAAATTATGTATTTTCAATAGATCCCGAGGGCAAGTATGAAGCTTTGGAGAAGTATGGAAAGGACCTGACAGCTATGGCACGTCAAGGGAAACTTGATCCAGTTATTGGAAGGGATGATGAAATTAGAAGATGTATACAGATATTATCGCGGAGAACAAAGAACAACCCAGTTTTGATTGGTGAACCTGGTGTAGGAAAAACAGCTATAGCTGAAGGGTAGGTCAGAAGTACATTTTACGTAACATTTTACAAAGTGTTGAATTAGTTCCTTAACTTGATTTTTGTTTTGTTCTTTGTTCAGGCTTGCTCAAAGGATTGTACAAGGGGATGTCCCACAAGCTCTGACAAACCGTCGAGTAAGTTATTCATTCATGTATTATGTTCTTCTAGGTCACAAAGATGTCAGACTCTGTGTATAAATTATTGAAAATGTTGTTTCTAGTAGTGTTTTTCATCATTGTTCTAAAAACATATTGCACAGAGGTGGCGCTAATGCCCTCTTGTTGGCCATCAAATAATGATGCTTATCAATTAAAATCCTCATTAAGGAATTGTTTTATGTCACAACTGATATTAAAGTTCAAATCGTTCATGTGTACACATGTTGTCCACCTATTCAATTTCTTCGTCCTTTAGGTAACTAATATTATCTTAATGTTTGATGTGCGACGTGGGCAAGTTTACTCTGAAGCTGCTTTGTGCGTAGATATTGACAACAAATTGCTGACTCCATTCTCTCATGGGCAATTTTTGGCGATGTATATGGATGTTTTAATCAGTTTCAGAAGCTTGAGTTATCACTAAAAAAACACGATGTTGCTTTACAATTTTTTAGTGTACCATATAACTATATTGGACGTATAATAGTATTATCTAAACTGTAAACTACTGTGCACACTTGTCCAGTCATTTTAAAAATTTTTCTATGTTATTTATTTTCGTTTAAACAGCTAATTGCACTTGACATGGGTGCTTTGATTGCTGGTGCAAAATATCGTGGAGAATTTGAAGATAGGCTAAAGGCCGTTCTTAAAGAAGTTACAGATTCTGATGGACAGACCATTCTTTTTATTGATGAGATTCACACAGTCGTTGGAGCAGGTAACTATATCTAGGAGTCTTTGTTGTTTATTTGATGATTAGATCTTTTCTGCGTTGCTGTTCGATTAATTTCAATTTAAAGTGTTTATTGGTAATTTAAAGTAATTTATTGCCCCAATGAACTTAATAATTCTACCTTGGTGATCTGATCCCTGTAGGGTCCCAGTATTTGACTCCATTATTTTATTTTTGAAAAATGATATGCTAAGAAATTTATTGTCCTTTGGGCCCCAGTGTTTGTCATACTTACTAAGGCCTTGTTTAGTTTGCCAACTTTCACCAACTTTTCAGTCACATCATCTTCTCTCACAGACACGCCTACCAATGCACTATTCATACCTCCAACTTTCCACCAACTTTCTCATCTAAACAAGGCCTAAATGCTCTTAGCCGCACTTGAGCTATAGCCCTTGTAGATGCACTACGTCAGTCTATACTCCTATGATTCAAAATATTTCTTCTAGCCTTTACAATTTTCAAAATATTTGTTGGCCTGCCAACTTTAGGAACTTTTACATGCATTTTTCAGTCTTGCCCCTCGTTAATTGCATAATTAACTAGTTTCTTTCTCCATTCATGCACACTTCAGAGAAGATTGAGAATAAAATGGTCATTTTAGCTGCCTTTTTAATTCTTGTGCCCAACTCTAAATTCTAAAACAAGTACTGTGAATCGGAGTTACTATGCATCACTGAGTTTTCAATAGGAGATTATAGGAAGGTATGATGCACCAAGCCATCCTAGTCCAGTGAATATTGTAGATTTTAATGTGAAACTGCATGTTAAAACTTGCTATAATTTACTACTATTGCTGTGAAGAGAGTAAACTTCCTGTTTCTAGTGTTAGGAAATTTATGAATGTTCATCTTCTTCCAGGTGCCACAAATGGTGCAATGGATGCTGGTAATCTTCTCAAACCAATGCTTGGGAGAGGAGAGCTACGATGTATAGGTGCAACAACACTTGATGAGTACCGCAAATATATTGAGAAAGACCCAGCACTAGAGCGGCGCTTCCAACAAGTTTTTGTTGATCAGCCTTCAGTTGAAGATACAGTCTCAATATTAAGAGGATTGCGAGAGAGATATGAGCTGCACCATGGTGTACGTATATCTGATAGTGCTCTTGTGGCTGCAGCTGTTCTTTCAGACCGTTATATAAGTGGACGATTCTTGCCTGACAAAGGTGATTTATTTGACTCACTATAATTCTTATTTGAAGCTACTAACCTGCTAGATGCTGAGGAGCTATTACAGCCTCTACTGCAAGATTTTATGTGGTCTTTCTAATAGGAGGTTATGCTTTGTTGCAGCAATTGATCTGGTCGATGAATCAGCTGCCAAGTTGAAAATGGAGATAACATCTAAACCTACTGCTCTGGATGAGATTGATCGTGCTGTCCTGAAGCTTGAGATGGAGCGCCTATCACTTACAAACGATACAGACAAAGCATCAAAGGACAGACTATCCCGCCTTGAAGCAGAATTATCCCTCTTGAAGGATAAACAACGTGCATTAACTGAGCAGTGGGAGCATGAGAAGTCAGTCATGACTAAAATTCAATCTATCAAAGAAGAGGTAAAGTTGACCTTTCCATAAGATTTGCTGTATGATAGTAGATCAACAGAGTTAGTCTGTCAGACAACTGACTTACATTTACTGTTGCAACAGATCGACAGGGTAAATGTGGAGATACAGCAGGCAGAACGTGAATATGATCTCAATCGCGCTGCTGAACTGAAGTATGGCAGTCTGAATGCCTTGCAGCGCCAGCTTCAAACAACAGAGAAGGAGCTCGATGAATATCAGAGTTCAGGGAAATCCATGCTAAGGGAAGAGGTGACTCAAGATGATATAGCAGAAATAGTGAGCAGGTGGACAGGTATTCCAGTCTCTAAGTTAAAACAGTCCGACAGAGAGAAGTTGCTGTATCTGGAGGACGAGCTGCACAAGCGTGTTGTTGGTCAAGATCCTGCAGTAAAAGCAGTCGCAGAGGCCATTCAGAGATCCAGAGCTGGGCTGTCCGACCCAAACCGTCCTATTGCCAGTTTCATGTTCATGGGGCCTACAGGAGTTGGGAAAACAGAGCTAGCGAAAGCCCTTGCCTCTTTTATGTTCAACACTGAGGAAGCTGTTGTAAGGATTGACATGAGTGAGTACATGGAGAAGCATTCAGTCTCAAGATTGATCGGAGCTCCGCCAGGTTACGTTGGGTATGAAGAGGGTGGTCAACTAACAGAGGCAGTTCGCCGGAGGCCATATTCTGTTGTCTTGTTTGATGAGATTGAGAAGGCTCATTCAGACGTCTTCAATGTCTTCCTTCAAATATTGGATGATGGTAGGGTTACCGACTCCCAAGGACGAAAAGTGAGCTTCACCAATACTATCATTATCATGACGTCCAATGTTGGGTCACAGTACATACTAAACATGAACGAAGAAGGTGGATCATCCGATTCAGCCTACGAGAACATAAAGAAGAGGGTGATGGATGCTGCAAGATCGGTATTCCGCCCTGAGTTCATGAATCGTATAGATGAATACATTGTTTTCAAGCCTCTCGAGAGAGAGCAGATCAACAGCATTGTCAAATTACAGGTAATTTATTACTTCTGAAGGGATCAATTTAATTTTACCTTTCAGAACATTTTGCATTTATAAATGCCTTAGCAGGAATTGAAATAAAGAGAAAAAACCCTGTTCCAAGATTACCATATGAAATGTCAACAGCAATCTACACTAAATTTCTACAGATTATAGTTGTCCTAACCGTTTTTTTGTTCTTCCTGTGGTTCAGCTGGCAAGAGTGCAAAAGAGGATTGCAGACCGCAAGATCAAGCTTGATGTCTCACCTGGAGCAATTGAATTCCTAGGAAGCCTTGGGTATGACCCAAACTATGGTGCAAGGCCAGTGAAGCGGGTGATTCAACAGTATGTGGAGAACGAACTCGCAAAAGGCATCCTCAGAGGTGATTTCAAGGACGAGGACAGCATCTTGGTGGATACCCAGGTCACGGTGCCATCGAATGGCCAGCTTCCACAGCAAAAGCTTGTTTTCCGGAAGGTCGGCGAGGAAACCAAACAAGCTGCCGAAGGCGAGAAGTTCTTGCCGGCCATATGATTGGGCCACAATTGGTTCTTTTTTTTTTAAAATGATGATGATGGGGCTACAATTGCAGTTCACAGATCATGAGCAATAAAATGTACATAAATATTCCTTCTGGGCATAGATAGAATTCCTATTTGTTCTACACATTACCCAAAAGAAAAGGGCAGTCCGGTGCACGTAACTCCCGCTTGCAAAAATTTATGCTGAGCAGCAAATTCTGTTGGTTCTGCCAACTTTGCCTAATTTGTCCGTGGTTTCTGATCAACAATTGCGTGCGGATTTTCCTTCTCTACATGGAATATTTAAGCTTTGCAGAAACAATGTTTTCTTCTTACACCAAAGCAGACTGAAATTCAGAGGAACGAAAAGGTGGGAGCAGTGTCGCAGGCTACGCCGGAGGGCCGGACGATGCGGGGTAACCACGACGACGTCCTCGTCCAGGCCCAAAACGCGGAACGTGACGGAAAGAAGCGGAACATATTTGAGAGAGGTACGGCATGTAGCAGAAGGGCCTGCTCCGCCGACGCGCTGGGTTCTAACAATGGCGGCAGCAGAATAAAGCCCAACTCTACCCAAGGCCCATCATCGTCTCCTGCATTATTTGAGTGCACTTATCTAAATTTATCTCTCCCTAATAAAATCTAAATTTCTCAAAAAATAATTCAAATTTATCTTAGTCAACTTTTGTGTAAATAAATATTTAACTATTGGAAGAGGGCACGTTTCACGCTTGGATGAGTTAAAGCATCTCAAGTTTTATAAAATTTATACAAGAAAGCACTAACATTTTTATATCAAATAAGCATAATCAATTTCTTCATTAAATATATTTTCATAGTATATATATACAAACGCTATAAATTTTATGATTTCATTATAACTTTGGTTAAATATATTTAACTCTCTAATAAAATTTGAATAATTTATAATTTAAAACAAATAGAATATACTCCTATTGTACAGTGTCGATTTTTAAGTTGTGAGTTGTGACACTGGGTGGGATTGTTTGGGTAATAACTACTAGCTAATAAAAGCATGCAACCGAGACCGTATAATTCTACAACCACCCTGATCGATGTTGAGGCAGACCCTGATCGCTGTTGAGGCAGCAGTGTGATTGATGCCGAGTTCGGTAGGTACGACACGCGTTTTGCACGGTGAGTGTATGAATATTATTTTAATTGTGACACTGGTCATAGGTCACGGTGTGCCAGTCTCAGTGGGGTTTCATGGACATTAAATTGTATGACACATCAGCAAAATTGCTTATGTGGCATGTGCAATTACCAAGACATTAAACTTGCATTGAGAGCAATTTTGTTTCATCCTAAACACATTTGGCCATACACCATGTGAGATTTAAATGTTACAGCTTGTATATGAAACTGTGCCATGAAACTATGCAGAGAGTTTCATCCCATAATAAATGTAACGTGACAGTCTTAATAACTGTGTGATGAAACTATACATTGAGACTGACCTAAGTAACTATAACCAGTAAAAGCATGCAACTAGCCTGATCGATGTTGACGCAGCAGTGTGATTGATGTCGAGTTCTACGAGACGTGTTTTACGTGAGCGGATGAATATATTTTTTTTCTCTCAGTAGGGGTGGCAAAGTGTAGGTGGTTATTTGAATCCAAATATACTAAAATGTGTTATATGAATATCCAAATTCGAGTTTATTTAGTATATAGTAGTTCTTTAAGTGGTCAAAGCTTCTAATATTGAGTCTGTGTATTCGTGTAGAGACCGGATTTTTATTTTTATCCATTATTAAAAAAGAATTTAGAGTTTTTTAAGTGAATGCATTTGAATTCGTTTGCCGAACCCGATAGAAACATTGTATGCAGATGGATATACTCCTCCATCCTCCTCCATCCCATAATAAATAAAAGATTTTGACTTTTAGGTTTTACATTTGACGTTCGTCTTATTTATATACTAGCAAAGACGCACATGCAACATGCACGTGATACAATAGTTATATATATAGCTGTCCGGTAAGGATCAAGAGCAGTGAGAATTTTGATAGGTGTACATCCCTTAGCCGCATGTGCTTGTATGAATCATGAACTCGTTCATATGAATCGATCAAGACATATTTTTTTAAAGCAAGAAGTAATAATTATTTCAAGATTTCCTGTGTTAAATCTTATTAGTTTTAAAATTGATTTTAACTAAGTGACCAATTTTTATAGAAAAAGGGACAGATCACTGTATCTTTTACGACAAATCTTACTCATAATCTCTCTCTTGACCTAGTCTATGCTGATCCCTTTGCTTTCAAACAGTGAATTACTTAAAAAAAATCAGCTTTGATCCCTTTGCTCTCTGTCTCACCTCTCTCTTCCACGGTTCTATCCTCTGCACAGAACCTCTGCACTTCTGCAGTGCCGTTCAGCACGGGCACCTCCTGCTTCCGCCACCGTGAGCAGCCCAGCATCTTGCTCTCTCCTGTGCAGGCCAGCCCAGGTGGACCGCTTGCAGGTGTCTTGAGATGAAGTGGAGCCAGGGAAGCCGGGCAGGTGGGGAGGTGGTGGACGTGATCGGGAGGATAAAGCTCGGAACAGGCGGGTACGGTGGACTCGGTAACAAAATAAATTCGTTTTTGGCATAAACATCCTATAACTCGCAGTTTTGATGGGTCTTATCTCATCCCACCTCCCTAGCCCTTTCAGGTAGGTCCAACGTGAGAGGTACCGACGGGCCGATTTCGGTAAGAAATGTTTCCAATTCTACTCGTTCTTTCATAAATAGATAGTATTTATTGTTAATTATATATTTTATTATCACATATATTTTAATTAAGTTATTATTATTGTAGCATTTGTAACAAAAAAGTAAATAAAATAAATAGTAAAACATGAAGGGCTGTGTTCAGATTCAGAGAAAAGTACTTCTCCAATAAGTTTTTTCCTATTCATCCCACTCACAGAACACGCTTCCTAGTGCACTATGCATCTAAAAACGTACTTTTTACGTCTAATTCTAATCTGAACACAGCACTAACCTAAAAGTCAAAATGTGCACTTGTTTACCCGATGATAGGCTGATACGTGTGCACCTCTGCTCTTCGTTACCACCACGGCCGGTCAGGCTGACACGTGAACTGTCGCCTGTCGGCATGCAGGCCGCACTGCACCCGCCCCACAACACACACACCCGCCGCATGGTGCATCATCAATTCAGCATCACGCTGCGCGGCAGACGAGTAAATTCTCGAGGCCCCATGCATAATAATTATGCTCAGCTTTCTTTGCCGACAGCGTGTCAGGTTTAGGGTTTTGGAGTACTACCTCAACTCTTTTCTAAAAAAAACCTATTCCCAACACTCTCTCTGCCGACAGTTAAGATACACAAACACTTAGGATTTCATTTTCTGGTTTATTTGCTACAACTATAGAACCTGAAACGATCAGCTTTGTTAATTGGCGGTGCTAACCCAAATGCAATTTGAGCCTCTAAACGAATCGTGAAACATGAGAATAAAAAAGATAAATGCCGGATGGTTTCCTCATTGTTAAAAAGCAGCATTGGTCATCACCTCTCCTGTTCCGTTTTATGAAGTCTTTATTGGAGTGAACCCTTAACACAAATCAGACAAATATGTTAATTGGAGGGGTACTTTCACTTTCTATATAAATTTATGCAGAGGCAACGTGCAATTTTGTTTTACATACATTGGCCTTATTTTGTAAGGCGCATTTTTTTTTGAATAACTTTGGTTATCTAATCATACACCCTTTTTGTAATTAACTCATTCTACCTATCTTATCCCCCAGTAACGCCTTTGTCCCCCAAAACAAGTTACTTTAGTAATTTTAGAACAGATTAAGAAAGATGTAGAATGATCTTATTTACCACCCAATTATTAACCATATTTGGCAATAATTGATTCTTGCATGCGCATCCATATACCAAATATGGTATAATGACTTATTTGGACAAAATTTGAATCTAGGATGACTTGTGAGTACAATGTTAAAATCATAAGCAACTGACATGTGTCTCTTTCTTGCAATATTATATAAGGATGGGTATTGTTCTTTAAGAGTAAAGTTTCTCAACAACTTATGCTATCAAAACCTTGCTCGCACTAGAGGAAAAACACACATTCGTCTATCTTCTGTCGGTACCGATTGTTTACTAACTGGTACTAATACGGTTGGTAAGCACAATACCTTCGGGGACCATTTAGTACCGGCTCGCAACACAACCTAGTACTAAATATTGGCATTCAGTACCGGTTGGTGTTACGAGCCGGTATTAAATGGTCCCAGAGGCTTCCCGAGCCCCCTTATGCATTTGGTACCAGTTGGTAACACCAACCGGTACTGAATGACACCATTCAATACCAGTTGGTGTTATGAACCGATACTAAATTGTGCACCCTAGGCATCTCTCTCAACCACAAGTGCTCTATAGGTGGGATGGTTAAGGACGAAACACGTGAGGGGGAGGTCGTGAGTTCGAGTCCCACGAACCACGCAAGCGTATTTACACGAAAAAAATTACGTGACTTGTAAAAAATTCGTGTGTTGGTCCCCAAAATCACGTGACTTGTAAAAAATTCGTGTGTTGGTCCCCTAACCCCCCTGGCGAGTTCAAATATTTCTTCTTCTTTTTTTGTTGAGATGAAATCATTTGGTACCGGTTGGTGTTACCAATGCCTCCCTCAATACCAATTATTACAACTGGTACTGATTGGCATGCCCATCAGTACAGTACCGGTTGTATAATCGGCACCGATAGATGCCTACCAATGGGTACTGGGAGGCTTTCTTCTGCAGTGTTGGGCACTACTCCGAATATTTAATGCGTTCTTCTGGCAGTTTTGGGCACTACTCCGAATATTTAATGCGTGCATAGTTAATAACAGAAAATTCCATAACTGAGTGTTGCCACTGAGCTAGGCAAGGTCTGATTCGTCTTGAATTCCACAATATTGATGCTGCATGGGAACGTGTCCTCTCCAGCCATCCTCCAACCGCACGCATTTACTTGTCGAATAAAGAAAAAAAATGAAAGACAAGATATTTTTTCGCAAGTTAGAGAGCACCTCAATCGTTCTCCTAATAACCATTTTATAATAAGATATTATTGGAGGTCTCAATATCATTTAATGAATTATAGGAAAGTTAGTTATAAAGTCTTCTAGTAATAATCACATCCTATTAGCAAATACTTATATTAGGAAAGACTTATATTTGGGAAGAGCTAGGGTGGATTATTGGTTTGTTTCAATATTTTTTACACTGAAATGTTTGATATGTGTGACACAGTTCAGACATGTATGTCATAGATATCACACCGTGTAGCAAAAGTTTGGTATTTGTTATACATATTGATCTGTCTACCCATCAATATCCGTACCATATCAGGACTATGTAACCAAAGATTGATATCTATGATACATATATGATGTATATGAACATTCGATATATATCTAACATATTTTATATTATCTATATATTCGAGTCTGAGTCTGGTAAAAATATATATTCACGTCCGAGTCTCGTAAAAATAAATATTTGTATTCCTAGAATATCTATTCATATTTAATCTGTTTTCACGTATAATGTGAAGAAATCAGCGGAGCAAAGAACGCGACACTTATCTAGTATATAGTGTTAATGATGTATCTAAATATATTCCAAAATGGCCTATATTAAGGATATGTCTATGAATGTGGACCCATGGTATTAGAGTTTGTATAATTTTTATAATACACAAGTTATATTAAACTGTTCAAGATGTAGCTTTTATATTTCTTTCTTGTTAATAAATATGTTGTAACATCATAAAAAGTTCTATATTGAATCCTATTAATCATATTAGAGTAACTCAGCTAGCAAGGTTCCTTGTGGTGGAACCTATCCACCGGGTTCGAGTCATGTACTCGGGGTGGATGCTCGTATTTTTCTACTTTTATTCTCATATTTAACTGGCGCTATTCTTTTATTCTTTCAGTGGTAGATGTCGATAGTGAGGCGATGCTTATAGGGTGGTGTTTCCTAAAGGTAGAGTTGTGTACATGTATTCATAAATGTGAGTGTGCGTGTGTGTTTGTAAACATCTTGTTTAGTTCAGAAAGTTGGTGGAATGTTAGCGCGCTGAAAAACATATTGAGGTGACACGGTTGCGACATCTAAGGCCAGTCTTGGACAACATATTGAGTGCCATATAGACATTTTTTATGATGTGACAGTGTATTAATGAAGAGAGAGGTGAAATGAGTTTCATGAGGATGAAACTCTGTATACACAGTTACCTAGACAGCTTGTGTCTTGCATGTAACCTAGGAAACAACAATATATATAGCTATGCATTGAGAGATGAGTGTTTTATCCTAGTTTTAAATATTTTTAGATGATGTAACACTCTAGGTAATCGTGTCCATAAAACTTACATAATAGCTTACGTCGTCTATGATGTGACACAATAGATGACCTAATCACAATAGATGACCTAATTGTACTGTGACATCTGAATGGCTTATGTAGTCTACGATGTGACACAATAGATGGCCTAATTGTACTGTGAGCGGTGGTCCAGTTATGGAGGGAGGGTAGGTGATCACTCTGTGCAGAAGTACTTCTGTGGCTTCTGTCGTCTTGCCTTCCATATCTGACAGGCTGAGTTGGTGACCACGACATGTCAACATAATAATTGCGTGTGTGGCAGTAGGCATGTAGTGTGTTCAGATTCAGGAAAAAATACTTCTTCAACAAGTTTTTTCTATTCATCCCACTAACATAATACGCTTCACAGTGCACAATTCATCTAAAACTGCTACTTTTTACTTCCAATCTGAATACAGCCATGGTTGTCTGAGTTGCTGGGCTGTGTGTTCAGCAAAATGAGTGTAAAAATATTTTTTTCCTAGGAAGCGTGTTATGTGAGGGGGATGAATAGGAAATGTGAAATTTTTTTTTCTGGGAAACATGTTATGTGAGGAGGATGAATAGGAAGTAAAATGTACTTTTTCCATCTCAATACAACCCTGGTGTTGCGTAGTAGTCGTTTTCTTCACAATGATTAGCCAGTACTGTAATATTTTTAGCATACACGATTATAAAAATTTATCAAGTACCTAGTAAAAAAATATCTAAAATTGGGGACCAGATAAATACGCTCAACAAATAGTTTAATTTTGTTTCTCGTAAAAAAGAGTATAATTTAATTTAAGTCTATTTATTCTCTGAAATTATGTTTAAAAGTATCCATAAGTACAGACAAAAATACTCCTTGATATTGTTCAATCTACAATTATTTGTCTGGTATGTTTCTGAAAAAGAAGCCCGCCCTCCTTTCTTTCGAAAATTATCGTATTTCTCACTAGGTAGCCAGATCTCCCATGCCACATACCTCCTCCGTTGTCGGCATGTCCTTCGACCAATCTTTTTAAGAGGAATTTTGTAATGCTGGTAAGGTACCAGAAGGTACCACGTGGTACGTTTGTGGCTAATTAATACTAGCCATTGATCTAACTGAATATTTAGCTAAGTATTTATTTTAATAAAAAATATATTTAGTTAGTATCTTTAGGTATATTTCTTTGGATACCTCCTGGTAACTCCCATTTTACCACCGTTAGATCTTTGGGAATGGACGGTTCTCCATTTTTCCAAGGCCCACGGATTAACCTGAGCGTAGGAAATCCAAGATGCACAGTGCGCCTTGAGTAGCGGCACTCCTCAAGGATATGTGACTGGTGAGAGCCGTCTCCCGTCTGCTCCTGCGCAGCGGACTGGTGATACGGCAATTCCGTGCGTCAAGTTCGATCGGCGGTCTTAGAAATGATATTGTTTTTGATAAAACAAACCCGCAATCTTCCTTACAGATACTTTTCAGGGCTACTCACTGGATCAGACTCTGGGCCTTATTACAGAAGGAGGAGGACCGAGAAACTATTCTAGGAGCATGTCAGGCTTTGGAGATTATGGCAATGGATATCTTTGCGAAGAACGGATGGCGTTTTAGTAATAGAATCTGCTTCTAAATTGCTACCTTTTGTCTTTCTAAGTGGACATGTGTGGTTCCTTTTGTAATAATGGCTGGATATATGCTTGTAGAGGCTGGAATGACAATATCCCTTTATCTAAAAAAGTTCGATCGGCGGTCTTAGATCCTGTGTTGGATATACAATTAACCATGCAAAAAAAAACATTTGCCTGTGCCCAAGGCCTGTCGAAAGTTTGAGTTTGTGATTCGCAAAAAAGAAGAAGAAAATTTGAGTTTGTGAACCCCAAAAATTGCACTCGGTATGCCGACGCCAACGGGTAAGTCACGGAGGTTGTGAGTGTTTCCAGGGTTACGTCATGATTATTCGCCGGCTAAAGTCGCATCATTGAACTAGGTGCCATGCGTCGACGAATTCAACAGTAAGCCAGGCTTCTATATGTTCAGCCGTTCATCCAAGTATGGCTATGGATGGCCACCTATTTTTTCGTTGAGGCAATGTATACGCGATATGGGAGGTGTGATACCCTTGGGCTGTCTCCCCTATGTGGCTCTATCCACTACGGAATCCAATAGTTTATCGAGTGTCAAAAACACTCGGTCAAGCTCTACTTACACTCGGCAACGGCTTTACCGAGAGTTCCACTCGGCAAAGGCCACTCGACAACGATTAGTGCGGGCAAAGCGGCTTTTGCCGAGTGCCGTGAGACTAAGGTAAAATAAAGTGCACGAGGACAGTGGGACGACGGTGATGGCAGGTTTGCCGAGAGTTCCACGGCTCACACTCGGCAAAATGTCCGTCAACGGAGACCGTGGTATCGAAGTTTTGCCGAGTGCCCCACCATCGGCACTCGGAAAAGGCACAAGGTTTGCCGAGTGCAGGCCAACGGCCACTCGGCAAAAAAACAAGAGCACGTGGTTCCACGTGATCTAGTTTGCCAAGAGTTTAGTTTTTGCCGTGTGCCATTTTTTCCTTTTGCCGAGTGTCCGTCTTTTGCCGAGTGTCGGCTCCCGCGAAACAACAAATGTACCGTGTGTTGTCTATTTGGTGATTTCTATATTTGCGACACTCGGCAAAGCCTTCGTTTGGTGAGTGTCCAATGAAATAGACTCGGCAAAACTCTTGGCACACTGCAAACTTTGGTTTTCTGGTAGTGATCCATACAAAGTGCCATAATGCAATACTGGCCTCGTTTCCAAGTTAGATTGACGTGCAGCCCGCGAACAATAATTTATCCATGTTGTTGTATGATGTTCCTAGTTCCACCTATGGCTGTCTGGCTCGGCTTGCTCTGCTACAGCCAGCGAACTCGAGCTATATATGCTCAGTTTGACTGTGTAAGTTATTGCACTATATCCATTCTTAAATATAGGACCTTTAGAATAATCTAATTTAACTTTTGCCAAACAATTTTTTTCTTAGATCGAAGCGTCAACAATTGGAAAAGAAAGAAGAAGCATGCAATAGAGATAATGCCGTATAATGAAAACGCCCCGTTTTTCCAGCCGCAGCCGCACGGGAAGAACCAGTTGATCGATGTTCAGTTCAGTAGCTACATGATGCGTGATGATAGATGTTCAATCAGTAAGATACGTGTTTGCGTTGTTTGCCAAAATGTAATCCCATGTCTCTGCTGCCACAGGTTCTGTTAGATAATCGGTCTTTAAGACACACGTGCATGCAAGATAAAAACCTTTTAATCGCTCACCGATACGTAGTAGATGAGGTTTTTGGATCATACCATGCAATTTGGCACCATATTGTTTGTTTGTGCCTTTTTTTAAAAAAAATATAGTGCACATCTAACTTTTGCTAGGATAGGCCTTTGACCAATATTTACTCTACTAATACCTCATTTATTTGATAATTAGAAAACATTTGCAAATAAGAATATAACATAATATTTGTGCCACAAAAAATATGCTTTAATATATAGTAATAATTGAACAAGGACTTACTCTAAGGAAACAAAATAAACCGCGATATACGAGAAAGCACTCGCACGTGTACATGGATTAAAAAATAACATGAAGTTTTATAACGCGCAACGACTCTTATTTTTCATTTTCATGATTTATACACCACGATTCAGGCCTGGCATGTCCGATCTTTATTTCCTTTCTCGAGTCTTAGAAAGAGCTAGCCAAGGGCTTGAATCACAGCGGCTCGAGCTGTATGGGCAGGCCCCTCTTGAATTCCACGTATTGATGCAGCATGGGAGCATCCTCTCCATCCACCTTCCACCTGCACGCATTTAGTTTAAATATATAATATTTAACACCAACTGATCAGCGTTAATTTAAAAAATATACTAATAATTACTAATTGCCTGTGCACGATCGACGTCATATGTTTCTAAAAACGAAGGGAGGGATCGTGTACATGCATGTTTCTAGTACCTATAGTTGAGCACAAGGTGGTGCAGGAAGAAAGCAGCCTCCACTTTGACAATCTCCGATCCAGGGCAGAGGCGCGCTCCACCTCCGAACGGTGTGAAGCTCTTGGCATTTGTCTGGTTCAGTCCCTGCTCGATCGATCGTAATAAGTTTTGTGGCACAAATATTACTATATATTAAAGATGGTGAACACTACCTCCCATCTGCAAGGGTTAAACTGCTCGGGATCCACGTGGTGTGACGGGTCCAGGTGGACGGCACCCAGAATAGGCAGGACCTTCCAACCGGCCGGGATCACATACCCTACGACCCATCATGAATATATTGGTAGCTGTTCAGTACAGTGTTGTTTAATTAGCTGTATATAACATCTGTGCACAAGTTTAATTACCTTTGAAGCTGATGTCCTTGAGGGCCTTCCTGTGCACCAGCTTGACGATGTTGCCACATCTCAGTGCCTCATTGATCACCTGGTAGCAGGCAGGTAGCAAGAGAAATAGATCGGCGCGGCTCTCACAAACTAAGCACTGATGGAATTTGTACTGCTTACACGTTGGGTATAGTCCATCTTTCTGTAGTCCTCAGGCGTCAACGGCTCCTCCTTCCCCTTGCTGGACCTTATGCTCTCATGCTCCCTCTGCAACAAAGTTGTAGTTTGAGCCGCTGTGATGCGTACCGATCGGCGAAGCTGAACGAACGTACCTTCAGTTGTTCGACGATGTTGGGGGCTTTTCCAAGGAAGTATATGAGGATGGACAGCAGAACGGAGGTGGTCTCGTGGCCTGCTAGCAACGCGTCTAGCAGGAAGGCGACCTTGTCATCGTGAGACAGGTCCTTGTTCGCCAGGAGCACGTCTAGGAACACGCCCTGCTTGGACGAGCCATTCTTCTCCCTCTCCTTGATGAAGGCCTCCATGGTGTCAGAAATCCTCTTTCTTGCCTGTAATGAGTAGCAGTCGAGTGGCCAGAGAAAAGATATATATATATATATATATATATATGTTTAAAATGCATGCTCACCTTGATCAACTATATATATATATATATGTACAGTAAAGAAAATAAAAGACTGGAGTATTATTGTCGTCACCTTCATACCCCTGGCAAACGGCGTTCCAGGGATGGTGATAGGGAACGAGACGACCCCCTTCATGAAGATCTCGTACTCTTTCAGGATTCGGCGAGCCACCGGCTCGTCCGGCGACAGGCCCAGCACCTGCTCCATGATCACCTTGTAGGGGAACTGCATATATGTATATATAGTACATCCATGCCATTAATTATAATCAATATATGCTCTCCTTCAGGAAATAAGACGAACTGAAATCAGAAGGTCAGCGACAAGGACAAAGAAACACGAACCTTTCTAGCCTCCTCGCAGAAGGTGACGGTGTCGCGGCCACGCCATGACGCGACGACGGAGCGCGCCGATTCGGAGACGCTGGCGACGTAGGCTGGCCTGAGCCCGGTGGAGGCGACGAGGGCGAGGAACATGGCCCGGATCTGTCGGTGGCGCTCGCCGGTGACCACCAGCAGGGAGGAGTCGCCGAGGATGGTCCGGATCGGGCCAGGGTAGCTGCACTGGAATAGGCGCTCCTCGTTGTGCAGCACGAAGTGGTTGAGCTCCTCGTCGCACGACACCACCGTGGGCGCGCCGAACAGGTGCGACTTGAACACCGTCCCATACCTATGTTTTTTTTTTTTTTGCATCGATCGATTTTAATTTGCAGAAGTCATGTACTTACTATTCCTTGGCCATCAGCAATGGCGTTGCGTGAGTAGTAGACTAGAGTACCTGGCGATGCGGTCGTGGAGGAAGCCGCCGGTGGTGTTGGAAGGGTGGGGGCGGAGGAAGGCGATGGTCTCGCCGATGAGAGGCCAGCCAAAGCTGCCCTTGGGGAGGCCGGGGTTGCGGAGCAGCGGAAGGAAGTGGCGGAGCACCACCGCGGCGGCTAGGGTCGCCAAGGTGATCAACAGTAGCACGGGCACCATCGTGTTCACCCAAGATATCTACAAGGCCAGAGACCGAGTGGAGAATGAGTGAAAAGCAAGGCTTACTACGCTTTATAGATATGTCCCTATCCCCAGCGCGGTGGGTATTATAAACTGTGTCCTGTGTTGTATATGAACAAATATTTTATTTTTTGAACCAAGTTTGCCTATTTCACGCTACTATAAATAAGATTTTAGGAGACGCTGCGTTTTAATTTTCGGAGACGGACACAAAAAAAATGTCCGCCTCCGTTAATCGTAGGCATTAAAGGAGGCGGACACATTTTATTTAAGGAGACGTTTGTATCTGTCCGCCTCCGAAAATTGATTTACGGAGGCACATCTTAAAACATCCGCCTCCGAAAATCATCTATTTTCGGAGGCGGTTGTCTTAACGTGCGCGCCTCTGTAAATCAAATTTCAGAGGCGGGTTGCTAAAAAGGCCCGCCTCCTAAAACACCTCAGCCTAAACTGAGCCCAAAAGCCCAATAACCAATCCTCGTGTATATATATAGAACCCTTCTGAAACCCTAACTCTAACACTCATACGACTCCCCCATCTCTCTCTCCCTCCCCCAGGTGCGACTCCCTCCCTCTCTCACCCCCTCCCCAGGTGCGGCTGCGCCCACTCCTCCACTGGCAGCGGCGCCCCTTCCTCCTTCACCAGATGGCACGAGCTGTGGCTGCTCCTCCACCAGCGGTGGCGGTGGCGCCCCCTCCTCCTCCACCACCGGTGTCGACCCCTCCTCTCCCTCCACCGGTGGCGCGAGGCACGAATCCGGTGTCGACCCCTCCTCCTCCAATGGCGGCGCGAGCCGCGGCTGCTCCTCCACAAGCGGTGGCGGCGGCGCTCCCTCCTCCTCCACAGGCGTTGCCCCCTCCTCCACCACAACCACGTCGATCCCTCCTCTCCCTCCACCGTTGGTGCGAGGCACGGATCCAGTGGCGGCGTTGCTCCCCCACGGCGGCGGCAGGGTAGATCCGGCGGTGGCCGGTAGTGCTCCACCTCGTCCTCTCTCGGCCGCGCGGCTTGGCGGATCCAGCGGTGGCGGCGTGGATCCGACAGCGGTGGAGCAGATCTAGTGGGCGGAACCGATGGGCTCGGTGGGCCTGTGATGGGCCCGAAGGGCTTTTTCTTTTTTTTAATTTGTTTACCCGATTAACGGAGGCAGAGCCCAAGCTCAGAGGCGGACGCAAAAACCATCTCCAAAAATGCTTTTTGACTGCCTCCGAACATCGTATCTGTAGTAGTATCATTGATAAATATATAAACACATATTCTTTTTATTGAACGAATGTTTCCTATTTTATTGATAAAAAAAGAATTTTAATTTACAGCGCGGTCAGCTAACCAGCAAAGACAAACAATTCCGGCACTACTTACTCTCGTGTGCTAGCAAATTTGCAAAGGCTCGTAGCCCCTACTGCAGTCCACGAGGTAGCCCCATCTTTTATCTTTGCCAAGATCGAAGGCACCGCTGATTCGTGACGCTCGAAATTTTTTGAGTTCCTCTTTTTTCCTTCTACCATATGATCATAAGCGTTAAACTGTGTGTAGCCTTCACAAATGACTTATGGTCTGTTTGGATGGTTGCTTCGGGGCCATCTCGGCTCTCCAGATGTAGGCAGGTCGTATTTGGATGGCCGCAGAAGGTTTTCGGCAAGGCCCTGCCTATGCAATAAGGCCCCCCCCCCCACCCCCGAACCCCACCCACCACCACACACACAGCAAAGGCAAGCTCCACCCATGCAGTTTTTTTTTCTCTGTGCATGGAGACGCATAGTCCCATGGTGTGCGTGCATGCGACTTTTCCTCTGTTAGGTGTTGTTCATCCGATCCATGTAACGAAACAAGGACCCATTGTGGATTGGTTGGTGGGAGCAAGTAACCAAACAAAGGCCTCTCGTATGTACAGAGCCTAGCCAACGCTGGCCAGACTACCTGGTAAGCAGCAAACCAAACGGACTCTTATGAGTTATGACTCTCTATAGATGTGCCAGTTTCCCAACCGTATTCAACAATGCAGTCTCTGTTGTATATTATTATGAACACATTTTCCTTATGCAGTTGCACAATCTGTTCATGTAGAGAGAAAACCGGGTGATTTACGTTTCTGGGGTCAGATTTGGCAAAGGTCGAAGAATATTTCCATGAGCTTGTAATATTTAAACTCTAAAGTGAGAAATAAATAGGTTCCCAAAAGACAAATGACTTATATATTATACACTAGCTTTAGTGGACCCATTTCTTTACTGCCTGGAAGCATGACACAGTGAAGAATGGAAGGAGGTATATATGTCCTCAACTCAACTTAATGTTTCTTTTACCGATCTCTAAAGGAAATACTTATATATGTTGGCATGAGTTGGTGATCAAAATGATAAGTGTACTGTCCAGCTTGTGGATCAACCAGACGTGCATATGGCCCTTACAGAGACTCTTGTGTAACCAATTAATGTATAGAGCTATTCTAGAAGCATGGACACTTGTCCAAACTAAATCTTCCGTCAGAGGTTAAAAATTCCTCAGATGTACTTTACTAAGGAGTTATTCCAACAAAAGATAGCTTAACAATGTGGAATTGGTAGAGAAACGAGAAATGATGCTCTTGTAGTAACATCACGATTAAGTGAACAATATCTCTTCTTCAAATGTCACATAGATATAGGATGATTTGGTTGATGGTTTCAAGGGGTAAGGCGGGAAAAATCTAATACTTAAAGGTTTTAAATGATGTTTGTTAGGCTATATGGCTTAGTAAAAATGACATTGTCTTCCTTTAAAAGAAAACAATCTTTCTTGGTGATCCTTTTAATGCTACTCAATTGATGAAAATCTGGTCCTTACTTTGAGGAAGGAGAACTAGAACACCAGGCTTATCGATCTTTGGAGACCATGACCATGAAAATCTGGTCCTTACAATTTTTTGAATAAGACGAGTGGTCAAAGTTGGTGTAAAAAAAAGTCAAACGACTTATAATTTGGGACGGAGGGAGTATATTAATTTGTACCCAAAGAATCAGTAGTCGCTTTTATTTGGTCCTATTTTGCACCTACCGTTACTATACATGTATAATTATGGTGTACTAAGGCTATTCCCGATGGGGTTTCGTAGGCGTACGTACAACAATTAGACTTACAAAAGCTGTCTATTGAAGTCCACATAAGCAATATAAGCTGATGTGGTCATTATTAAATAAGGAAAGAGTACGTTGTTGTCTATTATCTCGTCTACTGCTCTGGCCGTGGCAAAACAAAACCAACTAGAGTACATATTAAATATTATTTACACAGCTAACACAGTCAACAACTGTCTAAACTATTGTAAAGTTGTCTATATAATTATCTATGTATGTCAAATAGACATCAACTGTCTAAACTGTTGTACATGCCCTAAGAGTTTCATGCGCATTAAATGAGGTTCCACATAGAATAAAATGCTGACATGGCATGATATTTATGATGGAACATAAGAGATGAGTTTCATAAGAATGAAATTGTGTAGGCACTATTTCCAATACTATGAACGTGTTGAAACTACCATTGGAAGTTAAAGAGTTTCATCCCATCAAATTTAAACCAATCACATGCATCGTTATTAAATGCTATTACTTGCCTATGAAACCATGAAACAAAACTGAGCAATGGGAGACCCCGTTTCATTTATCATGCAAAACCTCTTTCGACCATGTGGCTGTCTTGAAAACCGAGAAATAAAACTCTCCACTGGGAATAGCCTTACGTCAGTCTCTATGTGAGTTTCATGGGTATTAGTTTCTATCTCACACCACCAATTTTGCTGATTTGGCAAGGTATTTATGACAAGACAAAAGGAAGAGTTTTATCATATGTGAGGGGAGTTTCATCCTGATGAAATTCCTGTGGCACAATTACCAAGTTTCCGGACTACGTAACCGTATACATGAAACTCCCACTGACACTGGCCCAATATAATATTTTATCCTTAAGTTTATAACTTTTTTATTCTCTTTTGTGTGTGCAGCCAACTTTCATTTATTGCACACTTACATGCATCTAAGGTCAGTCTCAGTGGGGGTTTCATGGACACAGTTACCTAGACTGTAATCTAGGCAACTGTGCCACATGAGTTTCATGGGGATGAAACTCCTCTCACATCTCATGAAACTCCCTCTCTTAATTGCTCTGCCATGTCAGCAAAACTACTGATGTGGCAGTGAATTTAATACCCATGAAACTCCCCATTGAGACTAGCCTAAGTCCTAATAGTATATTTTTAATCATGTGTTTTGTATTCATTCAAGGATTCATTTGGTATTGGTGCAGCGGGTGTTTGGTTCATTGAGGCTTATATAAAGTCCCCCCAGATAAGTCCTAAATAAGCCTTATTCCATTCAAACACCTAGCCTTAAAGGTGACATTTGTTATAAGCCTGTCCTTAAGCCATAAGCCCCTTGATGGGGTGCTTATGGGACTTATTTCCTTTGAGTCCCACTAGAAAAACAACACTTTCCAACATGTACCCCTCCCCAACCAACCCTATCCATTATAATAATCAGGGGCACAAAGATAATCTTCTCCTATAGAAGCTTGTTATATGCCTATACAACCAAACATCTATTTGGGCTTATTATAAGCCTCCTCAAGTAACCAAACATGGCCTTAGCTGTACACCAAGTCTAGCGTGAAATATGTTTTTCCTATGTTTGTCATCATTAAATACATTCATTTCTATTTTATGGTAGCACATGTGATTTGTGGAGTGGCAGGTTTTTAATGGAACCGTTAGTAGGGGAACCCAACCTATTTTTTATTTTTTTAATCATAGACTTGTTAATTCACTCGGAAATCGAACCTAGGTTTGCTAGATACCACTTAGGTGCTGCTAGGCTAGAGACCCGTTCACGTCCAATGGTAGGATAACAGAAAGAGACCTACCACTTAGTAGTTGCAATGAAGGGGATATTCAAACCTGCATTGCAGTGACGAGCAGTATAATTACATCATCCTTTTTACTACAACCACATCATATTTTAGTTTCTTTCTTATATTCCATATGAAAGATGATATTCCAAGCTGCATGACTGTAATACCCCAGTCCATTACTACTCTGGTTTGGCTTGTTGTGGCTTATTTGCCTGTTCTGGTAGATAGTTCATCATTTGGTAATTGACATAGGTTTGGGCCAGCTTATAAGCCTTCGTGTTCCAACCATATGACATCAGGGTTAACCCTTTTACATGGAGAGGACGAAAGTGTAAGACGTGATGTGCGTATGTCGGCTCGTTCCACATGAGTGGCTGGGTCGTAAACAAATTTCGGAGTAGGGTGTTGCATATGGTATTTAGAGTTGGTACTATTACTACACGAGTACTTGTGTGTCGGTCCATAGAGGATACATGGCATGGCCTGTGGCACTGATGGGAGATCCTGAGTATTTCTCTCTATTATTGTAACACCCCGGCCCAAGGCTTAATAGGGTTGATAAGGATACTCATACCAACAAGTTGCAACTTCTTTTACGGAAGCTCATCCCGAAAGGACTCCGAGGTTGAACGTGCTTGGCCGGGAGCAATCTCAGGATGGGTGACCGACCGGGAAGTCCTTCCCGGGTGCGCATCAGTGAGGACAAAGTGCGCAGAAAAGACATGTGTTGGTCTGTGAGGGCATTCTTGGGATCCTAGAGAGCTGCCAGGCTAGACGGGCCCGACCCGGAGTGGCGGGACGTTACAGTTGGTATTAGAGCCGACCCTCGCGGTTTCACGGGCGCGTGCAGGTCAGTTATGCGGGCATGGTGCGCATGACGCGTGGGCCCTGTGTGGACACGATATGGCACATGCGCCGACACTGGACGCACGGACGTGGCCGGAGGGGATGTTCCTAGCTTGGGGTTGACCGACGAGGACGTCAGTCTCCTAAGGGGGGGTGAGTGTAACACCCCGGCCCAAGGCTTAACAGGGTTGATAAGGATACTCATACCAACAAGTTGCAACTTCTTTTACGCAAGCTCATCCCGAAAGAACTCTGAGGTTAAGCGTGCTTGGCCTGGAGCAATCTCAGGATGGGTGACCGACCGAGAAGTCCTTCCTGGGTGCGCATGAGTGAGGAAAAAGTGCGCAGAAAAGACATGTGTTGGTCTGTGAGGGCATTCTTGGGATCCTAGAGAGCTGTTAGGGTAGACGGGCCCAGCCCGAAGTGGCGGGACGTTACAACTATGATGAAAAAACTGTTGAGGGTGTCATACTTGACTTGAAGGAGGGAGAAATGTATCCAACCCATTAGTGTTCAAGTTTTGACCTATTGTGGCCCATATGTCGTGTTCCAATGGATTTTGTCTTACCTTGGTAGTCTAAGTAGATCCATACCAGCTTTTAAGGCTTCATGTTCCAAATATATGACCTCAAGGTTATCCTTTTACATAAGTGAGGATGAAACTATAAGAGAGGTGATGTGCATAAGTGGGCTCGTTCCGTGTGAGGAGGTGGGCAGTAAGAGAATTTTGGAGTAGGATTACAACGACGTTTTCTTGAAAATAGAAATAATAAATTATAATAATTATTTTAGTTACAAGGATTGTTTTTTTGAGGGTAAGTTACGAGGACTGTTATTTATATTTAGGCATGAATGAAGTAAAAACCAATTTATATGCTAAAAAAATTAATCGGTTTACAATACTTCGGTTTAGCTTAATGCGTACATTTTATGTTTCTTAGAATTTCGTTCTACTACTGTAAAAAGGCATGTTTTAAAATTTATATTTCTTCTTAATATGCTAACTAACTAACTAACCAACTAACTAACTAACTAACCAAAGTTGGATTTGTTTTCGAATATACATCGTTAATCTCTTGGTTTTATTGGATTTACAAAATATATCCCGTGACACAATAGTGCTAATGCATGTTGCTGTATTGGATTCATTTGATGTATAAATTATCATTAGGATATCCTATAATATGCTTGATATAACCAATAATTGGATATTCAAGTAAGGCCATTCCCAACCCAAAGACTAGGATGGTGTCCATAGAATTAAATGAGCTGCCATATAGGATAAAAGATAATGTGGTAAAGAAATAAATGAAGAAAGAGGAGGAAACCGGGTCTTGCATGAGATATGGTTTCTATACACCATCCAAGACATAAGAGCAAGTCTAATAGACTGCACCCGTTGCCGGCGAAGAGATGGCCAGCGTGAATGGCATTCAATGCGACACATTGGTAGAAAGTGACATGCGGCCAATAGAAACGAGCACCGTTGTGCCACAGTGCTTTTCGCCGGTGTCAATCGGCGTCTGGCGACGCGCTCGCTGCCTTCTCTCTCCACCACGTCTGCATTTCACCGGTTCCATACGCCATTCATTACACTTGCTCTAATGAGAGGTGAGCAGTATTAAATTCAAGTATTGATTAGTGATGTTTGCATTGGAAGGTTAGTATCTAGTGCTAGTTTCTAGCTGATGTGGATCTTATGGACACTATAACTAGTGTCTTGGGTTGGGAATGGCATAATATATTTACGTAGCTCGGTCATTTGAATCTAATAATATATCTTCTATGAATATAATGATACCGATAGGCTTCTACATGGCTCAAAAATAATATTTTTATAGGGCTGTCAGCTATATTTATTCACCTACCTATATGTTTGCTCGATTGATGACAAGCACCAATAATTACGCACCCTACCAGTATGATTTGTATTCAATAGTCTTTGTTCCTATTACAACAACCACTATAACTATACGTTTATAATTTTCATGACTAATAAAAAAAGTGGTCCTTCAGTTATAATTTTTTATGAGACACACATCTAGTCCTAATAGTATATTTTCAATCACGGGTGTTGGCATCTGTGGTGTATTAAATGATCCATTTGTTTTTATGTCCTAATAGTATATTTTTAATCATGGGTGTTGGCATCTGTGGTGCATTAAATGATCCATTTGTTTTTATAACTATGTGAAGTTCAGTGTCCAAATATTGTTTCTAGGTATACCATCATTAAATATTTTCATTCAATAATTTATCTGTAGATGATTCTATCTCGATAGTTGTATAGTGGCAAGTTAATAGAAAGAGGTATACTCATCGAATATTAGTTGCAAGTGTGCAATATCAAGCAATAAAATCTGTTTTACCATAAACATATTGTATGTTACATTTTTTGTTTCATATATTCCAAATGAGGGATGATATCCAAGCATGCATGACGGTTTCTTAAAACGAAAACAATAGAATTATAGTAATTACTTTAGTTACGAGAACACAGTAGTGATCATGGTGTAAAAATGGATTCCTTTAACGTTGATGTTATTGTTCTGATCTTTGTGATGTGCTTGACTTGATTCATATTCAATTTATATATTCACACAAATAGATATTTGAATTTACAAATATATTTTCTATTAAGACAATGACACGCTAAAAGAATTAGATATTATATTTAAGTCTACATGGCCAAAACAAACTTGTATGTAGGGATGTCATCAGCCATGTGTATTCCACCTACCTATCTGTTTGCTCGATAGGACCAATGGATTATTATATTAGTTTGTATTCAAGGAATTAGCTACCTTTTTTATTTTATCCCTTTTTAACAACCCCTATAACTATACATGTACGACTCACATGTAATAATATAACATTTGATGTTTTTAAGTCTTATAATTGTTTCTTCTCCTTTTTCTATTTGTGCAACTAACTGTCATTTGTTTCGCACATTTATACATGAGACATACATCAAGTGCTAATACTAAGTATATTTTTAATAATGGGTGTTGAGAGCAGTGGCTTAGTAAAGGACTCATTTATTTTAGTTATGTATACATAAAGCTCAATATATACATACTGTATTTCTATAGTGCACCTATGCACCCACCCTATGTTTGCAACCGGTGTGATTGTTATGGTCGCAAGTGGTCTAGTCATGCGGTTTGCAATTGGTTTGTTTTTAGCTGCAACTACTCATGCTGTTGCAATTGGGATGCTGGTTGCAATTGGTTCATGCCCTGCCGCAATTGGTCCGTCGAATTGCAATTGGTATACTGTCGTAGTTGCAATTGGTCTAGCCCCGCTGTTGCAACTGTAGGTTCGCGCGCAGCTGCAGCTAGTTCACGGGGTTGCAACTGGGTTGGGTCTAATTGCAATTGGTTTAAATCGCGACTGGTCCGTCGAATTGCAACTGGTGTGGTGTCATAGTTGTAATCGGTGTGGTGTCATAGGTTTTTTTAGAAAGGGTATGGCGTCACAGTTATCTCTCTCTCTCTTTATGCTAATTTTCCACACGGCGTCAGTGTCACCCGTGTACCTCTTCTGTACTCTCTCCTGATCCCTTTCCTTCACCACCAAAGTGCAAGTGCCGAATCCAAGAATCCAGCTGCAGATTCTCCCTCCCAAATCCAACATCTCCCTTCACTCTCTCTGTCCCCAATCCCCCCTGCAAGCACGTACGAGCCCCTTCAATGCAAGAAACTACAGCATGGGCAGAAAGATGCAGATCGGACAGCATCATCACGAGCTCCATTAATTCCGACCTGAGGAGATGCCGGCAGCACTCGGGGCCGGGCTTGGCCGTGTTTATTAGGGTGCGTTTGGTTGGCGTCCACCACACGCGACACCTTGCCACGCCATAACTACGGCGTTCTGTGGAAGATGTTTGGTTGGCGCCGCAACTTAGACGTGCCGCAGTCCTCCTGCATGCATGCAGTTTAATTTTCCAGCCAAGTCTCGCCGCAAGTGTGGCGCTCATTTTCAGCGTCCAACTTTTGGCGCGGCTGCAGGTGTGCCGTGATGCATGTTGGGCGGCGTCTTCCAAAAAGTTCCTATCCATCCCTTTACAGAATACATTTTTTTTAGAAAATTCCTTTTTCAGTTTTGCTATTCATCCCCTCACATAACACGCTTCCTAACAAAACAGTGAAAGGCGCGACCATGAGCACAGGCTGCCATTGATCCTCTTTCGCATGTGGCTGCTGGTTGCAGCAGTAGCTACCACATACAGCTAGCGACCACTTGAACAAATTTTTTTTAAACACGGTACAATCTTTTGAAAGAGAAACACCAATCTTTTGAAAGAGAAACACGGAACAATCAAAGACTTTCACAACATGTGTAATCATTCACCCCTATGAATATATGTATGTAACCCTACCCTATGGGCATCCTAATAGACTGAGCCGGCTGATCTCGAGATTAACGAAGTCACTATAGGCACCTCGCTATCGATGGGTATGTTGCCTACCACTGAAAGAATAACGCCTGTTAATTTCTAAAATAAATCCAGGAAAATGCGACGGCTGAACATGAAAGGGCACAACACACTAAGCATGGCGTAGAGATTGTTTATCCGTGACAAAAGTGTGGATGTGATTTGTCTGGAGAAGCTCGAGTCTCGAGGATCTGGGTGAAATTAGGAGGCGTTTTAGTGGGGATCAAGTACAAAACCATGTTGCAGTCTCCTTTTTGTCTCAGCCTCTAAATCTGTAGTAGAGGCTTTGTTTAGGGGTTCACTCTGACAACTTATTAATATCTGAAAGTTGACAAATTTATTTGTAACAATTGCACAACAATTACACGATCATTGCGATGTATGTCCACTTGTATAAGGTCAGTAGATCATACAAGCAACATCGATCGATATATTATTTGATTATGACATACAGAGTCGATAAATAAATAAAACCATAAACAAATTACAGAGATAATTTATTTTTTTGTTTCAAGTTGGACTTGAAAGCCATTAGGAAACCCTAGTCCAGGACCAAACACCATGTCCCCACCACTGATCACTTTCAACCTGTTGAAGAATATGGATTAATGATATTAAAAGAACTGAAAATTTCTCTCATTTTTAAAAATATATGAGGATGAAGATCAACAATTTTCAGCTGAGTACAATACCTGTACTTGGTGACCAAGAAATGGAGGAAGACAGACATTTGAAGCCTTGCAAAGTCTACACCAACACATAACCTCAAACCGGATCCAAAGGCAATAAAATCCTTGGAGCCTCCAATTGGTTCCGTAAGGTCCTACACATCACGCCTTTCAACATCAATTATGTGTGCATTTGTAGAATAAGTTGGATGCTAATTGAGTGGAGCCTAATTTGCAAAGAGCACATATATATTCCATGGAGTGCCTTTTTTATTACATCAATAGTTACTTCATATGTTATTTTTTTCAAACCTTCCATCTCCAAGGATTGAAGCTGCTGGGTTCCTCATATGTCGTAGGATTCAAATGAACTGCTGGAGGACATATCATCACGATCCATCCCTCTGGAATAGTATAACCTTCACAAATACAAAATTGTTCGCTAACTAGTTAAAGCAGCTGAATATTTTTTAATTATAGTTAATCAGCTGGAAAAAATGAGAGCAAACGGCCCCATGAAAGACACGGGGTGCATGCTGCTCGCTACACGAAAACAACCTTTGAATAACAGTAGTATGATAGTATATATGTTTCCAAGAACTATGGAAAGAGAGTGAAGCTACTACCTTTTATTTGGACGTCTTGCGTTGCTTTCCTAAACAACACAGGTGCAACGTTGGCTAGCCTTAGTGATTCATTAATAACCTACAAGAGGCAAATAGCAGGATCAACACATTGATATACAAAGCCATCAACCTGCCAATCCTGGGATATTAATTGTTTGCTGATAATTATCTAATCATGGATCATTGAAAAGGGAATGGATGCTCTAGTTTCAACTTAGATGGGAGGTGAATTTCATGGATTTGTATTCCTCCCATGTGATTTCTGCGTGAGGATCAGCCCTTCTTTCCAGGATCTTCTGATGCTCCTCCTGAGGGTATCAGAGAAAAGTTCTGTCATATTCAAATATCGGCTCCTGCCTTCCTAATACTATAGATTGTTGCAAGTTCGAGAAAAACTCATGAAACTGCAGTACGTAGTGTCTGGTGGATATAGACAGATCCCATTTACTTACCTCTAGTTCTTTCAATGCTTTAGGGTTGTCCGATAGAAACTTGAGTGCTGCAGTTAGTCCTGATGATGTTGTCTCGAAGCTAGCAAAGATCAGCAAGAATAGTACATTCAAAGCAAGGTTTTCAGATAGTGCAGGATTCTGTTTATTTAACTCGCTGACTATAACATCAATGAAATCCATCCTATCCGGTGTTTCTGCCTTCTTTCGTCTCTCGTCAAGCACCTCCTTCAAGGTCTTCATAACATTATTACGTCCCTACATAATTGCATGGCTTAATGAGGATTCATAGCAACTAGCAAGATGGCGATTCTTAGACCATTCTCAATGGGGAGTTTCATTTAGTTGTTTCCAAGAGTAATATGTCAAGTTTGGATTGATACACAAAATGTGAATTCTAATGCACAATCTATTTTCACCGTTTAATAGCTAAACTATAGTATTTAATAACAATGCACCAGGTGGATGAAATCAAATAATGAGGTGAAATCCACTAATTGTAACGACCTAACCCAATATACTATTACAGTAGAAGTTTGATGGGCACATGTGGCCTAGTTACGGTTATACTTGTTGGCTTACCACCTAGGAAGTTTCGGGGGTTGTGGGCTAACTTATAATCATTATCGGTATAAATATATCATCAGTAGGTATACCTGCATACATTTGTAGAACGCTGTACCGGGGATATTCAGTGGAAATGATAATAGTCCTTGGTTGAACACGTCAAAATTTTTCCATAGATCCCCTGATAATACTGACGCCTCGTAGCCGATCATCCATTTTGCAGCAATACCAAATATCATCTGCACATATAAATGGTTGGGAGATACCATCCCAAACGAAATTCCATTAGAATAGATGAAAAGATCCATGCAGAGTGCATTTGCTGATAAAGATGGATCTATGTGTGTTCATACACTTGAAAGGGCTGGTTTCAGTTCAATGCTTGGCCTATCGTGCCAGGAGCTAAGACACCTCTCGACGGCACCCTGCATATCATGGAGCAGCACCAGCCTAAGGTTCTCTGGGCCAAATACTCGACGGATCAGGTTCCTAGTGTTCTTGTGCAGGGACCCATAACATCTAGCGATGTTCTCCTCGCCCAGGAGTTTCATGAATGAGTCTGGAAACCATATGTGGAACGCCTTCTCCTCTTGCTGCAGCACGTAGTGGTTGACGTCCGGGTCAAGAGAGACAATCAGGTCCTTACCAACCAGGTTTGTCTTAAAAATAGGACCATACCTGCAAAAGTAAGGTATTACTGTACCTTGACCCATGTTCATCAACTCTTGCTATCAATTTGAAGAGAGTTTGCTATTACGCGACTGATTACTACTTAAAGTACCAATTATATATAATTCCTGAAACATCCAAATTGATATATATGCTCATTGCTCGCTCTATGCATATGTATACCATGAGTTGTTTTTTTCACATGAATAATGACAAAAGCAAGTAATAAATATATATCGGGGATACCTTGTTTGAGAGGTTACTTTAGGTTATTTTTTTTATAAAATCTGAGTGGATGAATTTGATGGAAATTAGATTTTAGGGCTATTTATCAACAATGATTTAGTCAGATGTTTTACTTTTGGTTGAAATGTTTAGCAAGTATCCCTTTTCTCAACCATTTTGCGCAACAAGGATCCAAAAGGAGCGAGTATGCAATTAATAAACATGTGAAAAACAAACATGGACTGCAGGCGAGATTATCATGTTGAAACACATTACGCAGTACTGAGAAGTTGAAAAAGAGCAGCTTTTCTATTTGTATATATACATATATATGGTGGGATATTTAGATAACGAAAATATTACCTCTCCATTCGTCGCTTGAAAAACGGGAGCAAGTCGAGCGAAGGACTCCGCGCAAAGAACTCAAGAGTTTCTCCGATGAGTGGTAGTCCCATAGAACCAGGCGGCAGCACCGCCTGCAATCGTCTGCGATTATGTATGCGTTTGAGCAGTGCTTGGAATAACCAAATACCTATAAGGGTTGTACCCATGACAACAAAAGGAGGAGCCACCCCCACGTTGATGTCATGGATCCAGTGTGATACTAACATTCTCACAGATCTAAAATCCATTGCACTCAGCTTAAGCTACTTTGATTTTAGCTCTCCAAGTACCAGGCTTATGATGAGCTGATTCAGAACATATGCGAGTCTGGGTGGATGGTCATATGTATATATAGGCAGAGGGCAGAGCTTTAATTGCAAATTAAAGCTAGTCTGCCATGCATTTCATGCAGCCTATTGTTTACAGTTTACTAGTGGTAGTATGCACCAGTGCTACACGTCTTGTAAGGCCAGTCTCACTGAGAGTTTTATGAGCATTAATCGTAAGGCACATCAGCAAAATTACTTATGTGGCATGATCTTTATGAGGGAAGAAAAAACACTCACCATGTATAGTTCCCAATACATGAAACTTGCATTGAGAGCTATTTTGTTTCATCCCTAGACACATTTGATCGCAATACCATAGAAGAATCAAATACACAACTTGTCTATGAAATTGCGCATCGAGAGAGCATATTTCATTGCAACCAAAAGATGATATGGTACTCTTGGTAACTGTGTGATAACATTAGGGATTGAGATGGTGCTATGTCAACATTGCTACAGAAAACACAACACAGCCGGCTCCAAATCTGTCTTTGCAGCTGGTTTGGGCAACCGTTTGATTAGGTCTATTCTGTAGTAGTGCAAGAGCATGAATACTAATACAGCCAAAAATGGGTTGTATATTGTTGCCATGTCATTTAAAACCAACAAATAACCTACACACACACACACACACACACACACACACACACACATATATATATATATAATAGTTTGGCTATTGAAACATTTTTCTTTAGAAACGGGAATATATTTCAATATTCCAGCCTCTGCAGCGATAGTTGCATATAGCTGTTAATTATTACAAAACCACAGGAAGTACTCTGGTAACGAAAAGGGAAAAAATGCACCCAAACATGTTCTCAACGAAACTGAAGTCTATTACTAAAAATCCATCCATTTTTGGCAAAGAACTCCATGATAATGGTTTCAAGCACACGACATCCCCACTTGAATTGGAATCGTTCCTCCTCCTTTTGCAATAATGTCCAGAACCTTATCCAGTATGTCCCCCTGAAGATCACCTGCATTGGAGTAATAGCTTGTGTATTGTTAAAAACCATATCATTTCTATATAGCCAAATTGCCCAACATAAAGTGCTTGCTCCTACCAAAATATTGTACCTAAGTTTTCTTTGAACTCCAAAAAGCCAAGTTTCAAACATATGTTGAAAACTAGTAGGAGGTGTAATATCAAAAGAAACTTGCACAATACGCCAAATTAATCTGGCAACACAACAATCAAAGAAAAGATGATCAATGTTTTCATTTAAATTGCAAAAACAACATTTTAAACTTCCCTTCCATTGTCTTTTTGCAAGATTATCCTTGGTAAGAACTATACCTTTAATTAGGTACCACATAAACACTTTAATTTTTAAGGGCAACTTCAGTTTCCAAATAACATGTTTTCGCGGTACAACATTAGGTGCAGCAAGCGTTCTATACATTGAACGCACTGTAAATCGCCCATGCTGTTGTGGTTGCCATCTAAAAGTGTCCCTTTGAGATTTGAGCTAGACATTCATAATCTTAGCCACGAGCTGATGCCAGGCTATTAGATTACTTCCAACCAAAGATCTCCTAAAAGCTACATTTAGAGGCTGCGATCTGAACACGGTTGCTACTGTGGCACTCTTCTTACTAACTATATTGTAAAGGCTCGGAAACTGATGTTTAAAAGCTGTGTTGTCCAACCACGCATCCTCCCAAAATCTAACTTGAGAGCCATCTCCCAGATTAAACTTGCCTAGTCTCAAAAAGTCATCTTTGAGTCATCTTTGACTTTCATAAGTCCCGACAAGAAATGAGAGTCTCCAAGCATATGCTGCACTTGAGTGATGGGCCTATGTCGTAAATACTTATTTCTGAGGATTTTCTGCCAAACACCATCCTCATTTATGAGCCTAAACAACCAATACTAAGCATGCATCTGTTTTGGATGTCCAAGTTCATAATTCCCAGCCCTCCTTGGTCTTTTGGAGTACAAAGAATTCTATTGAAACATGTTGAGCCAATAATGCTTGGCCCACTTCTCTCTACAAGGTTTGAGCTTCTGCATTAGCTGGTTGCAAGTTTACAACCCACTTCTCTCTCTCCTCATCTTAATTAGCACAAATGTGATGTGGCAAGTTTTGCCGCCTCCTGATGTAGGCTTATTATACTTATTGCTCTGAATGAGTGTGAGAACCACGTCTCAAAGAATGATACACTAAGGGGCAGTTCCAACCCATTAACTAAGATGGTTAGCATTAAATATGCATATACACCACATAAGCAATACGATGAGGTGTCAAGATAATTATAGATAAAAGAGAAAGACAACACCAGAACCAAGACAAAGGGAAAGATGATATAGAGAGGAAGGGAGGTAGAATATATGAGATCGGATGATAATTTATTTTAAAAAATATGCATTGGAGAAGTAATTTTCTACATGTGGTATCTATATGACATGGAAGTATAGAAGCCAATTAGGGCTTGTTTGGTTCCGTCAGATTCAATCCTGGCCTGGAATGATAGATATAACAAGAAATTCATGATATGTATAGCTAGAGGCCGGGATTTATTCCACGTCAAAAATTAATTTTACTCATGATAGATACAACAAGAGTCCCGGAATGATTCCCCATCTCTTCACTAGTGGATTAATTTCCGGTCTTTTGGTGTTACTATTGTGAGTAAATTAGCTCTCGACCAGGAATTAATTCCGACATCTTATTGTGCCTATCATAAATTTCTTGTTATATTTCATTCCCGGTCCGGATTGAATCCGATGGAACCGAGAAAGCCTTTAGTGGTGTCTAGGGTTGGGATTTCCCTTAACCCCACCTCTACCCCCCTCCCCCCAGTGGCGGATAGGAGGCTAGGGCCCTGGCCCTAGGCGTGAGCCGAATTTTTACACCGTGATTACTGTAGCATAAGAAAGACCCAGAAGACTTAGCACATTCGCTCCACTGAGTGGCCCTAGGCGTTGGGCTGGCTTCTGTCCGCCCCTGCCCCCCCACCCAAAAAAAGAGATTGATACATTAGACGTAAAAAAAGAAAATGATTAACTCCTAGTTAGTTAAAATTTAAACTAGAAGAAATGAACTGTTTTTCATAGTGTTTTCGGAAGGGCATATATTCTCAATCTCTATGTTTTCAATTTTTACAAGATTAAATGATGCCCAAATCCTGGGATTTCCCTACTTTTCCTATGCCACGTTCCAAAAAGGAGTCATTAGTCATAGAGTTATTTGTAGGTTGAACGGAAACTATAATTAAGAAACAATAAGAGCCCTAGTGATTTGATTGCCTGCATGATTACGAATTTTGAATTACCTATTGCTTGATTCCTATTTAAGCCCATTGAAGTTTCTTTTTCACAAACATTTTATAGGCTTTGACGGATATGGGTACCCATCAGAAGGCCATCACGATATGGTGTGGGTGACCAGGGGCCCACTGCTAACAATGATGCACGGCGACACAGGGATGGCCTATACAGGGATTTGGGGAATAGATTTAGTAGTTCTGTTGTATTAGATTCCTTATTGTAATTCGACATGACGAGATCATAATCTAAGTCATAATATAGCACTGGCCCGATCTTCTTATAGGTATTGGTAAATTTGATTGGTGGAGTCAACGTTGGTGATCTGGCTTCAAATTAAATGTGATTCAAAGCCTAAGACCATTATACCAGTACTCAATTAGTTATCAACCAAGCACAACTCGATTGAACCAAAGAACAACAGTAGCGTGAAAGGGTTAATACACAATAAAAAATTACAAATATATTATGAATGAATATGAAAAAAAGGTTCAACTCGGAAAAATACAAATCGCCATAGAGGAATAGAACAACAACAGGTGCGATGGATCACGGTAAAATAATGTGGCTTCACAGTTACGATGAACGATCCGATCCTCGAGAAAAACTAGACACCAAGCGAAAACTGACTATACACTGTGGCGACTACTGAGTTTACGAGAGGACAGAGGTGACTAGGGGGCGTCCACAACCTGGGCTTAAGGCCCGACATGATACAAGGCCTACTCGACCCAAAACAGGTGACACATCACCTTTTCATGGTCACACAGGATTATCCACAAATCGTCTAGAGCTAGGACCGGAACTACAATAAGCATCTCATCATCAGGTTTGCAACGCATCCAAGGGTATCTGAATTGCATGATGTATGAGGGCAGAACTATCGGCTGAATCTGAATCGAGCTTGCGGTTCAAGTTGGCAACGACTTGTAATTAACTTGGTGATGAGGCTGGCTTGTGTGTGTCCAGCATGGCAATGCCCTAATCACAATGTCGTAACCCTAGGCCACCATTCAATATAATGCGACTTTGGTTAACCCCCAAGAGTTACGAAACACAAGACACATATCTCTCCCTTGCAGTCGTACTAGATATAACTAAATCTCCTCAATTTTGCAACAGTGGGAGCAATTAATATATTCAGCTCTTCCAGTCAAATTCATATTGTTGATCATATTGACATTATAATGTGGATTACATTCCGGAGGCACTGACCAATATATATAGAGGGAAAGAAGGAAAAATATTGTTGTGAATTGCCATTCGTTTACCATGGAAACCTGCATGGATCAAACCATAGCAGTAAAGTTGGTGGCATTACATATGAATGACCCACACCCCGAAATACGCGCGCAGACACACGCGCGCGCGCACACACACGTGCGCGCGCGCACACACACACAGCATTAATATATTGCGCTGACGACTAGTAGATCACAAAAAGTTTGATGATATAGGGTCATTGAAATGTAGATTTAGATCTAGAGATGCAACGAACATGTTGCAGGAAGCCAAGAATGCAGTGTGGCATCCTCACATATTTTTCAAAAAAAAAATCTTCGATTACTTTGCTGTAGGCTGACATATCTAAAGCCTTATTTAGATAGCAAAGTTTTTTTCACTGCAAATGTCACATCAAAAGTTTGATACAATTTATATATAGACTACATACAAAACTGTTTATATAGATAGGGTGTAAATTGTAAGACGAATCTATTAAACCTAATTAATGTTATCATTAAACATTGTCAGACTACAGGTATCCATCATTGAACATGTGCTAATGATATATTAATTAGGCTCATAGATTTACCTAGCAATTTATACTCCATCTATGTAATTATTTTTGTAGTTAGTCTATATTTAATATTTTCTAATTAATATCCAAACAACCAATGTGACATCCTAAAATAATTTCACCAAAACTAAACAGATCCTTAATAGAAATAACAAACCGTCACACATGACTGTGTCGAGCCCTTAAATGATGGTAAAAACTAATTTTGTCAGTTGAATATGAAAATATTTCACTAGCATAATATAACTTTTGCATGAATTTAATAATGGTTGAAACGTACAAATGAGGATGTTAATCCATCATCACGAAATCCACGGCTGAGGCATAAGAAAATAGGAACCACCATAACACAGTTTTTTATCATATAAAAACATTTTTTATAATGTCATCTACTAAGTGGTCTTATGTTTATCTAGCTAATTTAAGACGACATAACACATAACTCCTACAGTGGATCGTGTTGTGGTAAATATTGTGTTAATGGCATAGTTACAAAAACTTGGCAATCATGCATGCAAGGTCACGTGTCAGTTTGCACATTTCTCATGTCTCGGCGTGCAAGTTGTTTCACGAGGAATTCAAGGGGATATGGACATTGGCTTTCAATTTGGTTGTCGGTTACTTATTATGGATTCATCTACCTTTACTGTTTGCTGTTTGCACACATGGTCTCGTCCTGGTCAGATCATACTGTACTGACACCTACGCCTCCTGTAGCTGCCTTATTGGTTACTCGGATCCGATCCCGCGCGTCTGCCTGCGGCCTGCCCAGTGCCCACAACGCCACAGCAGGCCGAAACCCCAGACACGGCTGGTGGAGTGCACGCAATGCTGTCCGCAGCGACCACCGTATCACCCCCAGTCCCCAGATGCCCACCGCCGTACCGTCAGCACTGAAATACTATAGTGTATAGTACAGCACAGCGGTGACCACTTACCAGAAATGCCGCACCGACGGTCAACTTCATTGTCATTAATAGGCGGCACCTGCATCAATAATTTACTACAGCGCTTCATCATCTTTAAAAAATTGTTTGATACTCGTGAGTCGCTCGATATCGACTTCATTATTTTCAAGGACGGTTCGTATATCGTGTCATACTTCAAAATAAATATAGCTAGCTCGTAATGGTTTGGTTACTAGAGAGGTCAAGCGTGTAGTAACACCCAGTTTAAACTGGCTCAAGTGCGCCTTAACATCCCATGAAGGACTCCTCGATAAAACCACGTTATACTCTTATCTTTGTCATACGTCAAGATCATTTTGGTAAGGAAAACACAACAAGCATTACTATTTTTACATAACATATCAAGGTACGAGATAACACAAACCAAGTTTTGAAGTAACCTTAAGTGCAGAGTGAAACCATTACTAAGAGTTTAAATACAAACCAGTCTTGAAAGTTCTATTACACAGATATCTATCTCTTCGGCTCAACCCTAGAATCACCGGGACCATATGATCTAGGCCTTCGGGACTTCCTTCTCAACGACTTCTGGACCTGCTTCTGAAAAACAATAAAGGAGATCCTCTGAGTACGAAGGTACTCAGCAAGACTTACCCGCTTTTTAGTAGTTTGGCTGACTCAACTTCTTTGCTAAAAAGCTTACTAATTCTTTAATCCTTAACTCTCAAGTTTACATCCGATTAAGTTATTACTTAACCATTTAAGTTATAAAAGCTTTTCCAAACAAGTGGTACTAAGCTTCATCCAGCATATTGAATCACTTGTCATCTAATTCCACTTGTCTTACTACGGAGCTTAGCAGCTGATCAAGTGCATTCATAACCAAGAATTGTGGCGATCCGGACCGTTTTACACCCTGCAGGGGATACCTAGTTCCCAGCCACGTACAACTGTCCAGGCTGTACGCAACAATCTTTCAGTTGATTAAGCCAAAGATTGGAAATATCTTTACTCGAACCCTGGAACACACTCCCACGTGGGCGCCACGTCTGGCGACCACCCCGTGAGTTCCAGGCTATGTCCCCGCCTTTCTCCGACCCAGCAAGCACGGGTAAGCGATATTTCCAATCTATGAACCAAACAACCTAATTGACTTTACTGGTCCCATACCCAGTAAGCAACCAGATAAAATCACTTGATCATCAGTTAAACCACATCAACTCCTTAATCCATTCACTAATGTGAGCAATACTATAGGATTAAGCTCCATCTTAATCCTCCTATCCATTCTTGCTCACCTCTTTCTTTAGATGACATAAATCATATTTCATGCTAGACTGTGATTCACTATTAGCATAATAACTTAACTAAGCATAACTAAGTGGTGACATCTCATCTAAGTTCTTTCAAACGGGTGGCAATGATGTCCTTGGATCGAGGAATTGGTTTAATGCATCAAAATAGGTTTCAAGCAATTCCTATACGTGGTGCATATAAAAGCATAAAGATTGGACTATTTCATAAACAATTGGAATGTATGCATTGGGGCTTGCCTGGGATCACAAGCAAGATAGAGCCTTCGGTGAACTCTTGCGAATCCGGAGCGACAAATGATCACTTCCTTGAACTGACGCTGATCCTCCGAGAGCTCGCACTTCGGAACTTAAGATGCTAAAACGTAATGCAAGTTAGTGAGATATGATATACCACATTTTTCAAAGAAGCTATGCAACTTTCCCTTCTCGATAAAGTTCCAAGGCAACTCAAGCTACCCCAAGATTTTAAAAGACAAGCCTATAATTTTCTTTTAATAAAACTTGCCCTAAATCATTTTTGATTGATTTTTAATCATTTAAAGCATTTTAATAAATAAATAAACCAATTTTATAAATCATTTCTAATTATTAAAGGATTATTCTGAATCTTAACATTTTTTATAATTATTATTAATTTATTTCATTAATCTAAATAAAGGAATTTAATTAATTATCAATACTTAGTTATTTAACATTTTTAATGGATAATAGAATTTAAAACAAGATTAACAAAATTAATTTCATTATTTTTGGACTTTCCTATGATTTTCCATGAATTATTTAGTGAAAACATGAAATTTAAATCAATTATCAAAATCTAAAAGACGTTCTTGCACAAAATCCCCTGAACTTCACCTTCTTCTCCCCCGTGGTCCCTCCCTCTGTTTTAAACAGCGGGCGGCGCTGACCGCCTTCCCGTTGGCTTGACCGACGTGGACTCACCGGCGGCGAGCTCCCACGCCCCCAGCGGCCCCACAACTGCGACTGCCTCGCAAATTTGAACCCAGCGAACCCCTAAAACCTACAACGGCCCACACAAACACGGCCCCGCGACGGCACCAGCGGTGGCGAGCGACGGCGCTATGCCGTCCGGCTAAACAACGACGAAGATGACCACGAGAACAAGCCTACGAGCAACAGCACGAATAGGCGAAGCTAGCGTACGCTCTACCTCGCATGGAGAGGCTCCCAAACGCCTCGACCACGTGTGCCTACCCCAGTGGCGGGGCACATGGTGGCACTCCCGACGGCGAACCGTGATTCCGAGCTCCCCAAAGCTTGAAACTCCACCCCAAAAAGCACTACACAAGCCACAGCGTACTATCGACCTCACTGTGAGCTCAAAACCCCTTGAAACCCACTGCTACACCCACTTCACCGGTGACCAAGCTCGCCTTTCCACTTTCCTCTCCGACGGTGAGAAAGATGAACTGGAACAGATGATTTGGTGGATAGAACTCAACGAGGGTTTGTTGAGAAGATAGAGGAGGATGTGGCCAAGCTGTGGGTGGAGGGAATTTGACGGAGGTGGCCGGACAACGACGCGCGACGGCAAGCTTCGCCGGCAGCCGAAACAAAACTGGAAGAGAGAAAAACTGAAAAGGAACTAATTGAAGCTGGTGCGAAGCTATTTATTCTTGGAGAACTGACCCTGGTTGATCGCCACCTCCTCCTGCTTGCACGGTGAAAAACATGCACGGTGATGCGTGGTTCAAGTTACCGCCTCAGCCACCGACGTGAAACCGCCATAGCTGCTAGAACCAAGCTTGAACCGAAGGTTTTGCGGCCGAGATTTCTCCCAAAATGGCATTCAACCTTGCCAAACTCCAATAATGTAACTTGTAGATGGATCCACACCCTACAATTTCCATATTGCGACTTCTTTGATTCAAGTAGTGTACAGCGCAAAATCAAAGCTCCAATGTCAGCCGTTTTCATTCCCCATTTTCAGATCCGCATTTGAATTCTTCAAATTACTTCCAAATTCGTATGCAAACTCTCTTTGATTCCAAAAGTGAAGTTGTTCGAAATCATCTTAATTTCATTTACTCTTTTAGAAACTCGCTCAGATTCTTGCCACATTGCTCGAATTTGAGCTCAGAAACCAGTTCGGTTTCAATAGGGTTCATCCCGAAATTCAAACCCAAGTTACTTCAAAAATTTGAATATAACTCGACTTTGACCACAATATAAAGGTTCTCTGACCTTAATTGAATTTAATTTTTTATTTTTGGACCTCTATCAATTTCTCAACAGTTTGGCCCCAATTTGAATCTAAACAGTTCAGCTCTTTTAAACTCTGAATTTGCTGAAACTGTAGCTGATTCGATTTTTAGTCCAATTTTTCTCCAAGATTCTGACCCGATCTCTATGTGATACAAACAATAAAGTTGTTCAGTAAACATGTCTAAGCACCTTTACTTTTTACACCTTGCTCATATGATGAATAGTTTGCTCACAAATCAGCCCTGAAGATGGCTGCTCAATTGCCAAAATCTGAAATTTAAACTTCCTATTTTCAGATTAGGAATAGTAACCTTTCTCTTTTTTCTTTCTTCTATTTAGTTCAAATGTTTCCAAGTCTTTTTGTCTCAACTTCCATTTCAATACTTTTCATAGGGCACATTTGAATATTTGAATTTCTCTTTTCGAATTCATATTGAATTTTTGCTCAAATTTTGACTTTGGTCAACTTTTACTCAAGTTTCTCCTTTGTCCTTATTCTTTCCTTAAGGCTGTGTTCAGCCTGGGGTAAAAAACACTGTAGCTGAAGAAAAACACTGTAGCACTTGCTGGAAAGCGTGTTTTGTGAGGGAGATGAATAGTGAAAAGTTGGAATGAATAATGTTTTGTTAGGGAATCTGAACAGGGCGTAAGCTACTCAAGACTTTAATCATGTGCAAAATCCTAGGATGTTACATCAAGGGTATATACAACAGTTCAGACGGCTGCTGTCTTTTTATCATACAACTAGCTAAGAACATAACCTGAGTTTAGGCAACTACTATCTTTTTTTTACTGTCTGCAAGTGTATTCATTCATTGTTTGACACGTATATGGTGATATAGTGCTATATCCGAACCGCCAGAGTGAAAAAAATACACAAACTTTCCCCAGGAGATGGCTGATTCTACCAAGAATGTAAAAAATACACCGATCCTCGTTACCTGGATACAGAACCGTGAGCCTACCTATCGCGCCCACTCCCTTTTGCACGCGCCATGTGTGCTTGGCACCTAGCTTGTCCCCAAGAAGGCAAGAAGAGCCGCCGTAACTCCGCTAGCACCTCCTAAATGCAACCACTTTTACGGCATCATCAGTGTTAGTTTTATAAGCATTAAATAAATTATTATATCAACATTTTTATGTTGTGCCAATGTGTATTAATAAAGATGGAGGTAAAATAAATTTCAAGTGAAGGAAACCTATATATAATTACTTAGACAACATGTGTCTTATATGTAACCTATAAAACAATAATAGTTGAAACAATACATTGAGACGGATGATGTAATCGAACAATTCCTTCCTCAATACAGTTCCTCCGTCTACCTTCTCCTCTTCTGCTTCCTTATTCAATCCCCTCTAAAATTCTGATGATCTTCTGTGTTAACATCTAGGGGGCTTGGATTGTGGTAATTTGGGGATGGATTTGATGCCAAGGGAGTGAAATTAGGTACTACCTCCGTTCTTGAATATATGACATCATTGACTTTTTTTCTTCGTTTGACTATTCGTCTTTTTTACAAATATTTATGCAATTAGATAAGTCTACTAGTTAAATCCAAAGTATTATCAATAATAGATGTAGTGGTACCCATTTTATGCTATTTAACAAAGTAACTAATAAAATATCATTGGTCAAAGTTAAAAGAAAAAGTCAATGGTGTCATATATTTAAGAACGGAGGTAGTATTTATTTGATGATCTGGAGCGGGAAGTCGATTTGGAGGGAGACAGGACCGAGTTGGTGTGGAGTGGCAGCAATCTAGATAGGAGGGAAAATTGGAGGGACGGAAGCAATCTAGAGGAAAAAGAAGGTGCTGACAGATTTCCCTCGCTCAGGCTGTCAACAGGCGTTTTCACCTTGCGCATGATCTTCAGCCGGTGAAGAAAAAACAATCTCTATTCTCTTTATTCTCATCCCTCCACCATGAATTTTGATGACATGAAAAATCTTATAGCTTGTTAATTGGACCTCATTATACTTGTTCTTACTCTCTTCAAATTGAGTTTTGGGAGGTGGGGACAGTAATGCTATAGTCTATCCATGTAAAATAGTCCTTTCATTCCAAATTATTAGTCATCCTGGCTTTTTACCAGATTCATTGATGATGCTATGAATTTAGACAAGTATATATGTCTAGGTTCGTAGAAGATGCCATAAATTTAGACATTAAAAAATCAGTAATGCTACACCTAGGACGTCCGATGCTATGAAAATATCGGATGCCGTTAATGTTGCAAAGTACAACTTTTGATGTTGTATATGGCATGCTCGGTGTTGCAACGGACCATCAATGTTGCAATGTTTTTGTTTCAATGTTTCACTTTCACCTTTAATGTTACAATATTTTTGTTCCAATGTTTCACTTTTATTATTAATGTTGCAATATTGTTTTCCAATGTTTCACTTCCACCATCCGTTGCTGTGCTCGGACGTCCGGGCACTTCCACCGTCTGTTGCTGTGCTCGGACGTCCGGGCGCTAGCAAGTCCGTTAAAAAATACATACAAGATGACTAATAATTTGAAACGGAGGGAGTACTTGGTAAAGATAAGACAAAAATAAATAAAAGAGGGCCCGGGAGACTTGATTTAGGATTTAAATCTTGGATAACTCGCATGTGCAAAAAGGAAACATATTTATTAGAAAAGGTCCACTTTCTACCATCAAACTAGAGTTTGATTTTAGCTATACAACTCCAAAATTGGACATTCTTACCATATAACTGTCAAAATCGTTCATATTTGGCATCCAACGGTTTTGAAAGGTGGTTCCAGTGAAGTGGATGACATGTGACTGTGGGCGCACATGTCAGCCTGTTGTTTATATTTTCTCTGTCATCTCTCTGTTCTCTCTATCCTTTTCACAGGTGACGTCTAAGGTCTCCTTCCCGTCGGTGTCTCCAACGGTGCAGGTCACCATCAGGGCTCCTTCCTCAGCGTCGTCGGCTTGTCCGCACCGTTGGCTGGTGGCGAGAAGGAGACCTGAGGCATCGCCAGAGCAGAGGAGGGAGAGAACGGAGAGGGGAGAGGGAAAAAAGAGAGGGGAGAGGAAATAAAAAATAGGCTATCATGTGGGCTTCCAAAACCAACAGATGGTCAAATATGAACGGTTTTGATAGTTTGATGGTGAAGAATACTCAATTTTGGAGTTACATGACCAAAACTCAAACTCGGGCGATAGTTGGATGATAAAAAATAGGCTTTTTTTATTTATAAGTGGACTTAGATTTTTCTTGCACGTACGTTGATGTCCTCAGCCATTCCACCAGCCACGAACATGTCGATTGCTTTCTTCCTTCTCGGCTTCTTCCTTCTCACGCAGGGCAACAACACGTTGACGCCGGCAGCCGCTGCGCAGGATCCGGTCTAGATGATTCGCGGCGCCGCCACCACCGTTGTGGATCCGGTCTAGATGAGCCGCGCTGCCGCCGCTTAGGGCTTGGATCCAAGTCCACCGGAGCTAGAGGAGGTGTTTGGGGGTGGTGGCAGCCCACAGCGGAGGCGGCGTTGAGAAGCCTGGTATTGTTATTGGCGACGACGGGCGGCGGCGGAGGCGGCCGGTGATCACCGGAGCCGTAGGTGGTGGTCGTCAGCGGCGGCATTGAGGTGAAGGGTTAGGATGGGTGGTGGGTGGTGGCGGGGGGCGGCGGGGGCGTAGAGGTTGGTCGGGTTAGGGTGACAGTGGCAGTGGACGGCGACGCGGCACTCGGTAGGCCGTCGGAGCCAGGGCGGTGGTGGACAACAGAGATGGGCGAGGCAAATTAAAAGGTTAAGGATGGGGAAAAGCTAGCCAACACTTGGGTGTTTTGGAGAGGGCTAGCACCCAAATTTTGGACCACTAGATCTAAAATTCACCCCCTTATAAAGACACCAGGTGGGGTCCGTTGGTGGTTGGTGGTGGAGAAAAAGATGATAGAGAAGGGAGAGAAAATGTAAAGATCTTAACCATCCATTTCTAAATCCAATGGTCCAAAATCTGGGTGCTAGCTCTCCTTCAAAACACCCGGGTGTTGGATAGACACTCATGGATGACTTATGCCAAAGCTAAATTTAAGTCAATTGATGAATAGATAGACCCATGAAGAAATCCGATAACTGGCGATAATCGAAATAGTAATTGAAAATTAAGTTTGGCTAGAATTTTCATATTTTTCACATATAAAACGTTTATTATTGTTATTTGAGTAAATTGCATTCACCATACAACAACTTGTCAGGTGGGTGCAGATTGGTCCAACAAGTTGTAAAATGCTTAATTTAGTACAACAACTTGGCAGGTGAGTGCATATTGGTCCAACAACTTGTAAAATCCTCAAATTAGTGCAATAACTTGCAAATTGGTGCATATATAGTCTAAATGTTACTTTTATAATGAATTTGTCTAAGCACAGAGGGATATAAGGGTATAATTGATGTTTCTTGATAACATGGCCAAAATTAATTCTGACTTTTATCATATTTTTTTGTTTTGATGTTCCGATATTTTCTTATAATTTTTCACTTTTTATATTTTCATCTAACCACATCAGAAGTAATTTTTAAAGATTAATAACAACACCAAATGCTTTATATAAATGTACTTATAACTGAATATTCATGTACATGATGTAATATTGCCTTGGAGAATTAACTAATGTTTTATTAAAAATTATAGTTCAAATTAAAGGGGAAAATTCTTTATCTAAACTTAAAAACATAAATAGGCATAAATGCAGCTGAGATTGCTTTATAGAAATTGTCTGTCAGACTTAGAAGGAAAATATTTTATATAGATAAAACAAAATATCTCTTATTTTCTAACATGAGTATATTTTTTAATTTTATAATAAAGGTTCTTGTCTTCGATAAATATATCTTCACTGCTAACGTGAATATCAATGGCCAGACAATGGTAAATTTTTTTTGTTTGAATGCAAATATACCATGTATTTGCTGTTTGTCATGGCCAAATACACGTTAATTTGACATTTGAACTCTGTATGCACTAATTTGCCAAGTTGTTGCAATAAGTTAAGTATTTTACAAGTTATTGGACCAATCCGCACCTACATATCAAGTTGTTGTACTAAATTAAGCATTTTACAAGTTAGTGGACCTATTTGCACGCACCTGACAGGTTGTTGGATGATGGGTGCAATTAACTCTTGTTATATTATAAAGTAGAAGCAAACTAGGTCTATGATTTACTAGTATGGAACATAGGTAGATTATTTCTACAAGTTGCATTGCAAAATAAACCATGGATATCGGACTTTGATCTTCGATCCTAGCTCGTACTGTACGGGCTAGGAGAGCTCGACATAAGATCAGCTCGCGAGCCCACACATGCATGTCGTTGTTGCTAGCTCATCCTATAAGCGGACTCATTAGAAGAATCGATCGGCTTGCAACTAGTAGCACTCGGAAGCCATAGCCAAATCGAAATAATATGCAACTCTCTGTGGTGTCATGGCCTCACCTTGTCGTCATGCTCCTCCCTCTACTCCTCCCCGTCATCTTCCTGCTGTACCTGCGCTATGATCCCAAGAAGCAGGCTCCCGGAGATGTTGACGACCTCAAGGTCTACCCACTGGTCGGTAGGTTCCCTCACTTCGTCAAGAACCAGCACCGCCTAGTGGAGTGGTCTGTCCATGTCGCCAGGCGAAGCCCAACCCATACCACGACCTTCAAAGTCGTCGGCATGCCCGGCGTCGTCCTCACCGCCAATCCGGACAACCTCGAGCACATCGCCAAGACAAACTTCTCCAACTACCCCAAGGGCGAGTACATGCTGACCAAGATCGAGGACTTCCTCGGCCGCGGCATCTTCTGCTCCGACGGCGACCAGTGGCTGTGGCAGCGCAAGGCCGCCAGCTTCGAGTTCAGCAAGCGCTCACAGAGGAAGTTCGTCGTCGACGCCGTCGGGTCCGAGCTCGTCGACCACCTCCTTCCTCTGCTCGACCAGGCCGCCCGCCATGGCCGCACCCTCGACATGCAGCACGTGTTCGAGTGCTTCTCCTTCGACAACATCTGCCGCACGGCCTTCGGCGAGGACCCGGCTTGCCTCGCCGCCGCTGATGAGGGCAGCACGACGCCACCCGAGAAACGAGAGGCCATCGAGTTCATGCGTGCCTTCGACTACGTGCAGAACGCCATCCTGGTCCGGTTCGTCCCCCCGGAGAGCATGCTGTGGCGTGTCAAGAAGGCGCTGAATATGCCCCCCGAGAAGCAGATCCGTGAGGCGCTCGACACCGTGCTTGGCTACGCTGACAGGATCGTCCGGAGGTGCAAGGAGAGAGGGGAGGCCGACCCGGGGAGCAGGGGCGACTTCCTCGCGCACTTCGCCGCGAGCGGCGCCCGCGAGCTCACCGACGACAACCTCCGGGACGTCGTCACCAACTTCCTCCTCGCCGGGCGCGACACCACGGCCGCCGCGATGACGTGGTTCTTCTGGCTCGTCTCCGGCCGGCCCGACGTCGAGGACAAGATCGTGCACGAGGTCCACAGATTTCGCAGGATCCATGGCCCGACAGGTTCGACGACGTTCAGCTTGGACGAGCTCCGGGAGATGCACTACATCCACGCGGCAATCACGGAGAGCATGAGGCTGTACCCGCCGGTGCCGCAGGGGATGCACGTCAGCAAGGGCGACGACGTGCTGCCGGACGGAACGTTCGTGGGGAAAGGGTGGGCGGTGAACCACTCGCTGTACGCCATGGCGAGGCTGGAGGAGCTGTGGGGGAAAGACTGCGAGGAGTTCAGGCCGGAGCGGTGGCTGAGGGAGGACGGCACGTTCCAGCCGGAGAGCCCGTTCAAGAACCCGGTGTTCCATGCGGGGCCGAGGATGTGCCTCGGCAAGGAGATGGCATACATCCAGATGAAGTCCGTCGTGGCGTGCGCGTTCGAGAGATTCAGCTTCAGGTACCTTGGAGGGGAGGAGCACCCTGGGATGGAGATCTCCTTCTTGCTGCGGATGAAAGGCGGCCTGCCGATGCAGGTGACCAAGAGGCAGCCGGGACCACTAGAGGGCTTCTAGAATATTTACCGTATGATTATATATATATGTAATAATGTCCACGGACTCATCGATCGCGTTTGTGTTCACATCAGTATTTCACAATAAGCAGCACCTTGGTCTAATAGGTAAGTTAGTGTGCGAATGGTTTGTAAGATGATGATCTGCATTCATAGCAGCAGAAGGTTTAATGCAAGGATGGGAAACTATGGGCCTCATTGGTTTCAAGATGTTCTCAGCCGGCATCGCATGGCGAACCAGGCTCCCTACAGCCAGGCGCTCCGCATGCAAGGTCAGCATGTTTGGTTGTTAGGATAGCTTGAGCCAGGTTACATAAAACCAGTGATTGGTTGTATGGATGCATGCAAATCTCAGAATAAAAAGCTTGCTCCCAGCTTGCTGTTGCATCTCGGGAGCCTAGCTTCATAGAAACAAGCTTTTTATGTCATCTCCAACTCTCCATGTAGTATAGTTTCTATAGTATTTATTAGGCTGCCACATAGAACATTTTGCTTATGTGTCACTCTAATAAATGAGAGAGAATAGGGAAAGGAAGAAATTGGGCCTTGCATGAGATCCAGTGTCTACACAAGAACCATCAAGTTATGTATTAGAGGAGTATGATGTCTTCATAATAAATGAGAAACAAATATAACTAATGAAGAGAATGGAGAGTGGGTTTATTAGGGATTGACACCAAGAAACCATGGGCTGTAGAGTATAGTTTCAATGGTGATAACATAGACACCACCTATAAACATTATGGGTTGGGAATGGTCTTATTCATATCCCGTGATCCAGGCCGGAGTCCTCTCTTTTCATGTGGCTGGCCAGGCTCACTAGCTGGTCCGGCCAACCAATCATCACATCCTTGCTTGCGGAGAGCCTGGTAGGCGTGCCGTTCAGGCAACCAATCGGACCCTATGGGTCTCGTTTGGCACCGCTCTGGCCTGTGCTAAGACAGATCTCTGGCTCTAGCTCATCTGAAGGGGGGGGGGGTTAGGTGGTTTTGTTGGAAAAATATTTGACAAAACAACTTTAGCTGGCCTTTTATAATTCTAGGACAAAGAAAGTTCTAAGATAAGGAAAGGAAGCTTGGAGACTAAGCTTCAACCGTTTTCTCGGTCCATGTTTCAATCTTGTGGTGCCACGCCAATGCTTCCAAGAAAAAAAATGACACCCAAGGGCATCGCCGTAATCCGTGGTCGCCGTGCTCAAGCCTAGGCGGCAGCCTAGCATGGCACCTAAGGTCGTCGGGCCGTCATCGCAGCCAGCCAGCCACGACCGCTGCTAGGAGCCGTCCCAGGCCAGATCAGTCAGGGAAACTCTACATGTGTCAAAGTATCCATCGGATCTGACGGCCCCAAGCCAGCAGCGGCCATTACCGGCACATGAGGTTGAGTACTGCCAGGGAGCAAGGACGGCGGAAGGGGAGGAGGGGGGGAGGGTGTTGCCATGGCTCCACCCATGGCTATGCAATTCTACTAATGAGGTCTGAATTTTCCGTGTAAAGAAGATATAAAGGCATTATTTGACGCCCTTTAATATTTGGATCATCTCTTTGGCTCCCCTCATGAAAAAATCCTGGCTTCGTTCCTGCCCGGAAGGGAGAGGAAGAGGAAGAGGAAGAGAAAAGGGCGCAGAGACATAGAGAGGTGCACCGAGGCAAGGAAGGCCCCTTGCGTCTGCGAGGACTTCCTGGCCACTCTAGGGACGGCAAGGTCGTCAGGGGAAGGCCCCTTGTCAAGCAGCATGCAACAATCCATCTAATTAAATTGCTCGAGACAAGCAGCAATCATGCTGCATAATATATCTGTATTAGTAAATCAGCAATAGTTTTTCTTTCACTGTTTTAGTTTTACCAACTCTATTAATATTATACTTGAGTGTATGATTGACATACAAAGCTATTAATATTGCTTGCGTTTGACACACATGAGTAATTTTATAATGGTTTCAATAAATAAATAAAATAGGTATCTATGGCTACCAAAATAGGTGGGCTCAAACCAAACTACCTCTTGATACCTAAACAAAATAGAAAACATACCTCCCCGTATCTCTAACACTTTCCAACCACCGTAAAACAACTCCATCGTAATATAAAATTTGAGCCTTTGTAAGGTTCACCCTCCCTGGCCGGGCCCGTTTACACTGGGCAACTCTTTAAGACCTCAAGACTATCAGACCAATATAAATCTTTTCTGCGCACTTTGTCCTCACTCATACGCACCCGAGAAGAACTTTCTTGTCGGTCACTCATCGCCCCGGGGCAAGCACGGTTAACCTCGGAGTTCTTTCGAATGAGCTTCCAGAAAGAAGTTGTAACTTGTTGGTATGCGTATTCTTATCAATCATAGTAATCCTTGGACTAAGGTGTTACATTGGATTTTATAATTTTTTCATCTCTTTTATTAATTTCGTGCACCTAACTCTCAATTGATTGGCATCTATGATACTGCACATCTAGTACTGATATTATATTTTTTAATCTTGCGTGACGGGAAAGTGGTGTATTAAATTATCCATGTGATCGTTATGTTAACGAGGGGAACAACTTTATGCGGTAAGAGAAGTGGTTGTTTTTTTTGTGATAAGCTTGAATATAGCTTGTGTGTTTAATTATATTTTACAATTATTAGGATATGGGAGGAGAAAACTTCAGTTCTTCTTCTACTTGTATGTTTTAAAATGTGCATAACATGTAAATACACAACTATATATGATTAATAACGTTGGATGTAATTCATACAGACGTCAATGATCTATGGTCTTATTATTTGGTCTGTGATATATATTCCATGGCATAATAGTGATCACGGTGAAATTTGGATTCCAGTAATGTCCAAATTATTCTGGTATTTTGTGATATCCATGACTAGATGGATATTTAAGTTATATAATGGCAGAATTAGACATTTAAATTTACAACTATGACTTCCATCAAGCTAATGATAGTGCTATGTGCTTCAACATGGCTCAACAAAATATCTTATCGTTTTAATTGTCAGCTATAATGATTCACCTACTTATTTGCTTGTTGGATCGCCGACAAGAAGCAACAATGCATACTGTACTTGTATTAAATCAATCAGCAACAGTTTTTAAATTGTTTTTTAATTTGTGCAACAAACTCTCATTACTTCACATTTATGATATTGTACATCAACTACTAATATGTCAAATCTGGCGAGATGGCAGCAGTTATGATTCATTCAAAAAAAAGAGTGAGCCATCGAAAATTAGTTACTACTGAATTTATACCTTGTTCTCACTTAAGGCGAACGTTATGAAACGATTACTTGCTCTAATGTACCATAAGTATAAAAAAGCAAGAATCACTGCTGGAGACCAGCTATTTGCCGAGTGTCTGGAAGTTTGTCGAGTGCATTCCATTGAGCACTCGGCAAGCAGACTCTCTGCCAAGAGGCACCTGAGATGCACTTGGCGAAACGAAAGCACTCAGCAAATTAGACATTTGTCAAGTGCAGGAATTAAAACACATAGCAAAGAATGAAGCAACACATGGTAAAAAACACTCGGTAAATAGCGCCATGTGATCGCACGTGCAACGGCCGTTAGGCAGTGCTGCCTGCCTTTAGAACTATGCCGAGTCTCTACCAGTGACACTCGGCAAAAGTAGTTTTTGTATAGTGTTTGGGATGACATTGGCAAAGTTCTAAGGTGACACTGGCAAAGTTCTAATTTTGCCGAGTGTTTTTTCTAGCTCTTGGCAAATTATGAAGTTATTTCCCCTCCTGCCCTCCAAATCTTTTCTACTCTCCATAAAATGTAGATCGTACTCCATGTAAAAATTTGGTACATTTCTTGGTTTGTTAGTTATATTTAGTTAATTTATTTCATATAAAGTAATTATTGGGGATAATACAAATTTGATTTCAAAATTAGTCGAATAATGGAATTGAGTCCAATGTAAGTACTTATCCGGGAAATGGAAAAAAAAAATTGAGCATCTTGTTCAGGAAACATGAAGACACAAATGTGTGCCCGAATTGTTTTAAAATTATATAAATAGCAAATGAAGTATGAAAATCATGAGATCTGTCAAGATCACATGATATCATGGAGGCCGTGGTACAAAATTGAGATTGTTTCACAAAATTTGTCACGTACTATGGTTACAAAATGAAGCATGTCCAACGAAGAATCTTATATTACAATTAAGAAGGATTTGGTAATATTTGGAGTCACATCGATGATCGAGTTCAGGTTTGACTTTAAAGCTTTTTTTGTAGGCAATGGACAATATAGATTGTTTCATGTGAAAATTTAATAATTTTTTGGATCCATTTGATAATGTCAATTTTAATTGCAATCATATAATATTTATTGATGTAAATTGAATTTAAGCTATAGCTGCATGAAATAATGGAATAACAATTGTAGAAGCATCAAATCTGCATTGTTGAGTGAATTTCAAATTATCAGGTTGGTGGGTTCAAGTTATAGCTGTGTATTTGATGCTCCGTTATTTTCAGATCCGCATACACAGCCAGCCATACAACGGCAGGGTGAAGCATAAAATATTTTCAAATTCACTCAACAATGCATATTCAATACATTATTAAGTGCATGGGTGCTGTGTATGTGGTGGTTGGCCATCATGTTGTTGGTTTGTTGCAGATTTTGGAAATCACACCATGCATGCTGGTGATGCCAAAATTTTCAACTGAGATTATTATGTTCTTTCTTTTTGTAGAGAGCCTATTGCACTGTCCTCGACTTTGTAGGATAGTAAAGTGAGGCACAAAATACCCTCTTCCCGTACAATATTCATAGATCACGTAATTTATTTAGGCGTCCCCCGTTTTAAAGTGATACGATTGGAAATATGCAGATCTTCGTATATTTATAATCGTATCCATTTTGAATTGTTCTAGTTTTTTCATAGCCCAAGGATGCGCAGATGGTTTGTCTTGGTAACATAATAGATAACTCCTATAATGGATTGTGTTGTGGTCAGGGTTTTTTTTTACCGTTCGTAACCAGTCCGATGCGGTAACAGCTGTTACTGGTCCGGACCGGTTACGGTACCGGACGGTTAGGAACCGCCCAAATTCAAAAATTTCAAATTTAAATTCAAAGTAGAATCTAATGGTGTTAAAAAAATTTCCAATTTTGGTGCATTTAGTATTTTTTGCGGGCATTAGAAATTCAACCAAAAACGAAAAGAAAAAATATCGACTGGTTGAACTTCGGCCGGTTGAACTTCTAATGCCCACAAAAAATACTAATGCACTAATATTCAAAATTTTTTGACACCATTAGATTCTACACTGTGAAATATTTTTAGGATTTTTTTATTTTTTAATTTTTAATTAAATTTGAAGACATGACAAATTTTTCATTGGTTCGCAACCGGCCAGCTAACCGCCCAAACTGCCCGGCTTACCGCCAAACCGACCGGCTTATCATTGGGAACCGATTGCACTAGCAATTTGATTTGTTTGGTTTCTAGCGGTAATCGGTCAAACCGATCCGGCTTGCCACTACCTGTGGCCAGCCGCAGCCGCAAACGGCTTGGTAAAAAAAACCCTCGTTGTGGTAAATATTGTGTGAATGGTAGCAAAAGGTTGGCGATCATGCATCCATGCTCACGTGTCAGTTTGCACATTTCTCACGTCTCGGCACGTAGCAAGTTGTTTCACGAGGAATACAAGGGGATGTGGACATTGGCCTTCAATTCGGTTGTATGTTAGTTATTAATGATTCATCTACCTTTATATAGGTTTGCACACATGGTCCTCCTGCTGGCCATTTTCAAAGCTTTGCTGCCACGTACTGTACTTACACCGGCCTGGTGGACAGGTTGAGTGCACTTGCAGTGCTGTCAGCGGCGACCAACACCTCACGAATACCCCAGGTGCCCACCGCCGTACCGTGACGCCGTAAGCAATAAAATATGAGTGAAGTGCACCCACAGTCCCCGAAATTTGAAAGCGTATTTTTAGTAACTTAATTTGTATGGCTGTGTGATGTATGTTCCTAAATTCTACTAACATTTTTTTATGTTCCTAAACTTGTATGGATGTGTCATCTAGGTCCATAAACTTGTGTAGTGTGTCATATAGGTCCAAACAATCTCTAAACCCGTTTTGTGTGACGATGTGGCATGCCACATGTATTTATGGTCAGTAAAAGAAATAAAAAATAAGTGTGAGACTAATATGTTAGGCACACAGATAATTTTTTTTAAAAAAATCAATTCTCCCTCTCTCTTCTAGGCTTCACCCTACTGTGGTGGCCTAGCCTGCTACCGACAGATTCGGGGGCCAGGGTGGCAGCCTGGCAGGGGGGATTTAACGGTGGCAACAAAATATTTGGTCAATGTGACGGAGATATCGGTCCCATAATTATTCTTTTATTTCTTTTAGTGATCGTAAGTACACGTAGATGCCACGTCATCACAAAAAATGAATTTGATACCGTTTGGACCTATTTGACATACTACACAGGTTTAGGGACCTAACTGACACACCAATACAAGTTTAGCGACCCGTTGAGGCATCCATGAGAGTTCGGAGACCTAGATGACATACCCATACAAGTTTAGGGACCTGAAAACGCGTTTTGAGAGTTTAGGGACCTAGATGACACACCCACGCAAGTTTAGGGGTTACCCGTGCATTTCACTCAATATATTATACTGTATACTACAGGCTACAGCAGTGATTGAGCGATGACCACTGACCAGAAATGGTGCACCGACGGGTGTACATACAACTTCATTAATAGGCGGCAGCTGCATTAATCATTTGCTACAGCGCTTCATCGTGTTTAAATTTGTTTGATACTCGGTTCCGCTGGATATCGATCGACTTCATTATTTTCAAGGATGGTTCGTATTTCGAGTCATCCTTTAAAAAAAATATGAGATGAAGGCGTATTGTACCATGCTTAGACCCATCTCGGTGGAGGGTTTTATGTACATATATTGTTACCTAGATTGGAAGCAAAGCTAATAACTTAGCACGGTGTTGGCTAAATACACACATAAAGCCAACAATATAGCCAGCTCATATATAATGGCTTGGTTGTTAGAGAGGCTAAGATAGAGACTGTATTAAAGATGCAATATTTTAAAGCTTGCATGCATAACAATATTTCAACTGAGATTATTATGTGCATTTTTTTTGTAGGGGAGGCTATTGCACTGTCCTCGACTTGTTACTTTGTAGGATAGTAAAGTGAGGCATAAATACATTTAGGCGTCCCCGTTAGAAAATGATACGATTGGAAATATGTAGATCTCTATATATTTATAATCATATCTGTCCAAGTTTTTTGATAGCCCAATGATGCGTAGATGGGGTTAGTTTCTATGGTCTACATCGATCCGAGATAGAGTTTTGGCATCATCTCCTTGTTGTTCTTCGGATTACTTCAATGGTTACATTTAGGCAATGTTGTCAATAATGATAACAACATTCCTCCTCCGGAGCACGGGCATGATTATATCAACACGCTTGATAGTGATGATGAGACTTATGATGATCCAACTAATCCTAATCATGGTCAATATTTCTAATACATGTATGTTTGGTACTAATTAATGTACTATTTATAATATTATTTTATTTTTCAAATTATGTTTCACTTATTTTGAATATTTTCAAAATACAACTTGTTTATCTATGTTGATTGGTTTACTCTTTTTAATTGTAAATGATTGAACAAATATGGTGAGTAGTTTGCGCAGGGTAACGTTGCTTTACTAAAAAAAGGTTTGATGCAGCTGATAGAGGACTCTGGGAGGAGCAGGGGTTGACCAAAAGGCAGTGGTTGAGGGAGGGGGTGATGGGTGCTAGGGTTCCCGATCTTCCAAAAGGTTCAGATAAGCGACGATTTGGTGGAGTCGCGACACAAATCGATCCGGCTTCCGAACAACACATTCCGAGCCCTGCAATCGCAGCACCATGTCTCCTCAGGTTATCGACCGGCGGATGCACGGTCGACCTCACCAAGAAGGCTAATCCCTGCCTGCGAATCGAAGAACACAAGCAAGAACAAAGTAGGATGCAACCAAATTGCAGATGTATGATTAACCTCACGAGTTGGGGTCTCACAAACCGATGCAACGGCAAAACTGTTCGTGACAGATTAATCTATCACACCTGGTTTTAGAAAGAAAACCAGATGCATCTCATATGTGCGCCAGGATCAAGTTTCACACATATGATAGACTCCATGAATATAGAACACAAAGTTACAGCGGAAAGAATAAAATAAATACATTACAAACGTTATTCTAGCAGCGGAAATCTTCAACTCTTCACCACAGGCAGTTGACTGGGGTTTCGTACGCCTAGCAATCTTCATTGACGTCACTGAAGAAATCCATATCTTCTTCTCCTTCTGATTCCAATATTTTAGCAAGGGTGAGTGCACTTATAGTTGGTACTCAACAAGTGGGGGAAATATGCAAAGCTTTCAAGGAAAGGCTAAGAGTTAAGAGCTGTCAGTATTTTAGTTGGTCAATATTTATTAGCAAGCACCTAATTACTAAGGTACAAGTATATACCAACCCAATTAATAATATAAAGAGATATATCATCTCACATCATTCGTGCCAAAGCACTCATTCCTTAACCAGGAACCACAATTTATTTTCAACTTCAAGTTCAATTATCATGTGAGGATCCGGGCCATTCATAACCGCGAACACGGCTGTTATAACAGTTTTACACTCTACAGAGGTTGTACACTTTCACCACAATTCGCGTAAAAGCTCTGAAGAACTTTGGACCCAACCATGCAGTGCGGGCCAGGCACGTACCACACTTCCAAGGTGTGATTGCATAGGGACGCTACCAGGCCTTTCCAGAGAATTCCTATATGTATGTGTTTGCTCCCCGTTGACCACGGTTACAACGGTAAGGCCTCTCTCGCCTTCCGATCCCCGCACCTCCCAAACCGGTAATGCCCCCAAATTCCACCACTAGCAGTGCAAACACAACATACAGTTTATCTAGTTACTTAGCCAAGACCAGAGTCATATGGTACTGTGGTTGTATGGGTAAATCCCAGGTTGCCGCTCCATGTTCCAATTAACATAAGTGATCTTGTTTAACATCATCATCGGAACATGGATATAAATATCTTGATAAATGGTAACACAAAATTATTATCTTCACGATTAGTATGAACCATTCCCAAGTATAGCAGCTAAGCAAAGCTACCCAACATAAAGTAAACCTGGTGTATCAAGGCTTAGGGAAAAAGGCTATTCATCCTTAAATAGGACCCATCAAATTAATGCAATATACATACATAAAGTAAATGTTAATTAACATGATATTGCATAGGTCAAAAGAGAGTATGCTGAGGGGGAAATCCACTTGCCTTAAATCCTAGTAATATCTGCTAAAGCTCAATTCCTTCGTAGAACTCCTCATAGCTTGATCTTCCAATTCAACTTGAACAACGTCTATCGTCACACGAGCACATACAAGCAAACATATGCACAAATAAATAAACAGTACACCAAACATGGGCAACAATATAGATCAAGCATAGAAAACAGGTTGGGGTCTCGGAAAGGATTGAGAGGACACGGAAAACGCTTAAAACGGGCTAAGGTTGTAAAGGTACAACTATCGGGAGATTAGCATTTAAGATAAAGCAAAGACTATATGCTTCATTTATTTTAAATAAGAAAAGATGTGTAATGAATAGTTCAAAGAAATATTCATTATTTGAATTAATTTAATTTATACTTTTGTATGAAAACACGGGTAAAACCTAATTAATCTTATTTGCAAATATTTATTTAATTATTATTCCAATTAATCATTTAATTTGCAAGAAAGCATGTGAAAGCATCTAGCGCATAGATTTATGCATAAGATTCAACTAATCAAGTTGTATTGAAAGAATATTCGAGTTGGGAATTAATCATATTAACATCATTTGTATATAAAACACGATCTATAACGCTATTTGGCTTTTAATTAGAAAAGCTAGTTAAGTAAGAATTAAGCAAATTAATACTTATTAATTTCAGAACATGAAACATGGTAAACAGAATTGTTAAACTAAAGTTTGCGCTATTAGAAAGTTAACGCAACAAAAACGAGGTTAAACGGAGCTAAAACGTGAAATCTATGGATAAAACAAGGTTGTAGGGCTTAACTGCGAGGAAACTAACTTAAGAGGGGTTTAAACAGAAGAAACCGAGGGCTTAAACATAATTACGTATGAAAACCCAAGGGCTAACGCATAAAAGAGCACCTATGGACGGCGGGTTCAAATCTACGAAAGCACAGGGGCTAAAACGATAAAACAGGACCTATATGAAATTACTTTTGACTAGGGTTGGATCGCGGGTTGATTTCCAGAAAGAGGAGGGCTAAAGCACAAAATTGCCTCGACTGACTCGGTTGACCTAGTGCTGACTTGATTGGATTTGTTCTGGGCCGTTGATCTTAGATCGGGCGGCGGAGGTTTCGCTGGGCGGATCGGTCGCCGGCATCGGCGGCTGGCGGCGGCGCCGTGGCAGCTGCTCGCCGAAGTTTGGTGAAATAGGGGCTAGAGGCCACGGTTTCAAGAGATTTTTGGCTCTAGAGCAAGATGGGAATGTGGTGCGATTTTGGGGGTTCGTTGCGAGGATTGAGCGACGGAGATGGCCGGCGACGTGCAATGGCGGGCGGCGGAGGTCGGCGGCGCTGCGCGGAGGTGGAAGAGTGAGAGGGAGAGGGAAAATGGGGCTCAGCGCGTTACTAACCTTCCCATGGAGCTCTGAAGCAAGCTCCTGGTGCGTTAGAGGCGGCGGAGGCGTGGGTCGATGGCGGCGGCGCTAGCTTGGATTTACGGCAGCGGCGAGAGCTCTGGCGGCTAGGGTTTTGGGCGTCGCGGCGAAGGGACTCGAGGAGGGGGTGGCGGCGCATTAAATAGGCCGAGGAGGGGCCCTTGGCGTGGCGCGCACGCCAAGGAAGGGCGCAGGAGCGGCGCGTCGGGCTCGGCTCGAGCCTGGTTCGGCGTGGGCGAGAGGATGGAAAGAGGTGAGGGATGACATGTGGGACCGGGCTGTCAGCGAGAGGGAGTGAAGGAGCTGGGCTGCTTCGCGGTCTGGGCCGAGCTGGGCTTGCGGGAGAGAGAGGGAAGGGGAGGAGGGAGTTGGGCCGAAAGTTGAGCGATGGGCCGGGAAGGAGAAAGAGAAAAGGCGGAACGTTGAAATAAACGTGTTAGAATTTTGAAATAGAGTAGAAGAAATGTTGAAACTTTGGTTTTGAATGTTGAACCTTTTAGAAACTTTTATTTATTTAAATTCAAATAAGAAATCAAATTTGAATTCAAAACAATTTGAATTCAACACTCAAATAAAATATTTCCAACATGAAATGCATTCAAACAAAGGGTGACCTTATATTTATTTTAGTTCTTTTTAATAAAAAGAATTTAAATGCGTATTCAAAGCAATATTCCTACAATTTAAATTTGAATTCAAAATAAATTCCAGAAATTTTTAAAAGGTTGCTATGTTTAACTTGTGATGAAATTCCGGGTGTCACATAATCTAAGGAAAACCCAAACCCTAAGGAAGGCCGCAGCTACTGAATTATAGAGCTTAGGGTTGTGGATGACTCCCTGCTCACGCCCCCTAATGGGCTTGATGACGATACACGGCCCAAAGGCCAAAAGACGGTGACGCAGCACTGGGGCAGATTCTGGACGCCACCTTGTTTGGATGATTCCCGACGACTCAGGACATATTTGGGCTTCAAACCAACACCATTGGAAGCTCTATGAAATCTTCTTTCCAACCATATGTGGATCATCGAAATCGGACTCCGTGTGTGGCCTGGGCGTCCGTTTTACCGAAAGCAGCTCCTGGACTCCGAGGTGGACTCGAACTCGAGTTGTAATGGGCCTCCATCTTGGCTTGGGCGCCCTTGCTGGTCTCTTAAGGTGGCGGCCAAGGTGGAGGACGTCCTTGAACATCTTTGAAGCTCTCTCTATATGTCTGGAGCCTACTCCATCTTAGGCCTGGGTCCCATGTGTGAATAACAAGCCCGTGAAGACATTGTAATAATGCATTTGTACCTTCAGTCAAATAATGACATGGACATGTGGAACCAAGTGAATTATATAACAAATCATTATGCAAATAGGGAAATAAATTCACCTTATGACCAATGTTCGTATCCGATGGTGTCATGTTGTCATAGGGGTGAAGAGAGGTCAATGTCACCTGTAGATGTGTCCTCATCTTTATCTGAGAAGGAGGTACCTTCCGCGCATGAAGAGGGGCAGGAGGAGGAGGATAGGGGTGGAAATGACTATCCAAATTACCCTTATTCGTATCCGCGAAAAAGTCCTATATGGATATCCATATTCGTATTTGTTTTCTAATATGGTACTAAAGTGGATGTATCCAAATTCATTTTTACTCATTTTCTCTATCCGATTTACCATCTGTATTCGACAATATCCGACAACATCCGTATTCGAATAAGAATAAACGCATATAAAACCATTAAAAAATCATATATATATATGACTAATGATGAGTGATCTTAATTATTATATATAATAATGTATTTAGTGAAATATATTAATTAAGATTAGTGACTAATAGTATATAAATATTAACTTTAATGCATTTTAAATGTGTTTATAATGAATAAAAATAAATATATACTATATTTTAAATCAAGTAAACATCAGAGTAGACATCCGAATTCGACACATCCAAATTCGTATTCGTATCTGAAACATTCAAATCCATATTTGTATTGGGATTAAGATGTGGTAAAAATGACATCTGGGTTCAATTTCATCCGGATTCGATCGGATTTCTATCCCTAGAGGAGGAGGAAGTGGCAGGGGTTTCCACTTCGTCAAGTTGATCGGTGTCTAGTTGCGATTCCCTCAATGAGGTGATCGATATCTCCTGAGAGATGCCGCTGATTTGGGCCTAGGTAAGTACCTTTACATGTTATCGCTACTTTTCATTTGATATGTTGAAAAATTACAATAGAAACTAATAATTCATCTTAATCACTTGGGCAGGGGTTGGACGATTGTGGCTCCAAGTGACAGAAACGCCATGTCAATTGGCATCCTGTGTCTTTTACGTAGGCTATACTTTCCTGGCATGGTAGAGTTTGGTGGAGCGTAGGAGCCGGTCTACACGTGGGGCCTTTATGTTGCCTTCCACGATTTACTAGATCAGGATGGCAGGGTATATTCGTCAACAATGGGGTGTGTTTAGATCACCTAACTTCTCCATAGAAAAATACTATTCATCTAACTTTTCTCTATTCATCCCATCCCTCTCACTCAAAGAACACGCTTCCCAACACGACCTACAGTGTTTTTTTAGATCTACGTACTTTCACTTCTAATCTAAACTCACCCTAAGTGGGTGATTGTCGAGGTGTGGGTAAGTTCATTGCTCAGTACCTCGCATTCATTAGATATTTTGAAATAATAACGGGATACATCGCGTCTTTATGCAGGATTTTTTTAAATGCCAGGAGGGATACGAAGCCATGCCGGGTCACGTGGCTCACAAAGCCTGTTATAAACCCGTGAAGGAGATGCATTACCAGAAATGTGTGTATATGTTCTTCTCTGTGCTTGGGGACATGTGCAGTGATTGTCAGGACGACAAGCTCGAAAGGGGACTGTATGGGCCGGCGGTGTTTAGTTCCAGAAGTTCTTCTGGACTCTATTATTCATCTCTCTCAGAAAACACGCTTATCATAAAAGTTCCCTTTTAACTCCTTTTAACTTTCCTATTCATCCCTCTCACATAACACGCTTTTCAGAAAAAGTTCTTTTCTTTCCCTCCCAACTAAACACACCGGCACAATTCTTTCTAAGCATGCACCTCATCTTGTCCGTGCATTTATCGTTACAATTGTTTTTAGCTGGGGCACGTGAAGCATGCATGGTAGCTAGGGAGCATTATTATCTCAATCTTTATTGAGCACTGATGGTTTCAAGTTGCGAGAACAGTCATCAACCAACATCTTTTCTAGCTCCATGGTAAGCATTAAGCCAGTCCCATTGAAAGATTGTTTCATAGACATTTAATTTAGTAATTTTTGTTAACATGACAAGCTAATTAAAGAGGGATAGTTTCATGGGATGAAGATGAGTTTCATCCCCATAAAATTTCTATGTCACAGTTACCTAGTTACCAGTTTAGATAACTGTACAATGAAACCTCCCACTGAGCGAGATTGGCCTTAATTTTCATGTCACATTACCAACTTTGCTTATTTGAGAAGTTATTTATGAGGAGAGAGAATAATAGGTTTCATCATATGTGAGAGAAATTGTATCTCCAAAATTCTATGCCACGGGTTCTCAATCTAGTAGGTAACTGTACAAAAGCTCCCACTGAGACTTGCCTTAGGCTGCCTCCAACAAGGCCGACCTCAATAAGAATTTCAAGGAGAGTTTTATGAGCATTAACTTACATACCATATCACCAATTTTACAGATGTTGTGCCATAAAATTTTCGTGGCACGTACATTTGCCTAGTTTTCAATCTAGATATCTATCTAATGTGTAATGAAACTATGTATTAAGACTGACGAAATGAAGTTGTCGATGTTGTCATCACACATGGTACAGACAAACGATAGAATAAATTCCATAAAAAAAGATAGAATAAAGAAAAACGAGTTCATGTGTTCCTTGTTTTCTACGTCGTCTGCCTCAGTGCTGCGATAGCTGTGCCGAGCCAACCGTGGAATAGCTACTAGCGAGGGAACTTTTGAGGTTTCTCTCTCAGCCTCGGCAACGAAGCCAGCGACATCGCTACCCGTCGGACAAAGGATTTATAGATGCCACAAAATCCGCAGCTATTCTTCTCATCAATTATATATCTAAGTACAGGGTCACATGAATCTATTTCGGCCTGAAGAGCCCCATAGTTTTTCATAACTTCTCTAAAATCTCAAACCCAGAGTACATCGGTGAGGGGATTTTTTTTTTAAAAAAAACCAGCAACGTAAATATGACCATGCTATTGAGCCGCTCTAACCAACCAAATTGAGTTCATTTCGCAATCTATGTAGGTTAAGATTTTATGTTGCGATGGGTGCCACTATCGGAGCCTGGATTTTATATATGTTTGCCAGTGGCACTCAACAAACGCCTAAATACCCTCGGCAAAGGGTTTGCCGAGTGTAACACTCAGAAATCGACACACAACAACCCTCGGCAAAGGGTTTGCCGAATGTAACCCTCGCAAAAGACACACTGAAAATATTCGTCGTCAAAGCTGAGTTTGTCGCCAGCCTTTTTTGGGAGGGCCCCTGGCCTACCAACCTAGAAGCATTTTTCACGTAAAATCCGCACGTTACGTAGCCGACGGGATTCGAACTTGTGACCTCCCTCTCACGCGTAACCTCCTCTACCACTACACCACACTCCATTTTGATTCCCCATGTATTATACTAAATTGAATGTAAATTGCTTGTTTGAGGCTCTAAACGAATTCAAATGGATGGGTTGTCAACTAGAAAGTTTCATAACTTTTCAAATCTACAAATTTTTCATTATGAAAGTTTCTCTATCTGAGATCATTTACAAAAATTTGAATTTAAAATGTGAAAAGTTCTAACTTAGTTTTCGTTGACAAGATGATTTCAAATGAAAAGGTTCTCAACTAAAAAGGTTCCTAACTTGTCGAAATCTACAAGTTTCGTTATGTGAGTTTCTCCATCCGGATCATTTGAAAATAATCAAATTTGAAATTTTACAAAATCTAAACATACTTTTCGTTGGCAAAATTAGTTCAAATGAAAATGTGTTGAACTACAAAGTTGAGTAACTTCTCAATATATACAACTTTTATTATGGTCATCTCTTTAGACAAAGTGATAGTAGCATTGTTCACAAATTTTATAATCTATTCTATGATTTATGAAACTATAGGAGAGATGTAGATTTTGTGAATAATATTTTTATCAATTTGTTTGAATCAATATAACTAATATAAAAAGTTATACATTTTGAGAAATTATACAACTTTGTAGTTCAAAATGTTTTAATTTAAATTCGTTTAGGGCTTCAAAATATGCTTTCAAAATTGTCTTTGTGAGTGTCTTTTTTCAAGTGTTTTTTTAAAAGCACTCGGTAAATGGGTTGTTTGCCGAGTGCCTGACAGAATACACTCGGCAAACTTACGATTTCATGTAGTGGCGTTAGCAAGGTGGCTGTGCGAGCAGTGCTCACCACGGAGCCACGAGTGGCAAGCGCTGCATAACCGCCCCTAGAAGTCCGCCGCTGCACAAATAGTATTTTCTTGCCCATTTTATACAGACTCTCGCAAATAGTGTACTTATTAGGGTTTTATGGGTCAATATTTTATGAGTGACCTTTAAAACTCTAAATGTCTTCAATCACGGTCACTTCAGTTATTAGTCCATAAAAATCATAGGGAGCTGATATGATGATAGATGTGTCACCAAAGTAAAACCACCCACTAGAGTGTGAATTAATCGGTTTTACAAAATTTAGAGGCTTAAATATATACCTGATTTTATAGTTTTGGATAGTTTAAGGCCCTCCACAGCGTATGTTTAGGGTAGTGCCCAAAGAAGAGAGAGTGTTTTGAGTCACCTTCCCTCTCCACGCTGCAGCGAGCCATGCCGCCGCCAGGAATTCTAGGAGCAATGCACCTGCAGGCTTCGCTGCCCGCCGTTTCCTGGTCATTAGAAAAAACAGGAAAGTGCTCCCTCCGTATACTTGCCAATACCGTGATTCGCTGGGAAAGAGCAATTGAGTAGAACATAGATGGAATTTTATGTACTTATTTTTTGGGGTCCGTAAGCAGTGCTTGCACACTATGTAGCTCAAAATGCTATTTCCTGAACTGACGTGGAACCAAAAAAGTATCAGGCACCACTCTACCATTGTGGAAGGACCAGACCAAGTGACCAACACAAATAAGTTGGCATTGTTTCTCTCTTCCCAACTCATATGCTTGGCACCTCAACAGCATTGATCTCTCTCTCCACTAACGCGCCAACACACACACACACACAAAATCCCAAAAACCGCTGCATTCTAGCAATGGCTTCTTCCGTCGAGAGCAAGAAGCTTCGTATCCTCCTCATGCCCTTCTTCGCCAACAGCCACATGGGCCCCTTCACCAACCTCGCCGTCCACCTCGCAGCCGCTCGCCCAGACGTAGTCGAGGCCACCGTCGCCGTCACCACGGCGAACGCCCCGTTCGTCCGTTCGATCATCGCACGGCAGAGCCCCAGCCATGCCAAGGTGGAAGTGGCCACGTACCCGTTCCCGTCGGTGGACGGCCTCCCGGCAGGCGTCGAGAACCTCACGGTCGTCGAGCCGGCCGACGCATGGCGGATCGGCGCCGCCGCCGTCGACGAGGCCGTGATGAGGCCTGCGCAGGAGAGCCTCATCAGGGAGCTCTCGCCGGACGCCGTCATCACCGACTTCCACTTCTTCTGGAACATCGACATTGCCGACGATGTCGGCGCTCAATGCCTTGTGTTCAACGTCATTGGAGCATTCCCATCGATCGCCATCGCGCACCTCAACAAGTCACGTGCCGCCGCTTCTGCATCTGATGACGAGACGCGTGACACCACTGATAGATCAGGCCGGGTGGTGGCCGTGCCTCTACTGGATGGCAAAGACATGCTGATCCCGCACACTGAGCTGCCCGAGTTCATGCGTGTGAAGGAGGCAATAAGTGAGGCTTCCGTCATGGGTCGGATCGAGTCGAGCGCGGGGAGATGCGCCGGCCGGTCCATGAACACTTTCCGTGACCTGGAGCATGGGTACTGCGACCTCTTCACCAACAGCGTGGAGACGAAGCCCAGCTACTTTGTTGGCCCCGTTGCGCTACCCCCGGCGGCAGCAGCAGTAAACAACGGTGGCGCAGGGCGTTCACCGTGCATCGACTGGCTCGACACGAAGCCATCTCGATCCGTCGTGTTCGTGTGTTTCGGCAGCTTGGCTCCAGTCTCCCACGCCCAGCTCGACGAGCTCGCTCACGGGCTCGAGGCCTCAGGGAAGCCGTTCCTGTGGGTCGTCAGGAACGACACATGGGCGCCGCCGGAGGGGTGGACGGAGCGTGTCGGGGAGAGGGGCATGCTCGTCAAGGGGTGGGCCCCACAGACGGAGATACTGGGACACGAGGCTGTAGGGGTGTTCGTGACGCACTGCGGGTGGAACTCGGTCATGGAGACGGTGACCGCCGGCGTGCCGGCGCTGACGTGGCCGATGGTGTTCGAACAGTTCATCATCGAGAGGCTGCTCACGGAGGTTCTGGGTATCGGGGAGCGGTTGTTCCCGGAGGGAGCTGGGGTGCGTAGCACGATTCACGAGGAGCATGATCTGGTCACAGCCAAGGCTGTGGCACAATCGATCGTCAAGTTCATGGAGCCCGGCGGCGGAGGCGACGCGGCAAGGGCGCGAGTGAAAGAGATCTCGGCCCGGGCTCGTGCTGCAATGGCGGAAGGTGGCTCCTCTCAGCGCGACCTGCAACGCCTGATTGACGACCTAATAGAAGCAACAACAGAACAGTACCATCGTACAAACAGCGTCCTTGAAAAGTAAGTACTACTGCTCCGTAGTATATACTACTTCACATTTAAGCAGTTTTGTTTTTGCACATGAGGATGCTAGCATAATATGATACTGTATATACCATATATATATGTATATATAATATATAGTTGAAAAAGGATATATTAAGTTTAGATAACTGAAAATGAAATAACTATAAAGAAGCAAAGGTCTAGCTATTACAAATACTGATATATAACCACGCCACTGATCACTGCTTTTTTATTTGAAGGTTTCCTCAATGCGCCTCTGCAGTGGCATAGAATTGAAGTGCCTGACGGTAGATGGATCCTACCAGAGGCATTCTGAAGTTCCAGTGGCATCGGCTACAAGTACAAGAAAGTATTTTGATTGCAATAAACTTATTAGCGAGTGCTCGTTGGGCTTAATCTGATCCATGTATGCTTGTGGGTCAAAAACGTCCGATGACCCTGCTTGCGTGTACCCTCTCATCAATTATTAGTGCATCTCTTTTTTTTTTTCGAGGATTTTTGTTATAAGGAATCAGAGCATGTTTTTTTTTTATGATGAACCTCTTCAATTGTGATGTTTGCGAGTTTAGGGCATGCTAATTGGCATCCTAATTTTTCTACCACGCCAGCAAAACGGCGATTTCTTGTGTCGACCAACAAGCTATCAACCATTGCATTTTCTATTCTTCCCATATCAATATAAATATATAATCCCTCCGTTCCAAAACATAGCTACATTTAGGTTTTTAAAAAGTCAAATATTCTTACCGTTAACCAATAATATTTTTAAAAATATTATTTATTTCAAAGAAAATGCCACATCTTGATTCTTGCAATAGTTGGTTTCACGACGAATATCTCTATATTTTTTTATAATTCATGGTTAATGTTAACAATATTTTATTTTGATAAAAACTAAACGTAGCTATATTATAAAATGGATGGAGTAATATATAACTCAGCTCCCGCATAGTGGTCATTTCATTATTTAATTAAAAAAGGTAGAGTTAAAAAATTGTCTACCCCCTCCATCTCATGAAAATGTGCAATTCTAGTTTTTCTAAGACTATCAGTTCTAGCACGAAAAGACTACCATGTGATCACCAAATTTCCTAAAATGATGGCTAGAAGCTAGTTTTGCACTATAAGAAAAAAGGCATTGGTCCATCTCCTATTAGTACATGTTGTTTACACCCTGGTACTAATGTCAATTTAGTAATCGTTGGTAAACAAAAAGCCTTCTGGGATCGTTTAGTACCGGCTTGTATACCACTCGGTACTAAATGGTGTCATTCAGTACCGATTGGTGTTACGAGCCTGTACTAAATGGTCCCGGGGGGTTGCCGAGGGCCCTGCACATTTAGTACCAATTTGTAACACCAACCGGTACTAAATGGTGTCATTCAGTATCAGTTGGTGTTATGAGCCGGTACTAATGTCAAGTTACTTTATAATGATAGCATCTCTCTCAATCACATGTCCACTATGGGTGGGACGGTAGAGGAGGCTATGCACAAGGCGAATCCACAAACCACGCAAGCACATTTACATGTGAAAAATTCACATTGTGCGTTTGCGGGCCTCCTAGTAAGTTTAACCTTTTTTTTCCTTTTTTCCGCCTCAAAACCATTTAGTATCGGTTGATGTTGGCCCCCTCAGTACCGGTTGTAACCGGTGAATGGTCTGCCCATTAGTACCAGAAACTCTGTACTGATTGCTTAATCGGTACTAATAAGGGCTCACGAGCCGGTACTAATCTCAAGTTTTCTAGTAGTGTTGGCATACAAATAAGATCTAACTACTCTACTGGAAGTAATATTATGGTCATGTCGTGTGTGGACAGTAGGAAGCCTGCGCTTGCTAGGAAACGTTCGTTCGGCTACGGGGTCGATTAGCATGCGCGCCAGGCGCACAACTCCTTTCTGAGCAACTTTTTGAGTTCCTCTGCCACTGCCTCTTCCGGTCTGCGTTTCTTCTCGCCTCCAGCCGCCTAGCCGGTGGCAAGGAGAAGCAGGAGTCCGCCCTATAGTATATCTACTGTTTTGTTAAGTTTTTCTTTCAATAATTTCCTTCCTCTAGAATAATTAGGCTAGGGTTTAGATCGTTATTTTGATAATTTTCAATTTATCCTTTTGTTTTGTATTGGATTTCCTCCAGTAGGTGCGTTGTTTTCTTCAACGGTGACGTGTTCTTCCTTAAGGGACCGAGGTACGTTGGCCTACTCCTATTTAAGGAGAGATCAGATCTATTTTCCCTTTGGTGGAATCACGTTTCCGACTACCAGTAATACTACTGGCAGGGACGGATTTGTCCTTTCGGTAGCTGCTAGTAACGGCTAACGTGGTGTCAGATCCTATGGTCAGTTCAGCTTTCAGCGTCCTTTACCCCCCACAATGGTTGAGTATGCTACGCCTCTTATGCGGTCTCTACGCTTATGGAGTCTTCTATTGGTGGTAATTGTGATCTTCGTGGCTGAATCCGGTGAAGTTCCATGGCGATGGAGTTTCCTGAAGCAGTGGACACTGCCAGATGCAAGGAAGATAGAGAATAAATACTTAGTGACATGCGGCAATGTATTTATGAATTTTTTTCAAATAGTAGAATTGAACTTTTTATGAGGCGAAGAGAGTATGTACAGTTTTAACCAGAAAACAAAATGTTTGTCCCATGCACTGTTGAGACAACTGAATTCATTCTCGTCCATTAAAGTTAGGCTGGATTGGGATCATGCTTAAATACTCCATGTTACCTTATTTTACCTCTTAAAGAGGTAAGAGCAACAATACTGGTAAGAGAGAGAGATATAGGAGAGTAAAAAGAGAGAAGTTTTTTTTATTTTTTATTCTATATAGAGCTGCCGATAGCACAAAGGAGCTGAATCAATTTCTTTTCCATGGACTAGTTTGGTGTTCCATTGTGGGTGCCCTAATAAACAAATATGAATTGCATATCCGCAAGCTGTGTTTATTTAAAAGGTTATCTGTACTAGAAGCCGTAAAGTTCGTCAACAAAAGTGGTTGGAGCTTCGTATTTCAAGTCCAACAACGTCTAACTCGACCTATCTCTACTCTACCTCATTCTCTTTTCATATTCTAACATAGTATCCATTGTGGTCTTTTTATCCCGTTGTGACATATTTTAATTAGTTACTAATATAATTATTTTGTTTGTTTTTCATCCCTGCCCATAGTTTACCCCATTTTGATAGCATGTCTTTAGTTCAACTCTTAGTCTGAATGACTATGTATTTAACATGGAAATCAATATACTCATCACTTCATACACACTCGGCCCACAAAATATAAGCATTTTTAGACCCTCCAAAGTGTGAAGTGATATATAAAAAAAACTTGGGTCCCACTAGAAGGATTAATCAGGCATCAGGGCAGAAAGGTTGCAGCGTGCTAGCATATCACTTGGGGATTCACGCCATGATTACTTGTTGTATTGTGGAAGCACCTTTATCACTGCTTCTTTCCTCAGCTTCTCTATCAGTGCCATGTAAAAATAGTTAGCACTGGCCCCTGAACCTTCACCGCCCCTAGTTTTTCAAACCCACTAGCAGAAAAAGGCCCCCAGTACCGGTTGCTAGGCACCCATCGGTGCCGGTTATGCAACCGGTACTGGCAATCTGGTACTGATGGACACGCCCATCGGTACCGGTTGTTATTACCAACCGGTACCAAATGATTTTGAGTGTAAAAAAATTGAAAAAAAATGTGAACTCGCTGGGGGCCCCACACACCTCACGCGAATTTACCAACCGGTTGTCACAAGTCACGCGAATTTTTCACACGTAAATGCGCGTGCGCGCTCCATGGGACTCGAACTCGCGACCTCCCACTCGCGGGATTCCTCCTTAACCACCCCACCTATAGAGCACATGTGGTTGAGAGAAGGATGCTATCCTTTTAAAGTAACCCTGGGTGGTGCATTCAGTACCGGTTGGTATCACCAACCGGTACAGAATGGTGGCATTTAGTACCGGTTAGTGTTACCAACCGGTACCAAATGCAAAAGGGGCATCGGGAACCCCCTGGACCATTTAATACCGGCTCATAACACCAACCGGTACTGAATGCCACCATTTAGTACTGGGTCATGTTACGAGCCGGTACTAAATGGTTCCCGAGGGTACCGTGCTTACCAACCGGTACTAAATTGACATTAGTACCGGTTGGTAAGCACCCGATACAGACGGGAGGTGGATGAATGGGCGTTTTTCCTCTAGTGACCCGGGCATCACTACCCACAACGTGCAAATCTCTCTTCTTTTATAGCTTCACCCTAAGCAAACATGATGGAGGGCCTTCGGATCTTCATTTGTTCATGAATATAAAAGTTGTAGATCTTGAGAAGTAATACAATTTTGTAGTTATATTTTTTTTAATTTGAATTAATTTAATGCTTCAAAATGTACTTTGAAGTTCTATTTGCTGAGTGTTTTTTTTCACACTCAGGCGAATAAGGTCATTGTCTAGTGTAAAAAACACCATGCAAACTTTCTTTTTTTGCCGAGTGCAAAACAAAAAACACTCAGCAAAGACCTTGTTTGCTAAGTGAAAAAGAAAAGAAAACACTCAGCAAACAAGCAAGTTTGTCGAGTGCAGTTGTTTTGCTGAGTGTTTTTCACGCAGCACTCAGCAAAGAGCTTGTTTGCCTAGTGCCCGAAAGATAGCACTCGGCAAAAAGCTGGATATCGGTAGTATCTCATATGCAAAAGTGCAAAATAGATACTTTTTTAGAAAAAATGTGCGGCAAGTTCTTATCGGTGAAACCTGATATGGAAAGCATTGTGGAAGTTTACGACGGACGCCCGCTTCTCTATGTCTGATGCGATCTTGGTCGTGAGCGAGTGCACGTCCCATTGACTCGTGGGCCCCACCCTCCATGTGGCACCCATGGAAACTGCCTGATTGCCAATAATGTATAGTATTGATAGTTTGCTGGCCAAAGATTACTGATTTTTGAAGTTCGATGCCAAAACCAAACCAGCATATAGTTCGACGGGTCCATGTTAAAAAAAAATAGACTTAAATCTATTGATAATGGGTACCCGGCCGCATGCAGCAACAGGCCAGACAGGACTCAGAGACATAATGATGATAGTATTCCGGGACAGTTGGTGGGTGGAGCTGCATGCCTGAGGGTGGGTACCAGCTGCATGCCTGCATAGTGAGACTCCACGGTGGGTGGACCGTGGAGCTCGTGATGAAACGACATAATATAATCCTATCCATACCGCTGAGGATTTCGTTACCCATCCGAGGCCTGCCGCGTGCGCACTCGCCGCGTGGGACATTACCATGAGAGCCTGTTGAATGCCTGGCCCGGGGACGGCGCAACCAAATAATGAGTATACGCAGGTTAAGCTTCCCACTGTTCACCCCAAATATAGTGCGAGTACATGGACCATATGGTGGATATGGGATCATAGGGTTTTTTCGGTGGCCTTTGAAAAACAACTCCTACGCTTTGCTGGCAGGTGAGGAGTCGACTCCTACTGAGAACAATGAATCTTTGCACAGTATAAAAAATTAACTCTCGGTTAAGGGGTGATGTATGGCTCTAGAATAGTATTTCGCTATAGTATTTTAATATAGCCCCAAAAACATGACCCGATATGGGTGGACAAAGGTACTATTTCTTTATTTCACTTGCCCTATGCAATGAGTCGACACAGTTTGGAGACTCATCTAGACCCCCTGGTACGCTTGTCTTCAGTTTCCATACATTGAATCACCGTTGAAGAAGCCCTTACTCCTGCGTACGGTAGGTCATTTGATTTTTCTTGGTTAATATATTTTAATATGAATCTAGATAGTATTGTCTTATGTCTAAGTGCATAAAAAATTTATGAATCTTAAAAAATCAAAACAACCTATAATTTGAAACGAAAAGATTATTATTGTACAAGTGTGTGCATATATGTTATTCGCTATCGCCCTCTGCGTGGTAAGGAAATGTGTCATGTCATAAGTAGAGACACGTTTCTCAGTATGCCAAATTGGTGGTAAGTTGCAAACTAAACAGCCAGATGGGCCACCGACACCACAACCCAATCCGATCATACAGCCGGATGGGCCACCGACACCACAACCCAATCCCATCAGTGTCTCTTGTTCCAGCGGCATCACAAAACAATAAACTGTTGAAAATTATTCACCGCCTCCGTCAGGATTTCTGAAGATCCGCCCATCGTCTCCTCTGACTGATTACTTAAATCTCACGTGTATCTTGTCGTGAATTTATGACTATATAACTGTTTTTCGTTGGGGCAGGTGAGTATCATTATCTCCTCAATAGTTAAATTATTGAGCATCTATGGCATTTATGATTTCAAGTCGCTAGAATAGCGAGCCATTTACGGTTTCCTGTGGTGCGACAGCATCTGCCGCATTCTCATAAATTATCGAAGTAGTAAAATCAAAACAACCTATCATTTTTAGCTATTAATGAAAAAATAGTGTACCCCCTTTAATATTATTATCAGTCATGCATGACGCGTCCTAAATGTCAATGTGTAAAATTATAAAATATTTAAAATAACGTCAAAATTGTTTCAGTCCCGAACAACAACCACACACAATTACCCATCACATATTTGACACACTACAAATAACAACGTTGTTTTGAGCTCATACACTCATAGTGGTTGGAGTCCGCGACCTATGTCTCCGGTGGGAGTTTCGCAAGCACCGCATCCACCATGTCACTTGTGGCTACGTAAGGTGCTATATTGTTTTTGCTTTGGGTTATCCAAAATTTAGATAAAAGATTTAGGGATGTAAATGGTCTAAAACATATCAAATTTCTTTTGCTGGTGTAACATAAACAAATTTGATATATATAAAGTTTATCTCCATACGAGATCACATGAAAAGTTATGATTTTTTCCACGTCATGTTTTCTAGGGAGGGCCATTTTCTGGGATTTGTTTTCCAGGCTGTTATGCTGTACCTTCCCCAACTGATTGCATTGGCCTCTGGCATTCTATGAGTCGCTTCCTTTTTGCGTATGGCACCCCCACTCCCTTTGACAGCATCTACTAATTCGGAACTTAATTTGAAATCCATATTTCGACCCGGATGCAAGAAACACCTTCCAACACCTTCGCCCTACTAAAAGCTATCTTTATTTTGAAATTTTTAAAAACATCTATTCGCATCGGAAATGAGAGATATTTTGTTTCTCCATGCAGAAATGGAATAAGTCATGTGATATGATCCAATTTCCTATGATGACCAAGTAGAAGCATCCGTTCCACATCGGTGAGAGCCCAGTCTTGCATAGACGCGTTGTTAGGTGCTCCATTTTCCCATTGAGGACGAACCTCAACCTGGATCCCCATGCCTCATTAGCCAATACTGCTCCACAAAGAATACCTAGCATTATAAATATAAGGCAACTTGCCCGGGGGAAAAGTGATATCCAAAACAGGTCCAATAATTTGATCAATACGCCCTGCGCTAAAATTAATTTTAATGGCGGCCCTAAAAATTTATTTCTAAGGATGGATCGGTTGCTAAGAGGCACACTCATACAAATCATTTATGTAGAAGGGTTAATCCAAATCTACTATATTAAGATGAATAAGATTATATATAGGTTGAGTCTCTCATCTCGTAATAAACTTCTAATAAGATAGTACACAGTACTATTTTTTTGAAGGATAGTACACAGCACTAGACGTATCAACTACGGCCTCTTGGGCCAACAACCATTGTTATGTTATGGGCACTGACCACCTCTTGGGCCAACAACCATTGTTATGTCGTGGGCATAGCACGCATTCACCCCGGGGGGGGAGGGGGGGGGGTTCAAGATACCTATATGTGCAATAAATCCATGTCCAAAATTAGCTTAGTGGCCAGCTTTAAGTTGGGAGACGAGCTCACATATGACTGATGCATCTCTTACACTTTCATCCTCCCTTCTATCAAAGGATCAATGGAGAGATATATAGTACACTTTAAACAATAAGCATTATGAGATAGACCCTACTCTTGGGAACGACATGGTTCGAGTCATAGCGGCATCACATTTCAGGGACAAGCCTGCCTAACAGACGCGTTAAGTACCTGAGTGTTGGGTTTTTTTAAAAGTTACTCCATAGTTATATAGAAATATAAAGCACAGTCACCGATAACAACGAGCAATGAACTGGTGGTAATCTAGGGACCTGTTATGGGCCTGCATTAGTACTTGAAATTCTGCAGTTTGTTTTTTGCAAGCATCACGAATTCCCAAAATTAAGTTTGTTTTTTTTGTCTGAACCAAACATTTACAACTATGTGGTCTAATTGAGGGTAGGAGTAGAACTAACAGATCACCAGTTCACATGACTACATGAGGAAGCTTTGTTTGTTTATTTGGATCTTATTTTTCTATAGATCCGTTATTAAGCAACCAATTAAGCATGATTTTGTACCAGCTCATGCAATCCCATATTACCAGCTTGTTTAGATGAGGAAGTTGGTGGAAAGTTGGAGGTGTGAATAGTGCATTGGTAAACGTGTCTGTGAGAGAAGATGTGACTCGATGTGACTGGAAAGTTGGTGAAAGTTGGCGAACTAAACAAATTGCAAATTCGGGTTCGTCATCCTGTCCAAGAGAACATGAGGAACAAGCATTAATGTTCCTGTCAGAACTCGATCAGGATTGCTTGCTGAGGTCAGTCAGAAATCGTGTAGAACCAGAACCATGGATCGGTGCAAATTGCAAAACCGGCCATGCCTGTAGAAAACCGAACAACACCACTCGAAGCATACAACACCACTCGAACAACACCCACATCCGTTTCCATGCGCGGCTGGTTTGTTTTTGGCTTTCAGGCGTATCATTCCTACGGGACATTGTGGAATCCTTGGGGCTTTGTATTTGTGATTTTGTATCATCTGTCTTAGGGCGCGAACTCTTTCTCTGGTTAACGAGTTGCTGTCGATATGTTCTGTTTCTTTTTCTTAAAAAAAATTCTGATGATTCTGTATTTATGTCACTTTCCTCTAGTGTAGATATGCCATTAGATGCCTCCTGCATCAGGTTATGTGTACTTGCGCAATGGATAGTTCATCTAAATTGTACTTCGTTCATTCCAAATTATAAATCATTCTAACTTTCTTGCATTGGATATAGTTATTATTAGTCATTCCAATAGTATATATAGTTATGAGTGATGGCTTTTTTGGCGCCACGCTGTTGTGATGTGATTCACAAAAATGACACGTCACTAATGCACTTCTAGACTTGTAACTAATTGGAGTATATATAATGGTGGATTATGATAATGTAAAACAAAGTTTTGCAGTCCCATACACTAGTAGAGATTAGAGAAAGGCCTATCAGAGTCCAGGTTCCAAAGCCCCCTTTAATCCAGGTTTTGGAACCGAGAGTAGGAATCCGAGACTAAAGATCGGATTTTTTTCTATGCATAAATTAGAGGATTATGTACTTATTATGAGATGGCTAAAAAGACAACCCGTTATAGGGATAATGTGTTATATTGTTGTTAAGTTGACTTGGTAATGCATGAGACCCCAAAGTACATACTTGTCTTACAGGATATACTAAATGCTAACTCTTATTTCACTTTTTTTTGCAAATAATATTAAAAAAGTTAAGAAACTGATCCCATGACGGCAAACAACTACTAAACATCATTTGGAATCAAATAAGTTTACTGACACCGTACCAACGACAATTGTACAGAGGGGGTTGTCTCTGTGAACGGACGCTGGCAAATCATGTCCCGCTAGGTGCACTAGCCTGTGACGCTGTGGACGCAAAACGCTTGACCAGATCCAGCAGGTTGGCGTGCGACGACCCGCCCTCCCGCACGGCCGCCTTGGCCTTGTCCGCCAGCGCGCGCGCCCGGCGCCGCCTCTCCTCGGCCTCCTCCCCGTCGCCCATGACGCTCCTGACGGCCTCCTCCACCACGTCCCTCCCCACCACGATCTCCTTCGGCACGGCCTGGTACGTCAGAGGCTCCTTCACCCCGACGCTGACGCCGATCCCCAGCACCTCCACGGCCATCTTCTCGTTCAGGAACTGGTCCGTGAAGTGCGGCCACGTCACCACCGGCAGCCCGGCCGTGATGGCCTCCAGCGTCGAGTTCCACCCGCAGTGCGTCACGAACCCTCCCACCGCTGCGTGGGACAGGATCGTCACCTGTGGCGCCCACCCCCTGACCAGAAGGCCACGCCCCTCCACGCGCTCTTCAATCTCTCGCAGCGCGCCGCGCACCGCCTCGTCGTACACGTCGTCGGCGTTCCTGACCACCCAGATGAACGGGTGCCCCGACGCCTCGAGCCCGAGCCCGAGCTCGACCACCTGCTTGGGACCCGCCTGGGCGATGCTCCCGAAGCTGACGTACACGACGGAGCCGGGGCCTTTGCCGTCGAGCCACCGGAGACACTCCGCGGCGCCGATGGCGGGCGTGTCGCTCCCTCTGGACGCCTGCGTGGTGGCGCCGTGGTGGTACAACGACACCGGGCCGACGGTCCAGACCTTGAACCCTCGTGCCTCCTCGTACCCGGCCACGTACTCCGGCTCCATCTCCAGCACCGTGTTCATGATGACACCATCGGCCTCGGCTCGCGCGCGCTCGATGTAGTCGCCGAGCTCCAACCACTCGGGGATCGGGACGCTGCGGAGGAACCCCGGCGCCTGCGCCCTCGTCACCACGACCTTCCTCTCCTTCTCCGGCAGGCCCGGCACCACGACCGGCGCGTTGCTGTCCTCGACGCCGTCGTAGGCGTGGAACCGCTCGAGGTTGTGGTGGCAGAGGACGGAGAAGGCGGACATGCTGAAGAAGCTGAGGCGAGGGACGCCGAGGCTGGACGCCAGCTCCGTGGTCCAGGGGTTGAAGAAGTCGGAGACGACGCAGGTCGGGAACGTGAACGGCGGCGCGTGCGCGCGGAGGTAGCGCTCGATGGGGGCGCGGAGGAGGGACACGGCGCGGTAGTAGCTCATCATGTGGGCCGGGTCGATGCGGTGGTCGCCGGTGGCGGCGTCGTCGGCGCCCTCGGGCAGGCCGGAGGCGGCGTAGTCGAGGGGGAACTCGGCGAGCCGGACGGGGAGGCCCGACGCGCGGGCGGCATCGACCGTGTGGCGTACGCGCTTGGCCGTGGACACGGGCGCGGCGATGGTGCAGAGCGCGCCGTGGGTGGCCAGAAGCAGCGCCGTGTCGACGGCAGGGATCAGGTGGCCGTGCTCGTTCAGCGGGACGAACACGAAGTGTGCCTGATGTGCCGCGGTCGTCGTACCGTTGGCGTCGCCCGGGGCGAGCGGCGCAGCTTGTGCGTGTGCTTGGCCTTGGCTGGTCATCCTGACCGACGTCGTCGTGAGGCCAATCGGCTAGCTCTGGTGCGTGTCTTCTGGATCGACTTCCCAGTTGACAGCTGCTGTGAGCCTGTGTGCGTGTCGTATTTTTATAGGTGGGCTGTGGACCCTCTTTATACATCTGACCGGGTTAGTTACCCAACACCGACGACCTCCCGAGTGCAAAGGGAGCGCAGACGAACCGTTGGACAAAGGGTAATACCGCGACACTCATGGCGTTCGGCGCGGCTGTGCATGGGCGATAGGGTCGCGTCATCTAGCCTGCCGCATGTGCGGGAGTCAGGGACATGAAGTAGGGCGCTGGACGGCGCAGGCGAGCTGGCAGGAGCTCGCCGGCGGCGTAGGCAGCGCTCAGCGTCGCGGCAGAGTGACGGAGACCACGCGCTGAGCAGTGAGTTCATTTCCGTGGACTACTTTCTTCCCTACTCCAGGAATAGCCAAATTGAACTTCCTCATAGAATTTTACACGAAACGCATTACACAAAAAACGATTCGATTCTATTCTTCCGTTCACGCTCGTCCTCACGAACTCCCCTCCCCGTGCGGCCCTTCTCTCTTATCTCTGGCGTGCGCACCTGGCGCTAACCCTAGCTGCCATGGTGCTGCCCTTCTCCCGCCGCCGCCGACCAGGAGTCGCCGCCAGGGACCCGCCGAGAACTAGCCAGGGACCCTCACCCAAGGGCAAGAATGGCAATCCACTCTCCCTGTTTTGGAGCGGCAGACAAACATCTAGCCAAACACATTCATATACAACTCCAACTCTTCAGTGGAGCAGCTCAGAGTTTTACAGTGGAGCTGCACTACTATAGAGCAGATCCATCTCCAGCTCTCCTCATCTCCTCTTGCGCACTCGTCTCTTCCCCCCTGACATCGTGCTCTCCGGCCTCTGGCCACGCAGGCTGCAGAATTCCTCACCAGAGCAGTGACACTAAGTCAACTACTGGCTCCGTAGTGGCATACAACATAAGTGAAAATTTCTATAACACTAAGTACACTTTGAAAATATTTGTGGCACTAAGAAAAGCAATCAAAATATTTGTGGCACGGAGGAAATTTACTCTTTATATGTACTGCATAAAATTTATTGTTGAGTTTAATCTTTGCTTCTCCTTTTTTTTTATTTTGTACAGCAAATTTTCTCAATTACTTCGCACTTATGATATTGCACATTGAATACTAGCAGAATTCCCTCCGGATTGGTAAAGAAAGTCATTTATTTAGATCTTTGACAGCCTCCAAAATATAACTTTGACTAATACATTTGCTATAAAGTATATTTATAAAGTACTTCTATGAAACTATATTTCAATACGAATATACTCATATCATTTTTACTTTTCTAAAGTTAACATATAAAAAGTATTTGTAATCAACTTTTAAAAAAATTAACTTAGGACAACCTCTAAATGGTTCCTTTACTGATACATAGGCAGTATTTTTTTAATCTTGCATTATGGGAGCAAATTAAATGATTCATGTCTTTTAGTTGTACGTCAAGGTCAATATTCATTGGAGTTGGTAGTTGGTACAATAGTGATTCTTCTTAGGGCAGCTCCAGTGCTTGTTCGACGCGAGCTGTTTTGCGAAATCGAATTGAATCATGGCTCGATAGTCACAGCGTAAACCTCGATTTTCTGGGCCCACATAAAATAAAAAAGTCACTTGGTCATCTGTGTTCACACGGCACCAAGTGCTCGCGGCCTCTCTGAACTGAGACGGAAAGATCTGCATGCGGCCTCGTTGATTTTTTTTGATGGAAAAAGTTTATATAGCCCCCAACCTATAGAGGTTGGACTACATAACCCCCTAACCTATGAAACGGTCTAAATCACCTCCTGAGCTTCTCAAAACCGATCAAATTACCCCTAAAGCAGTTTTGAAAAATCATATTAAATAATAGAAAAATCATAAAATGAAAAATCCAGTTATGTTGGACTCCAAATGAGTAGATATACGCACTGAACATATAATATGATATGCTTTAGCATATTTTTTTCACTATAGCTTTAGATATACGCTTTTCTTAACAGTAGTAAAAAATATATTAAAATATATCATATTATATGTTCAGTGTGTATATCTACTCATTCGGAGTCCAACACAATTGGAATTTTTATTTTATGTTTTTTTATTTACTATGATTTTTCAAATTTGCTTTAGCGGGTAATTTGATCGGTTTTGAGAAGTTCAGGGGGTGATATAGACCTTTTTATAGGTCGTAGGATTATGTAATCCACTCTTCATATGTTGGAGGGTAATATAGACTTTTTCCATTTTTTTAATGTACTCGCGTCGAACCGAGTTTAATTTTGTAGTCGATTTAAGGTCTGACAAGTAAAGGTCGACTCTCACTATGTCTACTATTCGATTTCAACGGCTCACGGTTCGATTTTATGGTACGCTGGTCCTGGCCTTAGTGTCACTGGTACAATATCAAACGATTCTTCTTTTTATCTGCATTTGAAGGTAATTTATTTTTCTCCCTGCCGATGAATGCTACTTGTTTTTTTTGATGCACATGCCTGATCGGTTTAGTTTCTGAACTGTATTTCCTGAAAATGGAATTATCTGCCAACATTCAGATTTACATAGTCTTCGTGAAATCTGATGTTGTTTAGGAGCAGAGAGGTGGATGAAGTGCAACGCCAACAAGGAATTCAGCTTGGACCTCCGTATTTTTTGCATTGTGCTATTGTGCTTTCCATGAAATATGTTATAGTAATACTTAATTTAAAATCTGATTACAAATGGCTACATAGTTCTCATGCCACATTTGATCAAACAACGGTATCAGCTTTCCTGTGGGATGAAACTGTCACTCTCATTGCATAGTTTCATGGCACTATTTCATAGGTAGTGTGGAGCATTTAAATCTTACAGCGAGTGAGCTGCTTTGCCAAGACTAATACCGTTACAGCGAAGGAACCAAACAAAGCCAGTAAACTGTGATACATGTGCTGATTTCACTGTAATCCGATTCCATTATCATTTGCATTACCACTCGCTGAACCAAACATCTCCTGAGAGTATCTGCAAAACGGTAATAAAGGTTTGTCGTAATAAAATAGTCCTATTTTTACTGCTGGAGAGGCCACAACACCGTCGCGCGATTTGGTGTGAAGGTTATGAGGTTATCAACCAAGAAACCCCTGTGAAGCCTTAAGACATTTTAGTGACCTCCTTGAAAATTAAAAATTTGTCTTACATCTAGTCTAGCCAAAAAAGGAATCAAACATTGCATTGTTGTATGAAGCTTTTTCAATTTTGTTTTGATATCTTTAGAGAACATCACCCTTCAATAACAATGGTGACATGGTGTGACGCCACATCTTCCTTGTACTACTTAATGTTGGAGTATGTGAACTCTACTCTTCTCAGAGTTTGATCAATGGCATCTGCCCCGTACAGAGCAAGAAGCTGCGCATCCTCCTCAATCCTCATGCCCTTCTTCGCCACAAGCCAGACGTAATTGAGGCGACCGTCGCGGTCACCATAGCGAACACTCCGTTTGTCCGTTCAGTTCTCGCATGGCAGAGCCCCAGCCGTGTCAGGGCATGTACAAATGTTTAGACAGTTGCTGTTTTTTTGATACAAATAGACAGCAAAACATACAGCTTATACAACAATGTAGACAACTGTTGTCTTTTATGCTGTCTGCAAGAGTATTAATTTGTTTTTTGACACGTAAAACATGGTAATCTTATACAATTTTATCTTTGTGGCCATATTGGTGGATACATGAAACAAGACAAATAATTCAGAAGATGATTCTTCAATATTGGCCTTCAATTTATCACCAATTTTTATTCTGAAATCATCTAGCTTTTCACCCTCGTCTTCTACTTCTGCGCCATCGCCCAGATCACTGCCAGCATCCTGATCGCCGGCTTCCAGTTCTGCACCGCTGCCAGGTTCTTGATCAACGGCTTCCTGATCACCACCTGCTTCCAGATCCCGTTGGCCGCCTCGACGATGATCTGCTCCGCTCTTCTCTGGCGATGACCAGCTGCTCCATCCACGATCTCAGAGCTGCTTCCATTTCGGCCATTGGTCCCTTGATGATTGCTGCTTCAGACTTCAGTTACTGGAACTGGAACCAACGGTGTCAGGCTGTCAGCTTAACCCAGCAAATGAAGGTAATTGGTGCAAACAAGTATGCATAAACAAAGATTTTGTAAAGGAGAAATAGAAATGTGTGGTTTCTGAAGCAACCGCTGCTAGTTATGGTTCTCATTCAGAAGAAAAAAGAACTTCCTGTTAACTGAACACTCTGTCGTCAGAAGCAAGAAAGAGAACAGGCCCGTCGAGCGGACCGCAACCTCACTCGCCGCAGCTCCCGAGTGCCCTTCCGCTTCTGCGCCGCCGTCGCCGCAGCTCCACCCGTGCCCTTCCGCTTCTGCGCCGACAACTTCCGCAGCGCCTCCACCTTCAGCAGCTCCCGCGCCGCAGCCGCCGCCTGCTGCTCATCCTGTCTCATGGTGTGGCCGCCGCCGGTAGCTAGGTTTCCTGGCCGGGGATTTGGGGGTATTTCAATGGGAGCTATCAGGTGGATTTGGGAGGGAATTGGAGCGAGATTTGGGATTGGCGCGACTGGGAAAAGCGATTTTGGAGGGAAATCGCCCGGGCGGAAGGAGCCAGGCGCAGGGAGAGATCCCGCCGCCGACAGGAGCCGCAACGAGTCGTACAACGGAGGAGAGAGTTCGTAGTTTGACATTGGAGCACGTGCCATCGCCGTAGTCGAACGAGACGCCGGCTCAGCAATGAATGACCGTCGCGAGGGGGTTCTTTGAAAAAATATCCTGCATGTCTACGCCATCCGACGATGCGTTGTACTTGCCCTCAAGGTGGAAGTGGCGTCCTACACGTTACCGGAGGTGGACAGCTGAAAATGATCTATTAAGCCGAGGACTACGTGAGTACGTGAGCCCCCTAAAAAGGACGGTGCTGATTTACTTTAAGACTCGGACCATGAGTTATCTATCTCATTTGTGCTAAACCATTTTTTATTACTCTAATTTTCCTTTCTCTCTCCTCTACACACACATCCTACATCTAGATCCCAATCCGCCACGGCCGGGGGTGGTGCGGAGGCATGAGCCATGGTGGCCGGCAGGGCGGCGCGGCTGGGAGTCAGACTTGGCATGGTGAGGTGGATCGGTCAACGGGGAGGCGGAGGGGCAGCGACGCGGCTGGTGGCCAGCTGGGAGGCGGTGAGGCACTTCCTGGCGGGTGGTGGGGGAGCGGCCGGCGGCGAAGGTCGCCGCCGGCCGAGGTGGCGGTCGAGGTGGCGGAGGTTAGGTGATAGTCACACCGGCTGTGATGTTGCCGACAATACAGTAAAAACCACCTATCAACCAAACCCTCCCTTGTTCGCTCGCTTAGATACTTAGTTGAAATTTTAAGATCACACCATACAATTTGGCACCAGATGGTTTATTGTGGTTTTAAAAAAATGATGCACATTTATGTTTTTCTTGGACAGGTCTTTACTCAATTTATTTATTTGATAATTATAGGAAGCATTCCTAAATAAGAATATAACAGCTTCATAACTGTCCATATAGTAATAGTAGTTGATCAAGAACGAAACAAAATAAAATACACTATAGTTTCAACTGGATAAAGTAGTAAACAGCTCACGCAAGCCGCGGTGACAATGGAAAACCAATAAGGGAAAAGATACTCCCTCCGTTTGAAAATATTAGTTTTTCTGAGAGCCATTCTAAGTGTCTAGATTCATGACATTTTTTATGAACATAGACATATACTTATTTAAATTCATAGCATCATCAATGAATTTAGTAAATAGCTAGGATGATTAATAATTTGGAACGGAGGGAGTATATGATACGATGATTACACAAATTTGAAGGTTCAGCTTTGAGACGTGCATATATATACTTTTTGCCCAACCCCATCTTGGATTGGACCAACCATTATTCCGCGATAAGCGTAAGCAGTCGTGTACATGGACTGAAAATAACAGGAAATTTCATAATGCACAACAACTCTCTTATTTTCATTTTCATGAGTTCTAAACCACGCGCGATTCAGGCCTGGCATGTCTTATCTTTATTTCCTTTCTCTTGAGTCCTGAGAAAGAGCTAGCCAAGGGCTTGACTCACAGCGGCTCGAGCTGTATGGGCAGGCCCCTCTTGAATTCCACGTATTGATGCAGCATTGGAACGTCCTCTCCATCCAATTTCCACCTGCAGGCATTCAATTTCTACTAATTAGTTTTGAAAACATGTAGTACTTAGTCTGTCACTCTGTCCACAACATCATGTGATCGAAAAACAAAGGGAGTACATGTTGTACCTATAGTTGAGCACAAGGTAGTGCAGGAAGAAAGCAGCCTCCACTTTGACAATCTCCGATCCAGGGCAGAGCCGCTGCCCACCTCCGAACGGCGTGAAGCTCTTGCTGTTCGTCTGGTTCAGTCCCTGTTTGTAATAGTTGGATTGGATCAATAATTATATTAATCACACACCCGTGCTCCTGATTTTGTTTTCAATCTTTCCTTTGGCCTCTCTCTCTCTCTCTATTCCTGACGTTCAGCAAACTGAAAGCAAGATGGTGAACACAGCTAGCTAGTAGCTAGATAGAAATGTGTATGTACCTCCCATCTGCAAGGGTTAAACTGCTCGGGGTCCACGTGGTGTGACGGGTCCAGGTGGACGGCACCCAGAATAGGCAGGACCTTCCAACCGGCCGGGATCACATACCCTACATACCCATCATAAATAATTAGGGATCGGGCAAACACATTCAGAATGAAAATCCAATTCAGACTCGTCATCTCATAATGCAAAGGCGCGACAACGATACCGTTCAGTAGCGTTTTTTAATTAGCTGCATATATATAACATCTCAGTGCACAAGTTTAATTACCTTTGAAGCTGATGTCCTGGAGGGCCTTCCTGTGCACCAGCTTGACGATGTTGCCGCATCTCAGTGCCTCGCTGACCACCTGGCCGCAGGTAGGAAGAGAAATCAATCGATCGCCATTACAGGAGAAGTGGGCATTAGTGTGGGCTTATAATAAGCCCATTTAGTTCCAATTATGTAACCAAGTATCATCATTTCACATTTATGAGAGACATAAAGTACAACAGGGGTGATGGAATGTCACACCGGGTTCTACAAACAAAACCGAATGCATATCCCTTTCAACTCAATTTAATCTTCAAAAAATTTATTTTCTATCTAAATTGACAAAAATGAAATTAAAGGTTGAAATATTTTAGGAAAAATTATAAAATCATTTATTGCATTTAGTCAAGGAAGTTAGACAAAGAGAAGATAGAAAGATTTTCGTGAAATTGCTTTAGAAAAACAACCAGTCTATCTGTGCTAACGGACTACGGTCAACCTTGGCTCGATACCACTTTGTCACACCCGGCTTTATAAACAAAACTAAATGCACATTGCTTTCAACTCAATTTAATCTTCGATTTTTGTAGAGTTCTAGGGATTAAACACCAGTCTGAAATATTGATGAGACTAAAATCCGTTTACAGCATAGTGTTACCTGCCCGCTTGGCAGGGTAGGGCAATTCATTTCAAAGTATGATAGTAGTTATCCTATTACATTCAGGCGAAGCAGCAGGAGGTGAATACAAAATTCAGGGGGATCTTCTCGATCATTCAGTTCAAAGTATGATAGAAAATTTTATTTTCTATATCCAAATTGACAAAAATAAAAATAAAGATTGAATATTAGGAAAATTATAAAATCATTTATTGCATTTAGTGTTTCGTATTCACAACCCAACATAGAAATATTGGGGTGTGACATCGGAGCTGGTGTATAAATAATTAATTCGTCTTAGTTTGTAGGTGAATCTCTGTGTCCGCTATTTTCTTTAGGTATTCTATCATTAATATTGTCATTTATATTCTTGGTTATTACTAGAGGATTATACATCAATAGTTGTGTGTGTGTGTGTGTGTGTGGTCTTTACTACTTACACGCTGAGTATAGTCCATCTTTCTGTAGTCCTCAGGCGTCAACGGCTCCTCTTTCCCCTTGCTGGACCTTATGCTCTCATGCTCCCTCTGCAAGCAGGTAACAGCACAAATTCTAGTTTGAGGCCCTGTCATGCGTACTGATGAAGACGACTGAACGTACTAAATCACACCTTTAGTTGTTCGACGATATTGGGAGATTTTGCAAGGAAGTAAATGAGGATGGAGAGCAGAACGGAGGTGGTTTCGTGGCCTGCCAGCAAGGAGTCTAGCAGGAAGGCGACCTTGTCGTCGTGAGACAGGTCCTTGTTCGCGAGGAGCACGTCTAGGAACACTCCCTGCTTGGACGAGCCATTCTTCTTCCTCTCCTCGATGAAGGCCTCCATGGTGTCAGAAATCCTCTTCCTTGCCTGTAATAGGTAGCAGTCGAATATGGCCAGAGAAATTAAAGGGTATACACACACACAGACACACTGCAGCTGGACTGGACTAGTACTGTGTTCCGTTGTCACCTTCATGCCCCTGGCAAACGGCGTCCCAGGGATGGTGAGAGGGAACGAAATGACCCCCTTCATGAAGGTCTGGTACTCTTCCAGGATGCGGCGAGCCACCGGCTCGTCCGGCGACAGGCCCAGCACCTGCTCCATGATCACCTTGTAGGGGAACTGCATATAGAGCACATATATGTACAACATTATATTATTTATATGCTCCATCCCCGGCCGGAAGGAAGAACTGAAACCAGAAGGTCTCAACAATGCAAGGGCCGGCAAAAAGATGTACTACGAACCTTTCTCGCCTCCTCGCAGAAGGTGACGGTGTCGCGGCCGCGCCATGACGCGACGACGGAGCGCGCCGATTCGGAGACGCTGGCGACATAGGCGGGCTTGAGCCCGGTGGAGGCGACGAGGGCGAGGAACATGGCCCGGATCTGGCGGTGGCGCTCGCCGGTGACCACCAGCGCGGAGGAGTCGCCGAGGATGGTCCGGATCGGGCCAGGGTAGCTGCACTGGAACAGCCGCTCCTCGTTGTGCAGCACGAAGTGGTTGAGCTCCTCGTCGCACGACACCACCGTCGGCGCGCCGAACAGGTGCGACTTGAACACCGTCCCATACCTATACATATATGTTTGCATCGATAGGATTTATTTGCAGCAGACGGCATCACTGAGCGTGGAGTGAGGAGACGACATACATACCTGGCGATGCGGTCGTGCACGAAGCCGCCGGTGGTGTTGGACGGGTGGGGGCGGAGGAAGGCGATGGTCTCGCCGATGAGAAGCCAGCCGAAGCTGCCCTTGGGGAGGCCGGGGTTGCGGAGCAGAGGAAGGAAGTGGCGGAGCACCACCGCGGTGGCGAGGGTCGCCAAGGCGATCAGCAGCAGCAGGGGCACCATCGTGTGCAGTGCACCCTGGATATCTACAAGGCCAGTGTGGAGAATTAGCTGAAAGCATGGCTTACTCTTTATATAGATGTCCCAGTTTAGTAAGCGGTATTCGACAATATGCAGTGTCTTCTGTATACGTAGTATTATGAGCAAGTAGTGTTCTTATTACGCAGTCATCATGCAGTTATATATGTACTATAATCTAGTCAGGTAGAGAGCAAACCAGTAGATTTACGTTTCTGGTTAGGGTTGGCGAAGGCAAAACAATATTTCCTTGAGCTTGTAATCTTTAGACAGGTTTTGAAATGGCAAATGACCTATTATATACTAGCTTATTAATACTTTACAGCCTGGTAATTAAGAAGCATGGCACAGTGAAGAACATAACAGAGGGTATACATGTCCTAGCTCAACAATTCTACTTAATGTTTCCTTCAAAGGATCGGAGCTCTAATAAGGGTAAATAATCTTAGGAGGTGTTTGGTTCGGGTTCGTAACGTTATCTGATTATGGAGGGGTAATCGATACCGTTACATATGTTTGTTTCCACCGATGTAATCCCATTACGCGCAATAGGATACCGTCGTTGTGCAAAATTCATTCCGCTCTTATCCTACTGTAAACGGAAGACGACAGGACACAGGAACGCATGCAACGCCACTAGCCAGTACGCGGCAGTGATCTTCCCAATGAGATGATCGATGATGACATGCACCTATTTTTAGGTATCGAATAACATTACAGTGAGCAACCAAACAAAATCTGCAATCATCCATTCCGCCGCTGATTACACTGTCATATGATTACAATACCGTTTACATTACCACCTCACGAACCAAACACTTCCTTATATGTTGTCATGAGTTGGTGATCAAAATAACGTATGTCCAGCTTGTTGATCAACTAGGCATGTGCATATGGCCCTTACAGAGAAGTAGAACTACCCAATCAGTGCAGATCTATCCTAGAAGCATATGGGCCTTCTTCCCATGATGGTAACCTTGGGGCCTTTTATTCCTGAGCCGCCTGTGCCAAAAACCTTCGTCTGTTCATCTGGCGCTTGCTGTTCCTTTCTGCACCTGCAAGGAATAACCTGATCGGTGTTGATCGTGTGTTATAGCGATACTCGCTTGAACCTTCGGTGGTTGAATCTCGTACTCTTTTCCTCCCAGAAAGGTCAAAGCCACCAGCACGGAGGTTCCGGTCTTATGCATAGTTCCCGAAGGTTCCTTGCTAAGCTACTTGTCCATCCCAAAAAGAATAGAATTATTTGTTGCATGCCGAATAAAGTATTTCATATTTGACTAAATTTCTAGTAAATTCCATGTATATTTAGAACTCTAAATAAGTTTATTATAAAAGTTACTTTGTAGTAAACTAATGATATTTATTTGACATCATAAGTATTAATATTTTTATCCATAATTAGTTAAACTTACCTTCCTGAAACATGGTACTGTGCTAGAATTGTATTTTTTTTTGGATAGAGAGTATCTGATAACCTTAGCTCTCAGATGAGGAGGTGCATTCCCCAACAATTAATCCCCTTACTTTCTTCCTTGCAATGTTTAACATATGTGTAGTTCCTTTTGGTAATAAAAGACAGATTGTTGGGTTATGATGTAGAGGTTCGGATGTTAAACTATTTGTTAACTAGAAAAAATAGTAATCAGGTTAATCATGACGTTACAATGATCACCTTGTTTTTGCACCAATATTATTTCTGTTATGTGGTTGTATGATAGAAAAGTAATATACGAAATAATAGAATCAACAGCACATGTGGATGAAAAATAAGACATGTAAAATGTGAGTTTACATAATTACAACACACGTGTAAAATTAGAAGTATAAGATAATAAATTAAAATTTTACCGCAACCACATCGTAGCGTCAATTTATTGTTTCCTATATTCACTTTATTGGATGAAATCATTAGGTGCAGTAGGGATGGCTAATTGGCAACAACCTATGATTATTAATTTCCGTGTAATGTTGTTACAAGATATTTGTCGTAAGGTAGAAGAGCGGTGTAACACGTTGCTGATTTGAAAACTGTAACATCAAACATTTTGTTGATTTGAACATACAAAATCTCTGCTCAAAGATAGACTGAGTACAAGAGGGCTGCTGCGTAGGCGCAACATGGATTTGGATGATTATAATTGTGTCCTTTGTTCCTCATCCATTGAGGAGAGTGGAGATCACCTCTTCTTTGATTGTGCTTTTGTTCAAAGCTGTTGGCAACTACTAAACCTACATATTGGGAATTTTGTTGACCTATGCAGATGGTCTCTGGGTTCAAAAGCCAACTCAATGTGCCCTTTTACATGGCTGTTATCATCCTGATGGCCTGGGCAATTTGGATGGTGCATAATGATGCAATTTTCAGAGGTAATCAACCGTCTCTATAAGGGTGTAAGACCCACTTTCAAAAAGAATTTGCTCTACTTCTGCTTAGAGCAAAAAAGGATCATCCCCAGCTTATGTCTTCATGGATCGATAGAGGCTATGATGTAACTGTTTTGTTTTTCTTTATTTCCTTCTTTTTTTCTTGATTTTGTTGTAACGGAATCCTAATTTTATTTTAAATATATAATCAGTAGGGACCTACCCCTCCTGTTTCCTCGAAAGAAAAATCTCTTTTTGTCGAGAAACTTTAACTAAGAGATCGCATATACTGCAACATCAAATTTTTAGGTGTCTACCTTTGGTCTCAAATTGTCCAACTTTCATCGATATCATCGATTGCTATGTTTTGTAAAATATATAGGTTATGTACACGAAGCTAACCACGCCCTTAAACTACAGCCACTGATGCTTGAGTATCATCTGCAGTACCCCATGCCCAAAATAGTTTACAAACTAGCTCCTCGTGTGTGACGTGCCCACGCAAGGCACCTATGGCGAACCCACTTAAATAATCTAATTCAAACACACATTAGCCTAGATAGCATTCGGTCGGCTAAACTCTATGTTTCATCTAAAGAGTATTCAGGGGCACTCGGTATAATGGCCAGAGTAGGCCATCGTTTTGGACCATTATTTCACAACCTCACTTGAAGTTGAGTATAAAAATACATGCATTTCATCTCAGCTTTTACATCATAAGGTGCACATGGATAACTTACATAAAACTGTGAGGCAAATATTAAGTTATTTTAACATCAATTGTTCAAACTAACAGCATAAGACTTTTACATAACACAACCTTGTTCAAATCACAACATAAAGTATAGAGCCATTACATGATGTTCCCAACCCAACAAAACAACATCGATCCACTAACAAAAGAGGCCTTCCAACCAAGGAACCCTTTAGTCGACCAGAGGAGGCATTGGCTAAGCACAACACGACACTGCTGACCCAAAGAACAAGCTGGCGACGAAGCAAAAGAACTCGGCGGCCTACAAAAAGAGTTCAGCTGCACAGAAGAACAACTATTCATCAGCTGGCACAAACTCCAGGGACCATCCAGCGGGCGAAGAAGTCCACTAGACGCAAGAAGTATCTGACAGAGTCAGATCTACTGAAACAAAGCTAGCAACAATCAAGGTGAGCATACTAATACTCGCAAGAATTGTCTGATCGGCATGAAACTAATAAAAATTTGGACTAATGCAAGATGGATGGTTGGAGGATTATTTTAGCCAAAAAGAGACTATTTTACAACGGCTAGATGATTGTAAAGAACTCAGAAAACAATACACTTGTGTTAAACATCAACATCATAAGCATAACTGAACAAGTTCATTCTCCTCCATCAACAACTTCTCATGATTTACTTTTTACTCGTAGTGACTTAGTGGGAAAGTAGTCATGATATCCTAGTGATGCAGACGAAATGATTCGATTTTAACTCTGCAGACAAAAACCCAATGAGCACGATATGAGAATGATCTTAGATACTCTCATGGCTACTTTTCCCATCAGACTCTGCACCTTCAACCCCATCCACCCTGACCGACCGCGATGCCCCAACAGAACCCAGGGCCCAGCCTATGTTGCACCCAGGATTTTATTACTGGTCCAGTAGCGGCTACCGCCGGCCACCAGTAGCGGCTAACCGGACCGGTTTGATCAGGAACCGATAGAAACCGAACAAATTCAAATTTCAAATTCAAATTGCTAGTGCAATCGGTTTGAAACGGTTAGCCGAGTGGTTCGGGCGGTAAGTCAGTCGGTTTGGGCAGTTAGCCGGGCGGTTTGGGTGGTAAGCCAGGAGGTTTGAAAAAAATAACCACAAATGCATTCAAATATCCATACATAGAATTGTGCATTTGCCTTGTTTTTGCCATAAAAAATATTCCAAATGAGAAAATATTTTTATATTTGCCTTATACAAATGCATACAAATGACTACTTTTTACTTTTACTTTTTTATTTAACTTGTATTTGCCGCAAAAAAAATACCAAATGAGCAAATATTTGAAAATTTTACACTAATAGATTACACGCACCTTGAAATATTTTTAGAAATTTTTACCACATTTTTTCATTTTTAATTCAAATGTGAAAATTTTAAATTTGTCCGGTTTGAATCCGGCCGGAACCGCTACCGGTCCGGTCCAGTTTGAGCGGTTCCCACGGGAACTGGACCGGTAGCGGTCGGGATTAAAAACTTTGGTTGCACCACGACTAAAATCTTCACCTCTTCCTCAAAGCGAGGTTAGAACTGATATTTAAGTCATTCAAGACTTGTCTAAAATGTGTCACAAATGACATAGTCATTAGCAAATTTCCAATACTACGGACAAATCGAAAACTACCAATGTGCTTGACACAACCAAGCCCTGCTCGGCATTTCCTTATGATTCCAACAAAACTGAACAACAACCTATATCTCACGAGTGATATATGGAATCACTCAGACTTGTACCGGTCCTATTTAGCAATGACAATGGCTTCTCGATCCCTTCATGCTTGTTAAAACTTGGATTCCTATAGATCCATGCATCTAAGGTTTCAAAAAACAACCCTTTTAAACATAAATGTACAAACATATATAAAGATATGAGTCGAATGGAATAGTTTTAAATCCTGGTTTTGCATGGTGCTTGCCTTGCTGAACAATCTGCTCTTCTACACGGTGGTGCAGGTCTTGTTTGGCTAGTAGGCATATCAACTGCATATTCCACCAGTCCGTAGACTCTTTCGGCCAACAAGTCCATATTAGTGGTCAATATCATAGTCCTTTACCACCAACATTTCTCGGATTTCATAGGATGAAGATCAAAACCATGATAAAAATGATTTATTCTAAAAAGTTTCACAAGTTTTGCATGATTTGTGAGCGTAGGGAGTAACTCGTGCAAAATGGGCAAAAATGGAGAGAATCCCAAGTTAGGAAGCTCCCACCTGCATGCCGTCTAATTGAAGCTAGCACACTAACCTAAAAAGTCATATAAGGTGACGTCTACCACCATTTGAAGACACATCAATTTGGAGAGAAGAAGCTTAGTGAGAAGTGCTTTGTTCTTTAGACTAGAGTTAGGAGAGTGAGGTCTTGGGTGTGGTCTTGGGTGAAAACCAAGTGTGGAGGAGAGGATTGAAGGCTTGCTGGTACTTCTGTCTATGCATTTATTTATTTACTTACTATCTTTGATCTGTGGGATCCCTCATCTTCGTGAGCATTGCACTGCTCATTTGGGGTTTCCTTATAAGCCTTTTGCGTTAGGTGGAGGTCTGTAGCTGATAGCATAGGCGTGGTGCCTATGCTTGATAGCTACCTTAGGTTGTGTTCCACCTCTTAGTACCATTGTGGTAGGCAGCAGGTGGTGACAACCCTTTCTGTCATTTGTAGTCCACCATGTTCGGGTGTTTTCATAAAAGTAGTTGCTAAGACAGGAAGATCTTGTCTCTCATCCTACTCTACGTCCTCCCGTTCTAGCCGTCGAAGTAGGTTTGGTTAGGTCTGGGTTTGAGTTGGCTAATTGAAGTTTAGACTCTCTACCTTTGAGTCTCTTTTCCCTTTTAGGGTCCGGTTGAAGAAGTCTAGGCTTAGATTTGACATCCAGGTTTTACTCCCTCGGTAAAAGGGTAAAACGGTATCCATGCACTTGTGGAGTAATTCATTTAGGCTAAGGAGTGCCAACAGTCATCTACATGAGCATGCATCCAGAGTTAGCCACAAGACACTGGTCATCTTAATGTGCATCACTTTCTATCAGCAAAGAATAAAATACAATTCAAGGAGCAATTTTAGGTTCTATTATCGGGGGAAGTTATCCATTGAGTACTGCAACTGACATGCAAACTCAAAAACAACCTGCCAAGTGTTGCTAGGTGAAATGTAGATTCATTTTAGACTAGGAGTAGTACTTCATGTTATTGACCTCTATTTTTTCTAGTTGTGAGTTTCTTTATCTTCTTTTATAAAACAAAATGCAGGCCACACATGATATGCAAAAGGCTTTGTGGCCGAAAATGGAGGAAATGGCCAAGAAAACTCAGTCGGCTAACATGCAAAGGTGACAGGGCAAGAAAGCTCCTCAGTGCAGATCTTGAGTCAGATAGAAAGCTTCTGCACCAGAGAAAGGAGATGCAGGGCAACTTGGATGTCTCGAAAGCTTTGGTTTGCAAGAAAATCGACGATAATGAAAGTGGGGAAGGTCTAGATCTGGTTTATCAAGCTTTAGCTATGGAGGTTGTGATATTACTGCGAGGAAAGAAAGAGCAGGGAGGAAATAGAGCTGCCACACGTGAAAGAAAAGGAGTCGTAGCTTTTCTGGAGAAGGAGCAAGCGAGGCTCAGATGAAGGCTCAAGGACCCAGGGTGTGTTTAGATTGGGAAAGATTTCCCCAAAAAACATTGTAGACCTAAAAATACACTGTAGATTAATAGTGTTCTGTAAGTGGAAAGGGTGAGATGAATAAGGAAAAGTTAGATGAATAATATTTTTTTGGGTGGGTGTGGGTGAAACTAAACGCACCGTCAATCAATGGTTTAGTCAAGCAAATGCGTGTTGTCAGCAGGAGACCGGATGGGACGCAACGAGGCTGGCGTGCGAGCTGGTTGTCAGTCGCCATGTACATAGAAGCTGTTGTGCCTGACAGAGGAGAAAAGAAGAAGGGCGAGCATTCTCGTGGTAGGATATGGAACATGGATTTCATAATGATCTAAGATTCCAAACACACAAGATAAAGTCTGGTTTTGAAGAAGGATATAACATTAGAGATACGGTTGACTTTGGATTACAGGCTAACGGGTGGCACAGAACATCGGCTGGCAGATATTTTGCCAGGGTTCTATTGGACCTTGTTGTTGGGTTGTTTTTTGGGATTGTTCAAGTCGAAATCTGGTGTTTGCGTGGCGAGGGTGTGCAATTTTTTGTGGGGTGCGGTGCGGGTGTACGACGATGGTGGCGGGTGCAGGATGGTGGTAGCGGCGGCTAGGAGCGGTGCTGGTGGTGGCGGTGGCCACAATAGATTAGCTCCATGGTGTCTGTGGCAAATGCGGGATGGAGACTATGGCACATGGGTAGGTGTTGCAACCATGCTGCCCTATATACATATTATCAATTTTTTGTTATATCTATCAATTCCGGTCTGCCGGATTGAATCCGATGGAACCGAACAAGCCCTATGGGAGAAGTTAAAAGGAGCAACAGCCTAAAGATGGCGTGCATATACCAGTTACTGTAAAAAAACATGGTTCCGCAAGGATATTAATATAAGGAAAAAAGTCTACTTCATTAATATAATTGTGATTTTGGTGATTTAGTGATAACATAATTATTAGAACTAATATATTTGTCAAGTTGTATCTGTAGGCCCAAACAATGAATATATTCTGCATGTGACCGTGCTGACCACCTTACTATGAAATCCTTCTGATTGCAAGACAACAAAGAAATTTATGAGGCACTACACAAAGGTCTCTCTGGAACTTTCGATTAGTTTTATGAGGCAGGTGGGGCCTCCTCCCCCACTAAAATAATTTTTTATTTTTTGGGTTTTTTTCTCACTGGAAGTTTATTTTGCCGAGTGCCCGACAAAAATCACTCGGCAAAGACCTCTTTGACGATACAGACATTGCCAAGTGTGTTTTGCTGAGCGTATTATGTAGGGACCCAAGTGGTAGGAAACGGTCGGGAAAACTCTCTGACCACTTTTGTTTTCGTATTTCTTGTGAGGGAGCGGGAACGGGAAAGCAGGTCAGGAAAGCAAATCGGTACTACGAGATGTTGAAAACTATACATTTCGATCGGGAACATCTCGATAACGGTCGTGAATCGGTAACTCAAATCGGGAACGCCGACATATATATACCAATAGAACAATACAAGGGAATTTATTTTTTGTCTTTATGAATTACCAAAGAGCATTGTAAAGAAAAAAGAAAGTGGGAAATAAAAGAACTAGAAAAAAAAATTGCAAACCTCATCTCACCCAACAAGTTGAGGGAGGCTGAAAATGCTGGTTCATGTGGCCAATGCAACGCACTGCACGAGCTAGCTGCAGACCTCATCGGCATCCTTCTGTCCATCCAACCCTGCATGGTGTGGGCTTTGGCTGCAGCCTATTTAGCAAGCAAAGCACGCACAGCTGTATGTTGCACAGGCTTTAGTCCCACCTCGCTCGGCTGAGAAGAAGTGGACGCGATGAAACGCATAAAACAAGGCATAGTATGTTAAATAGGGAAATTAGTCTAACCGGTTCCGATCCTGCTTTCGCCGAATTATCCTGTATTTTTTCCTGATTTCAGATTTTCCTATAAAAGTGGTATTCGATCGGTAAATACAGTATACGACGTCGGTTGGTATGGCAAAGCACGTGATTCCAGAAGTGCCATTTCTGTAAACAGATGCTCTTGTTTTGATAATATCCAAAAACACATCGCAGCCGCGGTCTTGGTCCAGTCTCCCAACGAATCATAACGGCTGCAATATTTTAGTGAGAAAAATAGCATTCTAATTGTTATCAGATATGAACAAATAGAGTGAATAAAACAAAGTGTAAAAAACTGGGCACTAAAAACCATTTGGAAATAGTAGTAAACTCTCCCAGCATTGAAACCTGGCGCTAGGGAAGCAAGCAGAGGTAAAGAAACGACCCTAGTTGGAGCTTAACTTTGATGTTGTAGTTTCCCACTGATCTTGTGTTTAACGTTCCCTTGTTTAAGTTTGCAACCTAGCGCCTGGGACGGCAGCGGAGGTGAAGAAACAGGGCCAATGGGAACATAACGTTGATGCAGTAGTTTACCATTGATCTTGTCATTGACGTTCTCTTGTTTTTCTTCTGACTAACATGAATGCAGTGTCGGTCCCAAGACATTGTAACAATAAAAACAACAGTTTAATGCGATCTACGACAACGGTCTCAAGACATAGATTATAGCAATTAATTAGAACTACCAAATTCAAGGAAGTCGCTTAAGACATTACACGGTTGTAATTTTATTAATACCTTTTGCTATGAAATATTTGTAAAAAATATATAAAGAGTACTTTTGTCAAACTATACAACACGAATACCTTTTGCTGAATGTTTTAGAAAATATATATAAAAGAATACTTTTGTAAAACTATCAAATATGAATACTCATTTTATTTTTATATTTCTAAACTTAACACCTAAATAATTATCTGTAATCAAAGTTTAACCTTTTGGACTTAGAACAATATCAATTACTTCCTTTAGTGCCATGAAGTATGTAAAACATATTAGCATTGCCGAGTGCGCTTTGTCATGGGCGGCACTCGGCAAAACCTTTGCCGAGTGTATTATGGGCTTTGACACATGCATGGCAAAGCACCGGATTCCGGCAGTATCATTTGTGTAACCAGATGCCCTTGTTTTACAATATCTAAAAACACATCGCAGCCGCGATCTTGGTCCAGTCTCCTAATGAATCATAGCGTTCGCAATATTTTAGTGAGAAACATAGCATTCTAATTTTTATCAGATATGAACAAACAAAGTGAATAACACAAAGCTAGTGTGAAAAACTGGGCACTAACAACCATTTGGAGGTAGTAGTAAACTCTCCCAGCATTGCAACTTGGCGCTAGGGAAGCAAGCAGAGGCGAAGAAACGACCCTAGTTGGAGCTTAGCTTTGATGCTGTAGTTTCCCAATGATCTTGTGTTTAACGTTCCCTTATTTTAGTTTTGACTAACATGAATGCGTTGTTGATCTCTAGACATATATTGTAACAATTAAAATAGTTTTTTATTTTGATGTGATTTGTGACTCTGACATCAAGACATAGATTATAGAAAATCTCTCTTACTAGATGTTTAGTTCCCAAAAGTTTACTATTTCTCTAGTTGTTCGTTCTATTTGAAAACCGTGATTCCCCTCGCAAACTTTTGCTACAGTGAAGTTTTGCTACAGAAAATTTCCTTCCATCTCCACCAACTAAACAAATTCTTAGTCCCTTCGAGTTGCTAAAGAAAGTCGTCTACGGTCTCCAAAACATTGACATTGGACAACCGTTTGAAAGAAATAGTACACGCCCAGCTTTGCAACCTAGCGCCTGGGAAGGCAGTGGAGGTGAAGAAACAGCGCCAAAGGGAACATAACGTTGATGCTGTAGTTTCCCATTGATCTTGTGAGGCTATCCCCAACCCATCTACTAGGATGGTGTCCATAGCATTAAATAACCAGCCACATAAGCAATTTGGTGATGTGACAAGAGAATTAAAGAGGGGAGAGAAGGACATGGTGTCTTGCATGAAAAACCATGTCTACACAAGAACCAAGAAATAAAACTTGATGATAGGGAGATGAAAGTAGAGAACATATGTGATTGGATGGTAGTTTATTTTTAAGAAACTATGCATTGGGGAGTAGTTTCTATAGGTAGTGTTCATATGACATAGATGTATAGAAACTACTTGATGATGTCTTGGGTTGGGAATAGCCTGATTGACGTTCTCTTGTTTTTCTTCTGACAAACATGAATGCAGCGTTGGTCTACAACAATGGTCTCAAGACATAGATTATAGCAAATGTCTCTTAATTAGAACTCCCAAATTCAAGGAAGTCGCTTAAGACATTACACGGTCGTAATTTTATTAATACCTTTTGCTATGAAATATTTGTAAAAATATATATATAAAGAGTACTTTTGTGAAACTATCCAACACGAATACTTTTTGCTGTAAAATGTTTTTGAAAAAATATATTAAATAGTACTTTTGTAAAACTATCCAATACGAATCTACTCATCTTATTTTTATATTTCTAAACTTAACACCTAAATAAATATCTACAAACAAAGTTTAAACCTTTTGACTTAGAACAATATCAAAATTACTTCCTTTAGTGACATGAAGGACGTAAAACATATTAGCATTGCCGAGTGCGCTTTGTCGTGGGCGGTACTCGGCAAAGCCTTTGCCGAGTGTATTATGGGCTTTGACGCGTGCATGGCAAAGCACCGGATTCCGGCAGTATCATTTCTTTAACCAGATGCCCTTGGTTTTGACAATATCCAAAAATACATCGCAGCAGCGATCTTGGTCCAGTCTCCCAACGAATCATTGCGTTCGCAATATTTTAGTGAGAGCATTCTAATTGTTATCAGATATGAACAAACAGAGTGAAGAAACGAAAGCTAGTGTAAAAAACTGGGCACCAACAACCATTTGGAGGTAGTAGTAAACTCTCCCAGCATTGAGCAAGCAGAGGTGAAGAAACGAGCCTAGTTGGAGCTTGATGCTGTGGTCTCCCAATGATCTTGTGTTCAAAGTTCCCTTGTTTTCGTTTTGACTAACATTAATGCGCTGTTGATCTCAAGGCATATATTGTAACAATTAAAATAGTTGTTTGATGCGATTTGTAACTCCGATCTCAAGACATATTATAGAAAATGTTTCTTAGTCGCTTCGAGTTGCTAAAGAAAGTCGTTTATGGTCTCCAAAACATTGACACTGGACAACCATTTCAAACAAATAGTACACACCCAGCATGGCAACCTAGCGCCTGGGATGGCAGCGGAGATGAAGAAACAAGGGGCCAATGGGATCATTACGTTTTTGCTGTAGTTTCCCATTGATCTTGTGATTGACGTTCTCTTGTTTTTTCTTCTGACTAACATGAATACAGTGTCGGTCCGAAGACATTGTAACAATAAAAACAACAGTTTGATGCGATCTACGACAACGGTCTCAAGGCATAGATTATTGCAAATGTCTCTTAATTAGAAGTCCCAAATTCAAGGAAGTCTCTTAAGACATTACACGGTCATAATTTTACTAATACCTTTTGCTATGAAGTATTTGTAAAATATATATAAAGAGTACTTTTGTGAAATTATTCAACACGAATACTTTTTGCTGTAAAATGTTTTTGAAAGTATATATAAAAGAGTACTTTTGTAAAACTATGCAATACGAATACTCATTTTATTTTTATATTTCTAAACTTAACACCTAAAGAAATATCAATAATAAAAGCTTAAACCTTTTCACTGAGAACAACATCAAAATTACTTCCTTTAGTGATATGAAGGATGTAAAACGTATTAGCATTGCCGAGTGCGCTTTGGCGTGGGTGGTACTCTGCAAAGCCATTGCCGAGTGTATTAAGGGCTTTGACGTGTGCATGACAAAGCACAGGATTCTGGCAGTATCATTTGTGTAACCATATGCCCTTGTTTTGAAAATATCCAAAAATACATCGCAGCCACGATCTTGGTCCAGTCTCCCAATGAATCATAGCATTCACAATATTTTAGTGAGAAAAATAGCATTCTATTTATCAGATATGAACAAACAAAGTGAATAACACAAAGCTAGTGTGAAAAACTGGGCACTAACAACCATTTGGAGGTAGTAGTAAACTCTCCCAGCATTGCAACTTGGCGCTAGGGAAGCAAGCAGAGGCGAAGAAACCACCCTAGTTGGAGCTTAGCTTTGATGCTGTAGTTTCCCAATGATCTTGTGTTTAACGTTCCCTTATTTTAGTTTTGACTAACATGAATGCGTTGTTGATCTCTAGACATATATTGTAACAATTAAAATAGTTCTTTGATGTGATTTGTGACTCCGATCTCAAGATAGATTATAGAAAATGTCTCTTAGTCGCTTCGAGTTGCTAAAGAAAGTCGTTTACTGTCTCCAAAACATTGACATTGGACAACCATTTGAAAGAAATAGTACACGCCCAGCATTGCAACCTAGCGCCTTGGAAGGCAGGGGAGATGAAGAAACAAGGGGCCAATGGGAACATTACGTTGATGCTGTAGTTTCCCATTGATCTTGTGATTGACGTTCTCTTGTTTTTCTTTTGACTAACATGAATGCAGTGTCGGTCCCAAGACATTGTAACAATTAAAACAACTAGTTGATGCGATCTGCGACTGCGGTCTCAAGACATAGTTTATAGCAAGTGTCTCTTAATTAGTTCTTTCAAGTTAAAGAACACCGCTTAAGAGATTACACGCTCACCAAAACATAATTTTACTAATACTTTTTGTTATGAAATATAAAAATATTTAATGTACTTTTGTGAAACTATCCAATACGAATACCTTTTTCTATAAAATATTTGTAAAAATATATATAAAGTGTACTTCTGGGAAACTATTCAATTCGCGTCTACTCCTATTATTTATATATTTCTAAACTTAACACATAAATAAAATTCTACAATGAAAGTGTGAAAAGTTTGACATTGAACAATATCAAAGTCACTTCTTGTAGTGACATCAAGGAAGTTAAAGATATTAGTACCGGGCATAGTGCAGCTGTTGGTGCAATCTTGATCTTGCATTGGACCAAGAGTCGAATACAACTTGTGGCCGGTCAACTCTAAAAATATATTTTATCTATCTAGCCTTGCATTGTACACCACCCTAGCTCAAGGGTACCGTGAAGTTAAAAGGAACTACAACTAGCATTATTGTAGCCTAACGACGACGTCCATATATTGCTGATAACACAATTATTTTTATTAATATGTTTGTCAAGTTGTATATATAGGTACAAATGATGAGTAGACTGCATATGACCATGCCGACGGTCTTACTAAGTTGAAATCCTTCAGGCTGCTAGACAACAAATAAATTTGCGAGGCACTATGCAAAGGTCTCTCTGGAACTTTCGATTATGAGGCAGGTGGGGCCTCCTTCCTTATTAAAAAAACTGCTATTTGGGGGTTTTTTTATGTTCAATAGAAGTTTAGTTTGCCAAGTGTAAACTCTTTACCGATTGCTCGACAAAAAGCATTGGGAAGACCTCTTTGCTGATACAGGCTTTACCAAATGCGCTTTGCCGTGGGTGGCACTCGGCAAAGCCTTTTCCAAGTGTAATATGGGTTTTGTCGAGTGCTACAGGCACTTGGCAAAGCATTTGGCAACATTCGCTAGCCTAAGTGATTCATTAATAACCTACAAGAGGCAAATAGCAGGATCGCCACATTGATATACAAAGCCACAAACATGTCAGTCCTAGCATATTAATTCTTTTCCAATAATTATCTAATCACGGATTGAATGTTGCTCTAGTTTAATTTCAACTTACATGGGAGGTGAATTTCATGGATTTGTTTTCCTCCCATGTGATTTCTGTGTGAGGATCAGCCCTTCTTTCCAGGATCTGTTGATGCTCCTCCTGCGGGTTATAGATGACCTTAATGATATCAAAAATTTCGATCTTCATGTAAAATATTGGCTCGTTCCTAACAGTACAGATTGTTGCGATTTTGATGTACGTACTGTCCTTTGGTGCATATAGACAACTTCCATTTACTTACCTCTAGTTCTTTGAATGCTTTGTATAGGGTTGTCTGATAGAAACTTGAGTGCTGCAGTTAGTCCAGATGGTGTTGTCTCGAAGCTAACAAAGACCAGTAAGAATAGTACATTCAAAGCAAGGTTTTCAGATAGTGCGGAATTCTGTTTATTCGACTCCGCTGACTACGATATCAATGAAATCCATCCTGGTGTTTGTGCCTTCTTTCGTCTCTCGTCAAGCACTTCCTTCAAGGTCTTCATAACATTATTATGTCCCTATAGTATTGCATGGATTAGGGTGTTCGGTTCCATCATATTCAATCCGGACCGGAAATGATAAATATAACAAGAAATTTATGATAGATACAATAAGAGCTCGGGATTCATTCCTGGTGAAGAGCTAATTTACTCACAATAGTGACACTAAAAGGCCAGAAATCAATTCACTAGTCAAGAGATGGGCAATCATTCTAGGTCTCTTGTTGTATCCATCATGAGTAAATTAGTTTTCAACACGGAATAAATCTCGATCTCTACCTATACCTATTATGAATTTATTCCTATATCTATCATTCCCGGTCCGGATTGAATCCGATGGAACCGAACAAGCCCTTAACGAGAATTCCTAGCTACACCTTACGTTCCAAAAACGTAGGTCGTTTGACTTTTTCAGCCCCAACGTTGATCGCTTGTCTTATCAATTTTTTTTTTTTGCAAAATATCATATTTTTTTTGTTATGGCTAGGTTAAGTAATAAAATGAATTTCAAATATGACCTAAATTTGACTATATTTGCACAAATTTTTTGAATAAGACGAGCTATCAAACTTGGGGCTGAAAAAGTCAAACGACCTATATTTTGAAACGGAGGGAGTAGCAACTACCAAGATGGCGATTCTTAGGCCATTCATAGCGATGGAAGTTTTATTTCGTCATTTCCGAGAGTAATACATGTATAGTTAAAAGAAGTTTGGCTTGATAGAAAAAATAAAACTTATATTAACGTATGGTTTAATTTCATTGTTTTATAGCTATACTATAACATTTAATAGAGACAATGTACGTGATATATGGATGAAATCTAATGAGATGAAACCCTCTAATTGTAATACCCCAGCCTAATATACCATTATATTGGAAGTTTGTTGGCCCACATGTGGCCTAGTTATGGTTATACTTGGTGGCTTATTACCACCTTGGAACTTTTGGAGATGCGGGCTAGCTTGTAAACACTATATTATGTTATCGCTCAAAACTTACCACCTTTGGATTAATAGTTTTACACAAAACCGGGACAAATGTAATATAGGTACTATATATGTCATTATCTAAAAAGGACATAAAAAGGTACAAAACTGGAACAAATGTAATATCAGAAGCTAGCTCGATTTAACAAATTCATTTGTAACAATTGCACAGCAATTACAAGATCATTGCAATGTACGTCCACTTATATGAGGTCAGTAGATCATACAAGCAACACTGATCGATATATTATTTGAGTATGACATACAGAGTTGATAAAAATAACTAAAACCATAAGCAAATTACAGAGATAATTTATTTTTCAGTTCAAGTTGCACTTGAAAGCCATTAGGAAACCCTAGTCCAGGACCAAACACCATGTCCCCACCACTGACCACTTTCAATCTGTTGAAGAATATAGATTAAGGATATTAAACGAAGTGGAAATGTCTCTTGTTTTTTAAAATATACGAGGATGAAGATCAACAAGTTTCAGTTGAGTACAATACCTGTACTTGGTGACCAAGAAATGGAGGAAGACAGACATTTGAAGCCTTGCAAAGTCTAGACCAACACATAACCTCAAACCAGATCCAAAGGCAATAAAATCCTTAGAGCCTCCGATCGGTTCCGAAAGATCCTACACATCACGCCTTTCAACATCAATTATGTGTGCATTTGTAGAACAAGTTGGATGCTAACTGAATGAAGCCTGATTTGCAAAGAGCACATATATATTCCATGGAGTGCCTTTTTATTACATAAATAGTTACTTCATATGTTATTTTTTTCAAACCTTCCATCTCCAAGGATTGAAGCTGCTGGGTTCCTCATATGTCGTAGGATTCAAATGAACTGCTGGAGGACATATCATCACAATCCATCCCTCTGGAATAGTATAACCTTCACAAATACAAAATTATTCGGTAACTAGTTAAAGCAGCTGAATACTTTTTAATTATAGTTAATCAGCTGGAAAAAAAATGAAAGCAAGCGGCCCCATGAAAGACACGGGGTGCATACTGCTGGTTACACGAAAACAACCTTTGAATAACAGTAGTATGATAGTATATGGAAAGAGAGTGAAGCTACTACCTTTTATTTGGACGTCTTGCGTTGCTTTCCTAAACAACACAGGTGCAACGTTGGCTAGCCTTAGTGATTCATTAATAACCTACAAGAGGCAAATAGCAGGATCGCCACATTGATATACAAAGCCACAAACATGTCAGTCCTAGCATATTAATTCTTTTCCAATAATTATCTAATCATGGATCATTGAAACGGGAATGGATGCTCTAGTTTCAACTTACATGGGAGGTGAATTTCATGGATTTGTATTCCTCCCATGTGATTTCTGCGTGAGGATCAGCCCTTCTTTCCAGGATCTTCTGATGCTCCTCCTGAGGGTATCAGAGAAAAGATCTGTCATATTCAAATATTGGCTCCTGCCTTCCTAATGCTATAGATTGTTGCAAGTTCGAGAAAAACTCATGAAACTGCAGTACGTAGTGTCTGGTGGATATAGACAGATCCGATTTACTTACCTCTAGTTCTTTCAATGCTTTAGGGTTGTCCGATAGAAACTTGAGTGCTGCAGTTAGTCCTGACGATGTTGTCTCGAAGCTAGCAAAGATCAGCAAGAATAGTACATTCAAAGCAAGGTTTTCAGATAGTGCAGGATTCTGTTTATTTAACTCGCTGACTATAACATCAATGAAATCCATCCTTTCCGGTGTTTCTGCCTTCTTTCGTCTCTCGTCAAGCACCTCCTTCAAGGTCTTCATAACATTATTACGTCCCTACATAATTGCATGGCTTAATGAGGATTCATAGCAACTAGCAAGATGGCGATTCTTAGGCCATTCTTAGTGGGGAGTTTCATTTAGTTGTTTCCAAGAGTAATATGTCAAGTTTGGATTGATACACAAAATGTGAATTCTAACGCACAATCTATTTTCACCATTTAATAGCTAAACTATAGTAGTTAATAACAATGCACCAGGTGGATGAAATCAAATAATGAGGTGAAACCCACTAATTGTAACGACCTAACCCAATATACTATTACAGTATAAGTTTGATGGGCACATGTGGCCTAGTTACGGTTATAGTTGTTGGCTTACCACCTAGGAAGTTTGGGGGTTGTGGGCTAGCTTATAATTAATCATCATCGGTCTAAATATATCACCTCTAGTTAACCCTTTACACGGAGTGGCAAAAAAAATGTAACATAGGTATTATCTATGCTGGTTTGTTCCTCGTGAGGAGTGAGTGGTAAACAGATTTTCGGTGTGTAATTACTTAATCTCTAAAGAAGTTTCAACATGTTTTATAGTAAACAAATTTTCAACACATAAATCATCAGTAGGTATACCTGCATACATTTGTAGAACGCTGTGCCGGGGAAATTAAGTGGAAATGATAATAGTCCTTGGTTGAACGCGTCAAAATTTTTCCACAGATCCCCTGATAATACTGACGCCTCGTAGCCGATCATCCATTTTGCAGCAATACCAAATATCATCTGCACATATAAATGGTTGGGAGATACCATCCCAAACGAAATGCCATTAGAATAGATGAAAAGATCCATGCAGAGTGCATTTGCTGATAAAGATGGATCTATGTGTGTTCATACACTTGAAAGGGCTGGTTTGAGTTCAATGCTTGGACTATCGCGCCAGGAGCTAAGACACCTGTCCACGGCACCTTGCATATCATGGAGTAGCACCAGCCTAAGGTTCTCTGGGCCAAATACTCGACGGATCAGGTTCCTAGTGTTCTTGTGCAGGGACCCATAACATCTGGCGATGTTCTCCTCGCCCAGGAGTTTCATGAATGAGTCAGGAAACCATATGTGGAACGCCTTCTCCTCTTGCTGCAGCACGTAGTGGTTGACGTCCGGGTCAAGAGAGACAATCAGGTCCTTACCAATCAGGTTTGTCTTAAAAATAGGACCATACCTGCAAACGAACGTATTAATGTACCTTGTTAGTATTAGTTATTGGTTCATTAACCCATGCCCATCAACTGGCTACGAGTTTAAGGGAAAATTCCTTCTATACCCAAATAATTTATACCCATCCCTTCTATACCCAAAAAATTTACAAAATCCCTTATATACCCAAATCCTAATTTTCAATCCTCCCTATACCCAAAACCATTAGTTTGGGGTTAAGTGTGGGCTTAAAAGACCATTTTGCCCTTACATGCGACAAACCATTTTTATGATAATGTTTTAATAGAAAAAACAATATTACTTAGTTAATGGTTCATATGCATTTTTGTCGCAGCTTTATTTTCACAAACATACCATTAACAAAGTAATAGTGATTTTTCTGTTAAAACATTATCATAAAAATGGTTAGTCGCATGTAAGGGCAAAATGGTCTTTTCATCCCATTAACCCCAAACTAATGGTTTTGGGTATAGAGGGGATTGGAAATTAGGATTTGGGTATAGAAGGGATTTTGTAAATTTTTTAGGTATAGAAGGGATTGCTATACATTTTTGGGGGTATAGAAGGAATTTTCTCCGAGTTTAAAGAGGGCCTGCCATTACGCAACTAATTATCATTAAAGTACCAATTATTATTGGGGTTTGCTACAGTACTCTCCAAAATGACAGTGGACCAGTAGATCAAGGTGGTTAAATGACATATTACCTTTTGGAAGGTAATAGATTAAAAGTTTTATGCATATATTTTATAATCTAAAATATTAAGAAAAAAAATATGGAAATGTCTTAGTGATCGCTCGCTCTATGCTTGTATTATGTATACATCGAGTTGATTTTTATTTTCATACATGAATAATGACAAAAGCAAGTCATTTGGAAGTATATATAGGGGATAACTTGTCTGAGAGGTTAATTTAGTTTTTTTTCATAAAACCTGAGTGCGTAAAAAATCAAAATTATATGTTTTTTTTGGTGAAAATTTTTAGCAAGTATACCTTTTCTCAAGCATTTTGTACAACAATGATCCGAAAGGACTATGCAATTACAACAGCACATTATTAAAAAAAACATGGACTCAAGTTGAGAGTATCATGTTGCAACATATCATTACACAGTACTGAAAAAACCAAACAATAGCATTTTGTATTTCTATATATACATATATGCTGGGATATCTTCATAAATAATATTTTACCTTTCCATTCGTCGCTTGAAAAATGGGAGCACGTCGAGTGAAGGACTCCGTCCAAAGAACTGAAGAGTTTCTCCGATGAGTGGTAGTCCCATAGAACCAGGCGGCAGGACCGCCTGTAATCGTCTACGACGATTTATGTGTTTGAGCAGCACATGGAATAACCAAATACCTATAAGGGTCGTACCCATGACAACAAAAACAGGCGACACCCCCATGTTGATGCCATGGATCAAGTGTGATACTAACATTCTAACAGATCTAAAACCCATTGCACTCTGCAAGGCTACTTTGATTTTAGCTCTCCAAGTAGCAGGCTTATGTTGAGCCGATTGAGAAGATATGGGTGTCTGGGTGGATGGTCATATGTATATATAGGCAGAGGGCAGAGCCTTAATTGTAAATGCTGCCATGCATTTCAGGAAGCCTGTTGTTTACTACAAGTAGTATGTGCTAGTGCTACCCATCTAGTAATTAGTAATTGTGTCAGCGCCTTGTTGAGAGCACGTATAACAAGGGTCTTTAGTTTACACTGAGAAGGGTATCCTATTACAGGGGCAAGGTTGTCATTGTGAAAACTTTTGGTGACTTTTAGTGAACAAATACCAGAAATTTTACTATGATTGAAAGAAATGAGGATTGTACATTTAGCTGAATCGACGGTTGAGATAGAGAGGTGCTTAATTAGAAAAAAGGTACCAATTGGTACCAGAATAGGTATAACCCATACCAAAACATGACAAGGCTCTAGCACCACTAGTATTAGTAAAAGAAAATTATGAGCTTGAAGTGTACTATCTAAGCATTGTTTGATTTTTATTTTAGTTCTCAATCCTTCACTCGGGACAAGCAAAGGACTAACTGTGGGGGTATTTGTTGATGTTTCTTAAACATAAATATTCTTTGTCAACTACAAAACTACAGTAGAGCTTCATCACTAACGATTTCCACAACTTTTGATGATTTGTGCTATAGAGGCCTCCACAAGTGAAAATATGTAGAAAAGAGTAACAAGATACACGAAAAGGGCTACTCTGCTCTGCACACTTCTCAAAGAATTCACAGGACGGGCTAAATGGACCCCACAGAAGTAATCATCACTATAAATTTCGAAAGGACTAATCCAAGACCAAGCATGCAAAGGTGGTGCCCATGAGGCCGTGGCCATGGGCCAATAGGGGGAGTAAAACTTGGATCAACTCCATGGGAAAGAGATGTCACTCGCGCCAAGTTTTCTTGAGGCGGTTCTATTGTGGTTCCATAGGTCAGAAATGCCAGCTATCATACCCCCTGTATAAGCGTGGGTACCCCCTGTATTCAGTAAACAATAATCCATTCAGTAGTTCTACCTCAGAAGAGATAGTTCTAGGAGGGAAGCAAGAGGAGAGAAGTACACTAAAATATGAAGATTAGAAGTGTGCAAGTGAAAGATTAGAAGGAGATTAGAGGGTAATTAGAGCGTGAATAGAAGAGGATTCAAGCTTCATTGGATTTTTCTTCAGCTCCCTCGATTTTGTAACTCATTGGATTCGCACACTTGAGTGAGTATTCAAGCTCTTATTTTGTTAATTTTATTGCTAAGTTATTTTTTGATATTGATTCCTTGTGGGGTTGCATGTGCACTATTTTGGTGTACGGGCCTCTAATTGGAAAACCTCGTGCGGCACTAAGAATAAGTATTTCAAGTGCACACGTGGTGTCTAGGCTTAGAAATTTCATTCATTTGTTCAGAGATCTCACTAGAACTAGAGAACTAGAGGTAGGTGTTAGGGAGTGACAGTCGTTTATTCAACTCGGCTTTGCAAGTTTTGTGCAATCCTCTCTACTGAGATTGAGAGAAGTGTTTTTATACCGAGAGGGTCTTTGAATTAAGGTCAAACTTGGTCAGCAAAGCAAGCAAGAGATAGATAGAAATTCCTTATCTTAGAATTCCTTTAGAAAGATAACATTATCTTAAGTCCAATCTCTCTTTCCCATGTCCTAGAAGGTAACTGTGTGAGGAAATAGATACACTCTATTCTCTGTGGATATGATACCCTGAATACTTCTAGGTGAAGTGCTACATTTGTATTTTCGTGCGCTCGCGGATTCGTAAGAGTTAAGAAACACAAACAGTTATTACCCTTGTGACCAAAATCAAAGCATAGGCTGCATTGAATATATACTAATTCCACTACATATAGCAGCAAACCATCAAACTACATATATATGTTCTTGCCATTTGTGACCGAAATGAAGTAGAGGTATCCACCATACCGATTCCATTATTACATAGAGATTAATAACAAACTCAAATGTCGTTCCTAAATCAAGTAGAGGCATCCAAGTTGTATATACTACACATCTTCAACAACCAACTCATCAAAAGTAGGCGTCATCATCATCATTATCATCATCAATAGTCTATGCAATAGTAACCCACAAATTACTTCTTCTTGACAAGAAGGTGAAACTCATTTGGCTTCATGTGAATATGGCACAAGTACAATGGCAAACAGAATCAAATTGAATTCAATTTGAAGGTTTTCAAAATGAAAGTGCATTGGTATTTTCCACCACTTGGATGCTATTTAGTGGAGATCTCGGAGTTTGCCTTAGCTGTTCGAGAGCGTGATTTAGGCGTTCCAAGAAAGGGAATGGAGTGCTAGTTTAGCATTCGTACCAGATCCTTGTGAAACGAAGAGTTCTTTATTCTCTACCACGTTGACAAAGCTCCTGCCTCGCCACCTGTGGACTGTGGTCATGAATATTAGTTAACAATAGTTCTTTGAACCCTTCGAGAACTAGGAGCTACATTTGTTTTCTCCAGCCTAGGCATGTGGCGATTCCAGGTGATTAGTGTCCATACAGGTAGAATTTTTTTTACTGATACGTCAAAGCTGTCTATGATTATTTTTGTGACCACTCTTTTTCATGGGCATAGTCATATGAGCTGTGAAGTGCAAAATGCAGCTAAGATGAAGTTCACTCAAATATATTGAACTTACCGAAAGAAAGGTGTCTGCTGATTCTTGCATTTTTTGTTTTTAGAAAGAGAGAGAGAGGAAAATGCAGGACCTCTGCGTTCCATTTGTAGAGAAAAAGAAAAGAGGATAACATGAACCAGTTAAAAATACAAAACGGCCACCATAACAATATTGTCTGATTGCCCTGGGCTCATTAATGAACAGAGAGCCATTGTGTGTCTACCACTGCAGTCAGTCCTTTTGTGATATATACTTTCTCATTCAGCGCATAACTTGCAAATTTTCAAGCTTCAATTTTGAAAAAGAAAATTGCTTATTTCTTTCTATACTTAAAAACATCACCTCTTTTTCAGACACCACATGAAAATCGTCCTCATCATCGCTCACACCGTTGGTATTTCCACCACCAGTTCATAATTAGAATCAATGATGAATCGACGGTACGGTGATAGGGTTTTTTGCCACCTGTTCATATTACAGCCCGACCATAAAAATAAACCTCGAACTATTAGCACGAAAAAAACTATAAATTGACGAAAGCAAACTTTATATAAAAAATATACATTCCAATGAGATCTATGAAGTTCATGATTTTTCCAGTGAAACTATTTAGATGCCTAAATATTTAAAATATGTTCTTGTATTTATCAAATGATTTCAAATCGAAACAGAGCAACATCAAAATTGCAGTACTCAACAAGATCTAGAACTTTGTAGTTGACAAATTGTTTATTTAAAATTATTTTTATGTCCAAATATTGCATATGCATATAAGACATAGAAAAGTTAATATAAAACAAAATAGCATATGTATATTGGTTATAAGTCATTGTGTAGTGTTGTTGTAAGGAAGGTACACGCGAAGTTAAGGATGTGAGTTCGAATCCATGTTAAAGTAAAGTTTCTTATTTGGTGTGAAAAATTAAATCTGGTGTGTTAATGTTTTGATAGCTGCCCGGGTAGTTAAAAAATGTACACCATTGTATATATTAAACTTCTCTAACTTTTTTATATATTTCACCACCGGTTTGAACCGGAGATGAAAAGTTCTATTTCACTACCGAATTTTCCACCACAGGAGGACAAGCCAGCGGTAAAATTACCTCGCATGAACCGGTGTTGGTGGTAAAAAATGATTATAGTAGTGTATAGGTCCAAGACACCCAGACTCGGCTGCCTGCCTTCACTTGCTAAACCTCACTCTAATTAGCGGGGCTAGTGCTCAGTTGGAGCGTATAGATTACAATGCAAGTTGATGGAAAACGAGTGATTATATGATACTTTTTATCCAATTGGTATATTAATGAGTATTTTGTTCTCAGATATCTTCACATTAATTGGCTTCCCTTCGTAATAATAAGTGTATTAGTTGCTTGTACTTGGAATTTTTATCCAATTGTTACCGTAACATGATTGCACATATGTACATCACTATTTGACACAAATAATATATTTGACACTAATACTCGAGCGTGCGGTGCGTTCATGTGTTGGTTTCAAAAAGACGTCAACAATTTTTAAGTAAAATAGTTTTTACCAAATTTACATGCTGATTTGAACGGTTTCCTGTCATTGCATAATTACACATTTTTCAATGCGGAAGCTAGGGCTTGGTGCAGAGTCAACTGAAGTTTGATCTCAAGGATTTGATTAGTCAGCAAATTAAGCCATTAGAAAATCAGCCCCCTTTGTTCGATTCATGCATCCTGCAGTGTTTGCCTCGATCTGCTGTTCCATTCATTAGTACCACCAAATCCTTGCATGAATCTCTATGCTTGTATTCCCTTGGGGTAGGTGGCGCATGTGATATTTTATCGTAAATAAGAGTTTAGTGGGAGGTTGCTAAGCTGTGAACAGAAGGTACGTACTATAGTTACTTGTAACTTATTGCTCCGTATTGCTCTCTCTGTTCCAATATGTATCATTTCATCATATCTAGATGCATAGTGATGCATAGTAATTTTTATTATGTATCTAAATATGCCAAAATGTATTCTCTCCATTTTAAAAGGTGGGTTGTTTTGGCATATTATCCGCTCCCATACAAATTAAACTTTTCAAAATATACCCATATATTCTTAACTTCACTTTTGACGGTTTATGTTGGCATGTTTTGCCGTCGTGAAAGATATGCATCCATGGAATGTTGCATCACCATGTATATCGCCTCTATAAGTTTTGTTTTACATGGAATAATATTATTGTAATATTGTTTCTTTTTGGTTATAATGGACTTTAGACTATAGCCCTCGACATGTACTAGGCACTACACAACTGCAGATAAGAACGAATCTCCCCACCGGATCTCTGCTCTGACATGAGCACTAATGAAGCCATGGCTTCACCGCTGGTTCTCTACTCTGGCACGCGCACTATCACGCAGAATCGTTGGAACCGGCAGTGATGAGACATCGGCGGCACTGATGGGCATTTCTGTAGTAGTTTACCCTGCAGAGATGATACTGTACTATATTTAGTGTCTTGGCCTGGCTGTACAAACTAAAAGGGTCATGACAAGCTCTAGCTTATTGCCACCACTATCGGTCTCCCAAGATTTTATGACGTTATGGTGTGTTGTCGATCCTTGCGAACCATAGAGAAAAATTAAATTAATATCATGCCAATTTATGTGGATCGAGCCGTCTTGAATTGAACACTTTGACTCCATCGATTTTAGTGTTCTATCACATATAGTACATACTACCCGATTAAATATGAACATCGGTAATGCTTTAGAGTGTACGTCCGGACGGCTACGTGGCTTATTTTGGCCCAAGTATTTGCCAAAGCCACCATGCATGTTTCAATATTCCTCTGTTACATATTTCGATGTTTCATGTTGCAATTTTTCTCCTTGTTTCTTTAGCATGTTGCAATGTTTCGATGTTTCATGTTGCTAATGTTTCAACCGAATGATCCCTTTGTTCCTCCTAAATGTTGCAATGTCCCCTCATGCGAATGTTGTCCAGCTTGTGCGAATGTTGCAAATCTGCAACCGCTCATGTTTCACCTTGCCCGTATGTTGCAAGAGATCCATCAATCGATGTTGCGGTGCCTGATATTTAACTGTTTGTTTCATAATTCAATATGATGTGACATGCAACATGCAAGTGGAACACCCTCCATTGGTCCTCACAAAATTATACCAAATGTTTCAAAAATCTCATTGATGTTTCATGCAACATGCAAGTGCAACACCGTTCGTGCGTCCGCACAAAATTACACTGAATGTTTCAAAAATCTCATTGATGTTTCCTAACAATCCATTGCAACATCAACCTTGCTTCTGTACAAAATTACACCAAATGTTTCAAAAATCTCATTGATGTTTCAAGATTCAATATGATGTTTTAGTGAAACATCTTTCGTCGCTAGTGCCCGGACGCCGGACGTGTGGGGCTCTGGGCGCTAGCAGTTACCTATGAACATTTCCATCAAACAAACACTACTTTTCGTTGTTAAGGCTAGTTCCAACAGGTAGTATCATACTAATTAATTAGATGCCACATAGAATTTGTGGATGATGTGGCGGTGCATTTAATATGAAAGAGAACAAAGTAGTCGACGACACGCACTCGGCAAGCATTCTCACGTGCCATCCACGTGGTGGTACCCTCACGGTGGCATGGCGCCGTTAGATGCTTGCGGAGTGTTAACAATTGGCAACGACAAGAGTTTGTAGACAGCTTATACAACACTTTAGAAAAGACAAATGATATCTTTTTAGCTGTCTGTAAGAGTATTAATTCATATCTTGACACGCAAATCATGATGATCTGATACAATTATCTTTGTAGCCATTTTGGTACAACTTCATCGTTTCTAGGAGGACGCAAGTACTCTGCAGTCTGCACCAAAGCATTCAGTCACTCCTAGGGCAAATTTTCCTAAACATTGTAAAGACATGCTCGCGGCAAGAGGTAAATGTAGAATTGGAAGACTATTCAGTTCGCACAAGAGAAAAATGGAGACTTCAATAAATTGGTAGTGATGCTTCATACCAGGTAGCCGGATCTGAAGACTGAGGATGCATCCACAGCTGAGCCATCGGGCTATGTCCAGGGCTGGTGAAGAAGGCGCCTCTCGTTGGCGATGTTCGTCGGTGAAGCTGCGGTGCCAATTGCCAAATGCACAACCAGAGACACCCAATGCACGGCCTGCGCCATTCACCTCGGGGAGCCTCAGTCGCAGCCGCGGCGTGACCGGCGCTCTTCCACGGCGACGGTGCTGAGTGTGTAGTGGGCTTCCACTTCCCTGCTCGCGCTTACGCTGCAGTGGCCTTGCGCTCACGCGCCGCTGCTGCATCAAGCAGCTCGCGTGCTGCAGCCGCTGCTTACTTCTCATGGTGGCGCATGGTGTTTGTGCTGGAGATTAGGGTCCCGATGAGATCTAGCTATAGGCGGCCGGAAGGGAGCGATTTGATTAGAGAGATGAGCGCAGGAGGGATTTGGCGCATGGATTTTTCCGCTGTCTCGCGTGCAACCGATCCGCGGCGCCGTCGACGTACCGGTACAACGCGTGCTGAAGTCAAGTCGCCGACTCGCCTGGTACCTGGGAGCTTTGCTGCTGCCATCGCCGAACAAGACGATGGGAAGCTTTTCTTTCATCGTTTAATCGGCTCCACGTCAGACAATTTTGCTTCCATGGCATAAAAACGCGGCCCTGGTCTATGCGTTGCCTTGAAGCCATGGCAAGCAGCAAGTTAGCATTGACTTCCCAGTTCCCATACCAATACAATCAGCTGATCAGCATATTTAAAGCTACGGCTCCTACACCAACATCGATCAGACCCTCAAACCAAAAGCCACTGCACACACTCTAGGTACAATGGCTCCAGCTGCTAAGCAAGGCAAGAAGCTGCGCATCCTTGTGATGCCCTTCTTCGCCACCAGCCACATCCTCCCCTTGACAGACCTCTCCTTCCACCTCGCCGCAGTTCGGCCGGACGACGTCGAGGTCATCGTCGCCGTAACCATGGCGAACGCCCCCATCGTGCAGTCTGCCCTCGCGAGGCGTGAACATGCCAGCGTCGAGGTCGCGACCTACGCCTTCCCGGAGGTTGACGGCCTCCCAGCGGGTGTCGAGAACATGTCCACCGTCAAGGCCGAGGACTCAAGCAGGCTCGAGATGGCAGCCACCAATGAGGCGCTAATGAGGCCGGCACAGGAGAGTCTCATCAGGAACATCTCGCCTGACGCCATCGTTAGCGACCTGCACTTCTTCGGGTGGAACGCTGGTATTGCCTTCGAGCTTGGGATCCCTTGTGTTCTTTTCAATGTCGTGGGCATTTTCCCCACGCTTGCTACGTGGCGCCTTGCCTTAAGTGGCAATGTTAAGGATGCCCCACCGGGTAGTTCGGTGACCGTTCCTCAGTTTCCCGGCCCAGAAATAAGTCTGCCAGTTACTGAGCTCTCAGAGTTTCTGAGGAACCCTCCGATATTTGATGATGAAACGGGTGCTCAGTACATGATGCTGCTTAAGAGCTGTGGCTTTATTTCCAACACTTTCTTTGATCTCGAGCGTGAGTACTGTGAGAGCTACGAGGACAGCGGCTACACGAAGCAAACCTACTGTGTTGGGCCGCTTGCACTGCCCATGCCACCACCGGCAAGAGCTGGTAGTGGCAGACCAGCTTGCTTGGAGTGGCTGGACATGATGCCAACTCACTCCGTTGTATACTTGTGCTTCGGTAGCCTGACAAACTTTTCAGAGGCTCAACTTGATGAGCTAGCACTCGGGCTAGAAGCCTCTGAAGTGCCATTCCTGTGGGTTGTCAGGGTCAAAACATGGGAACCACCGGTAGGGTGGAAAGACCGTGTTGGTAAGAGAGGCATGGTTGTCATGGGTTGGGCACCACAAACCGATATACTTCAGCACCCATCAGTGGGGGCATTTGTGTCGCAGTGCGGGTGGAACTCCGTCCTGGAGACAATTGCAGCTGGTGTGCCTGTTTTGACATGGCCAATGTTGTTCGAGCAGTTCATCACTGAGAGGTTTGTGACTAAAGTACTACGAATCGGGGAGCGCCTGTGGCCGGAGGGCACTGGGCAACGTAGCACGAGGTCTGCAGAGCATGATGTGGTCCCTGGTAAGGCGATTGCGCAATCTGTTGCGAAGTTCATGGAGAAAGGAGGTGCTGCGGAAGCTGCGAGGAGGAGAGTCATGGGACTTTCTCCAAAGGCTCATGCGGCTATGGCAGAAGGCGGAACCTCTAACCGTGATCTGCATCAGCTTATTGACGATTTTATTGGAGCAAAAGCGTCTGGTGGTGGGACTACGGCGTCATGAAAAGATTGTAAGTACAACTTGTTCTCTTTTATATACTCCATTTAATGGATTATTTTGATTTTCATATCTAATATGGAGTCTGGCAGCTGGAGAATTGAGATGGAACGCAAGGTTGTTTCAAGAACAGGGGAAGGTGCGCCAGGAGGAGGAGCAATGTATGCCCTGGTGATGAATAAAAGAAGTTGGGCACGTCTCAAAGATGATATTTGTATTTTTAGTAAATTTGAAGTACTACATTGCTGTCGTCACCAATGCAAAACAACTGAGCTGGTTATCTTTGAAATGCTATGTGTAAAACATGGGTCTATCTGTTTGTCAAATGACTTACATTTAGCTTGTTGTAAGTCACCACATTCTATTAGTGGCTTGCAATTAGCTTGTTGTGAGTCGCCACCTTATATTAGTGACTTACATTTATTAGCTTGTTGTAAGTCACTTACCTGCACCGTTGGATGTGTATCCAAGGGTCAATAGGATAGTAACTCAAAATTTAAAAGGTAGATGTGGTGATTGAACGTTACTGGGTAAGTTTTTGTTCACGGGTGTGTTGTTGTGCTCGTTACCAAGGTTTTGGACTATTTAGTCTATCTGTTGACCTACTGTTGCGTCTGTTGAAAGCCCACAATAGCTGCTCAGCCCACACGAGTACACGACACACCAAAACAAATAAAACAACCTGTTCTTGTGTCTGTTGGAAGGCCACAACATCTGTTCAACCCACACGACAATCGTAGAGCATTCCGATAATATAAACTGATCATCCGACAATAGGGCCAAGGGCAATACGTTCTTATATTTTGAACAAAAAAATTTGAAAAATAACAGGATGCCCAATTGTGGCTCAATCCGTCGGTACCAAGTACTATATGTTGACACATCGTTTGGTCATCGAGCTCTGCAAACCGTTTACAAATGGCCACCGTGGCGGTTTTACCCTCGTTTTGACTGGTTTTTACCACCATGCTGTATCCAGGAGTCACATCACCATGCTGGACCCACGCGTCAGTTCATCTCTCCCTTGTTCTCGCTTCGTAGGGAAACGGTCGAACACCTCAAAGGCAAAACGCCTCGCCGATGTACTCTTTACTCCGGCGCAGCTACCTCTGCTCCTCACCGTGCGGTCCTCGTCTTCCGAGTCCAGCTCCAGCCTCCTCGTCACTGTCGCGGATGGCCGCTCTAAATCCTATGATAATGTGTGGCTCGCATTCAAGTCCCTGGTGGTACGCCACCAACCAGAAACTCCCCGACGGCCGCACCATCATCGTCTGCGGGCTGGAGCAGCTCAGCTACGAGTTCTACCCCAAGATAGACACCAACCGTGCCTTCGCGCTGGAATTCTTGGGCCAGACCGACACTCTATATCCGTTCGTGCACCTCAACATAGACAGCAACCTTTTTCATCTTCATCGGCAAACGCGCCATCCGAGTCCGAGGTGCTGATCTGCGGGGGCACGCCGGCCACCTCCAACGGCGAGGTGGCCATCATCAACGAGGAGATGCCTTCAATGCAGAGCTCCGTGCCGCAAGGTTCGTCCACGGAGAGATGGATAGCTTCAAATACTCCAACGATTGAATGCTTATTTGTACAAGAAATAGCTCAATTATATTGGGGAAATCATCAATTTGATGAAGGGTGGATCAATCCCCATGAGGAGAGCGGAGGGGACCACTGTGGTGGCGCTGTGGATTTCCTGCTGCGCCGGCGGTGGAGAGTGGAGGATGGCCGGCCACTTGCTGTGAGCGGTGTGGCAGGAGAGGAGGAAATCTGTCTGGGCAAGAGAGATGAGAGAGAAAACGAGCTGACTCGTGGGCCCCACAGCCATGTGGCTGTCCACGTCACCGAAACTACTGATCGAAACCAGCCGATGGAAAATTATGCACGGTATTAATAGTTTGATAGCAAAAGATTCCTAGTTTCAGAGTTCGATGGCCAAACCACGGTGACAGTTTGATGGCCAAAAATAGACTTTTTCCTAATGCCATATTCAATAAAGTTAGTCAACAAGTTACTTAGAGTTGCCACAATCCTGCATCAATGAAATTAGATCCTACACAATATCCACCACAAAGTACCATAGCCATGTCAACCTAAATCGAGACAGACAACACAAATAAGAATAAACAAGCAAGCAAGAAATCAGACAGCCCAGAAATAACAGCAATAAGACGGCCCAGAAATAGTAATATCAATCAAGCATCTATTTGGCACTAACAAAATCAGAATGATACATTTTAATCCATTGCCAGATAGAGTTATTATTAGGCACGTTGAAAATTTAGGAACTAGATTAGACAACTGTTGAAGCACTAGTTTTTATCTTTAGTCCCAAAACTAAGTATTGGGATGTTTTATTCGACACTCTTGGAGATGCTTGGATAAAAATTTTGGGTCCGAAAAAAGAGAGTGGGCAAAGAGCAGGAGAAGGACTATCCAAATAACATTGTCATTTAGATCTGAGTAAGGAAGGATTAAATTAGATCTAGAGTATTGGTTTTAATAGAGTTGGTTTTCTAAGTAAAAAGACTAGGTGGAATTAAGATGAGTCATCTCTCTGCTAGTGACATAAAAGAAAATATCTCTGCTCTGACATGAGCACTAATGAAAAGGCGGCATCACCGACGGTTCTCTACTGTGGCATGCGCACTATCATGCGGAGCTGTTGGAACTGATGGTGAGGAGACATCGGCGGCACTTATGGGCATTTCTGTAAGTCTACCCTACAGGAATGATATTGTAGTACATTTAGTGTGCTAGCCTGGCTGTACAAATTAAAAGGGTCATGACAAGCTCGAGCTGCCAATGTCTCCCGAAATTTTATGTAGTTCTGGTGTGTTGTCGTTCCCTGCAAACCATAGAAAAAAATTAAATTAATATCATGTCAATTTATGTGGCTTGGGCCGTCTTGAATTTAACACTTTGACTATATCGATTTTAGTGTTCTATCACATATAGTACATACCACCCAATTATACGTTTGGTTCTCCCGGCTATCTCGCCTTGCCTGGCCTTGCCTCACTGGCACGCACAACGAGGCAGGCGAGCCGATTCCGCTTGCTCCCTCAGAATCAAGCCAATTCTTGATCACACAAAACCCAAACCTTGCGTGCCGCTCGCTCTCCTTGCCTGTTAAGGCGACACAGTAACAAGCAATAGAAACAAACACGCCCTAAATATTAACATTTCCATCAAACAAGCATTTCGTCGTTAAGAAAGTCCCAATAGGTAGTACCATACTAGTTAATTACTCCCTCTATCCCAAAATAGATAAGGTTTTTGACTTTGAGACATCATGAAGTAATAATTTGTCAGTAAGAATGAATCTCCACACCCCTCCCCACGTCGTTGGAAAAATCAACCTTTGACTTCACACATGAAGTAATAATTTGTCAGTATATTAATTATTCTTATGGTCCTTTTTTCATTGGCGGTGACGTACAGAAGCAGCGACGACGTTTTTATGGGCCAACAAATCAGAAGCACATCGTCCATCCGCTATGCAAATCGAGGCAACAGGCAGGCACCAATTAATTAAGCAGATCCGGCTTATTAATTAGCAAACTAATCGAATCCTCGAGATCAAAGTTCAGTTGACTTAGCACCAATCCCAAGCTTCTGCATTTAAAAATGTGTAATTATACAATGACAGGAAAACAGTTCAAATCAGCATGTAAAATTGGTGAAAAAAAAATCAGATATGACCGTTTTCTACTTAGAATTGTTGGGTAGGAGGGCGGGTGCGACTGCTTTTCTGTTCAGCATACTTTGTATGTTTTTGAAACTAGATTAGACAACTATTGAAGCACTGATTTTTATCTTTAGTCCCAAAACTAAATATTGAGATGTTTTATTGGACACTCTTGGAGATGCTTGGATAAAAATTTTGGGTCCGAAAAAAGAGAACGGTTGGAGGGCAGGAGAAGGACTGTCGAAATAACATTGGCATTTAGATCTGAGTAAGGAAGGATTAGAGTAGATCTAGAGCATTGGTTTTAACAGAGTTGGGTTTTTCAGTACGAAAAACTAGGTCGAATTAAGATAAGTCATCTCTGCTAGGGACATAAAAGTGGGTGGACGTGGGCCATTTCGAAGTGGCTCTTTTAAGGGACAACGGTAACATTGGCCTTTAGATTGGAATAAGTCCATTTTTGACACATCAACTCTACTCTTGTTGAAGTCCAGCTTTAACCTTCAACTCCAAAACCAGGTATATTTATACCCCAACTATCAATACCGGCCAATTTTTACCCCAAGGTTAGTTTCAGTGGTTTTAGGCTGGGTGGTTTTGCTTTTTTTTTCTAACCGGCCAAGCCATGACGTACTCCCTCCGTCCCAAATTATAGTCGTTCTGGGCGTTCGTGCCACGAGTTTGACTTGGTTTGTACAAAAAACCTGCAACATTGAGATCTTCAAATATTTTTTTTATAAAAAACTAGATCTTAATATCTATCTAGTGATATCTATAGTGTACCACAAAATTTAGTATATTTTTATATATAATTAGCCGTAGCATTTTCTCGGGAAGTGAGAAAGACTATAATTTTGGGATGGAGGGAGTAGATTTAAGTGGGGGATTAGAGTAGATCTACAACATTGGTTTTGATATAGTTGGTTTTCTGAGTACACAAAGCTTGGTAGAATTAAGATAAGCTATCTGTACCGGGGACACAAAACAAGGTGGGCTTGGGCTAGTTTGAAGTGGCTCTTTTAAGGGTAGAGAAAATATATTGTAGTGGAAACAACTCGTCAGAGAAGCTAAATTCAAAACTGATGTTGTGATGACAAAATTCAGTAAAACCAACAAGTCAAAAAAAAAGTAAGGATACATTTACTTAGATTTACCTCTTACATGCCTAAGAATCAACCTTTCATAATTCCATTACATTATTTCGATCAATTGGACATGACAAACCCAAGAAAATAAAAAATGAAACGTAAATCCAATTAAATCTGAATGAACTTCGAAGTTATTATGTTGATTGAAGGCCTCTCCAAGAGAACTTTTAGCTTGCAATGCCTTATTTGAAGCCTAATAATAAAAAGAAACACTAGTCTTAAATAAAATGGTCAGTGTTCAGTTAAAATTTATTCATCTATTTCAATACTAAAATATTAGTTAATTGCATGCAAATTAATCTAGCAATCAGCTAATCGCGGAAAAAGAGTGACAACACATTTATCTTTTGCTCAGGGCTATCTTTTACTCTGCCTACAGCAACCACTATAAAAAAAAAGCATTTTCAGATGCTGACAAAAACAATTTTCGGATGCGTTATTGCATAACGCCTCCAAATCAAGGTTTTTATTAATAGAAGAGAAAGGTAAGTGACCCCAAACCCTAACCTTTCTTCATATAGTGGGGCTCATATCAGGCTTTATGGGCTCAGATGTTGGGCCACATTTTAGAAGGTGGTATCTGCCTTTGAAAAAAGATTTAATGAGATGGACAACTTAAAATGACTGCCTCTAAATATTAACTATTTTTGGAAGCATTTATGTTAAAATGTCTGTCTCCCTAAATCGATTTTCTGGAACGGTACAAACGCATCCTTTAATAAAAATGTCCGGCTCTTAGGCTTATTTTTTAGTGTCCTCTAAAATATTTTTTTTAGTAGTAGTGAGCAACAACAACGTCATCCATTGAGGTGTGCTCAGTCCAAACAAGGATCTGACAAAAAAAAAAGGAAAATAAACTAATGAGTAGATTTCATGGGCAGTCTCTAAACTATTGTGTGATTCTCATCCCGGTCCCTAAACTGAATTGCATTTTTTGGTCCCTGAACTAGCTAAATGGGTCATTTAGGTCCAAATCAGCCATGCCATACCTCGAAGTTGACATGATAGGCCAATTGTGCGGTGATGTGGACCCTTACATGTGGGCCCCATATGTCAACTCCTCCCTCTCTCCTCCCTTATTCTTGTGCCCGATCTCGCTGGAGGGGTCTTCACAGACGGCCATGGCGACAGCCCCATCACCAAGATGTCTCTGGGTGACGACGACCTCAAGCCCACCCCCCACCTACACCCTGCGCCGCCTCATCCAGTCTTGGTGTGCCACCCATATCATCGAGAGGTGCGGCGGCGGCGGCAACGATGGCGGTGACAGAGGGAAGAGGGCCGGCAAGCTCCCGATAGTGGCGATTGACCACTTGTGTGGATGTGTGGAGGGGCGGCAGGAGCTTGTGGCGCACCAGGCGGGGATGGTGACTGTGGCGAGGGCGACCGACGGGCACTGAGAGGGCGGTGCGCGCGTTGCACGCTGTGGCGAGATGAGAAAGAAGAAGAACAAGAAGAAGAGATGAGACGGAGGAGACTGACATATGTGACCACATGTAAGGGTCCACATCACTACATAGTCAACTTGCCACGTCTGCTTCTAAGGTATGGCGTGGCTGATTTGGACCTAGATAACCCATTTAGATAGTTTAAGGACCCAAAAATGCAGTTTTATAGTTTAGGAACCGGGATGAGAATCGCCCAATAGTTTAGGGACCGCCCATGAAATTTACTCTAAACTATGCCACCTTCTCCTCCTTGAATGTTGCATCCATAATAACCCCTGTCACCACCACTGCGAGTGCGCGGACCTAAACATCATATCAACATTACAAGAAAATAGGTTCAAAAAAAACATTACAAGAAAATATCACCATACATAACTAACATTAGAAGGGGACATGGATTAATAAGGATATTAACGACATCCCACTCGTTCCAATTGGGTGAGCTGTCCCAAGTATTATTACTAGATCAATCTAGTTTCTATGCAAAATTCACAATTTATTCTCTAATTCCCTCATGGCGTGGATCCTCCTCCGATCCTCCGATCATGTGCCGTCCGGCGCTCACACGGGTCGTCGTGATAGCCACCGCGCGCAAGACACTTCCAGCCACTATGCCAGCCCAACGCGAGTTATGCTCAGGGTTTCATCTATATCGGTCCTGACGAGCTCATGCGGCCAGCAGATTCCTATGTCCCCGCATGACTACATGCGGCTAACAAAATCAATCACAACAGGACCTATTCTGAAACCACGATCAAAGAAGGAGGCGAAGACAATTGATTCCGTCTCATCCTCTGACGGGAAATGCCTATACGACACCTTCCATAGGAGCACTTCCTTGGGCCAAGAATCGACCACGCCACTCCTCCGTGATCTTGGAGGGTTTCCACAACAGCTACAGATATCCTCCTCGCCAACATCGGCGACACACTGCTCCACCTCTTCCATCATCCCCTAGATCTGACTAAAGCAGAGAAATGCAGAGATTGTATGTTAATCCTCCATGGCGCAACCCTGACAGCCCTCATGCTCAGGGGCTAGGCACCGCACACAAGGTCGACATGCCTCTACGGCCCCGCCAGCCCTCATGCTCTGGAGTTAGGCACCGCACACCAGCTCGGCGGACCTGAACGGCCCTGCCAGCCCTCCTGCTCGGGGGCTAGGCACCACACAACAGGTCGGCACGTGCCTCGACGGCCCCACCTGCCCTCATACTTGGGAGTTAGGTGTTGTACCCTAGGTTGGCGTGCCTCTTTGGCTCCGTCAACTATCAGTAGGAAGGCTAGACGTCGTCAATTATTGAAACATTTTTTCTAACTTGTTACCCAGGTCGGCGCGCCTACGTGGCTTTGCTAGTCTTCCTCTGCGGAGGCTAGACGTCGGCACTTCATGTTAATCAATTTTGTCTCATCATTCAGGTTGTCGTGCTTCCATAGCCCCTAGCAGCATCATTCCTAATATGCAGCTACTTTTTTTTACCATAGGAACGATTATCCTAATTCTTCTTATGCTCGGGGGCTACTCCGTATGAAGCGCGCCTCGCAACACCCTCCATATCATGATTATTGTTGAGCAGTCGGAATTTCTCAATTCAAGTTGTTGCTCACCCCCTCTGTTCAGTTTCGCACTGCTTGGGGGCTCCTAAACATAGGACTCTTTGAATTTCAAAATTCTTAAGCCCTATGCATTCATACTTCATTTGGCTACATATCGCTCGGGGACTTGACGGATATGGTTGGGGCCCATTACAGCCCACTCTGACGAAGTGGTCCAAGGCGCACCTCTCATAAGCAGGTCAAGGACCCACAGGTTGAGGCCCACATCGGACAGGAACTTGAGCGCATGGATCGCTCCATGCCATGTCAGCCAAGTAGATGCCGGGATAAGGCAACGCTCTGGTCAACCGGCCTCAAGATATCCCCAAGGTCCTAGAGATAGATGCTAATGTACCCGGCTAGGGTTAGATATCAACTGGCTTGTAAACTAAGTTGAGCTTCCAAAGTTGAGAACCGTAACTTGATTGGATATGTACATAACTATTTGACATAAATAGTACTCAACTAATCAACATATTCTTAAGTAAAATAGTTTCTTCACTAATTTTACATGCTAATTTGAATTGTTTCCTGTCAATCGTATAATTACACATTCTTAAATACAGAAGCCTAGGCTTGGTGCTAAGTCAACTGAACTTTGATCTCCAGGATTCGATTGCTAAGCTGTGAGCAAAAGGTATATAGTTAGTTGTAACTTATTACTCAATATTACTCTTTTTGTTCCAAAATATATGTCGCTTTTGTCATATCGATGCATAGTAATTTTTAGTATGTATCTAAATATGCCAAAATGTATTGCCTTCATTTTAGTATTGGGTGTGACTACACGGAGAGCCCTCTTCATTTAACGGTATGAGGAGAGGCCTCCAAGGATACGGGGGTGGGAGGGTGGATGAAGAAAAAAAGTCATAACATTACAATCAAACATTCAATTGACAATCAAATCGGATTGCTATATTCGTCTTGATAAAAACTTCAAAATAAGATCTTAGTCGACTATGATTTGATAAAGAATGACAAAGTTACTTTCTGGGAGAAAGAAACTTACTTTCTGTATCCCACAGATATGTCGAAACTTACTTTCTATATCGCACAGATACGACGAACTTACTTTCTGACACGACATCGAAGCCGCTCTTTGCATAGTAGCGGAGTATATAGTTATTTTTTTCTGATGCTCGTTGGCCGCAAAGTTACTTTTTCAAAACATTAGCAGAGTACAAAGTTACTTCCTAACCAGGGGGCTGCCAGCCAGCCTGGGAGCACCACCGGTTGCAAGTGGGGGCTATGTGCAACCGCATGCAAAGTGGAGCTCGAAGCTTAAAAAGGCCGCAACTTTACGAGTTCGCATCCAAACGGCAATCAGACCACACCATTATATTCGTCTCATTAAATACTTCAAAACAAAATCTCCGTTGAGTATGTTTTGATGAAAGGTTGCGGAATTACTTTTTTCAGAGGGAAAAGTTACTTTTCACATTGCAAAATATATGACGATGTACTTTCTCTGATGCTTATTGGCTGCGAAGTTACTTTTTCAAGATACCAGCGGAGTGAAAAGTTACTTCTTCCACAACCTCCAGAGAGCATTAAACATCTTATGTCAGCTATCATTCGATAGTGATTCTGCTTGCTCACTCCTCCCTCCCACTTTTTCATAGTTCTCTCCATCCTCCAAATATAGAAACTGTGGAGGGCTTTCCACTTAAGCTTAAATGGAGAGGCCTCTCCACTTAGCTTTTGGGTTTAGGATTATATCATTTTGGCATTCCCTCTCGTACAACTTAAACTTTTCCAAATACCCATCCGTTAACTTCACTTTTGACTGTTTATGTTGACATGGTTTGCAGTCGTGAAAGATGCTATCCCATGAACGTTGCATCACCACGTATATCGCCTCTATAAGTTTTGTTATACATGGAATAATATTTTTGTAATGTACCCCTTGAAATGTACTAGGCACTATAGCTGCAGATAAGAATGAATCTCCGCACCCCTCCCCACGTCGTTGGAAAAATCAATCTTTGACTTCACGCATGAAGTAATAATTTGTCAATTCTTAGAGTAGGTACAACGCCCCGGCGTGAACCGTAGACATACAACAATTTTTTTCAAAAGAACCCCTCCGCGGCTGTACGGGTGATGCCCTCGTCGCTTCATCCGTCTACGAGCTTTGCTCGTCACTATGTCAAAAGGCACAAAGGAGACGTAAAATCAGTGACGGGAAAACTAGACGTGTCACTAATATTAAATTAGTGACGGACACAATTTGGACACGACACTATTGCTTCAGTTGCCTCCGAGCGCAAATAAATTTGTGACGTATGGTATTGAGATGCGTCACTAATAATATGTGAACAACTTTTAGAGACGGACAGTAATTAAATCCGTCACTAATGACCAACGATAACAGTGACGTATGAAGTTTAGACGCGTCACTAATTATTTGTTGTGACGTGGGTGTTTAGACATGTCACTAATTAGTGCCGTGAAGGCGTGAACTGAAGAGGAGAAGCAGCACGAACGGTGCCTTTTCGGCCTCCACTCGCGCCGTGCAGCGCTCCACCGCGCGTTGTGCCCCCTGTTCGCCGCCGTCCGCCCGCCTCTTCGCCGCATGCGCCGCCGTCCGCCCGCATTGACACGGTCCCCAAAATATAACTTTTGACTAATACTTTTTGCTATAAAATATTTGTAGAAATATATAGAAAGAGCACTTTTGTGAAACTATTCAATATGAATCTACTCATATTATTTTTATATTTATTAATTAACTAAACATATAAAAATATCAACAATCAAAGTTTAAAAATCTTGACTTAAAGAACAATATCAAAATGACTTTGTTTAGTGACACGAAGGAAGTAAAAAATATTAGCATCTAGTCCACCTATTGGTGTGATCTGGATCTTGCATTGGACCAAGAGTCAGAATATAACTTGTGGCTGGTTGACTCTAAAAATATTGTTATCCGACCTTGCATTTACGCACCACCCCTGCTTAAGGGTGACGTTAAAATAAGCAACAACTAGTATTACTGTAGCCTAATGTTGAGGTGCATATATACCACTATATATATGAAACATGGCTCCACAAGGTATTAATATAATTATGATTTTGGTGTTTAGTGATAACATAATTATTTGAACTAATATGTTTGTCAAGTTGTATCTATAGATCCAAACGATTAATAGGGTCTGCATAGGACCATGCTGACCGTCTTACTGAGTTGAAATCCTTATGGTTTCTAGACAACAAAGAATAAACAAGGCTAGTTGAAACTTAACGTTGATGATGTAGTTTCCCAATGATCTTGTGTTTAACGGTCCCTTGTTTTTCTTTTGAAACATGGTTCCGCAATTATATTAATATAATTATGATTTTGGTGTTTAGTGATAACATAATTAATTGGACTAATATGTTTGTCAAGTTGTATCTGTAGGTCCAAATGATCAATAGGGTCTGCATATGGTCACGCTAACCATCTTACTAAGTTGAAATCCTTCCGGTAGCTATACAACAAAGAAGAAACCACGCTAGTTGCAACTTAATGCTGATGATGTAGTTTCCCAACGATCTAGTGTTTAATACTCCCTTGTTTTTCGTTTGACTAACATCAATGCATTGTCTATCTCAAGACATATTTTCTAACACGCTAGTTGTAACCTAATGCTGATGCTGTAGTTTCCCAATAATCTTGTGTTTAATGCTCCCTTGTTTTCCGTTTGACTAACATCAATGCATTGTCCATCTCAAGACATATTTTCTAACACGCTAGTTGTAACCTAATGTTGATGATGTAGTTTCCCAATAATCTTGTGTTTAATGCTCCCTTGTTTTCCGTTTGACTAACATCAATGCATTGTCTATCTCAATGCATATTTTCTAACAATTAAAATAGTTGTTTGATGCGATCCCAGGATATAGATTATAGCAATGGTCTATTAGGGCAGTCCCAATGCAGACTCTATCATAGAGTCTAAAGTCATTAATTATGGTGTTATATAGGCAAAATGCTGATGTGGCCGGACATTTATTGAAGAGAGAGGGGAGAAAATGAAGAAACCAAGTCTTCACAAAAACCAAGACAATATGTGAGAGAGACAAGTTGACCCTAGAGTATAGAAACCAAGTCTTGTATTGTAGAAGATAGCTTCTTGACATGATATCATATACTATAGAAACTATGATATTTTCTAGCATTGGGACAGCCCCTAGTCTCTCCGTGTTGCTAAAGAAAGACGTTTAAGGCATTCACACAGTTTCGAACAAATAACTTTGACTACTTTTTGCTATAAAAAATTGGTAAAAATATATAAAGAGTACATTTGTGATTCTAGTCAATAAGAACCTAGTCATATTATTTTTATATTTCTAAACTTAACACATAAAAATATCTACAATCGAAGTTTAAAAAATTTGGCTTACAACAATATCAAAATGACTTCATTTAGTGACATGAAGGAAGTAAAAAGTATTAGCATCCAGCATAGTGTAGTCGTCGGTGTGACTTGGATATTGCATTGGACTACTCGTCATCATCATTCATCACTTCATGTAATTTGAACATTTGTAATCCTTCTCTTCACGAACGTCCCTTGGTTGATTGCGTCATGAGTACGGAGCATCTTAATTCTCTCGATAAAAGGACACTACGGTCAACCTGAACTGAAAATGGAGGGAGGTCATCAAGCTGATCAAAATCTTCAGACTTGTCTGTAATGTCCTCGACCCCTACGATTTTCCTATTGCGAGGGAGGACTATGTGGCATTTTGGCTCACCTTTTGACTTGCCCTTCTTTGCTCTGCTTGACATGTCTGTCACATAGAAAACTTGTGTCACATCCTTGGCTAGGACAAATGGTTCACTTCTGTATCCAATCTTGGCGAGGTCAAATGTTGTCATTCCATAACGATTCACTGTTACACCTCTAGCATTGTTCACCCATTGGCAGCAAAACAGAGGAACCTTCAAAGGTCCACAGTCGAATTCTCATATCTCCTCAATCATACCATAATATGTATCCTTTATTCTGTTATTTTCTATTGCATCTGTATGGACACCACTGTTTTGTTTGGTACTCTTCTCGTCTAGTTTTCTCGTATATGTGTTTCCGTTAATATCGTACCCTTGGTATTGCAAGATTGAGACAGATGGTTCCCTAGCCAACCAATGAAGCTGTTGGTCAACCATATCGTTAACCATAAGACGTTGCTGGATCCAACTAGCAAAATTATTCTATTCTTGTGATGACGTGTGATCCACTCGTCACTCTTTCTAGGATTTTTTGACCGTACAATATTCATGTGTTCATCCATATATGGAGTAATTTTAGACTCAGGGGTGTGCATAATAGCTTTCTTGCCTAGTGCTCCATTTCCTTTCAGTCGTCCCTTATGCGTGAAATGAGGTGTCCAATCGGATTATGTCATCAAAAAAGTCAACATAAAACTCTATGACCTCCTCTGTTGCATAGCCCTTGGCGATAACCGATTGCCAATGTACTTCTTTAGGACTGACAAGTATCTCTCGAAAGGAAACATATTGTGTAGAAATATGTGGCCCATGATCGAGATCTCTTTTACTAGGTGAACAAGGAGATGTGTCATGGTATTAGAGAATGAAGGTGGAAAGACCATCTCAAAGCTGACAAAACATTGGACTACATCATTTTGCATCCTGTTGAGTTTGATTGGATCAACGCCGCTCTAAGCCAACCTACGGCCCTCACTGGAGCTCTTCTCGTCGCTGATGAGGTTTCCACACCCCCTCCCCCAATCCCCTCACCATTACCCTAGATTGAGCTCTTGGAACAAATCATCGTTGATGACCTAGAGCTCTGAAACTTAGATGCATGTCAAAGCCATCACTTGGAATGAAATCTAGGAACTCTGAGGAACCTATAGGGAGAAATGGAACTTGCAATAGTCGAAGTCACCGGCGGCGAGCACATTGGCGAGCCACGACCGTCGTCTGGACAGTCCGCTACCTACTCCAAAACCCAACAGAACCTCGGCCAAACTTGTCCTCCGATAAACTTCCATGGCGGACAGTCTGGTTTGGGGTGGCAGACTATCCGCCACACGAGGGCCTTACCCAGTGTCGCCCGTGCGCACATGGCAAATGACTGACGGCCGGTGCCACGACCGTTACGTGGGGGCTATGTGCCGAGTGTCCCAGCTTGGATATTCGGCAAAGATGTGTTTTGCCGAGGCAAATATGGTTTTTCTGGTATAGCTAGTGCTTTACCACTACACCAGACATTGACGTGTGACAAGTAACGGATACTATTCTCTTGTATTAATGTATCTCATATGTAATATTTGGAAATGTGAGTAATTTTAAATAAAAAGTTATTAATTATAAAGTTTTAGATCTCGTTGAGTACTACTATTTTAATGTTGAATCTATCTTCACTAGAGGTTGTTTGACAGGGACAAGATCGTATTTTAAATGTTTAGACTTCTTAGTAATTTTAAATGAAAAATATGAACTATAAAACATCGATCTCATCGATATCTATAATTCTGCTATAAAGTTTGTTTTCATCAGACTTAATATAGAAATTTATATATTTCTTACTAATAATTCATGGTCTACTTTCACCACGAATCGGCGGTTAAAACCCCTCTATCACTGTAAATTCACGGTTGGAGCCCAAGGATACTAATTTATGCATTTGATCATTTTAGTTCAAACCGATTCATTTCAAACTAGCGGTGATTACCTAGCTGATGACATGTTTAGTGCATTAATGGTTTAGAAAGAGGAGATACACAAGTCGCAGCCGTGGGAGTGGGACATATAGCTCATAAGCTAAAAGTCTTGTCAAACCGATTCATTTCCCATCTTTCCACTGAAACTTCTCCTTGCTCTGCATGCAGATCATGTTACAAGAACCCTTCGCACACAAACTTACCTATTAGACATGCTGCTTATTATTGTCAAATGTGAACGCAAACGTGATGAGGCCGTTGACATTATTTCATGGAAATTATACAGATACTACACGATCATGCGAAATGGTAATGTGCGACAGGATTACTACTACTATAAGTGCAGCAAAATATATAATCATACGGCAAATATTCTAAAGCCGCCTAAACTGCCTCTGGTCCCGGCTGCCTCTTGGTCACCTGCATCGGCAGGCCGCCTTTCATCCGCAGCAAGAAGGAGATCTCCATCCCAGGGTGCTCCTCCCCTCCAAGGTACCTGAAGCTGAATCTCTCGAACGCGCACGCCACGACGGACTTCATCTGGATGTATGCCATCTCCTTGCCGAGGCACATCCTCGGCCCCGCATGGAACACCGGGTTCTTGAACGGGCTCTCCGGCTGGAACGTGCCGTCCTCCCTCAGCCACCGCTCCGGCCTGAACTCCTCGCAGTCTTTCCCCCACAGCTCCTCCAGCCTCGCCATGGCGTACAGCGAGTGGTTCACCGCCCACCCTTTCCCCACGAACGTTCCGTCCGGCAGCACGTCGTCGCCCTTGCTGACGTGCATCCCCTGCGGCACCGGCGGGTACAGCCTCATGACCTCCGTGATTGCCGCGTGGATGTAGTGCATCTCCCGGAGCTCGTCCAAGCTGAACGTCGTCGAACCTGTCGGGCCATGGATCCTGCGAACTCTGTGGACCTCGTGCACGATCTTGTCCTCGACGTCGGGCCGGCCGGAGACGAGCCAGAAGAACCACGTCATCGCGGCGGCCGTGGTGTCGCGCCCGGCGAGGAGGAAGTTGGTGACGACGTCCCGGAGGTTGTCGTCGGTGAGCTCGCGGGCGCCGCTCGCGGCGAAGTGCGCGAGGAAGTCGCCCCTGCTCCCCGGGTCGGCCTCCCCTCTCTCCTTGCACCTCCGGACGATCCTGTCAGCGTAGCCAAGCACGGTGTCGAGCGCCTCACGGATCTGCTTCTCGGGGGGCATATTCAGCGCCTTCTTGACACGCCACAGCATGCTCTCCGGGGGGACGAACCGGACCAGGATGGCGTTCTGCACGTAGTCGAAGGCACGCATGAACTCGATGGCCTCTCGTTTCTCGGGTGGCGTCGTGCTGCCCTCATCAGCGGCGGCGAGGCAAGCCGGGTCCTCGCCAAAGGCCGTGCGGCAGATGTTGTCGAAGGAGAAGCACTCGAACACGTGCTGCATGTCGAGGGTGCGGCCATGGCGGGCGGCCTGGTCGAGCAGAGGAAGGAGGCGGTCGACGAGCTCGGACCCGACGGCGTCGACGACGAACTTCCTCTGTGAGCGCTTGCTGAACTCGAAGCTGGCGGCCTTGCGCTGCCACAGCCACTGGTCGCCGTCGGAGCAGAAGATGCCGCGGCCGAGGAAGTCCTCGATCTTGGTCAGCATGTACTCGCCCTTGGGGTAGTTGGAGAAGTTTGTCTTGGCGATGTGCTCGAGGTTGTCAGGGTTGGCGGTGAGGACGACGCCGGGCATGCCGACGACTTTGAAGGTCGTGGTATGGGTTGGGCTTCGCCTGGCGACATGGACAGACCACTCCACTAGGCGGTGCTGGTTCTTGACGAAGTGAGGGAACCTACCGACCAGTGGGTAGGCCTTGAGGTCGTCAACATCTCCGGGAGCCTGCTTCTTGGCATCATAGCGCAGGTACAGCAGGAAGATGACGGGGAGGAGCAGAGGGAGGAGCATGACGACAAGGTGAGGCCATGACACTACAGAGAGTTGCATCTCGATTTGGCTCGCTCTGACTTGCGATTGCTAGATGCACAAGGCGGCGATTAGTAGTCCGCTAATAGGCGTGTGGGCCCGTGAGCTCGCTTAAGCCGGGTGACTTGGAGGAGGAGTGGGGATGAAGACGAAGACTTGGAGGAAGCTTCTCCTCGCTTAAGCTTGGAGGTGGAGACGACGTCGGGGTGGGGTCCTCGCCGGCGTCAAGCTTCGACGAGATCTTGGAGCGGCATTGTGTTCTCTCCCAAATGAGAGAGGGAGAGTAGTAGAGACTAGAGAGAGAAGAGGTAGGAGGAAATGAAGTGGACGGGAAGAGCTAGAAGATGCCAGCTCAGGGTGGGGTGGCCTGGCCTGACGTGTGGGCCCCGCACAAGGTACGTGGCGCCCAAGTTCTATGCCGGCGCCACGCACACGATGTGCAACCACAGACCTGTCCATGCTTGACGTGGTGGGGACTCACCGGTCGTGTTTAACTAGTCAGCGGGCTTTGAGGTGGCAAAGGGACGGACTGTCCAGCCCACCAGGGCGACTGTTTACCTAGGTACTGAAGAATGGGTTTTCAGCCCATGATTAAAGCTATTGTTTTAGTTAAATCTTAGTTTTTATATGAGTTAATGATGCTCCATGCTTAGCTTAAAATAATTTTTGGGCTGTTACAATCCTAGCGCATCCCGCCACCGCGCTGTTCCAGAGCCATTGTTTTTTCGCTACCACTTATTATACAATAAATGAACAGAAATCCACGTTGACACACATTTCGCGTTTACGATACGGCATCAGTGGTGTGTCACTATCTGCTTGTTTGAAACCGGGAATTCATACTTTATTTGGTTCAACCGTTTTTCCGCTGCCACTTATTCTACAACAGATGAACAGAAATCCAAATTGACACACACTTCGCTCTTGCATTCGTACATCACCTTGTGATGTGAGCAATGAAATCCACGAGGTCCTTGTGGGACGACCCGTCCGCGGCCATGGACGCGCGGATGGCCTTGCCGAGCTCCATTGCACGCTGCCGCACCGCGAGCCCTTCCTCAGAGGCCATCATCTTCTCGATCAGCCGTTGTATGGTTGCCGCCGGAACCACCTCGCCGTGATTCTTCTCACATGGCCTCACCAGGAAGCCGGCCTTGAAGTACTTGCAGACCAGCTGGGCATCCCACGGCTGGTCGGAGTGCAAGGGCCATGCCAGGATGGGCTTGCCGTAGCTCATGCTCTCCATGGTCGAGTTCCAGCCACAGTGGCTCAGGAACGCCGCGGTGGCGGGGTGCGCTAGGATCTCCAGCTGCGGTGCCCACTCCGTGATCAGCAGCCCTGTCGATTCTTCAGTTTGTTCCATGAACTCAGATAGGACGAGTTTGGCATGTCGACTCTTACCATCAGAGTCCGCGTAAACATTGCCGCGGTCAGCATCCCGCAGGACCCAGATGAACCGCTGCTTGCTGTCGCGTAGCGCGGCCGCGAGCTCCTCGATCTGCTCGCCGCGCAGCGACGAGATCGAGCCGAACGACACGTAGAGCACAGACGCGGCCGGCTGTTTGTCGAGCCAATCGAGGCACTCGTGCCTCGACGTGCCCTTGTCAGGCAAGCTCCCGTCAAGCTCAAGCATCGGGTTTAACGGGCCGATGGAGAAGACTTTCTTGCCGTAGCCGGCGAGCTCCCGTGTCACAAGGTCGACGAACTCGCCCTCGAGCGCGCGTGACGTGTTCATGAGGATGCCGTTGCTGGACGGGATGGTCTGGTGCGTCCTCGCCCGCTTGGCGACGAACTCCATGTGCTCCTCGGTCGAGTAGGCTTGCGGCGGGAGGTCGTCGAGGCCGCGCACGTCGCGCAGCAGCTGGAGCCCTCCGTCCATGTCCCTGGCGATGATCGACGCGGCGGTGCAGTGGAACGCGAACCCCTCGCCGTTGGGCAGCCGCGCGGCCTCCTCGGCGGCGAAGGCGGTCATGACGTCGTAGACGACGGCGACGCGGCGGGGGGTGGAGGCAGCGGAGAGCTCGCGGAGGAGCGCCGCGAGCGCGGCGGGCGCGCCGGCCACGAACGCCTCGAACAGGGGCATGAGGTGGGACGGGTGGGGCGAGGTAGCAGCGGGGTCGGGGGGCGGGGAGGCGTAGTCGGAGATGGCGAGCTCGTGGAACTCGACGCGGCGGACGGCGTCGTCGGGCCAGCCGTGGACGCGCGCGCGGGCCTGGCGGACGTGCTCTGCGGGCGCCGCGAAGTGCACGGGAAGGCCGCGGGAGGCGAGGTGCAGCGACAGGTGGAGGAGCTGGTTCAGGTGGCCCTGCGCCGGGAACGGGATGACCACGACGGCGACCGACTCCATCCAGTGGGGATGGGGGGTGGTCACGGGACGCGGCTTCTGTTGCCACGGCGCGCTCGGCTACCCGTGACCTTCCTACACATAATGGCCTTGCTTTATGTATAACCTCGCTGCAAGACTGCGAGCCTGCGTGAAGAGCACGTGACGTTGTTTTATCTATCTGAAAGAAAAAGGCTACGGAATGCAGGTAAGTGACTCGTAATAAGCATCCCAACTCATATGCATGATTGCCACTTGAAAAGCCGAACACCTCCTCATATTAGTCTCGGAGAGATTGACCTCTCCTCTAACACTCCAACACACAGATAATCCCAAAAACCACTGCATTCCAGCAATGGCTTCTTCCGCCCAGAGCAAGAAGCTCCGGATCCTCCTCATGCCCTTCTTCGCCAGCAGCCACATGGGCCCCTTCACCAACTTCGCCGTCCACCTCGCCGCCGCTCGCCCAGACGTAGTCGAGGCCACGGTCGCCGTCACCACGGCGAACGCCCCGTTTGTCCGTTCGATCATCGCACGGCAGAGCCCCAGCCATGTCAAGGTGGAAGTGGCCACGTACCCGTTCCCGGTGGTGGACGGCCTCCCGGCAGGAGTCGAGAACCTCACCGTCGTCAAGCCGGCGGACGCGTGGCGGATCGCCGCCGCCGCCGTCGACGAAGCGGTGATGAGGCCCGTCCAGGAGTGCCTCATCAGGGAGCTCTCGCCGGACGCAGTCATCTCCGACATGCACTTCTTCTGGAACACCGACATCGCCGGCGATCTCGGCGCGCAATGCCTTGTGTTCAACGTCATTGGAGCCTTCCCGTCGATGGCCATCGCGCACCTCAACTCATCACTTGCTGCTGCTGCTTCTGATGGGACGCGTGACGTCGACACCACTAGATCATCAGAAGCAGGGGTGGTGCCCGTGCCTCTACTGGATGGCAAAGACATGCTGATCCCGCACACAGAGCTGCCCGAGTTCATGCGTGTGAAGGAAGCATTTGATGCTTCCGTCATGGATCGGATCGGGTCAAGCACGACGAGATGCGCCAGCCGGGCCGCCAACACCTTCCTTGGCCTGGAGCAAGGGTACTGCGAGCTCTTCGCGGGCACTGTCCAGACGAGGCCCAGTTACTTTGTTGGCCCCGTCTCGCTACCACCGGCAGGGGCCGCACCGGCAGCAATCGGAGGCGGCGGCGCCGCCGCCGGGCGTTCGCCATGCATCGGCTGGCTCGACAGGATGCCATCGCAATCCGTCGTGTTCGTGTGCTTTGGGAGCTTGGCTCCAGTCTCCGACGCCCAGCTCGTCGAGCTAGCTCTCGGGCTGGAAGCCTCGACGAAGCCGTTCCTGTGGGTCGTCAGGAACGACACATGGTCGCCGCCGGAGGGGTGGACGGAGCGTGTCGGGGAGAGGGGCATGCTCGTCAAGGGGTGGGCCCCGCAGACGGAGATACTGGGACACGAGGCTGTAGGGGTGTTCGTGACGCACTGCGGGTGGAACTCGGTCATGGAAACGGTGACCGCCGGCGTGCCGGTGCTGACGTGGCCGATGGTGTTTGAACAGTTCATCATCGAGAGGCTGCTGACCAACATTCTGGGGATCGGGGAGCGGCTGTTCCCGGAGGGCGCTGGGGTGCGTAGCACCAACAGCGAGGAGCACGATCTGGTCACGGCCGAGACTGTGGCACAAGCGATCATCAAGTTCATGGAGCCCGGAGGTGGAGGAGACGCAGCAAGGAAGCGAGCAAAAGAGCTCTCCGCCGAAGCTCGTGCGGCAATGGCGGAAGGTGGCTCCTCACACCGCGACCTGCAACGCCTGATTGACGACCTAATGGGAGCAAGAACAGAACAGCGACATGCTACCAACATCCTCCATGCGTAAGTACTACTATCTCCGTTCCAAATTGCAGGGCGTTTAACTTTTATTAGTAAAGTCAAATTTAAGTCATCGTTCATCAAAACTTAAAGCAAGCCTAACAAAAGAATTTGTACTAGAGTAGCACTAGAGTACAATGAGCCTAGCAGGAACTTAGACCTAGCAGGAACTTAGACCGAGTGGTTCGTCTTAGACACCACGACATTTTTTTTTTATAAATATGGAGGGAGTATATTTTTTTACAGATGAGATGCTAGGATAATCTGATACTGCATATACCACATATTATAAAGAGTAGACATATTTGGAAAAGGATATTTAAGAAACTATATAAATACAAAGGTCTAGCTATTACTCTTCAATATTAAGCAAACGTGTAGACATGGGTTCACTTACTGCTAACAAATACTAGTGATATGACCAGTTGACCACCAGGATTCCTTGACGCGCTGTTGTAGCATGGAATGGAAGCACCTGATGGCTGATGCCTGATGGCAGACGCATAACACTAAGCATTCTCAAGACGAAGGGCGGCCGAAAACTGGAGACATCGGTCCTATATTTGTTCATTTCACGGAATGGACATTTAGATCACAGATTGGCTTCTGAGAGTTTTGCATTTGGTTGCGTTGTGTTAAACACGTTTTTTGTCACGCATGGTGATGCATGGACAACCGCGTGTAATAATGTCTGCATTGATTCTCATTCTATGAGGGGGATTGATGTTGGAAACTCTTATCATTATCTAAAAGATTCTGAGTTTCAGAGGTGGGAAGTATCGATATAGTATATAGGCCATGTTTGGATTAGGGGTAGATGGGGTAAATTAGCCCCAAATTTATCCCAAAACTTCCAAACATATAGGGTAAATGGAGTACGGTAAATGTAACCCCCTCAATTCCATTTGTAGTACAAGAGATACAAATTGAGGTAAATTGGGCCCACAAAGAATACTTTAATTTTCCTCTCTCTCTCCCCCATGTGTATGTGTATGTGTATGTGTATGTGTATGTGTATGTGTATGTGTATGTGTATGCTTCACGCAGGAGCAAAGCAGCAGCAGGCAGGTTTGGCTTGGGCCAGCTATAAAACGAGCGGCCAATAAATGATGAAGAGGAACGAATCACACCACAGTGAGACACGATATCCCAACACGTAGGGAAAAACCAGGGGCATCAGCCAGGGTTACAATGCCGGACGGCGGCGGCTTACAAGAATATCACACTGTAATCTAGGTGGAAACCCTTTAGAGTATTATGTAAATTGGCCTTATAACGTCGAACCGAATTTGGAACATAACTCAACAGGCGCAAACACCATACAAGGCAACAGGAAGAAGCATTTGAAACATGAGCATTAAATGCTTTGGCCACCACATTTGCCCCTCCATCCAAACACCATGAGAGATAAATTTGCTAACTGCAAATGAAAAGGAGCAAAACATTTGCTTTGTCTCGAATATTTACTTCAATAATCCAAACATGACCATTGTATGGCTGCACCTACACGAACGACACAAGTGTTTTGATTGCAATAAGCTTATTAGTTACTCTTTTTGCAATGAGCCTAGCCAACACCACATTTTCTGTTCTTTCTATTTCAATATAATATTTTTTTCTAAACTCTGACATGTGCAAAAGGGTGAGTCAGCTCCGATCCCCACCCATGGATCATCTGTTTATTTATTTAACAAAAAGTATATTTATTTTCCACTACTATGGCTACCCTGTACTGGAATACTCCCTCCATCTATTTATTTAGGGTGGATGCTCTTCTACTCCAGAAGACCAAGTCAGCGCTAGAGACTTGTGCCAGCATTTAATCCCTTATCTACTCCAGAGACCAAGGCAATCCTGCTCTCCTACTAGGCTACTCCACAACCAAGGCAACACTGCACGGTGCTGGATGAAAACCCGACTCCCTATACTCTTGTGATAGTCCCTGGATCAATAGTTATCACGCACAGAACTCGAAACAGTGTAATATCATAGCCGAACCAACGAAAACATAACAAAGTCATTAATTATTACATCCTATTCACGGGTCCGATTCATTTGCCACGCAGGGCTAAATGGAGACAAAAGTGAAATCCTAGCGACGCGGAAGCTGGTAGACGATTCTCCATCTCGGGGCTCCATCACCACAGGCAACACTTGAGCGTAGATCGCCTCCTAGTCGTACCACCCGCCGAAGTAGTTGTCGAACTCGGTGCCTCCACCTGTGAACTCATGATCTGTTCCCAAAGGATTGGAACAGGCTCACGTCACCGACTGTATGCAAGCTTTAAGTGGCCTAACATCTAAAGGGAATACAATAATAACAAGGAAAGGGGCTGAAGGTTTCCCCATGCATAGCGGCAAACATAAAAGTAACTTCATCCCACCAATTCCCACTTTTACCACTTCCGGGCTCGTCCCGTCAAACAACGGGTTACCGGTCTCCACACCTCAACACACACTTTCACTCTCGGTCGATGCGCGGGCTACCTTCCCCGGTATCTCAAGAGGTACGGACGGATCACAAGGAAAGCGGAGCTCGACATCCCTCTCCCCGCCCGCACCCACGACCTCACACGCTCACCTATAGGGGGAGAGAAAGCAGATCCCAAAAAAATGGACGATTGGCGTGTAGTTCATTGCGCTATCCACGGTCGAAACCACGGCTATACGTATAGATTAAAAGACTCTGCTGAGCTTGTACGCCTGGGCCCAACTCGGGTTGCAAATCGGTTGCATGCCGATTGAGACGCAACCCACAACTAGAGTGTTCCTAGCAAGAAAGGCACCCTCCTGCATCCCTCGGATCTGGATGCGTCGGCACGCTAACGTCAGCTCCGAGAGCTGTGATAATGGTCCACCGGAGCCACTCGGGGATTGTCCATCAATCGGAAAAAGAAGGCTCCTAACCCAATTCCCTAACACTTTGTCACGCACTTGTGACCGCCTACAGTCCGAGTGCCACCCTTTACTAGGTTAGCTGTTACTCATCCCATTCTAAGCAAGCTGGTGCGTACGGTACAGTGGGTACGAAGCAGTCAACAAGGTTTGTGTGCCGGTACGGGTGTCATCGTCCCAAAAGCGTATCCACCGCAGTGGTCCGCAACCGCTACCATCCCAGGTAGCCGCCATACTCCTAGCTCCATATCTCAACCAAGTCACAAAACATGTGCCCGCAACAAGCACCAGTTGGGGTCCGCCCAGAAGCGTTCCCCAGCTATACCCCGAAAGCCTAGGTCGAGTTCATCTGCCCGCACCGGCAAGGACCATCTAAGGTCAAAACCACAGCACCTTCCCCCTAGTTTTTCCCCACATATGCCAAGAGTATCTAACACAAGTTCCCACACACAACATGCATCTCGTCATCACAGAACAAGGCATAATGACAAGTATATAGGTTAACAAGGTATACCGTAATAACAGGGACAGTGCAAGGCTCAATCAAGCAGTTCACATGCAAGCGCTAGCGTTACTAATCAGCGATGCCTAATAGGTAAACAAATAAGCAGTCGGACATGAACCTGGAGAAGGTGGGTAGTTGTCGAAGTCCTCGGCCGGATCCTCAGTCAGCTGCTCTCTGTCGTCGTCTCATGAACACGGCAAGTACGCTAAATCCTACGGTTATGGCAAAGAAATCCAAATAACAGCAATATGGAAGATCCAAATGACTCCAAACACCCCCCCAAACTGTTATTCATATTTTTAGAAAATTATAGAAACTGGTTTCATAATTTTCTAACTTAAATTGAATTAGTTATGAATTTTCTAAGTTTAAATCCTTTTCTGAAAAAGATAAATGAATTCCCGAAAAGAATAAATCTGAAAAAAACCAGAGAAAGACACATGGCAGCATCAGAGCATGCCACGTGGCCCGCTGACGTCAGCTTGACGTAAGCATGACGTCAGCCAAGGAATCTCGGTTTGATGGCGTCAGCGTGGGCCCGGCTGACGTCAGCATGACCAAGTCAACCTGACAAGTGGGCCCACTGGACAGTGGGCCCCGCCTGTCAGTGACCCGTCTCGGTGCGACAGCGCGCGTGGGCGCAGTCTACCGTGAGCCGTGAGTGCGGCTCACGTGGACCGCGTCCACCGGATCTGGTGCGGCTGCGCACCGATCCGGTGCAGCTGCGGCCATGTGGCCGTTCGTGTGCGCGGCCCGCGCGTGTGCGCTGCGCCCTCCAGCGTGTGCCCGCGAGGCGTTCGACGGAATGCCGCAAAGGCATCCGCGATGCCCGCGGCGCGGTGGCTTGGCGCGACGTGCACGTGCGTTCGCCAGTGTGCGCGCATGTGTTCGTGCGGCTCGTATGCGTGTGTGTGGCGTGGATTTGCGTGCACGTGCGTTCGCCAGTGTGCGCATTCGCGAGCGTGTCAGCACGGCACACGGCGTCAGCGGCGTGCGACATGGTGGCGACGAGCTCGCCGGCCATGTGAGGCTGCGCCTCGTGGCCGGGGCTGCGTGCGCGTGTTGTGCGTGTGTGCGTGCGTGAGCTCACCGGATCTGGCTGCCCAGTCCACCGCATCGTGTGCGTGTGAGCGCATGCGTGCGCCATGGCAGCGACTCGGCCTCACCGCACGCGGGTGCCTGGTTCTCCGGTTCCGCGACTGTGGGCGTGCGCGTGCAAGCGAGTGTGTGCGTGAGGTCCCTGCAGAAGTGTGCGGCTCGAAGGCCAGGCATGTGGGTGTTTGATCCTAGCGGCGGCGCTAGGTTTCGCGGCGGAGCATCGGTGGGCAGCGGCGACGGGGATTCAAGGAGGGCTCGGCGGAATTGGCTCACCTACGGTCGCGTGAAGGTCAAGGCGAAGCAGGGCGGTCGTCGGCGCAGTGGCGAGGTGGCGCGGTGCCGGCTCGGAGCAGCAGTCGTCGATGACATCGGCGTTCTCAGCGGCGTGCTCGGCATTCTTCGGTGTACACGGCGCGGTCATCGTCGTACCGCTCGGCATGTCCCTCCTTCTCCCTGCGGCGGATGCAGAGCTCCTCCCCGCAGCGGCGGTCCTCCTTCTCCCTCCCTCTTCTTCCTCCTTCCCCCTTCTCCTCCTCTACTTTGTGTTCGTGGCGGTGGCGAAAGGGGATTGAACACCGTGAGAATGATAGGGCTCAAATTGTGGGCATGGGTGGCTATATGAAGGCAAGGGCAAAGTGTAGGGGTGGCTCGGGGAGCTTGGATGCCGTCAGCCTTGTCGTACGGCGTGAATCCGCGGATCCAACGGTGGTGGAGCGAGGGGTAGCTTTGCGGCTAAGGAGGCGTGGCCGCCACAACTTCTAGAGGCTTCCGAGGCTTGGCTTAGACGAGGGGCAGGTGCCAGCTAGGATGAGGCGAGGCGCGGTGCGGTCCCCAGGCGCGAACGCGCGCGGCACGACGCGGGGTCATGCAAATCGCGTGACTGCGCGCGGAGGCATGAGGAAGATGATATTGTGCTGCGTGTGGCTGACATGTGGGTCCCGCTTGTCGGCGCGGCGCGATGAGAAGGCGGGCTGGGCTGGTTGCTGGGCTGGCGCGAGGAATGAGCGAGCGAGCGGGCCGAGCGCGGAGGGAAAGAGAGAGACGGCCCGCGCAGGTAATGAGAGAAGAGAGGGAGAAAGAGAAATGGGCCGGGTAGAGCATCGGCCCAATAGAGTTCTAGCCCATAGGTTTGAATTTGAATTTATAGGTGCAAATAAAATTCAAACAAATCCAAATAAAATCCAAATCCCACTGTAAATATATTATCCTTAAATAAAATATAGTTTTGCTAGGATTTAGATGAGATGAGAAATTTGACCTTAGGCAAAATTTAAATTATTGGTCAATACACTCAAAAATTTTCAAATCCACATTTTCAAAAATTCAGGAATGTTACACTGGACCTAGCAGTACTCGTTCCATTCACGTGGGACCGATACAACCAACGTGGTCAACACGATTAGATTCATTTAAAAATATTTGAAACTAGGATGAAACATCTCTTAATGCATAGTATCATCTATTATTGTTCCCTACGTTACATGTAAAACACAAACTGTCTAAATAATTGTGTATGCAAGGTTTCAGTCTCATAAAACCCCATTTCATTCTCTCTTCGTTAATACACTGCCACATCATCAAAATACCTACATGTCACTCTATTTATTGTCATGAACCACCCATTGAGATTAGCCTTCCATGATGGGTTTCATAGGCATTAAATTCACGGTCACATTAGCAGTTTTCCTGACATGATAGGATATGTGGCACAGTTACCGAGTTTTCAATCTAGGTAACTATGTCCATGAAACCTCCACTGAGACTGGCCTTGGACCTATTTAGGTACAACAGTTCGACAATTAACAGCCGTCTATTTAAGTCCACGTAGGTAAGATGAGTTGATGTGGCCTTTCATTAAATCAGAAGAGAGTATGTTGCTATCTACTATCTCGTATATTGCTCTGGTTCGTGCTTCCATACAAAACAACATCAACTAGGGTGTGTATTAATATCATACGGACAAACAGAGTACTCATTGTAGGGTTGTCTATTTAGCTGTATGTCAAATAGACGGTAACTGTCTAAACTGTTGTGCATGCCCTTAAACATTAAGCCATGTATGCAACTTGGAAGGATATGAGCATTCAAAAAAGCAAACTTGAGTTTAATTAAAAAAATATTTGTCAAAAGTTCTAAGTGCATGTATGTGTTGAACCAAAACAAAATCTATGGCCCGTAAAGCAGTGGAAGCAATGCACTTCGTGTTTTATAATTAATTCATACCAATTTGTGACAGATGAATGGCATGTTGATAAAAGATGGTAAAAAAAATATTTCATGACATTGATCAATGATTACACTAGTTGTTACATCTATGTGTAGAAGTCAAAAGATGAAGCTTTGAACTACTTTAAAATCTATAAAGTAGAAAACCAAATCGAGAAAGATAAAAAAAAGTAGGTCAAATCGTGGTGGAAAGTATTTCTGAAATATTATCATTTCGTGTATATCTCATCAATATATCTAAATGTACAAAGAATGGTAAGGCAGCTCTCCGCACAGTGGTCATCTGTTTATTTCATTACAAAAAGTAGATGACTGTTTTTTGGAATAAGGTTCGTTTTATTCATACACCTGCGGTTCAGCTAGATCTCGAACCAATAAGTCATTCAAGTGCTGGAAGAGGGTTTATCCACACAGCCAGATGACCCAGGTCCCCATTGCGATCAGCTCATATCAAGCCATGAGCTACAATATTACAATAACGAGAAACATGCACAACCTCCGCCGAGGTAAACAAAATAGACATGGCTCATTGTGTTCATCGAATATGCATCACTGAAAAAGTAACCAGGAGAGGTTCCACCCTGTGGCGAAGAGAGCTATGCCGGAAGCTCGTCGAACAATATTGGTACTCACACCTCCAAGGTTTCAGACAAAGTTCGTCAACTTTTTGCATTGCTACAATAAATTGCTCGTTTGGATACGAATTAAGGTTACTAAACATGGATAGCTAATAAAACCCATTTAATAACCCTCCAATGTCATTGCAGGATGAATCTATTAAGCCAAATTAGATAATGATTAGATAATCCCATGTAACAGTAAACAATCTCTAATGAGGTATTTTTTTAGAATAATGACAGGTTAATTTTAAAAATAACAGACTAATTAGACTTATTAGATTCATCTTGTGATTTCGTGTTCATCTGTGTAAGCAGTTTTATAATTAAATCATATATTGAGTCCTTCCAATTTTTTGTTTAGAATTGCTATGATAAATTTCACGGAAAGTTGAATGAAATTGCAAATGCAACCGAATGAAGCTTAAAATACTTGTGGGGTTCCATTTTCTAAAATGAAAAGGTCCTTTCGACGTCCTCCATCTATTATCCGAGTATTTGACATCCCCCATCTAACTAGTCCATTTATTTTTTGACATCTATAAAACCAGGTATTTGACATCCTCCATCTAACTAATCCATTTATGTTTTGTCACTCGCTAGTTTTGAAGGCGGCTTTAAATATTGTGGCAATGGGGCCCGCACGTTAGTGGGACCCACATAATTCTTCTCCTCTCTCTCTTCTTCCTCCATCCCAATCACCGGGTTGCCACCGCCACCACACCACCTAAACCTCACCGCGCACCACGCCCTGGACCCCGATGCGCGCGCCGCCTGGACCTGGCCGCGCGCCGCAAAGCACGCTCCGCCGTCGGATCACCACCCTCGAGCCGCTAGAGGCCTCCACGCCGCTCCTGGCATCGTGAATCGGTGAAGAGGCAGTCAAGGCGGCGCACTGGCCAAGCATCGTGGCGGGCGGAGTGTAGGAGTCTTGTAGCGGTGCGGTGAGGCGGAGTGTAGGTGGTCCCGCAGTGGTGCGGCAGCACGACGAGGTCCCACAACAACACGGCTGGCAGAGCGACAACACATGGTAGAGCGGGATGGTGGAGCTGCGTGTGGAGGGAAGGAGGAAGAGAGAGGGGGAAGAAGTATCCTTGTGGACCCCATCCTGACATGTGGGCCCCACCTTCATGTCATCTAAAACCACATTCAAAACCGGTGAGGGAAAAAATAAACATATTAGATAGATAGGAGATGTCAAATACATGATTTTATAACGAGATTAGACTCAGGCAATAGATGAGAGAAGTCGAAAGTGCTTTTTCGTACCTAAAACCACATTCAAAACCGGCAATGGACAAAGAAATGAACACGTTAGATAGACGAAGGATGTCAGATACCCAGTTTTATAGATGACGAATGAAAGTCAGACTCACGAAATAGAGTTGAGGGTGGTTGAAAAGACTTTTCCTTTCTAAAAAATGTACTTGCAGGGCAGCAGCAGCCAAGAAATCCAAAGTCCATTGTGTCGGGCATAAAGCACCGACCGGCCTGATAAACTTACTTTCCCAACCCACGGCCCACGCCAATTTGCACATCTCCTGATCTCTCCTTCTTCCCCATACAGCATGCCCTCAACACGAGAAGCAGGAACACAACAGGCTACATAGTACATACCATACGATACAAGCAAAACCTGAACAGCTCAAGGCCAATTTTAAGCTACAACATGCCTTGCACAGTCTACTTTTACTTCCAAGCAGCAGCTGTCCCATGCCGCGACCTCGATCCGTGCGCACATTGCATCTCAAGAATGTTCAGCAGTTCAGTCCAGCCGCTGCAACGGTAGGGACCCGCCGCATCTCAATTGGAGCTGAGCGTCGTTTATCGTACCTGTACAACAGCTTAACGAGAACCCAGAGATACAGCAAAGAAAGAACACAACCGAAAAGAACCTGCGCCTCTGTATGTGATGCCAATGTGAGCACACTCACAGGTTCAGAGTACTAACAGGCTGTATTGGATATAAGCAAAACCCTGAACATTTGAAGCCATACCGGTAACAACATGTAGGTGCATTGCAAAGATACCTGTAATGAGGTATTTATAAACAAAACAAACACCATACAGGTACCTCTTCCATTTCTACTACTACCAAATCCCACTAGGAGAACATCACTAGCACTGCACTTAAATATCACGGTGACAACGGACCATGTCTTTGTTGCTGCTCACAACGTAATCGGAAGCATGGGATTCAGTACAGCAAACCTGTCAGCAAAAAAAACACACAATTTTTCATGGTTTAGTAAATAAGGATTTTGGCCTGCAGTAAAGTTACAACTATTTCTTGTCATCAGTCGACTTGACCCATGCCACTTATCATCTAGTTAAATAATGAGCAAAGCATATATAAAAGTTGTTCTCCAATGCATGAACAACCACAATGAGCAGCATGGTATTGCAATAAACCATATTAAATCATCATATTCCATGAAAGCCTAAGACAAACTGACAAACCCTTGGTACAAACTAGCATGTTAATCCATTTAATTAGGACATCAAATCAACCTCGGATTCTAAAGAAGAATTGAAGACGCTCATGTGATCCACCATACAGAATCAAATGCCACAACCTGGGATTTTGTTTATGATTTACACCACTCACGGCCTGTTCGGATGGCTGGAAAAGCCACGGCTGGGGCTGGGGCTGGGGCTGGCTGGGAACCCAACCGGAATGGGGGGCTGACTGGTGGGCCCAGCCGGCCAGCCCAGCCACTTACGAGCATCCGAACAGGCCGTCAGTTATTTCTATTTCTTTTCTCTTAGCAGTGATTAGTTTCAACTCAATTTGGCATCTTCTCTATACTAGCCCTAGTTCAAAAGAAGGCATTAGAGAGAGTCACAATCTCATTTTTTTTATCAAATCCATTTAACTGAAATTCTCCAAAAAAAAAACAATACATCAAACCTTCCAAGAAGTTCAAATGAATATTAAAATATCTAAGGATGCACTAAAGAAACACTAGGATTGAAGGCAGAACTGTTTGTGGGCAAGATATTAGTTGACTAAGATACAATGATACAATGATTCCTAACCATTTCACTTAATTAGTGATAACAAACCCAATTTTACATGAAAGAAGAAACAGTGATATCCGAAATATATGAGTGCAACCACTGATGCTATATTTGCACAGAGAATCAAGATGCGAGCATTTGATATATCTTTTACTGTACAACAGTAACTCGTGGAATTGTCCCTCATACTCAAAATTTTAACATGGTGAAATATTGAGCAAATTATAACATGACGAACTAATATAGCCAATGTAACACCAGAAATTAACAACGAGGGATAAGTCCTAACACAACAACTGCTGCTAATTTATCTTTCTCTGATGATTATCATTTATCAGCTTATCAGGGACTGAAAAATTCAAAGCTCCAATGGCTACTGAAGGGATGCTTGCCTGCCACTAATCGTTTAATGGAAACTTCTGAATCAAAAGTTTATATAATGTGTAGATAGAAAAGATAATGCACGAATATTACAATCGCAGACACCTTGAGAGCAAGCACTCTGTTGTTCAAAGCAAGAACTCTGTCATGCATAGCAATAATTTCAGTATGCACTCAGATGCTTTGATTGATATTCTCCGAACAACATATTGGCTCATTTGTTTAATCTATTGAACCATGAACATATAAGGACAACATTATGAGCATATGCAAGTTCTGTGTGTTAGTTTGCGTGAAGATGATATGTCTTTGCAAACAAAAATGCTAGATTCAAATAATTATCATTATAAATTACCTAAGGAACTTTTAGGCTCTAGTATCTGGATTAACTAAAACTGACACTTGGTGGAGAGCATATGTAGACAACAACGGAAAATAAAGCATGCACAAAAATAATCAGAAAATTACTTAAGTATAAAGGAATTTCAGGCTCTAAATTGGCACTAAGTGGGAGAAGAATACATATGTCGACTACAGATAACAACTGAAAAAAATGAACATGTGTCCAAAGGAAAACTAAGCATAAACATGCAAATACCTGATTCAAGTCCTGTCACTCTTTCTTTGTGTCCTCAGAATCTGAGTAGGGCATCAGAGTGCATGAACCAATTATGTGCCCACTAAGGCATACATAGTACTCAACAGAATCATCATCCGCATCCAACCTCACGGAGGCACTGCTGGGTATCATATTTGGTTGCATCAAGTGCCATAGCTTTGTTTTACAGTAAGGACACACCTCATTTGGATGGAACATTGCCTGCCTCTCAATCAACATCTTCTTCATATTTGACCCAGCAAACGACTTGAAGATACCTCGGAAGATGCCCAAGTCACCTTCCTCGCCCTGGTCAAGATGTTCACAAGACTCTGAGACATACAAAACATCTGACCTGCACTGTGGCAGCAATAAGCCCTTCCCCAACGTCCTAGAAAAACGGGTCCTGTGGACAAAGTGCCCTGGGATTGGGACATGAATGTTACTAAACAGGTCTCCCCTAGGGCACCCTGAGCAATAGATAAGAAGCTTCGCTAGGGCCTTCCAGTTTCCATCGACAATATGGCTTCCATCAGAGTTCAAATCCTTCATCATCTTTGGTGCCCTGGCATGGCAGAATTCCTTCCAGAGCACCCTCTTGGTGAATTCATCAAACCACTTACATACGCTGGAGAATATAGCAATCATCTTCGGGTTCCATTTCATGTGTTTAAACACGAGATACATAGCATCCTCACTGATGTGGCCCTTGAGGCAAACACAGGCCGCAGAGTGCGTACAACGGTACCGCTTAACCACCAACTCCATTTCAGGCAATCAGGTCAATTATGGCAAGCTCTACATAGCCCTTCAATCCTGCTCCTGCAGAAGTTCGTACCAAAGTTTGAGATGCTCTTTATCATGCATTCACCAAACATTGAAACCAACTATCACTTGACAATTAAACTAGTAAGCCAACTATTGTGCCAAAATTTTGGTTGTCATATTGTTCGCTGTGCAGACTACATTACGAGGTGACAATTTTTATAAAAATAAAGAAATTCAGCAACATACGACAAAAAAATCTTAGGATTATGACTAGCTAGTATTATTCGACCAATATTTTCTACCTCAAAATCCACCAGTAAACGACGAAAAAAATAGGCATAATCTCCAGAACAAGTTGCCCGTCTGGCCGTCTGGTGGGATCTCGCTACAGAACCGAATTGATCAAAGAACAAGGGTTGATCCTCAATGCAGCCAACAAAGAAAATCCCCACCTCCTAAATGCAGACGGGAGGAACCGCCCAAATACGGGAGCAAACACCAGAAACGAATCAATAGATGCACATTTCCAGGCCGAATCGAATAAAGAAACCTACCTGGCAGCTCGGACGGCGCAAAGATTGCTGCTTCCTACCACCCCGCCCCCCGCCTCCGAACCTCCCACCCGTGCGGCCGAAGCCGGACGAGAAAAATTATATGAACACCCCCGGGTGCTGGGTCGCTCTGCGCCGGCTGAGGTGAGGGAGAACTGGAGAAGAGCAGGGCGAGTCGATTGATGGCTCGCTTGATTTGACGCCACTCGCTTCTTCCTGGCTCTCAGTTCTCACTTCTCAGGTCCCTCCGCGAAGGAAGAGGGGAGGGAGAGGAGAGTGGCACACGCGTTTTTTTTTGTTTCCATTATTCCTATTTGGTGTAGAAAAACTACCTGTTATTTTTTAGTCCCCAAAAACTTTACGTTCATATTTGACACTGAGTTCAAATTTCATTCCTCATTAGACACTCCGTCGCGTTTTCCATCCAAGAACCATTAAATACCATGAGAAAATACAGTTTTTGTCCCTGTGGAGTATGGACCTACCATAGTGACAGAGTGTCATATAGAAAACAACAATTGAACTCGGTGTCAAATAGAGAACAAAAAGTTTTCCAAGACCAAGAAAGGAAGCCAATAGAAAATAATTTTTTTATACAGAGTCAACTCGACTTGTGTTTACTCTATGTGTGCAATTATTCGAAGTTTCATTAATATATCAATTTTACCAAGAATTATACTTGGTATTTCTAGAGAGATCTTAAGAAATATTAGCCTGTTTATGAGATTTTTAGAAAAGGAGAAAAATTTCACCTCCTAATGAAACTGATAGGTAATTAAAAAAAACCGTCATGAAAAGTAATTTGGGAGGTCCGTATAAAGCATGACGCAAGTGGGATGGCTGCAATGGCCCCCAAATTTGAGGGAGACCAAATCATCCATTAGTTATCCTAATGATCATCATCCTTTCAATGCTTTGCCGAAGTCCATAGGGATTAGACAAATGGCCAGCGGCACAATGCCATATAACAAGAGTCGAACCTTTGCGGAGGATCTTTGGAAATCCTTTACGACACGCAATCCACCGTTCAGCAAGCGGCCTTTCAACCTATGGGGATTTCCCCTTGCAAACGGAACCCGGCTGTGGACGCAGCCAGAGAGCAGATGGGCAAGGGTTTCGACCTCCTCCTCGGCGTAAAACTCGTCTGTGTCCCCAAGTTCGTGGCATCTGAACGTTATATAGACTGGACACAACTAGTATGCAAATGTCCAAATAGGATGGAAGTATACTCTACCTTGTCAAGGGTAGATTTCAACCTCCATTGGTAGGCGAGAGTACTCTCTCCGTCTTAAAATAAGGTGAGTTCACCTTATTTTGAGACGGAGGGAGTACGGAAAGTATAACACTCGAAACTCATAAGGAGACTAGCATGTGCCAAGTTGTTACTTTTTTGGATGGTGGAACTGTCAAGGGCTGGTAGTTAGTCTACAGTGTTTTCAATGGTTGCGACTTGCGACGTGGGCGTGCTCGCACTAGCTCCACTGAGGGCTGTTGGATCAAAAGCCAACGCTCAGGATTTTCCTCTGAATGCGCTCCAATTCACCAAGAGTTCCTTTTGCTTTCAGCCTGAACGCTCAAAATCCTGAACGCTCAGGATTTTCCGCTGATGGACCATAGTTCCTTTTGCTTTCAGCCTTTGCGTCCTTAGTCCATTCATAGACGTCAGGATCACCAAGTTGCAAGCCGAGGATGACCAGCGAGATGCCAAGTCGATGGCACGTACGCTTGTGGACTGGGCCAGTCACGGAGGTGACGAGAGTATATTCGGGAAGATACCCATGCCGGCCAAGTTGGCTTGCTTACTTGCCGTTGCTGCTATCATCTTCTCACCCATTTGTTTTAAAGGCAGCCAAGAGACCAACCACTTGCATTGGCTCCCCAATTGGCTATTGCCAAGTTGCTCCTATGCCTCTAATAATGTCGCAGAGAAAAAACCTTGGCCTGCTTTATGGACACTTGCGCCGTGATGGCACTCTGCTCGTTGCGCGTTCTGCTCCTATGACCGTGATGTTCACGTTTGCAGGGATGAACTACGCTGCCTAGCCAGGTACTGTAGTTCACGTTTTCTTTTCTTCAATTTGCTGTCGTTTTCATAATGGAATTGTGTTACCATTTACTGGCAAAAACGTAGCTGTAGCCTGTAAAACAAATGATTCGGCAGGGTGCCCAAATAAATACAGAAAAACTTCACCTGAAAGTCTGAAACTCCAAAACTTCTTTCAGGTACCCCTCACTCATGCCATTCCTAGAACTATATCCAATATGATCTTGAACATCGGTTTCTAAATTCTAAGCACTGTAATTGTGCAACGAGACAGATTGTCAATAGCACCAGAGCACACTGATGGCTTTTCGATGGTAACACATGACATGCAAAAGCCAAAACTTTGCAACAACGTTTGCACTTACAACAAATACTATGGGAGTTCAGTTACACTGACGGACAGACCCAACAACAGCATTGAGATTTCACCTGACAAGGAAATCTCAAGCAAATATTTCTCTAAGAAGCCAGTCTAGACTCGGATAGGCGAAATACAGTATCAAGAACGAGGGAAGCGCAAATAATACAGTGATCAGGATGTACAATAACAAGACCGCTGCACTGGCAGGGATCGCATACATCACTATGAGGAGGAAGATGAACACTAGGGGAAACTTGGCGGTCAGGTGAACCAGGAATGACAATGACTTGCGCAGGGAAGCTTGTACCCTCTCAGAGTTCAGGAGAGGGATCCCATGGTTGGCATGATTTGCATTGGCTGTGTCAGCCTGTGGCGGGAGGGGCCTTCTGATGGGGTTTGAAGAACCTGCATTTCCATTTGCTCTGCTGCTGCTTGGGAGCCACGGAGTATGTTGCTCATTCTGAATAGTAGATCGTGATCGCGCACGCTCACCATTCATCCCTTCAACCATCCAAAGGAGGAAGTAGTTCTTGCGTGGGAATATGAGGTTTCCTTTGTAAAATATGCGGAGTGACAGGAGGTTGCACCAGGGACAGCATATGAAGAATGGCAGCTGGATTGGCACCGTTGGAACCTTGATGACAGCCCATTGAAGGCCTAGGATGCAATTCTTACACATGCTGTGGCCGCACCATAGCACATAAGGTACGTTCTCCACTATGTTGAAAGATTCCCAACATATTGGGCACTCCAGGCCTTCTTCCCTGCTTGTGCATGAGGATGCCTCGTCATCAGAACAAGCAGCACTGGAAGAGGCGCAATTTGGAGGACTCCTCTTCCCCAGCCCAGATGTCCAAGCATTTGATGCAAAACCCCACATTTCAGTAAGCTACCTTAAATACCCTGATTTCACTTGCATAAAAAAATTCACTTGGGGGTGGACCTGAAGATCAAGTGAATCATGCGTGAGAACAATGATAATAAAAAAGAGAACTAAATACCAGAAGAAGAATAAAATATAGCCAATGTTAGTAATTTAGCATTTTTAGTTTTTACTAAGGGGGGAGATGGAAATCTGTCCGAAATCAGGAAAATGCAAATGGAATATTGAAGCAGCTGACCATGTATATGGTTTGACAAGGAGACTGAGACCAAACATCTAACTAGCCCTTCTACCCAAACCCCTCATTCAAAGAGAGTGGAGAAACAAATCACTATTAAGATATCAAAATATAGGGTCATAGGAAAACTAAGGTAGCGTTTGGTTAGAGAGCGACATAGAATGGAATGATTCTATGTTTGCGTTTGGTTGAAGGAATGAGCATGGCCAAGACAACTGCCTCGTTAGCCACCATCTCCTCCCTTCCCTTCCGGATGTCCCGCAGCCCAACTCCTCAATCTCACCAACTGCGCCACGCAGCCTGCCAGTCTGCCACCGCCCGCACCGCGTAGCACTGCCACTCCAGGGAGGTGCTGGTTTTCTTGCTCTGTTGCGACCACTGTTGCACCGATGTGTGTGCCTGAGATGGAAAAGGAGGCATTGCTCATTGCTGCTTGGCTAGCATCCGTGCCTGCAAACAGAACAGAGAAGCACAGGGCGAGCGCACGCAAGCGGATCTTGGCAGCTGGGCTAGCAAACTCCATCGGAACTGCGCAACTGGGCGAGCAGAGGCTGGTGAAGCTAGGCAGCGGGGTAAAGGAATGCCGGTGGCATTGACGAGGCAGGGGCGCACGGAGGAAGACGACGGAAAGAATTAGCGTCGGCCTGGGACGTACTCGTACGGTCTTTATTACAGAGCACGTCCATCCCGAATCTTGCAGAATATTCTTCAGCGAGGGACGAGGCCATCCCAGCACTGCTAAAAGTGGAATGGAGTCATCCCATGGAAGTGCATCTTCAGGAGATACCAAGCATCCAACTAGTCAGGGCTCAGGGGTCAGCATAATTGCATAAAATCAGAGACACAATGACCATGTGGATCCATTGCTTGCCTTGTGTTGCTAAGCAGGGGATAAGTAGCCCATGCAAGAGGAGGCTGATGGAAGCACGTTAGAAGCGCTAGTTATTTGTTTTTTTTTTGCTTTGACGTCACAAAATATATACTAACAAGTAAATAGAAAATATGTGATTTTTTTATTTAACCAACACTTGTCATGCAAGACCAGATGAGCAGCTGCTGGCAAAGGAACTAAACATAACCAAGTTTACTTGATCATCACTAAACGAGTTTTACTAAAAACAAAAACATGACTGCACAGGATAATCGACCACAGACAGTAGTACAGAAGAAACCTTATGCCCTTCAGAGATATATGAACTTAATGAACAACATGATTGTAAAATCAGAAACTTTATAAGACAGTAGGTTAAGATATGGGGTTACGTTTTTTTTCCTAATGTCATATTAAAGAAAACAGAAGAAGCAAGTGGAGAGCATTCAAACCACACACGACAAGAAAACAGTTCAAATGTCTGTACTCTTGGTTAGCTTGAAAGCTGATGAGTTAGACATGGATGACAGTTATGCTCTGTTTCATATCACTTACCAACGTATCCTTGTTACAACATTTTTCTTTTTTTGTGTAAAAGAAAGATTGTGCAGCTGACTTAAAATTCAGGATATAACTTCACCTAGTGCATAACATTCACATATAGCTCGACTGCATAGCTACACCAAAATCATTCACATGCAACCCAAAGGAACAGGGACCCAAGATGCTCCATAGAAAAATTGTGCATGCAAATGGCATCGGTATTTATCAGGCAATACTCACTCCGCTTCATTTCTGATAATTTGAAATCGAGTAGCATAATTATGAAACAACATTTACAACAGGTCATAAAAGTTGACATATATAACATAAATACTTCCACTTTTTTATAAAAAAAAAATCCATCCAGCTAAAAGTTCTTAAATATGGAGATCAACTCGAGTAACTTATTCGAACAAGCCTATCATACGCAAATCAGCAATCCACTATTACAAATTTACAATGGCATATGCCTTGTTTGATAATTAGCAGGTGCTGAGATATTAACGAACACGAGAACTTATGAAGCCATATGCATAACTGACTCTCTTTTTTTTATCAGAAAACATGTTCTTTCATGTTTTCCTTACAAGAACACATAATCCACATAACGAAATAAAATATATTGACATGCTTCAAAGTAAAACATTTTAAACAAATAAATTACAGAGTGTAGACTTTTTATCTGATTAGCATATAAAAGTAACAATGGACGTGGTTCTACAAAATTCTTCCTGAAATGCTTTATACAAGAGCTATAACCTTTTGGACCGTGCAGTTATTTTGACTGTTTAGAAAACAAGATTGTGTTGCTTGTAAAGCAGATTCTTAAGAAGCAAACAAAGTGTAGTGTGCACACAAAAAAAATAAGTGTCAACAACATCCTCCCCTAGAAATTTCTTTTGTTGAAGCAGCCTATTAATAGCTAGCCAAAAAGCAACAAAACAATTCAGTGGTCATACCGAAACCCATTTTATTTAATTAATAATAAACAAGAAGCAGAAAACTGAATTAGGTAGAGAACCGGCTTTCATATACCCTGGAAGGATGTGACTGGAAATTAAACTGTTGGCATATGGACCAAAGTACAAATGTAACTCCCTCATGTATATTTCCTATAAAAAAATATAACTGATTGTTGCAAGGAAAACTTGTCACATTCCACGGGAACCATACAAGTCCAATTTGAAAAGTATGACAACGGCTATAAAAAAAACTAGTCCATATGTTTCAAAATTGGTCAAATCTGAACAAACAAACAGCATGCAGGAACTCCTTGATGGCAATCACTGCACTCTAGTAGAACTACAGTAAAGTAGGCTCCTAGTACATGTGTTGTGGACTTTCAAACAGTTACTCACGTCTAACATTGTACATGGCGCTAATCAGCTAATATATGCCAGACAGCTTTTTCCAATGAAAAATAGTAATTCGATCCCCTTTTCCACTTACGCGATATCCAATTCCTTAATAATTAAGCACTGATGAAAAAAGGAATTTTGTGCCAGGATACACTCATTCAGAATAGGCTTGGTTGATTCCCATCCGTCCTGTGTGTAACCAAAATCTAACTCTTTCAATGCCATCCAACGAGCAGCTAGCATAAGAACACCTGATCATAGCATTAGACGCCTATCTTTTCTCTACATCTATCTACCCGTAGATAAAGTTTCAGATACTTCAACTGGGAAAAAAAAAACTATCCAACAGTACACAACCAAACATCATTCTTCATATATTGGAAACGGAACCGCTGGACATCGGATCGAACAGCTGAACGCATATGGCGCAGCAAGAATCAGACGGCGCATGCATGCATGGAAGATAAGGAGGAAAATACAAAAGGACGACCATAATATTTCTTTCCAGGTTAGCAAGCGTCCACATCCGCGGAGCCTAAACTGAATCGCTAATTTCGTACCAAATCAATGAACACGGGGCGGGAGAGACCGGTGGGCGCAGCACGCGTACCTGTTTTCAGCAAGCCCCGCAGCGCTGAAGACCCCGACCTCGGCACCGACAACGGCGCCGCTGCTAGCCGGAGAAGAAGCGCTCGACCCAATCTGCTCGTCTGAGGCAAAGGGGGGCAGAAACCACCCGTAAGTGGGGGCACTCCAGTCAAACGGGAAGGGCAGAGCTCTAGCGTTGGGACTCACCTGCTGCGGCAGGATGGAGGAAGGGAGACGCCGCCGCGGCCGCCGCCGTCGCTTCTTGGCTCGGGGAAGGGTGGAGAGGAATTGGGGATCTGCGGTGGCTGGCCGGGGGCGAGGGTGTGGATGGTCAGTGGCAAATGGAAGAAGGGGCTGGGTTTGGAGGGTTGGGCGGCCGCCATGTGGATGCGGTCCACAGGTCTGCCTGAGTGTGGGACCTTCACGTCGCGGCCGACGTGTCCGTGACGTGGGTGCCATTTGGATATTTTTCTCGAGGAGCTGTCAGCCATGACGGAGTATCTCAATAATTTTTTTTAAGTTAGCGAGACTGTGACAGTTTACCATTTGTGAACCTGTTTAATGACTAAGATATGTTTAGTTTCTAAATTTGTAGAAAGACTTTGCACTAAATCTTTTGTACAAACTTTTTTTGGTTTTCTGAGGTGTTTAGATGCACCAATTTTTTCTTGCAAAAGGTGCATTTTATATCCTCATCAAGTGGCATGTGGCTCAATACACATTTTGCAAGTTTTGGGAGCCAGTACTCCCAAATGCAAAAACTTCACAAATGTCACTTTTTGATAGAGGTGTTTAGATCCATTTTGCAAAAAGATGGGCTAAAACACTAAGACTTTTTGCAAAATGGATGACCTAAACACCCCTAAATTATAACACCACAAACTCATAGAGCCAAAACAAAAATTCACTCAGAAAGAAAAACAAAATCGATTAAAATCAGGAACCTGAAAAGGGGATAATGATGTGAAGTTAGTTTCGGGATTTAGAGGTTGTGGCTAAGTTACATGTTCCTTCCGAGCCTAGAGGAGTCTTTCGGAGGGTCACCAGCTCACATGGAGTGTGGGGAAGCGGAGGTGACGGACGTACCACTAAAGCTAGGTGGCGGGGCAAATGGCTCAAATGGGTTAGTGTTGGGCGGAGATGGAGAGAGTAGTAGCGGCAACCGTCGAAGTCGGAAGGAGACACTGGCGACACGGTCTAGGTCAGGCGCCAGGGTGTGGGTTACTACGCGAAAAAGAAATATAGGAGGAGGAAGAAAGAAATAAGGAGAGAGAAGGGAAACTCAAACACGTGACTCGCAAAAGATCTTAATTAGGTTGTGAACATTAATTGAGATAGGAGATTAGGACCCATCCTAAGAGGAAAAACTAACTAAGAATTTTTTTAAAAAAAAACTAAAATCATTCTTGGTGCAAGTTTCACAAAAGTTTATGCATATTAAATAGGGCAAGAAATTGTTCAAAATAATTATGAAGAGAAAGGGAACATGTTTCATCAGGATGAAAGTTTGCCTCACCATTTTCAAGACTAAAACTTGTTAAAACTGACATTGTGGACTAGAGTTTTGTCTCATATGACCAGGTTCATCATGTGTGTAATTAAAAAGCTATAGCAAGCATATGAAATGCAAAATGAAAATGTGCATATGTGTCATGTTTATTATCTAAGTAAAAATCTATTTTGATGGCGTGCTATTCTTGATAACTACTTTCTTTCTCATGCAGAATCACATAGCATATGTTTGGTTCTGCGACCCAGTTTTGGTGCGTGGGTTGGGTTGGCTCCAACCCAATTTCTCTTGCAGAATCCTGTAGCATCCTCAGCTCCTCATTGCCATACAATGTACTATTGTGCTAGTACCATCTCCATATGCATATATTGGTCTTCTCTCCAACTAAAGCTAATCCCAATTCATTGTAGCATGATACGTTCTAAAAACAACATACCATGTGATGAAAGCTAAGAATGGTACAACCTTTTGTTTTGGCCTCTATCAGATATAAGCAAATAGGTCTACCACAATAAGTCTCTATTGGATCTAAGAAGGATATATGCTTTATGAATATTTTTTGTCCAATGATTACGAAAAATCATGTAGTGTTTAAAGAGGTTTGACAAAGATGTACACGCTATAAAAGATGTGTTATTTTAAATACACTAAGTAAATTGCATTATTTGGCTTTTTTAAACCCAACAAAGACTATACAATATACAATAGACACTGCTTTTAGTTTGTTTTCTTATGGTACTTTGCTATCCGACTGGCAAATGCTCCGAGTTGTAGTTCTACTTGCTAATACGGTTTTCCTTCCGTGCTTACAATTTAGGATGAATTATACTTGACTGATTATGTTTCATTTTTATGGAAATTAGAGAGATTCTCTAAAGTGTGATAATCAATCTAATGTTACATGTTAGCCGTAAAATTACAAGTAAGTAATATTGTAATCGATCTTCTCTAATTCTATGTTTAGTCTACACCTATGTATATTATTCCTTCATAGATACCCACAAATCCATTTTGTTTTGATTTAGCAATTTCTTTGTTATTTAGTATTTAAATTCTATAGTAGCTATTTCTTGGTTACGTAAGTATTCTTATTTCAGAAACAATATTTGGAAGGTTTGTTAATAATGAAATTATGGTTGTTGAGCTATATATTCATGTTGGTAAAGCAAGGGTGTAGGAGCATTAGGAGCAGTATGGGAAAATACTAGCTACAAGTCTTTGTGTGGGTTGGTGCTCCGGATGTTTGGTGATCACGATAAAGGTTTCAACAAATCATTGTTGCTCTAGACTGCATTTGAACTTGTATAATTGGACTAATTCATATCCTTTTGTCAAACTTTAAGGTTTATCTTTTTAGTGAATTTCTTCAATTTGTACCATGCAAAATGACCGATACTGCGAAATCAGCCAAACAACATTTTTCATCCAGCTCGATAAATATCACTTGCAATGAACACTTGAGATCAATGTAGAATTGTACTCCCTTTGTCCCTTATTATTAGTCGCGGAAGCTACAGCCGCATGTCCCCAATTATCCGTCATCGTAGGCTAGTTGCAGGTGTTGTCGTATGCCAGCTGCCCTACCTTCTGCCTATCCCCTCACAGTCGGTCCACACCAGCCACACGGACTGTTTTTTTCCAAAAAAAAAAAACACATCCTCTCATCCCCTATGAGCCATGCTAGGGGTAGCAGGGTCATTTGTTATTTGCATTAGGAACATGATTTTTTGTCTGGCGACAAATAATAAGGGACAGATGGAGTAGATAATATATATGACTGTTTTCGCAAAAGACACTCAAGTGAAGGGATTCTCTTTCCTTCTGTTTTAGTATGGGTGTCTTTGCGGTCCTAGAATTACATTATGAATCATGTTCGAGTACCAAAGGTGAAATGAGAGAGTTCTTTTTCTTCTTCTTTTTGCTCAAAGGGGGAGATGATGGAGCAAAAACCAAGTACTGGAGTGTATGAGATTGGCTAATAAACAAGCAAACTATAAAGGTTTTGTTGAGCACTTGAGCTCTGGATTGGTGTGTACAGGCTGTAGCAGATGGTCGAAACTCCACATTGTAGTACTAGCAACTGACTGGCTGCAGATTCACCAAACTTGATTCATGTATTCTGGAACTATTTTGTTCCAAGGACGAGGTGTATGTCCAATTAGCTGAGATGTCCTGACTGATACATCTTCAATACTTCTGCAGAATACACCGTAGTCGGAACTGGATAGAGAGGGAGAAAAAAAGGAAACTTGTATTCCAAACCGTATGTGTACGCTGTACAATTGTACTCGGATGGGGGTATACAGACGGGTATACCCTGTCTGCCCCTTGAACAACCCGCAAACCCCAGGGCTCTCTCGAGTCTCGCGACCCACCGCCGCACGCGATTCCCCCGAGTCGACGCAGCAGGAGGAGCAACAGCAGCAGCCCGAGCCGCCGCCGATGGCGTCCTCGTCGCCGGCCTCGGCGCGGCCGCAGCGCTCGCCCGACGAGGTGGAGGACATCATCCTCCGCAAGATCCTGCTCGTCTCCCTCACTCCACCGGCCAACCCCAGCCCCGCCGTCGCCTACCTCGAGCTCACCGCCGCCGAGCTCCTCTCCGAGTCGCGCCCGCTCCTCGCCCTGTACGACACCGCCGAGCGCATCCTCATCGACCGCCTCTCGCTCCAGGACCCGCCCGCCGGGTCCCCGCCCCCCTTCACCTTCCTCGCCGCCGCCTTCGGCCGCGCCGCCGACGAGGCCCGCAAGATCTCCACAATCCGCGACGTGGGGCTCCGGGCGAGGCTCGCGGCCTCCATCGCCCAGCTCCGGGGCCTCATCCTCTCCTACGCTCGCATCGTCGCCGGGAACCCCGACACCTTCCCCGCGCCGCCCGGCGCGCCCCACCCCGCCGCCGAGCTCCTCGTCTTCCTACTCGCCGAGGCCGCCGACCCGCTCGACCCCACGCCGGCGCCTGGTGCTCCGCCGCCATCGGGCTTCATCGATGAGTTCTTCAGCGGTGCGGACTACGAGTCCATCGAGCCGGCCATGGGGGAGCTGTACGAGCGCCTCAGGCAGAGCGTTGAGAAGGTCTCGGCGCTCGGTGATTTCCAGCGCCCATTGCGGGTGCTTAGGCGGCTCGTGGGGATCCCCAATTGTGCCAAGGCTCTGGTGAACCATCCCAAGTGGATACCAAAAAATCAGATCATGCTAATCGGGGAAGGAAGGGTCATGGAGCTATCCAGCATCCTTGGGGCCTTCTTCCACGTAAGCGCCATCCGTGACCGTGAGTTTGCCAGCAAACCAGACGTCGGGTGAGTGCTCTTTCTCTTTCTCTTGATTGATCCTTTCAGGTATGTCACTGTTATGTTTATTCAGATGTGTAAACCTTCCTTGCATTTTTTATATACTGTACCTTGGCGTGTGTTTTGCTGCTATCTGTGAAATGTGAATATAACTCAACTGCTGATATGCTCTTGTAGACCGAAGTTCAAATTTTGACTATTGTTTGTATATATAGCAATAATTCTGGCTTTTTGAAGTATGCTCTAGCTTTCAAACAACCTTTGTATAGTTCAATGCTTCAGTTGAGCTGCGAACTGGAATTGGCGCGCTGCACTGTTGATAAGTGCAAACTAGCTTGGACAATTGGGGAAAAATTTCCTTTGATGATGTGAAGAGAGTTGGCAAGGAATGTTGGGTTTCTTTCTGCTAGGTAGTAGGTATTGAAGTTAGATTTTTTTAATCATTGAGCTACTGATATGGACGCTCAGATTTGCATCTTGTGTGTAGTTGGCCAGTTGATAATTTTTTTGACATCCCTGATTCTGGCTTAGGACTTAGGAACATCAATCTCTAATTGGAAAATATCATATGAAGAGTACTTTCAACTGAGGATTTGTGCATAGCGTATCAAATAAGGATTAGTTATTCTTCTGCCATGGCTATGTGGGTCATCTGAGGGCATGGCAAACATAGTTTTTTTTTAAAAAAAAATGGCAATTATAGGCTTGTAAATAAGGAATTTCCCTACAAATAACCTTCGCTACTATAACTTCATGTACTTTCAGGATTCATTAGCAAAATTTACCCTTTGCTTATGGGCTTGTGTGGGCCTTTTTTTTTCCTGCAAGACATTTCTTGAGTAGAAGATATTTCATCGTTTCCCTTTATATTTGGTCCCAAGTAGGTATGCACTGAATTGGATCTTCATAATCTATCTTTTAATTTACCATGTCTTTAGATTTTATAATCTTCTACTTCTGCAAGCCTAGTTGTTTTCAGTGCAAGCATGCAACTTAATTTTTTTTTTTTATGTTTTTTCCTCTCACCTGTAATTTTTGGTTAGGCAACAGTGTTTCTCGGAGGCATCTTCACGGCGGCCAGCTGATTTATTGTCATCTTTCACAACAATCAAGAGTGTTATGAATGGCTTGTATGATGGTCTTAAGGATGTTCTTCTAATCCTCCTTAAAAATTTGGATACTCGAGAAAAGGTTCTTGAGTTTATAGCAGAAGTGATAAATAAAAATGCATCCAGATCTGGCATGCAGGTAATCAACTAAAATTGTTCTGTTAGACTAAGTTTCCTTTCCATGTAGCATCGTTCATTTAATCACAGGCTGTGGTAAGCATTTAGCAATAAAGGCCTGTGTGATCAAATTTAGTTCACTGCAGTGTATTGAACTCGCAAAGCACAATCTAGCTAGGAAAACTTAACTATCTTATAGGATTTATTACTGCTATGGTTACATAAAAGATGCTTTTCAGTTTGGCAGTTTGCTAGTTAGTAGAAACTTACAGACTATAAATAAACAATAAAATCTTGCTCTGGGTTATAAAACTATGAGTCACCTTAGGGCAAAACAGAGCCTACGTGGGGTGCGGTGTGGGGGATCATTTAGTGAACACAGCATTGGGATGGTGCAACTTCCAACTTATTGATTCTGTGGATAGCATTGTTACCCCTAGCATGGGGAAATGACGCTCTTGTATGTTTCAAATCTTCAAAAAGTTTGCAATATATGCAAAGCGTGTAATACATGGCAGCCAATATGGCATAATCCTTGGTTGTGCTAAAGTTGTAAAATTCTGTAGTAAACTCTTCTCGTGTCATGCAACAGGTAGACCCTTTAAAATGCGCAAGTTCAGGTATGTTTGTGAATCTTAGTGCTGTGATGCTCCGTCTATGTGAGCCCTTTTTGGATAACATGGAGTCAAAGAAGGACAAGATTGATGTCAATTACCTCTTCTGCAACAATAGAATTGATTTCAAGTGAGTTTCTTTGGAACAATGTGACTGACGTGCTTGATGTGCTGAGTATAATGCATATGCTACATTATTTTACTAACTGATACATTGTATTTCTACTGTAGAGATTTGACAGCAATAAATGCTTCTTCAGATGAAGTCTCATCTTGGATAGAGAGCATAAACAATGAGCACAATCAAAATAATTCCAGTGGAGAGGCTCGTTTTGTGGAATCACAGGAAGCCACAAGCTCTGGCAAAAATAACACAGCTTTGGTTAGGTGCTCAAAGAAGGATAATTTCTCATTTATCTGTGAATGTTTCTTTATGACAGCAAGAGTACTTAATCTGGGGTTGATGAAAGCTATAGCAGACTTCAAACATATTTCTCAGGTTTGGAGATATCTTTCTTCATTTCACATCTGTTACTTCATTTATGTCTGTCCTTTTGCACATTTGATTTGATATTCCAGTTCCAGGGCAAAATGATTCTGTTAGATATCCAGGTTTTTACTCTGTATTGTCACTTGCATGTGTTTAATATAGCGCTTACTCCCTCCGTCCCAAAATACAATTCGTTTTGGCTTTTCTAGATACGTAGATTTTATTATGCATCTAGATATATGCTGGCGATATGCATAATAGAAACTATGTATCTAATAAAGCCAAGCCGGTTGTATTTTGAGACGGAGGGAGTAGGTCATAAGGCTACTCTGGTCAGTTTGAATGTCTCCTTGCTCTATGTGCAAGATAAAATTGTGCCATATATTCTCGGATGGAGGGTATACTGTTGGTGCATGCAATGCAACAATACGTAATTCCCCTCTAGTTTTGTTTGGGTGAACGCATTCTTAATTTCTTATGCAAGTTACATGTACTCAACTCTCTACTGAACATATACTATTATGTTACAAACTCAGCAACTCGCAAGATTTGAAGATGACTTGGAATCAAATAGAGCAATGAGAGATCAAGGAGGGGGCTCACCGCAGCTGGAGCAAGATATAAATCGCTTGGAGAAGATTGTCGAGATTTTGACACAGGACAAATTCTGTTATGAAGCTCAGATACTACGGGTATGGTCACAAAACTATATTTGTTTTCTCTGCCTATTAATGTGAATTTTCGATGTTGAGCACTTAAGAGCACTTAAGAGGGTTTAAGTTTGTTCAACTATGCAATATACGCCCCCTTTACTCCTTTTTTAGTTACTATTTACAATCCTCACGACCAACCTCAGTCTTAGCGTATTTATCTTTTTAACCCCTGTGGTGCTTAATGTTTCTCATCTAAGAGGAGGCTTTGTTCCAGTTCCTGTTCATACATGATTACTCATGATGGTGTGAATACACCCTTGGTGAATGTTTCTTAATATCATTTTTTCAAATCTCCTCGGTATCATGGTTTACTGCTATGACCTGCCTTTAACGCCCTTGATTGCTTTAATTTAAAACTTCTATTTGCTAATTGCTTACCTTTTATCAGGATGGTGCATTCCTTCAACGCGGATTATCTTTCTACAGATTGATGATACTGTGGTCAGTAGGCCTAGTTGGTGGGTTCAAGATGCCTTTGCCATCACAATGCCCCAAAGAATTTTCTTGCATACCAGAGCATTTTCTTGACGATGCAATGGATTTACTTGTTCTGACCTCTAGAATTCCAAAGGCGTTGGAAAGCTTTGTATTGGTGAGTATCCTCCTTATCCACTGTGCAATGCCCTAATTTTTTCCTGATTTGTGATTGCCAGACCTTAATCATATCGCTGCTTATGATTTTTGTTACAATGTTCATGTTTTCTTTTACAGGATGACTTTCTCAGTTTCATCATAATGTTTATGGGAAGCACATCATACATTAAAAATCCTTACCTAAGAGCAAAGATGGTTGAAGTTTTGAATTGTTGGATGCCACAAAGAAGGTTCAATAATTTTTGTACACACCATCATAAATTTGTAGTTTATAATCTATGACCGTATGGCTGTGTACTGAAAATTCCTGCAACACCATTCATGCAGCGGCTTGAGTTCTACAGCCTCGCTATTTGAGGGTCACCAACTATGTCTTGACTACCTTGTTAGAAATCTTCTGAAGCTTTATGTGGATATTGAATTCACTGGCTCCCATACACAAGTGAGTGGCATGATTATTGTGTGACAAGTTTCCACTGATTAATTTATGCATTATGCTAATCACTTCAAATCTTTGTCAGACTCTGATTATTTTTCTCTCTCTCTTTTTTTTTTTTGCAGTTTTTTGACAAATTTAACATTCGACATAATATTGCTGAGCTTTTGGAGTATTTATGGGATGTACCCAGTCATCGAAATGCATGGAGACAAGTGAGTAATTTTTCCTGCACACATTTGTTCTGCAATCACTTGGTACTGAAACTTTTCCCATATTATATGACAGATAGCTAAAGAGGAGGAAAAGGGTGTATACTTAAATTTTCTGAACTTCCTTATCAATGATAGCATCTATCTTCTTGACGAGAGCTTGAACAAAATTCTCGAATTGAAGGAAATAGAGGCTGAAATGGCTAACACTGTTGAGTGGGAGCGCAGACCAGCTCAAGAAAGAGAGGAGCGACTGCGTGTATTTCATCAGTGGGAGAATGTTAGTATTGTTTACCAGTGCTCATAATTCATGTTTCTACTTGAACCTTCTTTTTATCAACTTTCTGCCCTACCATGTACACTTTCCAGATTGTTCGATTTGACATGAAGCTGGCAAATGAGGATGTTGGGATGCTTGCATTCACTTCAGAACAAATTCCAGCACCTTTCCTTCTCCCTGAAATGGTACGATCATGAAAGAATATCTTTGTTTCTGTTAGTATGTCATCACGACATTTGTTACTTTAAAACATTGTTATAGCATTGCTTAAGCTTTGGGTAATTGGATTTATGTACCAGATTACTATTATTTTCTCACCAGCACAAAATATTAAATATTATTTTTCATCTCCAAATGGTCGTCATGTTAGACTGTCCATATATGTTAAATAGTTTGATAATCTTTTATTCATATTCAGGTGGAAAGGGTTGCAAGCATGCTTAATTACTTCCTCTTGCAACTTGCTGGTCCCCAGAGGAAATCTTTAACCGTAAAGGATCCAGAGAAGTATGAGTTCAAGCCAAAGCAGCTATTGAAACAGGTCCCACAATTATATCTTTTATTCTGGCACTTTTTATCTGTTGTTGGAAAGTTCGTTTTTGTTTTTTTTATTGTATTTCTATTGCAGATTGCTACCATCTATGTCCATATCTCAAGGGGTGATAAGGAAGCTTTATTCCCAGCTGCAATCTCGAAAGACGGTAGAGCGTACAATGACCAGGTAATTTTTGCTTTACAACAAACTCTTTGGGGAGGCTGGCGGGCAACTTACTGCACTTCTTGAAGCCCAATACGTGCTGGGCTGTGTTCCTCCACTCACAGGCCCACTGGCCGAAAGTCTGCCACTGGATTTCCATGGGCAGATGGGCTCGATGGTGTTTGCTCCTGTACTCAAGTCTGACATTTGTCTTATCCATTGTAGTTGTTTGCTAGCGCGGCCAATATTCTGTGGAGGATTGGAGGTGATCCCCAAATTATAAACGAGTTTATGCAACTTGCTGTTAAGGCAAAAGCTGCTGCTTCTGAGGCTATGGATGCTGAGGCCGTCCTTGGCGATATACCTGATGAATTTCTCGATCCAATTCAGGTACTGTGGTTTAGATTATAATCTACGATAAGAGATTTTCCGTTTGCTAATAAATGTTGGCGGGCTCTTAACATAGAATAATAGTAACCTGCAACCCAATTTATTCAGTCTTAACCACAACATTTTTTGTCTGGACAACTCTGAATTTGAGCACCATACTTTTTTCATCATGATGTGTTGTCCATAAAATCTTGTTCATATTGGTATCATCGAAGGTCCATCTGAAACATAATAAAGTTGCTAATGTTAACACGTGATTTTGTTATGCAGTATACTCTGATGAAAGATCCTGTGATACTGCCATCATCGAAGGTCACAATAGACCGGCCTGTTATTATCAGACATCTACTGAGTGATTCTGTAAGTACTGATTTCCTAAAATCATTGGTCTCCCACAACTGTTCGTTTCAAGAGACTAGTCTGACATGCATACTATTTTTATGCAGACGGATCCATTTAACCGATCCCACCTTACTCAAGACATGCTGATACCAAATACAGAGCTGAAGTTGCAGATCGAAGAGTTTGTCCGGTCCCAGCAGTCCAGAAAGCGAACCGCTGCTGAATCAGAGATTGGCGAAGCGGATGGCATTGCTGATATGGCTGAATGAAGTTTGCCAGGAGCACGGGTTTTTTTTGGAGGGGGGAGGGGGTGATTAATTTACACGATATTTTATCGGTCCACATCAAGTTGGTTCCCCAGCTTGCGTCCCCATTGTCTCAATTCTTTGTAAATGTTGTAAGTGCACACTGGAAACCAAAGTTGATCCGTACAAATCTAATTATACAACGAGCCTGCTCTCCAAAATTGTACGCAATCCCCAAATGGTATGCGTGACCTTTCATAACTCCACTAGGACAGACGATTTTCATTCTTTTTTTTTTTTGCATGGCTATTTAAGCCAAGACCTCGAAGTGTCTACAGTATGCCGCATTTTATTGTTCGATGACAGCAAATAGACGCCACGCCACATTTTATTGTTCGGTCACGGCAAATAGATGTCAATCATGTAGCATAAGACACTGATCATGTCAACGACGTAAGGTTCACAAAAGTAACCTTTCGTGATGGCCCCTTTGTCTCAAATTGGAGTCCACTTTAGGTTTGCCTCAAATTGGGCTAAACAAAAGTAACACTTCTTTAGACTTCACCAAATTTATAGGAAAAAACATCAATAGCACAACAATAAATAACAACATTGAGTCCACGTAGAATATATTTTTATAGTGCATCTATATGACACTGTATATCTTATTATATTATCATATATTTTATAACAAGTAAAGACGTTTGACTTATGGCAAAGCTGAAGTGAATGGAGGAAGCAAATGATATGGAGGAACATCTAATCACCTACTCCCTCTGTCCCTAAATTCTGGTTGCTCGGGAACCGGGAACGAGAGAGGGGCACAGATTTCAAACGACAACAAAAACGGGACGGAGGAAGTAGACTCCGAGGTCGAGGGAACATCTAGCCAAGTTGTTGTGCTGGCATGTCCAGGCAACCTGTCTGGTAGATGCTACCTGAGTAGGTACTGAACCCAAGCTCCTCTTTTACCTTGTTCTATCATTGCATTCTCAGATTCTCTTTGGCGTTCATGCTACATCCAATATTTGGAAGGCAATAAGCGGTAGCGAACACTACAGTCGTCTCAGGTGCCGCCATGCTTCTAGCTGACTGTCCCAGGCCCTAGCCGTGCCTCTCCTTGTTTTTACACATCTAGTGTCCCAATGCCAACCTCATGTTAGGTCCATGGAAGTATGGAACAACCCCTCGGCACTTCAGCAGCAGCCTCTGATCCTCAAACCAACATCTCCAAAATTGAACCAAAACGATCTTCAACTATTTCTTCTTCTTTTTTTTAAAAAAAATAATGGTACTCAAAGTGATAACATAGTATTTCTTTTTTTGGAAAGGACAAGGGCACATTTGATTATCAGTCTCCTCATACCAACACCACCAAATTGTCTTATTGTCAAATAGTCGACATAGATAGATATAAATAGTATATACGATGAGAATAATGGAGACAACATTAATACATAATTGTTTTTACAAATAGTACAACTAGCACATAAATGTAAGAATAACAACTATGGCATCATACCTTAACAACAGCCATGAACCTTGAACAACAGTGAAATGAGCTAGTATTAACTAAGGGTTGACACGAGAGTTGGTCGGCCTTTTTATTAGAAAAAATGGTTTTTACAACACGACCTGGGTAGGCGTGTGCATGAAAGGAAATAGCAACGATTCATTTTGTTGTAGTGATGAAAAGTTCTTAAGATCATAAGATGCACCTTGCTATCTAGAAGAGAATTGGTTCATCAAGAAACATGTGTATCCATTTTTTCAGTATTTTCGAATCTGTGTATCCATCAATGTTCTTGTACATTGTCTCCATCATTCGTGCAAGGTTAATCACACGAATAAGCAGCATTGATGGTATTGAAGTTGAAGAGAGGTACTCATGATTCATACTCTTCCATGCATTCTCAACTTCATTCCACAGCACCTCACTTGCCTCTTCCTTTGTTGTCTTATGCTCTTCCATTAGCAAGTTACAGAAGTAGCAACATTGTTTCTTTCTGTTTCAAACTACAATCAGTGTCTTGTAAGAATCTTTGGGAAAGGGAAATCCTGATTCTAGGTTTATTTATTTTCAATTGAATATTTTCCAAATAATATTCAAGTGAAACATTAATTTCAGAGTGCATATACATGCAGATAGGAGACAAAAACTAAACAACAATATATTATTTTAGAATTTAGAATATAAATAGTTGAATATATTCCTTAGTGCAAGGGAAAATATTGATTCATTACAAGTAGAAAATTACCGCATGAGCAACAATGTCATCCATCAGCCGAGATATAATACAGGAATCCTTGACAATTTGAGGAAAACTTTACATCCATTTTAGAATTTCTTCAGTAATATTCTCTTCAAAGACAACAAAAGCTGCACAATTTATCGCCCAGTAAAAGCATGTAACGAGTGTGACCTTTAGATGCTCCTCTAGTGATGGAATGTATCTGTTATCCCTCCAGCCAATTTCAATAACATAACCTTTGCAAACTTCATTGATCTATTAAAAACAGATTAAATCAAGGTAAGAAAAAATGCAATGAAATTTGTTTTTAAGAGTCAATTCACAGGAAGAACACTTTGCTAAATTTTGTACCAGAGTCAATGTTCTGTTTCAGAACAATTTAGTTATAAGTCCGTTTGAGAAAGCAGTGGATTTACTTTTATTACATTTTTTAAAATCTATTCTGGAATTTTACAATTTCTTAAACCATATCAATCAATTATATTTAGCTATGCATCACAAGATTCTTAGCAGCTTTAATATTCTGCAAAACTGTTTCACATTACTATGGATTATCTTATCACAATTTAGATAACGAACAGCAAACCTACATGGTAAAAAAACTTAAATTAACTGAGTACAGTACATATTAGCAAATATTTCAGTCAATATTATGTTAAGTTCTGAACTTCCTCCAACACACAAACAAGCTGAGTGAGGTAGCACATTTAGCTGACCATCAAAACATATGCCTGCAAGGAAATATATTTATGCAAAATAATGCATATTGAATAAGAAAAGGGAGATTTGCACTCTACAATATCTCTGATGGTGTCAACATTTCTTCTTGCTATGTCCTCTGGAAGTGCATTCTCGATTTCAATCATTGTACCGAACATAAAACGTGCAAAGTCCTTGTAGCATTCTCCAAGTTGCTCTACTTCATCCATATTCCACCTACACTCATTAGATAATAATTTAGAATAGTATTATGTTTCATAAATTATAGAAGATATGTTTTTTGTTCTTTTTTTAAAAAAAGTGCAGTTAATTACGGACACACGCAATCCCATTCATACCTCAGAAACACACTATATGATTGGTTTCAGAAAAGTAAGTTATCTTCCCTTAAGTACTTCTAAACATTGGAAAGAAGAATGCTTTGGGTATTGAAGAAGGTAAAAATAACAAACCTTTGCATCACATTAGAAAATGGTTCCAGTTCTTCCCATATTCCATAGTTGTCAAAGGTATCATCATATGGTGTAATTGTCGCTATAAATTTTGCTAACAACTTTCTAGCCTTGGCGTATTGTGGCTCGTAGTACACTCCCAATGCCCAAAAGTATGCTTCTGTGGGTCTATGCCTTGCATAGAATAATTTGCGTGGGGACTCCAATCCGTGGTACCACCTTCAATAGAAGTAATAGTTTTCATTGTTTGTTTTATTGATTCAACTAAGCTAATTAGATATCTATAGCTACATATTGAAGGGAAAAACATGTAATGCCCTAAACAATGTTACAGCGAAGTATCTCTTAATTGTTCTTAAATGCACTGTACACAAAGTTCTTATTGAGGACTTTTTACTTCATGGTGCACTTACTTGCATATTTCCACTACTTCTTTTCGGTGTATACGTTGGAGCAAATAAAAATCTATTTTTGCAAGCTCAAGTACCAATTCGTTGCACTCCTCTTTGTCTTCTTCATATAGAGGGATATATAGCCGAGCCTCCAATCTCTTCATCCTGCGGAAAGATGGTGTCTGAAGAGCATGTCGTACTTTATCTACAAGTGGCCTTTCTAGATGGTCAACCATCGATGTTAGAAGACTTTTAGTTTGCTTTTGAGCTTTTATGAGAAATTGCTCCTTTTGAGTGCCAAGATGAGCTGCCTCATAAAGTGCAAGCAATGACCGTACATCAGCATGCAAGGTGTCCTTCAAGTTTCCTTGGTTGTCTGTGAAGCCACCGAATACATCTGAAACCATTGGTTTGTTACATAATCTGTTTTATGACTTTGGAAACCTAATTTAATTGGAGCACAATATCGGCACTTCACTGATGGACATTGGAGAAAATAAAATTACAGACATTTGCCAGAACACAGGTTTACGTAGATGTTATTATTCTTAAGTTATTAGATGGAAGAGAGAATGTGCAAAAGTGATGTATGTACACTATGATGATGCAGATGCCATTGAGGCATTAAGCATTTCCACCTGCTTGGATTGATTTTTTATTCACTATGCACACATGTGCCTGACAGTTTAGTTTAAGTGTGAATCAAGAAGATGTACGGTCATTGCTTGAACCAAACCATTTTTTTTTTGAACGAACTTGCTTGAACCAAGCAATGAACATACATCAGCATGCAAGGTGTCCTTTAAGTTCCCTTGGTTGTCTGTGAAGCCTCCGAATACATCCTCTTGACTCACACCTATCTAATAACTAAATTGTCAGTCACAAATGATAGAGCAATTTCTCCGGGTCTGATTGTTGTTCAAGTTTCCTAGTGTCGCATGTAACAGTTTGAAAAACTATATTGAATCTAGGAACTAACAGCTAGAAGCTTCTATTAGGGTTTAGACACATGAGCTCTATCATTTGTGATGGAGACAAAACGCAATTCTTGGCCGATATACTGAACAAGTCCTGTTCTCTTTGAATTGCTTAGAAACACAGGGGGAGGAACTGAGTTACCCGATGATATGGTGTGCTGCTCTTGCCTTAACAACCGGAATTGTAGGGAGATTTCGTGGAAGCTTTCATTCTTAAACTCCACAGAGTTAAGTTTTTCCAGTGATGCGTGGATTTCTTCTTCAAAGTGGTAAGAGATCCCGAGACGCTGAAGTGCATCGATCAGCTTCATTTCGCATAGCAGATCACGCGTGCCGGCTAACATCTTCCTTACTTCGTTAACAAGTACATCACGTCTTTCAGTCATCCATTCAAGTGATTTCAGTATTGATTGTGATTCGAAATCCAAGAGATTGAGATCATTATTAGTCTAGTCAAGTATGTGTTACTATATATACATCACAGAAAAAAAAGTATAGATCATTATTAACTTATTATACATCTGAATGTCCTCCCCCAACCTTAGGCATGGGGGGTTAGGGAGGTGGTCAACAGCGAATCCATCTTCTGTTAGGGGGCTATATATTTGTCTTGCTAGATGCCATATTGTCTTGCAGCACTCCAATTTTTATTTCCAGATCTAATTAAGGTCTATTAATGTCACATATTGTCTTTGTTTAGGCTATTCTTAGTGCATATTTTCATTTCACAGTTATCAAGAAGATTGAAAACTAGGTAACCAAGCCTACTTGGTCTCATGGCAATAAAACTCCTCCCATATGATGGAACTCTCTCTTTATAGTGATATTGCAAAGTTAGCAAAATTGTTGATGTGGTATGAAATTTAATGCTCATGAACCGCTCTATAGAACCTCATTGAGACTGACCTTATAACATTTAGGTCAGTTGACTAACGTATATTTTGTTATAATTAATTCTTTAAGGTCTAGGGGTGGGGGTGTGGGTCCTGTTTGAGTCATGGCCTAGACCAGCCCGGTAGATAGTAATAAAGCTTTTACATCCAGTTTCAAGAAACTTTACATCGCCAAAGTAATCTCAGAAAAGCTTAACTTAGTCACCCGGCATATTATCTTGTTTTTACATCCAGTTTCAAGAAACTTTACATTGCCAAAGTAATCTAAAAAAAGCTTAACTTAGTCACCCTGCATATTATCTTGTGATAATTTGCAGATTGCATTGTCACAAGATAATTATGAGAAGGTCCTGCAAAGTTGTAGTCACATAGTTGTCATAATTTGCATATGTGTACCAACATATAGTAGTACGTAGGTCGTCTCATATTAGCAAATTAGATTAAGGGTGCGTTTAGTTACCCAAATTTTCACCAAAAAACACTATTCATCCAACTTTTCTCTATTCATCTCATCCCTCCCACCCATAAAACACTATTCATCTATAATGTTTTTTTTGGTGAACAGTATATTTTCGAGGAATCTTTTCCCAATCTAAACACACCCTAAGAACCAGGTCTGCTAGTATGCTATCTGTTCTGCAGTAGACAAAATGTGTGTATATGCATGCATATTAATTATCTTCATGAGATTAAAACACCATGCTCGACATATACGCACGTATCCACCGGACGTACATACGTACCTCATGAGCATGGGGCAGGGTAGGGTTCTTGATGAAATAATCTCCCCAGACACTTGGCCGGTAGTCCACCGCGTGCCTTTCCTCGTCAAGCACCCTGTAACCCTGGGCGATCACTCTGCACCTCGCATGGCTCTCTCCCTCGCTCCCAGCAGCCATTAGTCTCTCTCTCTCTCTCTCTCTCTCCCTCTCCCTCTCCCTCCCTCTCTCCCTCTCCCTCCCCCTCTCTCTCTCTCTCTCTCTATGGTGTGGATGCGTGCTTAGGCTGTGAGAGTAGTAGCTGTCGATGGGTGCTTCTCTCCAAATCTATTTGCTTCTTATATAGACACACCTGGAGGCACGGCTACTGTTTGTTTTAGACCTAATTAACCACGATAAGTGCTGGAAAAGACAACGAGACACGTGGCCCTGTTACCGATTCCCCCAGCCATGCTTATTATAATTCAAATCTCAAAAGCGGCTTACCACATAAACAAAAATAAACAAGACGTTTAGTGAGATTATTAATTATTTCCTCCTATATATACACACTGCTTATAATAAACGGATTCAAATAGGGTCACTATATGGAAATAGTGTGCACAATTGCAAAAGCTATTGCGTGACAGGTTACCGTGAGCGAGAGTGCACGCCTAGCCACCACCGTTGCCAACTCTTAGGGTTCGGGATCGATTTCCCAGCTGTACAAGAGGCTCCAGGCGTCATGGTAGCGAGCGATAGTGGTAGCGTCTATGAGGGAGCGGAGGCAGCGCCATCGGAGCCAGACAGGGGCGGATATGGGCCTGGGGCCACTAGGGCCACGGCCCTAGGCGTGGCCCCATATCGCCCCTTATAGCTGTCTTAATTTTACATGGACCAAAAATCTTTTTCTTCAATTTTCCCTAGATCTACGTCGCGCCCAGAAGGCCCGCAACTCGCTCTCGGCCCAGGCCCACGAAGTCCCTATCGACCTGTCGCCATCTGCTCGACTGCTCCGCTGTCCGCTCGCTCTTTCCCTCTGATTCTGCGAACAGAACAGCCGAACCCTACTAGCGCCAGGCCACCAGCGCCGCCGACCGCCCGCCCCCCGCCACCGCACCTGCACGCTGCTCGCCTGCGTCGCCAGCCGCTGCACCAGAGCGGTTGCGAGCCTCCGCCGCCGGCCGCCGCACATCTGCGTGCCTCCGTCACTGGCTGAATGGAATGAATCACCTGAACGCAAGCTGGAAGCACAAGGTGATGCGTGTTTTGATATGGAGGCAGGCACGAATCTCAGCCTTAAGCTTAATGCTACCCGAAAGCATTACTTGACCATGATGGATCCCTGGTTGAGCGGTGGAGGCGACAGGGGGCGTGAAGATCTAATGATTTGCAGCGGTCACGATGGAGGGCGGTGGGTGGAGGCGGCGCAGCAGTGCCACCGAACCGAAGACGACGCGGGCAGCGGGTGCAGCAGGAGGCCCAAGATCGCAAGCTGCGTGTGCGACGTGGCGTGTTAACCTTGTGTCATTAGTTGTCGAATTACTCAACGCTCTGAATCACGAGCTGGTCTCTAGGCAAAGAAAGTGATCCTACACATATTTTAGAGAAAATTGCATATTTGATACTCGAAAGAACGCGCTTCACAGTTTTAGGACTCAAGACAAATATATACGTAAAAGTGTCACTTGAAACGTTGGCTTCTTGGTTCTCATGGCATTACGTAGATAATAATATAAGAAATAATGAGTTATTAATTTTGGTCCAAAAGCTGGCATTTCTGGCTTACATGACAATCCTCTTTCAACCTGTACTGAGCAGATCTCAACGCAGTTTAAACTCGATCTCACTCCACCTACTAACCGACACAGAGTATACAGGTCACTGGACATCACGACAACGAAAGCAAAGGGAAGAAAATACAAGAGACGAACGATCAGATGCGGCGTCCACGAGCAGATAGGAATCATTGATTTGTTATTTGCAAGTTGTCAGGACAAACATTAGGGTATTGGTTTAGATGTTGGTTAGACCGGCTCTAGATAAGATGATCTCGGGATTTGCTAGGATATGCACAGGGATAACTCCAGCTCGTGATCGGGATTTGATCACTATGAGCATTCTCAGATACTAGAGCATCTTCAACAATCTTTCAATAAAATGTTATTGAAATTTCCTAATACCACTTTTATGAGTTTTTGGAAGAGATAGTTTTAAATTCTTTCGACAATTTTATCCCATTAGAATCTAGTATATTGGGATTTGGGAGACTCAACTCCGCTATGTGTGGAGACTCTACCATAACACTATTTTTTTTCTCAACTCTTCCTATATGATAGTTAGATTAGGGTATGACAAAAAAAAAATGTTTTCAAAATACTATTATTGGAAATTGAACTCTAGCCTTTGTGAATGTGAAATCTTGACTGATAAAACTAACTACACTATATCTATTAGAATGGTTTTTAAACAAATTATTCATTTTATACATATACGGTTACATGTGGCCTATCAATTTTATGACGAACTGCGTGCATCATAGACATGACTGCACGAGATGTGGATGGGACAACGTTTTGTGACAATAAGAACTATGACGCTAATTTGCATTTCGTCACAGTTTGGCAGTGGTTGAGGGCTGCAGTTATTCCGTGACGAATATTTAATTTTTGCCATAGATATATGGTATCTTCAATGACAATTTTAAGGCGTTAGCAGCAGAACGTATGACATTTCTAGTAGTGGAAAGACAAATGAGGGACAGCTGGAGATGCTCCACTCGCCCTTTAATTTGTTGGAGGCTCTGATCTGGTGTCTCCGCAAATCCCGATCTCATCTATGTAGAGCCGGTCTAAACCAACACGGCAACACCTTAATAAATCACCTAATGTTTATCCTAACGACTTGCTAACAAACCGATTGATAAAAACTACTCGAGACGAATCAACTGCTCGTGGATGCCACATGTACGTGCTTTCTTTCCGACGTTGGAACTTCATCTTGGTGAAGAAAGCGTCCACGACACAACATTTTTGCAGCTGCAGGTGCAGAAAAGCCACCATGACACTGGATTCATGAACATGAATCAACAATTTCACCAATTTACAAGCTAAATGTAAAATTTGAGAACCAGTGAATTGTATGAGTACAAGTTCACAGCAAACCCAACTGAAAGGATATTTTCAAGGTTGATTTCAAGCAAAAAGATTATTTCTATGCCACAATTATTATGGAAATTGCTAGAGATTAGAGAACAGAAAATGGATCAATCGATTGGATGAATACTTGATAGAACAAGCCCAAAAACAACACTGCATGCAGCTTTGTGCCCATGCACAATGAGTATGCAGTTACTACCTCCGGTCAACAGTAGTTGACGTTTAGGAAGGACAGCTAAAAGAACCTAATTTTTAGTTTGTTTTAGCTTCCCTAAACGTCAGTTTTTTTTTTGATATTCCCTAAAGTTCAGTTAAGAGTTGTCAGGAGGGAGTACATGACTGCAGCCCTGTGTATAAGGGAGAGCAACAAATAAGGATAGGCAGAGGCGATTCTGGTCACTATAATCAAGTAGTGTGCGGTAATCATGAATTTTTTATCTATAGAAATTACTTGCAAGTTGCAATGGCACATATGACATGGTAAATAAAACCAATTATATATGAATTTGTAGCTGTAGTTCAGATCAATCTCTTTCACGCTGAACATAGATGACTATGAATATATATATGATGGGTATTGCCACTTTCTTTGTGTCAGTAAAGTGGCGGGAACGGTTAAATTAAATGTATATTACAATCAATTTAGGCAAGCAAGAATGGAACAGTAAGAGTAAGATCTAGGTGTACCCTTAAAATGCTGACGTGAAACAAATTATCAGCCACTATATACAGTTGATCATTTTCCCGCTATAAGCACACATATACATAAACAAGTACAAGCTACAACTAAATTATCAGTCACAATTGATTTGGAAGTTGCATGTACGTGCTTGAATTAGGTCGGTACCCTCCAACAATCATTCGAGCATAGGCCGCATATGCATTCTCAGTACTGCCAGAAACACTGTAACCCCTGATAAGGGCATTATATGTGAAAATGCTAGGTTTCCATCCTTTCATCAGTAGTTCTTCATACATTTGACCAGCTTCCGCAGCCTTCCCAGCTTTCCCTAAGTGGAGAATCAGTGAATTGTATGTGTACAAGTTCGCAGCAATTCCTTTATTCTTCATCTCATTGAAGAGAGAGATGGCTTCCTCTATTCTTTCAGATTTGCCTAGGCCATCAATTAGCAAATTATAGGTGATAAGATCAGGCTCAATTCCTAATTCCACTAATTGTCTAAAATAAGACAAACCGTCATTTAATCTTCCTGCTGTACAGAGGGTGTCGATAAGAACAGTATATGATTTTATATCTGGGTTTATTCCCTGCTCAACCATCTTCTCAAAGAGCTGACAAACATTTTCTGTGTTACCAGCTATTCGATGTCCATTCAGTAGAATATTGTAGATGGTGCAATTAGGTTTGCAACCATACTCTAGCATCTCATTAAAAAGATTTTCTGCCTCTTCTATCTTCCCAGCTTTTAACAACCCATCAAGAAGAGGACCATATGTACATGCTGTTGGGGAGAAGCCTTCACTCACCAGATTGTAGTACAAGTCTATAGCCTCTTCCAACCTTTTTGATTTTACAAGACCTGAAATGATCGTGTTATAAGTTACATAGGTTGATTCAAATCCCTTGCGATGCATCTCCTCTTGGATTTTTAACATTTCTTCAATCCGCATTGACTTTCCCATGCCATCAAGAATCAAATTATAAGTGAATTCATCTGGGCCACATCCTAGTCTTTTCATTTCAGCGAACAAGCCTTCAGCAACATCAATCAGATTTTCATCCACAAGGCCACGGATAAGAGAATTATATGAAGCAGTTTTTAATGAAACTCCAAGACTCTGAAACTTTTGGGCGAGTTCATGTGCTTCATGAGCTTTCTTGTTCTTACAGAGGTGTCTAATCAATGGGCATAAAAAGAAATCATTCAGGGGAATTCCCCTTGATGCTATGTTTTCAGCAAACTCGATTGACTTCTCCGCACCAGCCTTCTTCAGTATCCCTTCCATAAGTGAATGGAATGAAGATTTATCCATATCAGAATCAGCCTTAAAAATGTATTCCTCAACAGCATGCAGAGCTTCCTTCATCAATCCATTTTTCACAAAACTTGGGAGGATAGTACATAATGTTGCATAATCTGGAGCAAGGACCTTCTTCATTTGACAAAACATCCGGAATGCCTCGTTAAATCTGTCCTCTTTAACAAGGCCATACATGACAGTGTTATAAGATGAAAGATCAGGTGTGCAACCTTTCGCAGTCATACTGTATAGCATATCTATTGCATAGTTCACCTCCCCATTTTTGCAAAGACAGTCTAGAACTGTATTGTATGTAATTATATTAGGCAGATAAATACTAGAGCTCATTTCTTCAAGCAGATGAATTACCTCCTTAACTTTTCCTTCTCTTCCTAATCCTGAAAGAAGTGTGTTGTACGTACCATCAGTGGGCTCAATTTTCATTTCTTTTAATTGATGGAAAAGTTGCCAGGCTTCATGCCCCCTGCCTCCCTTGTAGAGCGTATCAATCAAAGAATTCACTACAAGGACATCAGGAACAGATCCATTTTGCACCATTTCAGAAAAAAAATTCACAGCTTCATCAGCTTTTGCTGCCTTGCTGCAGCATTTTATCATCATGGTGTAACTGATAGTGTCTGGTGAAACTCCCATGTCTTTTAATTCATAGAAGACCCTTTTTGCCATTCCAAGTCTACCAGATCTAGCAAGGCTATACAAAACAGCATTGCCAGCAACAACATCTGGAACGATCCCTTTGCTTTTCATATGCTCATATCTTTGAATTGCTTTCAGAGATTGGCCAGATTTTCCATAGTAATTAATGAAAAGCACATGCGTGTAGCCATTCGGACTAGGACCATGAGCATTCATATGGTTGAAGAGCTCCAGAGCACGGTCAAACATATCAGCTTTCAAAAACCCAGATATTAAGGAGTTATACGAATACTGTTCAGGCGATATACCCTTTTGCTTCATCTCGTCAAAAACAGAAAATGCTTCATTGATCCTCCCAACTTGGCATAATGCATCCACAACTGCAGTATAAGCAACAATATTATCATTGTACCCATCAGCTTCCATTGCATTCCAAATTTCTATCACCGATTGTGAGTCACCGCTGTCACCACACTTGTCTAAGAGAGTAATGTAAGTGACACGATCAGGTTTCTGATCACTTGCTTTCATCTTCCAAAAGACATCCTTGGCATCACTGAGCCGACCAGCGTCACAGAGAATCTGTATCAGCACAGTATGTGTAACAACATCTGGTTTGCAGCCTGCATGCTCCATCTTCCCAAGAATCCGAAACGCCTCCTCAAACCTTGCAGCCTGCCCAAGAACCCGAATGCAGATGGTGTAGCTATATACATTTGGCTTGACACCCCGAGCCTCCATCTCACTCAACAGCCATAGAACCGTGTCAACATCCCTCCTCTTCCCGAATGCCACCATCAGCACGGAGTAGGTCCTCACGCTAGGCACGATACCGTCCTCCACCATCTCCTTATAAACCTCCATGGCTTCCCTATCGAAGCCCGACTTGACGAGGAAGTAAATCAAGCCATTGTACGTGTAGGCGTTCAGGGACATCCCCGCCTTCCTCATCACGGGTAGGGCCGCCGGCGCGCTCCGGAGCCCTCCCTGGACGCCGACGCCGCTGAAGATGGTGGCGAAGGTGCCGACATTGGTCTTGACGATCTGCTTCTGCATTAGGTCGAACACCTGCGCCATGTCCCCGACGCGGCCGTGGGCGCGCATCAGCTCCAGCATGTAGTTGCAGGACTCCGTGGTGTGGACCGCCGTGGGCTGCCGCGCCACCGCCGTGAAGAGCTCCAGGGCCTCGGCGGGGTCGGCCGCCGACCGCAGCATGTGGACGACGCTCTCGGTGCCGGTAATCAGCCGCTCGTCCCTCGGCGGCGCGGGCGGGGCTGACTGGCGGCAGCCGGCGCGGCCGCCGCGCCGCCGGTTCGGCGGGGGAACTAGGAGCACGGTGGATGGAGCCCCCATGCTCCCGGGCCTTGGGTTCCTCGGCGTCGCCGCTCGCGTGGCGCCACCACCGCCGGCGCCGCTGAGGACGCCCGAGCAGTAGAGCTCCATGGGCGTTCCAGACGGCAGCAATGGCGACTGGCGCGCAGAGCAAGAACCTGAAAATTTTTTTCCAAGAAACGTGAGAGGGCGAGGAGCTCAACTGGGAAATCCGGAATCGATTGGCTGTTCTTGCTTCGTCATCAGCCCACACCTCACTCTCGCCGCTGTGCGCGCGGTGGTGGAGAAGGGAGAAACGACGAGGGGATGCCTGTTCCGCTTGGGGTTGGGGATAACGCGTAGATACTTTGGGCCCTGAGCAGGATCAGGGGTTTATGTCATCCGCAGACTACATCTTTTTTCTGGATGACTTATTACTCGACGAACCGTGGCCGTGGTCCGTGTCACTAAAGAGTAAAGACATGGGCTACCAGGCTCAAATGAAAGGGCAAAATTCTCCAAAGTTTTAGAAAATATGAATTTTTCTGGGTTGTAAACTCCTCATTCTAAATTATATAGTCCATTCAATTCCTAAAAACTTTTTAATGAAACAAGAGGGTGCACCTTACTGACTATATATTAAAAATAGAAAATAGTTACATAATTACAGTTGAGCCGACAAGTTATGGAACCATGTTCGTTCCATTAAGAGGAAAAAAAAGCTCTCATTGCACGGTGCGAAAGCAAATTAGATTTTACCCGCCAAAAAAAAAGAAAACAAATTAGATTCATGCAGTCTGTAACTCACAGGTAAGTGCAGAGGGATAGTCCCATTGAAAACAAAATCATTCCTGGTTGTCCATATGCTCCATGCTAGAAGAATGATGGCCTCCATAAAGAAAGGAGTGTTAAGTTGTTCTTTGAAGCTGATCAGAACTTGAAAAGGGTCTTGAGTATAATGAACTACTAACTGCAGAAAATTCCAGCATTCTTTTGCAAAAGGGCAATCCACAAATAGATGTTTTATTGTCTGTGCTTGCTGGCCATTACAAAGCATACAGTTGTACCATGGGAGATCCATATTCCTCTTTAGTATTCAGTCTATACCTCATTAGCAGTCAGGAGAATGTTTTATGCTTTAGTTGACAAGATGACTTCCCTAACCATCTGAAAGGTATAGGGACTTCAGAATGGCCTGCCAAAACCTTGTAAGCTTTTGATGATGAAAAATAATTACTCCCCCAAATATATGTCCAAATGTCACCAACCTCATTAGGGATGTGTGTAAGATCTAACTTGTTGCTTAGGGTAGAGTTATATATTGCTGAAAAGCTTCCTCAGATAAAGGCAGCTGGAAGACGTACGTTGTGCAGGTGATTCGGTCGTTTTGCCAGTTTCAGAGTGATGGCCTTGTTGTGTAAGAGAACAATTCTGGGAAATGCACTTAGGAATTCTGGAAAATGCACTTTAGGAATGTGGCTATCCCAGAAAAGAATTGTTCTACCACACTGGGGGTGGGCCTGTGCAATTCATTTGAAGCTATCCAGGAGTTTCAGAATATCTCTCCACCAAAAATATCATTTTTCTGAGTTTGTGGTAATTTATTCCCTAGACAATAATTTTCTCAGACTAATTTTACCCATGGGAGGTTTTCCTTGTTGAAAAACTTGTGCAGGTACTTGAGGAGCAGAGCCTCATTCTAAGCGCTGAGATTAAGTACTCCCAGTCCAGCTTCATCCTTTGATCTGTTGGCACCAAACTCTCTCCCTCTGATGAACTCACGCACACAAGAACAGAGATAGAAAAGAACAAAGGAACACACACAGGAGCTGCCGGTGCCTAGCACCCTTTTCTATATTATTTCCACTTAATGAAACTGATTACATAGACTGCTATTTAAAGACCAACACCATTCGATAGACTTTGACCGTTCCAGCTACATGCGCAAGAACAGGTCACACGATCAACTAATTCCTAAACTAGTGCATCTACATGCAAGCAACAATCAGCCCACGTCTTCAACTCCTGAACGATGCACATGACCCGGCCAAACACCTGACCTCCACATTACGTGCTAGACTAACTCCATGTGCTCCTGCATGTACTCAACTCCTGGCTTCAGATCAGCTCACTACTCACTCCTGATCTCCATGATGCCATGCAACACGCCCACTAGCACATGAACTCAGCATATCACGTACACACTCTGATGCATGAACATACTAACATGCTAATAATGCTAATCAACAAGATTAACTAACATGATCTACATACCATTGTCCAGGCAGCCTTAGTTTAGTTTTTTTTTGTTGTTGTTAACATCGATAAGAACCTCTCCAGAAGCAACGCTTCCTAATTTTGCCTATCTGATCCAACACTGTTTTTGGCATCTTGAAAGTGCAGAGGAAGAAATATTATAGAAGAGGAAACTAAATTACTTTAACTTAATAAATTTTACAGGGAACAACACACCATTTGTACACCATTCAGTTAGTTTCATTAAAGCTGCAATGATATTTCTCGATAATGCATTTATTTGGTATGATAGATGTTGGTTTTATTTAAAAAAACAAGGCCAAAATTAGACATGTTTGGTTTTAAACAAGATACAGCGAACTACTATTTGAGTAGACAATAAATTTCGAAAAGCAAAGTTGGATCCAATTCCTCTTATTCTTGGTGACTAGATCAACTCTGTAATTTGAGTTGTCCCGCCTAGAAGAGCGATGGCAATACCTAACAATGCAACCTCGTAATTTGATGTGGGGTTGTCACCTGGAAGAAGAATTTGAATACTTAAGTCAGCTCTAATACTCCAATTTTGGGTTGCTAGATAAACTCCACCATTTTTCTATGGATTTTTGTACTTTTTTAAAAAAGAATTGATATGTGTTTCATATTTTTCTTATTTAAAAGGATTTTTTTGGATTAATTATGATGTTTTTATTTTTAGAAAATAAAAAACCACATTTTAAACCGCTAAAAGGACCAAATCTGTCGAGTTTTAACTGCTGAATGGTCTTTCATATCCGGCTTTGTAATTCAAAGTTGAAAATTAGACTATCATACCAGCTTAAAATTGGACTTTTCCCTAATTTATATACATACCAATTAACCCGTACATTTTAATAATAACAAAATAAATATTTTTTTTACCGAAACAAGTTAAATAACTTGATGTATTGACTTAAAATTTAGTGATATATGAGCACTTAACGCGCCATCTCCAACTCTCCATCGTAGAGTTTCCATTGACTCAGTCACTTATCAATTCTAAAAGATACGAGGTATATATCTAACCGATAGTGTGCAGACAAGAGCCAACCTCCAAGTAGATGCCTCTCCGCAGTCTGCAACTATTCGTCAGTCAGCATCCCTGTAGGAAAACATAAGATGCCCTCGTTTCTTCGCATGGTTGTTGGTGCCTTTGGTGCCGTGGTGGATTCCTTGCTCGTGGTATTGTCCATTTGTCCTTCTCTCCTCTCTTCTTGCGACAATTATCATTTTTTTCATGTGATTGCGACAAAGCGATGCATGACTCTGTAGGTAGTTATAACCAGCTACGTACTACGTACCCAAGGCAACACTAATCACCTGTTTACCTGCAGCTGCCATGGACGAGCTCTTCCTTGTCAGCTGCTTGTCTCTGGCCGCGATCCTCCTCCTCTCCTTGCACGTCAACCGGACGTCGGCCACCAAAGAAACCGGCGCGAGGCTTCCCCCGGGGCCATGGAACCTCCCCGTCATCGGCAGCCTCCACCACCTCGTCGGCGCGCCGCCTCACCGCGCGCTGCTCCGACTCGCACGCCTGCACGGCCCGGTGATGCTGCTCCGGCTCGGCGAGGTGCCCGCCGTCGTCGTCTCCTCCCCGGAGGCCGCCGCAGAGGTGATGAAGGCGAACGACCCCGTCTTCGCCAGCCGGCCGCGGGGCGCGACGGCGGACGTCGTCGGCTTCGGCGGCAAGGGCCTCATCTTCGCGCCCTACGGGGAGCATTGGCGGCAGATGCGCAAGGTGTGCGTCGTCGAGCTGCTCAGCGCCAGGCAGGTGCGGCGCATGGAGCGCATCCGGCAGGCCGAGGTGGCGCGCCTCGTCGAGTCCGTCTCCCTCGCCGCGACGGCGATGGCAGCCTCGCCGTCGGCAGACGCCGTGATCAACCTCAGCCAGGGACTGACAGCGCTCACCAACAATGTCATCGCGAGGGCGGCGTTCGGCGGCGAGTGCAGGCAGCAGCAGGCGTACCTCCTGGAGATCGAGGTGGTGGCGACGCTGGCGGCAGGGTTCAACCTGCCGGACTTGTTCCCGTCGTCACGGCTGGCGAGGTGGCTGAGCGGCGCCGTGCGTGACCTGAGGAGGAGCCACGCCCGTGTCGAGCGCATCACCGCTGGCATCGTCCAGGAACGCATGGAGAAGCGGAGCACCTCTCACGGCATCGTCGGCGCCGACGTCGATGACGAGGACCTACTTGACGTCCTTCTCCGGCTGCAGGAGGAAGGGTCCCTCGCCTTCCCCATCACGACGGAGATCATCGGCGCCGTCATCTCTGTAAGTGCAATTAAAGTGCTCAGCCATATTAATTACCAGATGCAAGACCAAACTAATAAAATCTACAAGGCATATTTGACTGTAAATTCACATTTTGATCAGCAATAATAAATAAATCAAGTAACGTGTGAGTTATACACCACAGTAACATCAATGGATTAGTATTAAAATCACTTGCTAATAATTATGATTATATAATTATATTAATAAAATACCATAGAAAAAATGTTGTGCGCACATATCAATTCGGAATTATAGTCTCGCTCTCAAATTGCTCCATGTAAAATAAACAGAGTATCAAGCAAGATCAAACAGCACTAAATACACAAGTATTACCTCCATCTCAATTTATAAGTCGTTTGACTTTTTTGACCCCAACTTTGACGACTCGTCTTATTCAAAAAATTTGTGCAAATATAGTCAAATTTAAGCCATTCTTCAATAATATTCATTAATAAAGCAAGTCATAACAAAAAAATTGATATTTCACATAATTTTTTGAATAAGACGAGTGGTCAAAGTTGGAGCTAAAAAAGTCAAAAGACTTATAAATTGAGATGGAGGGAGTATTAGACAATTACCATGCACCTCCCGGCAATCGAATGCTTACAATTGAACTTGATTCCAGGACATATTTGGAGCAGCTACAGACACTACGGCCAGTACAATAGAATGGGCCATGGCGGAGCTCATCAGGAATCCACAGGCAATGTCAAGGGCAACGTACGAAGTTCGACAAAAGCTAGGTCAGGGAAGAGTTTCAATCACGAACGCAGACCTTGGCGACCTCCACTACCTACGGATGGTCATCAAGGAGACCCTAAGGTTACGTCCACCTGCTCCATTGATCCTTCGTGCAAGCCAAGAAAATTGCCAGATCATGGGCTATGATATTCCCAGAGGTTCGTCGGTCTTCATCAACACATTCGCGGTTGCGCAGGACCCAAGGTACTGGGACAACCCCGAGGAGTTCTTGCCAGAAAGGTTTGAGAGCAGCACACCAGACTACAGGTGGACACATTTTGAGTTCATCCCGTTTGGAGCTGGACGTAGGCAATGTCCTGGAGCTTTATTCGCGACCACAACAATTGAGATCACACTAGCGAATCTGCTGTACCACTTTGATTGGGCACTTCCTACTGGCGGAGACCCGAAGGTGCTAGACATGAGTGAGCTATTTGGGATCACTGTGCGGCGAAGGGCCAACCTCTGTATGCAGGCATCCTTGCATTCGGGTCACTGATTATGCCACTCATGTGGAGGACAATTGAGCTGCAGGCATACACTCCACAGTAGTACTTGGTTCAGCCGAACTGATATCACGGGATCATTAATGTGGAAATAAAACAAAATTGTAACAGTACATGACGCGCAATGAAAAACTCCTTGAATTGCCAAGCAACACTACAGGGCAATTATAAGATCTTGTGCTAGCAGGAAATGTTACCCTGGAATCTGAACCATGGGCCTAAATTTCCAGGGACCTACAGCTCTGCTCTAGCTAACAATGATTCTTACCACTGCACCACAGCAGTGGTAGATGCAGGCAGCAGCTCTAGGGGGTACTGATCTCCTTCCTCCTCTATTCCTCCATTTTTTTTCTTCTTTCTTCCTTCTTCCCTCCTAAGCACTCTATCTTCTCCACTAACTCACCAACTGCCCACCCCAAAAATCCGCCCCAGACCACCAGCCTCCGATCCCGTATAGCTCTGGTGGCTCGACCACCACCACCTCTGATCTCTGTTCTCCGATCCGTCTAAACTTGGAAGGCTCGCTGTAGTTTAGAGAGCTTGGCAATGGTCCATTTCATCACCGCTTTTGCTGGAGTTCATAGATGGCCCCAAGCAAGTATCACAGCTCCAAAGCAAGTAGGCAACGAATTGAAGATCTTGTGAAGGGACAGGTGCCCGGTGGGGTTGTGTGTGTGTGCTGCCAGTGCAGAGTGCAAACACTGCCAGCAATCAGCCTCCTTCCCCTCTTCACCGCCTCTTCCAGCAATTTGCCTTCTCCCGTCCACTCTGGACGTCCTCGCCACCATCACTTCACCGGCGTTTTCTAGCTTTCTGCCTTGGCTAAGTACAACAACGTGGATACGCTCCCACCCCACTCTCCTAGCCAATGTTTTAAATAGCGGGAGCCTCTTAGCTTCTGCTCTCTAAAAAGGCTAAGGATAGCTATAGCCGCGGCTAGGCCATTTAGCCGCAGCTAAGAGTGATACACAATAAATTTACAAAATAATAGATTATTACTTCATTAGACCACCACCAAGGCACAATAACTCAGCTCATCACACCACCACCACCACCAAGGCACAATAACTCAGTTCATCACACCACCACCACCACCAACATAGTACACATGAATACATCTCAGCTTACAAGACACAAAGTTACTAGAACATGGCTCTAGTCCAAAACATTACAATAACATGATGTTCGCCGGGAGTTCCAGACACTAGCGACATAGTGATAGAGGCAGGTATAGCCGTTTAGCTACGGCTAAAAGAAGGTCCATTTAGCGGATATTGCCGGCTATTAGCCCTAAAGCTAAAGATATTGCTAAAAGTGAGATGTCTTAGCCATAATGCTTCCTAGAGGCTATACCCAACTATAGCTCTAGGTTTAGCCAGCTATTTAAAACATTGCTCCTAGCACTCAAAAACATTTTCCTATACACATGTATTTATAAATACATACTCTAAAAGCACCAGCAAAGGGTAAATAATCACAGATAGGGGTGCCAAGTGTTTTTCCCTGTTTTCGTATACTCAAACACGAAAACAACCAGCTAAAGGAAAAAAAACAAAGATAGCCCCCCTGATTAAAACTCAATATGGAGATCCAAACTTGGAACATGTAGCTAGAAACAGACACTAACAGCCAAAGGAAAATAAACACACATAGGCCTGGATCAGGTGCAGTGGTAGTTTCTATAGCTCTACTACAACTTAAGCAGTAGTTCCATTCCATCTGAGCCATTCAAGGAGCAAACAACATCTTGGACGGGAGATTTTAAGACACATACCAGCTATTCCACGACTCTTTATTTAGAAGATAGACCGGTAATCTTGCTTATGATAAAAGAGTGGCTATTCCCCTAAACCATTTTTGTATCCATAAAATGGAGAACATCAGTCAGGCACTCCACAGAGAGATTTTCCTGAATTATTGATACAAAAAAGTAAATGAACAAATGCAGGGAAAAGTTGGGGAAATCAACAGAAAAAGTTCTGCTATCATCCTATTTTTTTCATGGCATTTCCTTGTTTTTGAAGCGAGAAATGAGCAATTAATATAGTTATGTGATGATTCTATGAATCTCTGAAAAGGTAGGGAAGGACCTTTAGTGGCTGAAATCATGCCTGCCAATTGGGGAAGGACGTGGTTCTGGCAATCGCTCGGCTCTAGTAAGGGAAACTGGTTTGGTAATTCCTGCAGACGAAGAACCAGAGGAAGACACTTAGTCTGGACAAGAATTCAAAGTTGAGCCTTTAGCAAGAAAATCTATAGATGTTTAGTCCTTGCTATAGCAATTATGTATTGGTTGAGCCCTCATACCCTAGCAAGTACATCTATAATGGGTGGCCCATATGCTGGCACAGAAAAGAATGGATGGCCCTCACGTGAAACAAGATGTTACCATTTCGCAACGGGTACCTGGCGTTCTCCAGCATTTCATTTGTTCAATTTAAAAATGAACTTGACAAGTTCCCAACTAGAATGCAAAAGATGTAAAGCAGTTATAGGTGGCAAAGCTGTGTCACGAACCTCTTCAGAAAGCCAAAAAAGACACATCTGGCTCTCCATACCCTCCATTGCAAAGCACAGTTTTTGAGTGATCCAACAGGAAATTTATGTAATCTTTCTTATGGATGATACATCGAAACTAGAACTGTTTCCCTTTTCTGTTACAGTTTAAGAAAAGTGTGCCCACTGCTCCTACAATGAAGAAATCATTTTCAGAAACATATGGTAAGCAACACGAGTTAGGTTTTATCCTGTGGCACAGCATCGTCATGGCACACATTCAGTAGTAAGTAATCACAGTTACTTAGGTATGCCAACTGGTTAGGCAATCAGAAATTGCAAAATGAAATTTTCTAGAACTAATACAGGTTTAAATCAGGAAAAAAACAAATAATAGCAACTGCACACAAGATAATTTAATTTGGTCACTTGAAGCCTTTTTTTGGTATAGTTTTCATGAAATGCTCAACATTCTGGAATCAGCGTAGCTGTTTTGACTTTTGAATAAGACTCAACAAAAGAAATAATGTAAAGCAGAAAACTCAAGCGGTCAAGCCAAGCATGTGCTATCATACCATCATCTGCTACTTGTGCTTTTCAAATCCAGCTTGATTCTTGAAGGAATGAGACAATAAGCATGTCCAAACATGATGATTCATCTCATTTTCTCATAAGAAGTCAATAGCCCACATGTGCACATTCAGCGAAGGAATTGAAAACCTCGCATTTTTGTACTAGAATGGTTTGAGCTTTCAGTTAAACAGAATCTTGCTCCATATCGAGATTGAATGGTAGACTACAAGTGCATGATAAAGGCGCCATTTATATGTCATGGTCACATCTTTAACGCCGATCGTTAGCTTCCCCCACTGATTCAATCAAACTATAACCAGGAGGTTTTCTCAATCCACTTTCTTTTGCTCTATTCCTTATATTAGCTGATTTATTCCATTGACCTTTCTGAGCAAATACATCAGAAACCAAAGCATAAGTACCTGGATTCTGTTGTTCGAACTCAAGGAGCTCATCACCAATAATCTGCCCAAGCATTGTATTTCCATGAGTTCTGCATGCAGAGAGCAAAGCACAAAGTATACTAGATTTGTCTTTTACGGTAGATAATTTTATGAGCTTGTATCCTTCTTCGAGATGCCCTGCTCGACTCAATAAGTCAACAATGCAACCATAATGCTCTTGCTGTGGAATAATTGAATATACTGAGGTCATCGACTGAAAAATACGCAAACCGTCCTGAACTAAACCAGCATGACTGCATGCAGAAAGCACTGAAGAAAATGTTAACCCATCAGGATTAATGTTTCCTTCTTCCATTAACTTAAACATTTCAAGAACCTTAGTATAAAACCCATGCCTCCCATAAGCACTGATCATAGAATTCCATGAATCTAGGTCTTTCTGTTCCAAACCTAAGAACAAACCTACAGATAAATCTAACCTTCCGCATTTGGCATATGCAGTTATCAAAGAATTTGTGGTCTTTGTATCTTTCTCCAACAAGGTACGGTAGACAAAACAATGGATTTGTTTTACACCTTTCAAATGTCCAAGCTCAGAAACAGCCTGAACTGCGGCCATAACAGTGATAGAATCAGGCTTCTCACCATGTTGCTGCATTAATTGACATAATTGAACTGTTTCACCTGCATGTCCACAGAATAAGCATCCCATCATCATGGCTGTCCATGAAACCAAATTTTTCTTTTCCAATGAATCAAATACAATCCTTGCTGCTGCAATCTTTCCACAACCAGAATACATATGTATAATTTGATTTGCAATGTCAACATCTGAACAAAAGCCATGCCTAATTGCAAATCCATGAATCCACCTCCCTCTAACAAAATCTTTGTGATCAGCAATAGCTGCAAGAAGACTAAGGACAGTAACAGAATTCGGTGCAATGCATTCTGCCATCATTTCTTTAAGTAATGCAATGGCTTCATTCGCCATGCCGCTTTGGAGATAACCATATATCATAGTGTTATAGGAGACAACATCTTTAACCATCAATTGATCAAAGAGATGCCTGGATCTCATAATTCTAGTGCATTTGAGGTACACCTCAATAAGAGCTGTGGCCAAAACTACATCTAAAGGAATCGATCTTCTAATTAGGTAGGCATGAACACTAGCAGCTAAGCCAGAATTGTGTAGCTCAGCACAAGCAGAAATTACATTTGCATAGGTTACAGAATCTGGGATCACCTTATGCTCATGTAGCATGACAGAAAAATAGTGGATTGCATTTCTACTCTGTCCAGTTTGAGTAAGACCAGCAAGCATTGCATTCCAGGAAGCCACAGATTGCTTCGAATTCTTCAAGATAGCAGATGCTAATTGGTAAGCTCCACATCGGGTGTACATGTGAACAAGGCTGGTCTCGAGAACTTCATCTGAGACACCAATTTCTCTTCTTATGGAATAGCAATGTAACGATTTACCTTCTCTAATTGCTCCCAAATTACCAGCAACTTGCAGTAAGCTAACCAGAGTTACACGGTTTGCTTCCAAGTTGCTACACAGCATGTCACTGGCAATTTCAAATGCACTCCACGATGTAGAATCCACATTTTCAGAATAACCAGTGATCATTGAGGTGTAAGAAACAATATCCTTGTCCAGAATCTCTTCAAACACCTTCTGTGACTCATCCATCCTGGCAAGCTTAGAGTATAACCCGACAAGAGAACAACCAACGAATTTATCCCTACTGAGGCCAAGCTTCAGTGAGTCAGCGTGCATTCCCTTGCCCAATAAACAATTTCGGAGCTTGGTGCAGCTTTTCAAGCCAAAAGTAACAGTTTTCTCATCCAATCCAATTTGACGCAGCTTCAGTCCCCTGTACAACAGAATAACTTCGTACGGATAACCCTCTCTAAAAATGTCAACCATGGCTGAACTCCAGTGGGAAATATCATCATTTAAAAAGCCTTGGAAACAAAGCCTTGTCTTCGGCAGGACACCTAGACTGGCGTAACAAATCAGAATTTTAGAGCCAAGAATAGCATCCCTGCCTAGCCCAAGTGTCAGAACGCGAGCATGGAGCTCCTTCAGAGACCTCACATCTGAGCAGTTCTGAAATAACACGGCAAACTTATCCACGCCACATGGACATGGCCTACTATAACCAGAGCTTGCACCAGCAATAAACCCCAATAGCCTTCTGTGCAGCTTAAGCGCCACAATAGTCCTGGATAAATCTCTTGTTGCTAGCATCCTCGAGATTACCCTAGATTCTGTGTCATGCTACATGATTGTGCTCTAGGATTGAACAGCATGGTATGGCTTATGGCGCAGCTCCAGTGACAGGGCATTCACCTGAGGACGCGGTGTTGTCTTGTCCAACGCAGTACTGTGAATCCAAAAGGCTGTGGAACGGAGCCGCACCGAGCCCGGGATGCCCGCAGGAGCTCACAGCGAGGCTGCGGGGAGCTCACTCCCGCGGGCAGGCAAACCCTGGCGAGGCGTGTTGGTGGGCAGCCGCTTGCGATTGGTGATGCAAACCCGGGGATGCAGCGTCGCACAAGGATCGGCGGCGGTCGCCGTCCCCTTCGACGGCGGCGGCGGCGGCGGCGCCGGCGCGTGTAATGTGGGACTCGGAGGAGGCAGCGGCGCGCATTACCGGGCTGAGCCCGGCGCCCCGGCTTGAGGCCTTGAGCGTTTTTTGTGTTCGCGATGGGCCGAATTGGACCTCCCGCGTGGGGCCTTCCGATTTCCTTTTCGGCAGGATGGATGACATAAAAAAAAAAAATCCTTTTAACCTCCTAGACAATAGACCGAGTTTAAGTTTGCTCCTTAGATCGTAAAACCAGGTATCGTGCCTCCCTCAACTTTTGAAACCATATGTTTCACCTCCTCACCTGTATATAAGCGGTTTTCTGATGGTTTTGTCTTTTCTTTTTTTATTTATTATGATTGAAACTTTAAAAAATCATATTAGATCAACAAAAAAATCATAAAATGAAAATTTAATTTTGTTGGACACCACATAAGTACATCAACACAGAAAATATATAATATAGCATGCTTTAACATAATTTTTTTATTATAGATTTAGATCTATTTTTTTATAGTTAAACAGAATAATTTATAAATGCATTTTCTATGGTCAAATTGTCGTGAATTTTTTTATGGTGACCTAATTATTGTATGATTCAACTATATTAAAAAAATTCATACTATCATGTATAACTTAGTTATAACTAAGTTATACGTGATCCAATGAGTATGAATTTTTAATAAAATTTAAGCATACGGAAATTAGTCTGTCATAATAATTTCACCATAACTGGACCATAGAAAATGTATTTATGAATTATTCTATTTATTTATAAAAGAATAGATCTAAATTTAAATTTATGGTAAAAAACTTTATATTAAGTTATAACATATTATATATTTTCTATATTTATGTACATATGTGGAGTCCAACAAAATTGAGTTTTATATTTTATGATTTTTCTTTGATTTAATATGATTTTTCGAAGTTTCAATCAAAATAAATAAAAAAGAAAAGGATAAATCCGCCTACAAAACAGCTTACAACCAGGCGAGGGAGGTGAAACATATGGTTTTCAAAGTCGAGGGAGGCGTGTTACCCGATTTTGTAGTCTAAGGAGCAAACTTAAACTCGGTCTATTGTTTAGGGACGTCAAAAGGACTTTTTCCTAAAAAAAACATAAATAATTTGGCCTCGCCTGTTCATATCAGTTTTCATATTTCGTTTAATTTCAAAATGAACCAGTTTTGAAGTTTTAAAAGATCGTCTGATCAATATTCACTTTTTGTGCGCATTTGGTTAGAGTATGTTTGGTTAATCTGAAAATCAGATGGTTTAAAAGAGATTAAGAAGGATTCAATCTTTAAATCACTTCAGAATTCATTCCACCACATTCTCCTCTCAAACTGATCTGGGCATTAGTAAGTTTGGGAGGGAAAATCTTGAGATGGCTCTATATTCCAAGTAAAGAGGCAACTCGCTACAGTACACTATCTTTTACCTTAGCGTGAGAACCGCTTGTCCTCACACAGATCTTGCCTTCCCTTGTCTTTTTCCTTCTTGCATTTCTTTGTTGCTCTCGCCTCTATGTGCCATCACCCCGCTACCCCGAGAGCCGTGATAGACCGCCACCGAAGCCACCGCCCAGATGCACATGGAGTCATCATTCCCGGCATCCTGCCATCTCTCCTAGCTCCACCGCTAGCCATAGCCTCCCCCGAAGCTCCCTCTAAACCCCATCGCCTCATCGGAGTGACACGCATGGCCGGAGTTCAAGATGTTACTTCCTTGATCCAAGATGTTACTTTGTCAATTCGTCTCATTACTTTCTTCTTCTTTTCTTTGGGGCTCCCATGTTCGGCTTAAAATGAGAGGGATCTCGTTTTAAGATTTTTCGAAGTAATCTCCCACCCAATTCATATTCAATTGGGGTACTTTGGACTCTGGATTAGAATTACGAGAGCTGAGCTTCCAAAATTTCCTTCTTTAGGTTTGCTTTTAGATCTATCTCGAGATAGATTACTTCGGGTGTTCTTAGCAGCTGTGGTGGCTAGGGGTTCATACCGGGATTACCAAAGGGGTTCGACACGTTCTACGTGCTCGAGTGGCTTGTGGACCGAAGGGGATATTGCTGTGACAGGGTATATCCTTGTGTAAGACGCGGTCATCTAGGGTCTCACCGGAGGTCATGATTTAAAAAAGCTTAGGATGAGATGCATGATGTACTTACTCAATTAGCTAGAACTACAACTAGAAAACGTGCATAGGCTTAGTCATATCTTTGGCTATGCTTTATCTTTACCGATGTTCACAGATGTGACAATATTTGCACTTTACTCACATCTTATCAAAGTTTACTCTTTATATGCAATCAATCCTTCATGTTAGGATAGACCCATTAGATTAGTTGAAAATCCCTAGTAACTTCATTATCGATCCACAGATTGATAAAACCTTAAAAGGAATACTCTAAGGGAAAAGCTACACACGATCCATGCACTTGTGGTTTACGATTGACGCGTTTAAGGGCCGTCAATAACCACAAATAAATGTAGTTAACAGTGTCAAAATGACATCAACCCATTTCACCAACCTCTCCAACCAAATAACATGCAGGGTTGGACGCATCTTTCTCAACCAAACAAACTGGCCATTGAATGCCACGCCCGGAAATCGGCTGCCTAACCTTTGGTGAGAAATCAACATGAAGTTGTGGCACAATGACAAATAAAAAACAACTGCATGCTGTGTCGCGGCCTCACGGGGATCAATGGGGAAAAATTTCGTGCAGGAGGGCTAGAAATCGACCTATGCACCCTCCCACTGATTTACGCCACGTGTCATTGTAGAAAATCGGACACCCACAAACCTACCTTGTCATTCATTCTTACGCTCGGCTCGGCTCGGTTTTGATGAAGGGCATGTTTTGTTTGTGCCCCAATTTGCCCTACCAAAATTTTGTCACGACCAAAATGGTGGTAATGAAAAATCTTTGGCAATATTGTGTTTGGATGGCAACCTTGCTAATTTTTGCCAACCCCTTACTATGACATGTAGGGTCCACACGTTATTATTATTTTTAAATTGAGAGATAGTCGAGTGACATCTTATTTGATAGGTTTAATTGCAACGAACATAAATCTGAAATTGAATTGTAACTTAGATTAACCATTCAAGAGATATTAGCTTTTGAGTATTATGAATCAAATAATTTTGTAACCCGTGCAACCATTGAGGAGCTGACACCTCATCATGCATGGGCTCCTAGCACGACCAAATCTTGGGCGAGCGGCTCGCTCGCCTGGGTTCTAGCCCGCGCGGTAAACTAGCGGCGCCAAATTTTCTTTGGCACGTCAACACATAAGCAAACCAAACTATATCCAAATTCTATTGGCTAACCAGTTTTTTTTATGGTTGATGTTGGTAACAAACCAAACATACGCGAAAAGACACAGAGGATCGGATCGACTTGGCGTGTGATTGTTTTCGTCTGCATCGCCATTGCTTCATCTTCATTCATCGGTCGTCGGGCACCGCTAACAGAACACAACACTCTTTCCGGTCGCCGTGCCTTCAGTCATCCACACCCTCATCCTTACATTCCGCTGCTCCACCTCATGCTAGCCAATGCTTGAGCAACTAACCTTCTCGAACCCACTCTGAAAGCAAAGTCAATAACGCAGCCGGCTTCTGGGCGAAATAACTCCAGCGTGGCATCCCAATTAATGCAGCAAGGGCAGAAGCAGCTTTCCATGCGCTCATGCAGCCAATGCAGATGGAGGGCAGCACAGCAACAACCAATGGGAAGGCACAGCGCGCGCATCCGCTTGCGGGCGTTTTGCGAGACGAGCGCTCCACATTCTCTCTCTTCTACTGTCTCCGCCAGCAAGGACTCAGCCGGCTTGTAGCCTACCATAATACTTTCTCTGATATTGATCTTCAGGTGTCAGGAGTCAGGACGCAGGACTCTAGTGGCGCTCCTCAGGGCAAGCCCAACGCAGGCACCTATGCCTGGTAGCCTCAGCAAAAAGTATATGTCCACGTTGGACCATCAGTCCAAAGCCACTACCCCTCCCAATGCAGGTTGTTACCTTTTGCTTTCTCCTCCCTTTGTCACAATTGTTTGGACCACAACTTTTATCTCTCCTTAGCTCTTTCTCTCTCCTGAGGCTAGTGTGGCTTCTGAAAGGTCACACTAACATGTTTAGAGCACCCAGCTTTTAGCCATGTGACATCCGAGCCTAGTTGGCCTGACGAGGCCACCAAAGGGGCACCCGCGTTGGGCATGCCCTCAGGGATCAAGGCTCTAATCTCTATATACTCCTAACCGCTTCACCACGGTACGTCGCCCAATTCCCCTCTCGGCCTTACCAATTATTTCGCCCGCTTTCCCCCGGAATCACGCGCTCAGCGTAGCCTGCCGCGATCATCCCTCCTCCCTTCCATATGTGTTCCGTTTCCGTGCCTGCCGCGATGGTGCGATCTACAAGATTGAGCCCTTCTCTCCGTCGCAGAGAGCCGCCGGCCTCTTCACGATTTCACCTGCGCTGCGGACCCTTCGCCGGTCGCACAAAGATGGAGCCGCCGGCCTCTTCAACGTCGCATAGAGCTGCCCGCCCACATCGCCGGCGGGCCTCTGACCGACGTCGTCGCCCATCGCCCGCCGACGGCCTCTTCACCGTCGCAGAAAGTCGCCCGCTCACGTCGCTGGCTCGCTGCCGGCCATCCCCCACTTCATCGCCCATCGCCCCACCAACACAACACAGCCACATCAAGGCGACGGTGCTCCGCGACGCCGCCAATCGCTGATCTGCTCCGCGCCGCCCCTCCTCCTCGCCGCAACATCGACGTCCATGTTCTGCTATAGGTTCTGCTGCGAGCGGCGGCGCTGTCGGCGGCGGCGGCAACGACCACGCACCACCGTCCGCGATTGCCACCTCCCTACGCCGCTGTCCGCGACCACGATGAGGACCACCTCGTGGTACTGCAGTCCACTACGCCGGCCCTTCAGGACGTCGTGAACTCGCGACCACACCTTCCGTGAAATGTCAGTGCGGCTGGCTCTTCTCAACGTCGCCGTTATCGACGCTGCCGCGTACCACATCGAATCGCCGGCGCCCGCTGCCGCCTACAGGCCACGAGGACGTCTTGAAGACTTCTGCACGCGTGATCGAGGTCCGCCAGCGCAATGCGTTATTCAAGTCTTTTGATCTCTGAATGTTCCATCTCTGAATGTCATTAATGCTTACGACAAGTTTCAGTTTGATATGTAGTTCAAGTTTCACAGGTAAGCTCATCTCCTTCTGTTTGAAGGGGATCGCAGCAGGGCCGGGGAGCTCGCTGGGCAAAGTGTGGACCTTCTTTAAATGAGTTCATTGTTGCATTTGGATGCTACTATACTCAAACCTCAACTCCAGTATAGTACTATAGTGTTTCGATCTTTTTTTCTTCCTGCAGTTCAGTGCAGAAGTGTTTGTATTGTGAGCTTTCCGATTTGGCCTCTAATATAGTTTAGATAAAGCAAGGATAGTATAGTATTCCTTGATGGCCAGGCTTATTTGGCAGCACAAGCAGGGGCTAGCACCATAACTGACGGGAAAACTGTAGTTTCTTGCATTTGTTTAAAATTTCTAGACTGAGATTTTCGTGGAGGGAAATTTAGTGATATCTCAACCTACCTTGAGCCAGCACTATTTTTTTACATCTGATCCATGGCTAATGTTCCAAATCAATGATATCATCTTTTACATTCAGATTTCAATGCTTCTTTCATTTAAGCTAATGGTTGCTAATTCTTTCTTTTTTCAATGCCAACAGGAGGAATCAACAAGTGACTGCACAATCTCTCTCCACAAATTACTAGGTTGGTGTATTTTTTTAGAAACAAGAGATCTGCCACATTTGTTTAAGGAAACAAGTTTGTGCATGCTGTGACCCTTCAGGCTAGACTCATTGTTGTTTGAAGGACCAGATCCACGTGAGCACAGTTTCTCACTCATGTTTGATACTTGTAATTCTCAAAAAGGAGATGATACTTGTACTTGAATTTCTTATGAAAATAAATCAGATGCTACATCTTTTCTGCATAAAAGTCTCTGCCTTTCTATCTGAATGTTAAACTAAATTTTTCACTACATGTCGAGTGGGTTCAATCTGTGAGCTAATGAATATTTAAACCACTTGCTTGCTTTGATTAGTGGCTGTGCATTTCAATGACTCTGGACCGTTTTTATCGTTGTGCAAGGAGGTTTTCATGAGTTCTCCGTTGCTTAGAGTAGCTGTTGCTTAGAGTAGCTGTGAGTCTGTCTTTAGTTAGGTATGGTCTTTCACTTCTACTCGGTCACTAGAACTGTATCGCTGTGTTATGAACTTTGGAATAGATGCTTTTGGTCCTGATTTCCATGATGGATGCTCTTGACAAAATTTATTTATTCCATAATTGGTAATATGAAGTGTAGTAGAGAGCTTAATTGCCTCAATGTTTTTGTCTTCACCACAAGATAGTTTTCAGAGTAGAGAGAACCATTTCAATCTTTTTGCTGTTGCTTTTGGGCAACCATGTTGCATCATTGACAAGTAACCTTCCTTAAGCTTTCCGGTGTTCTGCTCTTGGCCGAGCATAGTAGTCAATCAATATTTTGCGGCACATCCATGCTTTACTGGTACTCTCTAATCAGGATTTGGTGGAACATATGCAAAGGGAGTATCATCTGCCTGTTGGAGACTTTCGGGACAATGAAAATTTCAAACAAGTGCGTTGTAAGATTACTTAGTTGTAATATCTGATGATGGAGGGATGGGGCAAAAGGCCAATGAGAGGTGTAAAGGGTTAACTGTTCCGTGTGGGCGAATCATTATGGCTTATAATAGAGAAGAAAGATTAAACTTTGTTTTCGTCATAGGACCTGTGATTTTGTTTGTGTTTGTATCGGTATGTTGATCTTTGAATTATACCCATTGTCTGGGGCAGCCTAACAGTACGGTGTAAACCATGAGCAAAGCTTGTGATTTGGTTTATGCTATACAAAGTTTCTAAGACTATTTTGTATGACAGCATGATCTATATCCTGATAAAAGGAGCAATAATTTCTTCTTGTGGATTTGTGGATCCCAGCGTGCCTTTAAATAGGATGTTTTTAAGATCAAGAGCATTAACATATTCTATGTACTGTGTTAAAAATGTTTTTCTACCCGTAGCAACGCACGGGCACTATCCTAGTTGGGGTATAAAGTTGAGACGCTTGCCAATCTCCACGTGCAGGCTGCAGCCATGGCTCGGGCACCTGCAGTCGACCATGATGAGTCTGATAGTTCAATTCCCTGCAAGTCCTGGCCTGCTGCCATGGCAAATGCCTCATTCTCTTGGTCGCTTTCAGCCATGGCGGAAGCGTTGTCGTAGGGCAATGCAGTTGCGCCGCCGGGTCACAATTCACAAGCGGAGATTTGACCTGATCGCGGCAAGACATGCTCCACGGAAAAGCCAAGGGCCACCAGGAGTCCAAGCCGATCGCACGCACGATCCCGCTGTCATGTACGTGGAATCGGAGCCGAATTGAAGCCACGCCATCGGGCGTCCAATACTCTGCGATGACACGTGGCGCAAATCAGCGGGAGGGCCGCAAATCCTGCAGGGAATTTTTTTTTCCGATCAATGAAGCATATGCTCAGTTTCGTGTGGCGTGCCACGTATTGGCGTGGTGGATGGTGGCCAGAAACCAAGCGCTCATGTATGCAAATACACCGTCAATGGTCTATTGATCTAGGTGGCTCATGGGATGAAATGAATATATTTTTCATATGCAGTTATGCTATATTGCCAAACGAATCCAGATTGTGGTACATCGCGTGTGGACTTCAAACCGAAACCCTTCGCCACTCCCATTTTCGCATCTCCCATGAAGGGGTAAATAGAGGAGCAGAATGGTAGCAGTCAAACAACAAATCATATTAACCTTTGAATGTGTAGCTCATGGGACGTTTAAAATCGATATGGATGGTGAAACAAACAAGTCTCAAGCTTAAGAACCCACAAGCAAAATTATATATATATATGTTAAGTAAAACACGAGCTGAAGATCGCAACAATCTGAAAGCTAATTAAAGCAAACTGCTGACAGCTGGGAAGTAAATTAAGAAAACAAAGCTGTTATTGATCCATCGTTTCGCCAAAGTAAAACATGCTTAAGTGCCGTGCAGTGTGTTACGTGACAACTGATGTCGCGTACGGAAGTAAACGGGGAAGAAATAAAATCATCCAAGGCCGATAATCATATCGACTTATTATTCAACCACGAAACACACAATAACTCAGGGGCAGATCCAATCCTTCAAGATCATGGAAGGGTCATTTCTTGTCTCTTTCTCTTGTTCCTCCTGCTTATTCTCTTCTTCCTCCTCCTTATTTTCTTCTTCCTTTTTTTTCATCCATGGCTGATAATCGTTGAGAATGCTTTGGGGGTAATGCTCCATGGATTTGAAGCGGGTAGGGGGTTCTCTGGCCCCCACGTTGGATACGCCCCTGCGTTATAAACAACCAACGCAAGTAAGATAATACTCCAAGATAATACTCCTTGTTCTTTGTAGCTGCTTTCGCTTGTGCTTGAAGGCGCAGCTTGCGCTCATAGGAGAGCTTCTCGGCGAAATCCTGGAGCCGTTTCTCGTTCGTCACTTCCTTATCCTCTGCGTCGGCACGAATGTGCCTCCCTGATTTCTTGTCCACCACCCTAGCCACTGGGTTCGCCAGTTGGTCGACGCCGAACTTCATTAGCGTATCCATGTTCTTCTCATCCACGTTATCCATTTTGAGAAGGGGCCCCTTGAACGACGGTTCCTAATATATATAATTCATCATAATGAGTTTATATACATGCATATATCTATTGTAGTTGTTGACAAAAACACATACAGAGACATCGAAATTAAAGCTTAGCTATTAGACTATGAGCGTAATTAGTACGTAATGGTACGTACCTTAACCTGGATACGGAGCTAGTTATTCTCGCATCCGTGAGCCTGGAAGAGCATGGCGATGTGGAAGTCCACCAAGAACTCGCTAGCTTGTAACATCATGTCGAAAAGCGGGGTGTGGTCACCGTTCTTGATCCACCTAAGGACTCGTTCGGTTCGGCTGGATTGGGCTGTTCCCGGCCTTATTCCCGGCGAAACGAATCGGCCCGATTTCAAATCCAGCCCAACATAAACTTGCTGTTCGTTTCAACCGGGCCAGGATCCAACTAGGCCTGAAATGAATTCCCCTCGTGTTCACTGGGACCAGAAACGAAACCCTACCTCCAACCATCGGGAACCAATTCCCCAGCGCCGACGCGAGGGTCGCGAGAGACGGGAGGCGGCGCGACCGGAGCTGGCGTCCCGTGATGCGACGAGGCGGCGGCGCGAGCTGGCCTCCTTGCGGTGCGAGGTGACCACGTGGCGGCGCAGCACATCCCCGACGGCGACGGCGACCACCTCTCAGGCCTCGTGTGCAGCCTCCACCCCCTTCTCGCCGGTAAGTGCTGGCCTCTCTTCCTTCCTCTCTCCCGTCCACACGTTCTTGATCTGGTTGTAGCCTCTCCAATCCTCACGTTGTTGTTGTTGGTCTTGTTGATTCTCATGGTCGATCTGCTCCCGATTTAGTTCTTGCCCTAGGGTCCTCGTGCAGCGGATTGGCGAGAGAGATGTTGTGCGTCCTTGCCGTCTTGAAGTGCCGCCGGGATGCAAGTGTTGCCCTGTACTAGAGGTTCAGAACTTGCCCCCACATATCGTTTGTTCAGTTTCAGTAGTGCGTGCATCTGGTGCTCTGAGTGTCGGGGACAACACCTGGTACTACACCACCTGATAATTTCTGTTAGCATGTGTACTATAGCATAGCTGCGACTTTCTGTGGTGCTATTAGCAACATATTGCACACTCTTTTTTATGCAATTGTTTTGCAGTTTAGTTGGCAATTTGGCTTGATACAATTTAGTATGATACATGATAAATTTTAAAGAAGTGATCCACGTTTAGTTTGTGGATGAAGCCTTTATGTATGTTTGTGCCTCAGGTCATGTTCATAATAGATTGCTAGGACCATCAGTATGCCTCGTTTACTAGTTTTCTTTTGCTCTCTCTTAGTCACGTGTGAAATGAACTTTTAGTTCGCTTTCCGTAGCTGCTGGTGAGGTTAAAGAATTTTTGTATAAAATTAGTTATGCAGTCAATTAGCAGCCCTTATTTCAGTAAGCCAGTTGCCAGCTCCTTATTTTTGTAACTTTCACTATCAAGTACCTTTTATATCTGAGTAATAGGCCAAGTTAATGAATGTTTCTTCAAGATGGATGCGAGCTGGATGTTTCTTAGCATTACCTACATATGAAATCTGATGTGTTCTTGAAACTGGGCATTAACCACCTCAATTTGCACTACAACGTTTCATGTATTGTTTGCAACAGGAACATGAACTGCACCTGTTGGTTTTATTAAACTAATACTTAACTCAACCTGTATGATGACTGGTTCAAGTAAAAACCTAAACCAAGATTGTCTGCTAGAATAGTTGTAGTTTACACTTTCTTTTTCAGAGAAACAAATTAAATAGTTGTAGTTTACCCTTGCTTTTTTATAGACTTTTTCGTACTCAACTATGATCACGCTCACTACACAAGATGGTCTTCAACTGGTTTTGAGCTTTACGATTTTGTTTCAGGTTTGAAGGATGGTTCTTTGGTCTCCAAGTCTGAAGGAGTGTGAAAGGAAAATCTTATTTTAACTCTGCGGTTTTGCTTTGTCTCAGAAAAATCATGTTCTGATATTCATCCTTGTTGGTCATGGAACCAAAAAACTGCAACTTTATTTTCATGTTTGAGTGCAACAGTTTCTATGTGACAATTCTTGGAATGGCGTATTGTGGGATAGTTTGGATGTCCCAAATTTTGGACAGCTCATGCAACAGCTGAAGTTGTTAATTAATTAGTTGAAATCCTGTTCAAGTCCCGTTTTTATTCCCAGTGCAACCGAACACTAGTTTTCAAATAGTCTGGTTTGAATCCTGTCTAGGATTGGGTGGTCGCCAGGATCGAGTGATAGACAGGGATTCACTTGATCCTGGCCAGAGATGAAAACCGGCCAGGAATCAAGTCAGAGTAACCGAACGAGTCCTAAGGGGCTCCACTTGGAACACTCCTTCACGGTGTAAAACCCCCTTTCCCGATCGCTTGCTTCTTTCTCTTGTTTCGAAAGCTTTTGCCCGTTTGCGTCCACGTGCGCTAAGAGACCCAGTTCCAATGGAGATGACGATGTAGTTGTTGTAGTTGTTGTAGTAACCGGTGACGCCGTCGTCCCGGATGAAGTCCGGGTTCCCAAGCACTGGCTGGCGACTCGCGCTAGGGCAACCATGGTGGGGTTGTTGGCGGCCAAGCCGCCGTCAACGGCGTGGAACCTCGACCGGGTAGCGCCAGTAGTGAATACGGTCTCGAAGTGATAGGCCGGGAAGAAGGTCGGCGCGGCCGACGTTGCGATGCAGACGTCTGACAGTAGAGGTTTTACTTCTTCCTTCCCATCATCTCTTTGAGCCTTGTACGAGGAGAAGATGACAAGATAGAACCTGTTGACGTTGTGGTGAGCGTGTCGGATAGGGTGCACGCCCCTAGTTTTTCCTTGATCAGATCACGCAGTTTCTTGCCGTCATACTTGGGCAAGGGCACCAGTCCCCCCAAAGGGCCTATCAAGTTGACCAGGTTGACCGCCAGGCCCAGCAACCCGCCCCTGGAACGAAGAGGAGATGAAATTACTACTTATTACTTAGAGCATCTCCAAGAGTGCCCAATAAAAAAAACACAGTTGTCTAGTCTAATGCTTAAATTTTCAACATGTCCAATAGCAGCTTCATCTGGAGCCAAATTTGCCTTCACTTCATGAACTTCCGATACTACGTACCATTCTTTTTGAATTGTTGGTTTGGAGTCCCAATAGTTTGATACAAAGTCTTAAAATCATATTTTTAATATTTTATTTTTTTTAGACAATCTTGGAAATGCTTTAGAAAGGACATTCTCATCGTAAACGGAGAACATCATCTTCTTTCTTTCTCTTTTAAAAGAAAGAAATTAAAAGAGAGAAAGAGAGAGAAAATGTAGGATAACCTGGGAGCGAAGATTTCACGCCCGTGCTCTCTGTAGAAGCCCGTGATCTGCTCTGCGGTGAACTTTGGCCGACGACCCGTGTCCTCATTGTTTGGCACCCCCAACATGGCCGCAATCAGCCCGCCCGTGCTTGTGCCCGCGATCACGTCGAAATAGTCCGTGATCCGGGCATCGTCTCCGTCAAGGACCTGCTCCCCAAAACATTACTACTATTGCTACTAGCAGAGAGTGAGATGGTAGTGGTTTACTTGTAGCTTTTTCTCGAGGGAGGCGATGATGACCGACGGGATGAGCCCACGTATCCCGCCACCGTCGATGCTCAGCACCGTGACGAACCTCCCGAACTTTGGCGGCGGGAGCCGTGCGTGCGGCGGCGACGACTCAGCTGCATTACTACCACTGCAGTAGCCGCCCATGCCGAACCTGCTCATGTAGCCGCCCATGCCTGCTAGCTTCAAGACTCTCAAGACCCAGAGTAGTCTGAGAGACGACCGGGATGCAAGTCCCACGTCCTAGCCTATATAGTATATAGTTTCAATGGATCGGTGGAGATGGTGGCAATTTTCTCGATCGGATGCATCGAGCTTAATTAGACAGTACGTAGCACCAACTTCAGATAATTATTTGGCTCTCACGTTTCTCTTTCATCATGTTGTCACCACGGCGCCCCTGGATCAGCTTTAATTAATCTATACTGGCAGCAGATACTTAAAGGCTGATGTGCGCGTTTTTGTAATGGGAAAATTCCATGTCCCGTTACTATTTTCAAAATAATTATGACACGACACGATCGACCAACTAATGTTAGCAATGTCATATTAGGGTGAGTGTGTGAGCGTTTTCGATTGTATTGTGATTCGAAAAAAATAACCACGCACGTCCTCCCAGCATAATAGGATGATTAGCAATACACATTGTGACCCCGGTGGTAGCTAATGCTATTTATGGTCTCCCAATGGTGCGATTTCCGCTATAATTAGGCTTGCCTTAAGGGACATAGCCTTTTTTTTTTTAAAAAAAAAGACACACATACGCCATCAGCCTTTGTGGCATCGATGCAAAAGTATCTGCTCGTACCGATTAAAGATATAGTGATGTACTGGTGTCAACATGATGAGGACAAATGTAAGCCAAATTTAAAGTTCGTGCCGCTGTCCAGGCTCGATGCATCTAAGAAATTGCGATAATCTCATATATGAACCCATCCATTATTGCTTGCTTGGCGAGCTACTAGTCATTAACAAATAAAAATTCTTTCCTAGAGTAACGTACTACTCCGTACAAAATAACATGGGCATATGCAGAGGGTGTTTAGATATGGGAAAGTTGGTGAAATTCATAATGAACCCTAAAGAGTGTATTTCCTCCAACTTACATCAATGAAATAAATAGTGAAGTTGCCCGATCTAAAAAAGCATACCAAACGAATCCTAAACACACTGCCGCTCAACTAGCTCACCATCAAGTCATCCTAAGCTTAGCTCCCCACCGGGCCGTGAGCAGCAAAGTTTGGTCCTTAAGGCCCGTCTCAGTAGAAGGATCACGAAGGAGTGTTATGACATTAAATATCATGCCACGTCAGCAAATTTACTTACATGACAGGGTTATTTATGAGGAGAGAGTAACTGTGTGATGATACCCCTCTGCATATGCCCTTGGCTGGAACGGGTCTCTAAGTTTGCAGTCTTGATAACTGTGTGATGATACCCCTACTGAGACTGGCCTAAATTCTTTCCTAGAGTAACGTACTACTCCGTACAAAATAACATGGGCATATGCAGAGGGTGTTTAGATATGGGAAAGTTGGTGAAATTCATAATGAACCCTAAAGAGTGTATTTCCTCCAACTTACATCAATGAAATAAATAGTGAAGTTGCCCGATCTAAAAAAGCATACCAAACGAACCCTAAACACACTGCCGCTCAACTAGCTCACCATCAAGTCATCCTAAGCTTAGCTCCCCACCGGGCCGTGAGCAGCAAAGTTTGGTCCTTAAGGCCCGTCTCAGTAGAAAGGATCACGAAGGAGTGTTATGACATTAAATATCATGCCACGTCAGCAAATTTACTTACATGACAGGGTTATTTATGAGGAGAGAGGAGGAAGAGTGTCATGGGATGAGAGGGGAGGGTTATCACCATGACCCTTGGCTGGAACGGGTCTCTAAGTTTGCAGTCTTGATAACTGTGTGATGATACCCCTACTGAGACTGGCCTAATGAATGTGAGGCCCCGTTATATCCTTCCACTTCACTATTTTCTTCTGATATTTAATTTGTAGTTGCTACAATAAAATTTCGCAAACTAGTTGACCAAACTGGCCTATCATCCCTAGTCGCTATCGTCCCCTTAGTTGTAGACTGCAGCATAGTTATTAGGACCAAACCGGTTGGCTGTTCGAACAAAAAAAACCCTACCGTCGTCTTGGTTTGTAGACTGCACTACGACAGTGGCTCCTCTACTCTACCGTGATTGGCACCTTCTCGAAACTTGAAGCGTGTCTTTGGAGGCTCTCCGCGCGTCACGGAGAGTGGCGCTTCTCAGTTCTTACGGTCCAAACAGAGACGCCCTAGTGCTGTTTGGAAGAGCAGCAGCTGTTTAGTTCTAAAAAGCATCATTTTTTTACTTCCTTTCATCTTTACTACTCATCCAAAAAAAAATATTTTTTCCCTAAAAACTAAACACACCGGCGCTGCTCCGGCCAACGGCGGGAAAGGATCACCCGAATCATAGCACTGCGAAAGCTGGCCGTTCACCGGCCGGCCACCACAGTACCACCAGGACCCGGACCCGTGACCGTGAGGCGAATAAAAGGCCGGATCTGGCTGCATGCAGCACTGCAGGGCGGAGGCCGGCAGGCTTTGACCCCATAGATCTTTGGCCATCCTTTTGGGTTTTGGCGGCACTCTACAATCTACACAGAAAGTGCAGCTGAGCACTGTCGCTGCACAAGCCACTAGCTTTTGAAGAACACTCAACTTGCGATAACACAGTCGGTATTTTTTTTTTTTTTGAACACACAGTCGGTAGTTTCAGCCAGAGACGCAGAGCTCAGCTGGCCCCTGTCCGATAGCAATAATCTACGGAGTAGTTAATTAGTGGCATGATGATCGTTGCCACCCGCTGCTTCACGTTGATCCACGACCACGACAGCTCAATCATCAATTGCTGTGGTTGCCAGTTGCCTTTTAATTCGATGTAAAACAGGTGTAGTAGTGTGTTGCGCAGCCAATGTAGCATCCGGACATTCGGTTGTCCGGCCTGACCAGAACGCACAGCGATGTAACGTCCATATTAGCACCGTTCAGATTCACCTATTTTTTCCAAAAATCCATTATTTATTCTAACTTTTCACTATTTATTTTATCCCTCCTACACATAGAACAATATTCATCTACAGTGTTTTTAGTGAATAGTGTATTTTTAGGAATCTTTTCTCAATCTAAACACACCCTTAGCTGTACCAAATAGTACTGCAGCACAGCAGCACGTTGTCAGATAGTAGATTGTTCGTGATGTATGATGTGATCATGTGACACTTTTTTTCTCGAAAGGTAGAAATAGAAGACCAAAGTGATGGTAATAAATAAATCGGATCTATTTGGATTCAATAAGATTGCAGGGCGTGGTTGTTTCAAAAGCTAGGACGAGGAAGGTTGCGGGATTCTACAATCTGGAATTGGTGAATTGTAAAAACAACGTAAGGCGCTATTTGGGTCACAAACTCGATTAGTAAACAGCTAGATTCCAAAAATGACCGGCCGGTAGCCACTAATTAAGTCGACGCAGGAAGCTACTGTATCGAATGGATCTTTGCACATCTGCTCATGTGTGTACATATCTAGCATGTACGTACCAACGTATCCGTAGCTGTTGGCAAAAAAATCGTTGGTTGGGGCGCTGTACTGCTGTAGCGACAACAGTAAAGGATACCATACGTGTGTTTATGATTCTTGCGCCAGCCTCTCGTGCTGCACATGTCACGTGCTACCTACGTTAGCTCGTTTGGTTTTTTAACCATTCGTCTTATTCAAAAAATTCATATGTACAAATATATTCAAATTTAAATTACTTTTAAAGAACTTTGATTAATAATACAAATCATAACAAAAAACAATATGAGATTCTCTACAATTTTAAACAAGACGAATAGTCAAATAAACTACAATTTGAAATGACGTATGTGTGTATACGAAGGACGGTAACGGGAGCTATCAAGTACGTAGAAATTAATGGATGGTCACCTTCACCTCTCTCGTGGGGACCAAGCGTGTACATCTAGAGCGGGAGGACGAGACGAACAACACGTAGTGAGAGGAACGGGTAGTCGACCTCAATATTGCACTTATGTCCAAGCATAGGAGAACACTCATTTTGTTTGGGTCGACAATGGCCCATGCTCAATACTGGAGAATGGGGACTCAAAAGGATTTGTTAGTGCATCTCCAACAGTATGGCCATATCTATATTTAGCTATTCAGTAAAAAAGCAGCTCCAACAGAGTAGCCATCAGGATGTCCATCCCTGTAGCACTAGCCATCCAGGATCAAGGAATGACCATATTTGCCTGCTGGAAAGCCGATGGCCATTCCTGTTTATGTGCTCATATGTTGTGTGGGCCCCACCCCAATAACCATTGAGTGAACAACACTTTATAAATATTAGTTTCTTCAATAAAGCATAGGTGAATAAGATTTGAAAGGTGGGATCTGGATAGTCTGCTCGAGGAGTGAGTAATATGGAGGTGAGAATCTTTAAAGTGGATAGCCAAAAAAAAGATATGGAAGATGGGATTTGAAGTGTCTGCTGGAGATGCTCTTTCTTTGAATTTTTTCTACTCCACTTAAGAGTTACTACATCCCTAAGACAACAAAACTTAGGCACGCCATCTTTCAGTATGTCCAATGTGAATTTGTAAAGATAACACAAAAACTTCTAAAGTCTAATTTGATGTATCTACTTAGATGCCATATATTTATTCTAACCTAGTATGCATAATATGAAATGTGCACACTTAAGCTAACCCGTTCCAATGCTAAGAGTGCTCATAGCATACAGCTACGTGCCTACGTGGATGTATTTGAGCCAGTGCCTTCATGTTTGATTTTTAAATAACCTTTTTCATATTGTAATTATGGTTTATGCATTAATCTTAAACTTAAATTATTCCACGGAGAGGCGTTTATACCCCACGGTAAGAGGCTACAAATGTAGCTTTAGAAAGGCAACGTATGCAACCTCTCCGTGGAAACTATGGAAACTAAAATCTAGGCCACACGATTTTGATCTAAATTAGGTGGGAGGGGTAATTTGTAAAAACATCTTACAAATCACCCTCCCACCTCTCTTGAGTTTTGCAAATCACTCGTTCCACTTAATCTGGGTGAGCCATTGGATCAACATCATGTGGTCCAGATTAGAGTTTCCATAGTTATCATGGGAAGTTGGTTTCCACCAGATATGTCCCCCTTTACACCATTATCACTGTTGGATGGTGTTGGCTGCGCCTGCACGTGGTTACATAAGGCCTGGGTACAAAATTCATCAAAGTCGAGGACTTTTGATGGTAAAAATCTAAAAATGGCTCAAGAAACGTGTCCAAGCCGGAGCATCCGCCTGTAGCCAGGCACTTCGGCCACGACACGCCGTCATCTCGGCACGGCCGCGCGGGGTTCCCGCGGGAGTCCTCAAGCCCGGAGCAGAACGGACAGCGGACGCGAGAGACAAACCGGCGGCAGGCAGCCCGGCCGCGGCCACCCACCAGCTGCCCCCTGCCGGCCGCGGCTGCGGCCGTTGGCTATTTCACTTTCACCTTTTACGGCTGTACCTCGCGGTGATAAAAACACACTTGTACCCCCGTTTCCATTCTGGGTGGAGGCGGCGGGCCCGCGGGTCAACGTGGCCTCCCACGCTACCTTTCCACCGCGAGACCAGAGGCGATCCGGCTGGTCCCCTCGGCTCCCCCCCACCCACCAAACGCCCACTCGGGCAGCCGCAGCTCTCCCCCAGAAAAGGAAGCGCTCCCCAAGAGCGCACACAGCTCCATTTCCTTTCCCTTTCTGCCCCCCCCCCTTCTCCCCTTCCCCCATGGCGGCCCACGAGGCCTCCGCCCCCGCCACAGCCGCCGGCGACGGGGCGCGCCGCCCGCCGCGGCCCACGCTCGCCCTGCCCCCACGCTCCGCCGTCGAGTCCCTCTTCGCTGGTGGCGGGTCCAGCTCCTCGGCCGGCGCCGCCGAGACCAGCCCCGGCCCGCTCACCCTCGCCGCCGCGCTCTTCCCCGACGCGCCCTCCCCGGCCTTCCACGGCTCCTTCACCCAGCTCCTCGTCGGCGCCATAGGCTCCCCGGCCGCCGCCGCCGCCGCCGCGTCGTCGGCCGTCCCGCCGCCGCCGTCCCCGTTCTCCGTGCCGCCGGGGCTCAGCCCCACCGCGCTCCTCGGCTCGCCCGGCCTCTTCTCCCCGACGGTACGCTCCTCCCTCCCAGCTAGTAACCTCACCATTGCCCTGCCTACCTTATCGCCCGCTCGCCGCTCGCTTATCCACTTGTGCTTGGGATTTTAGCTTGCCACGTCATGCGGAGGAGGTACTAGTAGTAGTTGATTAAATTCGCGGGGAACATGCTGCTCCTGTTACTGCTTCATTCACAACACTGTTACGGATTCGTGAGGGTAATACAGTGTGACGGTGCCTCCCTTGGACCCGCACTGGAAGATCTGCGTGCGGCGTAGAAAGGTCAATGGCGATCGCTAACTAACTCGTGCCATCTCGTGGAGTCGTGGTCCTCCCGAGTACTTTGGACTGCTGTAGGCTGCTGTACCCGATGTGAGGCATGCCTATCAAGGATCGCTCTCGACTTTAGCAATTTGTTTTTGGGGATTGTGCTGATGTACTTCTGTTGCTGTTGCTGTTGTTGTTGATGTCTGCGGAAAAGTCCTGTTCTTTCCTCGCTTGCAGAATCAGTGACTTAGTTTTGTTTGTAAGTTTGCAATGATAAGGCTAGGATGGTAATTAGTTTCAGTTGTTTGTCTGCTCTGTCATGTATGCATAGATTATGCCATGGGCTCCCCGTGAACAATCAGGTTACAGCATTCAAACACTCAGGTAACAAGTAAGCCAAAAGATTACATAAGTGTTCAATTACAAAAAAGAAAGTGCTATGGATTTCACAGAAGTGACCATGTTGTGGTTCTGGTGATGTTGTAAATGGTGTCCTGTGTGCTTAGTGGCAATCACCCTTCACACAAAGTGTATCCGTTTAAGAGGATTTTTGATTTATCGAAACAAATGAAATAGAACTATAATGTGCAACTCCCAAACAATAGCACTTGGTCGAGAAATATGTTTAAGTTCATATAATTGTAAGGATTAAGGAGCACTATGCCTAATTCCAACTTGACATAATTCTCCTAGGGCCTCTCAACGGGAGTTTTTCCGTGAGAAGATATCACTCCCAGCATTCTATGTATGCTTTAAGCTAGTCCAAACACAGATGCAATACAGTAAGCTAGTGATGTATATGCTTTAAGCTAGTCCAGATAATCAGGAATAGAAGTTATACAACAAATGTTGTCAAATGTTATTTGCACTATCAGTGGCTTCTTATGCAACCAACCTCTACTGCTTGTGAGGCCAAGACAAATGGTACTGAGAGCTTGCTTGGTTCCCCACCATCAGTAGCCATGCCGCATGTGCGGCGGCGCCAAAATACGGCGCCACAACTGTGGCGTGGAAATGAACTAGAAACGCTGATCAACTTTGTGGCACGCCGCAGCCTAGGCAGGAACCAAACCCTGATCCATTTTTTTATGGCTGCCACAAAATATGACGTGGTGAGCGGGCAGCCAAACAGCCCCTTAGATTACCTTTTGGGATCAAATAAAGAAAAGAGCAAGCTTCTTATGCTGGGCCTAGGGAGACAGCCCAAATCTTGGTGCAACTCTGGTTTGCAATTTCGCATACTGCAACGATTATGAACTTTCCATAGGAGATGTGGCATGTGCAATATGCGCTGTGTTTGAGACACGGAATATGTAGGAGATGGTAAATCTGAACTCATAATGTGTTTTGATCATTCCTCCCCAAGAATATCTATATGAGTGGAATGAAAAGCTTCCAGATAATTTGGACATGCTGTGCATGGAACTGAAGGCATCTACAGATCCACATGCTTTACTTACACTTGTTTTATGCCATTACAACATTATATAGATGTATTTTAGAATCGTGATGGCAAATACAATGGATAGCTGCTATAATTAGATCATACAGCTCTACTATTAGTTGCCAGTTACTGCATTGTGTGCGTGGGATATTTTAGTGGTTTACAACTGTGCTTAGCACATTGTTACCGATGTGAAATCTCCAAATTTCACTTTGCCAACTAAGAGTTCAGCTTGGGGTGAAAATAAAATTGCTGTCTTCTGTTATATGTCAAATATTTCCATACTATTCCTGTCATCCATATTTGTTCCCAAGTCTCTTCGAGTACCTATCTTTTCACTATTTAGTCGTGGTAACTGGTAACTATTAGATGCTACATTTGCAAATAAATATATGTTCATGTTTTGGACTATTAAGTGTTACTATAATTTCTTCTGCAGGGGAATTTTGAGATGTCCCATCAACAAGCCTTAGCACAAGTAACAGCACAAGCAGTCAACTCTCAGTACAATATGATCAATCACGCAGATTACTCGATCCCTTTTCCTTCGACATCTAGACCAGCTTTGACATCACAGCATGTTGACCCTTCAGCCAATGTGACATCAAAGCAGGAGATACCAGCTCTTCCGTCACATACAGGTAATAGCAACATTGAATCAAATGAGGTTTCACGAGGACAACAAATTTCTGCACCCACTTTTGATAAACCTGCTGACGATGGATACAACTGGCGAAAGTATGGCCAGAAGGCAGTTAAGGGTGGCGAGTATCCAAGGAGTTACTACAAATGTACCCATGCAAGTTGTCCAGTTAAGAAAAAAGTGGAGCGCTCAGCAGAAGGACACATCACCCAAATAATTTATAGAGGTCAGCACAATCACCAGCGCCCACCAAAAAGGAGGTCCAAAGATGGTGGTTTACTACATGAAGCAGATGATTTCCACGAGAATGAAGATGCTTCAACTAGATCAGAACCAGGGTCTCAAGACCACTCTGAAAAACATGAGGGATCAAATGGTGGCATAGCAGGGCCTTCAGTGTCAAGAAGGGGAGAGGGAGATGAGCAATTGTCAGGCTCAAGCGATAGTGAGGAGGAGCAAGATGATGAACAAAGAACTAACGATGGTGGTGCTGGTCATGCAAATGCAAATAGAAGGTGGTTTCTGCAATTTTTTTTTTTAAAAAAGTCGAACTTCAATTTATAACTGTTAAGTTTTATTGGGCAGACATGTGCCCACTCCAGCTCAAAGGATAATTGTGCAAACAAACAGTGAGGTTGATCTTCTAGATGATGGTTACCGATGGCGCAAATATGGACAGAAAGTGGTAAAAGGGAATCCCCACCCAAGGTAAACCCTTTCTATTTTTCAATTGATCCCTATCGTTTTTTAATGCATCTGCTCTGCTGTGAGTCTGCAATTGCTTTGGAAACAACGATTTTATTTTTAGAAAGTCTAGATAGCACCACTTATCTTTGACATGTTCACAATTTGTTACAAGTTATTCAATTGTCGATTCATGATGATGTTAGTGTTTCACAGTTTTTTGAATATAAACATGATAAAACATTATAGATTACAAGTACGATACCAAAATGGACATGGTATCTATCAATCTATGTGGTCGTGTAACAAATGGCTTATGCTAGTGTTCTGCTGTTCTGGTTGAAAACACCCTGAAGTACAGCTGGTATAAAAATGTGACTTGCCCGTTAATGTGACATTGCAGACTGGTACTTTACAGTAACATACATACTAATGTTTCGTCTAGTAAAATGTGAAGTCTGGTACATTCTTTTATTGGTATGATCATGAAACCATGGTAATTCATGTGATGATGTGCTACCAATTTAGAGGGTTTATGCAGTGATTTTTGGTAGCGGATACAGATGCATGATGCTTAACTGTCATCTATAGTATGGAACTAGTACTAAACCATTGGTCATGGAAGACTAACCCTTTATCGTTCATATCAAGAGAACATGAATCTGAAACTAATTTTGAAAAACATCTAATTTTTCACTAATTTCTACATTGCGATGTAAAGGAGAAAGAATTAAGAAAATGGATGATGGCTTCATAATAAAGTAATCAAGAGTGAGATGGAGGACCTTTATGGTCAAGGCATATTTTGTACAATTGTATGTTTGAATTTTATGGTCAAGCCATGTTCCTGTGTGGACTTCCAGCAGTGGCTTGGTGCTCGGGTTCTGCACAAGCCACCTGTGAGGGTAGACATATGTATGGATTCCTTGATAACCTTTGTGTCATGTTGAATTGCTGAAAAACCTCATGCTACTGTGCTAGTTCTCCTGCTCTTCATTACATCTTCCTTGAGTCCATCTTCTTCGGGTCCAGGATTTTGTCTTTAGGACCTGTGCTTTCAAACTGTTTTAGCTTTGGTCATCAATGCATACAGAATCATGTACTCCATAAATGACAACATAAAATCTTCCATATTATATCGCTCTTTTACTTAAAAACACTATTCACCCTTGGAGACGTGCCAATGAATTTTATCTGGAGGCTTCTACTTCTCAGTTGACTGAAATCAATACTTCTCAGCTGGCAAAAAAAAAACCCTTCTCAGTTGACTGAAATTAATTGGGATAGTTGTATTCAAATCCAAGAGGCCATTTTTTAATCTCAATTTCCAACATGAGCTGCACCTCCTCGCTCTATCTTCAACAAATTATTGCTGATGAGCTCCCCTGCGCTGTCCTCATCGTCCCATCTGTGAACTGTGATGGCAGCTCCCGCCACCGTGTACAACCACCACCACGTGGTGAGCCATCATCTGTGCTACCCACTTCCACCCGTGGTCCTTCGCTCCTAGTTGGTGGTCTCACTGTGGCCTTACCTCCCTACCCACGGCCACGGCTTTATCTCTAAGCCATCTTGGCCTCCAGGGCCATGCCAATTGCCACCCAATGTGCTGATTTCATTCAGATTGAGGCTTGTTTGTTTCATCAGGGGGGGGGGGGGGCAGTCTTGGGCGGAATGTGCTTCTTGCACATATTTACCACCACGAGCTAATGGTAGCTTGCATTGCTTTGACCTGTTTGGGATAGCAGCGCTGAAGCAAATCATGTCTATATGTATGTAATCTAAAGTTTTAGTGCATTTATTGGTTAGAATATGAAATGAAGTGACAAGAAATAAGCTTTGTTTGGTCACTCTTATGCAGATTCAAAACTAAAAATTGATTTCACATTCTACCAAGTTTTGTTATTAATGATTATACTAGCATTTTGATCTATTTAGTCATTGATTCTATTTCATGATGCCCTTTTTTGGAGTTTACATGGAGAATCCATTTGAATCATGTTTGTCCATTACATATGTAATCTGATTGTACCATGTAGGAGTTACTACAAATGCACATACCAAGGGTGTGATGTAAAGAAGCATATCGAAAGATCCTCCCAAGACCCAAAGGCCGTCATAACAACGTACGAAGGGAAGCACAACCATGACGTGCCAGCAGCTAGGAACAGCAGTCATGCTGCTGCCAATATCAACGCGTCATCATCCACCAGCTTACCACACAAGGGCCAGAATTCAACGTCCAGTAGTCGCAGACGTGCGGAATTGCAAAATGCGTCATCAGCCTCTTCTACGCTACCAAAAGAGGAAAATGAAATAACTTAAAAGTTTTGGAGTGTCTGCAGCCTAAGTTATTCAGTTGTCATTCATTTCTCGGGTGTGCTGCTTCCTGCGTGGTGCTGGAGGAGTCGAGGACATGAGCAAGCCCCTGCATTGGTTTTAGTCAAGAGCGAGATCCTTTTGCCTGTGTCCTTGCACACCCTATCCTTTTGTCTATGCCCTTGCACACCCTATTTTGCAGGGGTGTCAGTTATGTTATTATTGCCCCCATTGGTTCTAAATGCCATCAGTCTTACCCTCTGAGGACTAAAGATGTCAGCTTTCATCCCGGAAGTGTATATTGCTCCCTTTGGAACTTTTAACTGAGATGGTTTGTAGGTACACAGCGCCTTCCATGTCTCTGTAAAGTGTGTTTCGACAGGATACATAAAAGTTATAGTTGTTACTGACTGATTTGCCTGTCGCAGAGGCTGGAGACAAATTCTACTTCCTTTTTTTTTTAAAAAAAAAAAACAACGGATTTGCCTTGGAGCCTCTGAGCTACTGAACCCCCTTCTGATTATCCAGGTCTCTTGGCCGTCAATGAAAATAGTTAGATATGTAATGTTATGATAATACTCTTTTTTATGATAGGACTTAACGTAACTCTTATGTAATTTTCACTTGACGAGTGCCGAGTGGTATGCCTCAATGAATTGGTTGTTACGGAGTAGTTTTCAAAAGCTTACCATACTGGTATAAAGTCTGAAAAGAGGATGACCAAATACATTCTAGGTTAGGTGATTGTGATCTATTTCCGTCTTCATTGATGTTCACAAAATGCCTCCCGGCCCCGGACCCTTTCCCGCCGACCACCTGTTCGACAAAATGCCTCACACGCGCGGGCTGCGGCCTCGGCTTCTTCAGCCATCGCCGGTCCGTACGCTCCCATCGTCTTCTGCTCGCGGCCCTCCCTGGCCCCGTAGGCCCGTCCGTGCGCCCGCTCCCTTCCGAGCGCCCGTTTCTCGCCCCACGCCCGCTTCGAGGGGAACACCAACACGCAGGGGATGTGTTAGGGATCGATAGCTTACGCGAGGCACCAGCTTGTCTGCACTGGTGGCTCGCGGAGGCTGCTGGCCCGTGGACATGACGAGGTACGCGGGGTACGCCCCTCCATTTCTTTGCCCATTCTGATTCTGTGCTGTTCAATGTTCTGCACATTATCACCTTGATACAGTCAAACACGGTAGGATAGCCATGCTGCAATAGACGGGCCATTTGATTACAAATTGCAGCACTGGCTAACATACATGCTGATCAATGTTCACCTCCATGATCTCACTGCATACAATCTGCTCGGAGCCTCGGAGTGTAAGCAGACAAGTGCCTGAGAGAGAAAAAAAGAAAATAGAGACAAGGCCGTTTGGCTGTTCCTGATTTCTGTCAGCATCTCGTTATAGAATGTTCATGACAGTCCGATGGCCATTTAATCTTGTCAGGTGTTATGTTTGTCTGCATCTGAAAGTGATTGCGAGCATCAAGTGGAGTGGGAAAGGTTAGAATCATGATCAGCACCTTAAAAGGTCGTATCGGCTTGTATATACGTTATTAAGGTTACATGAAAATTTTCGTACTTAAAAGCATGCAGAAGCGCAAGCATTTTAAGCAGAAACTAAGATGTGGGGTCATCGTTTGTTTCCCCCTCTTTCTTTTCCAACTGAATGGATCTAGCCTTCCAACAGCTTGTGCATACCATCTCTATGATGAAATGTGTCACTTTTCATCAACTGTTAGTCTGTTACTATTGTTGGAACTTGCCCATGGTTACTGAATTCAATCTTGTTCAGCCTAACACAGCAGAGGACCTGCTCAGGGAGCTCCTCCTGCTTCTGGGCCTGCAAGATCGTTATAGTTTTTCACAATTAAGATGGATTGAATATAAGATATTTCGAGAATACTTCCAGATAAAGTGCAATGTTAGTTATTCATGCATATGTAGTTTTTTTAAAATATAAAATTGCCTATGTAAAACAGTTGTGAACTCTATGCTTGACAATTTAACAGTATTCGATGAAATTTAACTTTCGCACCCATAGAAGATAGAGAACAGACATTGGTTGCCTGCAAATAACTAGGAGAAGCTGAAGTAGATTGATAGCTGCATCTTTGTTAGAGAATCTAAATGAAAATTTACCTGAATTGTCAGACCCAAATCAAGGATGCCATTCTTTAGGCGTTCCCTGAATGAGTCAAGTCCCTTCCTAGCGATGTAGCTGAAACGGTGTATGTCAAGGTCTACCTCAAAGTAGTTCTCTCCCTGGTGAGGTAAGAGATGAAACATTAACGGGTTTCCCAGAATACCACATACTTTTACAATCTGATTACCACCTAATGATATCGTGTGTAGCTTTACAATTCAAACAGGGACATCACTTTATTAGTACCTCATAAAAATTATGTTGGGGCCGTGAGAGAACTGGCTTCTCATTGTATGCTTGGACAAGCTTCCTCTCCGTGGAACCCAACTGGAGATCATCTGGGTTGACCAATCCAGCCATGATTTTTAGTCGATCTCTGTACATGGTGGTAGATTCTGACGTAAATCCTTTTACCTTCTCAGATTCATTCTCAAAAAATCTCTGTAGATATAAAGATTCTATTAGTTCAGAGAAAATAATTCTGTTTTACAGATGGTGAATTGGAAAAGGCTAACCATGATAGAATCCTTGAAGTGTTCTGAAACCTCTTTGTCATAGTATTCAGATATCCTGAAGTATAAGACGAGGCTAAAGCCTTCTCCATCGCTGTCACCGAGGAACATAGCAGCAGGATAGGTAGGCATCTGAGATTGAAACAAAAAGAAAGCTTGTAACGTTAGAACTTTACATGATAGTCAAGCTATAACTACACCCATGCAATATGCAGAGCAATACCTGGATGTTCACAATCAAAAGTGACGGGAGCTTGGGGTGTGTTTTGATTTGTGGAAGATCAATGTGCTGAGCAATGTGATGAACCTTCTTGGGGCAGGCAAACAAGTCCACACCTATTGGATAATAAGCGGCATAATTTGGAGCTGCACATTTCTTCTTATCTCTGAAAAAGATTAAAAATAGGATTTTCGGTTTGTACAGATCATGTTCATGCTTATAGATAAACAAATTTGATGGCATTATTTTCAAGTTTCCCGTCATACTTTAGGAAGGTCTCACTCCTCAACTTGAAGAGGGATGGATCAATCCGTGACCAACATCCTGTTGTTGGCTTCTCTCCTCCACATGGGATTGTTTGCCCTACCTTTGGACGGACAACATACTTCTTAGATTTACCTACAGTGAGACTTTTAACATTAGCTAGATTGAGAGGGGTATCAAACCAAAAGGGACACTGGACTTACCCAATTCACTACTGTCTTCACAGTCATCGCATGATGTTGTCTTGTATGAGAGCCGGATGACTGTTGACTTCTTTTTTGCTGGGCTTCCACCAGTTAACTGCTGCATTTTGTCATTAAAGCTGATAGAGTGCAGCAACTTCCGTAAGCGGGATGGGGTAGTGCTCTCCTTGTTATCATCATCCTCGTCATTTTTATCCTTCGAGCCCTTGAAGCTAAAGGAGGTCGGTAAGCACTTGGTGGCACACACGGACAAGCTTTGGCTCCTGTGTCCAGCATCATCACCTTTCAACGCAATAATATCAGATAAAGCTGTAGATGTTGTTGGATATTTGTAATGCTTATTCCTTTGAGATGCAATTGTTCATACCGTTATCTCTTTTCAGGTACTGTTCAACAGACAATGTCATGGGCACGCCACGGCACATCTCTCCAATACGAGAGAGTGCATCAGCGAAACGGGAAGCAGTATCATATTGCTTCTTTTCATCCTCATCTTCGTCTGAACTATCTGCAGGAGAATTCGAATATTCAGCATTACAGTTACCCCTCCCTAAGACATCAATTCACACAACGGCTATTCCTAATTCTTAGATTTTTAAGTTTCTGATGTTCTTACCTCCATCTACACTCTTGAATTCATCATCAGAATCATCTTCAAGAATGCTGACAGAGTCAAACCAGGCATCTTCGTTGCTGCAACCTACAACGGTATGAGAAAATCTGGTTGATCCATTGCCCTGTACTTTCAGCATAAATGAACCCCTACCTTTAGAGTCCCTCTGGCTGTGGTGCCACTGCATCTGCGTAAGGTGGAATGTCTTGGAATGCTCCGACTTGCCACGGTTTGCCATCTCGACATGGACAATCTCGCTCATCGAGAAGCCGGTCATGCGTCCTCTGGAATCGCTCAACTGTTGTGACTGGGGTGCCTCTGGCATGATTGACCGGGAACGGCTGCGGACTCTCCTTCCTCTTGTGTAATACCTCGCTGGCCTCCTATGCTCTAAGGCAGCCTTGGAAGTACAGGAACCCATGGTGATGTATCCTTGAGTGTGTTTTCTGTTTCTAGTATCTTCAGTACTATTTAAGGTAATTCACCTTCAGAAGCTGTACACACTGTGGAGGTAGAAACTATGGCCCATAGTTTCAGTCTATGGCCTAACCTGCAGTCACAATAACATAAATCTGATGTGTGTCAAGGCAGGGTTCTAAATTTGCGTACGGACGGTGGGAGTGGAGTGATTTGTATGGAGTATAACACAGGGAAATGTGAGGAGATTGTAATAAGGAACTGGATAAACAGAATGGAGAGCTACCAGAGTGAATCCAAGAAACACAAATGGTTTGGTAAAAGCAAGAGACTTGGGCAAGACAGAGCGAGGTTTGGAGAAACCTGTACAGCCGTTCTGCTATATATTGTTGTAGGCTCATGATTGATGGACTAGTTTGGAGAGCAGGTGCTCGTTGGTAGGTTGGCATTTTGCATTATAGGCATTATTCTACGCGACAAATTATATCAACTATTCCTGAACAAATAATTTGGCTGCTTGGAACTTCAGGGAAGGTTCTTGTTCAGTTTGCATAATGAAGAAAGATCTTGCAGTTGAAGAGAAATATGGTTAAGCAGATTTCCTTGTACTGCGGTAGGGGGACCAGATGTCATGTTATGCAATGGACAGATGAATGACGCGTTTGCAGCCCAGCAGTGGTAAGCAACCCCTCCCCTAGAAACGTATAACCTATTATTGGGAATCAATCCTATACTTGCCGTATCTGCATTTCTTGAAAGATTTTTAAGGTCAAAGAGAAACAAATATTCCAGAATCATCATTCGGACAATCAGCTATGAGCTGGAAAGAATTGATATCTGAACAAATGAATAAGGGAATGATAGAGGAATAAATGCTTGGAACAGTTCGTGCATCCAAGAATAATTTTGTTGCGTGGTTTTCTTTCTTTATTTTTGGTTAGAGGGAAAACTTATTCCATCTTTGCTTGTGTTTTTTGTGAGTGTCCAACTTTGTTCCGAGGGGAGTTATCATCTATATTAAGGAAAACACCATTTGGGTGCAAAGATAATGTATTCATGAAAACTCTTTGTTATTATTTTCTTTGATTCTTAAGAAAACAAATATGCTGAAAATATTACTCCTATGTTTTTTTTATAAAAACTCCTATGTAGAAATGAGTAGAAAGCTCGGTGGTTGTTGGACCTGTAAGGCTGTGAGGATGGAGGTAATAACCGAGGAACGTGCCTTGCTGTTAACTGACTTAGATCCTTGTTTATTATTATATAAGGTTCCTTATTATAATTATGTGCACATGCACGGGCGGCACATGATTTTGTCTCTAACTAGGTCAGTACAGTGGGGCCAACGCCGACACATGACACGCATACAAGAACATATACTAAATTTTTATGCCTCTCCGAAATTGGTTGCTTTCTACTACTACCACCATTTCACAGGCTATTCTATTTTTTGACAAGGGCTATCTAAAACAACAATAGTATTTAATATCTCAAATTAGTATAATCATATACATGTAAATTGTCTTTCTTTGGTCAACATGGGATATTGTGAATTGTGACATGCATGCTTATAAGTGCTTACATTTTAGGGGCAGGATTAGAGCGGTAGAAAGTTTACGTTACTAATAATGTGCAAATTGGGTAGGATGCAACTTAAACAATCCGTCCAAAGCTTGGATCGGCATATAAAGGTTCACATTTATTTTATTTTTTTTAGCATAGTAACATTTCAATCAAATTGAAGAAGTACGCCACGTCCCACTATAATGTCCCGAATAAGGAGAAACCGGCATTCAGGTGACTGTGACACAAAAACGCTAATTGAAAGCAACATAATCACCTACAGAAAACAAAACACAAAAACACGATTGAGGACGAACAAGGAAGAGAGACGAACCTCTCAGGTCTTGGAAAAGGAAATGGCGCGTGCATGCATCTACGAACACATGTTCCAGGCCAGGAGAGGTCGATGGAGCGCGCTCCGGCCCCACACCTCTCCCTTACGCACGGTCGACGTTGAACCGCCGGCCGGTGAGGGGAGGTAGCTAGGGGGGGAGCAAAAGAGCCCCTCTCTTGCGCAAAAGAGGCTGGATAGCAGACGCCACGGAAAATAAACCCATGCGCTTGCCCCACCGCTTGAAAATTAGCAACACCCATATATAGCTCTTTTCCTTGTTTGGTGTCGTCCTCGCTTGCATCGCATCACATCTTCCAAGACTGGAACCAGAAAATTGTGTGTCAGGCTGGTTCACCACGGCCTCAAACCCCCAAATCCTAGCTCCTCTCTTCTCCATTGTTAGTCGTAAGCTCTTCCTAATCCGCTTCGTCCGACCAATGAAGATAAATAAATGCGGTACAAGTAGTATTGTCTCAACCCTCCGACATCAATCGTCAAGGATTTAAAAACAGAGGAAGTACCCGTATAAGCATGGCTATCTTCAGCAACAAAAGCCAAATCAAAGGCCCAAATGCCACCAAGGTATATCATGAGATAAGACACATTATGGACTCGTAGGAATATATTCCTGAGGTAGCTCTGCAACATCAAGCAAGTGCAAATCAGCTTTTGCTCTTTACAATAGCGTAAGGATTTATTCTTGTACTTGCCGATGATGTCCTATTAACACAAAACAATGAGCAGAATCACTACATCTCCATGCTAAAATCGGTTCCCAGTTGAAGTTTCAGGTCGTTTGCTTGCCGTTCATTATCTTTACTGCACCAACAACGGCTAGAACCGAGAGGCTAATAATCTGGTATGGATGCAAAGGTGTACCCTGGCGCTCCCCGCCACGAGTAGTAAGCAACTCGAGTCTCGTAAAAGCCTGCAATAAATATCATGTAAATATCCCGCTTTCCATAACCATAGCAAAGGCACGTAGTTTTGTAACTGCTGCAAATATTTATGCAAAAAAGTGTAACCAGTTTCCTTTTCTAAATAATAATGTCCGTTCTGGTTGTAGTACCAGCTGACAATGAAGCCTATGGGTTCCCTAGTTTCCAGTAAATATCACAGGAGTACACTACATGGAACGGTTACATAACAAGTTAACAACAATGTGCAGCGGTCTGTTTAGTGTATTAACTTTTCCAATATAGCATACATCAATACATTTCTCTTTGAAGACACAAGATGCAACTGAGCAATAACTACATTAAAAGGTACTTCTGAATCTAAAAGGAGTGAATAATAACATAAAAATGAAAAAAAATCAATTATGTTAAGGAAATAAATGCATAAGCCTTTGGTACTTTAAATTAACATACCAGGAAGGAACGCAAGGAAACCCAGGAACAAGAGACCATATGCCTGAGAACTATCACCTTCCATGTGACCTGTGAATATGAAGTATGAAAGGAAGAGAAGTGAAGTTCCTAAGAGGAGGAGGAACAATGCCAGGGCAATTGATTTCCATGGGATCCTCCTGAAGGATTTTGGAGTGTAAGTGTACCGAAGATCAACATCTTCTTTAGTAAGATTGCTGTCGTCCCCATCCTCTGATGGAAGAGATGAGTAACGAACATTGCGTCTAGATGCCATACTTCAGTACCTGCACCACAAATGTTTCCAGCAAAATATTAACTTAGAAATGAGAAAAACAGAAATACCACATGAACAAATCATGAAAGAGTTCTTGTGCACCATATCATACATACAAAGCTTTCCAGGGTTCTTGTGCACCATATCATATAGAGAAAGATATATGAGATGATTTAGACCAAATGGTCACATAAATCATTCTTTCCAGGGTTGGCTAATCATCTGGTATACGTATGTGCTGGTCTTGGTCAGACCTCTACTTCTGTACATAATGAATACATATTTCGTTAACTAAGTGTGCTAGTGTCATAAACATGCTTATCGAGCTAGTACCCTACCTTTTTTCCTTTAATGATACGATACACAGCTTTCTTGCGCATTCGAGAAAAAAAAAGAGATACTACCATATATTAGATGTATGAACTTGTGCATGCATCTCAGGCTAACGAAAATGCACATGTCGGATATACTGGCAGCATATAACGGTTCGTGCTTCATTTGTAACTTTTTAGGAAACAGTTCAACATTTTCTGTTTTCAACCTGATCAATAACCCAAATATATCTCAAACTGGTACACCAAGGTGAAACTGTTTTTGCTTGTCATATTTTTCATAGATAAATGTTCATAAACAAAAGAGAAACAGAAAGAATAGAACAAAACATGGCATCAATAAACAATGATTTACTAAGAAAGCAAAGACAAAGACAAGCACTCTCACGGTGCAAATGGTCAGCGGGTCACGCCTGAGAAGCGGTCTGCTGAGCCAGCCTGGGTCGCGGCACCATCTTCTTTTAAGAGGAAAATTAGGGGGACATCTCTCCCCCTGGTCAAATCTTTTTTTTTCTTAAGAAAGGAAAGATAAATCAAGACAAACAGAAAAAGAACAAAACTGAAACATTAAGTGTAACTATCATGTACGCCATTCCAGCAAATGCTGGACACTAGCATACAGTGGTTCAACTCTCAAGTCTCAAATTGTCATCCAAGATGGTTAGTGACCTACAACTACTACCTTATAATCCATCATGTTTGGGCCACGCTCCATAAAGAGATATGGCATTGCCTTTTGCAATCAAGTAAGAAATTATCGCTAATCTCCCTCCCCACTTTCATTTCCTCCCCTCACTCTTCCCAATACATCTGTATCTCTTCATCCTCTCATATTTCTCTCACCTCCATGACCATCTCCATGGTGCCAACCATTGAGGCCTGGGACCATGAGCACTGCCATACCTTATGTTCCATCCAGAAACATGGCAATATTAATAATAATAATAATATGAAGTACAAATCTGTATTAATTAGAATGAACCAGAAAGCAGGAGTTACCAAAGCAAAGCAAAGCAAAGCAACATTCTAGTCTTACCTCTTTTAATAGAATATAGAGTTCTAGACCGGAGAAAGGTAATGAAAAAATAATTAAACCTATCCCTGCTTGAATTATATGCAAGCTAAAACTCAAAATTTCATTCATCCATAGCTAATAAAAGACGAGAGCTTATCAAGGCCACAGGAAAGTTCCAATTCTCCACTGATAAACAAATAGGCTACACAGAACATGGGAACCTAAACAAAGGAACATCATGGCAATTCAGAAAAAGGTAGTAACGGAAAGCCCAGATTTAATCTACTGTTCCGAATACATCATGAAAATAAAAATATGGAAAGGCTTCCAAATGCGCAGCCAAGTTTGCATAGAGACGACATCAGTAGTTTCTGCAGGCTTGCAGCCCCTTACCCTCTACCCAAAGCAACGGAAACAATATCCATGTATGTAGTATGGACAATATGAAAACCTGGCAAATTGTAATAGCTGAAGACAATACCCAGTAAGCAAACACTTAGCCAAGTGCTCAGAGTGATGTACATATTTAAAGTGTAGTGAGAGATTCACATGAAGTGAGCAATCGGCACAATTCCACCCACCAGTAGAAATCCAAACCATAACACATTCGAATATGATGACAAATATGGTAAAACATTCACTTTGTTTCAAAAGCTATTAAGATTAAGATATGTCTCCAGGCTTTGAATATGCATAAGTACATATCGAGCTACAAGATACAACACAGCAGGAAGTAACGTGAGGTGAGCGCATTTGAGACGTCCGCAAGGCTCAAAATCAGGAACTTATGTCATAAAGTACTACTGCATATTCTAGCTGCCAGGAGAAACTAAAACAGCAGACTTTGGCAAATGACTCCATATCATAAATATTGCTCTAGATAAAATTACGGTACTTCTTGTTAAAATCCTACCACTGCAAGTAATCTGAGTGCAGGAGTAGCACTGCAGCATGAAAATAACTCAAAGTTCAGTACTGGTAACCATTGTACAGAGTACAGACCTATTTTTGCTGTCCATTGCCTATGACAGTTGAAATTCCGCCCTAAACCTTGGCACACATTGTTGTTAATTCGCAATTTATTGTTTGGAAACCAAACGAACACCTAAATTCTTCTGCATCAAACAACTCCGATTCACAACGCTGCAGGAAAATTAGATGAGGACTTTGCAGCCCAAGATACAGGTGACACACGTGAAATCACCAAAAGAATATAGATAGTGGCCAAATCGAATTCTAAAAACCAAGAGAAGAAAGAATCAAACAAAATCCAGGATTTCACCGCCCAGATTGCTTCGCATTAGAAACGAATTCTCCCAAATTGCCATGTCATCCGATCTGATCGTCCCAATCAATCATGAGAAAGGATCGAAGAAATGAAAGCAGGAGCCGACGTAATTGGTGCACCACCAGACCTATGCGCTGGACAGGGCGCACCATTTCGGCAATCACCACGGCACCACGGGGGACATCAGAACCAAGAACCCTAGTTCACGGTCAACAGAGAGGAAAAAAGAGAAACTGATGTGATTACCGACTAGAAGGCAGCTCGAAAGGGATCGATGCCGGTCGCCGGAGAAGAGAGCGCCTTGTGGCCGTTGCCTCGTCGAGTCCCGCTGCCGCACAGTTGCGCCGCCTGCGCTCACCTCCGCGTGCTCGCCGCGGACTCGTCGGTGAGAGATCCCGGCCGAGGTGACGGGAACTCGCGGGGGTGGGCCGGGGTACAAACTGGACCGAACGATCCTGGGCCGGGGAATTCTATTCTATCCAGGCGCACCCACTACGTGTGGACCGAGCGAATGGAGAGGACTTCGGATTCGAGCCGGGCAGTTGGGCTTTTGGAGCCGTTTCTTGTTTGGGCTCTCGGCCCGTGCAAAGGGACCCATTTTAGCACTACAAAACTGCCGCGGGAGAAAATGTAGCTCGTTACCATTCCTACACTAGACGCTGCCACAACCAGGCAAAAACCAGCAGGCGCGTTCTGCGTGCATGCACGTCTCTCTCCCAATGGCCGGTCTCGATCGATCTAGCGTAGATCATATCTCCAACTTGGCTCGACAGCAGCTAAAGACATGCCGTTTCGCTCCATGAACGTACACTCCCGGCCAGTTACTGCAACACACGCGACCACGCTTCACAAGGCACGTACGTAGCACTAGCACCACTGCACCAGTATATAAACACATGCAGACCTCCATGTTTGAGAGGCGCACACACACAAGACGAAGTAGTACACCTCACGATCACAAGCGATCGAGACGACGACTACCATGGCTTTGTCCTCCGCCGGAACCACGTCGATCCTACTTGCCACGTGCTGTCTCATGGTCGCCGCCGCCGCCGCAGCAGACGCGTCGGCATCGGGCGTCGCCGGCGACAACCTGATGATGGGGCGGTTCCTGCGGTGGCAGGCGGCGTACGACCGTTCCTACCCGACCGAGGAGGAGCGGCGGCTGCGGTTCGAGGTGTACCGTCGCAACATGGAGCACATCGAGGCCACCAACCGGGCGGGCAACCTCACGTACACGCTCGGCGAGAACCAGTTCGCCGACCTCACCCAGGAGGAGTTCCTCGACATGTACGCCATGAAGGGGATGCCGTCGTCTTCCGGTGGCCTCCGCCGCGACGCCGGCAGGAAGCAGGCCAACCTCTCCGCCGTCGACGCCCCACCCAACGTTGACTGGAGGTCCAAGGGCGCCGTCACTCCCATCAAGAACCAGGGCCCCTCGTGCTGTACGTTCATCGAGCCCCTTTCACTTGGTCCTTAGTTTTAAAATCATTTCTTTATATACATACATATATATATAAATATATGTATATATTCATATGGTTATATATATGCAACTATGCTCATATCCGCTGCGGGCAGCTAGCTGTTGGGCGTTCGTGACGGCGGCGACGATCGAGAGCATCACCAAGATCAAGACGGGGAAGCTGGTGTCCCTGTCGGAGCAGGAGCTGATCGACTGCGACCCCTACGACGGCGGCTGCAACCTGGGCTACTTCGTGAACGGGTACAAGTGGGTGATCCAGAACGGCGGGCTGACGACCGAGGCCAACTACCCGTACCAGGCGCGGCGGAACTACTGCAGCCGGTCCAAGGCGTCCCAGCACGCGGCGAGGATCTCCGACTACGTGCAGGTGCCCGCCGGCGAGGGGAACCTGCAGCAGGCGGTGGCGCAGCAGCCCGTGGCGGCGGCCATCGAGATGGGGGGCAGCCTCCAGTTCTACAGCGGAGGCGTCTTCTCGGGGCAGTGCGGCACGAGGATGAACCACGCCATCACCGTCGTCGGCTACGGCGCCGACGCCAGCTCGGGGCTCAAGTACTGGATCGTCAAGAACTCGTGGGGGCAGAGCTGGGGCGAGCGCGGGTTCTTCAGGATCCGCCGCGACTTCACCCGCTCCGGACTCTGCGGCATCGCGCTCGACCTCGCCTACCCCGTCGTCTAATTACCATCATCAAGCCTGCTTGCTTGCTACATATATATATACATACATATATATATATATATATGAGCTCGACTACGTATTGTGCGACGCCGCCTATACATACGCTGTACGCATGTGAAGTGCACAAGAAAGCTACGCACTACGTATACTGTCCTACGTACTTGATCTATCTATAGTACTACGTACTGTAATTGAATGCAACGTCGGCGATGTAAAAGCCGGGGCCAGTCAACAGCAACAAATTACCACGCATGGTTAATGTACTAAATGATTGGCCTTAATACAGTTGAATGTATGCTACATGTGAACTAATGCAGTTTGAACGAACAGAACTAATGCAGTTTGAATGACAGTTTAATGCATAGATAGATCGTGTGGCTGCAACTACGCATGTGGGGAGGCATGTATGCATTCTGGCTGACCAAGAAACCTTTGTACTGCAGGCATCCAAGCCAACTACTAAGAACTAATTAAGATTTAAGAGACTAAAACTGAAGATCACCAGAGCAAATTACTTTAAGAATTTAGGTAGAGAGCCACCTTACCTGGTGTCTATAGAATTAATTAGGCTGCCACAAGTAATCAACGAAACCATACAAACGGTGTCGCACGCACGAAACGGTTTCGACTCCGTATCCAAGGCACGGGGGCTCGCGTTTTCATCGGGCCCACCGTGGGATCCCATCCGGTCGCCGCTTTCCTCCCCACCGCAGGCGCAGCACCTCAAGGCCTTGAGCTCGCACCCTCGCAGCTCGGCGCCCGCAGCCAACCTTGCCGCCGGAATCTCTATCAGCCTCGCTGTGCTTCGAGTCCGCCGTTGCCCGGGCGTCCTCAAGCTCACGAACAGGACAGCGCTCGTGGAGACTTGAGCCCATGGCCTTGTATACTGATCTCCCGAGAAGAAGATTAAGACAGATGAAAAAAAAATTGAAGCAGACAGGGGCTTCTTTCTTGTTTTCTCGATGGAGGGATAAAAGGAAAGAATGGAGATGAGTTGCTTCCGTTTGGTCATGGAAGAGAAGGCGTTGATGGAGTTGAGGAGCACTGACGAGCACGCCGCCGTGGAGTTGAGAGGCGCACGAGCACTAGCTCCTCGCCGACGGCGGCCACACGTGCGCTCTCCTTCACCAGTTCAGATACGAGAGAAGGGAGAGGACGGGAACTACGAGAGAATACAGAGAATATAAAATTCGATACAGGCCCGCACCAAGAAACTCTGCGTTGGGCTCATAGTTTCCAACCATAATATCTAGCTGACATGGTAGTATAGAAACTGTCTATGGAAACTCTGGGTTGGGACTACCATAAAGGAAGACGTTTAGGACATTGACACGGTCTTCAAAACACAACTTTGACTAATACCTTTTAGTATAAAATATTTGTAAAATATATTTTAGAAGTACTTTTCTAAAACTATATTTCAATACAAATGTACTCATATTATTTTTATATTTCTAAACTTAATACTTAAAAAATTATTTACAGTCAAAGTTTACAAAGTTTGACTTAGGACAATCTCAAAACGTCATCCTTTACCAATATAGAGGGAGTATGTTTAGTCCTAATCTCCTAGAGGTAGAGAGTCGTTAGGTGGTTAGCTAGCCCTAGAGGCTAGAGAAGTGATCAAGGAGTGACACATGTACTTTTGGTGCTTGCCGCCATGCATGGAGACCTTGGTGACTCACGGGCAACCTGGAAGAGTTTAGGTGGTGCTTGCGGAGCCCCGGATTTGACGTGGAGTGAAAATAAGTCTTCTTAACTTGTATGGAGACTGGAAGACCATGCCTTGTGGCTAAAGATTCACCTTAATTCACATATATCCTCCACTCTTTCTTCACTAAAGGCGCTTTCAGCTCTTTATTCACTAAAGGCTCTTTCAGTTAATCCAGGGATTGAGCGCGCGATTGGAGGTTTTTTTTTTTTTGAAGGAACAGAACGATCGGAGGTTTTGACACTCGTATATATGCTTAAATCTCTCATAACCTCCACGAACCATCTCAAATTTCCTTCAAACGGAGCAAGACCTAAGGTGCATATAATCCTGGAGTTGACGAGAAAAGCAATTCTGTTCTTTCAACCTTGTGTAGACAGCTTTGGACTTTGGTATCCTTTTATCTTGTGCTGTCTAGTGCTAGATCAACACCGTACCTCACCTCTCCTGGAATGTCACCAGTCGCTATACATTCATTATTTGAACAAGAATTCATATTCTGTCACCGAGAAGGAATGAGGAATAATTATGTAAGTTATCATTTTTCCCAGCGACACGATGCCAAAAAAAAAATTGCCAGCAACACAAAGCCATAATAAAGTTCTTTTCGAAGAAGTTATTCACAGGCTTCCGCAGTTCACACATAGGCTGTGTTTAAATTGTAGGAAAAAACATTGTAGCATTAGTTGGGAAACGTGTTTTGTGAGGGAGAAATAGTGAAAAAATAGAATGAATAGTGAAAAGTTGGGGAATCTGAACTGGAAGAAATATTGATTTGGGCCCGTTGGCTTTTCTGTCAGGCCTCTCTGGGCTTTAGCTAGCAAGGTTTTTAGGCTTATTCAGGCCCAGTGTTCGGAAATTGCTCACAGATAATTTTGGGCCTTGCTTTTCACAACATCGCACAATATTTTTTTTTTCTGATCTGCAAACATGGAGAACCGGATCCACAGCGTCTCCAGACTCCAGATTCCAGAGTAGGAGAATCATCCGAATGCAGTTTTGCACGCACTTCGTAGTCTACACCGTTGCCTAGTACAAAATGCACGATAGTCGACATCAATAGTTCAAACTTCAAAACATTAGTTTTCACTCAACTAGCATTTGGTAGCTAATATGGCCATGCAACGCAACCAGAAAAGCTGACTCCAGAGACGCTGGCCTGGGTTGGCTGACAAGGGTTTTTTTTTTCAGCTAGTTTGTTTTCACCACTGCTCTTAAGAAATTTCCAAAACAAACGCCGGATTCTTTCCACAATGGCTTTAATAAAACCAATTTCCATAACTATCTCTCAGTAAAATCTCATGTCATGAAAGTATTTTCTATGTTCCTCACAAAAAAAAGAGTACTTTCTATGAAAAATCTCAACGGCGTAGGTTTCACACGTGACAAATTGGTCACTCTTTTGTGTGTGCTGGTGTTAGAAGTTTTAAAATATGACAACATACATCCTAGAACATGTCTTTGAAGATCCGAAGTATTATATCCACTTACATGAAAGATTGCGCAATGCTGTTAGACAAAACAGAGGCTTGAGTCTAGGTATGTGAATGGGCTTTAGGCCTTTAGGGCCCATTCAAATCATTTGAACAAAAAATTGTCCGATATTTTGATGCCAGTTAGAAAAACTAAATGTAAGCTAATTACGAAACTAATTAAATAAGTCATGACTAGCTAATTTGTAAGTAAGACCTACTGAAAAGGAACTCAAATTCAAATAAAAATCAAACCAATGCACATATCTTAATAGTGCACATATTGGAAAGAATCTGGTTCACCTGTCGGGATATATAGTACGATAAGGTTAGCTAGAATTTCATCTCAACCTCCATGGAGATTGACTACAAACTAATAAGCCACAGCATACTATATTACTATACAATATATATAGTATGATATAAAGTATATGTATATAAACAACCAGTGGGTCTCGGTACAAACTACAATTATGTCCCTTCTAATATTGCAAAATGCAATATATTCACCTTGTCATGGACAAGGCGTGGCCGTGGGATAGTTTATCCAGTGCACATTGGCCGCAGCGGAGCACGCCATGGAAGATCCAGACTCGATGTGCTGAGTATCCCTCTCATATCTCACATCTCTCAGCGAGGGGACACTGGCCTCCCCGCTGTGACAACTCAATATGCTTCAGTGTGCGCCAGGGCAGTGCCCCCACACCACAGCTCGTCGTCATCTCAACTCCTTTCTGTCAAGTATCAAAAAAAAAAAAAAACTCCTTTCTGTCTCCCCACGACCCCACATCTCTCTCTTTCTCTCTCTCCTGCATCCTCTGCACCAAGCAACGTGCAACTGTGCATTGGTCTCTCCCTCCCTCCCTGTCCACGCAGAAAGAAAAGCTTTTGCAATTTGCAGGTTTCCTTTTGGAATGCATGCAGCAGACGACCAAGTAAAGAATAATGAATGGATATAAAGAGTCTCTCGGTCCCATAATAGATGATGTTATGGAATGCGTATACGTGTTACTTTGTCGACGTTATGGAATGCGTACACGTGTTACTTTGTCAACTTTGACTCGATTTGTAGAAAAATATGTGTAATATTTTTATCTTTAATAAATTTGTTAAAAAAACTAGATTCAAATATCTTTATAATGATACTAATGATATATTATAAATATTAATATTATTTTATATATAATTAGTTAATGTTGAAAGATATTGTTTTTCTTAAGAAACGAGAATAACCTCTGTTTTGGGACTCGGAGAATACGTGGTATATGTTGCATGATGGAAGGGGCAGAAAGGATGCGTGCCCAACGAGAGCAAAAAGAACATGGTAGCTACAGTACGAGTTGCATGCATGATCAGTCCACAAGATACAAAAGATCGACGTGATAGCTGCTGCAAGCATGGGTCCTAACGTGCTGGAACCCACGAAAGAGAGACGGCAGATCGAATCGCCGGCCATTACCACGTACTAGTACAGCAGGAATATGTCAGCTCGGCTGACGCTGCAGCTTATTACTCCACGATCACGAGCATGGTTGCGAGAACGCAGGCAGGATCACATAAAATCACATGCCCCGGCGGCAGCTAATCAGATCAACCGAGCACTGGAGGAGGCATGCTTGTCCCGCTGGATATAGGCATGCTCGTGGGTTTGCCACTTTGGCCAACTCCTGTTCGATCTGGCACTGGCATATATATGGTACGTATCATATATGCATGTATAGCTTGGCATTGTAGTATCGTACCGCCGCACAGCGAGGCGCAGATGCAACGCGTGGACTAGCTACATGTTTTGTGTGCACACGTACAGTGCGTGTGCCATGATATTGCAGCTGGGGCGGCGCAGATCGAGTCATAAGGCACAATTGCAAGCTGGGCTGTGGGCAGAAGGCCAACCATCAATGCTATGCCTCCTTTCTTGCTCTCAGCTGTTAAATGTTCATTTAATTTAAACCTTTGCTCGTAGTACGTCTTTCAGAATAGATTGATCATATCAGTGATTCACTTCTCCATGTTGATTGCCAGCATGCAAGGAAGACTGAGATCAACGCACGGAGAAATGATATGATGCATGTCTAACATACTAAACAGGGCCTAATTATGGATCGATAGGGATCCTGCATGCCCATCTTGGTAGCGCTAGCGCCCCTGCACTTCTTCTGGCGAACAATTACTCCACTCTCCAGCTAGCTTATCTCTAGTGCATACGGAGTAACTGCGTATCCATGTACGATATGGTAAACGCACAGCGGGGGGAGGAAGAATGGCAGAGAGTTTACTACGGCACCTAGCGCTGTGCCTAGCTACATGCACCTAAAGCTAGCCGATCTGCCGCATCGATCAGAAACGCTGCATCGCAACGTGTCGACAGGAAACGCGATAAACTTTGCAGTAGCAGTGCAGGGCGTGCGGTGTACTATAGTACAGGGGTCCATGGCCGCTGCCACCGCTGGCCTTGAGCGAGCTTCGAGTGGGTTCAGATCGAAGAAAGTGGGTGAAAGTTTTAGATAAATAGTGCACTGAGCGTGTTTTGTGAGTGGGGTGAATAGAAAAAAATTATTGGAGAAGTATTTTTTCATCAAATGTCAACGGTGTCACCAATTTTCACCAACTTTCTAATCACATCGAGTCACATCTTCTCTCACAGACACGCTTACCAATACACGATTCACACCTCTAACTTTCCACCAACTTTCTCATCTAAACAAGACCTGCTATAATTCACTACAGCAAAACTTTACTGTAGCAAAAGTTTGTGAGAAGAACTATGATTTTCAATAACACAAAAAGACTAAAGGAATAGTAAGTTGTAGGACACTAAACATCTTCGGTCGAGAAGAGCAGTTTTAATTGAAGAATGAAGGGTGAAAAGTTTGAGGTAAGATGTTTTCTATGCAATAAAAAGATACAGATTTTCCTGTGGGCCCCCGCGTCGCTCTCCTCCTAGGGCGACACGGGAGGCGACCAACCTCGCCACCGCCGCCAGCACTTTTCCCCTTGCCCAGACCTCGCCGCCGCCTGAGCATTTCCTCGGAAGCCTGCAGGCATGCAAGGATGGTGGCGGCGGGGTGGTTTCTCCGCGTCAGTGTGTCGCCCACCCAGATCTGGGAGGTGAGGTCGTGTGGCGGTGAATCGGCTTGCAGGACGCGGATGAAGCTCGCCGGAGCGGTTACGATGCGGATCCGGGTGACGCGGGTGACAACGCACCACATCCCCCCTCCCCGTGACCCTTCTTCAATTGGCGGTGTCATCCTGGGACGGCGGAGCGGTGCTCGCGGCCCCGCCGGCCAAGGCCGCGTCGGCGGTGTGGGGCTGCAGATCCAGCACCCCGGAGGCCGGTTCCGACCTCCCACATGCCGGATCTACGGAGTGCGGCCCTCGTGCTTCAACGACGGCATGGTCACGCGGTGGCGGCAATAAGCGGCTTCGGCGCGTGGTCTTCGGCCGACCGAGCTGTGGCTGCGACGGCTGGCTGCGGCGCCGCGCCTGACGTCCCTCTAAGGGCAGACCGGCGCCATGGTGGCGCGGCTCTCCCTCCGGCGCGGCGCCGTGGTGGCGCAGCGGCTGCCTGCCCTGTTGTGCAAGGCGCGACATCACGGTGGCGCACGCCTTCTCTACGACAGGCGCGGGCGGCGGGAGGTCTGCAACGCGTGCTAGCCGTGTTGCTTCGGTCGTGGTGGCGGTCGCAGGCGACGACGCTTCACCGGGGTGTGGCGACGGCGGCAGGGAGATGATGCATCTGCAGCCGGATGTGTGGTGCTGCGATAGTGACGTCCCTTGGTCAGGGTGGCTACGGTGGTGGTGCTGATTTGCCACGGCGAATGCGTGCAACAGGTGGTCTATGTTCCGGGCGAAAGCCCTCGCCAGATTCCTTCTGGTGGAACGGTGGCGGCGCCTTCAAGCGTCGCTCTCCCTGTTGAGGGCGCCATTCTGGAACCGTTATCCTGCTGCACAACGTCTCTAGGGTGAAAACTCAGTCCAGCTCTTGGACGAGCGACGGCGGCGCCTGTGGCCGTCGTGACCTCCTTGGAGGCTTTGTCTCTAGAGACACCTTTCGCCCGACGGCATGGTCGGCATCAGCCTGCTGCTTGTGGGCTGCTTGTGGTTCCTTTGGCCGGTGGTGGCATAACTATCGTAGGACAAGCAAAAAGGGGGTTACCTACCCCACGCCAGGACGTCGGCCCTCGTGTTGGTGGCTGAGGGTCTTCACTCGGCTGTTGTTCGGCTGCTCATAGCGTTTCACGACGCCTGGGGTTGCTCGGCAATCTCCAGTACGGTGCGGGACATCATTGAAGGACGGCGCTTGCGGCAACGGCAACCAGTGGGGACTTGGCCTGCAGCAGATCATGGTGGGGTTTTCAGCATGGCTGAACACCACTGGTGCGGTACAACGTCGAAAGACGGCGCAGGCGACATTCGGTCTTCTTGCTCAATGACGACATTCGGTGCGAGGGGGAAAACAACGTGATGATCTCGAACCGCGGCGATGGGTTGACGGCTTGATAGGGTCCCGGGATGCGGGGCACTTCGTCTTCTACCTGACGGCAATCCCTGGAACGAGTCCATAGTGTGGAGCCGTGCGGCGGGTTTGGAGGTCCCCGCGCACGAGAGAGAGGCGTGCTGAGTGGCGGGTTGGAGGTCCCCGCGCACGCGAGAGTGTTGCCCAACGGTGGAAGCGACGTGGCCCCGCGCGTTGGGTGCCTTCGGACTCGGTGTTCTTCGTGCCGTCAGGCGGTCGACTGGGGTGCAGCAGCACTGCGGCGGTGGGTCTTGCACGGTGATGACCCTCTTGGTGCTTTGGTGTGTGCCCCTCTGCTCCCCTATCAGTGGTGGACCACTTCGGTAGTTCCGATACAAGCAAGAGTGTGGTTGCTGGGTGGATGTTGCGGTTTGTTTTTGTCTTCTCTGACGTCGTTTTGACCGTGTTGATGTCGCACTCCAACCGGCCCGTAAGTATGGTTGAGCGGTAACCCGTGTTGATGTCCCAATCCAACCGAGCAAGTTATTTTTTCTTTTTTCTTTTCTTTTTCCTGCCTATGATCTCCCAGGATCATAGTCTTGTATTTTTTTCTGCTATATCAATGAAACATGCACTATCCTGTGCGGTTCGTTAAAAAAAAAGTTTCAGGTAATTTTGCAAGACCCCCCGACTAAGCCGCTAAGAGCATTCCAGTAGAGACGACATGAGACTCGCCATGCTTAACCAGTCTGTAAAAAAACATGTTCCATCCAAATGGCTCGAAGGCTTGCCATCACTTTTGATCAGTAGATGAATAGTGTTCTGTGAGTAGGAGAGATGAGATGAATAAAGAAAATTTAGATGAATAGTGTTTTCTTGAGGAGTTTTGGGAACTAAACGTTCCCTAGCCAGCGTGTGCCTGGCCATCCTTTATTTCCTGTGATACTGTCAGCTTGGTTAAGTGTCCGCTTAGTTGTCCGCTTCAAAACTTCATCGGTTTACCACTTCCATAAATTCAAAAGGTGATTTTTTGTGATTTACAATGTTTTTCAAAAAATTTAGCCAAAATAAATAAAAAACAAAACCAACATCCAAAACCGATTTGAGGATTATTTAGTAACCCCAAAAGACCTAAACATCATCACGAGTATTTTTTTTTTCCAAAACATAAACCTCACTTATAGGCGTACATGTACACGCTCCCCTGTTAACACACACACGCACGAGCACCTTTAGGGGTGAGTCAATAAATTTTAAAATTGCGAACTGAGCTGTAGCTCAGCTGGCAAGGTTCCTTTTTGTGGAACCAGCCCACCAGGGTTCGAGTCCTCGACTCGGCACTGGTGCTCGCATTTTCCTGGATTTATTCCAGGATTTAACCGGCGCTATTCTTTCAGTGGTAGGCGACGTGTCCATCGATAGCGAGGCGCCTGTGGTGACTTCGTCAATTTGGAGGATTTGCCGGCCCAGTTTTTCGGAGGTGCTCATAGGGGTAGGGTTGCGTGCGTATGTTTGTAGGGGCAAGTGTGCGTGCGTGTATGTGAGCGTCTGCGTCTGTACTGTGTGATTCGCAAAAAAAAATTAAAATTGAAAAAATCACCATAATTGCTTTGTTATTAAGTAAGTACGTCTAGTAACATTAAGTGATGCTCTAGTGAGGATTGCAAAATCTCATGAGGATTGCAGATTCCTTTGTAATATACTAGTAGCCTCTAGTGATTGTCTCTTTCTCTTACTCTATGTTCACAAACTTGTATGAAACACCATCATATTTCGGAGGTGCTCATAGAGGTAGGGTTGCGTGCGTATGTTTGTAGGGGCAAGTGTGCGTGCGTGTATGTGAGCGTCTGCGTCTGTACTGTGTGATTTGTAAAAAAAAATTGAAAAATCACCATAATTGCTTTGTTATTAGTAAGTACGTCACGTAACATTAAGTGATGCTCTAGTGAGGATTGCAAAATCTCATGAGGATCGCAGATTCCTTTGTAATATACTAGTAGCCTCTAGTGATGCTCTCTCTCTTACTCTATGTTCACAAATCTTGTATGAAACACCATCATATTAATGCAAATGTTCAGGCCGACTTATTGCCTGCCGTAATTTTCCTAAAAAAACATTAAGAGTGATGTCATTAATTTCTAAAATAAATATAGAAAAATATAAACACCGACGATGAGTCAAGAACTTCAATCTACATAAAAAATTTCCACCAAAATCTTATTAATTGAGCTCCAGTATATGGAAGAGAATAGGCCAAACTCGGTTTCACCGTACTCCCTCCGTCCCAAAATAAGTGTTCTCACTTCCCGAGAAAACACTTCGATCAATTATATATAAAAATATATTAACATTTATGATACAATATAGATATTGTTTGATAGATATTTAGATCTAGTTTTTTTATAAAAAAAATATATAGAGATTTAAATATTACACATATTTTCTATAAATTTAGTCAAACTCATAACATGTTCGAACGGAGGGAGTAACTCCTAAGGTCACGAGAAAACAACATGTTGGGGATATTCACAGGAAGTGAATTGATGTTGGCCCCCATGAAGTGCAGACCAAACACAGAGCAGTCCTCTACCCCACATGACGCTGCGTTGAAAGTACAGGTCATGCACATCAAACCACATCTTTTCCGGGACAAACAGCATGTCCCCCTCGTTTTAACCTTACAGCGCCTAGGATGCCAACATGTGACGTTTTGATTCTATTCTCTCTGCCTGGGGTGTTTAAATGGTGAAATGTGGGAATAACTTTACTGTAGTAAACTTTACTGTGACAATAAATAATGAGGGGAATCATATAGTTTTTAATGCACCGATGTGGGAGAAATAGTGAAGTGGTAGAAACTAAACACCCCCCAAGTGAAAGTGGAGACATCATTCCCTCTCCTTCGTGAATCTCAACAGCTGGCCTCTGTTTTTCTTAGGGTGTGTTTAGATTGTAGCAAAAAAACACTGTAGCATAAGAAAAATACTGTAGCATTCGCTGAAAAACGTGTTTTGTGAGAGAGAAATAGTGAAAAGTTGGAATGAATAGTAAAGCTAGCCTGCGCAGTGCGGTGAGCCATGGCGTGTTGACAATGAGCGGAGCAGCGAGACAGCGGGGATGCTGATGGACGCCGGTGACGGAAGGGGATAGATCATGCGACCCATCGGGCATTAGCTACGTCCAGTGAGAAATGGCCACGATCAGAACGTGATCTTTACTGCCTGCCACAGCAAAACGAATTGCAAGACGACGGCAAATAGTATCTTGAATTCCAGGACTAGTGCCACTACTATCCAGGCAGAGGCACCCATAACATAAGCACGGGCCCCTACCAACACCAGTAGACCCATGGGAGCGCTAACAGTTAAGTAGGCATCAGAATTTTGCATAAACCAAGTACCACAGCATGCTGCATGCACATGCCTGCTGTCCAGAAACACTATACATGTTTCCAAAATAATCAAATACAAGGCACCACATAAACACACAGGCAATATATGGCGAAGAAATTGCAGGACATACTAATTATAACCACGGTAAATCTGAAGATCAGCAGTAGAACATGAGCCCCTTCACATTCTCTCTGAGCTTGGGGAGTGGCGCAGTCTGCAATGGTGCGGATCTGTAGAGGGTTGTGCGGCTGGTAGCAGATGAGTCTGACCTCTCGAGATACAGCCTTCCCCTATATGCGGCGAGGTGCGCGTAATACGCCGGTGGAACGAGAGAGACAGGCTTGGTGCACCGTGCAAATGTGTAGCAAAGATTGTGTATCAGCTGCTGCATCTCGTCGGACTTGAAGTTGTTCTCATCCCACAGGACACGGTAGTGCGTCGGCCTGCTCGTTCCCTTTGTGCCCCAATGGCTGCACAGGTAGAAATCAAACTCCCTCGGGTGTGTGATCACGGTGTCGACCACTGTCCCTGGTGGCACATTCTGGTCAGAGTAGTGCGTCGAGCCGCCATTCTTCTCCCTATGGAAGAGCCTTGTGTGGTGCCTCTTCTGAACCACGACGAACGTGATCGATGGCTTATAGCCTGGGTATCTTGAGCATGTCAAACGCACCGCCTGCAACTCCTCTGCAAGTACCTTGTAGAACTGCGTCTCACTCACACCATCTCTGAAGAATATGATTCTACTTGGAAGCTTGCCAACTTCTTTCACAAACTCCTCAAGCAATTCACCAGCCATCGCATCAAGGTGCTCGATGATTTCTTTGCGGTGTGTTTGCGACCTCATTCTGGAGATATACTTGTTTGCTGAGGGCCAATTCATGCTTGCAACTACGGCGACCACTGATGGACTCGAGTCATCTAGGGGATGCGGGTGCGTCACATCAGCACCCATGAACATCACTGGCTCCTTGTCCGAAAATATTCTAGGAATTTGGCATGACAAGCTGTTGTAAAGGGCAACATTGCATCCCCCGAGCTTCGCATTTATCTTCAGTGCTAGGTTGGCCAAGAACTGAAAGCTCAGCTTGCTTAAGTTGGAGTACAAGCAACACTGTGTCACGACACCAATAGATGTTTCTGCAATGCGCTTCAAATCAGCATAGCCCCGATGCTTCCGTTCCATGACACAGATTAGCAGCTGTAAGTTGCCCGATGCAGCTTCCTGGATTTTCTTCAGCTTGCTCTCCAAGATGCCTACATTGTTCAAGAGTTGAATCCGCTCAAACAAAGGGCTGACGACAGTTTTCTTGTTGAGTAGAATACCAAGTTGCTCACATCGGCTTGACAGCTGTTTGATAAACTTTGGAACTAATGATTGATGCTCTGGACTGCCACCAAAGCTTATTAAGGCCCAGCTCTTGACCTTGGAACCCTCAGCAACATGGCTGTCCATCAAATTCCATTGCCGATCAAATCTGTCCGGTGTTATATCCTTGATGCGCCCTCCATTGCCGAGCTTCAGTTTTGGTGGCAAGAGAACCCTCCCTGACAGCTGTGTCATGTCCTTGGACACTTGCAAGCTGAATTGATCAGCATATGATTTGCTGAAAATAAAATAATGTAACTATGATCACATATGTATGATTCGAGCTAGTTTTGAATCAGGCAAAAGGAACTTCATAGTTTACAACTGCTGCAAAACATAAACATGACCAGAATGAAAATACCTTCTTGCAGCAAATGCTCCTTCAACAACACTCTTTATAATTCCCTTTCTTTCACTTGGTCTTTGGCAACCCATCTTGAGCATCTTGGAGGTTTGTTCATCCGAGAGCTTGCCAAGAAACTTCTGGCCCTCACAAACCATGCATAGCTCCATTGGCACATAGCATGGCTTGCTCTTGCCAATCTGCAAACAGGGCAGCTTCCTGAATTTGATGTCATGGTTGTAGTGCTCCTTGAAGTAATCCACCACTGTATAATCCTTCCCACTGCGATCTTGAAACTTGAGGTTCTCTGTTGTTTCCTCAGTCAGGCCATGCACATGGTACCTTTGGTCAGTTTCACGGTGGCACACAAAAACTCGAATATTCTTCAATGCGTTCTCGACCTCCCTCCTCTCATCTTCTGCCAAAGCCCTAGTCTTCATCTGTGAAATGTCTTTCATGAAGTCACAGCGCTTCTGCAAGTATGCAATTATGCCAATGTTTTCGTGGAAAGCTGTAAGGGAGAGATCAACATTGAGGGCAAGGCCTTGCTTTGTTGGCCTCAAGCTCTGGAAAAAACCTCTTAATACAACAGCCCCACCACCAATCTCCTTTGCTTCTCCCATGGAGTGTGAATACAAAGATCGGCCTATGGGAATCGAGTTTTCCATAGCACCTTCCCGTAGTATGACATCCAATGCATGAAGGTAATCCTGAGGAAGAGGAATACCATCCTTCTCTTCATTCAAGTACTTGTTCAAGTCCTCACCACTTAGCTTCGAAACCAATCTAAGATTCACCCTGAAAACTTTATGCTTCTTCTTGTCAAGCATGTGGCCGTTCTCTTTAGCTGCTGTAAATCGTGCCGATGTAGCTGCTGGAAGACAAACAAAGAACTCAAGCTTGTCCTTTTGGAACTCAATGGGACTAAACAGGTTCTTGCGGCCATCAAAGGCTGGCAGGGACCCTGAGAGAACACTTGAATTTTCTTCAACTAGCTTGTTCTTGATCATTCTTGCTGTTTCTTTTGAAGGGTGCGGGAATATATGAACATCATAGTGAAAAATCTTCTTGCTGGGATCAAAACGCACAAGGAAATGGTTTGCATAGAGAGGAATTACAGTCCCCTCCACTCCACCCCCATCAGGTCTGGGTGCAACGGTAACTGCAGGCAAGGTGATAGGTGAATTTTGATGGGTGCTCACATGATTTGCTTTCATGTCAGACGTTTCGTTGTCACGAACCAAGAATTTTTTGTGCTGAAGCAGCTGGGTATCTGTAAATAAATTGATACTGTAAGCCATGCAAAGAACGAGAACTTAAACAGACACGCTAATAGTTATTTGACTATGTAAAATAAAATATTGCAAGTCAAACTAAAGTTGCATGTTTTCACTGAAAACTATCACAGTTTAGAACGAGTGAGGTAATGCATAGATTATATAGCACAAACACCAAGATTATGAAACATCATTGTCCCAAAGACAAAAGAAGAAAAAAGATACCACTGACTGGCGCATTAGTTGAACACAACTCCTCCTAAACAGATAGCCACATGCCCCTTTTTGAGGTGGGGAAAGGGCACTAACCGTCAAAACAAGAAAGGTGTCACCCACAGTACCACAAATAGAACTTCGTCTGTGTCTCATTATAAACATTCTTGTACCCTCCTTTCTCAAGAACAGCTAGCTGATCAGTCAAAATTTGTGGCAAAAAAAATGGAAGTACATAATCCTAAGCATGAACCCATGAAATCACAAGCCTCAAAAGGGAGCAAAATGACAGACACCTATGAACTTCTTTGGTCATCTGGTACAGCAGAATTGCACATGAAGTTACTGTAGCCCGCTATCTTGGCCTGTCAAGCCATTAGGAACCAAACATAGAGCAAAACCATATTCTTTGATACTATCTAAGTACCATCACCATCAGATGGTGGAAGAAAAAAAAATGAGCTGCAGACAGTAGCACACATTGATCAAGAAAGCAACAGCACTAACAAATAGTAGCATTGAGTGGCATTAAGCATATAAAAACACACGTTGAGACTGGTGTAGCCAGGACGGCGAGTAATCAAACCAAGGAGAGGAGGAAAGGAGGGCGCTTTACCGTGCGGGAGCGGCAGCAGCGCGGCGGTGACGGCGTGCGGCGGAGGCGGCGGCTTCCTCGATCTCCACGCGGGCGCCCTCTGCGGAGGGGCGGAGCTGGGTTTCCCGTAGCACGCCGCCGCCTTGGGGAACAGCAGCGACGGCGGCGGCGGCTGGTGCAGGTAGACCAGCAGGGGTGGCGGCAGCGGCAGCGTGACGGCGCCATTGCGACGCCCGTGGGCGGCGTGTATCGGTAGTGGAAGAAGCGCCGGGTAGGCCTGGATGATCGGGTGCTGCCTGCCTCCGCCGCCGCCCTTCCACCTCCTCCCCCCGTTCACTCCGCCGCCGCCGCCATTGCTAACCCCTCCGCCGCCCACCTTCCTCTCGTTCTTGGCCACCGCGTCCCCCTCCATGGGCAAGCAACCACAACCACCAACCCAACCCAATTTGTTCGTACTTGGTACTGCCGCGCAGCTTCTTCCGGGGGCAGCAGGATCGCAGCTTCTTGGGTTTCTTTTGGCGTGTCGCGGCGTGGGCTGCCTTTGTGGGGGTTTCTTGGATGGTTGGAAGGTAGGGGGGCAAAAAGGAGGAAGCTGGGGAGGGGAAGAGTGGGGCGGAAGGGGATGGCTGTGCCTCTGCCTCTGGAGAGAGACAAGAGAGAGGAGGGAGGTATTAATGGGTTGGCAGACGCAGAGGTGGGGGACAGGAGAGAAGCCAAGGGAGGGAAGCGAAGGAGGAGAGGGAGCATGACCATCGACGCCAACGCTGAGCACCGCAACGCTGTGGCTGTGCCTGTGCCCTGTTGCCTGAGCTGTGCCGTGCCATCCATGACCATGCTCCTCACTCCCTCCCTGCTTCCTGCCGCTTTAAAGTTTCTTCCTCCTCTCTGCGCTCCTGCTGCGCTCCTGCTGCCTCGCCTTCCCAAATTCTCAATGTGGGAGAGGGGATAATTTATGGCTGCACTAAAGTGTGCTCTACCGCTCCACTACCTCTCATCGCCTCCTCGTATTCGTTTCTCTACTTGCTGACCGCAAAATATGGGTCTCAGGCTCCACCATATACGTGCTACTATCGAGGGGTTTTTGTATATTTTGATTCCAATCCTAAATCTTTCAACACGGCCCTTTGGAATAAAGAATTGGCCATGCTAAAATCCTATAAAATTCCTACAAAATGATTCAATACAAATTAGTTTTGGAGGAAACCCCTCTTGGAAATCTTTCTTTGTCTATATCTTTTCCAGTTCATGTGTTTTTTTCTATGTAGCATTTCATTGTTTCCATTGAAAATTTTTCTGCCTTGTCATTTCATCCAGGGTTTAGGATGTGAGGGAAAATGTAAGATTTTGAAAGATGATTTATAAGAGTGGCATGTACTCTAACGATTTTTGACTTGATAAATAAAACTAAATCTCTCTCAATGAAAAGTTTTGTTTCACAATTTTACTTTTTTATTAATGAAAATATTGGTCTTCAACATTCACATGTGAATGTCTACAACCATCATTCATTTCACCAAGGGTTTAGGAAGTTGAATAAAAAAAAATGTATGATTTCGAAATGTGATTTCTAAGGCCATGTACTCTAACATTTATTGATTTAATAAATAAAACTAAATCTCTATCAATGCAAAGTTCTATTTCAAGGTTTCATTTTTTAATTAAATAAAATATTCAGTCTTAAACATTTACATGTGAATGTCTACAACCATCCTTTTTGATACACCTCCTGCCTTAATCTTATTAGCATGCTCTTCTTAAACTCTGGCAATCTATGATGTACATGAATAATGTGTGGAGAAGCGACTAAATAAACGTACATATAGACATTATCTATTGGTACATGGTTTTCTATTATTAATAAAAATAAACAAATATTTGATTTCGTTCTCATTTCCCTCCTACAAAGAAAAAAATAGTTGAGTGCCTTGGAAATATAAAAAATTCACCCTAAGAGTATTGTCAATAATAAAGCCAAGTGCGAACTGAGCTCTAGCTCAGCTGGTAAGCTTCCTTATGGTGAAACCAGCCCACCAGGGTTCGAGCCCTCTACTCGGCACTGATGCTTGCATTTTCCTTGATTTATTCTAGGATTTAACCGGCGCTTGATTTATTCTAGGATTTAACCGGCGCTATTCTTTCAGTGGTAGGCAATGTGCCTGTCGATAGCGAGGCATCGCCTGTGGTGACTTCGTCAATTTGGACCGGCTCAGTCTTTCGGAGGTGCTAATAGGGGTAGGGTTGCGCCCCTATGTTTAAAGGGACAAGTGTGTGTACGTGTTTGTGAGCGTCTGTGTCTGTACTGTGTGATTCGTAAAAATAAAATAAAATAATAAAGCCAAGTATCAAGATGTAAGAGGGATGTTGTTCGGAAATAGTCTTATTTGTGTACAACATATTTGCAACATTATTTTTAAATCATACTCTTCGCTTTGTTTTCTAGTCACTCTCACATTAATCTCTCCACGTGGGCCCACCTCTGCATATATATTTGCGAGATGTATTAGGCCACTTATTAGTCTATCAAATTATGGAATACACCTATCATCAGTGTTCGCCTACATGTCCGTTTAGGCCGCTTACACGACATGTAAACGCTACTCGATGGCAAGTCGTATTGGCCGATTAGCCATGTAGAACCGTTTCAGCCGTTCAAACAGCCGTGTAAACCGACTTTTTGCTAAACGATGGGTCACCGATCGTTCACCGTTTAGACTAACACTGTCTGACATCAATAGCGCACTCACTTAGTTGATTAGATAATCAGCTCATATAGTATATCTAAAATGTTTATTTTAGCTTGAGAAATGTCCATTATTTTATATATATTAAAAAAGACCATGCACTCATGCGTGTTTGCCATAAAAAATTTTTTTATGTTCGTGTTCGATCATTTACAATCTTTTGAGTTATTTTTGACAAAACCAAACAAGTGTGTTTTGACAATGATGTGCAATTTCTGAATCTAACCTTTCTACATTAACTATTCAACTTAAATTATATTTAATCTGTTTTGTGATGTGTTGGGTCACCCTTTTTACAAATGAGATTTACATGAAAATGTAGCGAATCTGGATAGACTTTGATAGTCGATGGCCAAAAGAAATATTTGGTTCTATTTACATGATAAAATGTTTTATTGCGCACACATCTTAGAACAAACTGAGCTTAAAGATGGAGACGTAAACTTTTGGCACAAATACTGCGTCTCTTTTTGCTTATCTTCTCCAAACCTTTTACAAAGGAAAGGAAAGGCATGCTGATAGAATGATGAAATCCTCTTTGGTAGGTTTCATGCTTCTTACTTTTGCACCGCTTGACGCTTGTGCTGCAGCGGCCTACTTGCCTGTAGTTGTAGTTTGTAGCCTTAGATTAGCCATCTCCATCAATGTACTGAAGCCACCTAGGGATTTGTTGAGAATCTTTTCACTCTCTCGGGGCAAACCTTGCAATTAGAGGACAATGCAGTGCCTGAAAAAAAAAAGGTATACCCCTTGGTCTCTGCGTTTTCCATAGTTTTTGACACGATCCGTCATTGTTGTGTACAATTGTGTTGACTTTTTTTTACTAGGGCACCAAGTAGTGGAGAGCAGCACGATGGCAAGATTTCTAGAGCAAGAGTTCAGTTTAGATCATTGTGCGTAACGCCCGAGTAGTAATCCACTAGTCTAGTCTCCTCACAAAGCCATCAATTGACTGCGCAGTGTACATTGTCAAAACTAAAATTCTCCTACCAATCTGGTCCTTGACCTGACGAACAGAGGAAAGCCATGAAGATTGCGTCCAAACGTGAAAATTACTATGGTTTAGTATGATGTCAGACTGTCAGAGGTGTGTGCGAGAGAGAAGAGAAGAACTGAGGGACCATTGCCCATTGGTGGTGAGCACATAAAAACTCACTTCTCTGCATTGAATGGAATGGTTGGCCCCTACAGTAGCATAGGAGCAGCTGTTCTACTCAGGCCATGTTTACTTCCAAAAGATCAACTTTTCTATTCATCCCTCTCAGAAAACACGCTTCCCAGAAAAGTTTTTCTTCAATTTCCTTCAATTTTCCTATTCGTCCCACTTACAAAACACGATTCCTAGAAAAAGTTCTTTTTCTTCCCCAACAACTAAATACGTTCTCAATGCAGCTTTGCCTTCCCCAAGCTGCCCATACAGACCAGAGGAAGGAAGAAAGTTTTCATCTCCACCCGCTTTATCTTCCATTCCCCCACAAGATTTTTCAATTTGTTTTTTTTTTCAAAAGATGGATAGCAGGAAAACTTGCAAAGTAACTTTGTTCTCTATTGAAGGCAAATAGTTGACATCACTGCACGGGTTTGTATGCATTGCAACGATAAAATTTGAAACAAATCTAGATTGCACGTCATTCAACAGACTGGAGAAGTGACTAGCGCTTGCAGTGTTCCGATGGAAAAAATACTTTTTATTTCCTATTCATCTCCTCACGTAACACGCTTCCCAAAAAATTCTTTTTTCACCTTTCCTATTCATCTCCCTCACATAACACGCTTTTAAAAAAAAAAGAGTATCTTTTCTCCCCTTTTACTAAACACAGCAGGGCGCAGGCACGCTACACCAAACATGTTTAGTTGTTGGAGAAGAAAAGAAATTTTTCTGGGAGACGTGTTTTGTGAGTAGATGAATAGAAAAGTTGAAGGGAATTGAAGAAAAACTTTTCTGAGAAGCGTGTTTTCTAAGAGGAATGAATAGGAAAGTTGAAAAGATCTTTTAGAAGTAAACATGGCACATGTTTGCCTTCCTTTGCCCGACGATCCGCAGCGAACACGTGGTGAACACTAGCAGACTCCCCTGGTTCCACCTCTGCCACAAGAACCATAACCACGGTATTTATTCGGTATAGTTCCCTGTAACCTAAACTCCCAATTGGCATTATGCGAGATGGGCTAACCCAAGAATAAGGAAGTTATGATATACCTTTTCCATTGACAGTTAATACATGAGGTAACTATACCGTACAGAATAAATTAAATAACAAATATGAGAAATCTATACTGTAAATCGATATACATAGGAGCTGATTCGGTATATACCCTCTAGATGAATAAATTGGTCTGTGAAAACAATTCTTGTGCTATAGTTTTGTTACTGTACACGGCAACCTTGTTCAGCATCACTCAGCAACCTGATGCTAGTAGAAATTCTCTGCAGAGGCGACAACAATGCAAACTTAAAATCTGGTGTCTGCCGTAAAAACAGAAGCTGGTCCTAAGAGCTTACCTCCCGAGTATCACGAAGGCGTAACAGATCTAATCTATCCGAGGGCCTCAAACTTATCAAGTTGACTAGCTGCAAACAAAAATGATAAACTAAATATACCACCAACAAATATGCGACTGCACAAATTTAGCAAAAGCGGACATGCGCATACCCAAAAGCTAAATTTTTCAGGATCCTGTGGTCCAGGCATGCTCTCAAGATCCAATTGTCTTGTTCGCCTTGCTGCATTCAATGAATGTTAAAATTAAACACTAAGCAGAAGCAGATAGCCCCAAAATATTAGCATCTGAATTAGGCCTTATCCTGATCTGAGAGCACATCAACTAATCTTAAGGTCTTAATTTGTTCATCTCTAGATTTTACGTGTCCAAATACAGTCGACATGACCAACCTAGGCAGCCAAAGGATTCAAATCAAACAATATTACACTCCTATGCAATTGGAGATTTTTGCTGCTTTGTTATTTCCAAAATCAATTACAGAGTCAATGATTCATGCATCATACTAAAATATGCATAGTATATTTTACTTTTTCTCTTGCCATTTCTAGAACTTTTACAGCACAAAATAACTAAATAAGTGAAGGACTTGCAAAACTGAAAATGAGCATACATGTCCGCATGGTTTCTCTTGCACGGCTAATATAAGCTCTGGCTAGCTCGGAAGCTCCATTGGCCATTTCGATTAGCTGCAAAGAATTAAACCAAGAGACTTACAGGCTCAATAAAGATCAGTAATGGAGATAGCATTACTATTCCAATGTGATGTAATGCATCATATGTCTCTACTTAATTTTCACTTGTCATAGAAAGAAGCAATAGTAAGGAGAGAACGAACAAATAGTCATAGTCAAGTATGTAAGGAGAAGAAAAAGACAGCCAACCATGGAGGTACTACTGTTATTATGTGAAGTAGCTGCAATAGTTAAATATCACAATGGATGAGGTCGACTAGGAGAGGTATCAGCTCAGAAAAGAAAAGGCAGCAGGAGTGCTCAACTAGAGGATGAGGCTTATAGCCTTGTATTATGAGAGCCATGGCAGTGGATAGACAGTGCTCCTGGGATTGGTCATGGACTGACAAAGGAGAAAGAGATAAATCTTGCTTTCCTTATTCATGAATTAATTAAATCTTTTATCCTAGTAAATCAATCCCATCTAGTGATTTAAGCAACGTCAAACACTAATCTGATTGGCCTACTCAGCTTTGGCCATACTGGACTGCTTCTGGTACTGATCAAATGATGCGCAGCCTCACATAACATTTTCACTGATTCAAAGCTGTCTTGTACTCTTGTTCCATACCCGATCAGATGATAACGAACACTATATATGTCTCATTTGTCCACTTCGTCCAGTTTTGAAAGGTACACTAACAAGCTACAGTTTTTCAATTTACAAAAATATAACTGAATCTCAATTTGGTTAAGAAAATATGCAGCAAATGTGAGATGTGCGTTCTTCGTTATAAACTCAACTGGACAGACCAATAAAATACTGGATGCATTTTGGACATAATTATTATCAGCGTTAAATAAAAGGATAAAAAGACATGAAGATTTTACTTCTCTTCTCTCTTGTGATCCTTCTCGCAGAGGTATATCTTGCAACCATTCAACTTCAGCAACTCTATACCTACAATTTAAGAAAATAAAAGTAAGAATTCTACATAAATGATGATCTGGCATTCTCTCCCAGATAGAGTATGTGGTGGAGCATGCCAGACTCACCCATCTTGATCCCATGATCGCAAGATACGAAATCGACGTGAGCCTTCCACCTATGACGAAAAGTATTATTTTTTGTCCTCTGAAATTAACTTCAGAATTTCACAATTTATTTCGTTATACTGGTTCAATATAAAAGTTGGAAGGCATCAAATATACCCCCTATTTGATACTACACTCCTTTGTACTAAACAATGGTGGCTGTAAAAGAAAGAAAGGAGAAGGTGGCAAAAACTATGAGTACGAGAGGAGATATACTAGACAAGGCACTCTTGTTGCATCAAACCAAAACAATACTGTCTTTATGTTCTGTTCTCTGTACAGGAAATTTCTCGTGATGTAACAAGAATTAATGACTCGGTTTGCAGAACAAAGAAAATATTCCAAAAACATATGAAAATAGTTCTGCCATCTTCTATCTAAGTTCCAAAACAATTTTTGAATCTAAAAGCATATATGACAATCGATTTAGACAGGTGAACTATAAATATAATATTGACTTGATGATTTCTGCAACAACACGATGAAGGATTTGTAGGTTCACAGCATCCCAAGGATGCAGATTGTGAAGTTCCTCAATGGAAAGCATTTTGGATTTAGAAACTAATACAGACTGTAAGTAAACTGTTATTTAAAACCTGGTAAGAGTACAAAGTTTTACCTCTAGATAAAAACGCCCATCTGGAAGTGGTTCACACCTAAAAATGTATGAGGATATGTAAAGTGTAAACCAAAACTCAAAAATAGTAAGAAATTTAAAGGCGCATAATTAAAGACTGAACTCACTCCAAAATTTCCACCTCACAGCCACAATCAGCTACAGAACCCGTTGCTGAATCAATAGCAACCTATGGTATTCAGACAAAATAATGAATGCTATAACTCTTTCAAAATAAACAAAACAATGCTTTGATATGAGATCCTAACCATTCCCATTCGATGGTTCCCTTCCATTATCCTCCGTACCTATTTCAAATGAAAAGCATTAAAAAAATCAGAAATAAATAGGGCAGACAAGCACTTGTCTTTCTTTTCTCAAAAAGAAAAAAAATGTCCATCGTCTTTCCTAGCTTCATGAAGGTGCATGGCTAATGAATGCAGAATCCAATCAAAGATAAACTTAAGACTTGCCATGCTTTGAAGAAAAATATCTAAGTAAATTTAGGACTTTGAAAATATTTGAAGATGAAAATACTGCTTGAAAATGTTTATATTCCGAGTACTACTCATCGTTTGAGAACTTGGTTCAGCAAGATTTATAAATAATATAAACTTGCAAGGTTATATCTGCAAGATGTATATGCTGTGCAGATATGTTTGTGATCTTCTTGATAAGTAGAGAAGATATATTATCATCAAATGTGTCTGACAGAAGTGTATCTAATTTTTGTGATAGTCATACCATCAGTCTGTAGCGAGGTTCAAATATGTTCAGTGCCATCTTTTGGCACGGAAGTACAACATCCATAACAAAGAGAGGCATCAAATCAACACCGGCATATGTCATAGTTTCATGTTCTGACCTCCTCTCAGCATATTCTTCTGGGAAATTTCTCTGAATTATGTTGCTCAATGTTACACTGAAGCATTTAATCATAACTGCCATCAGAAATGTCAGGAAAAAATATGCACGTTTGGGATAAATGATAATGTAGGTATAGAAATTTAACATTTCAGCATTTTCAGTTACCTTATAGGGTATGTTCTTGGACCTATAAATAGCACAGTCCGACACATGGGGCACTTATTTCCTATTGGAAATAGCACACAGCAAAAATTTCAGAATTAAACGAAAAACAAAAATAAGTGGGCATGTGAGCATTATTTAAGCTCACCATGATCCATTGACTGATGAAGACAAGAACGACAAAACGAATGCCCACACGGTGTAGTGACAGGTTCATATAATAGCTTAAAGCATAATGTGCACTCAAAATCATCAGTCCTATCTAACCTTGCACGCCTTGCCCCAGCTGCAATATTTGTGTTCCTATCCAGATCACTCAGACATGTTTGCAAGACATGGCTGTATATGTAGAAAATAGGGTTATAAAACGTACCAGAGGATCATTATTAGCTTAACAGATATATCTGCGAGCAATGAAGTCAATTGGAATATCATTATGCACTAATGCACAAATAATCATACCTGAGGGGATCAACTTGAAGACCAGCAAGAAGGGCCTCACGTGCCTCATGGTAATGCTCCAACTTCATATCAAGTAGTTATTCCAATTAGATAAACAAGCATTCAAGGAAAATGAGCTCCAATATGACATGTACATAATACACGATATTGGTTCCAAAAGATTATAATAAAAGGGCAGCTTGCAAATGTTTTTATTGATGGTGCAAACAGAGCATAATAAAAATGAAAGATGAGCAAAATGATGTAGGAATACTTATTGCTCAGAAGCGTACTAGTAATTAGATGTAGCATTACATAGTGAACTTGTATTTCTTTTGCTGATCGCCCCAAGTGTTATGAAGCATGATAATGTGCCATTTGTAGTTCCAAAATTTGTATATCAACATGTACCGTCTATTTTTATTTTTTTCCCGGGGGGGGGGGGGGTAGGGACAGGGACTGATGTAAAATAGAAGTAGTCATTATGTCACATCAAGTTCATCCAGGAATTTCATAAGTACAGCTATTATTTATCCAGTATTCTCAAAGTTTGAATGTGATCGAGTAATCCTAGTGGACTACATTGAGTAATCTGATCGAGGGAAAGAAATAAAGTATTATCCCTTATAAAAAAGAGTATTGGAGCTAAGGTCTCCTAATGTACTCAAGTTACATGATGTTACCAGAATTAGTGCATATGCCTTGAGAAGATATGGTCTTGGGGAATTACTGTTGCTAGATACGATCTTCTCTGCATCCTTCAGAGCTAACTGTAATAATGAATCAAATATAAACAAGGATTTTTCTTATAAAAAATGAAAGCCTAATGTGCTATGAATTCACTTAATTAGTATCAAAGTCCAACAACCACATAAACTATTCATACCTCTGCATGTGTTGTAGGATCAAGGCCATTCAAGGGTTGATATTCAGAGTCAGCTGCTGATCTCTCCCTCAACAGTTGACTTATCCTGTCATAATGGTCGCCACATCATAGTGTGAATCCAGATCGAACATATCTATATAGTGCAAAAGAGATGTGTGCATCTAAATTATGCAAAAATATTACCAGGAAACTCACCGACAGAAAGCCAAACTTCTGTTGCTAAGTATAATTGGATCTCCTGGTCTCAAATTTAGAGCTTTTGAGTAAAAGGATATTGCCTGAAACAAAATCATGCCAAGTATCGCACACATTACCAATGCTATATATGAAATTAATAGAAATAATACAGCTGGTGCCACATTAGGTGGACGTGCTCCCCCCCCCCCCCCCCCCACCCACCACACACAAAGATATCTAGGCCTTTCTGCTACTATGATCACAACATGTGTGTACTATGCAATTTTGTGATGAATAGAATACAGCAAAAAAAAAAACAATGAAAGGTGTAAAAGAAAAGCCGATAGCAACTACCCCAACATAAAGCTAAAAAAATAATAAACACAGATCTAGATTTAATTCTGAAACAAGGTTTTTGAATGTATAAATGAATTTAGGGAGGCAGTGAAAAAAAATCGACAGAACCAGAACCACAAACAAAGAAAATACCTTATGAATAGTAATTCAGAAACATACTTAAAGATCAAAATAAAAATATCCAAATCAGTAACCTGTACAACATAGACGGAATGCAAAAAAAAAAAAAAAAAAAATCAGAAACAAACAAAAGAAATAACTTCAACCATAAAACATCACATTGTATCTTTTTTCACAGCCTTTACGGAAGGAAGATATGAATATCATTGGCATAAGAACATTTGACCACAGTAGTTTTGTACATTATCTAGTATATAGCATGAACAAACAAATATGAGAAAAGAGATCATGGCCAGGAAAACAAAATGGATCCATTGTTAGTATATTCTTTTAGCGCTGTGAGTGGAAATACAATAAAATATATTTCCTTTTGGTGGTTTGCAAAAAGTATGAAGCCATCAATGTCAACTGCATCAGTCTACCAATGAATGACTAGTTAATGCTGAAACTAAATAAATAGGACATGCTGGACCAGAAATGAATTTGTTTCTTCCTATTTATCCAAGCAATGCACATCATTGGAGATTAAATAATGTCTGGCCGTATCAGCAAGTATTGTTGAAGTAGAATTTCCAGTTGTGGGAGTGTTGCGAAATTGGATGAAGGAAAAATCAAGCTCGAAATGACATTAACAATATGTGACAAGGTCCTCAGGATGCCACATTGCCTGCTATACCAACTCTGTGAAGCATATTGTCAGAGGCACAACCAGAGAAAGCAATGAGTCAATAGTTGATAGCTTGATATAATGTTTAGTTTGGTCACTTCTGAGAATTTCTGCACAATTACAGTGACTGGTACCAGGCATTCCTTCACTGCATAAGCTGGCTTCAGGAAATGAATTCCCATTGATAACTTGATATAATGTCCATTTTATTTACATTGGTGTTAATTCGTGGAGTTATTTTTTTCCTTAAAAATAAGGCAGTCGCTACATCGCCTACTGAAGCCGAATATCAGGCAGCAGTAGATACACTTGACTACACCGTTCCTCTGTTGTCAATACCCATCCTCCATCCGACTAGTGAAGCATGCCCGATCAAACGATCAGACGCCCCCATGGTAAGGTTCGTAAGCCAAACGCGAACATCCCCCGCTGGGAACACACTGACACCTCCACGAACGTACCAGAGAGGAGGAAGGGGCGAGCTCAAGGGCGTACGGCGTACCTCGTCGAAGCGGCGGTCCCGGAAGGCCCGCGTGCCGCACTGCGCGAGGTCGAACACCTCGCGGTACTTGTCCGGGGCCATCCCCATCTCCTCCGGGCTCTCCACCTGCACAGCAACCGCCACCGCAGCAGGTCAGTAGCAGCAGCAGCAGCAAATTCAGTCCGAAGCTGGGGGGCCGGCAGGCACGAGCGACGAGCGACGCACCCAGGGGAAGTCCTCGGCGGCGAGCGCGGCGGAGAAGGCGGCGCCCGGCGACGCCATTGGGGGAGGCGAGGGAGTAGGATTCGGATTGCGGGAGGGGGGAAGCGGAGGCCGGGGTGAGCAGCGAAGCGAGGGGGAATTGGGGGTGGGGCTTTGGAGGGAGGGAGGGAGGCCGTGGTGGGGGAGCGCGCGGCGTTCGTGCTCCGGTGCCCAGTAGTTTTTGCGCGGCTGCGGCCGCGCAGACGTGTCCCGCGGATTCGGCTCGCCTCGCCTACCCACCGCCCCGGCCCCGGGTCCGAGACGATGACCAGTCTCGCCAGTGTAAACGGGGGCCAGGTGGTTTCACCAAACTTTAGTGCAGGCCCCTCCCCTGTCTATGAACGTTTTCCTGAAAGTCGCTGGCAGTTTGCCAAGTACAGACACATGATAAACATCCATGTCACTGATAATCCATTTCCTTCACTTTCTTTTCCCTCGATTAATCCTTATCTTCTATCGTGTGACTCGCATCTTTGTCTTTTTTTTTGGAATCACAAGCATCTTTGTATAATTACATCATCATTTTCCATGTTCAGCATTCAGCACTTCCCCCTCTCGTTTCTCCCTCGTAAGTCATAGTCGATCAGGTATTGTTCATCATCCTCACCATTTCACTCCTATGATCCTACGTAGAATCAAGGTCCTATAACAGTTGGTGCTTTGAAACTCTGTCCAGCCTGTTTGTAAGATGGCGCCTTTAGTGTACTAACAGTGCTTGGTCAAGCGCCTTTAGTGTACTAACAGTGCTTGGTCCATGAAAATAATCAAAAATCAATATTATCACCTCCAGTTCTACGGCACAATTTTTTTTTTTATAAGTTGGATCAAAATGAGTGAAGGTGTGTGCCCAAGGTGTCCTGCCTTGTTCGTTTTGGTCAATGCGCAAGGGTACTACCCTGTGTGCGCGTGACGCCGTGATCTCTTGTTGACTTATGGTGTTGGGTCGCTGTCCTCCGGTGCCGCGACGGCCGACGGGGAGTTGGGGCCTCGTGGCGACCGCGGAGCGGCGTCCCGGACGCCTGGCGCCTGGGGTGGCCGCGCCCTGGCAGCGCTCCGTGCTCCACAAGTGTCCGGCGCTGCCGCGCTGGCCAAACCCAAACCCTGCTGCGACGTGCGACGCGTTTTGTGCTACATATGGTACCAAACATGCCATCTTCCAGGGTGCTGGCATTTCGCCAGTCCACCGGTGCTTCCCAGCCGGACGCCAACTGCCCGTGGCAGTTAGTTAGCTGATTGCAGTGCTGCTCTGCCAAAATAACGATCTTGTCTTTGTTTATCCAGAGGATGGGGTTTAAGGATTGCTGTAGAGAAAAAAACGAGCGTTGCCAGTTTGCCGGAGTGACTCTTGTGATCTGGTGCTGACAAATGTTGTAAGCGCACCGCTTCTATACGCGCAAATGCTGTCAAACTCGCAGCTGGCGCGCGTGCCCGGCTCAAATGTTGAGTCACACCCAGCAGGATGCGGGAACAGACAATTGCGTACTCGCAAATGAAAGAAAGGAACAAGCTGTTGCATTTTTTAACAGTTGAGATGCTATCCGGTAAAGAAACATCAGTTCACGAACTTGCATGTGTCGCACCACTGAACAGTACTGGAGTACAAACAAACATATACTGGGATCGGATTGGACGGGCCTACAACTAGTTTGTGGGCCCAACAAACGGTAAAGAGGGCCTAATCTGATAACGGCCCAACAAGCTTGGATCATGGGGGATGCTCAGTGAGAGCGCCGGGAGTGCAGCAGCCAAGTACAGACATATGGTCATGTTAGGTTTTCCAAGGCGGATATCCTGTCCGCCTTTGAGCTGAGGGCTTCTGTTAATTGGATATTAACGGAGGCAGTTTTGTGTCCGCCTCCGTTAATCGAAAAGAAAATCCGATGAGCCCATCCACGAGCACGCTGGACTGGACTGCAAACATATACTAGGGATCGGATTGGTTATGGGCCCAGCAAGCAGTAAAGGCCCTAATCTGGTAACGGCCCAACAAGCTTTGATCAGGGATGCTCAGTGAGTGCAGCAGGCAGCAGGCAAACGGAGTGCCCATTTGATAACGGCTTACGTGATCGAGAAAAAAAAAATTCAAAGTGGTTAACTAAAGACTTGAGAACTTCTCTTACAAATGTCACTTGTCCCACATCTGCCAAATTCTATGGAACTTCACTAACTTGTATTGGCCCTGTCTGTCACAACCAAAGTTTATGTACAAGCGCAACGCAATTCAGAGTTGTTCAAGCAGCTGAAGCAGAGGCGTTTGAACTGGAGGCTGATGCTAGTCTATCTTCTTGATGCAGTAGACAAGGACCACTGGTCACTGTCTCACTGGATGTACGTACATGAACACAGTTGCGCAGCACCACATGCAAAGTGTAAATCATAATGATATTCTGGGGGAATATGTTTTGATACAGCACCATATGAAGATATCATTTTTTTTTTAAAAAAAAGAAGTTTGGGCTTTGCACCAACAAAATGATGTATACACAGCTATTTTATCTAGAGCATTTTTATCCTTCAAGTTGAAGCTCTGTGTTTTGTACGCGAACATGGGTGAGTCGGAGGGATTCCCTACAGCAGTATATGTATATATACAGTGTATACACTACAGTCCCTGTTACATTGCTAAGTGGAAAGTCCGATCAGCCCTCAACTCTCGTCGCCGTTAATGGCGATCAGCGGCAGTTCGACCTCGTGCGCCCACTCGACGCACCTGGTCTCGAAGTGGCGCGTCCTCACCTCGTTGGGCATGTAGCTCACCCACACCTTGAGCCCGATGCGCCACCGCAGCGTCCTGCCTTCCTCCTCCCTCCCCACCCTCCACGTCACCTCCTCCGGCAGCTCGTCGCCGGCCACCACCAGCCCACGCATCTTGCTGAACGCCCTCCCGTGCCCTTCGTACCGCCGCCGCATGCCGTTCCTCGGGTCCGTTGCTCCGGTGACGCCGGGACGCCACGCCGACACCTCCGTCCCGGTGACCGGGTCGCACAGGACGCCCTCGAACACGCCGGCGCTCCCCTCGGCTTCCTGCTCCCACCTCCAGCTCCGGCTCCGCGTCCGCACCGACGTGCGCGCCTTCGCCTTCATCCCCGGCGCGACGCCAAGTTTGGTGGCGAAGAAGGCGCCCTTGACCGTGCGCGTCGTCTCGACGTCGCGTTCCGGGTTCCCCGTCGAGCGGCCGAGGCTGGGCCCCGTGGCGTAGGACGCGCCCAACCGCGGTCCGACCCAGAGCCGGATGCGGGATGGGAAATGGCGCTCGCCGTCCATGGCGACGTCGGCGCCGGCGGCGTCTTCAGCTTCGTCGTCGTCGTCCTTCCGGAACGAGAGCCGGGAGACACGAACCCGGAGGTTGTCGACGTGGACGGAGACGGTCAGGAACCTCCTGTCGCGGACACGCACCGCGTACTCGACCTGCGCCACGGCCTCCAGCTGCTGGTGCGCGAGGCCGTACCGCAGCGCCGTCTCCTCCTCGGGCGACTCGTGCGCGATGGACGTGGAGGCGGCGGCGCCCGTGACGCGGGCCATGGCGAGGACGGGCGCGTAGCCTTTGAGGACCCAGAGCCCGTGCGCCTCGGTGGCGTAGGACACGCACGCAGCAGGGAACGCCCGGCGACGTGGTGGCACCTCCTGCGGCGGGGCTTGCATCTCCCGCAGCAGGCACCACTTGGCGAGCATGTAGCCGAGCGAGCGCATGAACCGCTCCTCGACGTCCGGGCCGACGGAGCGCAGGAACACGGCGAGCGCCGGCTGGGACGCGCCGAGCTCGCGCTCGATCGCCGCGCCGAGGTCACGGAAGAAGAGGTAGCCGGCGTCCGCGGGGGCGTCGAGCGCGCACAGCCAGAAGAGGCGGAGCAGGAGAGCCAGCGTGAACAACGCCGAGGAGGCATCGGTGCTCGCCTCGCCGACGGCGGCGTAGACAACTGACGCGTCCACCATGGCGGCATCGAACGATGAATCGGCGAGGTTGACGGCGCTCGCGCCCAGGCAAGGCGCGTACGGCGAGAGCGCGAGCACCTCGTTAATTAGCTGGACCAGCAGCTGCAGCCGCAGCGGAATTGGAGAGGACGACTCCGTGAAGGCGTCGGACGTCCACTTCGCGCGTGCCGCTCCGCCGGCGCCGTTGATGGCGACGGAGACAGTAGTGGCGACACGCGAGGGGTCGCCGCCGGTGTTAGTAGCGGCGGCGTTTGCCTGGAGGACGATGGAGGCGCCGTCGGGCGAGGAGGCGAGCGGGAGTGACCGTGGCGGCGGCGCGTCGAGCCCTCCAGCGGTAGGAGGAGGCAGGGAGGCCAGCCACGGCCAGACTTCGTCCATGGGTTTGGGCTTGTCCGTAGCGCAGGGGCGAGGCCGCGAGGGACGTGTTGCCTTCGCCGTGTCTGGTGCGGTTTATGGCGCGGAACTGAGGTTTGGATTGTGGAGGCGTGTTGGCCACAGAGCAGCGGACGGCCACGAGCAGGGCCTCGTCGCCAGGAACTCTAGAGAGCAGTAGTCGCAGTGGCACAGGGATTTGTGTTTGATCGATGCTGCAGCAATTAATGCTGCCACTGATCCGTTCGTCATGGTCGCCACGGAACTGAACTGGAGTTGTTAGAATATTTGGGTCTGCCCCATTATTCTATTTATTCTAAAGGATTATAGCCTACTTTTTATGTTATAGTTATTATGGTCAACACCATACTGGTAATGAAAAAGAACTCTGCTCGGACTGGAAAAGAACCCTGGCAACGCTTCGTACGAGTCACAGGGTTGATTCTGCAGAGAACCCTGCGGGTCTCAGACAACCCTGGAGGTTCTCAGAGAACCCTGGCGGTTCTCAAAGAACCCTGGCGCTAGCCTGAGCCTGAGCCTGAGCCTGACTTGCGTGCGGGAGGGATCTCTCTTTTGCTGGTTATGGAAACTGAAGACGCGGTAATTGGAAGGGCTGATTATGGCAATCACTGATACCATGATTCAGCCTTCCATAATTCAGCTTTCCATAACTCAGCCTTCCCGATTCTCTCCCGTCCAGGTTCATCCTCTCGTCTCACCCGAGGGCTATGAATAGAAAGCCATCTTCTCCTGTGAGATAGAGATTTTTGAGTCCATTACTCCTCCTCTTTCCTCTGCTGCAAATCTACCTCCCCATCGCCGGCGCTGCGCGCACACCACCGGCGAGAGCAGGTGCCTCCGACACCATTGCCTCCTTGAGATCTTGCTCGGGATACCGGGGCAATCAGGTTTCTGAGGAGCGTCTCTACGCGACTGCTCGCCCAGAACTGCTACGTCTTCACCGGCGTACAGTTCACCGTCCTGGAGACTCCGCCGCCATCGAACGACTACACTGCGCCTCGTCTTCTTCCTGCACGACTCCGGCGCACGGACTGCACTGCGTCAACGGATCTTCCTGCATCGAATTTGTACGACTACTTCGAGCAAGGCCAGTCGAGAAATATCATGAGTACGGATGATATTCCTCCAGCTGGTAACGGCGCAACCGATGCCTCTGGCAGAGGTCCCGCCCCAGGGTACTTTTCGATGTCTGAACTGCTATCCTTCATCTTATTCGTGTTCTTCTTTAAATCTGTGTTAAACTTGAACACGTGCACATGGATCGTTTCACTCATTATAGTCATGCAAATATTCGTGAATTTAATTATAACTTTTGGAATTAAAATATGGCCTATTGCAGATAATTATCCAACAATCCAGAAACCTGATTTTAGTGATAATTATGTTGATAAGTTTTCGGTTGCTCAATTTGCTTCATCCATTAAACCAAACACTTTTGACGGTACAAATTTTGTGAGTTGGCGTGAACGGATGGTACTGTGGTTGACCACCATGGGCATCATGGATGTGGCGGAAGGGAAGCCCGAACAATGCACCTCCGAGCAGGGAAGTGCGTTCGAGGTTAAAGATAATCTCTTCCGCGGATGCATCCTTGGTGTGATTGCCCCACATCTGATTAATCCCCTTCTTAAGAAGAAGACTGGGAAAGAGATGTGAGACGCCCTTGATGCTCAGTACGGAGTGTCTGATGCTGGCAGTGAGCTGTATCTCATGGAGCAGTTCCTAGACTACAGGATGGTGGAAGACCGTCCTGTGGTGGAACAAGCTAATGAGTTGCATGTGCTGGCTAAAGACCTTGGCTGTCAACAAAGAGAACCCTTGCGTGCTTCCCGACAAGTTTGTGGCCGGAGGTATCATCTCCAAGCTGCCACCTTCTTGGAGGGACTTTGCTACTTCTCTGAAACACAGGAGGCAGGAGTTCACGATTGATGGACTCATTGGCACTCTTGATGTGGAGGAAAAGGCGAGAGCAAAGGACGTACGTAACAAGGGGACACTTGTCGGTGCAAGCACGAACTTTGTTCAAAAGAACATTAATGCTCGCACCAACAACAAGGGCAAAGGCAAGAAACCGCCTCAGCCACAGAACCCTGGGAAGGCTAAACAAATCACCGGGTTCAAGAAGAAGAAGGGAGCCTGCTACGTGTGCGGGAGTGAGGACCACTTTGCTGGAAAGTGTCCTCAACGCAAAGAAGGCAAGTCTGCCAACATGATTATTAGCGAGCCTGCAGGAACATCGGGGTACGGTAATTATTTACCTACAGTTCTTTCAGTTATGTGTACACCCGAGTGGTGGGTAGACACTGGCGCCAATATCCATGTATGTGCTGACATTTCCTTGTTCTCTTCATACCAGGTCTGGGGGACTACCTCCTTGCTGATGGGGAACGGAACTCATGCGCGTGTACTTGGTGCTGGTACGGTCAATCTGAAGTTTACTTCGGGAAAGATCGTGCAGCTGAAGAACGTGCAGCATGTCCCACCATCAAGAAGAATCTAGTCAGCGGCTCTCTACTCTGTAGAGATGGTTTTAAATTAGTCTTCGAGTCAAATAAATGTATCCTGTCAAAGTTTGGAACCTTTGTTGGTAAAGGTTATGATAGCGGAGGTTTGTTCCGTTTTTCACTTGACGATGGATGTAATAAAGTAGCGAACAATATTGTTAACGTTGATGAAACTAATGTTTGGCATTCGAGGCTTTGTCACGTTAATTTTGGTTGTATGTCACGACTTGCAAATCTGAGTTTAATTCCAAAGTTTACCTTTGCCAAGAATTCTAAGTGCCTTGCATGTGTTGGTTCAAAACAAACTCGCAAGCCACACGTGGCTGCTGAGGCGAGAGACTTGGCACCTCTAGAATTAATTCATTCTGATATCTGTGAGATGAATGGAGTATTGACAAAAGGTGGAAAGAAATATTTCATGACTCTTATAGATGATAGCACTAGATATTGTTATATTTACTTGTTGGAAACTAAAGATGAAGCTCTTCACTACTTTAAAATCTATAAAGCTGTAGTAGAAAACCAACTTGAGAAGAAAATCAAAAGAATTAGGTCAGATCGCGGTGGCGAGTACTTTTCAAAGTCGTTTGACTTATTCTGCGAAGAACACGGTATTATTCATGAGAGGACGCCTCCCTACTCTCCCCAATCAAACGGGGTTGCCGAAAGAAAGAACCGAACCCTGACTGACTTGGTTAACGCCATGTTGGATACCTCGGGACTTTCTAGGGAATGGTGGGGTGAGGCTATATTGACAGCATGTCATGTCCTAAACCGTGTACCTCCAAAGAATAAAGAGAAGGCACCATTCGAGGAATGGGAAAAGAAAAGGCTATCGTTTTCCTACTTGCGTACTTGGGGTTGTTTGGCCAAAGCATGTGTGCCCATTAACAAAAAGCGCAAACTTGGACCTAAAACTGTAGATTGTGTTTTTCTTGGTTATGCTATTCATAGCGTTGGATATAGATTCTTGGTAGTGAACTCTGGAGTACCTGACATGGTGGTCGGTACAATTTTTGAGACCAGAGATGCTACGTTCTTTGAGAACATATTTCCAATGAAAAATGGAACAAGCTCATCTAGGCAAGAGATTATCGAGGATGATATCTCTACCGAACCGATCGTACACGAAGAATTCTCTCATGTGAGACATCCTGAGGAGGATAACAATGAAGCTCCTAGAAGGAGTAAGAGACAGAAGACTGCAAAGTCTTTTAGTGATGATTTCATTGTATACCTCGTGGATGACACGCCTAGGACCATTAAAGAGGCATATTCAACTCCTGACGCTGACTATTGGAAGGAAGCTGTCAGAAATGAAATGGACTCTATCATGACTAATGGTACCTGGTAGGTTGTTGATCGCCCCTATGGATGCAAGCCTGTGGGATACAAATGGGTGTTCAAGAAAAAGCTTAGGCCTGATGGTACTATCGAAAAGTACAAGGCTAGGCTTGTGGCCAAGGGTTATACCCAGAAAGAAGGAGAGGACTATTTTGACACTTACTCACCTGTTGCTCGTTTGACCACTATTCGAGTGCTACTCTCACTGGCAGCCTCCTATGGGCTTCTCGTTCATCAAATGGACGTGAAGACAACTTTCCTAAATGGGGAATTGGAAGAGGAGATCTATATGGATCAGCCTGATGGGTTTGTAGCAAATGGTCAAGAAAGAAAGGTGTGCAAACTGTTGAAGTCTCTGTATGGCCTCAAGCAAGCACCTAAGCAGTGGCATGAGAAGTTTGATCTAACCCTAACCTCTGTTGGTTTTGTTTCGAACGAAGCCGACAAATGTGTGTACTATCGTTTTGGTGGAGGTGATGGAGTGATTCTGTGTCTGTATGTGGATGACATACTGATTTTCGGGACTAACCTTAGTGTGATTAAGGAAGTCAAAGAATTTCTCTCTCAAAGCTTTGAGATGAAAGATCTGGGAGAGGCCGATGTTATCCTCAATGTCAAGCTGGTAAAGGATGGAAATGGTGGGGTGACTTGTCATAGGCCCACTATGTGGAGAAGATGTTGAGTCGCTTTGGTTACAGTGACTACAAGTCTGTCTCAACTCCTTATGATGCCAGTCTGATATTGAAAAAGAATAAAAGGATAACGAGAGATCAACTGAGATACTCTCAAATAATTGGTTCATTGATGTATCTAGCCAGCGCTACAAGGCCTGACATCGCATATGCTGTAAGCAAATTGAGTCGGTTTGTCTCAAACCCGGGCGATGATCACTGGAGAGCTCTTGAAAGAGTAATGCGCTATCTAGTAGGAACAATGGACTATGGAATTCATTATACCGGGGACCCTAAGGTTCTAGAAGGGTATAGTGATTCGAACTGGATATCAGATGCTGATGAGCTCAAGGCCACGAGTGGTTATGTGTTCACACTAGGAGGTGGCGCTGTTTCCTGGAAGTCTTGCAAGCAGACCATCTTAACGAGGTCAACAATGGAAGCAGAACTCACAGCACTGGATACCGCCACAGTTGAGGCCGAATGACTTCGTGAACTCCTTATTGACCTGCCGATAGTTGAAAAACCGATACCGGCAATTCTGATGAACTGTGATAATCAAACTGTGATTATCAAGGTGAACAGTTCTAAGGATAACATGAAGTCATCCAGACATGTGAAAAGGCGGTTAAAGTCTGTCAGGAAACTGAAGACGCGGTAATTGGAAGGGCTGATTATGGCAATCACTGATACCATGATTCAGCCTTCCATAATTCAGCTTTCCATAACTCAGCCTTCCCGATTCTCTCCCGTCCAGGTTCATCCTCTCGTCTCACCCGAGGGCTATGAATAGAAAGCCATCTTCTCCTGTGAGATAGAGATTTTTGAGTCCATTACTCCTCCTCTTTCCTCTGCTGCAAATCTGCCTCCCCATCGCCGGCGCTGCGCGCACACCACCGGCGAGAGCAGGTGCCTCCGACACCATTGCCTCCTTGAGATCTTGCTCGGGATACCGGGGCAATCAGGTTTCTGGGGAGCGTCTCTACGCGACTGCTCACCCAGAACTGCTACGTCTTCACCGGCGTACATTTCACCGTCCTGGAGACTCCGCCGCCATCGAACGACTACACTGCGCCTCGTCTTCTTCCTGCACGACTCCGGCGCACGGACTGCACTGCGTCAACGGATCTTCCTGCATCGAATTTGTACGACTACTTCGAGCAAGGCCAGTCGAGAAATATCATGAGTACGGATGATATTCCTCCAGCTGGTAACGGCGCAACCGATGCCTCTGGCAGAGGTCCCGCCCCAGGGTACTTTTCGATGTCTGAACTGCTATCCTTCATCTTATTCGTGTTCTTCTTTAAATCTGTGTTAAACTTGAACACGTGCACATGGATCGTTTCACTCATTATAGTCATGCAAATATTCGTGAATTTAATTATAACTTTTGGAATTAAAATATGGCCTATTGCAGATAATTATCCAACAGGAGTAGTATAATCGTTTCAACTTCAGTATGGCTCTTAAGAGGTAGTAGTATTTGTGGATTACGGGTATTTGGATGTGGCTCTTATTCTAAGCTTACACTACAAAACACTAGCAAAGGAGCAGATATAAGATTCAAATGAGTCTAAATTGAGCACCAATGTTAGTTGGCACAGCACATTTTTTCTGAATACATAAATTAGTTATACAATTTTAGGTACCAAACCTATTTTTATTATTGTCAGAAAAGATACATATGCTAACCCAACTATAAAGTTAGACGGAGGATCAAGTTTGTCCCGGTTTCTATGGATAGTTGACCAAAATCAAAATCGGATGACAGTTCGATTGTCAAAAACAGGTTTCATTTTGTCACCTTATGTACAATGATGTTTAATTTTAGTATTCATTCTGGGCTAGATGGTGGGACGAGATTGTTCGATTGAGCCCATTTATTGAAAGCCCACGGTGTTCTTCCTGCTGCTAGGCTTTGGCCCAGAGAGAGGCCGGCCTGCTAGCTGGCTGGTCACCAAGTATCTTCAGAAGAAGACGATGAGATCAGGCAATGCTGATGGCCTTCCGTACATTTTGCTGACACGATAGCTGATCACATACTGTATTTTATATTGTAATTGATAACAAAAACATTATACTTTCTTTTGAACCTCGATCATGTCAGGGTATGGCGCCTTATTATTTGGTATTTAGCTATTGCTAAAAGAAGACTCCTAAGTTGCGTTGGCTAGCGCAGCTAGCACTATGTTTAGTGGGGTTAGTCACATCTCGGTGAGTCCCTACCAACCTCATTTTCCTTATTCGCCGCAGGTTAAGACCTGAAGATAAAATTAAATTATAACCAGCATGCTATACTTCTTCAGTCACAGTTTGTACATAGTACACGATGAACTGCACAAAATCATTACAAGTATCGAATTTGCATAAATATACAGGACATCTTAATTACAACTGCCCACATCTGTCCACGTGGCGTGGAAGAAACCTAACACAAGCGGGGCGGTCCTGTCTGCACAGCCAGTGTACTTCCTCGCCGTCTTCAAGCCAACAACCGAAACTATAGATGACCTAGACAAAATCAAAAGACGTTTCATCTGGGCAGGCCACACTGTGATGACAGGAGGGAAGTGCAAGGTCAATTGGATACATACATGTCTCCCAAAGAAGAATGGTGGTTTAGGAGTTCCTAATCTACCCAAATTTGTGCGACCGCTGCGTTTACGCTGGCTGTGGCACGAGTGGGTATCCCCCTAGAAAACTTGGGTTGGAACAAAACCGCCATGCGACGATAAAGATAAGCAGTTGTTCGCTGCTTGCACCACAATTCGGGTAGGAGATGGAGCGAAGACAAGTTTCTGGCATGCAGGATGGTTGCAAGGTAGAAGACCAAAAGACATTGCCCTGGCTCTATATGCCATCTCCGCATGGAAGCATAGGAAGATTGCAAACGCCCTGGAAAACCATAACTAGATCCACGACCTCAACTTCATGAGCGGCCTCACGACTCACCTCTTTATGGACCGCGACAACCTCTGGAATTTAATCAGACAAGTACCGCGAGACCTGCAGTAAGAAGATACAATCCAGTGGAAACTGGCCGAGATCAGGCTATATACAGCATCGTCGGCTTACAAAGCACAATTCGTAGGATGCACCAGAGAGGCAGGACTTGAGTCCATCTGGAATACTAGGCGCCACCCAAGTGTAAGCACTTCATGTGGCTCATCCTCCAGAACAGGGTATGGACCTCAGACCGTCTCACTACCCGGGGATGGGACCACAACCCAACCTGCCCCCTGTGCCATCAGGGAAACTGCGCGCCACCTTATAGTGAACTGCCGATACACCAGACGGATATGGGAATTAGTGGGCACCTGGGTGCAACAAACAAAGCTCCAACCACAACATTGGAGAGCCACAGACACGGTCATCGATTGGTGGGAGGCCATTATCGCTACGCCCGGCCTTGTCAGAAAAGGCGTCAAAACACTAGCAATGCTAGTAACTTGGGAAATCTGGAAGGAAAGAAACGGGAGAATTTTCCAACACAAAGAGCACTCGAAAATAGCGCTTATGGTAAGGGTGGAAAAAAGACTCGGGCTCGTGAGCTCGGCTCGGGCTCCCCTAGCTCGGCTCGGGGGCTCGATTCCCAAACGAGCCAAGCTCGAGCCAGCATTTTGGGTCTTTTGTGAAACAAACCGAGCCCGAGCCAGCTCGTGAGCAGCTCGCGAGCTAAAAAAAGCTCGACGGTGAAGTGCAAAGTAACTAGTACGTATCTTTTATTATATTAATATTTTCTTGTGAATGATGTAAAGTTTGGACATATTTACTTGGATGCATGGAGATTCGTGACATGGATGAGATTTGATTCGTGGGCTATTTGAACTTGCTTTATATTATTATTTTATTATTTCACGAAACAAATATTTATATTTCTTCTACTATTGTAAGATTATATTATTATGAAAACATATTTTAAAACTTTAACATGGGTTGAACATGCTCTAGAACCTATTTTTGAATGACATACAATGCAGATCATGTTTTTTTGTCAAGCTCGCAAGCCGGCTCGAGCTGGCTCAAGCTCCTAAACGAGCCGAGCCGAGCCTCGAGTTTGGCTCGTTTATTTTCCCAAGCCGAGCCAGCTTTCACGAGTCGTTTCCATCCCTAGCTTATGGCAACAATTAGAAGTGAAGCGGAGGCCTGGACAAGGGCTGGAGCCAGGCACCTAGAGGCACTCAGACTGGGAGAGTAGCGATTTTATTTTTTATCTTTCGCCCGTTAGTCGGGTTTGTATAAACCTTCTTGATAATCAATGAAATAGTCGTGCCCATTTGTTCAGAAAAAAAAAACTGCCCACACCAATAGTACTTACATGACTGACCTGAATACAATCCTGATTCTTGCATTGGAATAAGAGCACACTACTGAAGCAAGCTCTTGCGAGTGACCGGAGCCAGCTTGGTCTTATTTGTAAGTACTACCTAAGACCGACGATCAATCTATGCACATATAAACAGGAGTAGAGATTTATGAGAGACAACAAAAACAGCACGACGGAGCCAGCAGCCTAATTGTCATCCTTAGCTTTCACAGCGATCCTCCCGTCTTCTTCAGCCTTTGCCGCCTCTGTCTCGGCAGCAGCTTCAGCCTTTGCCGCCTCTGCCTTGGCAGCTTCAGCTTCAGCCTTTGCCGCTTTCGCCTTGGCAGCTTCCTCCTTTTCCTTCTCCAACGCCGCGACCAGCCTCGCGAGGCACGACCCGGCGTCGTCGTCTTCGCTCCTCCGCGTGAGGTGCTCGCCGACGTCGACGGGCACCATGTCCACCTCCTCGAGCAACCCCTTGGCAACACCGAACATCTCGTGGCCCTCGACGTCCTCGTCGAGGTGCATCTTGGCGAGGAACCTCAGCGACTCGATGTCGCAGTAGGACATCTCGATCTTCTTGTCCATCCTCCCCGTCCGGATCAGCGCCGGGTCCAGCTTCTCGACGTGGTTGGTGGTGAAAACGACGAGCCGCTCCTCGCCGCACGCCGACCAAAGCCCGTCGATGAAGTTGAGCAGGCCGGACAGGGTCACCTTGCTCTTGGCGTCCTTCTTGGGCTGCCGTGGGTCGCCGCCGGCGCTCTTCGCCTCCTCCTCTGCTTCGTCCTCCTTGTCCTCCTCCTCCTTGGTCTTGCGCTTGCCGGTGAGGTCGAGCGAGCAGTCGATGTCCTCGAACACCATGATGGACTTGCTCTTGGTCTCGATGAGCAGCTTCCGGAGCTCCGTGTTGGTCTTCACCGACGTGAGCTCGAAGTCGTAGACGTCGTAGTCGAGGTAGTTCGCCATGGCCGCCACCATGGTGGACTTGCCCGTCCCCGGCGGGCCGTACAGCAGGTACCCCCGCTTCCACGGCTTGCCGATGCGGTTGTAGTACTCCTTGCCCTTCCTGAACATGTTGAGGTCGTCGATGATCTCCTTCTTCTTCGCTGGGTCCATCGCCAGCTTGTCGAACGTCTTGGGGTGGTTGAACGGGACATGCGTCCAAACGTCTTCGTACCACCTGCAACCGTCCGTGTAGCATGTCTTACTTTAGTACGGTAGTTGCATCAGTGTGTGTATATATATAAATATGTATATATGTATATGTATAGATACATATATCTATCTATATATGTATATATGCATATATTTTTCAAAAAAGAAATTTCTTGTGGTGGTACGGTTACCCGTCGTCGTAGCCTTCGCGGTTGATGTTGGTGTAGAGCCTGCGCTGTCGGTTCTGCACCATGATTTCACGGCCCTGCCTGCGGACGTGAGGGAGGTAGCTGCCGAGCACGAGCTCACGGTCGCTCTCGTGGAACTCGAGCCGGTAGAATCTGCGCTCGGAGCGAGACGCGCGGAACCATGGGATGGCGTCGCGGGAGGGCTGGACGGAGTAGGCGGACCACCAGACGGTGGCGCCATGGAAGGCGTCGGCGACCTCCTCGCCCTGTGCCATGCTGAGGACGAGCCTGTCCTTGTCGGCGGCGTTGTCCCGCTCGCCGCCGGCCTCGGCGCGGAGGTGGCGGACGCCGCTGACGCCGGTGGCCGTGGTGAGGTAGGACCGGACCTCCTTGTAGGCGTCGCTGCTCTTGATGCGCCCGCCCTCGTACTCCTCGAAGGTGACGGAGAGGAACGGGTCGACGATGGCGGCGAGGCGGCGGGCGCGGCGGTTGAAGTTGCGCGCGAAGAACTGCTGCAGGCGGATGTGCTCCAGGTTCTGCCACACGATGGACCAGCACACGGCGACGACGCTTATCACCACCGAGAGCTGGCTCCAGGTCGAGTACCCTGCAAAGACATCCATCTCGATCGATCTCACAGACCCAGTGAACGCGAGATGGATGACACTTGCTGCTCGTGTGATGCGCTGCTACACTTGTTGGTACTGATTCTTTGCTGTCGGCAGGGTAGCCTGGCCCTTTTATAGTTTCAGGAATCAAGAGTTCAGGACAAATGCACACGCATGCCTGCACACGTGGTTGTGACGTAATATACTAGCTCTAGGCAGGGTTGGAAGAACTGCCAGAGTTGCCGACCTTCGCTGGGCAACGCACCTTTAGTTAGTCGTCATTTTTAATACCATGCTGTCCGCACGCTTCGTGGACTCTAGTTTAAAGATTTCTCATACACGTACCTAGAACACACTCCTAGATTTTCAATATTTTCCGAGTGGCTTTTGGGAATTTTCAGAGGTCACTGGTTTTCTTTGTATTTGTTCTCTTTCTCCAAAGAGCCAAAGGGTTTTGTACTTTAATTCAGCCATTGTTTCCGAGCGGAGTATGCCCACCTCCTATTCCTATGTGGTTTAATCTCTTTTCTATTATTTTTGAAAAGATATATAGCAGGAGGACCGCTCTGTCATATAAAAAGAAGAAGAATCATTCGTACATAACGTGTCAAAGAATACACCACCACCACAAACAAACGCAAACAACACAAGGCTACGCCACCACCACCTGATAGAGATGCTCAAAGCAAACTGCCGAAAACTGCATCGACGGGGTGTCTAAACCTAGTTACAATGCAGATGAGATCTTGACTAATCAAACTACTATACTATCGAGCTCATGTTCGGCAAAGATGAAATCGGCAGACTCTCTAAATTGCGTTTTTATTTTCTTAAGACCATTTCTCCGGACCTAATGCTCAAGGTACTAAATAGCGTTGGTAGCGCCCGCAATAGCGGCCGCTATAGCGGTAGCGGACCTCTGTCGCTACCGCTACTAGGTAGCGGACCTGAAATAGCATGTTTGGACTTAGCGTCCGCTATTGTCCGCTATTGCACTTAGCATCCGCTATTATGGGCCGCTATTGCTGATTCAGACTGCTATTTACTATGTTAATAGTTAAAGTGACATCGAAGATGAATCAAGTGACAATAAGGATGTTGAATATGGTGTTTTAGACAATAATAAAGAATGTCGAGCTAACAAATGATGTCGTTTTTTTGTTAATGTGACAATTTAATGCTAATATACATATATGCATCTTCTATATATACGTTTATTTAAACTTTTTCATGAATATCATACCATCAAATATAATGGGTAAATCAAACTTTTAAACTTTTGACCAAATATGATGGTAATTGTTCAAATATGCCATAAAAATTATCTAATTTTGAAATTCCGCTATTTGGACTTAGCGTCCGCTAAGCGCCCGCTATCCGCGATCCGCTACACGGACAATAATCCGCTACCACACCGCTAAACGCTATTTAGTACCTTGCTAAGGCTAGAAATACACCATTTCTAAATATGCTTTTTGACTGGTTCGTAGTCAACAAAGGGAGAGGGAAAAGGAAACATGTCGTTTGATTAGTTGAACTCACACGGATTGATACGAGAATCAGCTATAATGTCCACAGCGCGTGGTAATAATACGTCACCGTTTTTGTCTCCCCGCTCTCAAATCCTAGCAGCTACTAGCTTGAGCACACAGCACGTATAGCAGGGAGCCACGGAAGCTTCGTTAACCATGCATATACAACTACTACTACCAAGCTAAGTCTCGTGGTGATTTGCACGGTTGTAACTTGTAAATTGCCGCCACAAATCCGATCGATTGCGAACTTGCACTTCGCTTCTTCCCCTGTTCCCCATCGACGACAAAAAGTAGCCTCGCTTCATCTTGACTCTACAGTCTACTGCGTGGTCCCTGCCGGCCCGTTTCGGAGTAGCTGGTGTAGTCACTGTCTGCGTCGTTCATCATGCCCTTCGAGAGATAATGGTCATCCAGCTTGGATTCCTCGTAGTTCGCGCGTGCTTCTCCGGCCCGTCAGCTGGCATCAGTGGGTAAGATCATGAGGGTGATGGCATATGCGCGACGAGTGTTGACAACTAGACGCTTTTGATCTCCTCCTGCTAGCTGCTGGCTGTAGTCTTCTTGTGTCGTCGCCGTTGTCTTCCAACTCTTTTTTTCTTTTCCTTTCTAGAATTCTAGCTGGGTTCACAAGGTGAGATCGACACATTAGCCTGATTTATTATTCGCGGTTTCGTTGAAGTTCTTGCTAAGCCTTGGCCTGCAAGTTTCAAATCCGTCACGTGCAAGTTTCAAAGCTGGAACGAGAGTTGTCTCCGGAATGTCTTTTTTCTTTTTCAATCTTTCCATGTCACTAGAAACAGAAAATGCTAGCCAGCTGGCACGACCCATATAAGATGCATAACTATACTTAGAATACTCGTCGTCGTTATTAGAGGATCCATTATTATTCGTCCGTCTTGTTCTTGTCCCTATCTACGTCCGGGGTCACGCCCCTATTAGTGTTGCATCATCGCCCATAAAAAGCAGGGAGCAGTTGATATTGATGGAGAGCCGGGTCATCTTTGGCCAAGATTAATTAATCAGCATCTAAGAATCTTGCTAAATAGTACTCTGCTAAATATATAGCAAGTCTCCAAGGCCCGGTGGACCAAGCTTATTACAATGCGGTTGTTCAGCTCACTCCATGAACCAAATATAATACGGCTACGCCTTATTCTCCCTTTCCCCTAACACTAGTCATTGACAAACGGCATGAGGTGAACAGGGCTAGTGTGCGTCGAGTGTGTCGGCGAAGCCGCCACTGTTGGTCCTTCCGCGCAGGCGGAGCCAGGGCGACGACGCGACGTTGTGGCGTAAAGCAGCACGGAGTCCGGAGATAGCCCGTGCGCGCCAAGCCACCATGAGCTGGCACAAAGCGGAGCGGTCCATGCTAAAGACACCACCAACACATTACAGCCTGGGAGAGGAAAACAGATAATTATAGTCACTAGTCCATCAATCGGCGCTCTATTTTTCTAGACTGTCCATCTAAGATCATAGCTAGGTAGAAAAGAAGACCTCCAACCAGTGATAGTTGTAAGATTTGACTTCAAGTAAGTCCGACTACTCATTCTTATTAAAATTTATGCAAAACATTATATCATAGCTAGGTAGAAAAGAAGACCTCCAACCAGTGATAGTTGTAAGATTTGACTTCAAGTAAGTCCGACTACTCATTCTTATTAAAATTTATGCAAAACATTATATTATTGTTGTGGCCTGTTTTATTAATAAACTTTTCTGAAAATAACTTAAGTTTGATTATGTTTGCATAAAATCTCCACGGTAGCAAGCAGGCGCGAGTGGAGGCGGCGCTCGGGGCTCGACACCACGGCACAATAGTGTAACACCCCTGGTGTTAATTAACACTAAAATGGTGATTAAGTTAAGCTAAGTATAATTCAAAAGTGAAATTAAAGAAAATGAGGAAAAGTTATCCAAATTGAGTCAAAAACTATTTAAATGGAGCAATAAAGAAACTTTGAAACTTTCTAAAAACTTGAAAAAGTGCAAATGGGAAAGTTGGAGTATAAGTCAAACCAAGAAACTTCCCTTTTCAAACCATAGCCTAAAAATGCTTGGAAGCATCTCAAAATTCAAACCCTAATCTTGGAATTTGAATTTTCCAATTCAAATTCAAGGCTGAAATGGAATCTTAGTCAAATCTCAAGATTTTACCACTGAACATCAAAATCTCCAAAAAGAAAAGTTGTACATCTTCACATTTCTGAATTTTCCCTCCATTGGCACTTTGGCCAATTTTGCCATCTAGCCACTCGAATTTCCAAAATTCAGTTCAAACAGGGTTTTCTCCCTTTTTGAATAACTTTCAAACTTTCATCTTTTTCTCATCATCTTCAGTGCAGGGACATGTCCCATGAAATTCTAAACAACTTTCATGTTGGAAGATTTCCGAGCCATGTTCAATTTCTTGGAGTTTGGGCCATGCCAACCAAGTTGACTTTGCACCGGCAGAGGCGCGCTCACGGGGCGCTCACGCCGCGCTCGCGCATGCCCGCCCTCGACGCCGGCAACGCACTGCCGCCTGTCGTCCTCGCCTGAGCTGGCCAATGGCACGGCTGCGTGTCCCCGCTCATGGAGCAGGCGCCTGGCTTGATCACGTGGCAAAAGGCGCACTGTAGCGCTGACCCGAGCCGCGCTCCTGAGCTGTCGCCGTGTCGCCGCCGCGGGCCGCCGGAGTAACCCGCCGTCGCCGTTGCCCACCGGTCCGTCGCGCGACTTTTGCGACCCCGCTCGCCTCTTTTTCCTCCCGCCCTTTCTTTTCTCCTCGCCCACGCGCGCCTGCCGCCCTGTCCCGCTGCCGCTCGTCTGCGCCGCGCTGACGCCGCGCAAAAGGCGTCAACGGCTCGCGACAGAGCCGCTGCCACCGCGCCTCCTTGCCGCGCTGCTCCAGCCCCCATCCAGTGCTGCTCGAGCATCGTCTCCTTCTCCTCTTCCTTCCACTTAAAGCCCAAACAGTTCCCTCCTTCTCCCGCGCCGAAACAGCTCGCCGGAGTTCATAGAGCCGCCGCCGAGCTTGCTCACGCGGCCAGCCTCCTCCGTTGCCCCTCCGGCCGAACCAAGGCGCGAAATAGCTTCCCCATCACCCACCACTACTCCCCGACCAAACCCCGACCTTGTTCCGCCACCGCAGACGCCGGCGCAGCTCGCCGGAGAAGCTCGAGCTTCCGCTGCCGGCCGCGCACGTGGCCAGCATGCTCCGCTTCTTCTCCGGCTGAACCGAGGGCACCAATAGCTTCACCGTGACGCGCTGGTGCTCATCAACCTCTTCCCCGACCCTCTCCGACCCCGACACCGCCGGTCACCGCTCGCCGGAGTTCGCCGAGCCGCCACCGCCGTCGCCGTCCACGTTCCCGGCCATCCCCGTCGTCGTCTTCTAGCTCCAAAGAACCGCGGTGAGCTCCTCTGCGCTATGCGCCACTCCCCGAGGCCGGAGACCCCGCCTAGCCGCCGGCGTACGAACGCCGACGAGCTCGGGGGCCTTTCTGTGTCTTCTACCTTTTTCTAGGGGGCCGAATGTAAGTTTCCAGGGATCGCTTTGCAAGGATTTAAATCTTCTAGGGTTCACGGTGCAAATAGATTCTATCCCTTTGAGCACTATTCACTGCAACCTTCAAAAAATTCGTAGAAAATCATAGAAAAATCAGAAAAATGCCAAACAAATTTTGTAGTGACCAGTGAATCTAGAACCCAAACTTCGTCCATTGCACCTCACTCAGTTGAGGCTTAGTTTTAAATATTTAAAAATGGCAAACTTTGAGCACTTTTCTTCATAACTTGAAATCCACTCATGCACTGGGGCTGAGCTTTGGATATGTTAGACTCATGGTTGACATAGGGTCTCTGCCCAAGTGGTGCACAAAAATTCCTAGTGGATTTAAAGTTATGAATTTCCAAACTTATACCTTGCTGTTTTAGCAAATAAATCACATAAAATAATTCAGTCAGTGAAAAATCACCTCCTTCACACAGAAGCTTAACCGAGACATTAGAAACCTTAGAAAAATGAGAATGGTAATTTGTGGACACTAGAAAATGGCTAAATGATTTTTGGTAGCTTAAACATGGTGAAATTCTACAAAAATAACCATAAATCAAAACCACATGTAAACTTGCAGAGAGGCCACTCTTGGTGACCTAAGTCACTGTGCCAAGTGGTGTGGCCAGAAACCTTATAGTTATTTTTGTAGGAGTTTATTTTGTTTCTAGGCATAAAGATAAGAACATTTTTAATAAATTATAGGAAAATCACCTTGAGCCAAGTTTTGGGCTAGGCTCCTGCCTTGGCATGAGCAAGCCTCTGGCCAAGTGGCACCTTAAAATAATATTCCTAAGTTCACCTTTTGAATAATAGAAAAGGGACTTGAATAGTGGAAAAGAGAAGAAAAAGAAAAAGAATAGAGGAAAACCTACATCTCATAAATTAAATCCAAGTTTCAAAATGAAAAAAATAATCTTATTCACTTATATCTAATGTTTATCCTTTCCAATTCATCAACCAAGGATTAAACAAACCCTAACTCCATATTAAATCTCGATACTTAATCATTTCATGCATCTCGTGTAGATTCGGGTCTCGCCGACGGAGTCTACGAGCTAGTCCCCGCTGCCGAGGAGATTGCCCAGGAGTCCGAGGTGAACGTGGTGCACATGGATCCGAGCCCCGAGCAGGAGTACCGCTTCGAGCCGGAAGGCAAGCCCCGGAGCATAACCTAACTTTACTTTACGCGATTTACATTGATTATATGCTTGTGCATTTAAGTTTCAAGGAGTTGAATGAAACCCTAGATTGCATGATCATAGGCTCCTTTGATTGAACACTAGTATGTTAGGTTCGGTAGTCGCTTTGCTTAAGACCGTTAGAAGTCGAGTGTTTCCGACACTCGCGAGATATAGGAGTTGTATGCCTACTCATATCAGAAACGCTAGAGATGATGGACGGATGACTGTAGATACCCGTCTATCGATGGTTTTAATTGGAAACATGTGGTACTTTTGTGTCAAGCTTTTGAACGTACCACACATATGCACGGACCATGGGACCGGTAAGTCCCGGTATCCCATTGATGCGAGCAGGTCCGACAGCCCTCTGTCTTGGAAACGTTATCCCATGGGCACATGAGGGTAGTTGCGTGAGTCCCAGTAGTGGTGAACCTTTACCCTGAGGCTTTGGGACTCGGGAGCCACTCGCAGAGAGAGGAGAAAAGATTGGGATGTGTTGGCATTTCCAACCATTCCGTGTGTGTGGGTTTTCCCTGGCCAGGTAGTTAAATTCGGTTTGAACTGTCCGCTTCTCGTGGTTAATGAGACTGTTTGACCGATGTATGACATACTATGAAGTAAACTTGGAAGGATGAGATCTTTGTATGGAATAATTGTATTGCAAAACTTGGTTGTCTAGTTAGGCTCACCTAGAATGGATAGGTTAAAGGAATTAAAATCAAGATGGATAAACTAGAGATCAGCTTAGTCGCTTTTGGCAAAGAAACTCCCCTAGCCAAACAGCCTTTCATTTTAGGAGTCGGTGATGTAGTGATCACCAGTCGGGTAAGTCTTGTTGAGTATAACTAGTATACTCAGCCTTGCTTGTGGCTAAATTTTCAGGACAGTCCCCTCAGGAGGTAGCTGCCTCTATGGCTTAGGCCACCCAGCTTCCTCCTGGTTACAGCATCGAGTGGGAGCCGACCTCTTCCGAGGATCGTGAGGAGTAGCGTCACGGCTGACTTCATCGTGACGATACTATGGATCGTTGCTAGTATCTCGTTTACTTTCCGCTGCATGAACTCGAACTACTTTATTATCATTTCAATTTGGTTTGTAATAACTCTGAGACTTGTTGTAATTTGAATTGTGGAATGATGTGATCTTTGGAACTCACCTTCGAGTGAGCGTATGAACGAACGATCTTCAGTTGCAGTTAGTCGAGCTCGACTCAACGGTCGTATCCGCACTTGAGAACATTTTCATGTATTAGCACCAACGGAAGGTGAAATATACTTAAGTGGGCCCATTTCTTGGGTAAGATCGCTACAAATAGCAAGTAAGCGCAGGCGGCCAATGTGGCGCTCAGCGGTAGAGATAGGTATGGGCAACACCACAGGGGCGGCGACGACCATGTCACGGAGGCAGCAGGGGAGCACGTGGTAAATGGCGGCGGCGCATGGCGTTGCTGGCGCATGGAGCGCCATGGCGCGGGGCGAGCAGCGGCAATAGACAGGCGGTAGCGGCGCGAGCGGCCAGGGACAGTGGCGCAGGCGGGTAGGACCAACGTTGCGCGGCAGCTCGACACGAGTAGAATTGGTGGCATGGCGGCACGAACGGTCGGTGGTGTACTGCGTGGGGGCAACGGTGGAGTATAAGAGGTAGCAGAAAGGGAGCTAGGGTAGAGAGATCCAACGGTTGTAGAGAGTTTGCATGAATATCAAATATTGAAAGGTGTGATAGCCCAAATCTACCAGAAGATGGATATGAATTCCAGCATTTTAGGGCTCGGATTCATTTTCCGCTCGCGTCGTCCCCGCGCGGGCGACCGAGCAGCTCCCAAACCCTAGCCGCCACACCCGCTGTACCCCTTTCTCCTGCCGCACCGCCGCCCGAGCGGGCTGCCGAAAGCTCGCGCTGCCCGCAATGAAGGTGGCTGCGAGGCCTCTTCCCTTCTCCCCGGTGGCTAGATGCGGGCGCGGCCGCCATGTCCTACCTGGAGCCTCATCGACGACGGCGAGCTTTGCACGGCGGCGGTGGCGGGGGCCACCAGATCCGGTGTTGTCCCGGGTGGATCTGGTGGCTGTACATCAAGGGAGCGCGTTGGTGTGTGGGGATGGACGGCGGCCGGCGCTGGATTTCGACGTAGGTGGCGGAGGCCGACAAGGATGTGGGCGCGGATCAGGGCCTAGGCTGGCCAGCAGTAGCCGTGGCTGGTCGTGATTGGCTACAGCCAGGAGTGGTCGCGGCCGATGGTGGTCGTGGCTGGCTAGGGTTGTTGGTGGCTGCGATCGGAATTTGCAGGCTCTACGAGATCTGAGCCATGCGGCCTGGAGATGGTGGGGTCAGGACGGGTAGTGCACATGTGACGGGTGATGTGATGAGTAGGTGGTGCTCCCTTTCTCCTTCCCGATGGTGTTACTGATATGGTGCTGCTATGGTGGCGGGGCCGAGAGGCCGCAAGTGTTTGTTGGGGATACTGAGGTGGTGTTTCAAGCTATGCCGAGCCTCTTCCAGTAGAGGCTTTGTGGAGGCGAGGGGAGCATGTTGCTTGCATGACCGAGTGCGTGCGACAGGCATGGCGCTAAGTCGGGCGAAAGCCTTCACTAACGTTTTTGTCAGTGGCATGTTGGTTACGTCGTTCTCTCTGCTGGGGACACCACTGCGAGACACCATGTTCCTACGTGCGAAGCTCTCTAGGGTTCAGCTTTGGCAGTGGAGGTGGTGGTTGGTCGGTGGAGTTGCATGTGTGCAGCGCGGAGGAAGTGCCTACAATCCGTGTTGGCGCGGAGATGCAGAGAGTCCATGGCCACTGGATGTCTTGAAGCGGCGTGCATGGTGTAGTGGTTACCTTGGTTGGACGGAGGTGTGACTCTCATAGTGGTATCAGATATTTGAGTCCTTGACAGAGGATTACGAGGCGGTGGGAGAGGCGAGGCCCCCACGCAGAGTGGCCAGGATCATTGGTTCATATTGTTGCCGCGTTGGGAGTATTTTGCTAAAGCTTCAATTGAGCAGGGGGGTCGACAATCGTGTGTGTTTAGATTGAGGGGGATAGTCTCATGGTGGAAAAGTTTGGGTAGCCATTCAAGCTTGCAGCCAGCTTTGCCTTCTGGCATGGCACATCGTTGAAGGCGACGGTGCAGTTTCGATGGCTTGCTTTCAGCTCCTCTCCTAGGAGAGTGGTGTAATGTTGTGTGTGTTGTGTTTGTTTATGTGATGGTGTACGCTTCGGCTCGTTATGTACCAATGCTTTCTTCTTATATGATATATAGCAGTGCTTCTGCATTTTTTTTAAAGAAAAATCCAGCATTTTACACCTGCGCTAAAATTCCAAAACTGCTGTAAAACTAATTAGGCCTAGCCACCACAAAAACCAAAGCCCAGTTCTGCAGACCTAGCTACGCCGCTGGGTGAAAGCCTCCTCTCTCACCAAGCACAGGTGCAGCGCCCTAGGCACCGAAACCTTGTGAGGCAGATGACCACCGATGCCGTCATCAAAGCAAGGTTACCTAAGGCGCTAGGCGCTATCTAGGTGGTGACCCTAGAGCCTACGCAAGCCTAGACGTGTTCTCTAGGCATTATCATATATATACATATATTTTACCATAATTTTGTTTTGAGAAACATGTATTTTTGCCATAATTACATGTATATATCTTTAAAAGAAAAGAAAACAAAGAATTAATGGGCTTAAAGTTGAACAGATGCCGTCAAAACAGCCCAGCCCAGCCCACACCAAACAGCACCACGCCCCTCACCCGTGAGCAGCCGCCAGCGCCTCCTCTCGTCCCCAACGCTGCCGCCCCTGCCTCCTCCGCGCCTCCGCTGCCGCCCCTGCCTCCTCCGCGCCTCTGCGGCCGCCGTTCATCCTCCTTATCCGCACCTTCCCCTGCCTCCTCCTCAGCCGCGCACCCGCTCCTGCCTCCGCGGCGCCAAGATGTCGTTCCGGGCGAGGGAGATGTACAAGAAGGTGGTGCAGCGCGTGGGCGGCGAGGGGAAGCTACCGGCGGACCTGATGAAGACGGTGAAGGACATGCTGCCCGACCGCAAGGTCGTCATGGGGCGGGCCAAGCGCGGCATCTTCGCCGGCCGCCACATACGGTTCGGGAACAAGGTCTCCGAGGACGGCGGCAACAAGTGAGCCATCTCGCCTCTTCATCCCGGCAACCCATTTCCGTCCCCCATGTCCTGATCCGTTCGCTAGATGCTTTCTGTAGAAATTAAGTCGTTGAAATGGGGATTAAGGTTGGATGGTAAAGAGCGTGATTTGAGCCTTCAATGGGAAATTAGGATATACCAACATGGATGCAAGGCTGAAGCAAATAGCCTAATTTCCCTTAAGAAAATGCACAGATTCTATATACCTAGAGAAGAAAATTGTGTAGATTGAGCTCTACATGGGAGAGCAAGGCTGTGCTGTTCAGATGCCACCTCCCATCTGGGCCTGTGGGGTAGCATCTTGGCAGTCTGGCCGGACCAATTTCTTATTACTTTTCGTGGCATTAGAAGAATTGATGGTTGAATCTGGAACTTATGGGAACATTTACCATTGATAGTTTGGATCATGTGTTCTTTGATGATTGGAATGTCCAGACCAATATATTTGTGGTCTTTGCCAAGCAATAAATATTGTTGATTTTGTTGTATATATATGGCATACTTTATGATGCTAATGTAGGCAGCTACAACGTATGAGTATGGTTCACAAGAGAAAAAAAAAGTCCTCCTTTGTATGCCCTTTTGTTAGAGTAAATTCTTGAAATGGCGGTTCAGATGCCAGCATGTTGCATCTGTCTAATGCAACACAGCTTGATGCTTCCATGATGTCCTCAAACTAAGTTAAGGTCATCAGCCATGTTGAGAACCATAGTCCCATAACCTTGCAATCCCATTATCTCATAATCTTACATCAGGGTTTAAGTTTAACACAGCCGGTGCAACCTTATGATTCACGCCTTGTTTAGATGGTGAAATTTGGTGAAAGTTTTTCACACTGCAAAGCGTGCCCCCTCTCTTGCAGCATGCTTCCCAGCAGTGGCGAATCCAGGATTTGAAGCTAGGGTGGTCCAATGAGGATTTTTTTTTTTCATCTTTCTTCTTGTTTCACAATTATTTTACTGACACACAGATTTTTATTTAGAAAATGGCACAACAAGCTTCAAATTTGCTAATTCTACAATGACTGAATGATAAAAATTTTACCAAATTTCATACCAATGTACTCCCTCCATTCCAAATTATTAGTCATCCTGGCTTTTTACCAAATTCATTGATGATGCTATGAATTTAGACAAGTGTATATGTCTAGGTTCATAGAAGATGGCATAATTTTAGACACCCAAAATGACATCCAGGATGACTAATAATTTGGAACGGAGGGAGTACAAGCTAGGGAATTGCAATGTGAATAACTTGATTACCTTCATAACTTTCTGCTTGCAAATAAGCGAATTGCAGTAGAGCCGATCAAGGTGGTACTAAGGCTGCTTGTTGCTTGGTTTGATTCCTGTGCATCCATGCTAATATACTGGACGAACAAGATGGTACCGTTCGCAGGAGTCGTGCGATTAGAGGAGTCGCTAGTGTCAGCCACCTGGCAGGCTCTCATCTGCCATGGAAACGATAAGCGTGTCCTGATCCTGCTTTTTGCTGGGCTGGTGTGCGTCGTACTTGTAGTGGGGATGTGGAACCTTTGGGCCAAATCTTAGCGGCCCATCCGCTGGATTTGCCACTGCTTCCCAGGGTGAAAGCTTTTCTCCATCTAGACAGGGCCTCATTTGGTTTTCATCATTATGCAAATAATAATATGTCAATTTTTTTTGACATTTTTTGTCTTCACCTTTTAAACAAAGGAATCTTCTTCTTTTTTTTTCAAAGGAATCTATTTTGATGGAATCTATGAAGTCAGTGTCCATTCTTAGCTGATTGACGAAATCAGTCACTTAAGTGCATTGATCTGGGTTTCTGGTGCAATTCGTATAACCTCTACACATGGATTAATAAATCTGTGGGCATCACTCTGGCCTCTACAGTTCCATCTCTTGAAAGAGATAACATTAAGATCTGCATCATTACCTTTTCTTACTATAGTGATAGATTTCTATCGTAATATTGGGAATATGTGGTTCTGCAGTAGCAAATTAATAAAATGATGTCCTTGTAATTAATTTCCACAGGATAATAAGATTTACAAAGAATATCTTGGTAGTGATGGAAATATTTTATTTTTAATAATCTTTTGATGAAATTACCTTTTTTCTTATTTAGATCACGGCGATCATGGAAGCCAAATGTTCAGGAGAAGCGTCTTTTCAGCTATATTCATGACAGTCACATTAGAGTCAAGGTTACAACACATGCACTTCGGTGCATTGACAAAGCTGGTGGTATAGATGAATACCTCCTGAAGACACCATACAACAAAATGGATACTGAGATGGGTATAGTGTGGAAAGCAAAGATTGAAAAGATGTATTCAGATCTGGCTGAAATGGAAGTAGGCTTCTTCACTCCTGAGGAAGAGGCTAAGATTCAACAGGGCTTTGATGAGGATCGTGCTGCCAAGAGAGACTTCCGTAGGGAAGCCAGAAGAGCTTTGGCAAAGCAAAGACAGTTAGAAGCAGGTAAAGGCCAAATGACTCACGTCCCAGATACAAAGGAAGAGGTATCTGCTGCTGCTGCTAAAGTCTGAGCCTGAATCTTTGTCCCCGTCTTGAATGGTAAGTATGATTCTGAAGTATATGCAACAATCATCACTTGAAAGCTTTTTGAAAATTCCTTTATCAGATTGTCTGTTTAGTACTCAAGGTGTGGGTTTTCTTGGAAGACAAATCATAATTGTGAAGTTAAGTCTGTTAATTTATATTAGAAAAAAGCATGTTTCTGCTTCCTTGTTGATCCAAATATGATGTACCTACATTACTGCAACATTATTTTGTCAGCAGATAGATCAAGCCTTTCTTCTGTGAATCACAAATAGATGAAAACTGTGAATTTGAATTTTGTTTAGTGACATTAGATGCCTGGCTGTAGTGATCTGTCAAACATCAGGGCCTCATGGGCCAATACACAGTCCTTTTGTGGCCCGAAGTTATTATAGAGCTGAAATGTTTCTTTTCTTGCAGATAAAAAGGAGGCAGCGACCTGGGCAAATAATGAAAGGCTTACTCATGATATAAACTTGGGAAAATTTCTTGTGTGGTAGCTATACCACTTTTTGGGGAGCAGCAGTGTATGTTAATCCAATGTCTCTTTATGTCAACACATCTTGGTGCTGTATGCCCTTGTTATTTTGATGGAGATTTGGTACAATCATTGAATACTCATGACTCTAGAACCTGAATCGATGTAGTTTATCATGTAGAATATTTCAAAGTTTCAGCGACTGGCCACACCAACTGAATTGTCCAAATAATAACGCTTGGCATGCTAGTTCATTTCTGGTGCATTCCTGTTCTTTATTGTTTGCAAGTAAGCAAAATGGATGCTTCACTGGTTTAGTTTCTATTGTCGAAAGATCTGGTGCAATTTGTGCTTTTGGGAGCAATTGTCAGTGAATTTACATGCTTGATTTTGTGCTCCTACTCATCTCATGGGCCATGACCAATATTGTCTCCACAGACTGAAAATTTAATCTGATGCTTTCCTGATGTACGTAGATATAGAATTATTGTTGATGGTATCGATTTCTGATTGCTGCATCCGCATGGCATCGTACTTGTCAAGGACTTGGGATAATAGCATCAAAGTTAAGTGCTTGTTGATAAAATATCAACAGGAAATGGTACATTGCCGGCTCCATATGAACAAACACAAAAGTCTGAAATTACATGGCCGTTAGCCCATCATATTCCGTCTAGCCTAGCTTGGCGAAAACATCAGCGAGTGCACAGATTTGGTCGCGGCGTAGTATTTCTCAGCCTCAGGGGTGCTCTTGATCTTCGCCGCATGGTCAAGCTGCCAAAATGAGAAGAGAGGAAGCTCAAATGTTATCTCCACAGCTCTGGTGACAAAAAAAACTGGCCAATTTTCTCAGTTCGATGGCATGTTAACATCGTCGATGCCTCTATGGTGCTGAAGAGCTTGCCGGTGAGCGCCTTGAGGCTCTTCTGCGGGCGGCGGCTGCGGCGAGCCTGGACCCTTACTGCCACTTATGCCGCCAACGGCACGTTCCAGGCGAACCTGGATCGCCTCGCCGACAGGTTTGGCTGCCACGGCCGCCGGACCAGGCCGATGCGCTGGCGCTCTGCCGCGGCGACACTAACGCCTCCGCCTGCGTCGCCGCGGCGTTCCGGGATGCGCCCACTGCACAAGGGCGTCACCGTGTACCGGGACGCCTGTGTCCTCCGCTTCGCCGGCTGGCGGTTCTCAGAGACGACAATTGAGTGGCTCGTATCTGAATTGGAGTAAGTTTGCGCTATCAACTCCACCATCATTTGAAATTCGCGCACATCTACCACAATTGCGACCGTACGGCCGCGGCGACGGCGAGCAACACGACGAGGAAGTACTTCGCCACGGCGGAGATGGACTCCAACCCCAAGCTCTACGGGCTCGCGCAGTGCGCGCCGGGCCTGACGCCGGTGCAGTGCCATATGGCTGCCTCGCGGTCGTGACGACGCAGCTTCTGAACAGCGGCTACATGACACCACAGTACGTGATGCGCGGGAGCGTGTCGCCCAAGATCGACATCTTCAGCTTCGGCGTCCTGGTCCTTGAGACCGTGACCAGGAGAAGCAACTGCAGCTCTGGCAACCACTACAACGTCAATCTGTTCAGCGACGTAAGTGAACTGACGAGCTTACTCCGTTTGCACTTCTTTCCGTTGCATCTGGATATTAGAACGTTCAACAAACCATCATGTCTGAAACTAGTCTCTAGCGAGAAACTAAACTGAAGATCCTCCTGACCATCTGTCTAACAGGTCTGGGATCGCTGGACGAAAGGGACGATACCGCCAATGCTGCACATATCACTGGGCGGGCATGCTCGAAACCAGGCTTTGCGTTGCATCCACGTTGGTCCGCTGTGCGTCCAGACCCTACCAACAGGCCTGGCATATCAGCCGTAGTGTTCATGTTAACCAAGGATGGCATGGAGCTCCAGCCGCCAGCGCAACCTGCTTTCTTCTTTGGGAGCAAATCACCTTCAGCTTCACGGTCAGACGGGCAATGCAGCTACTCTGACCGTTCTAGTTCCATCTTGGAACAGGGCATCTCTGTAAATGGAACTACACTCAGTGAACTGTATCCTAGGTAGGTTCAATGTATGAATACCGATCGGGAACGGGTAGCGCTCAGACATTCGACGTCCAGGGCTAGCGTCAGATGGTGCATCAATGGGGGAAACTCCCACCGCAACACAAATGTTGCATGCAACATCGGCCGTATGCCGCGTGCAACATCAAGGCATATTCTGGAACATCTATGTGAAAAACATTGAAACATCCAAACACACAACGAAAACATAAAAATCGTAGCTGCAACACCACGAAAAGACACATAAAACATCACAAAATTATTAAGACATTGCAACATTTGAAACCATTGGAAAACTCAGGAAACATCACAAAAATCATAGAAAATCATTGTTGAAACATCATAAATCACTGCTGCAACATCAAAATAAAATCAATGCGACATGCAAACAACTCAATCTTCTCCTCGCTGGGCTCCCCGCAGGAAACCATGGCCGCGAGGGAGGTGCAGGTCGTCTCCTCGCTGAGCTCCTCGGTCCTCGCCGGGAATCGATGGCCACGACCACGAGGAGGTCCAGGTCATCAAGACGGCTCGCCCTCACCCTCACCGCGGCGAAGCTGTGGAGCTTCTCCCAACGGCCGCTCCCGCGTCTCTGTCCGGAGCTGAGCTCCCGTGGCCGCCTGCAAGAGGGACTTATTGAACTAACTAATCCTTTCTTTCCAAAATATAGGTTGTAACACCCTAATTCTTTCATCACACTTAAAATTTATTTAGGCAACTAATTTTCCTAGTTTTTGTTTTAGGAAATATTAAATTGCAAATTCAAATTTTGTCCCTTAAACATTTAAACAACATTTAAATTAGAGTCATTAAAGTCTTTGTTGCATTCATGTTGATTTGCATATTTTTGTATGCTTGTTTGAATTTGAAAAGTTTTGCAAAAGTTTAAATCTAATTTCAAAACCTTTCTTTTCCCTCTCTCTTTTCTAGCCCAGCCCAATCTCTTTTCTCGGCCTTTTCCTTTTTCCTCGCGCGCAGTCGCGGCCCAAATCAGTTTCCGGCCCAGCCCGTCGCGCGCAGCCGGCCCAGTCATCCGTTTCTCTATCTCTCTCTTTCTCTCGCTGTCGTGTGGGTCCCACCTGTCAGTGCCGTCTTCAAGCTCGAGTCGCGCACGGCCGGGACTCCTCCGGCGAGTCCGAGCCGTCCTCGCGTCGGTTTTGCCCCTCGCGCAAGTTTTCCTGGGCTATTTAAGCCGCCGTCCCGAGCCTCTCGAATCCCTCAACCCAGGCCGTAGCCTCCATCGCCGCTTTCGAGCTTCAAAGCCGCAAACCCTAGGTCTAGAGCCGCCGCCGCGTTTCGTGCCCTTGAGACCGCCTTCGTCGCTCCAAGCTCGTCGTCGAGTTGCGCGTGAAGGTAAGGAAGCCGCCAAGCCTCTAATCTCCTTCTCTATCGCTCTCTTGTGCGTGCACGAGCTCGCCGTCGTAGCCGAGCCGCCTCTCACCGTCGCAAGCCTCCGACGTTGCGCAATCCTCGTCGAGAACCCCCAAAACCGACTCCCCGCGTCCTAAGCTTTCTCCCAAGCCAATCACGGCGAGTTTTCGAGCTCTCTAGCTCAAGATTCGTCCAACTCCGGCGAGGCCCCGCCGCGCGCCGTCGACTCCGGCCGTTAGCGCCGCCGCGATCGAGCCGAGCTGTTCGGAGCCGTCCGATCTTGATCCAACGGTCCAGATCGAGCCCGACTCGAGTCAGACCTGAGTCGTACCGGTGAGCCGTGCCGTTTTGCAGAAAAGCCCCTCAGTTTTATAGAAATCAACCCACGGTCCAAGCCAGTTGAAAAATAATTAGATTTAGGTCCTGTTTCTTTCAGTTTAGCCCCTGATCTTTCTAAAAATAGAACCCGCCGTCCTGTTGCGTCGTTTTTCACAAAAGTCCTGTTTTTATATGAAATTACGTTTTAGGTCCCTGGTTTCTTCTGTTTAAGCCCTGGAGAGTTAGATTTAGTTCAAAGAAGCCCCTAAACCTTGTTTTAGCCATATCTTGATCGTTTTAAATCCGTTTTGAGTGATCTTTGCGCTCACGCGATCGTCTCTTCATCAAGAATAGTTCTAGACACGTCTTTGCGTCTTTAAAAGTTGTTTGGTGTATTGTTTTGTTTTTATTGATTGAATGCTTGTGCGAATCGTGTAGAGAACGGTCCGTTCGAGGGAGATCAAGATCAAGTCTACGAGGAGGAGCCACCACAGTATTTTGAGCAAGGCAAGTGGATTTCCCCCTCTGCATACTCTTTTGAACCCATACACATTGCATGACAACAAAGTTTATATTTACGTTCGCGATGCATTAATTTGATGGGTCCTATGTAAGGATGACTAGTCTTTTACACCTAAGCCTTGATACACCGGGTTTACTTTTATGTTGGGTAGCTATGCTAGATGCTTAACCTTGGTTCATGATGGGTTCTATCCAACATTGATGAATATCCTTATTATTTATATCTTGTCATGTTAATACAAGATCACCATGTTAATCGGAACATGGAGAACCACCCGGGATTTACCGTACAACCACAATACCATATGGCTCTGGTCTTAGCTGAATAATTAGATGAACTACAGGTTGTGTTTGTGCTGCCTGTTGGGCTGTTATTGGTTTGTGGATGTGTTGGTGCGGGGATCGGAAGAGGGTATCTTCCGTTGAAACCGTCGGTACTGGGAACAAACACACATGTAGGAATTCTTTGTAAAGGCTTCGTAGCGTCCCTATGCAATCATACCTTGGAAGTGTGATATTGTGCCTACTTTTGCACAGCATGGTTGGGTTTAAAGTTCTTCGGAGCTTTTACGCGAATTGTGGTGAAAGTGTACAACCTCTGCAGAGCGTAAAACTGTTATAACAGCCGTGTTCGCGGTCATGAACGGCCTGGACCCTCACGTGATTAATCTATCGAAACATGAAATCAAATCATTGCATGCATATGTTATTGGTTATGTTTATGATTTACTTTATGCTTACTTATTGTTAATATGGGGTGGTATTTACTTATATCTTAGTAAATAGTTTGTTAATAAAACTTGATCAACTAAAATGCTAACCGCTGCAAACCAAGCCTTTCCTTGATAGCTTGCATATTTCCCCCACTTGTTGAGTACCAACCATAAGTGTACTCATCCTTGCTTATATTGGATCAGAAGGTAACAATGGAGCGGAGTACCTCAGTGATCTTGATGAGTTATAGGCGTGTGTTCCACCAGTCAGATGCCTGTGGAGTGTTTTTGGAGTTATCGTCTTAGTTATCGTGTGAACCAGTTTATTTCGGCCTTTGTGCCTTATTCGTGAGTGTAATAAATACTTTACTTATTAAATATTCGTTTGAGTACTGTTTCTGCTATTCACTCACGGTCTATCATATGTGTGAAATTTGATCCTGGCACACATATGAGATGTACTCGGCTTTCTTCCTAAAACCGGGTATGACATAGGTTGTTTGACATTTTAAGCTGAAGTTTAACCGTTCGTCTTATTAAAAAAAAATTGTGTAAATATAGTCAAATTTAGGTCATGGTTGAAATTCCTTTATCATTAAAGCTAGTCATAACAAAAAAAAATATATGATATTTTACAAATTTTTTAAATAAGACTAGCGGTCAAAGTTTAGGTAAAAAAAAATCAACAATGTACATTGTGGAACTGAGGGAGTACATGATGGTCAAAACCAGCGCCACCGTTGAGCTGAGTGCTTGTTTCGTAAAAAAAAATGTGTAGAAGGTTATCTTTCTTAAACAAAGAGATCAAATTCGTGTTTATTGTACAGACATTTGAGCCTGAATTCATATAACTCTCCCAATCAATCAGTTATTTACTCATGATCAATGATCATATCCCTTGGCTCTGCCAGACGGTACTGTATGTATGTGAGTGCCAACCATGATCATCTACACGATGAGACCACGAGGTACGGCGACTCTTTACTTTTGCCAGACCAGCAGCCCGACGGGTTACGTGGACAGACACAAAGTAGGACCGTGCCGGCCGGCAACTTGGCATATGAATACAGTAGTGTCGGGAAGAACCGGAGAAGAAGTGATAATGAGAGTCAAGAAAACCAAGAACGAAGAACCCTAACGCAGGACCAGTGCCGGTACGTGATGGCAGAAAGCGTTGTTGCATGTGCCGTGTCTGGGTTTTTATAATTCGTTTGCTAGCGCGCTTGCTTTGCTTGCCCTGTTTCTGCATGCATGCACACACGGTGAATCCTCTTTCTGCATGCATGCACACACGGTGACACACTGTGGCCCGTTGTTGTCTCTTTCGTCCTTTACACGTGGCGAGCCACGGGAAAAGCTGCGTGCTTTCACCCCACTGCCAGGTTCACCGAACCGTCGGAAACCCGGTTTGATCGGTTCCCGACCAAAGCGCCTCGGACCGGCAGCGGTTCGGGGCGGTTTGAACCGGTAGAAATTTGAAATTTTTAAATTTGAATTCAAAAAATGGAAAAATGTCAAAAAAATTCCTAAAAATACTTCAAGGTGCGTGTAATCTGTTTGTGTAAAAATTTTTCAAATATTTGCTCATTTGGTATTTTTTTCGGTAAATACAAGTTAAATCAAAAAAGAAAAAGAAAAAACAGTGGCCGGCCCATTAAGGCCCATGAAGGCCCAACGCCGCCCTAACCCTAACCCCCCCTCCCCCAACGGCCAGTCGGCCAGAGAATCCCCCGCACCGCCGCGCACTCCCTCCTCCAGGCGAAAAATCACCTCCAGCGCCGCCACCGCCGCGCGAGCCCGGCTAGCCGCTCCGGTAGCTCCGGTAACCGCTCGGCTCGGGCGGTTAGCCGGACGGGTGGCAGATCCACGGTCGCCACCCCGGTTCCCGCCTCGCGAAGCCGGTTAGCCGCTCTGGTGGGGCGGTAAGCCGCCCGGTTTGGTCGGTTAGCCGCCCGACCGCGGGTGAGGTATGGATTTGATGCGGGTTTCAATGATTTAGGCTATTGTGATCTAGGAAATTATGAAATGGATGTAGTGATGTAGATACTTAGGTATATTTTGATTGCATCCAAGTGATTTTAGAATGTATGAAGTGGATCTAGTGATTTGTATGCACAATTATATGTATGGATATTTGTATGCACAATTATATGTATGGATATTTGTATGCATTTGTGGTCAATTTTTCCATTAATTTGCGGATAGGTCATGCCCATTTTTTTCCAAGCCAACCGGCCGGCTAACCGGCCAAACCGGTCGGCTAACCGGTGAGCGTGTTTTCCAACCAACCGGCCGGCTAACCGGTCTAACCGGTTGGCTAACCGGTCCTAACCGGTGACACGGGGAATTTGAATTCAAAATTTGAATTTGACCGGTTTCTAGCGGTAACCGTCCAACCGGACCGGTTTACCGCTACCGTCGGGCGACGGTTCGGCCGTCCGGTTCGAAATAAAAAACCCTGCCCACTGCTAGCTCGCGTCCAGTTTCAATAGGCAAAAGCCGTAGGGATAATGCAAAAGATCACGAGTGCCCATGCAAGCATGCAACATGCTATATCTTACACGCATCGCAGTATCACATCGCAAGGGTCACTGATCGAGAACAAGGGGAGGTAGAAGCGGGAACCTTTCGTTTCAATGGATGGTTAGGAGTTATGAACTTATGACAAGACCCGGTAACATGCATGCATGGCTCAGCAAGCTCGCCGGATGGATCGAGCATTTCAATTATTTTTGCATCATTCCATATTTCATCATATAGCTTCGTGCCTTCATACGTGCAGTGCCCGGTGCGCCGGCTGGGCCGGCTCAGCCCTCCTGTTTTTTCTACACAGGAGCAATGAGAGTACGTGTTCGTGATGTCTGCTGACCCAGAGCTAAACTACTGCACTGCAGATTAAAGGAGTAAAGGAGCTATACAAGCTGGCTGATAAAGAGACCAAGGACACACAAAAAAATGATGCAAGTAGCAGCTACCTAGCTAGCTCGATTACAATGCCCTCTAGGACCATATATACCTATATCTCCATATCTAGCTACATTATTCCAAGTGATTCGAGGTCTAAAGGTGGACGTCAAAATCACCTTTCTTTCAGTTCTCTCAATTGGTATTCACTGCCACCGACCCAACAGGCCAACGTGCATGCTGCGTACATGATGAGATGCACTGAAAGAAAGTTGATGCATCGATCATAACCGTGGCATGCTGCTGCGTACATTGGTGAGAGTAAAGGAGCTGAGCCTGTCGTCTGTGATCTGTCGACCAACATGGCCGGGGAATCCAAACCAGGCCGGCAGGCAGGCATGGCCACTCGTGTAGTCGTGTGTCGTCTTCACTTTCACCGCGTTGAAAGTTTACAAAAGTTTATAAAAAACAAAAAGTTAGTGCGCGCCCATGACGTTAAGAGGTGGCCTCTCGGATGAGTAGGTAGGTAAAGAAGAAGCATATTATAGCTCGCCATCCACATGCAATGCACCGTCGTCGCGTCAGACTGAGCGACCGTGTTTCAGAGAGAGCATCATGTATCATGTCGATCGAGTCGTTGCGCTGTGCAGAATAATTGACCGCATCGGTCACTTTCTGTCGATCGAGCATATAGTGGCAGATCAGGTAATGTTTCTGTACGTGCTGTGTGATGACAGGGCAAAGGATTATTCCATCATGTGTAGTCATTTCTTCAAACAAGAGAGAGTGGTGGTTCTGTCAATGCACACGTTGCCAACATGGTAGTGAAAGGCGAAGCCAGAAGGTGAGAGTGCCGGGGTCTAGCATAGAATCTAACGGGGTCATTTAGACTTTAAGCAGTGGTATATGGTGATTTTGCACTGAAATCTAGCAGATTCGTCGGGGTCGGCGGACCCCGGTGACAAGCCTGTGCTTCGCCCTGTGCACCTTGTCGAGTGACGACGAAGATATACCATCAGTATCATGCGTTTTTTGTTTATAACAACGACCGTGGCTAGTTGGCCCGTAGGATACTGACCATGTTGCCAAGAATGTTGACGAACAGAGCCAATCGACCTAGAAGATTAATACATTATCCACGAAAGCCCTTTCGTATATATAGGTCGACGTGTGAAAATTTTAATTTAAAAGGATATCGGCGACCTAAAGAAGGATATCACTGCACTGTCACCGGTACCAATGATCGATGCATAACACTACTAAAAACTGCGGAGACCTAACAAACATACTAAAAAAACACAGTACCTAACTCTTGTCTTGTACATAGGCACACGCCACACTGCATGACACGATTCGCCAGCCAGACGGCATCGCCATTGATCGCTTCGTATTGACTTGTTTGCAAGTATATGTCAACGAGCGTGCCGAAGAAGGCACGCCCCAAGTAAATACCAGCTCGTGTCAGGCTTCAATTTGCTTTGCCAAGCAAATTGACCTTTTCAAGTGCAAGATCTCGTGTGTCCTTTATGCGTAGTGATCGTAGATATAACAATGACAGCTCTCAATGTAAGGATATTAATTTGAGTTATCGGCCATATTAACAAATGCCAGCTTGGTCATAAGCTAAGTACGTTCGAGTATGGCTAATAATTTAGCTACAACAGCCGTGTGGGGGTCGGCGATTGATTAGCTATGCCTCACCATTTTCTTTCCGGAGTGGAGCGCTCTAGCTGCGCTTTCTCTACAACTAGCATAACAAGAAGATGCGCACGGTCAAGCAAGAGATGTCAGAGAATTAAAAACAAAAGTAGGATTTTCCACTGACCACAAGTAGCAAGAAAGGTTGCAACCTAAATTAAGTAACATGCATCTTGATACTATATTCTAATATCTAGGATCCGAAAATAGTATGCTATAGCGCTTGCTGATCTGTTTTTAGCCCATTTGCAGCCCCACAAATCTTTCCCTCCGAGATATAACGCACTACGAAGATATGATTCAAATCAAATCTACAATGGACTGATACCGGTATATAAGCTTGTTGAAAGTCAACAGCAGTGGTTGTAAAGCCAAGAATGAAGCTTATAAAGCTAATAATATCAGCAACATTGTATAATTCTAAAGTTTAGAATCAAATGAGACATATTAACTATTAAGAAGTACGACTACAGCGCCACAACCAACAATTGCATGGACCTATTGGGCTTTATCTAGATACCAACAAATAAATTTTGACATTAAACTTGAGTCCACAACCAAAAGCTACAATGAACCTGCACGACATAAGTTAGACAAAAGCAGCTTAAGTTTTTACCATGTTACATAAAGACAACATTGTAGACTGCTCATACAAATGAGTTTGTTTATCAAATCATTTCTCGATACATCTATATAGAATGATTATTGTTGCCTTTGTATATGTCCTAATCACATTAATATTTTGCGTGCAATATGTATACAAGACTTGTGTACATGGTTGTCCACTCCTCCCGCCTTGTATTTATCGACTATACCCCTTAACAATCTCACCAACCTGTGAACTGTAAGTCTCAACGCATAAGTGTTGTATGACCTTGTGCACATGTGAAAATTCCTATTGAATTTTTTTACCAATTATTTTAATATCAAGATGGCTTCAAAAAATTCTAATCCAGAGATGTATATTATCATAAAAAACACTAGCCATTTATTTAAATATAATTTTATCTAACTTTTTATAAGTATGTTTTGAACCTCCAAACAATATGACTCACCAAAAGCCACTGCATGAAATCAGTACTTTGTTATCTGTTCACATTGTTAATTATGAAATACATTCAAGAAAACATCAATTCTAAAAAAATTGGGAACACTAAATATGACATGATCATTCAAAATTTATTTGTGAAATATTTTCATGAAAATGATCAGAAAGATATTCATTTATACCATTATTTTCACTATATATTAATTCGGTTTCCATATGTTAGAAACATAAGCAACGCGCCCACTGGTTTTGGAGAAAGATCAATTATGATTTTTTACAACTTCTAATTGTATTAACTTTTGAAATTATTAATATATAATATATTTTATTAGAATTGTAAATTGTAAAACTATTGGTGAAGAATTACATATATATAATATATTTTATTAGAATTGTAAATTGTAAAACTATTGGTGAAGAATTACATGATCTTGAGAACAGTGGTTGGACTCTGGCTATATGTAAAACAGTATATAAGACAACACTCCCCAACCATTTTCTGAGCTTAAAAAATTTAAAATTGGTTTCTAGGTAAAGATTGAAATACACCGTCAACTTAGACTGTTCTTTTCATCACCAAAAATCCTAATTCTTATTTTTTAGCGGTGTCATCATGTACCTCTATTTAACATCTTAGCTTATTACTTCCTTACTTTATCTCTGATATGCTGCCTATGTGCAGTTAACATGTTTGGTCCATCTTGTTGAAACTTGATCGATCAATGCCAAAATAAAATAAATGGTTAACTAGATAAACTATACATGCCAGTCACGTGAAAAGTTTTGAGCTTTACGTAGCTGTAATAAGCGAGACAACTAATGACGACAAACATAAAGTATTCGATCAGTAACTGAAAAGCAGTGAAATCCTCTTTCAAATTTCCATTTGGTTCACGTGGTGGTCCAAACTCCCAAAGACCAGACTTTGTGACCCATAGTTTACCGGCAAGCGGTGAAGCTTCCTGGTAGATATGGGCTGCAGGTAATGGTCCATGTCTGCCGCTCACGTCCGACAGTTAAAGAACTATTTGCTTGCACGTAAGTAGTAGTTTGGTTCCTTAAGCTGAACAATTAATAGATTTTTCCTATATGGGTTTACCAAGCTTTAGTTGCCCTTCCATAGTTGCCATAGTATCTAACACATTCCACATGTGACAGCATGGCTAGGGTTAGTACTTGATGGTTTGTGTTTTTGAAGTGTAACATGCAACTGTGCATATTCTTATAAACGACAAACATGTAACAAAATTGATAACTAGGCCGCCCTGATCACTGCATTCGTCTTGATAGTGCTGAACTAGTATACACTGAATCATTCAAGTTGGATGCATGGAGGGGAGGCAAACAATAAATGGATTTGCATATTAGTCAGCCCTCAGCAATCACCGGTGAAACATGTCTCCACCAGAGAGTCGTTGTATAACATGGTGAGGCATCGTTGATCTGACAGAGTTAGGATAGATTAACTTGGTCTAGCTCTAATGTGTCTTATCTGATGACCCGTATTTCCTCCTGTGCAATTTTGGGTGTGGCAACTAACTTTGCAAGTTCCCAAGTGATCATCTCACTCGAAACATAACAATATGAGGATCACTATCTGAAAGGGGCTGAACTAAGCAATACACCACAATCATCTCACTCGAAACATAACAATTATCTCAGATTTGACTGTTTGCATAATATTTTTTTAATAAAACGAGCAGTCAAAATTGAGACAAAAAGCCAAACAAATTATAATTAGAAACGGGGGAGCAGTAGTATTTCGCTCTCCCCTTATTAGAGGGAAAAAAAAATGTAGTTTCTGATTCTTCCCCAACTTCCAGCGGATATACTCTAAAGACAAATCAGTGCTGAATGCTGTACGGGTTCCTACGGTTCTAGAGTGAACCAGCGTAGTCAGCAGCTATGATCACTTCATCGGCCATCAACGGCGGTTAATTGGTAAAATGATTGGCCATGCCGACACAGGACATGATACTGGCGGCGACCGAGCTGCAAGCAAGACTACAGGTCTGCAGCAGCAGCATGCAGTACATGTCCTGTTACACCACTATAGTATAGTACGCAAAGAAAGAAACTGACCGCGGGCCCCCGAGCCGTTGGTACGTACGTGCATGCACAGCATAGCAGCTGCACGGTGTGTGGCAACAGTGAGACAGTTGACGGGCCGGTAGGGATGGGCAGAATGATGCGCGCCCAGCGGCGCAGGCAGATGATGAGCAGACAGACCGCCGGTCCAATGCCATGGGGCGGCCGCGGCCGGCGTCGTGGCCGTAGGGGTCAGGTGTTGGCGGGTTCCCGGCCGGTTGCCCCTGCCCAATGTCGGACTGCACCAATCATATATGCATCTGGATATTTGGAACACGAGAGTGTGAGCCATGTTTAGTTGTGGTGGGGAAAAAATACTTTTTTTTTCTGGGATACGTGTTATGTGAGGGGGATGAATAGTAAAGGAGAAAAAGGAATTTTTGGGGATACATGTTCTGTGAGGGGATAAATAGAAAGTAAAAAGTACTTTTGGAACTAAACACGGCCTTTGTGTGTGACATCCCGCCGCGCCTCTTCAAGTTCTAAAACTTCAGCTGCATAAATAGTTGAAAATGGAAAGAGTTACTACATGTCCCTAGTCTCTACCTATATAGTTACATAGGATAAAAAACCAATGTACTTATTACATACTACAAGTGGTAACTAATTACAGTGCTGGTACGACCAGCATGGTATTGTACAATAATGGTTCGATTAAAATGTGTAAGTTTGTAAAAAAAAAACAATGACGTGCTCTGTTGACATATAACAATCCCTCCTCTCTTTTTTTTTTTAGTTTACATAGTATTGTGCATTTGAAATTTTTTGTGCAATCACGCATAGACAATAAGCAGCATGGAGGTCTTTCAAACAAAAAAAAAAAAGACAATAAGCAGCATGGAGGAATTGGATGTGCATCACTTCTTAACTTTGGCATCGCCACACGGCACGATCAGCAAAAGCCAAGAGGAATTGCATGGAAAATATCGCTATCATACCGGAAATATCTCACGGAGGAGGATCTGGCACAATGGAACGCGAACTCACCTGACTCCAGCTAGTCAATGCGAGGGGCCGGCCGGGCAAAGCGCCCATCCCCTGGAGTCGACAGGTAGCACTTGGGGAGTGAGTGGCCTTCCACCGATCCATCAGCTGATCTGTGTTCACATTCATGAACCCGCCGGCCGGTTACCCCAGATGCTTGCTTCAGATATATATAGCCTGCAACTGGTCACCATTTAGTATAATGCATGCCATGCCATACCCCCAAACCATTAGTACACATGAGTACATGACCAAGTAGGGATACATGAGTGACCCAGCCAGCCAGCCAGCTAGCCACCGAGCATTCATGAACCGATCGAACAAACAGGCCGCCAAACAGCACGAACGCGGCGGGCCCGGGCCGAAGAATGCCACGTACGCAGCCGGCCGGCCGGCCGGCCTCCATTACTCCGCACGCCGCCGCTGCCATGCGCGCGCGCGTGGGGCGGCGCTCCGGAGCTGGCCGTGCAACGTGCCGGATCCCCTCCTCGCCACCACCCACCACCTGCCGCAGCGCAGCAGCCGCCGGTGCGCGCGCGCGCACGGAACGCTGGCCGGCCAGCGGTTGAAAAACCAAACCTCTCCTGCATCTGCATGCATGTTGCCAATATACAAGCCGGTGCCGTCGGTGATTCGAAGCTTCCTCCTCGTCTCCTCCCCTGCAGAATCGAATCTCTGGGGTCTGGGGAGAGAGCCAGCGAGCCAGCGAGCAAATTCTCCCTCGCTCGCAGCGAGATGGTGGTGGCCATTTGACCCGGATTATTATTTCTGACCGCGCAATTAACATATGCGCGTCGCCGAGGCAGGCAGGGGAATATCTGCCATCCGTATACATACACCCAGCTCCGGCGGCCGCCGTCCGTGCATGTTAACCGCAACTTGTGCACATGCATGCCTCCTGCCTTCTTCTTCTTCTTGCTTCGATTCGTGCAAGCTTAGCTAGCGACGCTGCCAGTCTCGCACATGGCCAGGCTGCGCGTAAACCTGAGCTTAATCTTATCTAACCGCCCAACTAATCGCCGAATCTAATCTAACATCTCCGCAATTAATGACCCCGAGACGGCGACCGACGGTCGTTGTGCTGTGTGTTGGGGTCTTGTCCTTTGATTCCTGCACCACCATGCATGTACTGCTGCGTATGCAGTAGCCGGCGATCGATCGACGCCATGTGACTGGGAGGACGTACAGCGGCGGCATGGCATGCACGGCCGGCCGTCCACTGCGTACGTACGTACGCGTACCGGCTGGTAGCATCTGCCTGCGCGTTTAGGGAAAGGCCGGTCGCTGGTCGGGGCGGAGGCTGACCTGTACGGTCATGCCGTGACAGGGTTACTGCTAGTATAATCTCCCGCGAAACATGGCATGCGTCGAGCATCTCGCGCGGGCGCACGCACGAATGCATGCCACTGTCCCTCTCGGCGCGGCGGCGCTCCTCCGGCCCCGTCCCCGATCCGATCCTGTACTGGAGGATGATAGTTGAGAGGAAAGGGCAGCAGCAGATCTGCCGGCCTTTGCCTTTGCCGCGCTAAATACGGCCCGGGCACAAAGCATGTCGCCGGAAAAAAGAAAAGCGAAACACAAAAGCCAGAGCGCAGCAGTGGACACAAACACAAGCAAGAACCCCTAGCATCTTTCAGGCCAAGGCTGCGCGGGTCGTGTCCGGATCGGAACACTGGAACAGCGAGCGAGAACATTACCCCTTTTTCAGGCGGCGTACGCTTCGCCGCGCGCCAGGGCTTTGTCGCACTCCGCGACCGGCCGGGCACTAGATAGCGCGCCCTTTCCCCTTCCATTTTCTCCGCAGCGCGGCGACACGTACGCGCGCGTCTTGTGTTCGTTCACCACCCACTGCTGCGCTCCGGCACCGGCGTAGTACCGCACTAGCTAGGCCGCCGGGTTGGTGAGATCCGTGTCACGGATGTTCAGTTCATCGGTGGATACCGACGGGTCACTAGCTAGCCTCGCAAAAAGGAACGAGCTGGAGGTCGGCTAGCCAATGCAGACGCGCGCGAGCACGAAAGCACGAACACGAGGTGGAAGACATGTAGTATCCGGACAGGTCGTGTCGACGTCTTTTGAGAGACCGCAGACAGCTAGCCGGGCATGACCGCGACGCGCGGGGCTGCGCGTGTTCGTGCTCGCTCGCTGCTCGCACTAGTCCGTAGTAGTTTACTAGTGCTAGTTTCTTGAGGGAAAACGATGGAGGAGGAATGGCCATGGCCTCTCGGCACGTTCCGGCAACTAATCCCTGAGGGATGGCCTATATCTTCTTCAACCGTTGATCGTGCGATGCGCGAACAAAAGAAAACACAATAATTGTGCCTAGAGTAAGAGTAGTACTGCCACTTGAAGCAACATGGACAGCCATGCGAGATTCAGTTCGACTTGTACTAAAATAATGCCCACTGCTGCTAAAAACCTCGCCTTGGATTTTGGTTAGCGAATTTTAAAGACGAGAGTCTCTCTGGATTTCTTTGAACAGAGCCGCTGCAGTGTTCCAGCTCGCAAAGGGACAGAGGGGCTGTGTCAGAAGGGTGGACTTGGTGTCTCCCCTTCACTGGCATTCCAAATGTAGCACCACTCGTCCACTCCCTAATAGTCCATACTCACCACTTGACATGAGCCGGCAGGAGTGCAAGCACCAGTTGCCATTCCCAGGAAGCAAGCAGGATCTTCAGTTCCTGGTTCCCCGCTGCACCGCCGCCGTTGCTGCTTCACCTCTTCTGGAACGCCGCCGATCGCTGGCAGACACTCCCACACCTACGCCGTCGGTCAATGACTCGTCCTGGAAGCTGGAGAGACAGCTCTCTGGCTCTCTGCTCGGCTGTACGCCACTCGCCGGCATTGCCCCCTCCGAACGCTCGGGTCGCTTCCCACGTTATCCGGCACGAGATAAACGCACGCCCCGGGGCCGGGCCACTAGGACGCGGAGGAGTGAGTGCTGGCCGCCACCGAGGAGGAGATCGCGCGCCGCATCGCCGGGGCCGGGAGGGAAGGGGGAAGGGAAGGGCCTCGCCGTGAGTGACCTGTCCGCGGGGTCCGACGTGGGCGTGCTTGCCGGGCTGTTGCCCACCTCCCGACGCGACACGGGTCCCCACCCTGCCGCCCCCTCCCCCGACACCCCTCGCCGTCGCCCTCGTGCCCTTCCCGCTCCCGCCCACCTATATAAACCCCGCCTCCCACCTCCCTCCACACCCATCCATCAGCTCGCCAATCTCACAGGCAGCGGCTCATCACTCCTAGCAGTCGTACCCCCTCCCTAGTCAGAACAACGAGGCGGCATTTCTTTGTTCCATCGTGTCGCCACCCAATTCCGGCGCTCAACCAACTCCCCTTCCTCCTTTGTTTCCTGTTCCATCGATCCTCCCTCCCCTCTTTGCAACGTGAACCTGCCCGTTTGGGATCGATGGCGGTGATGACGGACATGCCTCCGGCGACGGCGCTGCGCGCGCCGGCACCGGCCGCGGCCGCCGCCGCCGCGGCGGACAAGGACGCAGAGAAGCTTCGGTTCATCGAGGAGATGACCTCGAACGTGGACGCGGTGCAGGAGCGCGTCCTGGGCGAGATCCTCGCCAGGAACGCCGAGACCGAGTACCTGTCCCGCTTCGGCCTCGCCGGCGCCACCGACCGCGCCGCGTTCCGCGCCAGGGTGCCCGTGGTCACCTACGAGGACCTGCAGCCGGACATCCAGCGCATCGCCAACGGCGACCGCTCCCCCATCCTCTCCGCCCACCCCATCTCCGAGTTCCTCACCAGCTCCGGCACCTCCGCCGGCGAGCGCAAGCTCATGCCCACCATCAAGGAGGAGCTCGACCGACGCCAGCTCCTCTACAGCCTCCTCATGCCCGTCATGAACCTGTAAGTACTCCATCTTCTCATCTCGCTACTACTCCATAGTAATAATTGGCCTGGGGATACTGTACTGATCTGACAAACAAAGGCACAAGTCTCATGGATTAATTGATTGCTACACACACAAACAGGTACGTGCCTGGGCTGGACAAGGGCAAGGCGCTCTACTTCCTGTTCGTCAAGTCGGAGACGACGACGCCCGGCGGCCTCACGGCGCGCCCCGTGCTGACGAGCTACTACAAGAGCGAGCATTTCAAGAACCGTCCCTACGACCCGTACCACGACTACACCAGCCCGACGGCGGCCATCCTCTGCGCCGACGCGTTCCAGAGCATGTACGCGCAGATGGTGTGCGGCCTGTGCCAGCGCCACGACGTGCTCCGCGTGGGCGCCGTCTTCGCCTCGGGCCTCCTCCGCGCCATCCGCTTCCTCCAGCTCCACTGGGAGCAGCTCGCCGACGACATCGAGTCGGGATCCCTCACCCCTCGCGTCACCGACCCGTCCGTCCGCGACGCCGTGTCCTCGGGCGTCCTCCGCCGCCCCGACCCGGAGCTCGCCCGCTTCCTCCGCGCCGAGTGCTCCCGCGGCGACTGGGCCGGGATCATCACCCGCGTGTGGCCCAACACCAAGTACCTCGACGTGATCGTGACCGGCGCGATGCAGCAGTACATCCCGACGCTGGAGTTCTACAGCGGGGGGCTCCCCATGGCGTGCACCATGTACGCCTCCTCCGAGTGCTACTTCGGCCTCAACCTCCGCCCCATGTGCCACCCGTCGGAGGTGTCCTACACCATCATGCCCAACATGGGCTACTTCGAGTTCCTCCCCGTGGACGAGGCCAGCGGCGTAGCGTCCGGGGACGCGGCGCAGCTGGTGGACCTGTCGCGCGTGGAGCAAGGGCACGAGTACGAGCTGGTGATCACCACCTACGCGGGGCTCTACCGCTACCGCGTGGGCGACATCCTCCGCGTCGCCGGGTTCCACAACGCCGCGCCGCGGTTCGCGTTCGTGCGCCGCAAGAACGTCCTGCTCTCCATCGAGTCCGACAAGACCGACGAGGCCGAGCTGCAGCGCGCCGTGGACCGCGCGTCGGCGGTGCTCCGGGCGTCACGCCCCGGCGCGGCCGTGGCGGAGTACACGAGCCACGCGTGCACGCGCAGCATCCCGGGGCACTACGTCATCTACTGGGAGCTGCTGGAGAACTCGCGGCGGCAGGATGGGACGGTGGTGGACGGGGAGACGATGGAGAGGTGCTGCCTGGAGATGGAGGAGGCGCTCAACACGGTGTACAGGCAGAGCAGGGTGGCGGACGGGTCCATCGGGCCGCTGGAGATACGGGTGGTGAGGTCGGGCACGTTCGAGGAGCTCATGGACTACGCCATCTCGAGGGGGGCGTCCATCAACCAGTACAAGGTGCCGCGCTGCGTGTCGTTCCCGGCCATCGTGGAGCTGCTCGACTCGCGCGTCGTGTCGCGCCACTTCAGCCCGTCGCCGCCGCACTGGGCGCCGGCGGCCGGTGGCCGCTCCGACGACTAGAAGCTAGACCGCCAAGGATTGCGTCTTGATTTGTTTGTTAGCTTTAGACGAGCGCGGGGTGCACGCAGCGTCGTCACGTTCGCTGTAGTACTAGTGTTAATTAGATGGTTTGCTTTTGCAGTTTTTTTTTTGTGGTTTTTGGTCGTGTCGTTAGGCCAATTGTCGTGTTAAATTAACTAGGCAAGTCGTTCGTTAGAGGAGGAGCGTGGTGAGTAGTGCGTCGTGCTATGTAATGTGGGTGGGTGAACGCTCTGCAGGGGCAAGTTAGCCGCTGCCGAGGGGTTGTTAATTGCTAGTAGTGCTTAGCGAGTGATGCCGTTCACTGCTACCAGTGCTAGAGTTCTCTCTTTCTCTGCCAAGTAAACGGGATGTCAGTATTATTAACGAGCCAAGAAATGCAGTGTCCCCGCGTCTAGTATCTCGTAGTAGTACACTAGGAGTAGTATTTGTCATGGGCTTGGCAATGGCAGCCTTGCAGCCTTTCCAGATTTAGGGTGTGCAGCATGGCATGATGCGTCCGGCCATGATGATTAGCCGCCGCTAATCGGGGAAGCGTAGACTGGAAAGTGCGTACACCGGCAAACACTCGACTCGAGCATCCACGATCAAAAGGCAGGCCTGCAGCCCTGCAAGCGGCTGCAGCTAGAGCAGCCCTGCGGCCGCCTACCACAATAGGGAACACATCGAGTTGCTGCTGTGGGTGATGATGATTTGTGATGAGCAGGTTGTACAGTACGGCGGGATTTGATTCATCCGGTCCGGTCCGCCGAGCCCAGAGCCAAATCCCCCTTTTGCCAGAAAGCACGGTCGTTTCCCGAGTCACACGCGTTCATGCGCACGGGCTAGCGATCGCGGCGAGGGGGCCCTGACTCCTGAGCGAGTGGCACAAGCGCACGCACGGCACGCACTAGGCCGGGCTCGGCGCCGATTCTTGTTTAGATTTTCTTTTTTTTGAACCGATTGTTTAGATTTTTCATGTCCCGTCGCCTCACGGGGAAATACCGACTCGGTTCCGTGTACGCTCGCGTTGCGTCGGGGACTCGGGGATGTGCACACTGCAAAGTGGAGGGGCGTGGTGAATCTTTCTTTCGGTTTCGTTCACCGTGGTGGATGCCCATCGAGTTGCCGGTTGCCGAAGTTGATGTATACGGCGGCCGCTAGAATCTCGTGCGGACATCTGGGCTCAAATCCATGATAATGGAGGCCTTTATTCCGTTTGATTGATCTTTCGAAATAATAGACAGACAGGCCATGTCGCATCATCCGTTTAGTCAGACCAGGCATTTAGCAATGGCATTGGCGCAGAGGTATGCGATAGAATGCGAGTTGCCATGCTGGTAAGTGGTGACAAGAGTCACGTTTTCCTGACGGAGCCCGGAAGCGGAAAATGTCTGCATCTGCCAAAAAGTTCGACGCCCCCTGTTAAAAGAAAACTATAAATCTACATGAGGAATTAGACAACGACGGCCGGACTTTTGTTTTTGGAAAAAATCCATTTTTGGCCATCCAACTCTTGCCTTAGTTTGATTTTGGGCATCGAACTCTAAAACCGGGTATCTTTGGCCATCCAACTATCAAAACCGTTCGAATTTGGCCATCGGGCTGTTTTGATGAGTGGTTTTCACTTTTTTTATTTACAATTTGGTCCTTAGATCTTAAAATGATTATTACTTTTTACTCGTACCTCCGATTTAGGTGATTCTTGTGGCCAGGTGTTCCTAACGGTGAACACTATATTTTAAAGTGATCTTCATATTATTTTATTACAATTTGTTATATTATTGTTTTGTTGTTGTGTGAAAACAACAATATAAGAAAAGTAAAACAAACAATTATAAAATAATATAATCAACATTTTAATAGATAAAGTTCATCGTTACGAATGCATGACCACTAGAATCACTTAAATCATAGATAGGAGAAAAAACTAATAATCATTTTAAGATCCAATGATTAAAAAGGACTAATTTAGTGCTCTTTATCCTTGGATGTTAAAATGATTACTATTTTTTTCTTGCACCTCCGATTTAAGTGATTCTAGTGGTCATGCGTTTGTAACGATGAGCTTTACATTTTAAAATGGTGATTATATTATTTTATAATTATTGGTTTAATTTTTCTTATATTATTTTTTCTACACAACGACAAAAAATAATATAACAAATAGTGACAAAATAATATAAATATCATTTTAAAAGATAATGCTTGCCGTTAGGAACACATGACCGCAAGAATCACCTAAATTGGAGGTACGGACAAAAAGTAATAATCATTTTAAGATCTAAGGACTAAATTGTAAATAAAAAAAGTGAAAACCACTCATCAAAACAGCCCGATGGCCAAATTTGAACGGTTTTGATAGTTGGATGGCCAAAGATACCCGGTTTTGGAGTTCGATGGTTAAAACCAAACTGAGGCAAGAGTTGGATGGCCAAAAATAGACTTTTTCATTTGTTTTTTCAGTCAATTATTTGGTTTGACGTGTGAGTATACCACGTCCAGGACTGATGGCCTGGCCGCATGAAGGCAAAAGGATATTACACAATAACTAAACCGTGACCTTTGCTGAACACCTACTCACTGAATAAAATCCGACAATGGGCACTACCCTGCTTGAACCCAATCTAAAGCTTCTTGAGCAATGCTTCTCATGAGGTGAGCGGCCGTCCTTGACAGACAATTGAAGGTCCGAACATTTCTGCCATTCCAAATCACCCACCAGTAGGCTTTTCTAGCGTTGTTGATGGCGCATTCTCACCGAGCTGAGCAAATTCCACCACACATCAAAACGACCGCAACTGAAGCTTTTGCCCAAAGAAGATGGGGGCGAACCGGTGCGTGCTGCACTGCCCCTTTGCCCGACTCCCGGCCGCGCGCGCCGATTCTACTCGACCACAATATGTCTGGGAAGCGTAAGCAGGTGACACCATTATCCATGGCGTGCTGATTGCCTTGTACTGTATATTGGTTCTATTTGAATTCGCTTTCCTCTTCTATGCTTAGATTAAAATATAAACAATTATTTTTTTTCACTTCTCGTTTATTGTAGTTTCAATTCTCTGAAGCGGCCTACCAGATAAACAAGAGTAAACGAAAAAAGACAGGCCGTTTACTCGTTTAGCGGGATTGTCATTTATTTCCACCTACATGCCGCTTATTATCATGCTTGGGCTTGGACTGCTCGGAGTGGGCAGCAGAGCGAAACGTGGCGAAGATGAAGACCAGCCGGCCGGCGCCGCGCGAGCCGCGCTATGCGGGTTGGCCCGAACCTATATACTTACTGTATAGTATAGGACGTACATGTACGGACGCACGTTCTAGCTAGTCAGCGCCACACAAGACAAGTCCCCATTATTGACTGAAGTTTGAGAAAGGGATACAGCAAGAACCACAAGGGGCACGCACCAGGCATCATCTCGATCGGTTGGTTAGTTGGCAGGCCTGGGTGTATTGGCGGACGTGTGGTGCCAATCGCCCGGTACACCGATGATGATGTGGCACCTGTCCGCAACAAGCAGCTTCAGCCGTACTACATGCGATCGGAAGCCGCCGCAGCCCGATCGTGCGAGTATACGCCAGGCTGTCAGGCTAACAGCACGACCGTGCGGTTATTTTTAGGCACGTTTCTCTTGTCCTCTCTGTCAGAAGCAGCCGGTACACCTGGAGGATCGGATCTACTACTACCGAGAAGATCGAAGCTTGTTTCCTTCCGAAAATTCCGTACGCGCGCAAGTGTGCCCAGCACTCGGACCCGACCAGGGATGTAAATGGGTTGCATTTGGGTCAACCAGTGTCCAACCCACGTGACCCAATAGTTGGTTTGGGTGTTAATGGGTTGGCCCAAAAATAATTTACATACTTACCCAACAAAACCTATTGGCAACCCAAAATTGAACGACAGTCTGACCTTGCCTCCGCGGCTCCGCGTGCCGGATTCCCCGCACCAGCAGTCGTCCTTGGATTTGAAGAACGAACCTTCTATAGTAGGATTTGATTAGAGCGACGAAACGAGATGCAATTCAATTCGGAGCAGATCGGGCCGGCACTGCAGCTTGGAATCTCCGCCCAGAGGGGCATGCGGCATGCCTGCGAACCGCGCGGAGCCAGAGGAAGCACGCGGCCGTGAGGTCGCCTCTTCCCGTCTTCCGCCACTCGTGCCGGCGGCCACGCGCAGGCCGCTCGTGCTGCCCCACGGTGACAACGAGAGGACCGGAGAGGGTATCTTCCTCTAGCCACGCCGCCGCCGGAGCTGGCCGCCGTGCCATCGCCGTCCGCCGCCGCTTCCCCTTGCCGAGCCGTCGCCGGAGCAAGCGGCCGCGAGATGGGTCATGGCGCCACCGGCAAGCCAGGGCCGTCCGACGACGCGCGGGCGGAGCGACCTTTCCAGCGGCGACGGGTGGCTCGGAGCCGTTGACGACGCAGCGCGCACGGGAGGAGCCGCCGGCGGTGGGCTAATGGTTTCCTCTGGTGTTAACTGGTTACCCATAGCATTTGACCCAGTTTAACCAAAAATATATTGGGTTGTCTCTGTAGAGTTTTTACACTGATTTTTTTAGATTGGGTATTAGGTCATTGGGTTGACCCAGCAAATCCTACATCCCTAGACCCGACAAACTCCGGGAACGGCCGCCGGTTGGGCACATGCTTATGAATTCATGATTCATGCGTTTGTTCGATCGTACACTCCGGCGAGCTCTCTCCTCTGTCCTATATTCCGAGCTGAGACCAGCGCGAGCGGCTGCCACGAATTATTGCGGCCGCCGAGACACGGAGGCAGGTTTCCGTGCCTGTGCTTCCGTGCGCTGCTAGCTAGTACACCAACTCTCTCGAATCATTCCCACAAGTTTGCAATTGTTTTCGTAGGTCGTCGTCGTGCTAGAAACCCTTTCTTTTTCGAGCCATGGCGACACCACGCTTGCCGCGCGCCACCCTATCTTTTGACTAATTGTCTGTGCTCGGCATCAGCTTGGCAAGAGCTGACCGGGAACGATTAAGTTAGTGTCTGCATGGCGCCTCGAGGAGGGGATCCGGCACTTGTTTTCTTTTTCAGTTCCAGGCAAACAATGCTACCAGCGAGCGAGCTAGGTCGCAAACAATACGTAGGAGTACATTAGTGTAGTGTAGAGTTCAATTTGGCTATATATTAAGTATATATAACTAGATTACTACTAGTAATGTATGATGCATATGCTTTGCTTGGTGTCTGCAGCAGCAGCAGCTGCTGCCTGGAAAGCAGGGACGAACCACCTATCGACTAATCAAATGCTGTTGACTCCTCAGGTACGGGAGACAATTAAGCGACTCTTGGATCGGAGTCCCTCCAGGAAGCTGCTTCCAACAGTATCATGCATCCGTGCATGTGCCTGCTGGGAGTGCTGGCTATAGTATGTGACTGGCTAATGTGCCCTATATATCGACTGGTGATGAATAATGCAGCCGTAGTTCATATGGGTTAGTAAACTATATCCTGGAAACCGGAGGCATTAATATATATGTGCATTAGACAATACTAGCTAGTTCATCTATATATCATTAGCGAATAATAATGCACCTGTGGTTTATGCTCAGTTTTTTTTTTAAAAAAAGAATAAAATGCATCAGAGGTCCATCAACTTGTAGGGGGTGTCACTTAGGTCCATGAACTCCGAAAATACATTTTTCGGTCCATTAACTTAATAAGTCGTTCACCGCAGGTCCATAACGGTCCACGTGTGCTTCTAGTGCTGTTTTTTTAATCCATTAACTTGTTAAGTCGTCCACCGCAGGTTCATAAATGTCTATGTGTCCTTCTAGCGTTGGCATGGTATGTTGACTTGGCTCCGACGCAAGCTCTGCATCGCCCAGTTCTTCCCTCTCGTCTGTGATGCAATGCCCTGAGCAAGAGTAGCGACGCTAGTGGAGAGGAGTGGTACAGTGGTAGCACGCCAACGAGGACATCCACGTCATGACCTTGTTGTAAGCTCGCTTCTGGATAATTGACGGCGCAATGGGTCACGCTATACGTGTCCTGGAAGTGGAGAGGATGCAGAAGCCCACAATTGAGCAAATTAAACCAGAACTGCCGCAGCCTGTACCGCCGGCCGCCTGCCGGTGTTCCGGGCTGGTGGCGTTGCTTCCAGCACGAAGGGTGTGCATTTCACCGCCGGGTAAGAAAGAGGAAGGCCCTGCCCTTTTGCCGATGCACTCTGCCTCTGCTGCCTGGATCACAGCCCCGTGTTTCCCTCCAGGCTCCACCGCATCTGGATTGACAGCTAATAGCATATCCAGCATGTAAAATTTGGCCAGTTTATACTGTATAGTTTATAGACAGAAGGGAATCCAAACTCCTCGGATGAGTACTCCCTCCGTCCAAAAAGAGTGACGTTTTGGTATTCGTGCCGTGAGTTTGACTAGATTTATAGAAAATACGTGCAACATTTAAATCTTTAAATAATTTTTATAAAAAACTAGATCTAAATATCTATTTAGTAATATTTATATTGTATCATAATTTTTAATATATATTTATATATAATTGGCCGAAGAGTTTTCTCGGGAAGTGAGAAAGATATTTGTTTTGGGACGGAGGGAGTACGTCGCAGCAGAATGTTTTTGCTAGCAAAGTGAATTTCCACAGCTCGTCCAAATAGCACATTCAGTACTTATGTCGCAGCTCGTTCAATTCGATCCCTTTCTTTGGAGGGCCTTGTTCGTATGGTCAGTGGGCTCCGTGTGGCAGTCTAGGATTTAGCCCATCCAAGAGTTAGCGAGCGTACAGGGTTCTGTTCAGCTTGCTGGGCTGGTGGCAGTCTACCGATTGGGCCGATTCATGTGTGGACACGTATTGGACCAGGCCCCCTGATGAGAAGTAGCCCAACAAATTCGAAAGTGTACCCAAAGGAAACTTTGGGCCCAGGAACAAAGGCCTCACTCTGCAACATGACTAATGGGCTGTTTGGTAGAGCTTCTTGAGGCCTTATGTCATGTTGTCTATCCAAATCCAAAGTGGCAGCGGCGGCTTTTTTTTTTCTACTGTAGCCACCGGGATCAGGACGACATCCCTACATGGTACACGCCTATCATTCCAACAGAAGCAGCTGTCATGCATGCCAGAAGCACGGACGCATCCTGATCTGATCCCGGCGTTAGTGTGTGTGAGCCCACAGGTGGAAACGGCATCGGCGGGGCGCACCAAGCTGCTGCTTCTCCGCGGACGATCGATCGCGTAGAGGCACGGCCCGATCGCAAGATGATGGATAGCCTCACACATGCCAAAGGCTGGCTACTGGTCAGGGCTTCCATTCTTTTTTGGGATCTCGGGCTCTCCTCCCTTTTGCTGCTTTTTGCCCATTTGGCTTTATTTTACCCCCCTCTCGCTTTACCGCATTCCAAAGGGAATTTTGCATCAAAGGGAAAAACGCTCGTTGCAGCTGCATAGCAGGGGTTGTATTCGAGGTAGAATCTCTACGGTACAAGTTTCTGCCGCAATGAACTCCAGATCGTCATGTGTACTGATCGATCGGATCCCCCTGTCAATTGTCATGGTGATGGGGGGAGTTTCCCGGACAGGGTTTCCTTCTCATGACATGATGACAACCAGGCAAGACCAATCCTATTACTGAGCACTAGTAGTACTGATATTAGTTATTGAGTAACAGCATCGACTACATTAAAATGTTGAGACACGACATCATGTAGAATCGAAATCAAGCGAGTGAGAAGAACGAGAAAGTAACGAAATATATGAATCTAGTACTTTTGAAGAAAGAAATCTACTCACATAATCTTTTGGCCGTCGAATTGTGTTGCTTGCCATATGCTGCCAGTTTGAACACCCTATAATTCCAGTTGGAACATCATCATCAACAATCCCCAGAGACCAGAGTTGTTGGGGTTCTTCGTGGGGCAGCAATACGTGCTACGTACCTCGCTCTGTACGTAGCGTCCGGTGTCCCTTATCCACGCACTCACCTTATTTTTTTTTTCGCTGTATTTTAAATTCTGCTTCGCTGCTGCGTACTGTACGTACTAACACATCAGGCCTAGAGGGAGACAAGGCTCTGGAGAAGGAAAACGCATGAGGTCGCGAGCGACTCTCGGCCGCGTTCGGCGCCATGTCTGGCGCTGCGAGCATGTGGGTACTTAACGCACGACAGGAACGCGCGAACGCCCAGCGTGTCTCTCCTCCTCCTTCTATACCGTTGGAGAGCTCTACTGAAACCGATGATAGAACGACCCGGACGTATATCCATCCGCCGAAGACCGACAGATCCTCGCTCCTGAAAGGCACTCGAGCTTGTAGTATGACCGGAAAATCGCCATTCCTCGTTGCTACGGCCGACCAGCCCGTACCTTGTTGACCCAGCGACGGGCGATGGCTGATGGCTCTGCAGCATCCACGTATCATTAGTGATGTGATGAGAAGAATTGCAGGGACAACAGTAGCAGAGTCCGTTACCGCTGCATATATCATCAGTGATGTGATGAGAAGAGTTGCAGGGAACGAAATGAAGGCGGTCACATGCCGCCCGTGGCGACGGGAGCAGCCGAACCGGACGTACGTACGAGCAGCCGTCAAGCCGAACATGCATCTCTGGCAAGGGCACACGGGCGGCACGGGCAACGACATGACACAAAATGCGATCAAGGGGATAAGAGCACGCGCGCACGGGTCGGATCGGACGACGCGATGAACAGGCCCTGACACGCACGCGCCAGCAGTGCTCGAGATCGCCCGGTAGTGTGGTGGTCGATTCGCAGCGGATGGCAGAGCATGTCCCGACGAGCACGAATCATGTGCACACGAACGTCCGCAGGCAGCAGCGCATCATGCGTATCATCATCGATCGGGACCCGTATCCGGCCTCTCCAGGAAAGAGACTACCACAGGGCCCCGGACGTCATCTTACTGCCGTCCGGATGTATGTGCTCTGGCGTATAAGCGTATAGCCGTATAGCGGAGCCGTCGCAGCCAGCAACTGTGGGCACGGCGTATACCGCCGGTCCTGGGTGCAAGCATGCGTTTCTCTGCACGCAGCCCAGTTTGTGCCGATCGACCAGCTGCTGCTGGTCCAGCAGGCATTTGGCTGCTTGCTAGCCACAACGACGCACGTACGGGACCACGCATGCCTGCCCAGCAGCAGCGGTCCATCGATCTCGATCAGGATCACTGTAGCGAGGTGATCCCCCTGGTGATTTTGTTGGCCGGAAGCCGGATCGATCATCTCTCCCCCTGTGATTTCGTTGGCCGTAAGCCGGATCGATCGTCTCTCCCACTGTTTGCGACTTGGTTGGGTCCGTAACTGATCGGTCTCCCCGGCGGCCGTGATCCGCCACCGACCGACCGTCGATGGCCAACCTAGCTAGCTCGATCTTGGCTCCCGATTGGGCCGTGGGCACGTGTTAGCTAGCTGCACGGACGGAGAGCCAAAGAAACCACACTGCGGCTCCCCCTCTTCCACGTTACATACGCGCAACTGTGCGATCGAGAGGGGAGAAAAACAAAGGGGGAAAGGGGCGCCGTGCACCAGTGACATTGACATTGAGCGCCTCCTTTTACCGTGCACGCGCGCCCCCCGGGTTTCTGTATGCTTATTCATAAGTTTAACACCTGCCCCTGACCCTGAATGATATACTTTTAGGTAATAAAGCCCCAGCTTTGCGTTGGACGGTGGGTACGACCGGGAGATCAGCGCAGCACACAACGCGTTGATCAAACCGAACCAAGCCGTGCAAAGGGTCAACAAGCTGATCGTAGATCCCATCCACCGATCGCCATCAGGGGGCTTAACGCTTAATAACTGGCCAGTGTGCCCTCCTGGCTTCTTTACGGCCGAGAAGAGGAGGCACCAGCAAGGCAGCAGCTAGATCGATCACACGCGACGGCCGGGCTTCGCGCTCACGTGCGCCCGGCCCGGCCGAGGCGGCGGACCACACGCTGACGATGGACAAGTCGGCCGTGCCCGTGTCCTGTGCTACGCTACGGCCCGCCGGCAGGCCCCTACACGGAAAGAAAAGGCTCATGCATGTTCGGCTGTCCCGTCGGACGGGCGAAGACGATCAAGTATGCTCGCGCGCGTGTTAAAAGCCTAGCCAAAGCCAAGAGAATTGAACGCCAAACAAACAGCTGCGCCATGCGTGGACAGCGACGCGCGACGGGTTAGCTTGTTAGCTTCATGAGCTTAGCCGCGCGCCCTCAACCACCGGCCGTGTCGCCGATGGGAATTTATCCCATTATTGCCGGAATGCGGGCTTTGTTTTTTTAGTATGCAAATAATAGCCTCCGCTTCTCTCTCTCTCTTAAGCAGATGTCAAGCAGGGGCAAAAGGCCAATAATGCATTCCGTAGGGATGATAATTACCACTTACACTTATTATATATACGTTTTTTGGGCCTAATAATAAGAGCCTGACTTTGCACTACTAAATTGCATGTACCGCTACCGCTTACTGCCTTCGTAGGCAATAGTTCAATACTCCGTTGGGTTTACATGGTGCTTTATATGGTCATCAGCAATAGATGATGTTCCGGGCCTGAGTAGTCGATATATAATAGTTCCTGGTCGCTATGGCATTGTGCGCTTTCGATAAAAGCATGTTCCGTTTTCGTCTGGTGGACCGGTTTGGAAACCGTCGATCCGTATGTCAGTCTACGGTGACGTTCAGTTAGAATTACGAATCTATGGTGTCTTTTCGACCGAATGTCATCCTGTGGCGATGTTCGCTTAGGGCGGCTCCAACAAGAGTTCAAATAGCCAGTTGGTGTCAGATATCCTCCGACGTGAAGGGCAAAGAACCAGAAAAAGCAAAGCGCTAGCGAGCCTGCAGTCGGCAAGCTCGCACGCCTTTCTAGAAAATCAATGTCTCTAACTCTTTGATCCTACATCTTGCAAACCGTATAGAATAGAGTTTTTCAATTATATTATCCTACCTCACAAGCACGTCGACTGGAGATTTGGCCACGTCGTTGGAGGTGGCCTTAGAATTGTGAATATGTGGTGTCAATTCAATGTACTATTTCTCACATGTCAATTTCTTCGAAACATTTCATTGCTCAAAAACATATTGTCCGACCCCCATTCATGCTACATGTAGTTAGTCGCCAAATCAAATACACCGTATGTTCGGTAAGAAGCAATCACCATCGTTCGTGTTGTTCCATCTACAATTCTATGTTTTCCCTCATCGTACAGAAAGTAGAGTAAACACAAGGCAGATTCCTCTTGTGGGGTAGATTTCCATTGAAATCCTGTTGGAAGCGGCCATGCCCTCTGAGCTTGCCCCGACGGCATCCCGACATCCCACCTCGCCGCTTTCCCTTTCGCTTTCGGCCTGCGATCTCACTGCCCGCTCGCTCCCAAACGGCTTCCTCTGCCCCCCTTCTTTATCTTTTGTTCTCTTCTTCCCAGCTCCCAGTCCCAGCTCCCCCAAGCAAGTCCCAGTCACAAACCCCAAACCCCCTCACTTGAGCTCCCTTCCCCCTTGCACCGCACTCCACTCCTCGCCGCTCTCTTGATGCAAATCTTTCCTCTTTGCTAACGAATTGCCATTTCTTGCGTGGATCCGGGGAGTAATGGAGAAGGAGAGGAAGCATGGGTTCTTATCGGCGCTCAAGGGGGAGATGGCGCGGGGCTTCTCGCCGGCGAGGTCCCGGGGCAAGTCGTTTCTTCCGCGCACCCGCAAGACGGCGGCGGAGGCGCCGCCGCCGCCAGAGGAGCTTGCGCAGTACGCGCCGGACCCGTTCGTCGCCCACTCCGGCAGCCTACGCCCTGGCGGCGAGGTCCTGGCGCCGCTCATGGAGGGCCCGGAAGTGTCCGAGGACGACACGCTCGGCGAGGAGTCCGGGCGGCGCGACGGGTTCGGCCACTGGGTGCGCGGCCACCTCGCCCGTGCCCCGCTCATGGCCACCGGCGGCGACGGGTCGTCCCGCCGCTCCGACCTCCGCCTCCTCCTCGGCGTCATGGGCGCGCCTCTCGCTCCCGTCTCGGCCTCCGCCGCCGACCCGCTGCCCCATCTCTCCGTCAAGGGCGCCCCCATTGTCCGTACACATCTCGGCTTCTTGGATTCGAGATCTCCTTTGTTTGTGTCAAAATGCGGCAGTTTTTTCCCTTTTTTGTTCTGAATCTGGTGTTCTTCGCAGGAGTCCTCGTCGGCGCAGTACATCCTGCAGCAGTATCTGGCGGCGTCGGGCGGCGCCAAGGTGCTGCGCTCGGTGCGGAACGCCTACGCCATGGGCAAGGTCCGGATGGTCGCGTCGGAGTTCGAGACGGCGACCCGGGTGGTGAAGAACCGCGGCGGCGGCGCCCCCGCCGTGGAGCACGGCGGGTTCGTGCTCTGGCAGATGTCCCCGGACATGTGGTACGTGGAGCTCGCCGTCGGCGGCAGCAAGGTCCGCGCCGGCTGCAACGGCCGCCTCGTCTGGCGCCACACCCCGTGGCTCGGCGCCCACGCCGCCAAGGGCCCCGTCCGCCCGCTCCGCCGCGCGCTCCAGGGCCTCGATCCGCTCTCGACGGCGCGGCTGTTCGCCGATGCTCGGTGCGTCGGGGAGAAGAAGGTGGGCGGGGAGGACTGCTTCATCCTCAAGCTGACGGCGGACGCGGAGACGCTGCGGCAGCGGAGCGAAGGTCCGGCGGAGATCATCCGGCACGTGCTGTTCGGCTACTTCAGCCAGCGGACGGGCCTGCTGGCGCACGTGGAGGACTCGCACCTGACGCGCATCCAGCCCCACGCCGGAGGGGACGCCGTGTACTGGGAGACCACCATCAGCTCCTCCCTCGAGGACTACCGCGCCATCGACGACGGCGTGGTGATCGCGCACGCCGGGAGGTCGGCCGTGACGCTGTTCAGGTTCGGGGAGACGGCCATGAGCCACACCAAGACGCGCATGGAGGAGGCGTGGACCATCCAGGAGGCCGCGTTCAACGTGCCCGGACTTTCCACCGACTGCTTCATCCCGCCCGCCGACATCCGCCGCGACCCCGTCTCCGGCGAGCCCCACTGCGAGCTCCCGCCGCGCGTCGGCGCCGGTGGTGGCGGCAAGGCCGGCGGCGGTCACCCCGCGCGCGTCGCCGCGGCGGAGCGCGTGCACCCGCGGCGTGACGCGGCCGCCGGGGACAGGATCCATAGGACGGTGGAAATGTGAAGGAGCAGGAGGGATTAATTTTTACTCGGGTGGGATCCATGAAGAAGTGAAGATTAGCGAAGCAGATAGTAGCTAGGAAGAAGATAAAGATTCAGCAATCGAATTGTCCATAGTACTAGAAACCATCAAATATTTCTCCAAACACTAACTTCATCTCCTAGTGGCATCAGGCATGCATTCTGTACAGACTAGCAGCAAAGTGTCTCCTCCCTTCTGCCCACCGTCTTAATGTTCAACTGTACTGTAACATTTGCAAGAATTTTAAGAATTGACACAAGCACATCATGATGATCAGGTCTTTGTGCCTAATTTCGAGTCTTCGACACATCGGAATTGGATATCCTTGCACCTCTGCGCCACAGTATGTTTAGGTGCCTATGGCCGGTTTTCAAGCTGGTTGGTATGTTTTTGCTTTCGATCTTTGCTTCCATGGCTTGGTGGTGGCAGGGGAAACCTCAAACCAGTACACATGTACAGCAAACTGGTTGCGAGGTTTTGCTTAGAAACTAACCAAGTATCTTTACCTCCCTTTCCAGGTACTTGTGAGAGTTACTTGCCACATTCCTCGTAGTGGCTACAGAGCATTGCTTGCAAGTTAACCAACAAGCTCGTCGTGCCGGAACAAACTTTTTGGCCTGTAGCCAGGCCAGGGCAATGCCGCTACCAACCAACCAAAGCCATCACGCTCGCTCTCGCACACGGAACATGTAGGCTGTAGCTAGCATTGGATGCTGAGGTCACTAGACAGTGGTCGATCAGGTGACCTCCTATCCTTTCCTCCCTGGCTGGCTGGCATCGATAGTGGCATGCCGGGGCACCGCCCAGTGTACCCTTGTCCCTGCCTGCTCAATTGCTCATTGCCATGGATGCATCATGACAGTTTGACAGACAGAGGCATGGCACATTGGCATGGCTGGCCGTATGAGCGAGTGGGCCCACTTGCAGGCTGGGGACCGTGTTTGTGTGTGTGGTGGTGGCATATATATGCTGTGCTGTGGAAGAGCATGACCTTTTACGTGCTTGCCTTTATTGACCAACGACCCCTATGCCCAGAGGAGAGGAGCCGCAGCGCCTCAACTTGAGGGGCATGGCTGTCTTCTAGAAGCTGTTAAGGGGGTGTTTACTTCCCAAAATATCCCAAAAATACACTAGTCATCCAATTTTTCACTATTTATCTCATCCCTTCTACTCATGGTAACACTATTTATCTACTATGTTTTTTGGGTAAACAGTGCATTTTTGGGGAATCTTTCCCCAATCTAAACACACCCTAAGTAGCTGCTGGTGTTCCCATTTCTGGGCTTGTTTAGTTGGTGAATTTGATGAAACGATTTCATAATCTAAACATGGTAGTTGTAAATGTTGTAGTATTTTTGTTTTTTTGAAAAATAGAAGTACTTGTTTTTCAATTTTCATGCTTTTTTTTTGAAAGATTAGTCAATTTTCATGGTTGCCAATTCTATAGAAAACTATCAGAAACGACATCTTGCCTTCACATGGGAGTACGTGACAGGAAACATTGCCGTGACCTTGGAGCAGCGCAGCCTGTCCGACTGGCATCTCTGCTGATGTTGCCTCGTCAAGCAGACGTGTTCTTCAATGGCTATCTCTTAGATAGCTCTTAAATTGTTTAAACGATAAACAATGTCAAAACAATACAAAAGTGAGTTGACTCTTTGCGAATGAGTTGGCTATTTGCTAGCTCTTAGCCGTTTCTTATGCATTGAAGCGTGCACAAGTGATGTAACCGGCTCTTATCTTGGCTTTATGAAGAGCTGGTCACATCAACTCTGCACTGTTCAAAGAGCCAAAAGCTGGCTAAGATCTAGCAAAGAGTATTTTGATACTGTTTTTATACTTTTTATCGATTAAATAATTTAAGAGCTAGTTCTTAGCTCACCATTGGAGAAGGCCTCAGTTGCTTGTAGTTCTGACATTGCCATTGCCATTGCCAACCCTGCAGGCCATGCTCGATCAGGATATGTGCAACAGAAAAACAACTTGTTCAGATGGTCTTCGTTTTATCGAGTTTACAAAAAGTTTTTTCATTAAGAAGCGTGTTCAGATCCTAAATTGGCCCTAAATCTGAAATTTCTTTGATGCAAGCCTCTAGAGAAGCCATGGCCCTAGTACTAGTGGTAAACTGCAGATCCCTGAACTGATGCCAGACTGGTATTGTACGGCCACAATTTTCTTGGTCGGGTGTACGGTGCCCATGATCATATCTTGTCGGATGGATCCGGATGCATGGCTAATCACTTCATATATAAAAAATAGAGGGAAATGCACGGGCGGCCCCTAAACTTGTGTGGGTGTGTCATCTAGGTCCCTGAACTCTCAAAACACGTTTTCAGGTCCCTAAACTTGTATAGGTATGTCATCTAGGTCCCTGAACTCTCGTAACGCCTCATGGGGTCCCTAATCTTGTATGGGTGTGTCAGTTAGGTCCCTAAACTTGTGTAGTATATCAAATAGGTCCAAACGGTATCCAAATTCATTTTTTGTGATGACGTGGCATCTATGTGTACTTACGATCACGAAAAGAAATAGAAGAATAATTATGGGAGCGATATCTCAGTCACATTGACCAAATGTTTTGTTACCACCCTTAAATCCCCCTGCCAGGCTGCCACCGTCGCCCCCGAATCTGTCGGTAGCAGGCTAGGCCACCACAACAAGGTGAAGCCTAGAAGAGAGAGGGAGAATTGAATTTTTTTTAAAAAAAAATGTCTTTGTGCCTAGCATATGAGTCTTACAGTTATTTTTTTATTTCTTTTACTTACCATAAGTACATGTGGCATGCCACATCATCACACAAAACGAGTTTAGAGACCGTTTGTTCCTATATGACACACTATACAAGTTCATGGACCTAGATGACACATCCATACAAGTTTAGGGACCTAAAAAGATGTTACGAGAGTTTGGGGACCTATATGACACAACCATACAAGTTTAGGTACCTAAAAATATGTTTTGAGAGTTCGGGGACCTAGATGACACACTCATACAAGTTAATGGACCGTCCGTGCACTTCACTCTAAAAAATATATTGCAGAGTCACCATCTACGAGTAGAATGGAGGCAGAGTAGAATACTGCTCATCCAAAAACTTAATTAAAAATACTATTCATTCAACTTTTTTTCTATTCATCTCATTCCTCACATTTACCACGCTTCCCAAAACTTAGATATAATGTCTTTTTTTTCTAAAGTGTTTTTACCCCAATCTATACACATACCATCGAAAAGGTTTCCATTCTTAAAAATGGGTGTCTATATAATGCTCAGTAGCACCATAACCGATTAAGCTATCCCTGCATTGGATTGGATTGGATTGTGTGAATAATCCTCTGTAATCCGTATGGAATCTCTCGCTAATTTAGTGTCGATCTTGACAGCTTCCTTTTCGGCTTTTCCCGCTCAAAATCATCATCACCCATCACCATGGCCTAGTGTTATTATTCTAGCCTAACCTTGGTCCTCTTTATCCATCTCACGTTGGTTTTCTCCTTTTGATACCCTCGTGCATCGTTTCAAATCGATCACGCACTTTAACCTCTTTATCATCTTCATACTTTTAATTGCTCCTCTCGAAAAAGGAAAAGGAGAATATGTGTGCTCGATCCTATGCACATCATTGACTCCAATGTGAGGGAGAAAAAAAACAACAACATTCGGTTGCAACCATTTGGTTAGTTCATGTTCATATATCAGGACACCGCAAGAGATCCACCACAAATATAGCTCTTCTAGGATGTGATGAGATGTCATGTGAATGTGTATGAACTCTGAACCTTTCTGTTTAGCCAAAGAACCCAGTATCTGTATAGTACAATTTAGTTCAGAGAAAATATCGTCTGAACTCTCAATGCATCTGAAGGTACATGTGTAGTATCAGCAGCCCAAGATATTTTTCCATGGGGGCCAGGACAAAGCAATTTGCTGACTTAAGTAACTCTCTCCCTGCTCAATCGGATCCAAATTTCATCATGCCAAGTGCCCATTTAACAGTTAAATATCATGGTTTGCGGCTTTCGAAGTGTCGGTACGAAGATCCGATCGATCCATTCCCTCTGATGCGTTTGCTCTTTTCATGCTCCTTTGTTTCTTATAACAAAGAGATCGAGGAGGTAGTAGATCTTGATCTTCATGGCATTAGTTAACTATCCGGCATGTCGGACTCTGGAGTTCTTTTTGGCAGTTTTGCTTTGGATTGGCATCTGGGGTATCAGCTTTCTCTAACGGATCACACTTAGAGATTTGCAGCGTCTAATGGTCTCCGGAGAGAAACAAAATGCGTTGGTGAAAACTATGTGGCACCGAGATCACATTGGCTCTGGCCCCGGCAACCTTGAGCTGGAGGTGTCTATTGTTTTATGCATTGGGGACCAGCCCTAGTTTCCCATCAAATATGTTAAGGCCTCTGTCTGGATTCCCTGAGATGGATTCGCAGGCTGTTTACTGTTACAGAATACTGATGGCCCCTGCCTTCACCAAATGCTTCTTGTACAGTTATGACTTATGAGGCAGGGCCGCAGGGACCAACCTTTTGGGCAGCATGCATGGTAGCATGTACTAGGGACACTCCCTATCAGGGTTAACAAAACCGCTGAATGGCTGGTTTCTAAAATCGAAAAAACCGGTCCGGTAACCGGTGGAAACCGGCCGGCTAACCGGTGGGAGCGGTTTTATAGTGTATTTTTGGGACCGGTTACCGACCGGTTTTGCAACCGGACCGGAGCGGTAAGACCAGTTACCGCGAAAACCGGACCGGTTTGAACGGTTTTTTTAACCCTGCTCCCTATGTGTTTCCCATGTATATTTTAATATGCAAATCAGATCACTGTACACTATCATATGCCAAACGACAGAATCAGTACACACTGCATTACTGCATACTGTATGGTGTACCATGCAAAGGAAGGCACAATTTATTGTGATGAGTTTGTTAGTGTGTGATAGCATGCATAGGTTCAAATACATGTTCTTTACTTCTCTCTCCTAGTTTATTACATTGCTAAACTTTACACTATTTGCGAATATTTGATTTTCTTACTGCTGTACCTTGGATAGATGAAAATCTAGATATCTTCTTTCCAGAATCTAGATGAACATAAAGAATTATCTGTCAAGGTAAAAAAAAAAGTCATTCGTGTACCAACTTCACCTAGATTCCATTTATGGCTGTGAAAGAAGAGAGAAAAATTGGATAACCCCACATGTAAGTGAGATAGTGATGGTATATATCTAACTTTGTGATGATGGTACATATCCAAATTTCCCTATATTTTTCCTGGGAAAATGTATAATGTATTGTTTCTTTGCAGCCAACTGGGCTGAACTGTCGAGCCCAAACCCAGCGGCATTGGCCCAACTAACCGACACCATTTCTTCCATCTCTCTAAGCCCAACTAATTTTTTCTCCTGAAAAGACAGGCTGCCTAAAGTTTAATAAGTTAGAAGGTTTTATGACCCACCGAATTTGTGAGGCATCAATAGGCGAAGATTACAAAAAAAAAAATGATCAACGGTCATTTAATTTACTTACAGAGAATGGATTTTTAAAACTATACATATAAGTGTATAACTTAGCGATGTGGAAAGAAGTGTCTATCTTAATAAGAAATTATATGTAGAGTTGTAAAATTATACTTGACTTTAATTTGACTATGTTTGTATATTTTTTTAATTAGACGAGCAGTTAAAGTAGGGGTAAAAAAGTCAAACAACATATAATTTGGAATGGAGGTAGTAATTAAGAATGAGTTTCTCCAACATCCTTCCAGAACAAATTGGTTGGTATCCTTACATTCCAATATTCATTATTGAAGCTAAAAAAAGGAGAGGCATATTCCATCCCTGCTTGCTGTTGTTTTGGCTTTATATCCTTAAGATTTGAATGTACCAAACACTCTACTATGATGACACATGCTTTCCCACTTATCTTTTCACAATTATAATAAGACAACTTTTCACGCGTTACACGGTTTTGGTTGTTATCATTCAAAAGTGGAGCTCCCCATCATGCTTTTACTTTTGTTGTTTGACAAACTAGCAAGGCAACTGAGGATGCTGCTAAGCTATCTGTGACTTGTGTGGTGGTAAATGAGGTGGAGATAGACGTTGGAATAATGTGAACTAATGTATTCTTGAATCATGACCCATAGGCCATGGCTATATATATAGTATTTCTGTTCATAAATGTGCCACTGCTATTTTAATCAGTACAAATAGACAAAACTATAAGGCATGTTGAAAGGACCATTAATAAGGCACAGCCATTTTTTTTAATGATATGAATGGGCAAATACTCTATAAAATAAGTCAAAGATGACAGACATTTATGGATGGAGTCACTTATATTTCAATTCTTCTTGGTATATATGGAATTGTAAGCTCTTCAGTTTAGTTGGCGTGAGTAATTATGAGGAAAAAGGTTTTGCAATTAAGAGCATAGTGTGGTACATGGAAGCTGTACAACTTGTCACCACAAGCGCATGCAGATATAAAAAGAGCAAGAGGAGAATAACAAACACAACGGCAATGCAAAAATACAAGCAAGGCCATGCATTCATCCTTTTCTCAAGGAGTTAACATTGCGACACTGCCAATTTCTTCTCATTCGCCCTTCGCAACCATTCCAGCATCGAGCACTGTAGCCTGTCAGGTTCTCGCGCGACCCACAAGTTGAGAAAGCTTGTGAGAACTTGTGTCCATCTCTCCAGCTTCGGGTCTTGATGATCATGATACCGCTGCATCAGCGACCTTCTGCTGTCATCTCTTCTGACGCTTTTCCCTGCTGGCATCGTCTTCTTCACCTGAAGGTACGCCGCGCCATGCATGCTCGGATTTCCAGAGCATCTGATACGCCGTTGCTTCTTCCTTGTGGTAAAGACACTCGAGCGCCTCCGGCAGCATCGTATCGTCATCTGCAGCAGGCTGAGGTTCGTCCATCGCCTTCAAAGTGCTTCTTGCAGCAGAGCTCACGCTGCTTATGGCTGCTGCTGCTGCAGCAAAGTGGGTCTGGGCGAAACCATTGGCTCATGTCTCTGTGGATGCTGTCCCAATGCTCTTTGCGAGTCGTGTCAGCGTAGGACACCCAGGAGAAGTCCTGCGTGGGGAGGTTGGCGAGCTCCCTCGTGGCGGCTTCAGCCGTGGACCTGAAATGCGGCGTGACCAGCAGCTTCAGGCACCCTGATGGTGACCCCTGACGATGTCGGTGCTCTCCGAGAGACGTAGCATGGAGCCGATGCAGAGGTTCTTCTCCGGCGAGTCATCGTCCTAGTAGATGAAGTTGAGCTTCGCCTCCACCCCGCGGCCTTCCAAGAAGATCGGGCGCACGCAGAACAGGAAGTACTGGCCTCCCCTGACGACCCTGTACCGGAGCTCGTCGCCGGCGAGGAGGCGACTGAAGAGTGGGTCGGGGGACTGTCCGCCCTCATAAAGGCCAGATTGTTCGTTTTTCAACTTCTGTTTTATATAGAACGGGTCAAGTCCCCTGTCCCGGGCGTGAATTAACCAGCGAACAATCCGCCCCTAGGGGGCGCACTGTCGGGTGTCGGCCGTTCAAAGCGACGGCGCACTCAAAACCGGGACATGTTCTGTCCACATCGATGAAGTTAGGGGCGGACAGTTCGTGGCCTAGGGCCGGATTGTCTACTGTTCAAATTAACGAAGCAAACGAAATTCTGCAAGTTCTGTGCAAACCAAATAACTGTCCACCTATACAAGGCCTGACAGTCCGAAGTTATATCCAAGATATCCCTTTCAGAACTCATTTTGAAGTCTATCTTTTTCACTTTTTCAAACATGATCGTTCTAGTGCATGCAACATATATGTTTGAGCAAAGTGACATTATGGATTCGTCAAGCAAATAAAATTAACCCCACCTGATAGTACGACTATCTAGTCTATTAATCTGGTCAATTTCCACCACTAAACTCCTTGTAACCAGCAAAAGTAAAAGCCCTAGCAAATACCTTTTCTTTAAGATCTTCAAATGCATATCAAATTTTCTTTTTGTTCCAAATATTCCATCAAGACCATCAATGTGGTTATCTCAACAATCTCCAACTCTGGGACTAACATATTATCATATACTCCAATGAAATTATTATTCCATAAAATTTTGTTAATTAATTACCAAAATTACACATGTGGCCTAGATACGCGGTTCGGCTAGGGGGCGAGCTACGAGCTTTCCCGCGATTGTGACGACGCTGACCCATGGATCAGATGCGGTAGCATGGCTGACGACGACGAAGGTTGGCGTCTCCCCATGGTGAACACTCGGCACACGGCGGCACTGTTGGTCCGGCGGCCCCTGGGCGGATGTGCGTGCTAGCGAGCTTTGCCGCCATGACTGTGAAGACAACGTTGGCATGTGGAGCCTACCTCCTAGGATATGCTCTAGGTGGAGGATGTCTTTTTGCGCTTCTGGTGGCCGCCATTGTGGAGGGCTTGCCTTCATTTGTCGTCCTATGGTATGGACGTACTTGGCGCCCTAGAGGCATTTTTGCTGCAGCTGCCTGGTCTCACTGCACAATACTTCTTGGTTTACAGGTTCTCTGGCGAAAGGCTAGCTATATTTGGCGGTGATGTCGGTGCCATGTGCATCAATTCCTTCTTGAAGGCGTTACCGTGAGGACTTCAACCACATGGACATATCCAGGTGAGAACCAAAGAACCAACTCAATGGTTCGGATGATGACAACATCTTGATGTTACTCTTCTTTTGAGGCGTCATCTTGGAGTTCTTGATGGCGACACCATGGCCAGCTTGAAGCAATGGCCATGCTTGATTTGTTTGTGTCGTAGAAGTCGACTTGGTGTGGTTTCTAGATAACAGGATGATCAGGCAGCGCAAGACCATCGACGATCCTTACATCAAGAGTTTCTATGAAGACAGCTGATGTGAGATACTGGTTAATGTATGAGGACCAAAGCAAGATTGAAGGAAGGTGTAGAAGAAGTTCGAAGCTTAGTCTTTCAAGCTTTCTTTTTTAATTTCTTTCTTTCTTATCTTTTGTGTTTCTCGATTGGAGATTTGGAGTCTAAGTACTCGTGTAACTTGTGGCTTCATGGCCAGATTTGTTCCTTTTTCGATCATGCCGACATGGTGCCATGGCGGTGGATAGAGTAATCGGCCTAAGCATTTGATCAATCAACCAATGCATAGGGCAGTGTGGTCGGTTTTCCGGTTTTGCAAGGGAATCGATCATGCCGACACTATGGTGCCATGGCGGTGGATAGGGTAAAGTATGACATTTTGTGAATTTGTTTCATAATTGAGTCTGCATATTTGATTTTGACTTTGCTGCAAATAATATGGAATAGTCAAGTAAAGATAATATTGGAACAATTTATATATGGTGCATGGATTCCAAAAAAAATCAAGTGATTGATCACGAGACCACTAAATAATGGCTCCCTGCTCCACTTCTGTACCACTTAAGAGATTGAATAAATTTTAATATAATCAAATCACATTTTGTACAAGAGAGGGCACTTCGTTTGTGGGCATAGCATAGATGTACACCACGGCACTAGCATAAACCAACTTTTGAACATAATAACCACAAGAACCATTTACAAAAGCACCTCTGGATTCATTGGCTCGTATGAGACTTGGTGTGGCTTATTACATCTCGTCTGCCTTTTTAATCCATTCCAAGACCTGGCTTTGCACCGTATCAGGTGCGAGTGGAACCCACGGCTTGAGGAAGTCTGTGAACACCTGCAGCCACCTCTCCAGCTTGGGATCTTTTCGACGCTGGATTATCCTGTCCCTGAGATCGTCATCACTAATGCTACCCCGAGGCGTTTCTTCCACCCCTATCTTTTCAAGCAGGAGGTATGCGGTCTCGTGGTTAGACTTCCAGAACAGTTGGTACAGCGTCGCTTCAGCCTTCTTGTAGAGGCAATCTACCGCCTTTGGCAGCATGATCTCGTCCAGCTGCTCGAGGCTAATGTTCTCGTGCATCACATGCTGCTGCTTGCCGTCGATGAACTCAATCGTCGAGCTACCGGAGACAGGCGCCATGCCTTCTGGAACGCCGTGCGGCGAGAAGAGGATTCCAAGCTTGAGGTGTGGGAAATCCTGTTTGGAGACGCTCGCTGCTTCGCGCTGCACGACGACCGTTCTCCGTCGAGCGCGTTGCTCTGATAGCGGGATGATGCGCTGGAAGTACATCTCGATCACAGGCTCTATAGACACGCCTACTACTGGTTTATTCGTCGTCGTGTTCGTGTTGCTGACGCCGCGGTGCTTACTAATACTATTGGGCTCGTGACGCCTGCAGCATCTTGGGTTTGGTCGAAGCAGCTTGGACATTGTTCCATGGATGCTGTTCCAGTGCTCCTTGTCGCTGGACTCGACGTACGGCACCCACGAGAAGTCCTGCGTGGGGAGCTGAGCGAGCTCTCTCATAGCGGCCTCAGCCGTGGACCGGAAGTGAGGGGTGACGAGCTGCAGGCACTTGATGGTGATGCCGACGACGTCGAGGCTCTCCGAGAGTCGGAGCATCAGGCCCAGGCAGAAGTTCTTCTCCGGCGCGTCGTCGTCCTCGTACACGTAGAGCATCTTGGCCTCCATGCCTCGGCCTTCGAAGCTCGCCGGGCGCATGCAGAGGAGGTGGTACTGGCTTCCCCGGACGAGCCTGTACCGGAGCTCGTTGCCGGCGAGGAGCTGCCCGATGAGCGGGTCGAAGAACATGTACCGGCGCGCCGTGCCTCCGAGCTCCACGAACCTCACGAAGTCGCTCGCGCTGTCCGCGAACCACTCGAACCTCCGGGCATCGACGCCGTGGGCGGCGGCGCCGCCACCGGCGACGAGGGAGGAGAGATATGACCTGGTGGCGCGAGCGACTCGTTTGGGGAAGGAGGACTCGTGCTCCCTCTTCTCTTTGTCCTCGATGATGCGTTGCTTGCACCTGTGGAGCGCCTCGTCGCACTCCTGCGCCGCGCGCTTGAGCTTGCCGCGCCAACGCAGCAGCGACGCGTCCCTGATCGGCCACCGAACGGACGTCTCCAGCGCGGCCTCCAGCCTGATGTGCGCCATCTCCAGCCTCTCGACGTGCTCTACTGCATCCGGTTTGTCACCAGCAGTGTCGGCAGCCAGACCTGATAGCATCTGCTTCACTGTCTCCTCAACAATAACAGAAGCGAACATCTAAAAGGAAAGCACACAGATGAGTTCAATATTCAAAACGGATAGGATTAAGTGTGCACCAAAAGAAAAAAAATAAAAGTTTGCAAGAGTGCGAGAAATTACTAACCTTAAAGATGATACGAAGAACTTGTGAGTGGTGATCACAATCGACAAGTTTCCAAGGAAACGGAAGATTAATTTCATGAGTCGTGTGACTTATGAAGAGAGCTAGTGAAGGTCTAGCCCACTATATCATGTTTTGGGCAGAGAATAATAAGGAAATGTTATGGTTTTTTTTTTCTTTGGAGAACAAATCAAGGTCACCTACTTGACTGAAAGCTTTAATGGAGGTCCATGCTAAATATCTTAACAATATGCATAATTTGACCCACGACTAAGGTGGTAGAATGTCAGCGAACAATTTATTTAACAATGTCAAATTCTTGGTCTTAATATGCTTGCATTTTCATGGAAGCATGGTTTACATAGGAGCTAGCTGGCCACAAATTTCAGGATAAGAAAGAAAATCACATAAACTTAGCACTCAGTTTCAAATAATAAGCAAGCATCGGTGTGCATATTTGCATGTTCTATATTATTATTACTACTAATTGGAGATTGCTTTTGAAGCCTCCACATGAGGCCACCTAGGATGCTAGGTGGACACTTAAAAAAGAGGAAAATCTTAGAAATTGTCACAAAAATTAGAAACACTAGTCCATCAATCGTCCAACAATGCTATTGGATATGTTTTCTTTTCTAATAAATTACCCACCTTGCTATTACGAAGGTATGCTAAAGTAACCCCTAAATATGTATCTATAACTAACCCACATACGCCATAACAAAAACAATATCAAATAACCCTCTAACCTTCATTCAAATACCCACCTCTGATATTATAAAAATAATGACAAATAACTCTATAAATTTGCATGTAAATTATCTATGTCAGTATTAAAATATGAAGTAACCCTAAATATAAATCTAAATTATATAATTACAACAAAATATAAGTACACCAATGTATTTTCATTCTTAATATGTTATTTGTAAGATTGTTTATACTAAAAAATATTATACATGGTGCGTGTGTCACCATGTATTTATGTATGAGGGAAGATATAAGAATACCAATTTTCAAGTTGTTCATGTAGCTCAAACAAAATATTTAATTAAGTACATATAAAAACATGAAAGTGTGATGCAAATTAAAAAAAGTGTTACTGACTAAATCTATTCAGGTAATTTGTGATAAATATGTTTATTTAGAGTGTTATGTGACAATATGAGTGTAAGGTAGATAATTATAATTATTAGCTATAAAGCTTAATTTTATATTAATTCTAATTAGCCCGTGCTCTGCAAGGGTTGATAGGCTAGTAATCTAGTAATTAAGACACTTGTGTTTTTTTTGAACATTTGTGGCTGTGATCTGGTATTTGTTTTACCATAGCTGTGGGTCAACTTATGCACATGGCATGCCACTCAACGTTACTTTTTAGATAATGCATTGTTTCTTTCTTCTACCAAGTTGGGACCCATCTACGGTACTAGAAATTATCTTGGTCTTGCCTAATTTGTGAGTCAACTTGCAGGCGCTTTAATGCTTTATTATGAACAAATTGGTATCGTCAAGGATGTGGTTTTTCTTTTACTGAAAACAGGATGTGGTTTTTCTGTTGTCCATGTAGTAGGACGAACCCTCATAGTTCTTCTCCAAACAGTCATGATGTCTCGGTAAACTTTTATACTTAGTCAACAGTGAATTCCCTTGTATATTTGTTGGTTCCAGTTTAGGATCCTTTTGGAACCCTTGCTGGAACTTGCCTAGCCTAGCTGAGCAAGGCTCGTGATGTTTAGATATCTTGACAGCTACTTCTTTATTCGAGCTTTCAAGATTTTACATTGCTGAAGCAAGCTACTCCCTCCGTCCCAAAAAGAATACACTTCTAGTAATGTTACTTTGTGTCTAGATTCATAGCATCTAGAATGAATCTGGACAATCTCTTGTCTAGATTCATTAGACATGCTATGAATCTAGTTGAGGGCTAGAAGTGCAAGCTTTTTGGGACAGAGGTAGTAGCTGATTTGGCTCTCCTCCGCTGGCAAGGCTGTCCTTGCACAGCAAGGCCAGGCAAGGTTAGATGGCAAGAGAAGCAAATAGACCCTTATTCCTCGAATCAGGACAACCTATCACGCCCTGTTGACTTTCACAAAAAGTCGCTATCATTTCGCATAATCCAGTTTAGTGTAGCAGCCACAAATCACAATCATTCAGGATAAACAATCATCCAACCATGTATCAATAAACTACAATTTCGGTGAGATTTATCCACTCTTGCAGGCGCTGATTTGGTGACGCTTGAGGGCTTTCAGCTGGAGGTGTCCATGAACCACTACCGAAAACTCAAGTTTACCATGAGCCTTTATCTTTGCCGAGAGCATTATGTCGGGCACATGGCAAAAACAGTCTTTACGAGAGCAAAAAAAAAAAGCTCTCATCGAAGTAGAAGCACTCGGCAAACAACAACTTTGCTCATGACATACAAATAAACACTCGACAAAGATAAAAAATGGCTCACGACATATAAAAAAACTCTCGGCAAATAGATCCACGTGCCCCTCATGGGCAAACTTGTAATTTTTTACTAATGTCCGATTATTGGTTCTTTGCTATAGCAATATGATGCTCACTCTTACTCTTATGCTAGTGCAATTTCATATATGAATCACATATTGTGCATCCATCATTTTTTGCTTTCATCTATCCTAGTATTTCATGGACGGTGGAGATGATTTGATATATAACTGTTTGAGGATATGCGCTTAAGATATACTTTAATTTGTTTGGCTTGGTTCTTTTATTCGGCTGTTGGAATTGGGGTGGGTACACAAAGCATGTTATCCATGTTAGGGTTGGGGTAGTTTTGGTTCAATTTGTGAACCATTAGCACCTTCACCTAGCAGCAAAAAATAAGAGAATCATTGCATTTAGTCCATTCTTAATATACTATCTATCTCCTAGTGCCTTTTAAACCTTGAAAACATGTCATGTATGTTTCCAACAGTGGTCATTAGAGCCATTGAAGAATGGACCTCTGGACTAACCAAATCGCTCAGAGGTCACCATAATTGATCGTAAAAGGCGGTTAAGGAATGGAGCAGTCCAGATCAGCTCTGATACTAATTGATGGATCGAATTCCGATCTACTAAACAGAGGGAAGAACAGAGGGAAGACGTGAGAGGGAAAGAGTGCTACTCCCTTAACCAGACATCTACCTATTTATAGATGCTAGACCGAAAGACTAATTTACGCTTAATGCTGAAATTAAGATACAAACCCAAGTAGGGACATTTTGTCCATCTCTTGAAGGAAGCATCGGACGGACACGACTTCTTCATTACTTCACTTCACCTTGAAGCGAGATGGTGCCGCGTGTCCTCCGTTTGGACTGTATGTGGCTTATCACATTTTGTCTGCCTTCTTAATCTATTCCAAGATCTGGCCGTGTACCGTATCAGATGCAAGTGGAAGTGCAACCCACGGCTTGAGGAAGTCTGTAAACACTTGTAGCCACCTCTCCAGCTTGGGGTCTTTTCGACGCTGGATTATCCTGTCCCTAAGATCGTCACCAATGATGTCTTGTGGCGTTATCTCCATCCCTTTCTTTTCAAGCAGGAGGTATGCGGTCTCATGGTTAGACTTCCAGAACAACTGGTACAACGTCGCTTCGGCCTTCTTGTCCAGGCACTCTATCGCCTTTGGCAGCATGATCTCGTCTAGCTGCTCGAGGCTAATATTCTTGTGCATCACATTCTGCTGCTTGCCGTCGATGAACTCAACTGTTGAGGTTCCAGTCACAGCAGGCGCCGTGCCCTCTGGAATTCGGTGCGGCGAGAAGACGATTCCAAGCTTCAAGTGTGGGAAATCCAGCTTGGAGGTGCTCACTGCTTCACCCTGTACGACGAGCGTTCTCCTTGGAGCGCGTTGCTTGGAGAGCGGGATGATGCGCTGGAAGTACACCTCGATCGCTGGTTCTAGAGACACGTCTAGTACTGGTGTCGTCGTGTTGGTGTTGCTGCTGCCAAAGGGCTTTGGCTCGTGACGATCACGCCTGCAGCATCTTGGGTTTGGACGCAGCAGCTTGGACATGGTTCCATGGAACATGTTCCAGTGCTCCTTGTCGCTAGACTCAACGTACGGCACCCACCAGAAGTCTTGAGTAGGGAGCTGAACAAACTCTCTCATGGCGGCCTCGGCCGTGGACCGGAAGTGAGGGGTGACCAGCTGCAGGCACTTGATGGTGATGCCGACGACGTCGAGGCTTTCGGAGAGGCGGAGCATCAGGCCCAGGCAGAAGTTCTTCTCCGGCGCGTCGTCGTCCTCGTACACGTAGAGCATCTTGGCCTCCATGCCTCTGCCTTCGAAGCTCGCCGGACGCATGCAGAGGAGGTGGTATTTGCTTCCCCGGACAAGCCTGTACCGGAGCTCGTTGCCCGCGAGGAGCTGCCCGATGAGCGGGTCGAAGAACATGTACCGGCGCGCCGTGCCGCCGAGCTCCACGAACCTCACGAAGTCGCTCGCGCTGTCCGCGTACCACTCGAACCTCCGGGCGTCGCCGTCGCCGCCGCTCGACGAGCCGTGGGCGTCGCCGGCGACGAGGGAGGAGAGGTATGACCTGGTGGCTCGAGCGAGCCGCCTGGGGAAGGAGGAGCTCCTCGCCGCCTCGTGCTCCTTCTCTTCGTCTTCCACGATGCGCTGCTTGCACCTGTGGAGCGCCTCGTCGCACTCCTGCGCCGCGCGCTTGAGCTTCCCGCGCCAACGCAGCAGCGACGCGTCCCGGATCGGCCACCTCACGGACGTCTCCAGCGCGGCCTCCAGCCTGATTTGTGCCATCTCCAGCCTCTCGACGTGCTCCACAGCGTCCGGTTTCTCTCCATGGGTGTCGGCAGCTAGACCACCTGATATGATCTGCTTCACTGTCTCCTCCACAATAACAGAAGCGAACATCTATAAAGAAAGCACACAGATATGTTCAGTCCTCAAAACGCATAGGCAAGTGTAGAAGAGGACGAGAAGTTACGAACCTTAAAAGATGATAGGAGGAACTTGTGATCTCAATTGGCAAGTTTCCAAGGAAACAGAAAATTTTATGGAAGTCGTGACTTCTGAAGAGAGTGGAGGGTGGAGCTCTACCCCACTATGTATCGTGTGATCTTTTTGGGCAGCGAATACTGAGGAAACAATGGTTTATTTCTCTCTTTTGAGAACAAATCAAGGCCACCTAGTTGACTGAAAGTATAATGGAGTTCCATGTTACTCCGTCAATATTTTAACAATATGCATAATTTGACCCACGACTAACAATGCAAGGCAGTAGAATGTCAGCGAACAATTGCTTTAGCAATGTCAAGTTGTTGGACTTAATATGCTTGCTTTTTCATTGAAGGCATGGTTTACATAGGAGCTAGCTGGCAGTGATCTGGCATTTGTTTTTACCATAGCTGTGGGTCAAATTATGGACATGGCATGGCACTTAGTGTTACTTTTTATTAGTCAATACAGTCTGCATTCTTCCTTAGTCGCGGGTCCGCTGTAATATATTGTAGATAACACATTGTTTCTTCTACCAAGTTGGGACCCATTTACTAGAAATTGACTCGGCCTCGCCTAATTTGTGAGTCAACTTGCAGGCGTTTTAATAATTTATGAAAAACTGATGTCTTCAAGGATTTTGGGATTTTCTTTTATTGGAAACAGGCTGTGGGCTTCCAGATGTTCATATAGCAGGACGAGTCCTCAAAATTCTCTCCAATCAGTCACGAAGTCTCAGTAAGCTTACACCTGGTCATCAATGAATTCCCTTGCATGTTTGTTAGTTTCAGTTTAGTCCTATAGTCAGCAGCCTATCACGCCTAGTTGACTTTCACAAAAGTCGCCATTATTTTGCTGTCATGTCACGCCTTGTTGACTTTCATAAAAGACGCTATTATTTAGCTGTTATGCAGTTCGGTGTAGCAGCCACAATAATTCATCAGGATCAATGATATCCTAAACGCTAAATGGTTGGTCACCCTTTGTTTAGTATTTAGGCCATTTAAACGGTGTTTAAATGGAGTTAAACAGGCTAAACGGTTTTGTACTTTTTTATAAAATAATGCATATAATATAAATGTGTATGTAAGAAACTCAAGTATTCTATTAGATATATGCATTTTGTCAATGTAAATAAATAAGTGTTCTAATGTGTATCCCAATATCAAGTATTAATTCCACATTCACATGACAATCAAATCATTACTAATGATAAATAAGTGAGTCAAATGACAGTACAAATTTATACATGTAAAATTCAAATAGATTTACATCGTGTTCACCTAAACAGCCATTTAAACAATTGTTTAGCCCATTTGATACTATTTATTTCGGTTCCATTTAGGCCGTTTGCACCGTTTCCCCCTGTTTTTTGCTCGTTTAAACGGTCAATAGTTTAATTTCAGTTTACCCCCTAAACAAAACAGTTTAGCACCGTTTACCATTTATAGTGGATGGTTAATCGACTGTTTCGGCGAACATCAGGATACTCAATCAACCAATCAGGTATCAATAATAAACTACTATTTTGGGTGAGATTTATTCTCTCTTCCAGGCGCTGATTTGGTGACGCTTGGGGGCTTTCATGTGGAGGTGTCCATGAACCAGGTTGCCAGATGTGCATGCTCAATGTGAGAGAGAAGGTTTTCATTACTTGTTTTGTTTTGCTGTTGATTTCTATCAGATACCACAATCAATTATTTGCTCTGTAAGGCTAGACATATAGACCTTGGGGCAAACTTGCAATTTCGTACTAATATCTGATTATTGGTTCTGTGCTAGTGCAATATGGTACTCACCTTGTCAAGTGCATTGGTGCCAGCCTTATATTGTCGTTGCCTACCGCCATGCTTTCCTCGTTATTAGCACTGTCTATTTTCGTGCTCAACTTGTCTCTATCTGACTATCCAACTATGCCTGTGGGCTACTAGCCTACTACGGACTCGTGCCACTTGTATTACCTTACTCTCTCTCTCTCTGTGTGTGTGTGTGTGTCTGTCTATTCAGCTCGAAGAGTCATTGGACCATACGTGCTAGATGGGAGCTTAATTGGAACAATGGAGGCAATGAAAACCTTTGCAAAATGTGTGCCCTAACCCCCTCACAATGCACTGCTCATGCTACACACTATAGCTCAGGATTATCAAACTCCCTCAAAATTTTGAGAGAATTTTCTCAAATTACCAACAGTACTTATCCCCCTCTATCTTGTCAAATCCTAGCATTGTCCCCTTCCACATCGATGGCGACACACTCACTACCATCACGGCAGCGTTTCTCCTTCGGATCTTCCACGGCATAGCCGTTGCTCCCCACTACCTATCTCCTCCCATTACCACTAAGGATCTAGAAAACAAACAACGTGGCACTCTTCATTGGCTAAACTATACAAAATCACACAACAATTATTGTTAAAAGTTAAGTTTATAAAAATTATATTCTTGGACAAATTAACAGTATTACCTAGAATTGATTACGGAACAGCAACCTCGCGCGGACAAGGACATGCATTACGGAAGATGTGTGTTTGATTGCTCCTCGCAGCATGATTGATGCTAGTACTTGGAATCAATAGCACTTTAACAATTCATTGACACCGTTGTGGAAACAACAATTCCATCTGAGACGCATGAATGAATAAGTGTTGAGAAGAATTGAATATACGACCACTGGGCCCCTAGAAATGCACATGGACATGGCCCCTAGAAATGCGCACAGACGTCATCCTCACAGTTACTGGTTTGAACGGTCTGGAATTCTGGATATGATGGCTACGCCAAGAGAGTCACCCCAAATTTTTGACCTCGCTAATCCAGAAGTCGTCAACAACACGGCATTTGACGAATTTGACCAAAGAATGGACGATCTGTCTGTTCGTGACCTGTCCTACAATGTTGGCCCCCAAAATCGTCTCCGTGCGCGCAGATTAGAACGTCAGATGGGCTGATGGGGTGAGTGTGACCTGAACCTGAAGTGACCAACGCTGATAGTCTGATGAGATGTTGCTGCAAAGTCATCGTGTTCCACTGTTCCTTGTTACCTCGCCTCTCCGATCTTCATACCAGCAACAGCTTCTTCTCCGACGCCCGACGCTTGCCGTAAGCACGGCAAGGCTTGGTCTCCATCCACACCTCCGCCGAGCTTTGCGATCCAGACCCGAGCAAGCATCGCCGAGCTCCTCCTCCTCCCTGCAACATGCCGCCGTACTCCACGCCGCCATCGCCGAGCTCCGTGACGACGGGGCCGAAGCCGAACGGCGACGACGACAGACGGCGCTTCCGTGGCACGCTGTTGAACTCGACGTACCCGAGGAACTCGGCGGCGCCGTCGGCGAGCCTCTCGAACCTCTCCACGGCGGCGCGGCCGCGACGGGACGCCTCCCCTCCTCCGCCGCCGCCGCCGACGCGGACGAGACCCAGGAGCGCCGTGGCGAAGCGGAGCACGTGGTGGGCGACGCGGCTCGGGAGCGGCGCCCGGGCGAGCCGCTCGCGGGCCTCCTCCTCCTGTAGCTCCCGGAGCTTCCACCGGTGGAGCGCGGCGTCGCACTCGTCGGCGGCGCGGCGGAGCTTGCGGCGCCACCGGAGGAGGGGCACGTCGGCGGCGGCGCCGTGACACCGGGCGGACACCTCCAGCGCGGCCTCCATCTTGATGTGCGCCATCTCCAGCCGCTCCACGCCCTCCCGCGGGCTCAGCGACTCGCGGTGCCGGCCGATGAGGAACGACGAGGTCCGGTTCACCACCTCGCCGACGACGATGGACCCCACCATCTCCGCCATTGTTTCTGCTCTGGCGATGATGGTTTGATTCCTCGACTGCTCTCCTCGCCGGCTGCGCAATCACATTAGTGGCGGAGTGTATGTAGCTGCAGAGGAGAGGGTGATCGGAGGCGACGGTCGAGGACAGGAGCAATCAGGCTAATGGTGATTATGGAAGGGAAAGGTTTGGGTGTGCTCTGCTGGTCAGAGACTCAGAAGTCAGGCCATGGATGCAAAAAAGAAACACCCAGAACAGGTGGAGGAGCTCACAAATACTCGAGGATGAAGGCGACTGGTCGGGGTCCATTGCAAGAACGCCACGACAGCATCAGTTGGTTGACCAACCGGCAACTGACCATTGACCAAGTCGCTGCCGCGTTAATCTGACCACCCTCCTTTCGTGTTCCAAGGGCCTTCTGCGGCTTTATTTCTGGTCTTATGTCCAAGTCCAGTCTCAATTCCAACTTCTCTATTTTTTTTTTCCCTCCAAAGGCTGGCTAGGCTTCAAAAGTCTACCGGGATGGGCTCGTGTGCCCAATATAATGGCATAAGCAGCCCACTTGAGAACCTCGCAGCCCACTACAAAAGGTGGGTATGAGTATGAGTACGAAGAAGGATGAAGGGGCATAACATAGCTCCAGAAAGCTATGATTAATTTTCACCAAAAAGAATTTCTACTAGCTGAGCTATGCTAAGTTCGCTCAGTATGGGAAATTTGATCAAGTGTTGGGAATCTTAGCCGTAGGTTATTTGCTAACAATTTTAGTATGTGTGTGTGCTTTTAGTATGGATGTGCCATACATTTAGTTAGATAGCTGGTCTTCTTAGGAGCAACTGAAAATCTGAAAATGATAAACAAATTGATCGTAATGTTGTTTCATGGCAAGTTGTCAACAAACTAATTTTCTGATAGCTATTTATGATAATGAAATGTTGTTTGAATGAGCCAACACTGATTATATATCACAAAAAAAGTTTTTAAATGCAAAAAAGAAAATAAACAAAAGTGACAAACCAATCTATAATATGATGTAATTATCCAGCGTTTGCACGAGGGATTACCATGGTAGGTTCATGTACAAACTTTGCATCACAGCCATTCACTTGGGGATAAATGTCACTGAAGTTGAAAATCCAACTATTCCTCGATCTCTAGATGCTCAAGGCCAAGAAAATGTATAATTCCATGATATTCCTTCAAGGCAAATTTAGCATAATTCGACTTATAAGTGTGGTGGAAATAAACTACTTTCTCATATTTGAGCTATTGATTTGGCATGGGTGCTCATATGTTTTATGATTTATTATATAATTTAACTGTCACTTTTTAGTGGAATTATCAACACGACTAGTCTGTGGTGACTTTAGCAATCTTGAGATGTACTGGCTATGTAATTAGGAGGCTTTAGTAGAGGTGATCATATGTACATGTATATAAACATTCAATAAGTTAGCCTGGCCCATGAAACATCTTATGGCATGAAGAAGTTGCCTTGTGGGCTGCACAATTAATTAAGCCTATCAAAGTGCCATATGTTTCTAAAAAAAATGCCACAAAGAAAGAGATGAGAGCTTGAAGTTCATCATCTTTAGTTGGGCCCAGGTCTTTTTTTCGTTGGGCCCAAGTCCTTGTAGACCGGGAATATGGGCGTCCATTTTTTTCGGTGGCTGCACTGCACACAGGGACAGATTTTGGTCGTGGCGTACGTTACAAACAATTATTGGGACAAACATAGTAGAGGTCGAAATTTAGATTGACCATTGGTGGTTGACGGCGAAAGCTGATCGACTCTATCAGTCTTGTCAGTTCGATCCGGACAAACACAGGTCGAAAGTAAGTTCCATTTCTCTGCGCGGGACGGCGCGAGGTGTTAAAAAGCACATGAATATTGTCACCTCAAGTATGTGTTGATCAACAATACAAATTGCCTTAGATTGTTATAATTTTGTATGTATTCCGCGTCCAGCAAACTCCACGATCACGAGATCGTCGGTGCCCTTCCTAAAAATACATTTTTATGACCGTAGCCTTGATTGGAGCTCGACGTATATACGACGGAGACTTGGCACGCACGGCAGGCGTACCGCGTACGCATTCTAAACCACAGTTGTTTGTCTAAATAAACTGCAGCTGCTTCCGTTCTGTTCGTTGCAACTTACCGATCTGAATATTATTCCATTATCCATGTCAAGCTCATGTCCATGTCAAATTGGCCGTCTAGAGGTAAACATCAGGTAGCAGTTGCAGTCGCCGGAGATGTGCAGGCCAGCTAGCTTCATCCGCAACAATGCTGTGCGGGCCCCTCCGCCGTCCCTTCGCAACGATCCATCTATGCATGCATGCGTAGGGTTTAGGGTATTGTCTAGGGTGCGTCCTTCCTAATTAATATTCTAATTCCTCTTTTAAATTTCTTTTTATGGAGAATGATTTTGAGTGTGGATGCTGTGTCATCATCTTTGAAGCAAGGAACACCTGAGGTCCTCTAGTCAGTTTGTTAGGGGGCTAAGTGATATATAGTCATACCCAGTAGACCTGGGTTCTTGCGGAAAGCGGATTTACGATACTCCGACGTAGCTGGGTTAGGAGATTTTTCTAGACTGCAGAAGGTTCTCCCTTCTTAAACAAAACCTCGCCGGACCTTTTCATCCCCTCGGGTCTAGTTTTTTTTAAAAAAAATCTTTGAAGCAAGGAACAATAGATAACTTTGTGTCTGTCGTTCTCTTTTTCTATTAACAAAAAACTTGTGTGTCATCTGAAAAGGTTTGGGCCTTGATCGTTTCAACAGATGTAATAAGTTCGCTTACCAGAAGTACTCAATGTGAGGCCATGCTTAGAGTTGAATGAAATTGTTTCTATTTTTCATCAGAAGCAAGGATTGGAAGTTCTTCAGATCAGTAGCAATTGTTGTTTACACAAAAAACGTTTTCTTCTTTGGTATCAACAAAAAGAGATATCGTAGTCGTTGAGATCTACATTAAGACTAGCATGCTACTTCGTCACCAATTTTTTTTTTTTGTGAAAATAGTAGCTTGTCTGTTGCCATCAGACTATCCGATCCCTTGTTTTCTTCTGCTCTGCATGCATCTCTACCAAACATAGTACCCTAGAATCCCAATTTTTTATGGAGTCCTCTGAAAATATGTATACCCAAATAAAACGAGCAGATCGTTTCAAAATTCAAAACGTCTGTTGGACTAATACAAAACAGAGGTCTGACTTACCCTAGGTACATTCAACTTGAACAAGACATCGATTATAGATTGAATGATCACACCGCCGGCCGGACTTTTGTTGGAACGAAGTGGCCCCGGTAGCGATACAAAACGAAGAAACAAAAGGTTTTCGTATCATTGCAACAACAATGACCGACTATGAATGTGTGGACACAACACGGCACAGGCATAATTCTTTCCTTGAGCACATAGCATTCCGCTACATGTTCTGCCTCTAGGTTGACAGAAACGGTTCAACTGCTGGCGGTCGTTCTAGCGAGCCTCCTCCTAGCTTCTCTTTGCGTTGGTCCCTTACTTGTTTTTGTTCTTGTTTTTTCTTTCTCAGATCACTTTTGGTCCACATGGTAATGATGCGTGCATTGTATTGCATGGCATGCAGCAACGAACTTATTAGCTAAGCTTATCAATAGCTTTCATACGGCTTAACTAACATGGATTACTCCTAGAGTTAGACTTCTGCAACTAACTTTGTACAGTGACGTTGCAGCAACCAGCAAAGCATGCGGTTGATTATGGGCGCAACCGAAATGTGTCACACATGGTGCCTAATAATCGCTGGAAGCTTAAGCACCGACGAAAGGAAAAGGGCAGGCTCTGGTAGGAAACTAGGAATCATGGACGACCGCGTCAAAATGCCAGAATACTTGAGCGCTTATTGCAGTTTGTTTTTCAGGCGTTGATATCGTGCATGAAAACAACTTGCTACCCGTGAGCAAATTAACGCGAAGACCAAGTGAAAAACAAGGGATTGGTCGCGCGCGATGGAAAGTGGCACGGGCGAGTTACGTTTTGCAAAGGCGCGCGCGCGAGGGAGGACAAAAGGGGTGCCTATGTAATGCTTTGATCAATCAAGCCATGTTAGCGTACGTCTGTCGTGCAGCTAGCCCTTTTATGCGCCGGTCGGCAATCTAGCTAGGATCGGAGGTCGTAGTTCTCCTTAGCTTGCTGAGTTGCTGGTGGATTTGGGGAGGGGGTGCTGCACCGTGGATGGCCATTAGTCCAGGTCCAGCTACAACGACGGCCAAATCGGAAAAAAGGAAAAAAAACATTTCGCGTGATGGATCGCCTACACTAACCACGTACGTACACCGACAGGCGAGTAGGCGTATACGGTATATACTCCTACTCGTTGCGGAACCGCCAGGATTTCGACGCCGTACCAGTCCCAGAAACTAAACTCGGTGAAGGTGCCGTCATAGTGGCACGGTGGCAGCTACCGTCACCGGCTACCATCCATGATCCATCCCGGCAATGCAAGTGAAGTTTAGACCGCGGCACGGTAACGTCAGAGTTACTTGGCAAGGTAGGCAAGCAACCAGCCACGCAACACGCCCACACGCGGCAACGGCTCCGGTATGTCCGGCGTCGGAGCCCATGGCGGCCTGACGGGTTCGACGACTGGCTGCTCGCGTCAAGGCAGGAGAAAGATACGTCGCCGCCATTTACTTCCGGCCCGCGAACCCCGCCGACACTCGCAGCCGCAACGGCTCCCGACACCCCCCGGCCCGCCGGACCCCAGCGCGCCGCGACCTGACCTGACCTGACCTGACCTGACCTGCCTGGCTGGCTCGGTCCTCCCCGCACACCTACCGCTCCAACGGCACGCTACCCCTGCGGGCCATGCCATATGCACGACGAGACGTGACAGTCGTGACACCAATCCGTCCGTGCGTGCGCATCTCGCTCGGCTCCTGTCCGTCGTCTCGGTCGAGCCCGTGCGCTTCCTCGAGTCTCCGCCTATTTATCCCGCACGCCACAGCTCACACTGCCACTTCCATCCATCCTCCCATTGCCACTCTGCCTCCACAGCAACACAGAGCACCCACATCAGCCGCGCGCGTCCGCAATGGCGCGGGCCACCAGCGTCGTCGTCCTCTCCCTCTGCGTCCTCCTCCTCCTCGCCACCACATCCACCCTCGCGCAGTCACCCGCGGCGGCGCCAGCCAAGTCCCCACCCAAATCCTCCAAATCCACGCCATCGCCAGCCGCCACGCCCACCGCCGCGCCGGCGCCCAAGTCGTCACCCTCGAAGGCCAGCCCAGCTCCAGCGGCGGCGCCGACGACCCCGGCCACCCCAGCTCCGGCTGCGGCGCCGACCAAGCCCAAATCCAAGGCGCCCGCGCCGGCGCCGCCCTCCAAGGCCACCGCCCCTGCTCCGGCGACGCCCGCGCCCGTCGCGACGCCACCCGCCGCCGAGGAGCCCGTGGCCGCGCCGCCCGCGCCCGTCCCCGACGTCCCCGCCGCCGCGCCGGCACCGGAGACCAAGCCCGCCGAGGCCCCCGCGCCCGCCAAGAAGAAGAAGCCGTCGTCGCCGCCGTCCAAGAAGAAGAAGAAGAAGGGCGCGGAAGCGCCTGCTCCGGCCGCCGAGGCGCCCGTCTCCTCCAAGAAGAAGCACAAGGCAGCCGACGCGCCCACGTCCGAGGCCGAGGCTCCTGGGCCAAGCGGCGACGCAGCCGCCGCCGACACCGCGGTACGCTCAATTGTTACCATTCCTCGTGCTCAATTATCATTTTCACACAACATTTTTAACTACTGTTAGCGTAGAGGCACTGAGGTTAGTGCAAGTTTACCGAATCCCAGTCAAGAATGGGTGGTTGTTTCTTTCCACATTGCCAACGGGTGTCACCGTCGGTGGCAGAATGTAGCCGTTGGTGCGCCGACAGATGCGAAGCGTCAAGCGAAGGCTCGCACCTCAGGCTCTTTTTGGGAGCAGTTGGCATTAGAACTGGGCACGAAAAACCGAGAACCGAATACCAAACCAAATTTATTCGGAACCGCTACCAAAAGCACCGGAACCGAGAAATTCGGTTCGGCACTCGGTACCTGCTCCGAGGAAACCGAATTGTTCGGTTCGGTTCGGCTCGGTTCTCTGTTAACCGAGAAGAACCGAGCAGCCCAACTGAGACCCATTAGATGCATCAGTCCAATTGCAAACCCTATATCAACCCCCTCTCTCCCTCGTCCCCCTCGTCCCTCCCACCCTCGCACAGTCGCACACACCGCACGCCGCACGGCCCTCGCACGATCGCACGGCAACTCGCATCTCGTAGATCCTCCGTCCTTGCCGGCTCGCCGCGACGCCGCCCGTTCGCAGGCGCTTCAGGTTGCAGCCAGGCCAGGCGCTGCAGGCTGCAGCCAGGCCCTGCTCTCCGGCCAGCGGCCAGGAGCGCTCCCCGGCCGGCGCCCAGCCGCAGCGCAGCAGCGGCGCTCCACCCCCTGCCAAGCGGCAAGGCACGGCGGCAGCCGGCAGCCGGCAGGTGCCCCGTGTCCCGAGCCCGTGAGGCACTGAGGCCCAAGCCCCCGACGCACGACGGCCATGCCCCTGCTGGCTTGGCTGTTCTGGACTTCTGGAGGTGGAGTTGTGCATGTGCATGCTGGTTGTTGCCTTGCTGGGGCGCTGGGCATTCATAGTGCTGGTGCGTGGTGCTTTCTTTGTGCATTGTTGCTTGCTGTTTTATTTATTTTCTATCAAGTGTGTGTCTAAACAGAGGTGATTTTGCATTAAACTATGACGGTGAATGTTTATTGTAAAACATTGTGAATGTGATGTTAATTCTGCTGAAATGGCTGCTGGTTTTATGAAAAAATAAGGCTTAATGCTGCTGAAATTTCCTTTTGAATCAGCCTATTTTTCTGAATCCTCGATTCTAGGTACTTCCGGGTAAAACCGAGTACCGAACCGAAGTAACCGAAACCGAATTTCCTCGGTATCTGTTGTACCGATCAGTACCAGGAACCGAACCGAACTCGGTAAATACCGAACGCCCAAGTTGGCATACGGACAGCACGGCGCAACTGCTTGTCTGCTTGTGTCTGCCGCTGCCATTTTACTGCATGGGAATAATTTTCACTGCACTAGCCAACGTCACATTAGCAAAAGCAAAGAAACCTAGCCAACGTCATATTAGCACGAATGCGTTTATCAGCACCTCACACTCACAGCATTGCAGCGAGAAAAGTTTACTAACAGTGTCGATGTTTTTTTGGCTGTTCCGTGCAGAGCGCCGCAGGGAGGACCACGGAGAGGACGGCAGGCGCGATCGTGTCGGCCATCGCGGTGGCGCTGGGCGTGGCGGCTCTGCTCGTCTAGATCCCGGATGCTATGCGGCCACTGGATTGATATCGATGCTGCTGCTGCCATGCTGCTCCTTTTGCCGCTTTTCCTTTATGTGTAGTATTTTGTGAAAGGGGCTGCTGACTTTGCCTTTCTTCTTGTGTGTAGTAGGGCTCACATCACATTGATTCACTTGTGCGGACGGATGCATTCTTTTGCTTTAGTAGGTCAGATTATGGTACGAGAGAGACTGTGGTGTGTGGTTAGAGGGAGGAGACAGGACACTTGCTGTGTAATGTTCAGGTTTATTTATATATCATTGTAATTGCTTAATTTCCGCCCGTGCGCAACAACTTTGATGCCCAATCATAAACACACAGCTAAGTTAGCTAACCATGAGCTGAAATTACCTAATTTGTTGGGGTTACATTCTACAGAGGAAAAAAAAACTAGTAGCAACAGCCTACAGATCTCACGAACCTTGAGTCGATGGACCACGCCTGAAAATGTCAATGCCATCAGGGCAAATCATGTACCCAGCGAGTCGGATCTGGAGCATTGAGGTGCCTCGTGATACCTATGCATGCAGAATTTAAGATTTGTTGCGTTGCTGCAGGTCTGGTTGGTCATGGCTGTAGGTTTGTACCGGACCCGTGAAAGGGGACCAACTGATCGTGTATGTACATTTGTTGGTACGTGTTTCCACCCTGGCGAGCCAACAACACAATAAAGACGAGGTGAGACACCAGTCGTTTAGTGGAGGCGCTGCGCTGAGAAATGACTGCAAGTATACACCATACTGTATGCAACTATAGCATTTTTTTTACTAGCAACCATGCCCGTGCGTTGCTACGGGAAGACAAATAGATAATGTTCCGAGTTGCATAAATAAACTATTTTGTAACATAATTATTCTATGTTGGCCAATATAATTTTATCCCGTTTTGCAATCCATTTAAAATATGTTTTAATGTAAAAAATTGTTGCTCATAAATACCCATTCTAAAGCGTGTTTACTGGAATAAATAATTATGCATTTTGGTTTGTCGTGCCTTGAAGCATTTGACTAATAGACTCTCGTGTAAATACTCATATACGGTGGCTGGCCTCAGTGCCACAAAATGTTTTGGATTGCCCTTAGTGCCATAAAAATTTTTCAGTTATAAGTACCTTGCATGTCATTTCGGTAATGGGTGCTAACGTGGAGAAAAAAGACTATTTTGCGCCTTTGTCAGTGCCCACATCTCACATACTCAGCAAACGTGGATCTGGACCTGGATGCTAAACGAAAATTTTCATCAATTCTATGTTTTTCTTTTTTTTCCTTGGGCAGCCTTATCTTCTTTGCGCTGGGACCGGGAGCAAGGAACATACGAGAGACGACCACTATTTCATCTCCGACCAGCTTCCAGTTCCTGCTCGATGCTCGTGAGCTCGTATGCGCCATGAACGCACAGCTGGAGCTCACCCAAGCCATGGCTGCCCAGCCTTAGCTCGCCCGATCCATGGTCGGCCCCGTTTCCCTCCTCTCCCCTGCTTCTCAGTCTCTTGGTCGAGCCAAAGTCTCAGCTCACCTGCGCTGCTCGCCATGTTCGTTGGGAATGAGCTCAGCTGCGCCGGGTCGGACGCGCCTGACCGCTGGCCTCGCTGGGGCGGAGATCGAGCTCGCCCAAGCATGGGCTGCCGGGCTCGCCGGGGCGGTGTTCCTGCTCATGCAGCACCGTCTGCAACAGATCGCGCAGCACCGGCTGCAAAGAGGAGATGCGGCGTTCGGCCTTCGGCCAGCTTGAGCCGAGCATGGCGATGGCGAGTTTGATTCGATTCGATTTGGGAGTCGACCAGAGGACGGAGGCAAATGGATGGGATGGAGAAGGGTCGAGGGAGGGGCGGGCAGTGCCCCAGGTGGCCAGGTCACCATGGCCGGGAGTTAAGCCGAGAGAGGAACGGGAGGTACGGAGAGTCGAAGACGGTGAAACGCGTGCGCTCCTGCTATGACCGACTGACAGGTGGGCCCCACGACGGACCATGAAAAAGGCAGAATCATTGCTTGCTTTAGAAATAGGTATAGATATAGATATAGATTAGATTCTGTAACTGTACCAAGGGCGTGGGCCTCGTATACGTTCAATTTCGGCCTAGTACTTTTCTTTCTACCTTTCTAGTTCAGAAAAAAAAAACTCTCGCTCTCGCTTGAGCACTCGAAATACTAAATGGGCCCAGCAACTACTCTACTTCTAAGTGGGCCTAGCTGGACTGCTGGGCTGACTTTTTCTTTTAGAAATAGAATGCAAGTGCAGTCTAATCATTGCAGGCGTTCGGGTCTTTGATTCAAGTGGGCTGGGGGTAGGTAGTAGTAGTAGTCCTACAGAGCAACATGATGATATGTCTTGCAGTTGCAGTCTAATCATTTGACGATGTATCGCTGAATTTCCTTAATTCATGTTTATTCAGCATGAAAACATACAGTCCTCCAGCAAACAACAGCGCCAAACAATTGACGACGAACTGCCCGTAGCTAGGCAAATTCACCAGACGCGGCATGCCGCAGCAACATGACCAAAATTACAACATGATAAACACAGACACATCAAGGATCCATGTGAGCCTTGAGCCTGTTGATACATGTGTTGAAGGATCTGAAAGTGTTCCGGAAGCCAAGGAACCCATGCTCCTTGCTCTTATTCATGCTGTCCAGGATCTCGCAATCAAGGCCGAACTGGTCAGCCAACGCGTCGACGACGAACCAATTCGCGACCTCAGAGGCCTGTGTGGCCACAAGCTCGTTCTCCTCGACGATCTCCGCCCACAACGCCTCCTTCCCAGCCATGGCCTCCGACAGTTTGAACCGATTCTCCTCGCCCTCATACCCTGTCCACTCGAGCCCGAATCGCCCTGCGAGTATCGGCCACAACTTCTTCCACGTGCAGACGTCCCCATTGCTACAATTAAAAGCTTCGTTCTTGGCCATGGGTTCCACGCCAGCCCATATGTGTTGCTCCGCTATGAGGTCCGCGTCGGACGCCGTGACGAAGCCCTCCCAGCCGCCACGGGACCCTGGCCACCTCAGAGGAGCACCCTCCTTGCTGCAGATGGCAGCATAGACACATAGGCTGCACACAAAGTTGATCGCGCAGCGCGGGGAGAAGCCGAAGATGATGTTGGGGCGGTGCACGGACCAGCTGACGTCACCGCCGCCGCGCCGCCGTTCGACGACGGCGTCGAAGAGAACGTCCTCCTGGTCGTAGTAGAACACGGGCATGTCGAGCCTCGGCATCTCCTCGGTGTAGGGAGGGTCATGGACGGGGGTCTTGGAGCCGATGCGGCCGAAGTAGTGACGTGTCCCCGTCTGGAGGGTGACGTGGACCAGCGCCGGGCAGTTGGGGACGACGACGGAGAGGACGTTGCGGAGCATGGCCGAGTTGGCCTCGCAGTTGTCGTCCTCCGTGGCGCGCCACGTCCAGGCCACGTAGAAGACGTGGGTGGTGTCGGTGAGCGGCGCCAGGGCCGCGGTGGCCGCGGCGGCGTCGGTGAGGTCGGCCTGTATGCGAGTCACGGAAGAAGACGACGGTGGTGGAGACGACCATGGCGGGAGAGGGCGGCGGGAGAGCGCGTATACCTTCCATGGCCCGCCGGGAGTGTCTGGGAGTGGGAGGATGTCGACAAGGGAGGTGCCCACTATGCCCGTGGAGCCGACGACGAGAGCCACCAAGTGATGCTTCGGAAAGTAATGCGCTCGTACGACCATGCTCCTAAGCTTGGCAAATGGCGCGTTGCCTTCTGACGACGTCAGGTCGACAAGCTGCTCGCCGACGGCGAGCTCGCAACACGGATCATGCCGGAGCGAGACGTCGACGTGCTCGACACCGGTGCACTTCTCCAAGAGCCAGGTGCCAACGTCCATGTCACCGTGGTACTGTCAGGTCATGGATGTCGAGGTCTGATGGCTTGCTGCGGATGTAATTCATGCTACGAATCTCCTCTAGCTTCGGAGCGACGGTTCTAACCAACTTGTTTGTCGATGGCGACGGCATCGTTGCTGCCCGGGACCAGCGAGTTTTGCATTGTTAGTAGCCTGCTAAAGCACGTGGATGCCGCGAAGGTTGGGAGCCACCACATCCAGTTTCTGCAAGTCCGTTGCAGCGGCGATGTTGAACACCTCGAGCGTGTCGGAGCGGAGGACCAGCCGCCGCAGCCCTTTGGGGCTAGAAATGAAAAGCCGGCGAAGGCGAGGGCAGCAGCAGGACGCCACGAACTCGCTGAGCTCGCTGCCGTCTTCGGAGGACATGGAGAAGAGCTGGAGCATTGTCAGCGCTTCATGCCGTGCCCCGGCGACATCTCCGATGGGTTGGAACCTACGGTTTGGGAGGACGAGCGACATGGATACCGCCCTGCCATGCCTGGGCACCTCAACGAAGGGCTCCTTCTCTCTTGAAGGCTGCCCTAATAAGCAGCCGATATCGATGTCCACAGATTCGACGACGTGCTGCGCAGCGTAGCGAAGCCACTCGTTCAACTTCGCCGGCGAGACGCCATTGGCGTGGATCTCGAGGGACTCCATGTCGTTGCCGCGGTGGGCGAGCACCCAGTCCACGAACCCGGCGAAGTCGGATTTGTTGATCAGAAACCTGTCTGTCTCGTCGAAGGTGAGGCTCTTGGCTTGGGCCCACACGTGGCGCCATCGGCGGGAGAGCACGGCGTCTTGGAGACGGCGGGTGCGTAGCCTAGGCGGCCGAGGATGACATGCAGCGGCGCGAGGGCCGCCTTGACGACCGCGGCGGAGTCGGTGAGGTCAACGTGTACGTACGTGGGTTACCGAGGACGACGGCGGCGGGTACCATGGCGGGCAGCCACGGGAGAACGCGTATTGGCCTTGGCCCTCCGGGTGTCCGGCAGCAGGAGGATGTTGGCGAGGAGGCGCCGGCTATGCCGTTGGCGCTAACAACGAGCGCCACGCTCCCGAAGGACCGGTCGGACGCGGCGGAGCGGTCGACTTGGCGCTTTGATGCTTCAATGGATGGATGGATAGATGTTGGATGCACAGGCAAAGAAATCGATTTGTTTGCTTGCTTTACTGGATGGAAGTGATTAGCGAGTCACGTTTAGAAATTAGAATTGGTTCGATCAGAAGTCTCACTCTGCACGGTGAGCTTTCAATTCAGCATTGAAAGCCTGTAATTGTAGACACATGGGAACGAGGGAAGAAAAATAGATTCCTCCATACAAACAGCTACAATTTGTACGGCATACAAGTGTCCATGATTTTTTTTTTTGGGTATTAGGCTATCTCCAACCCTCCATGTAGGATAGTTTCCATAGTATTAATTAGGCTGCCACATAGGATAGTTTGATTATGTGTCACTCTAATAAATAAGAGAGAGAGTGAGAAAAGGAAGAAACTAGCTCTTGCATGAGACCCAGTGTCTACATGGGAACCTATGCAATAGACACTACCAAACTATGCATTGAGAGAGTATGGTGTCTTCGTAATAAATGATAAACAAATCTAATTGGTGCAGAGAATAGAGAGTGGATTTATTAAGGACCCACACTAAGAACCATGGGTTGTAGAGTATGATGTCTATGGTGGTGTGTTCATAATATGGCAACATAGACATCACCTATAGACACCATGGGTTGGGGATAGCCTTATGGCACGGTGACTGCCATACACGGTGTAACACAACAATATCCCCTCCGCTAGGTACGTCCTTGCGATTGTTATCAGTTGATCACTTTCCGTTTCCAAAAAAGGAAAAAAAATAGGTCGCTTTGCAATTAGTTTTTAGGACCAAACTTATGGGACAGTTCGTGATAGTACACATATTTTTTAGGACGGTTCATCCGTTCATACCTTCATGATACACAACTGAGACTACTGAGGTGGTTGTGGTCGTGGTTTTTGGGCCAGCAGCCAGAACCTACGCTGCGTGGGTTCTGGCTGCCGGCCTGCCTACACACCCGCACTCCCCTAGCAGTGACGTGGGCCTAAAAGCAACAGATCCAGCTTGGAATAACCCAGCCCAGTTTTCCTTTAAGGCCTCGAAGTAAGAACATGCATTGCACAAAAAAAAAACTAGGATGGAATCTTCAAAAGAAAAAAAAAGTTGGAATTTGGATTCTATCAATTTTAGAGCAAACACGACAATAAAGGAATTCAAGCCCTGAAATATTTTATACGGAAAATTATTTCCATTTCATCACCAAGGGAGAGCACCTCAAATTAAAAAAAAAAAAACAAAGAACACGAGCCCTCGTCCCTCACCTTGACCGGGAGAAGGATAGGCACCATAGTCCATATCCATCCAGAAGAAAAAATAGGTAATACAAACCAGGCAACGTGAGTTTCTGTTGCGGAATAGAATACTTGATCAATAACAGGCCTACCTTCCATGATTGAATTGGAGGGAGAGCAGATCAGCCTAGCTGTTCCGTGTCTCTTTCTACTTTGTCGGACGCAGAACTCGGTCCCAAATCAGATTTTCAATCATAAGGGCCAATCAGTTGTGTCGTCAAAGACGCTAGCAACCACCAAAGATAATAAGCGCACAGAGAAGACGTGCGTTCATTGAGCTCGAGCTAATACAAATTGAATTTCTCCACAACGTAAACTGAAACCCACTGATATATATATAAAAAAAAAGGAGCCATGACGAGAAGAGAAATAAACAAGTTGTGCCCAAGGCTTTCCCGTCCTGGCAAAAGAAAAACAGCGTAAAAAGGATGGAGCATCCCAGGCGAAATTGGCCTTGTATGACTGTGATTAGTAAGATTGTTGCTTGTAGAGACCAAATTCCTAGAAATGTGCAGCAGAAAAGGACTTTCCGCCGCCAGTGTTATCAGCTATTCTGCTTGCTCCAATAATCAGCAAGAAAGCATAATGACATGAAAGCAAGACAATGACTAGTACTGATGTGAAACGCTTCGGCAACTTAATCAACATGTAGAACCATCTCTAGTCTAGCATAATATTTCTGATAAAATGAACAGGACACGATACTAGCAAACAAAGAACTACCATTTGAGAATTCAAATAATGTATATATGAGGGCAAAACTGATAGTTAACTATAACAGAATTTCAAAGACAGAACCATGGTCTTAATGAAAACATTCAATCAGTAATTCACTAACAGCACAATTTTGAGGAAAGTCCTGGTCTTAATGAAAACAAAAAATAGCTTATCTGCAATGTCCTGGGCTCTAGTATAGCATATTCGCATTTACTGACAAAAGGATTAGATCAACAGTGACAAGCAAAGAGCTAGCAATTCAGGGTTACAAGAATGTGCAGCAAGGGAAAAACTGATGTCGGTATCAACCAATTTACACATAAAGCACTGTTCATAATGAAACCAGTCAGTTAGTGATTCAGTATATAGCCACAGAATTTCAATCAAACTAAGGTTGAAGTTGAACAATGAACATGAATAATTTGTTTGCAATTTAATGATCTTTATTTTGGTCCTAGTATACAGAATTATACAACATGCAAACCTGCCAAGGATAGAGAAACGTATGGAATGAACTAAATTACAAGAGAATTGGAAGTAGACAAATGGGCAGAGATAATAAGATGCTGCATGATATGAAACAACAGAAGAGAACTGAACTGCAGAGGGGGAATCAGGGAACAATCTTGAAGACCTTCATCTTCTCGATCCATGTGTTGAAAGAGTTGACAGTGTTCCTGAAGCCGAGGAAACCATGCTCCTTGCTTTTGTTCATGCTGTCCAAAAGCTCGCTCTCCACACTAAACATGGCATCCACGAACCACCAATTGGTGATCTCGTCGAGCTGTGTCGCTATAAGCTCATTCTCTCTGACAATCTCCGCCCAGACGGCCTCCTTCCCTGCCATGGCCTCCTCGAGCTTGAACCTGTTGTCCTCCCCTTCATAGCCAGCCCATTCCACCCCGAAATGATCTGCGAGTATCGGCCACAGCTGCTTCCACTTGAAGAGATCCCCGTTGCTGCAGTTGAAGGCCTCGTTCTTGGCGAACGGATCCACGGCGGCCCAGATCTCGTGCTCGGCGATAAGGTCCGCGTCCGAGGCATCGCTGAACCCCTCCCAGGAGACCCGGGACCCCGGCCACCGCAGCGTGGCGCCCTCCTTCCTGCAGATGGCGGCGTAGACGCAGAGGCTGCCGACGAGGTTCATGGCGCTCCGTGGGGAGTACCCAAAGACGGTGGTGGGCCTGTGCACGGACCAGCTGACGGCCCCGTCGCGGCGGGAGACCTCGTCGAAGAGGATGTCCTCCATGTCGTAGTAGAAGTTGGGGCAGTCGAGGCGCGGCATGTCCTCGGTGAAGGGCGGGTCGGGGAAGGGGACCCTGCCGAGGGCCTCGAAGGGGCCGACGTAGTGCTTGCGGCCGGTCTGGAGGCAGACGTGGACGAGGGCGGGGCAGTTTGGGACGACAACGGAGAGGACGTTGCGGAGCATGGCGGCGTTGGCCTCGCGGTTCTGCGCCTCGGTGGGGCGGCTGGTCCATGCGACGTAGAAGACGTGGGTGATGTCGGTGAGGGGGCGGAGCGCGCCGGCGACGGCGGCGGCGTCGGCGAGGTCGAGGTGGAGGTGGGTGACGGCGGGGGAGGGGGCCGGAGGGGACCAGGGCGGGAGCGGGCGGCGGGAGAGGGCGTAGACCTTCCAGGGCCCCCCCGGGGTGTCGGCGAGCGGGAGGATGTCGAGGAGGGAGGTGCCGACGATGCCGGTGGATCCGACGACGAGGGCCACGCTCTGGTAGGTCGGCTCCGCCGCCGCCGCCTGCTCGTCCTGCCGCTTCTTCACCGCGCCGATCGCGCCCGTCCACCACCAGCTCATCGCGGCGGCTCGGCGGAAGGAGGCTAGGTGGATCGGGGAGGAGGGGATCGGTCGGGAGGGAGCAGGGGGGGAAGGGAGGGAGGGGTGGCGTGCCGGGTCTCTTTGCGGTCTGGTTCGGATATGAGCTGGGCTGTACTCGTCTCGCTGTCTGGTGGGGCGAATAATTGGGGGGTTGCCTGGCTGGCTGGGTTTGTTGCGCTGCCCAGTGGGGCCGGGTGGCCTGCGTGGCGTGCGCAGCGCAGCGCAGCGGCGGCCGGCGGGCGCTTTGTTTCTTTTGTGTGCGCTGATGACGCGGCGCCCGCTCACATCTCAGCTCAGCGAACTTCAGCAGCGGACCAGCCGATAGCGTCCCCAGTTGTTGGATCGTTGGCATGGGCACCAGCTGACGAGATCCCACGGGTGGTGGCTGCTGTTGGGCTCTCAATTCGTGTTGTGCTCGGCGAATCGGGTGAAGTGTTTGTGGGGAGGGTGCTGAATCTGTTGATCCAGGATTACGACGCACGCCCAAATCGATCGATCGCGTTGAAGGAATTATGAGATGTGATTGGAGCCGACAAAATCAGGCCTAATCGCAGAGCTTAACCGAATCCTGGTGCGAGGTCGTCGATGGGGAATAGGAAACACTGAATCTGATAACCAATTGTTAGCAACAACAGGGTAGATGAAGGGAGATGGAAGATGTGAAGGAGAACGAGAAGCAAACGCTAGGATGGGCACGGAGGAAAGCTTCCTTAATAGAAAAGTTGATCGTTCATACATAATCCTTTCTTCACTCCTCTCCCTTCTATTTAATCAGACGATTATATGGGCCAAGCCCGCGCAGTGCATGCATGCACTAGTTTTCCCAATCTTTTTTTTTTAGGGAAACTAGTTTTCCCAATCTTTTTTTTTGGGCCTTCTGGTCGACAACTTCGATCGTGGCCCATCAAAGGTAGTAACACGGCAGACTGCGGATATGTATCCATTTTCTCCCACGTCGCAAGCATGAGTTTGAGTTATCTGTCTGAGTTGAAACACGTATGCCAGTATGTCCTCACTGGTCTATCCGCGGAAGGAAAGTTGCCGTTTGCCATTGTTGCCATCTGCCAACTTGTCCATGAGGATTTCGGCTGAACACCATTAAGAAACAGGGCCAATCACACACACATTAATGTAAGAGGACAAATTAAATGGACAATACATGTGGTATTTTCAAAGTGCACGTTGGTGCCATCGGGCCGGACATGGCCCACGATTCGGACCACAGTCCACAATGTACAGCTAGCTCCTTCCCCACCCATACGGCATACGATCGAGTATATGTCTTGGTCCTCCAAACATACCATGAAAGGCTGAAAAGCAGCACGCCGAGCAGTGTCTCAAACGTGACAACACCCATCATGGAGTTCACCAATCCTCGCGACGACGGCGGCGCTCCTCGCCGTCCTCGTCCTCACCGCCGCGGCGCGCACCGACGGCGCCCTCTGCGACAAGTCCGACAAGGCCGCCTTGCTCGCCGTCAAGTCTGCCCTGGGCGACCCTCCGGCCCTCTCCGGCTGGAACTCCACCGTCGCCTGCTGCTCATGGGACGGCATCTCCTGCAACGCCACCACCGGCCGCGTCACCGGCCTCACCATCTTCGCGCTCAACGTCTCGGCTCCGGCGATCCCGGCCGCCATCGCCAACCTCACCGCGCTGCAGAGCATCAACCTCGCCTACAACCAGCTGCACGGCGGCGTCCCAGGGTTCCTGGGCCCACACGCCCTCCCGGACCTCACGTTCCTCCGCCTCGACGGCAACCGCCTCACCGGCGCCATCCCGCCCACGGCCACCGTGTTCAACCTCAGCCTCGCCGGGAACCTCCTCGCCGGCGAGCTTCGCCGGAGCCACCTTCGGCGACGTCGACCTCTCCGGCAACCAGCTCACCGGCGACGCGTCGATGCTGTTCGGGGCCAAGAAGCAGCTGAGCGCGCTGCACCTGTCGCGGAACAGGTTCGAGTTCGACCTCGGACGCGTCGAGCTGCCGGTGGTGATGGACATCCTGGAGATCGACCACAACATGGTGTACGGGAGCATCTCGGCGGCCGCGGCGGCGAGGAAGTGGCTGTCGTTCGACGTGAGCTTCAACCAGCTGTGTGGGCCCATACCGCAGGGGCGGTACACGCACAGGTTCGGGTCCAAGCACTTCACCGGCAACAAGTGCCTCTGTGGCCGCCCGCTGCCGCCGTGCAGCAGCTAGACGGCCGGCCGACAACAGGGCCAGTACGTGGTTTGTGATCAGGAAGACAGCTGCATTCTAGCCATATTCCAAGGGAATGTATCACTTCATCGATGAATGGAATAATCTCCAATTGTTATGGGCTTGTGATAAGAATTCATGGCAACACAATACAAGTACACAACCAAGGTCACAAGTCTTATACTGTTTTTTTTTCCCAGCCGTTGGGCATTATCATTATATTTTTTGGCGTTTAGGTCAGTAAGGGCTCACACTAAGGAGCCATTTTGCCACTGGCTCCGTAATAGCAACGCAAATAATTTAGCCAGCTTCTGGCTACATGACCTTGTCGTGTCATCTTGAACAACTTATATTAGCATCCCCTGAGGAACTTATGAGCATCATGAATATATATATAGGGAGATAACTTAAAAACTCAGTTTTGACTTTTAAGCACTAATCAACCCCATGTATGTATAGTTTAGGGACCGGAATGACACAACGATACAAGTTTAGGGACCGGTGGTGTACTTTACTCATTTCTTTCAAATGCTCTCTTTGCCCCTTTCCAACACCTATTTATTAGTGCTGCATATGAATAATTGGGTTTCTATATCTAAATAGATTTTTTCACGCCACATTTAAATAAGTTTACATAGTGCAACTCATTTTGCATCCTCACTACAGCAGAATAGTTCACTCTTGAAATTGAATTAGAGGTCAGGGTTGTTCCATCACCCAATTACCGTATTGAGAGGGTTGGTAGGAAAACAGTGCTCTAGCAGAATCCCATTACCTCCTGAATGCAAAATATAGAGCCTGATTGGTTGGGTGCCAATTTCTTGGCATGCCAATATTATGGCTAGGCAAAAGTTGCCAAATTTTATTGGCCACCACTTGATTTGATACTAAGAACTGCCAACATCTCACATTTAGCCTAACAAATTAGTGGCAAGTTTTTTTTGCTAAAACTTTGGTATGCCAATATTCAGGAAGCAAACCAATCAAGCCCATAGTCCAATGCCCCTTTCGGCCTTCCCCCCTCCTCCAGCCCTCCCCTCCCCAATATCGTTAGCACACAAGAATGAGGAATGGCTCAAAGACGACCGAAACAACTCCTAGAAATTTATTACAATGAATCTATATCTGAAAGTGGCCTAGGTATAGCCAGTGGAATCGATGGTTGGAACAGGTGGGTGCAAGTAATTCCTAAAAGAGGGAGCATGGGCTCACAACATACATTCAATGAAATTTAAGGGACATATAAGCTGTCTTGCTGACACCATTTCTAGGTAACTATTAGTGGGTCCTCGCCAATATGATTTTCGTTCACCAAGATAAATGAAATAGTAGCAACACAACAAACAGTACAAGTTTATTCGCCAAGAAAAAAGTTTACTATACAATGAACGAATGAAGTTATCACGCAACCTCGATCTCTATCAAGACGCCTTAAGAAAACTCTATATGTTTAGGCAACATATCGTATGGAAACTTTAATCTGGGCCACAAGATGTTGATCTAAGGGTGTCTTTACGAATCACCCTCCCACCTCCTGATCTTTGCAAATCACCCCTCCCACCTCTCATGAGTGTACCCTTGGATCAACATCGTGTGACCCTGATTAAAGTTTCCATAGTTTCCATGGGAACTTGGTTTCCACCAGATATGTCCCCATATGTTTATGCTATAAAGTACACATCTTTATTTTATAAACTAAGATCCAAGGAAGGACCCACCGACAGCCGCCTCTTCTTGAGCGGCAAGGGGCTCTGCACCTCTTCCTCCTCTCCCCACCTTCTCGCTCCGGCAGCAGCTATCGTCTTCTCCGCCGGCATCAGCATCAAGTTCAGATCAAAATCTCTCACGCTAGAACCGGCTGACCCCGACCCGGATGCGGTTGCCGCCGTGACAGACACCGACAGGCCGTCCCAGTAGTGGCACCTCTTGTGGCCACCGAGCGCCTGCCCCGTGGCGAAGCTCCGGTTGCACACGGAGCACCTGTGCCTCTTCCCCGCCTGCTGCTCGCCGGCGGCCGACGTCGTCGTCGTCACCACCGACGACGACGCCGCGTCTCCGGCGGACGACGACGACGACGCGTGTGCTTGCAGTGGCGGTGGCGGTGGCTTCCGGTGGCTCGCCTTGTGGCCGCCCAGCGCTTGGTGGGACGCGAACGCCTTGCCGCAGACGGAGCACCGGAAGCGGAGCTCGTCGTCGCGCTGATCTGGCACCGTCGTCGTCGTCCAGCTGGACGATGCTGCTACTGGCCGCTGCGTCGTCGACGTCGTCATGCCAGCAGCGGCGAGCGCCATGAGGCAGAGCGAGACGTAGTCGTCGTGGGCGATGGCGGCCATCGATCACAATTCACAGGCAATATGATGATTACTGCAAAAGCTAATGAAGATGGTGGTGGTGGTTTATTAGCTAGGATTCTGGTTGAGCGCTGCAAGTCCGATGAGCTAACCACGTAAGCGTCTGCATATATATAGGCAGCAAGGCTTATCAAGCTAGGTCTAGGTGCCGGAAGTGTGTCATTTCTTAATGAAATTGGATCTTGGAATGGGTGTGGTCGAAAAGGCGAGAGGGGGGAGATGGGTCACGGGGTCAAAGAAGCACGAGGGCGAATGCTTGTACCTGAAACCGTGAACGGGGGTGATCGATACAGTTGCATGCATCCGTACTCCAGTGAAAATAGTAGAATATATATCCAGGGTGCAAAAGCACACGTGGATGCGTGCATGGATGGATCAGATGTAAACTAAAGCCTATTGGCCATTTGGCCATGCTTCCATGCATTTTACATAGAGTAAAATTCACGGCGGGGACACGAACTTGCGACGAGGTGTTATCTAGGTCCCCCAACTTCCAAAATGTATTTTTTTCCCCCTAAACTCGCATCGGGTCTCACCATCTATCCAATCCGCCGTGCACCCGGTCCAAGAGCTGACCTGGCCTTCCACGCTGGATCCCACGTGTATCTGGTAGGAGTTTATGCTCTGCTTTTAGTATGGAAGAAAAAGTCGCAGGCCATTTTATCCCTTTCGTTCACCAGTTGAAAACCTAGCGCACTTGCTGTTGGCCGATTCGCTTCCGTTGCTGTCGTGTCTTCTCAAATTGGTTCGATTCGCTGCTCCTCTTTGATTATACTCCGCTATTTGATTTGTCTCCCCTCTTCGATTTCTCACCCCCTTCGATTCACCACCCTGTAGGTACCGTCGCCATGGATGGGAGCTCAAGTTCATCAAGGCCTAAGCCTATAGAAAGGAATGCTGGACCTTCCCTTGATTCGTGCCCAGATTGGAAGTGTAGGATGGTGGAGACGCTGCCGGCGAAGACGGCCAAGAACCAGCATGGCAAACCCTGCAGAAATGGCATGCTCCTACCAAGGAACAGAACATATGCACAGCAAATGCATTTTCGTGAGGAACAGATTCTTCACGACAAGACCATTTTGGAAGCTATAGGCAGGGACATTATTGTATTGCTAAAACGATTAGTACGTGCATTTGTTTGTGTTGTGATTACCAATCTGTACGGCATCAAACACGACCACGGAATGTCCAAATGGCTTATGCTGAAAATTTTGTACTGATCTTGCAAAGACTCAATGAATGAATATGCTTTCTCTCAAATGTTTTGCATGTCTTCACATACAAAAATGTGAAAAGATTTCTCAAATTGTACTACATAGAACATCATATTAATAAAGATCATAAGAAAATGAGTCTGGTTTCACTTTTATTAACATCATAATAAAGCGAGTCTTTGTCAGCAAATCAAGTTTGCTTCTTTTTGCTAGTTGCAGACTTTTCTTTTGCTTGAGTAGCCTTGCCTTTCTTGGGAGCCTTCCTCTTCTTTCCAGCTGCCTTCCCTTCTTTGGTAGCAGTAGTTAAAACAATTGGCCTTGGGAGTGGTCTATTCGTGGTGATGAAGAAGGAGTCCGGCAATGGCTCTGCAAGCTGAGGAGCAAAGGCTGACTGTGAACCCTGAAAAAAATATGCAGTATACAAGTTAGCGAAGGCGACACATGACAGTACACAGAAAATGGCAGAGTGAACAAATGTACCTGTTCCATCATTCTCATCAGCATGGTGGAGCTCATTTGTGACAATAGCAGTGCAGGAGCTTCTTGGGTAGAAGACTGAGAGCCTTGAGGTGCTTCTGCATTGATGTTGATCTCCTCGTGACTGAATATTTCAGGTGCATGCTCTTGGGCCACTGGAGGCACACCATTGGGGATATAGTCCTCAGGCCTTATTCCCATCTTCTTTAGGTAACAACCCTTTGCATTGTGGTTTTCTCCACGACAATAGCCACATCTTATGATCACCCCATGTTTGGACATTGTAGGCCCATGCTTTCCCTGGATTTCATGTGGTTGCTTTCTCCTAGATTTAGGTGGCCTTCCCACTTTCTTCTCATACACAGGTGGCAGCACTGGAGTTCCATTGACCTTTTCCCAAGTGGACATATCTTTGCATGGTAAGATATTTCTTTCATAGGCTCTATGGAATGACTGGATTGAGTAGCATTCATGCACGACACTCTCTGATTGAATCCTTTCATGCCGCAAGCATGTGATGGCATGTTGACAAGGTATCCCTGTTAGTTGCCACCTCCTGCATTCACACTCTTTGGCCCTAATATCAACAATGTACTGATTCTCTCTCTCGTTAACTTGGAAGATCCCTTGTCCAGATGGTAGAGCATAGCAAACATTAGCAAATTCAGCATTCTTAGCCACTTTTTTCCTAATCTTCGGACAAATGGTTCCTACAAATTCAGCAACTTCTAGTTGTTTAGTGTAGTACCTAGTCATTAACTGTTGTTTGACCCTCTGCAACATACTAAGGATTGGCATCTCCCTGGCCTCTAGGATATACTTGTTGAAAACCTCACAATTATTATTCAACAAAAGATCACTTTTGGGGAATTCAGAAAAAAATGCTCTTACCCAAGTCTTTGGTGGCATCTTCTCTAACCACTCATAGGCTTCTTGATCAAGTTCCCTCATCTTGTCCATGTTATGATTCCACCTGTTAACCGTGGAGGATCTTGCACAAGCCCACAATTGATTCTTTAGTATATCACCTTTGAAACCAGCATCTCTGAAATTTGACCACAAGTGTCTCACACAGAAGCGGTGCTCTGACTCTGGAAACACTTGCTCAACTGCAGGTATGAGACCCTTTTGTTTATCAGTCATGATAGTCCAAGGGTATGTATTGTCAATGCCCAAATCAATCTTCAATGTTTGCAGAAACCACTTCCATGAAGCCAATGATTCCACCTCCACCACACCTATCGCTATTGGGTAGATACAATCATTGGGATCAATGCCCACTGCAGTTAGGATTTGGCCACCAAATTTTGTCTTTATGTGGCAGCCATCCAAACATATCAATGGTCTACATCCATAGAGAAAACCCCTTTTGCAAGCATCCAAAGACATATAACAAGTAGAGAAATGGTTGTTGACAATATTCAGGTAGAATGCACTTCCTGGATTGCTCCTCCTCAATTCGTGTCCATAATCCCACAATTGGTTGTATTGCTCACTCTCATCTCCATAAATCTTCTTCAAGGCAATCCTTCTTGCTCTTGCCAGCTTACTTCTTGAAGGAGTCAGATTCCATTCCTTCTGCACTGTTTTCCCAAAATTGGCAAGACTCATCTTGTCATCTGCTCTAAAGCTATCAAGGTACTTGTCAGCCAGCCAATTTGAGGTGCACCTCTTCAGTACCCACTCCTTTTGGCAATTGTGTTTGCCATAATATGTCTTCACCATGAATGCCTTGACTCTACTATCTTTGGAAGCATATAATGTCCAGGGGCATCCATCTGCACAATGTGCTCTAAGCCTTCTTTGGTCGTTTCTAGGCATCTTTATATCAACCCTATTCTTTAGGCCATATTCTGTTATTGCTTTTCTCAATGTCTCTACTGAATCAAAAACCATGCCGACCTTAAATGATGGGTTATTGATGTCCTCTTGTCTGAAAGTCTTGAACTTCAAGTTTACTTGTCCCTCTATCTGATCAGCGGGCAACTGCAGACCTTCATCATCTGTGGACTCCTCTTCCTCCTCCTCATGTGTTACTAATGTCAGTCCTCTTTTGGTCTTGATCCCTTTTTCTACTCCCTCATCATCCACATCAACATCAACGTAATCTACATATAGATCATCATCTCCAACCTCAAACTCATTGTCAGAATCAAGGAAGTCTGAATCTCCACTTTCACTGCCACTATCAAATTCAGATTCTGTCACTTTATGTTCATCCTTTGCACCACTTATATTTCTGTAAAATTCAGGGAGTGCTTCATTCTTTTCAATATGCTTAACCTTTATAGGGTTAAACACCTTTGGCATCTCTACAGATGGGTCGATAGCCACCTCATCCCAATTTGCAACTGCAATAGTGTCATCATGGTCAATGTACACAATCAGATTTTTCACTCTATTCACCACTGAATTCATTGCATTGATGTCTGAATCAGATACAATTACTCTCAATCCATCATCTAGTTCTCTCCCTGGTAACAACCAATACACTTTCAAACTGGGCTACTTTGTGTAACCTAGTTGCTGTATGAAATCATCAAACCAGAGTAGAGACCAAGTATCCATCTCACAATAATCAAACCAATTGATCTTCTCATCGACATATGCCCTCAAGTGACCATATCCAACAAAAAATCCCCCATGATGCAATTCTACCGTGAACTGATCCACATTGCCAGCTACATTATAAGGCAAATTTAGTGACATGAATCATAAAGTTTCATCTAACCTAAATCGTGAAAGAGAGCTTTGATCATTTCGTTTATAAGAAAAAACAAAAGAAACTAGACATATTGGAGGCAAAAGAAAAAAGAAACTCACCGTACACAGGGGCTGGGTCACCCTTCTGCCGCAGCCTCGGCACCATCGTCGAGTGGCGCCGCTGGCCGCCGTCTTCGCTACAACTTGCAGCGACGTCTTCTTCCGCCTCTACTCGCTACTCCTCTCCGATCTCTATCAATATCAGGCAGAACAGGGATACGTCAAGAAGCATGGAAGGTGATATTTCCGATTGTGATTCTCCAATTAATGGGATTGGGTTGATACACGTGGGATCCAGCGTGGAAGGGCAGGTCAGCTCTTGGACCGGGTGCACGCCAGATTGGATAGCTGGTGAGACCCGATGCGAGTTTAGGGCCAAAAAAATACATTTTGGAAGTTAGGGGACCTAGATGACACTTCGTCGCAAGTTCGTGTACCCGCCATGAATTTTACTCTTTTACATACTCCTGTGATTGGGTACTACGAACTTTCCTTTGTCTGCGGAGTGTGATAGGAAACTGCGCGCACACATTGTTTCCCTTGGTATTTGCCAACAAGTTGCGGTTATATAGTATTGTAAAGGCAGCCATATATGGCCATATGCATTATGTGTGCTGAACTGTTCATGGAGATGAGAGAGCCAGGAACCAATAACCTAGCCGCTGGTAATGTGTTTTTAATAGATAAGCCACAAGCCATCAGCTCACTGCCAACTGCCTAGCTCGTTTAAAACAATATATGAACACATGATTAGTAAAGTAAACACCGCGGTGGCTAAGCAGCCTCTCCTTTAATTAATGGTTCTTTTCGCCCGAGTTGGGGATGCTGAGATCCGCCTGTTTCTTAAACAAACAGATCTCGCGATGAAAGGAGAGAACTATATACTAATAATTGAGTAAACATTTAGTATATATTCGGTGGGGAATTGTTAAAGTTGCTTTTCGACAGGAGCATCTAGAAGTTTTTGACAACTTCAAACAAACGAAAAAAATGACGTACCTACGATGTATCGGTCATACAGGTGACATGATATTGAAGAAAGTAAAACGAATTTGAGTTCAAAACTAATTTCATTTGTAAGATATGAAAACTGGAAAATAGCAACCAGAAGAAATGAAGAGATCACATCAAATCAAAGCACCATAGAAACAAAAATGAAATATCAAAATAAACCTAGATGTGGATTAGGTGTTCAACCCCCCTAGCTTTCCGAAAATACATCTAGATTTAAGTTTTTTTTTTTTGAAAGGCGTCTATATTGATTTAGTTATCACAGTAGAAATGGAGTTCCCAAGAAGCATTTTAAAGAATATCGTGGAAGATATTCAGAATATTGAAAATAGATTATAAAGTCTAGTTGAGCTTTAGAGATATTTGATGTTCAATTTGATCCTATGCCACGAGGTTATCATGTTTTTAACAGCACGCACATCAACACTGAGTTGAGAGTTGAGACATCTAATTTTAACAAGATACCTACTGGAGACTAGTACTGATTCGACAAGGGCATGCATGGATAGTGGAGAATAGTAGAAATAACTTGATTTTCTAACAATGAAGAAAAATATATTACAAATAGTCCTCCCGCCGTCCTGAAAAGAATAATATTGTAGCACTCAAATTTTCCTCATGAAAATTGATGTTTTGCCATACACGCATAACAAATTGGAGATACCTTATGCGTGCAAGGTTAAATGGAAAATGATTCACCTCCTAAAATATCACTTATGAGTTGATGGAAATGAATGAATGAATGAATCGAATGAATCTTTGTTCAAAAAATGATTTGAACAACAAATTTATGTTCAAAAACTGAACAAAACAACAAATTAACAAAACAACAATGGTTTCCTATATCTGTTTTTACATGAACCCATCGACATGCGATCGATCAGTGAATCAACAACATCCTGCGCTTCTTGATCGGCAATGGGCTCTGCACCTCGTCCTCCTCCTCTGCCCACCTCTTCATCCCAACGTTCTCCGGCACTGGCATCAGGTTCAGGTCGAAGTTCCTCGTCACGGTTACAGCCGACGACCCAGACGCCGACACGGATACGGAGATGGAATTGGACACCGACGACATGCCGTCCCAGTAGTGGCATCGCTTGTGCCCGCCAAGCGCCTGCCCCGTGGCGAAGCCCTTCCGACAGATGGTGCACCGGTGCGGCCCGCGCTGCCGCGGCGGCGGCGAGAGCCTCCTCCGTGGGCGGCTTGCGGTGGCTGGACTTGTGGCCGCCGAGCGCCTGGTACGACGCGAAGGCCTTCCCGCACACCGCGCACCGGAACGGAAGCTCCTGCGGCTGCGCCGCCTCGTGCTGCTGCTCCTTCTTCCCGAGCCCAAACTTGCGTGTCCCGGCGAGCGCGGCGAGGCAGATGGCGAGGTAGTCCTCCTTCTTGAGCGCCGGCGGCGGCAGCGCAAGGGAGAGCGCGGTCGGGTCGAGGAGAGCTTCTACGCCGGCAACCATGGTTATATATAGCAGCAGCCGGCGAGAGAAACCAGGCCACCAGGGTTTGTCGTCTACGACTTCTCGCTTGATCTTGCTTGTGTTCGTCCGATCGGAGCAGCTGGCGATCGATCTGTCAAGAACTGGAGTTGTGAGAGGGGGCGGTGGCCTGTGTGAATGAATATATAGGTCAATGAACGGGACCAGTTTTTGACTGCGTACGTACTTGACCAGATTATTTGCAGCAGCAGGGCGGCGCTCCATGGTTTCGACTCTCTTCATTTTATGTTTTGTCGTCCATCCATTATATTTTTCTCAAAGTCGACAAGGTGCCGTTACAATGGCCGGAGTCCTTACCTCAATAACCTCACCACACAGCAGCCATGCTCATTAAAGAATAACTTAACCTCTCCCACTTTCTGCTACTGATCCACCTCGCTTCTGTCAGGCGTGACGAGTGACAACACTAACATTAGAAGAGAAGTGTCAGTGTGCACACCGTATTGATCTTGTTCTTCTGATGTTACAAAGTACGAATACTGCTGTGTACTAGATCATGCAATGACTAGTTCCTCAAGGAGATCAAGTCTTCACCGGCATGCATTGCTTCTTCCATACGCATGCCCTGCCTACTGAACCTTGGCTGCTAGCTCTCAACCAGAGTACAATACACAATTATGTAGCAACATTATATTGTTTACCGCCCGCCCATACAGTGATACAGAGTGATTTCTGCCTACATGTTCTCTAATAAAAATTTCCCACCTATATTAGCCTCCATCGTGTCTAGCAAAAGATAATTATTTACTGAGGACGACTGGCAGTCAGGACCTGACGTACCCAAAATCCTTCAGCCTCTTGATTAAATTGAAATGATTTTTGTGAAATTTCTGCGTGATTCTTGTGAAATTCCTGCATTCCAAACAAGCCTAGAACTGTCTTCTCCAACAACTGTTGTACAAGAATATATATAAAAAAGTATAATTGCACCACAACGACAGCTTCATGCATATCATTGATATGATCAAAGTAACCATGTTAATTATTAAAAACTATAGACAAATACTAAATTCGTTCATACCGAAATTTATCGCATTTAGTTATCATTGTAGTTTACCATTAATAATTAAACTAAGATCTCCGAATTGGAGTGAACCAATTTCAGTTCATCGTATTAATACGAACAACATAGGAAATCATTAATTTGTGAGTTTGTAGTCCATCTTCAATTGAAGAACGACTATCTAAATATTCTATCAAAAGTAGGCCGGGTGTTCAAAAGCTGGTACTAGTTATACTTGAAATTTTCTTCATCATTTGAATGGAATATCGTTCTGATATTGTGTTAGATTTCGCAAATTTTCGTTTTAGACCTAAGTCAGCAGGACTTCAAATGTGGTTAAATACTTGATCCTCTTATACTTATAATTAATCAATCTTCCAACACAATGTAGTTCTCTCTTACTTACTAGTAATTAATCATTTTTCCTGATAATTTCAACAAGCAAACGAAAATTTAGAGAAATATAAGACGAAGTAAACAACACAGAGCACAATAGTCAAATATATAGTCGTGTATCTCAGCGAGCTCTTACTATTCACAATGTTTGACGGCAGGAAAAGTCAAATAATTTATGACTGTAGATAAACGAACGAATCAATAAAATGAATCAAATGATTTACATGAACCGATCAACACACGAGGCCAGCTCGAATTATATCCTGCGCTTCTTGATCGGCAGTACTGGGCTCTGCACCTCTTCCTCCTCGACCCATCTCCTCATCCCTGAGCTCTCCGGCACCGGCATCAGGTTCAGGTCAAAGTTCCTCATCACTGTTACAGCCGACGACCCAGTAGCACCCGACGCCGACACGGATGAGACCGGCACCGACGAGCCGTCCCAGTAGTGGCATCGCTTGTGGCCGCCGAGCGCCTGCCCCGTGGCGAAGCCCTTCCGGCAGATGCTGCACCGGTGCGGCCCTCCGCCTCCCTCCGTCTCGTCGAGCTCGCCGCCCGTCGACGCTGCCGCCACGGCGGCGTACTGCTCCGGCGTGGGCGGCTTGCGGTGGCTGGATTTGTGGCCGCCGAGCGCCTGGTACGACGAGAAGGCCTTCCCGCAGACCGCGCAGTGGAACCGAAGCTCCTGTGGAGGCGCGTGGGGTGGGCACAGCGTCGTCGTGGCCGCCGCCTCGCGCTGCTGCTCCTTGTTTCCGAGACCAAACTTGCGTGTCCCGGCGAGCGCGGCGAGGCAGATGGCGAAGTAATCCTCCTTCTTGAGCGCCAGCGGCGGCGCAAGGGAGAGCGCGGTGGTGTCGAGGAGAGCTTCCACTCCGGCAACCATGGTTGTTATATATAGCAGCAGCCGGCGAGAAATTAAACAAACCAGGGTTTGTCCTAGGACTTTTGTCGTTTGATCTTGCTTGCGTTCGTCGGAGCAGCTAGCCGGCGATTCGATCTGTTCGAGAGCTGGAGGTGTGGAACGGGGCGGTGGCCTAGGTGAATGAATATATAGGGATCGGATCGATATATGGCATGGGAGAGGTGGTCGCGTGCGTGCGATGATTTTCTTGGTGGAGAGAGGGACGAACAGGTCGCACGCAACGCAACGCAATCGCATTGCGGCAGCGAGTCAAACATGCGGGTTGGCCGCCGTGTTGCTGCGTTCGTTCGCGGGCGCCGGCGCGCAGCCAATATAATGCAAGTTGTCAATTGGACGTACGCTTAGAATATGAACGAATGTGCAGCAGCCAGTCACCTTGTGCTACGATTTGTATATGCATCCAGTGAACCAATTCGTCAAAAAAGAATGCAAGCTATGACTACTTCCATACCGTACTATAGATCAATAACTTATTTCGCTGTCCTACGGCACTCTCTTGCAAGCAACTTCATGGAAATGGCAAATGGGGAGAATGCTATTCCATGATAACGGCACTGTAACCTGGGGCATGCATGCAGCACGTGTGTTCTCTACAAATTTTTTTAATCATGTGTTTTTTTTACATTTCTGTGTGCTACTAGCTACCTGCTTGCATTTCCAGATGAAGCAGCTGATGACACGCAATACATCGACGGTCAATGAACGGGGCCAGCTTTTGACTGCGTACTTGACCGGGTTATTTTCCAGCAGCCGGGCGGCGCTCCATGGTTTCGACTCTCTCCATGTATATATGTTTTGTCATGAACTGCTGATGTAAATGATCGTACTTTTGTCGTCGTCGTCGGTCCATTATATTATTTTTCTCGAAATCGATAAGGTGCCGTTGTTACAATGGCCTGGATAACTGATGGGTTGGAGTCGTGTCTTACGACAATAACCTCGCCACACAGCCATTCTCGTTAAAGAATAACCTCTCCCATTTTTCTGCTACTGATTCACCTCGCTCCTGTCAGGCGTGACGTAGTGAAGTGTCACCACACTGTATTGAACTTGTTCTTCTGATGTTCCAAGGTACGCATGCATGATATAGATCATGACATGACTACCTCCTCAACTAGAAGTGTTTACCGACGACATGCATGCTTCCATAGGCATGCCCCGGCCGGCTAGAACCTTGGCTGCTCTCATCGAGAGTACAATGTATAATTATATAGCAACATTTTTTACCACCCACCCATACAGTGATACAGAGTGATTTCTCTCTTGGTGTTCTCTAATAAAATTTCCCAGCTATATCCATGTGGTGTTTTATTTGTTCTTTTGATATTATCCTCCATATGTGTCTAGCAAAATAATTATTTACTGAGGACGAATGGCAGCTGGGACCTGACGCACCAAAAATCCAGCACAATGGGCTCTTGGTTAGACTGCCATCTCCAACACGTGGTTGTAGACGCTTTTAACAATTAATCGATTGATGAACAAGAATACAACAAATTATTGTTGCACCACTCCCACGAAGCTTCATATCGTTGATCAAAGCAACTACATTAATTAATTAAAAAATAAGTATCTGTACTCATTCATACCGAAAGTTACCTCATTTAATTTTCACTGTAGTTTGCTATTAAAATAAGTAAACCAAGATCTTCGAATGAATTGGAGTGGATCAATTTCAGTACACATATTAATATAAGCAACGTATGAAATCAATAGTTCCCAAAAAAACATATGAAATCAATAGTTCCCAAAAAAACGTATGAAATCAATAATTCCTGAGTGCATCCATTTTCAGTTGCTCATCAATCCTAATTGATCTATCAAGAAAATTAATTACACCATTCAAGGACGACTATCTAATTCTTCTAGCAAAAGTAGGCCGGATGTTCATAAACTTGCATTAATAATTTAGAGATAATTTAATATTATACTAGAATTTTTGCTCATCATTTGAATGGAATATCTTTCTGACCTTGTGTTAGATTTCACAAATTTTCCTTTTGGACCTAACTCTGCAGGACTTCAAATATGGTTATTAAATACTCCCTCTATCCTCTTTTGATAGTCTTATTTCATCTTGACACAAAGACCAAGGAGAACAACCTTGCTTATCATCTTATTAACGCAACGCAATTTTTTTAGTTGGTCATCCAATGTTTTAACTGGGAACTCCTCGTTACGGGTGCTATTTATTGCCATGTCTCATACCAATAGCAAATAGGACTATCATTTGTGAAAAGTTGAGTTTTTGAAATAGGACTATGAAAAGAGAATGGAAGGAGTACTTGATCCTCTGTTTTAGTAAACCAATTCAATGTAGTTCCCTCTTACTATTTTTCCTGATTGTTTCAACACCAGTCCAACGAAAATTTAGAGAAAATATGAGAGGACATAGACAACACACAGCACAATAGTCGTGTATCTCGGCGAGCTCTTACTAATCACAACATTTGACGGCAGAAAAAAGTCAAATAACATATTACTGTATAGATAGATATAAACGAATCAATCAATCAATCAACCAAATGATTTACATGAACCGATCAACACAACACGCGAGGTCAGCTAGAATTATTCCGACATCATATCCTGCGCTTCTTGATCGGCAGTGGGCTCTGCACCTCTTCCTCCTCAACCCATCTCCTCATCCCTGACCCTGAGCTCTCCGGCACGGGCATCAGGTTCAGGTCAAAGTTCCTCATCACGGTTACAGCCGACGACCCAGTCCCCGACGCCGACGCCGATGACAGGGAGACCGACACCGACGAGCCGTCCCAGTAGTGGCACCGCTTGTGGCCGCCGAGCGCCTGCCCCGTCGCGAAGCCCTTCCGGCAGATGGTGCACCGGTGCGGCCCGCCGCCGGTCGCCGCGGCCCCTCCCGAGGACGTCGTCGTCTCCTCGGAGTCCGCCGCCGCGGCGGCGGCGGCGACGGCGGCGGCGTGCTGCTCCGGCGTGGGCGGCTTGCGGTGGCTGGACTTGTGGCCGCCGAGCGCCTGGTACGAGGCGAACGCCTTGCCGCACACCGCGCACCGGAACCGGAGCTCCTCCTCCTCCTGCTGCGGCGGCGGCGCGGGGACGGCCTTCCCGAACCCGGCGGCGCTGAGGCTGGTTCCTCGCGTTCCGGCGAGCGCGGCGAGGCAGATGGCGAGGTAGTCCTCCTTCTTGAGACCTGGTGCTGGCGGCGCGAGGGAGAGCGCGGTCGGGTCGAGGAGAGCTTGGAAGCCGGCGACCATGGCTGGCACACCTGACAGCTAGCTAGCTGACGAAAACTCCCCGGTGACGACTCGTTGGCGAGCACGCGGTGGCTGCTGGAGAAGTGGAGATGGATGGAATTGAGATGGGAGGGGAGTGGCGGGTGCCTGGGGTGTATATATAGGGACGGGGGGGGGGGGGGGGTGTGGAGCAAGTGAGGGAGGACTGTGTGCTGGGTCGAGTCAAACATGCGCGCGCGCGGTGGCTGGCCGTTGCTGCGGCGTTGGTTCGTTCGCGGGGGCAGACAAGTTGCATCGGCGAATAGAATACTTCCCTCCCCTCCCATTTGCAGGTTAGCTCACCGCACCGGCGAGCGGCGGCGACTCGGAACGTGGACATGAAGGACTGAGCCGGTGGAAAAGCTGTTGGCATGTGGGTCCCGCGGGTGCCACTGGACGCCAAGCAGGCGGGCGTGTGTACACTGGAAGGAGCGCACGCAGCTCTCCTTTTCGAAAGGAAAGATCAAAGGAAAAGAACAAAAAGGAAGTGTGCACTGGGTTTGGTCTTAGACCAACGAACCCGTTATTACCAACTACTACAGTCTTATTATGCATATACACCGATGTACGCATGGAATGCGTCATGCACGTGTTGCTTGAGCTATTCGTGCGTGGAACCAACTACGTTATGACTCGGTTATTTGCAGCTTGCTCGACGTACAGCTTCACTCGATTTGCATCCCCACAGCTGCACCCAGATATCTAGCTCGTCCCTAGGATAAAATTTTCGCTGCCAACTTTATTGTTTTATTGTATATAGTATTTGAAACATCCAACTTTAGAATTTTTGTGAATCTTGCATTACATTAAAAGTTTGGCTAGAAAATCATGTGTGTTTGCTTGAGGCTCCAACATGTACATTTTCATTACGTCATCACTACCACTAGTAGAAATATGACCTTTAGTACTGGGCCAAAAGCCCCGTTAGTAGAAGTCACACGAATTTTTCACACGTAAATATGTACGCCCCGTTAGTAGAAGTCACACGAATTTTTCACACGTAAATACGTACGCGCGGTCCGGGGTTCGAACTCATGACCTTGGCCTCACGCTTAGCCTCCTCTACCATCCCCACCTATACATAAGTTGTGACTGAGTGGGAGGATATGGTACTTAATTAGCTATCACCGAGAAACTAATTAGCCGTATATGCAAGCAACCATGCTAGAACTCAAATTCGAGTGGGTTGGTTTCAAGTTAAAAAAACCTAATTAACTGATCAAGTGTAGTTATTAATCTTAAGAAACAGTTTTTATATATATTTCACGCAACATTAATTCATTCTCCTTGAATAACAGGAATTTAGCTAGCTAAAATCTTAAACCAAAGTCCCTCAAAAAATGATACTCCCTCCGTATAAAAAAAAGAAAGTTGTTTTGAGATTGTCTTAAGACAAATTTTTTAAACTTTAACTGCAAATAATTTTTTATATGTTAAGTTTAGAAATATGAAAATGATATGAGTATATTCATATTGAAATATAGTTTTATAAAAGTACTCTTTACATATATTTTACAAATATTTTATAGTAAAAGGTATTAGTCTAATGTATATTCTGGATATCGTGTCAATGTTTTAAACGACTTCCTTTTGCTATACAGAGGGAGTATATCAATCATGCATAAACATGTGAAACCAGATAAGAACAGCCATATATAGCCCGGCCGTGGGCCCATCTGGATGTGACTTTCTCATACTTGGTGCTCACGTAGCAACTTCCCGGAAATGGCAAATCGATAGGAAGACAATTATTCCGGAGCAAATTCACGTGTTCTTTTTGCGGATTTCTGTGGGTTAGGCTTAGCTTTCCCACTGCCGATAAAGCACACACACATGCCATCAAAGATCAGAGACCAGACTATAGTTTTTGACTACGTGCTTGACCTCTTGCCTACTCCAAATGTTTACAGCACAGCGCTCCACGGTCTTTCCCTGTGCACATATGCCAGGCACACGTCACTGTCTCATCCATGATCCATCCAACTATTTTTGCCCAATATCACTGGTCCACGAATTTTACAAATATATATAAATTGCACACCAAAGAACTAATTAGGCGAGATGCAGTGGTCGATCCGGCGTTATATATTTCTGTACTATATATTCAAAGGATTTAGCGCTCGTGATACCTGTGCTTGATAAATTTCTTTTTAATTCAGGATGTTGTAACATGGTTTTTCTGGTATTACTAACAGTGAAAAGATTACAATTGTCTTTTTTTGTCTCTCCAAAAAACATCCTCCTGTACAGTTACTGTTGACCTGCTATTTATAGGGGCCAACCTCGTATGTTTACAAGACCGTTACTTCCCGCCAAAAATCTTATAAACTATCTTAGCTTTTAGATGACCGTTGCTTCCCGCCAATCTCCGCCTTAGCCTCGTAACAGGAGACGGATTCATCTTGGCAGTTCCTTGTCTCGTGACCAGCCTTGTGCTGTTGTCTTCTTCGCCTTGACTTCTTCAGTCCTGCTCGAAACTCTAACATCTTCGAATTAGATTCACGCTCGTCATCTTCGTCTTGACCTCTTCAGTCTCGCCTGCGACTCTAACCTCTTCGAATTAGTTTCACGCTTGTCATCTTCGTCTTGACCTCTTCAGTCTCGCCTACGACTTTAACCTCTTCGAATTAGCTTCACGCTTGTCTTCTTCGTCTTGACCTCTTCAGTCTCGCCTGCGACTTTAACCTCTTCGAATTAGCTTCACGCTTGTCTTCTTCGTCTTGACCTCTTCAGTCTCGCCTGCGACTTTAACCTCTTCGAATTAGCTTCACGCTTGTCTTCTTCGTTTTGACCTCTTCAGTCTCGCCTGCGAAAATAGAAAATATGATTCCAAGGGGCGTCTCCCAACACAGGACCTGTGGTTGATAACTACAGCTTAGCAGCCTTCACGTGATCACGTGGATCCGGCGTTATATATCTTTATTCTTGCATTAATTGTCAGCAGTCTAGCAATGTGAATTGATAGAACTTGTTGGAATTTGCAGAAAAAAAAATTCTTCAATCACCGTTAAAAAAAACATGGACGCAAAGATTATAATCGTTGAAACAACCAAAACTGATTTTAACTTGCACCGGGTATTTCCGGAGCAAGTGCCAATACCTCGGTGTCAGGTGACTATTTAACATGCACATAATGAACACCTCAAATCTGGATTTAAAACCACCTTGAGGATCATAATAATCAATTTCTATTACTCCAACTAGAAATGTATTGTATTATGTAAGTTTATTTTCTCGAGGTACTATAGTATTACCTATTATCAATCTATTTATTTTTTTACATATAGTGTTGGTTAAAATTAAAATATTGGCTAATAACAAACTCTTGAAATAATTTTTTTTTGTATATGCATGATCATCATGGAAACGTGGGCCATGGCATCACCACTACGATGTGTTTAAATCGAAGCCACCCTCTTTGACTCGAGAAATAGATGGGTATTTGTTGAGTGCATCTGGTGAACGTCATCAACTCCTCATAGAGTAACAAGGAGATACATAAGTGTTTCCTAAGTACAGAGGAGGGTGGAAATAAAATTTAAACAGCAGCCTGTTAGGCTTTCCAGAGTAACAAAAAAACGTGGAAACAATATAAGTAGATTTGTATATATGAAATGCACGTTCATATATAAATAGTGGTCAAAAGTCAAAACTAGTTTTGTAGATTGGATTTGCGTGGCTGGAAGAGGCATATACAAGTCATAATCATAATTTGTTAAGTTGGAACTGTGCGAGTATGCTGCTGCAATTATTTAAATCATGTTCATGATGTGTGTTGAACACAATCTGTTCAAAGTCAATGTGGTCCTAGCCTGAACCTGTTAAATAAACCGGAATCTATTCAGTATTCTGATTATGGGGAAAAAAATTGCATCAGCGCATCCTCATGGTGACGCTGGCTGTCTTAATGACAGTCTTACTTAGCTGCCATCAACATCTAACATCACTTATTGTTGTACGAAGGATTGCATCTCAGGTGGCGTGTTACGGAGTCCAACACCTTGTGCTCTTGATAGTAACTGCCGTTTCTAACAATGCAAGTTGCTGATGTTGACGCTTCAAACCAATCAAGCGACTAAAAGTGCATGAATGAATATAGGAGTATATCACAAAAGTATTGCAAGACCCGTTTCCTAAGAAGCTTCAGTCGTTCATTAGGTGCCCGAATTCAAATCACCTAGTGAAAGTGTAGGCAACCAAACACGTGTGATCAGTAATCTAGTACAGGTTGGTCTGAAATCATGTGCTTTATTTTTCTTTTTGACTAGAATTGATTTACTTATTACCCGTGGAAACAAGTCCAAGATCCAAAATTGAGAGGATCATTTTCAGTTCCTACATGAATGTTTCCACACGCCCGGATCCATTTTTTAACCAGCAATGTCATGTCGCCATGGGGAACATCAGCTATTACCTTCAGTTTATATCGCATACTAATCATGCATGCTCGACTTGTCAAGTACTCAAGTAGGCAAGATTGCAAGAACGTTCCATACTTGAGTGCAGAGCAGGTCATCTTGCTGACACCTGCACTCTCTGCTTGGTAGGATCTTGTTCTTCTAATCTTCTTGTTTACATACAATTCGTGGAAACTTCTTACCAGGAAAAAGGCCTTGCCTGGTCAGTGTGGTCACCAGTCACTAATAGCAGTTTGAACTCATCCTACACTGAAATTCTTCCGCGAAATCCATATCTCCCGACAAGTTTATGCCAGATGTTCAAGCTGTCTGGTGTGTCCAAGACATTAATACATTATTCTAGTATTTCAATCGCTCATTTTTAATGGAAGATATCTGAGATTTCGTATTTGATTTTTTTAACACCTTGCAGACCAAACTTTTCAGAACTACAAATATGCCGTGGTTTGGCCATGAATAGTGTTCTCTCTTTTTTTTTTGTTTTTATTACTTTTGTGGGAGTTTTAGTCCGTAACTAATTCACTACTTCTGTAATAATTATCCAAGATGCACGTTCAGAAAACCTCTTTTTACAAGAGATAGTTCCCAGAATGTCACTTTAGAACTTCAATGATGTTGTCCAGATCAATGGTTAATTGAATTATCCAACATAAAAAGTAAGTAAATATATAAATATTTTTTATGAAATAGAAACAGAATGTTAAATTTTCAAAAATGCTTCACCATGAACCTGTATGAAAGAAAGATGTGGCTCTGATTTGAGAGAGAGTTTTACAATGCTTGGAAGGTACCACAAGATACTTTTGTGGCTGATTAATGCTAGCCGTTGATCTAGCTGAATATTTAGCTAAATATTTATATTAATATAAAACAAATATATTTAGTTAGTACCTCCATGTACCTTTATTTGGGTACCTCCCGGTACCTCCTGGTACCGTTCATTTTACCATCATTGGATCTTTGGGAATAAACGGTTTTCTTTTTTTCAAGCATTGTAAAACTCCTCCTGATTTGATAGATAAAAGATTAATATTTTCATTCAGAAATTATGTTTGTAGTTCAAATAAAGGTCATGAATCTTTCACCTGCTATGAACCAATTTAAAATCAGAGCAAATACATTTTTAGATGAGAAAATATATTTCTTCAGAGATGATGTCACAGTATTATTTTGTTTTACTGAGGACTACGCATCTCAGGTGGCGTACAAAAAGTCCCAGCCCCATGTGGTTCTGATTGTTAACTGCAATCACTAGCAATTGTTGATTCAGATGCTTCAAACCATTAACCAATCAACACACATAAAAGTATAGGAGTATCGCGGGACCCTTTTCCTGAGAAGATTCACCATTTTCATCAGGGGTTAGTTAATAAACAAAATTTACGGAAAGGCGATGGACAGTCAAATGCTCGGTATTCTACATTTGGACAAGTAGTCTGGATTTATGTGCCTTGTTTTGACTGGGGTTACACCAGTAGATTTAAGTCCATGGTCCACCATGCAGAGGAGCATTTTCAGTTCTTGTTAGATCAAGATGAATTCCAAACGGGTCAATTTTTTCAGCAAGAATGTCAACATCTACACATGGAAACAGCAGCCGCCTCCAGTTGCATACGACTATACGAGTACAGAAATTATTCGTACCTTAGTGTGCAGGCGCTCCTGTTTCATCTTCTTTCATTGAAGCTTCTTATAACTCTGAAAAGGCTTTCCCTGGTCAGGACAACAGAATGGCCATAGATGGCAGTTTGAACTTATCCTACTGAAATCCTTCGGAGAAGTTCGTTCAAAACAAATGCTTCCGTGAAATATTTGGTCATCCATCTACGCCGACAAAATTAGGCCACATTTCTCTGCTGTGTCACAGGCCTTATACTAGTATTCCTTCGGTTAATCGATTCATATGAATGGGGCAACTTTGAGACCTAGTGTTTGATTTTTCTTCCCCTCCGGGAACAATCTTTAAAGCTTCGCAAATGTTCAGACACGTGATGTTTCCATGCTTCCTCTTGGTATGATTCCATTTAGTTCCATTTTTCAGGAAGAGATAAAAGCCCAACAGGCTTGCATAATTTGTTTCCCTACCCAATTTGTTCCAACAATCTGATTTCCTTGCTGACAACAGGATAAATTTTCCCTGGGTATCTCCTTTTAACTTGTGATAAAACCTGTTTGGATGCAATACTAGATAACAGTTTATGCATTATAAAAAATATAAGATGCGGTGGTTTGGCCAAGAAGAGTACCCTCTTCTGTTGCATTCAATATTTTTATGCGCGAGTTTCAGCTTTGACTGAACACTGCTTGTTGTTGAAGCACAAGACGAAGGTTAAAAGAAACTCCGGATATCAAAGTGGAACCACTGTAAGAAGGATATGAAAGTGTTAGTTGTGTAATAATTTGCAAATGATTGAAATATCCAACACAAACATAGTACGCTTCATATACAATTATAAATGTTTCCTTGGTAAATTTTATAACTACAATATCGTGGTCCCATGAATAAATGACTCTCAATGTTACTAGAAAGCAACAGATTTTTCTTTTTTGAGATAAACTAGAAAGCAACATCAGATGAGCTAAAGAAAGTAGAAAACTTGAAATGTTACTGAACCTATAAATAGGAGCCCAAATTACACTGACCACTGTCTCAAAAAAAAAAAAGAACAGACCAATACATAGGAGCCCAAATTACACTGACCATTGTCTCAAAAAAAAAAAAGGCAGAACGGATCAGCTGGAAGCAACCCTATAGGCCAGCCCAAGCTGATCCGTTCTGCCTTTCTTTCTTTAGCAGAAAAAGTCCTTTCGTTATCCCTCAACTATTGTCCAAGTCCAAATTTTGTCCCTTATGTACAAAACCGGGTATCTGACATCCTTCATTTATGCAATCCGTTTATTATTGGTCCTTCACGGTTCTGTGGGTGCTTTTTTATGACGTGGTAGTGGAGCCCACATGTCAGGGTGGGGCCCACATGCCAGCTTCTTCCCCTTTCTTTTCTTTCTCTCTCCTTTGTTCTTTCCTGCTCACACGTGCGCCGCCTCGCATCCTTTCCTCCGGTCTCTGCCGGTGATGTCGGTGCCTCCGACCGGCAACCGCCAGGTCTCTCCCACACGGCTTTTCCTTCCACCTCCTTCCCTGCTGCTGCTCCATCCCTTGCGCAATGGCTCAGCTCCTCCTCAGCTCGATTCCCCTCCGAAATCCCTCTATCGCTGCCTCTGCGAGGAGGTGCGATGGGGTGGCGTCGCAGATCGAGAGGCGCGAGGTACTGGGGGCGCAGATCAAAGGTGGTGCCGCGGGCAGAGGCTGCTCACAGCTGCAGAGGAGCTCTGAGAGAGAGGGAGCCATGGCGGCGGCGGTGGTGGTGGCGCAACAGCACGCGTTTCCAACCGCATGAGCGGCAAATCGGGCCGCGGGGACACCGATTGGTGCCTGTCCTGGCCGGCGGGAGCAGGGAAGAGGCGGCGCTTGGAGGGCGTAGGGGAGGTCGTGAGGTCGCCGCCGTGCGATGTGGGGAGGGGAGGAGGAAGAAGAGAAAGGGAAGAAGCTGACACGTGGTTCCTACTCTGACAAATGGCCCCCAATGCCACATCATCAAAAACCGCCCACAAAACCCGTGAAGAACCAGTAATATAGCCGGTTTTGTATACGAGGGACGAGGGACGACGAAAGGATTTTTTCTTCTTTAGCTCATGCAAGGGGTCGTTGATGGGCCTGTCCAGCCCAGGCCGGATGTGGCCGCTTGGGCCCACTTAGAGTACTTTACTTTTAAAAGGAATTTCTACGTTTGCAGATTAAGGCTTCAAGGCAGTAACGTGACCGATTAAAAATCAGAGCAGATACAACGTCGCACAAATACCTGCATGTTGCGAGCCATGAAAGAATCAAAACAGTTCTTTGAAAAAAAAACAGAGATAAGCAAATTTATGTCAACACTATCCTTCACCAATGATCCGTGACCACACAAGTAGCGTTGGTGGGACCAAAACAATAGTACAAATGGGAAAACAAGAATAGACCACAGAAGGAGAATTGGATTCTTGCAAAGCTTCACCATTTTAGGCACCTCTGGTAGTGACCTCTTGGATCACAACGACCGATAATAACCCATCAATCAATTTCGGTACAGCTTGGTGGAACATTTGCAATTACCTTGTTTTTTTTTGGAAGGAATTCCTTTGTAATTTGATCTGATCTACTCCCTCTATTCTAAATTATAAATCATTTCAATTTTTTTTAGAGCCAAAGCATTTTATGGCTGATTAAAATTATATAGGTTGTCACAAATACTTATGACACCGGATAGATATACTATTATAGTATATTAATTGTACTCATTTGGTATCATGAATGTTACTACTTTGTTGTATAAATCTAGTCAAACTTGAGATGCTTTGAATATAAAGCTAGAATGATTTATAATTTTGAATGGACGGAGTATGTCCTTCACAAAGAAGCAAAGAACTACATCATCACAGAACCTTCAGCCTAAAATAATCATGGACAGCCAACATATACAACAAGGGTAGCAGTTTCAGTTTGATGGGAAACCCACAAAATGACATGAATGAGTTTCTGAAGAACTTAACGATGTCAGAGCATCCAACATGGGTAGCCTACATTAGACGGCCAATGGATTACACGGACATATATGCTACAATTTCCACAGCCAACACTTCATAACACCTTGAAATCTTATTAGAACATCAAACAGATGCGATCCTACGTTGAACAACTAAGTGGGATACAAACACTGACAGTAGACACTAGACAGCTTTGGATACTCATGGTCTTGCAGGAAGTGTTGCCCAACCTAGACTGCAATATCATGCTGGATGTGTCGGAGCAAGACAGGGATGACAAGGTCTGGAGAGCTAAGCTGGGGCAGATGGCCTTCAGATGGCATCACCTCAACAATAGAATCACTACCGATGTGCTTGTGCAGGTACTCAGACACAACAACTGGCACTGCAAGATCCTTGGTGCTCTGAAGGATGTGGCATGGGACACTAACCAGTGGGAGGAGGTTGCGCACATCACTCTGGAAGATCGTCTGAGCAACACTAAGTGCAATATCTGGACGTATGTTAAAGAGTGTCCGGCTAAACTCCTGAACTGCTATTGATTCCATGTCGCCTCCAACACACAGTGGTGCAAAACCTGAGCACCAGGCCTTGTAGTTTGATCGCATGGCCTCAAAGAGCTCATCAAGCTCATCTTGCTCAAAGCCTCCATAATAGTCCACATCATTCAGATACCTATTTTGTCAAAGAATGAGAATGATGAAAATAAAGATGCAACTAATACAAACGCAAAACCAGAAAAGAATAGTAGAATAGATACATAATCGAGGAATGAGGTGCTTCAAACATCTACAGGCGTGTCCCATTTAACATATATTCAGCATGCAAATGTGGTCTTTAATTGCATTTTTAATGGAAGATGAAATGCAGAGTTCAGATGATGTCTGCTACACTAACATTACATATTTTACAACGAAGGTTCAGATGAAGCTGTGACTTTTACAACATAAGAAAAAGGTGATTTTGAAGGTTACTCAAACCTAACTTTGTTCCACACAACATCAGTAACAAATCGTAATCATATTAAGGGGCTAGCGCAACATTATTAAGTTAATTCATCCATGGATCAATGTCCATGCTTGACCATGATCTATTTTTTTCTCTCGCCAAGGTTTTTAATTTTTTTTCATCATTAGTTAGACATATACGTATGTTTCAACATTCCATGGCAAGCAAGATCACATACAAGAGTCATTACAATGTAGCTGCTTTTGTTTTTTAATTATAGCATCTCTGGTTAAGACTTTTTTCTTCAAAATTCAAACACAGACCCATGCCTGTTCTGCACAATGTTCAGGTTTATTGCTTCAGCAAATGTCCAGCTATGAGCATACTGTACTACTGTGATAACTTTTGAGTTTATTCTCCCAGTAGTTGTGTCCAGTGTTGTACTTGGAATGGAACTATGGAAAGCAGATACCATGCATGCCTTCTGCCATTGTGCAGAGACATCAAAAGGATTGGGCAATGCGAATTGCGAAGACATTTCTAGTGTTATTACTATGTCAAATTCTCTTCTTAATATCACAGTCCCCTTTGTACTGTTCTTAGCACATCCCATGCAACTGCTGTATTCAGCAGTATGCTCAGCATAATGGAAAACCAGATCCAGTGTTCTGTTATCTAATTAACTCCCTAGCTCCCTTAGAAAGCCCTACTACACTAACATATATACTACATTGTACCAACAAGCTTCAGTTGCCATCTAGCAATATCTATGTACGCTAGGAAATATCAAACAACAACTACAGTCAAGTGAGTCCTAGAATTCTAGGCATATGCCACAGAGTAGTCAGATTTGTGCTGGCTACCGCATCGCACTTTTGCAACTCATTATGGTTTCAAGAAACTAACACTACGAGAGCAAGATTAAGGTCATTTGGGACATAAAACTTACCATGTTAAGACAAAGGAGTTTAATAACTCCTTGCTGAAAGCATTCAAAATTGTCGGGTATGCATCATATGACATTTTCCTTGCACTGCCTTTGTTAATTTGTTCTTTGAGTCAAATCTTTGCTAGGTAATTATTAGCACAATTAATATGATAGTAAGATGCCCTCTACAGTTAAAGTGGAACGACAAAGCCAAACAAGGATTGGTTGCACGTGTAATTCATGAGCTGCACCTTATAGTGATATTATCTTTCATAGTACAAGGTACAGTAGGAACACATATATTTTTCTCATTAATCGAAGTTTTTTATTATCTATATGAGTTTATGGGACCTCAACCAGGTTGATTTTGCAGGGAAATGTAAAAACTATTTTTTTTTATATCCTTTGCAACAGCATGATTCTAGTTACAAGCCAATTTCTCGAGGACTGTAGCTTTTCATATTGACAACTCCATCATGAACAACTTTTGTCCTCTAATCACTACTACACTATACAGTTGTAGTTTTTGCTGCCTATTGCAAATTATGGGACCACCAATCCCCCCCTTGTTTACCATCCCATATAAAATGGAATTACATTTCATTTCTGTAAATTTTAGTAAAAAAGATCAATATTAAGCTAGAGGAAGAAAAATCATCCTGTACACATTGACTATGGCACCTTATCATGATCATTAGTTATGGCAGTATGGCCCTATTTCCTTCTAAACTGAAAACTGTTTAATTTCAGATCCAACAGTACAACACTCAACTGCCCTCTGTAGCCAAATCAAGTTAAATTAGTATGGGTCTTGTTAACAGATTGATTACTTGTAGATGAGTGATCACCATCATCCACAAAGTGCTATCACCATTTATGCAACCCACACCGCAGTATCCTGACCACCTGATTTTGAGAAGCGGGTCCAGTATGCAATCCCCATGTGCGAAATACCACCATGACAATTGACAGAGAACAATCACCCAGATGAAAAGATTTTGAGTGCATCGACAATCCTTCCAGAAGAGATGTTCACATGTTATTCTAGTCAAGTGCTCACAGTGAACCACGCAAGCCATGCGTGTTGACGAGCATATACTGTTTGCAGTGCCTAAAAGGGCTCTAATTCCCCCCAAACGCGACATGGTACAGGAAATCGAACAGTTTCCTTCATGGGTTCGTACTGCTAGCATGTAGTACCTGGAGAGCTTGTAGCTCAATTCATCACCAAAATTAAAGCACGCATGGACGGCACGGTGGCCAAATCAATAGCTGCCGGCAGTCAATTTGTTACCCCAGTTCCCAATAACAAAGAAATAGGAGATGATATAGATTACGAACAAAAACATATACGAGGCCCAAGAGGAAACGAAATTGAATTAGACTAGTATAAGTACCTTGGGGAGGCGGAGAGGAGGACGAGCTTGGTGAAGAGGTCGGGCCTGGAGATGGATGCGAGGGCGCCGATGACGGCGGAGACGGAGTGTCCGACGTAGATGCAGGACTGGACGCCGAGCTCCTGGAGGATGGCGAGGAGGTCGAGCGCGTAGCCCTCGAGCGAGGCGTAGCGTGCGAAGTCGAAGTAGTCCGGGTTGGTCGGCCCGGCCCCCATGGTGTCGAAGAGCACGACGCGGTAGTCGGCGACGAGGTGCGGCACCAGGTGCTTCCACACCGACTGGTCCGTCCCGAAGCCGTGCGCCAGCACGATCACCCCTCGCTTCCCCTCCCCCACCACCCTCAGGTTGTGCGCCTCCTCCAGGATCCCCATCCCCCCCCCCCCCCCAGCCCGCGTGGCGATTCTCCCTCCCTCCCTCGCGCACGGGCGGGTTGCAGAGGAGTTGGAGGTCAGAGACACGGGGGGAAGCAGAGCAGAGGAGAGCAGGGAGGGGACAGTGGGAAACGGATGGGTGGTGGGCGTTTTAACGGGGGGGGGGGGGCGTGGACCGGGCGGGATTCTGCCGGTCGGAGAGGGGAACGCGGGGAGGGCGGACGCTGCCGATGAGCCAGCCGCTCTGCCACTGCGGGGCTACGGCGACCGTCGCTGACGGGCGGGGAGGTTGGGTGGGGCGGCGGTGGCGGCGGGCGCAACGGATTGTTGCCAGTTGGCTGGATTGCTGTGGCTCGGCGTCGGGGGCGCTGCCCTGCTCCGCCGGTTGCCGCACTGCAATAGGATTGGATGCTGTGTCGGCTGGTTGCAGCTACGCCCTCGGAGAGTTGGGGAAATTGCAGATGCGTGTAACTGCAACAGGTTCGTTTGGAAGCAAACAGCCCAGATTAGTTGCTGCCAATTGCATTCATAATTGCTCCAGATCAATGCTCAGAAAAAAATTGCTCTAGATCAGATCTGGATACCCGATCTTCGGTCATTTGACCTTGAGAGCGCATGCATCTTGCTATTGTTACTACAATGCCATTATTTTTTTTCCCCCTCTGATCAAGGCCTCCGATAGGAATTAGGATACATGTTGATATTAGATGCCTAGGGACCACTTTGAGAGCCTATGCATAATTAATCTACGGATGAAAATCAACACAAAAAACTAAAAAAACGAATTATGATGATATCCCCATATACTAACCGCCCGAAAAAAGACTCGGGTCTTTTTTATCTTTAAAATAAAATACATATTAATTCATTTGGATGAGCTCCTCATGTCACACATGAACGGTGATTTTTAGTTTCCAAACTCATTGGGATTTTTTTTTACTTGTAGCCTATAGGGGAGTTAATCCCTCTTAATTCTCTCCAATCCCGTCCTAACCGAACAATGCCTTTATTGGGTATTGGATCCAGTTATAAAACTTAGACCCATATTGCAATTGCATCATTTGGTTTGTACATGGTGTCATGGACAAAAATTTCATTAAATTGCACTGCCTTAACGGATCGTTTGTTTCAAGATAATTGGCAACAGGGAACGAGAGTTCAAGGTCATGAGACCGAAATTCTATTATTTGTTTCATTTTTCTGAGACAGTATTATGTGTTTCATGGGAGTAAGAATTATTGTGGGATGGGGCATGGGCCTTTAGAGGCTCAACTCCCAACAATCTCTTCCCATTAGGAGGGGTGATAATTGGATGGGAATTGGGCTTTGAGGTGAAAATGAATATATCAACCATTCATCATGATACACATTCCTAAATGAAATTCCACCTACCAAATAGAGGATATGAATTCCCTCCTCAAACTCTTAATTCTCTTCACGTACCAAACAAGAGATTGGAACTAAAAATCAAACATTCAAGTAAATTCCCTTCATCACTTCCCACCAACTCTTCGCATGCTATTGCCAAACGCACCATATTAGAATAGTTGAGGGGCGGACAGGTGTTGAGCCTTTTGCCATCACTCCCTGTGTGAGACGGCTCTGTTCTCTGAACGTTTTTAGCAAAGGGGAGGGCGTATATACGTATGCTGCCTGTGGGGCCACGTGGATGGGTGATGTGTTTGTTCGGGTCCTAAACATCTTGAACGCGACCTGCACACGGTAGACCGACCGATATTTGTGCGGTTCGTACAGCCATGAGGGTGCGTGATCAAACTGTATGGTGACTTCACCCTTGTCTTCTTGTCCGGCCGCCAAACGCCAATTGTCCAGCATAAATTCAGTGAACTGTACAGCTACCACGCATGATTAGTCATTGTTTAGCAAAGATGCAGACAGGGTTGAAATTGTTGTCATTCTGTCCCCCAAAATGTAAATTTTCCATACTTCTTAGAGATAGGATAGAGCTGTTTTACAATGCTTGGTAGGTACCAAGAGGTACTCTTTGTCTAATTAATCATAGCCGTTGATATTTGGCAAGATATTTGTTTTTTAGAAAAACAAAAGAAAAAGGTGTTAAGGGAACTCTGTCATGACGATCAACAAGCAAGTAGCTGGAGCTCCGTAGCAAGCTCGCCGGTGCCATGCCCGACATGCTGCTGGTGGCTGGTGCTCGGTTCTGAGGAGGTCAAGCTCCTTGGCACCTGCGCGTGTCTGCTGGCTCCAAAGTCCCAACGCGCAGCTTCGCTAGACCATACGCCGGAACTGGGAAGGGAGTGTCCATTGGCGATGCTCCTCGAAGCTGCTGCAGCGGTCGACGAGGCCACGACGACGACGATGAAGGTCCAAATGGACCTGGAACCGGCCGAGAACGCGTCCGAAGAGGCGTCGGCGTCGGAGGCTGCGCAGCAGCAGCAACTTCCGTCGCCATAGCAGCATCTCCTGCCGCGCCCTCTTGTCATCAAGCTCCTGTCCTCGGCGGCGGCTGGAGCGGGCCGGCGAGCGAGGGGCAGGAGGATGTGCCGGCACATGCCATCTGGATCGTGTGTTTCTTGTTTGAGGGATGAAACCGTAGTTTTTAGGATTCCATCCAATATTTTTCCCTCTATTTGGAGTATCTTATCCATCGGTATATTACTTTCTCTTTTAAAATTACACATATACCCCATTCATTAATAGAGACAATTATTTTTAGGTAGTACATTCTGGTACTTTACCTCCTGGTACCTTTTACCTTAACACCACTGGATCTTTAGGAATGGACGGTTCTCTTTTTTTTCCAAACATTGTAAAACTTCTCAGTAGGATAGGGCGAAAAATACTCGCATGTCGCTATATCTTTTTTTTATATATATATCGGTATAAAGAAACTATACTTGTGGTGGGTGTTGCCTCGTCAACAATGGTGCACTTTTAATCGGAGGCCAGTAAAAAGTGGCACGGCATACGTATCTCTTGTAATTGATACACACAGTAACTACACCATTGTGTCAACTCTCACTAACTACACAAGGGGTTGCCTTTGCCTTGATGTCAATATTTGCTACATCGATTTGCTTAGCCAAATGTAGCTACAATAGCCGGTTCCAACCCCTCCTAAACCGATGCAGATGGAAAGAAAACTCAATAATTTGTATACATACTAGTACGAAGTTGTTGTTAGACAGGCACACAGTCTACTTGATTGCTAAATTTTTGCATAGACAAAAAGCTCTAACAAACAAAGGTAAAACTATAATTGGCAAAAAGGGAATGCCCGTACATGCTCTTTTACTCCAGTTACAAGTATTTAACATAACTATTTTACTGAAAACATGATGTTTTGATCTGAGATAGGTTTTTCTTTCACCAAAGAAAACTACAAGAAATATAATTGAACTAAGGGAATAAGTTCTTAGACATTCTTCTGAATCAAATACAAAGTTTAGCAATATATTCATCAATAGGTATTTTCTCTCCTTTATAGTTATCTTTTTTTATCGGAAGGTTTATTAATCTTAGACAATCTTATTAGCTACTACACGTACCAGACTACTGAAATTATTAGAAATGCTGTGATGGAGAGCCTCCGTAAACCAAACGAGAGGTGTACACAGCACCCTACTATTCTGAACGTGCACATATTCGTCACTAACGGCACAAAACGCAGCATCAAACAAAAGAGAGCCCCATCTCGATCCAAAGGTACGCGACGACGATGATGATCATTACGAGTACTTTCTTATCGAGTGGATGACGGGTGACGGGAACCTGGCCTGTTCCGTAGCTTACTTAGCTAGCGGATCGGAGGCATCTTCTGTTGAGATTACACCTCATCTGAGCTTGTATCGGAGCCTCTGCTCGCTGGACACTTTGTCCTTCCTGATGTACTTTTTCGTCTCGCTCTGATAGCAACTTGCTCGGTTTTCTTTGCTTCGCTCACCTTGTTTTTTTCTCGCCTTCCTTTCTCGATCTCAAGTGGAAGGTGAGGCCGACGGAACAGAACTGTTTGGCTTGGAACTGTGACGCAAGAAAAACAGAGCAATTTGGTTTGTTTGTTTTTTCAATGGAAGCCACGTAACACTAGTACTAGAAGCAAGCAACTCCCTGGTAGCTTTCCTGCCTCCTGTTCGCTCCTTCCTTGGTCGTATCGTATGAGGTTACTTGCCGGTGTGTGTCACACACCAAACACCATGTTTGTGTTTTTGCAACACTCGACAAATCGTGATGTCACGTGGGTACCCAGCCCTTATTCATGTCTAGGAGTACCCTAATAATATCTTTTTCAGAAGAACCGTCATTCTTCGACCTTCGTAGCCAAAAGAAATTAACTTATGATAACGTATATACATGATGCTTAGAGATTTTCAGAAAAATTAAGATGGATTTACAATGAAGTACTGTATTCTATGTATAACTAGAAACAAAACGAAAAATAGGGTGCAGGGTTTGAGGTATTATCACAACCTTTGGCTATATATGTACCAACTTTGCCATTAATTTGGTTGCACGTATAGTGTGGGGAATCCATCCCTACAATTTCTGTAAAGCCACGCAGGATGTAATATTTAGGGACTTTTTGGTGGAGCCTTTTGTGATTCACTATGATATGTGTGATTCTCTGAGAGAGAAGTAATTTTGAGTTTGAAAGTTTCATAATTGTTTGGGTTAAATTTTAATTATGAAGTGATAATCGTAAGAAGTGAATCAAGAGAAGTTAGATTTTTTTTTTTCAGGTCCCAGTAGCGTAGCCCCTTAGTATATTTCAGAAACTCACTTCACGGAATGTATACACAAATATGCTTATTTTGCAAATACCTTTATGAACAGACACTACAGTTGACCCTGAGTAACCAAGTAAATTTGCTCAATTTGCAGACATCTATAAAAACATATTCTGCAGGTGTACTCCAGTTGAGAGGCATTAAGAAGTTAGAAAACATCTATCTTGACCCTCAAGGAGAGGTGGCCCCGTCCCATCGATAGTTCTATAATTAATCCTGTGCCATTATAAATTCGTGGTGCTCTACAGGGTGATATCATAGCCACTTGATCACGCCACTTTGCTTTTTTCTGTGTAAGCTTCCAAACAAATCACAGCTTGTGATTAGTGAATTGGCTAATTTTCCTGGTGGCTAGTGGTGGGAGAGGCAGCAAGTTGATGGTATCCTAACAAAGTAACAAGCAGCAACAGGCAAAGCTGATAGGAAAGTGATGCAACAGATATATGCAAGTGATTGGACACCAGATGATGCTCATCAATTCATCATGCGATGCCAAACTTCGACGAGATTATTTAGTGTTCATGGAGTATCTTTTGTTTTTAATTGGATAGTTCAATTTGCTCCCTCTACTTATTTGGTTTTCAAACTAACCCCTATAACCCTTTTCTCTGGCCTTATTCCATGAAGAAAGGTAAAAACAGGGTTACTCTAACAATTTGAGTTTCGTGAAATTTAGAAGCTTTACTCTATGTTTAAAGGAAAATACTTTGGGAGAATTTTCGTAACTACACATTTTAAATCCAGAAATAAAAAATATGTGCAAATAGTAGTCTTGAAAATACAGTGACGTTTATGCTAGTTTATGATGTCTATCATTGCACGAAAAAAATTCAGCTTTAAAACATGACATTTGTGATGGATAAAAGAAAAAGGAGACCCACAGAGTTTTAGTTGTTATAAAGGGTAAAAGGGTGGGAAATTGTTCACGGTTATCCAAACAGCTAGCTTTAAACTTTTGGAGTAATTTATGTTCAAGCACTAATCAAACAAGAAGGATCGAATCTGACCCAGCTGTCGGGACTTGGGAGATACTAGTAAACACGCCGCCGCCCCCAGATAATTGGCCCCCCTTTTGTTAAAAATTGATTAAAAAAGGATGATTGGTCACTCCTAGTTAATCTAATTTTCATCCAACCAAAGTGGCAACCTCAGATCCAACCTGGTTCCCGACCTTTATATTGGATCAGTTCAGAATTCAGCTCGAATTTCAGTGAGGCGCCTAGACCAGGGCACCAGGCATAAGAACTAATCTGACAATACTACACTTTTAAATTTAATTCTTCTATGTATCTTTCGTTCATCTTTTGCCTGACCTTATTTTCTCTCTTCTTGAGAGCAGGAAATCAGCCAAACTAAGCTAGTGGCTGGTGTAGTTCAATCAAGCATAACATGTCCACACTCCACTCTGCACAATTCACGTTAGTGCACGAACGACAGAGTGGCGTCGCGTCGCGTGGCTGTACACAGATGCGAATGTCAACTACTAGTGATCGTCTAGGTCCACAAGCATCTGCATGATGGCATGGTTTCGGTTTTCTTATATCGGTCTCATCTGGATCTGCAGTATCGTATCTGTTCGTTTAACAAGTGGGTGTTGGTGATAAATAAGCTTGTATGAAATGTGAACTCCAAGGCGCCTTGCGCCCTATTCGGTTTGCTGGCTGATCGTGGCAGGGGCTGGAGCTAGGCTGGTTTGGCCATGAGGATGGGGGGCTGACTGGTGGGGTCGGGCAGCTCATCAGCTCCCTCCCTGCCACCAGCCCAGCCGAAGACATGCAACCGAACAGGGCCTTGGTTTGGCAGCTTGGAGACCACCAGTACACGATTGGCTGCGATTGCCAGCAAGTCCTTGCTCAAATTTATAATTCCTTTTGAATCTGAATTCTTACCCTGGGTTTTGAGCAGTTCATTCAAAGTTGAAAACAGTAGTAAAAGGAGTTGTTCACGCAGTGCATGTGATATGACCAAGTAGGAACAACTAGTGCATTATTCATGCCAGTGTTCATATGGAAAAAGTATTTTTTTTACTTCCTATTCATCTCCCTCACATAACACGTTTCTCAAAAAAAAATTCTTTTTTCACCTTTCCTATTCATCCCCCTCACGTAACACGCTTCTCAGAAAAAAAGGTATTTTTTCTCCCCTTTTACTGAGCACAGCCTGAATTCCTTTTCCATTGCTGTATGCAGTACGGTATTCCTAACTATCACTCTGTTGAGATATATAAAAAAAAAGGAAAAAGTCTATTTTTGGCCATCCAACTCTTGCCTCAGTTTGGTTTTGGCCATCCAACTCCAAAACCAGATATCTTCGGCCATCTAACTATCAAAACCGTTCAAATTTGGCCATCAGGCTGTTTTGATGAGTGGTTTTAACTTTTTTATTTACAATTTAGTCCTTAGATCTTAAAATGATTATTACTTTTTGCCCGTACTTCCGATTTAGGTGATTCTTGTGGTCACGTGTTATGAACGCTTAGCACTATATTTTAAAGTGATATTTATATTATTGTGTCACTATTTTTATATTATTTTTTTGGTTGTTGTGTAGAAAAAATAATATAAGAAAATTAAACAAATAATTATAAAATAATATAATCAATATTTTAAAATGTAAAGCTCATTGTTACGAACGCATGACCATTAGAATCACTTAAAATGGAGATGTAAGAAAAAAAATAGTAACCATTTTAACATCCAAGGACTAAAAAGCACAAACTTAGTCCATTTTAATTATTGGATCTTAAAATGATTATTATTTTTTTCTCCTATCTCTGATTTAAGTGATTCTAGTGGTAATGCATTCATAACGATAAACTTTATCTTTTAAAATATTGATTATATTATTTTATAATTGTTTGGTTTACTTTTCTTATATTGTTATTTGTACGCAATGACAAAAAATTAATATAACAAATAGTGATAAAATAGTACAAAGATCACTTTAAAATATAGTGATCACCGTTAGTAACACCTAAATCGGATGTACGAGCAAAAATTAATAATCATTTTAATATCTAAGGACTAAATTGGAAATAAAATAAGTTAAAACCACTCATCAAAATAGCCCAATGGCCAAATTTGAACGGTTTTGATAGTTGGATGGTCAAAGATACCCAGTTTTAGAGTTCGATGGCCAAAACCAAACTGAGGCAAAAGTTGGATGGCCAAAAATGGACTTTTTCCAAAAAAAAATCACTCCATTGACCTGTCTTCCCACGTCTGGTGGAATGACGAATATAAATGTTACCACCGAAATAAAGCCCATGTTCTGACCCAGCCTGATTATCCTTGGACTGGGCCGGCCCGTAAATAATCTCGAATCTTGAGAGGTAACCCGGTGAGAAAATCAAATGAATAGGGTGTCGCTAATTTGTAGAATTAAATAACCCTAAAAAATTGTAGAATTAATCTAGATGCCATAAATTAGCTCTTTTTATATTTATATAAGAATCTTTTTCTAAATTGCTCCCATCACTATGTAGTCTAAATGTGGATACCAGTTGCTTTTACTCTGACTGTGTCAATGCTCTAATCTCCCATTCAATAATATTTGTCTCGTGGGATGATACCACATAGGCACATATCATAACTTAAGTTTTAAAAATATTGTACGATTTTTTAATCATTCCATTATTGATGCTACCCATATCCTCGCAATATTACAAATAGCATGCCTTGATACGGAGAGTATCCTAAAATCCTGAAATCAAGCCTTGATACGGAGAAAGCGTAGGACCGATATGCTTCCGTCCATTTCGGCGACACAATTGCTACACCCCGACACCGAACGGAACCTCTGTGTAGTTGGTTGACACAGGTCCTGTGTCCTCAGACCTCAGAGGCTCAGTCGCTCAGACGTGCCTGCTGTGAGGCTGTTGATGGGATGACATATCTAGAGGCTAGAGCAGTTGAGCGGGCGGTGGCGGCGAGGGAGTCCTTGCCGCACGAACGCACGCCAGCAAGAGCGGCAGAGCCCGGTAGACGCGTACTAGTACGTAAACATGAAAACATACTCCTAGGCTGCTATACAGAGTTGAGGGTTCTACAGGTCTGCAGATATGTTTTCGCCATGTTTGGAATCTTCTATCTACCGTATGCTACGTTTAGTTCCAGAAGTTCTTTCGCACTTTACTATTCACCCCTCTCAAAAAACACGTTTTTCAAAAAAGTTTCTCTTCAACTTTCCTATTCATTCCTCTCACAGAACACACTTCCCAGAAAAAGTTCTTTACTCCCCCACCAACTAAACGCACCCTCTCAGATCCAGAAAAAGTTCTTTACTCCCCCACCAACTATACGCACCCTCCCCACCAACTAAACGCACCCTGTCAGATCTGTATCTCGAACAGAGTACACTGGCTGCCTGCACACACGATCGACCCAACTCGCAGCTCGGGGCCGGTCGGGTCGATGTGGTCACTGACTCACTGTGGTCACCACGCCAGGATTCCCAATCCCCATCGGCACCACCAAGTCAGTACTAGCATCCTTTAATAGTGAGATTTAGTTGCCCATCAGCATCAACCGATCCACAATACAATCGGCATAAGAAGTAGAAGAAGAAATATCTCTTCCCAGTGACACGATCGGCAGAGCCCATTAACGCTACTAAGAAATCAATCCTTTTTCTTTCGGGACGGGATGCTAATGCATCACAATCAGGGGGAGAGGAGCCGAGCCAAAGATCAGCACACACATAGCTCCTTCCCAATCTGTCACTCTCCCTCCTCTCTTATTGCTACTACCACAAATCGAACACTGTCAAAGCAACTAGCCATACACATACACAGAGCAGTCGTACTCCTCTACCACCAGCAGCAACAGCAGCCTGACAGGGGCTGTCTGCAACTGCAACGCAACGAGGCCGATCCAATCCGATCCGATCAGTTGGTGAAGTTGTTGAGGCAGGCGTGCGGCTCGGCGGCCCTGGCGGCGGGGGTGGCCTCGACGGTGGGGGAAGGCGGGACGGGCGTGCAGAGCAGCTCCCTGGGCAGGTCCGGGATGCCCTTGAGGTAGAAGGTGTAGAAGATCTTGAAGGGGAAGACGATCTGGTTGAGCTTGACCTGGCCGTAGGCGCCCTCGAATACGCCGGAGCCGCCGGTGACGGCCAGGTACGACTCCTCGTAGGTCAGGTACGGGCCCTGCACCGTGATGTGCCCGTAGTCGCCGAAGTAGAAGCTGAAGATGGCCTCGTACCTGTCCCCGTTCCGCTCCGGGACGTGCTGGATCAGGATGCAGATCCCCGCCGTGATCCCCAGCCGCTTGTCCAGGCTCCCGTTGTACACCTGCTCACACACACAGGCAGATCGAATCGAAGATGGGATCAGGGTCCAGTGATCGAGCACTGACGAGAGGCACAAGCGAAGAACAGAGCAGATCAAGCAAGCAAGAAAAGGGGGGAAAAGACGGACCTTGTTGGTGAAGGGGACGAGGTCGCCGAGCGCGTTCTGGGTCTGCTTGGGGCTGAGGCGGAGGTAGGCGGGGCTCTCCCGGTCCCGCTCATTGAGCTCGTACACGTAGAGCTCCTGCACCTTGGTGGGCCGCGCGTCCTTGGCCGCCGCGGGCTTGGGCGAGAACAGCGACGCCCGGACGGCGCCGCCGCCGCAGCCCCGCGCCTGCTTCCTCCCGCTCCCGGCGACCGCGACCATCGACGGCGCGGCGAGGCTGGATCCCCCGGGCTTGGCGGAGATGGACACCGGGGTCCTGGCAGCCCTCAACGCAGCGGCCATGACGACGCTAGCTGATCGCGTCGCCGGACTGAGCTCTCTCGATCCAAGCTGGGTGGCAGGCAAGTGGATGGGTTGGGGTGGGTGCGCGGGTCAGTGCAGCGTGGGGGAGCGTTTCTTTAAGCCGGGCGTGCAGTACGCGGACCGGCGTTAGGTGCGTGTCGGGTCTTGGGCTTTTCCACCCGGAGCGCAGCGCCGGCCACCGTCCAGGGTGGCTCTCCGTAAATCGCACGAGTACAACATGGCCGTTGCGTTGCATCGTGGGCACGGGTCCGTCGCTGCGGCGCGGCTGTGGCAGGTCGCCGTTTCAGATCAGACCCGTGTTTTTTTATTTTGGGTTGGGACCTTGCACGCGACGTGCGTGCGTGGTCCATGCTTTTTCTTGTTACAAAACTGGACGGGCAGGTTCGTTCCTACTAGCCGTCGTCGTCGATTGTTTAATGGTCAGTCGTTGCACGACATGTGGGTACTAAATCTCAGCACGCGACGCGAGTGAGAGGTTTTTTTTTTTTTCTCTCCCGTTGCGGGGATCTTGTTTATTCCAGTTTCCAGGCGACATCGAGCTGTAAACGATATAAAAAACTGGAAAGCATCTCTCTCGTCTTCACTAGGTTCTTCTGCGTCTGGATGAGAACTACGAGACAGAGCATGGACGACAGCAACCTGAGCCAGTAGCGCGCGCGACCTTGGCGGATTCCGAAAGAGCACAAGAGTCGTCATCGGTTCTCGGCAGATCGGTGCGCTGATTGAGCTGTTTCGCCACATCCGGAAGTGAGTGCGACGTAGAGGAACTTAGAGTAATTTTGCTTATCAGCTTCTCTCAGGGTTTTTGAAAAAGAACGATAATTTATAATTAGAGATTATGAGTAAAATGTATAAATGGTCAAATTGAAACAAGCCAACAAGTATAAGTAGCCATTCATACAGTTTATCCGGGTCAAGTCCTCAAAACATAGTAATTTTGTGTGTATTTAAGTGTACAGTTCCTTTAATGAAATTTAGTGGTGTTTGTAAAAAGTAATTAAGGACATGTTTGGTTAAAACACGCTGCAAACGATAACGTAAATGGTATCAAAGGCGGTGCTCAGTTGGGGTAAAAAACACTATCTGAAGAAAACACTGTAGCACTTACTGGAAAGCGTGTTTTGCGAGGAAAGTGAATAATGAAAAGATTATGAATAGTGAAAAGTTAGAATAAATAGTGTTTTATTGGGGAATCTGAAGAGGGCTCTAGGGGTAACGTAAAAGGAAAGAGATAAAACCAAGATTGTTTGGTTCGGCTCCGGTATCAAATCTCATGAAAAAACGTAGCCCTCCGCCATGAACTGCGGATCGTATTGCTTTACCAGTCAAAATGGAACGGTAACAATTTTCAACAAGCCTGATATCCGATACCCCGCAAACCGATTACTTCGTAAGCAAAACAAACACCAGTATGGGTATCGTTTATCCAGTGTAAAACGATTACGTTACAAATTTAGAAACCAAACGCTTCCTAAGGTCAGCTGACCCAATGGAAGCACCTGGCTCCACCCTATTCCTGATATTGTTTTCAACTTTATTATGTTCCAATATAAGTAAAATATGTACTCACTTGCGCCTTCTATTTTTTTTTTTCCTGTTTTACCATTTCTATTAGCAAGTCAACTGCCGAACGGCCAAGCAAGTAATATGGCACTAGTAATAAATAACAAACACCAAAGAGACATGCAGCTACGAAATTTTGGCTTTATCACTGTCGTCACTTGCTGACTCACACAGTCGCACGGGAGTTGCGGTGCGGTACTGCTTTCATGAACAATGAGAACTGAGTGATACAAGGTTTTTTGTTGGTTTGTAAGTTTTATATGGGCAAAGTGACGAGGTTGTGACTTCGAGCTGCAAACGATTGTGAAAACCTGCAAACGATTGTGAAAGCAACTCTCGTCTTCACCTCTCGCTCCAGCCACTCTGCGTCCCGACGAGACTACGAGAAAGAGCATGGACGACGGCGAACCTGAGCCAGTTGCGCAATCCATTCGAGTTTCGAGCTGGTCCCCTTGGCGGATTCCAAGACGGAGCACAACTGCACAAGCATCATCGGTTATCGGCATACGGGTGAGCTGATTGAGCTGAAATGAGGCAGTTAATTTTGCTTACGAGCTTGGTTGGCTGCGGCGTCTCAGGGTTTTTAAAAAAGAAAGATGATTTATAATTAGATATTGAGGGCGAAACCAGAACGTGAAGTTATCGGGTCAATCCTCAGAACATAATGCTTTTCTGTCTATTTAAAAGTTTACAAGTAGATGGTTCCTTTCTGAATTTAAGTAGAGTTTGTAAAAAGTCATTTGGATAAGCTGACCCAATGGAGGCACATGCCACCTGCCTCCACCCTATTACTGATATCGTTTTCAAGTTTATGATGTTCCAATATAAGTAAAATATGTCCTCAGTTGTGTCATTTTAATTATTTTTCTGTTTTACGATTCCTATTATCAAGACAACTGCCGAACGGCCAACTAAGTAGTATAGCACTTAGCACTAGTAGTAAATAACAAAGACCAAAGAGACGTGCTTATGGAACTTTGTCTTTATCATTGTCACTTGCTGACTCACATGGGAGTTGCGGCACTATTTTCATGAACAAGACAACAGAGTTATAGAAGTTTTTTTTTTGTTGGTTTGTAAGTTGGGATTATTGTGTTTTTACCCTTATTTTGAAGTATAATTGTGATTTCGCCCTACTTTTTTCAACTTTATGAATTTGCCCCTATTATTCACAAGTTGTTGTGAATTTGCCCCTGGTCGTTGTGAATTTGCCCCTATTTTAACCGTTGACTACCATTGACTGGGGGCAAAATCACAATGATTTGTAAGAAATAAGGGCAAATTTACAAAGTTCAAAGTAATGAGGGTAAAATCACAATTGCATATCAAAGCAGGGGTTAAAACGTAATATCCCCTTGTAAGTTTTATATGGACAAAGTGACGAGGTTCTCCTTTCCCTGACTTCGTAGCATTTGCGAGGGGCCTTGAACAAGACACATGTTGCACAGTATGGTAGCACGAAATGTCCAAATTATGAAACATCAAGGATGCAAGTACTATTGTACTAAGGACCATATTTTGCAAGAAAGAAAAAAAAGGGAGACTGTGTACGATGACAAAAAAACGGATACTACCTCTTAAAAAAAAAGAATATGGTCTACTATCTCTTTCATATAAGAAATATAATTCTAGGTTTGGATTCAGAATGCAACTCTAGATTTGAACTAAGAACTATATTTGAGAAAACAATATATTATAAATAGGTAAATACTTATAACTCTAAATATATGTGGTAAAAGTATATTCATATTAAATTTAATGAAATAAATAGGCTTAGCTCAAATATTCTAACATTGGTGGGTACCGTAAACAATATTGTTTTTTTTTATGTTTGGTCAAGATTGAGATACATTGTCGATAGAAACTAAAACTTACAATGTTTTTGTTTTCTGGGAGAGGTTAGAAACCTAGAATTAACTTTTCTTAGGACAAAGCAAGTAAAGTTTTCGGCCCACAAGGCCACAGCGCAGAAATGGACCTCAAGGCAGCACAGCAGCAGATAAGTATTAGCACTCGGCTGGTGGTTGTATGCTAGTGTGCTGCTGCTGTCCTGCACGAGCGGATCCGTCGTATCGCAGAGTATCCGGCATGTTTGGTTTGTGCCCAAGTATATCTAGCCAAAAATTGGTTATGACCAAATTATAGGCAATACCAAAACTTTAGTGTAGTAATGTTTGGATTGTGACCTTACCAATAGCTGCCAAATATTATGTATCATATAAGTATGACATATGGGTCCCACATGTCATGAATTTTTTTACCACCAAATATAGTCAACTAAGATCTTGTTTTGTAGATTTAATTGTAACATAAATTAATATGCAAACAAATTACAAATTAGATTCATCGTTTAGGAGATATTACCGTTTGAAGCATGTTAATCCTTGTTTTTTGGTTTTCGTGCACCCAACGAGCTGCTGCCACATAGTTCATGGAGCTTCCTTTGGCTGCCAAAAAAATTGGGGAGCCATTGGGCCACCCGTGTTTTTGCCCCCGTGTGCTCTCTATTACAACTAGCATCAAATTGGCAGCCAATAGTTGGTAGCGAACTAAACTCTGACCAATTATGAAGGCACGCCAATTTTTTGGAATGGTTACAGTTGGTAACCAACCGAACGTGCCCATATGTCAGCAGTGTGCAAGGCCAGCTCAACCCTCTTAACGCTATGCAAATTTAACCCTGCTGCGCGTCACGATTTTGAACTCTGCAGTTGGTGAGCACGGCAGATGTGAAGCGGGGGCAGGCGCGACGCGCTGACCATGTCCTGACTCCTGAGACGCACTTGGAATGGGTCGCCGTGCCGGCCGGCCACAGGCCAGGTCGGCAGTATAAACTCAGCCGAGTTCGTCGGTCGCAGCATGTGGAACCATGCTATTTGCTTGCGGCGGTCGAAGCGCCACACCGCGCCCGCATGGCTCGTGGTCGAGCGTGCGTCCAGCACAGTTTGGGTGTTTGATGGTCAACGCGCGCATGGCCGGAAGCGAAAAGGAAGCGGGGTGGGGTGTTGGTTAATCGGGACTACAGGAGGGGTTTTCCCTTAACGCTACACGTGTACGTTTGGCTAGGAGTCGGCCTGTCAGAGCATCTCCACTGGATGGAGGTAGCTAAATTGACCTTCTTAAATCCTACTATCTCCATATCGTAATATTTTAGTTCAATTTTCCACTAACAAACGTCAAATAAAATGAACCGGAGGTAGTATTTTGCAAGACTAGTTGTAAAATTTGAGAGCCCAATTTTGGACTCAAGTCTCTATAGGGTCTCCTATTCCCTATGAAACCCACCGTTCAGATTAAAAAGAAAAAAATAATAAAAATTGGTGGAATCTAAGGTGAATAGGAGGGTCTATTTCTAGGGTATTGGGATCAGATTTTAGGAGGGCATGGAAAATAAAATCTCATTTACAATTTTCACTAAAGTTGGTTTTTTCTCTCTCCTTCTAAAATTTAGAATAGAGTCCAAACCTCCACTCCACTGGAGATGGTCTTTGCGTTACGTCGAGCTATATGGATTGGATGGTCGTTGCGTGTGGCCGTGCGCGCACTAACCGACCTACGTACGCAGTCAACCATCAAATACAAACGAACAACGTGCTCGCACGCTGCGTGGGCTTTCTTCTTAACCCAACGCAGTCTTTGTGAGCCCAACCCATATCGGCAGCCCATTTTGTTACTCTTGGCTGGGCTGGCTGGGTCACATGAGACCATATGGGCTGCCGGAAAATGGCCTAAGCCTTCATTTCCATGTGTTTATCATCTTTGTGGCAAAACCTGCCATTTCCTCCTACTCAGTTGTTCAATCTTTTTTCACACACAAAAAAAAAAAGTTGTTCAATCTTCAATTCTTTGACTAACCATTATATTTGCAGAGTTCAAGCGGCATGCTGATTGAATTCACATCGTAAAGCCTAAAGGCTATTCGTTGGGTAGTTTCAGCATATACTTTTGTGGGAAAAAAGGTTTGTTTCATTCAGTCGGTCTCAGTTAGCCAACTAGCCACTGATGTTGTTCATCTACACTACTGAAGAAACACGTACAGGAAAAAAGTGTCGTCAGAACAATTCCATTCGAGAAGCGAAGTCTAAAGTGCTGACTCTCTTCTTCGGCTCCCCATTTCTCTCGGGTTCTTCTAGAAAACTGGCCTACCTTTTCGACTAATAACTACCGTCCTAAAAAACTGGCGAAGGACAACACGGCCGTTTATTCGAGTTCCTTTCATGAGGGTGATCTGTGGTCTGTGGAGCAGTCGCATTCCATAGCTTTGCGTCTCTTGTGGTCTGTGGAGTCGCAGCCTCGCAGGTCCAGCTATCTCGGAACCGTGTGACTATCATCTTCTAGATTAACTTTTGAATGCGGCAAAAAGTGAAACGTCTAGAGTCTGGATGCTATGACAATGAAGCTAATTAGGCAAGTGATTAATGAATGCTCGTCTCTAGAACTACTGATGGACGGATGAGCGACGAGCTCCTTCGTTCTCAAGTTCTCAGTCAATAGAAAAGGCGGCGCGCTGTAGACATGGACTTGTCTGTGTTCATCTGGAAGGTGAAGGTAGTACATAGCACACACTAATTAATGCAAGATGTCTGCATATCCAGCTAACAAGTGTGTTGATGTTGGACCTGTACTGTCCTACTGCTCCAGTACATGCTGACTGTTGCTCGACTACGATTATTGGGTATACTAGAGATGCAGGGCTTTCCCTATTGCCGGATACTACGATTATTGGGTACTTATGCATGCCAGGCATTGATCTTTTCCAAAATGCCCAGCAGAAACACTGAAAATATAACGCAACTGGTGCTGTACCTGTACGACAATTTGAAATGGTTGAGACCTCGGCGCCTTCCTCCTTCAAACCAGGCAATGCATCCATAAGCAAAGCAAGGTCACACCTGCTGTACCTCCTGTCCCAAACAGGAGAGCCCACGACACCTCACCCGCCGTCTCCTACGCGAGACATGCCACGGCGGCGGTGGAGCCCCAGAGCCCCCTGGCACGAGCCAAGGACAACACCAGCAGCCTCAGCGAGGCCGCCCCTGGGATGGGGACACCACCGGGACACGCATCATCATCCACCGGCACGCCCTTCCCTCCCTTTGCAGTGCACGCCAATGCGGCAGGGCAGAGACGAGAGGCAGCGTAGCCGGCCCGGTAGCGAGACTGAAAGAGCAATCGAGGGCGCGCCACCACAGCCGTGCGTGTCCCGCTTTTCGTCGGAAAAGAGCCGAAAGAGGCGACGGCCACCTCTGCGCCCCACGAGGCGCAGCCTCTCTCGCAGCGCGACCGGAAAGGTGCCCGTGCTCTTCTCTTCCAACTCGGCAAAAGTGGCGACGCCGCGGGTCGCCAGCATTTTGATGGCGCATGGGGCCTTTTTTTTTTTCCCTCTCCTCCGGTGGTATCCGGCTTTGAACCCACTCGCCGGCATCATTCGTTTCATGGCTTCAACGAGTGCCAGTGGCGAACATTATCAGTAGTTCCACAAAAGGAGTCAAGGTATCCGAAAGTGTTGGAAATTTAGATTAGAGGCGCTGCTGCATTCTAACGGTTTCAAGACTTATTATATGGTAGTCGGGGATGGACATTTGATCACCGGTTGTAACACATTTTGTAATGCTTGTATTTTCAAAGTTTTGAGAAACGTCAAATCAATGTTTTTTTACTGAATAAAATGAAATTGTTTATACAGTCTAATCTTTTGCCCAAAAAAATTACAATTGCGATCTTTCCATGCTATAAAGTTGCGCCGCAGCCGAACGTCCCACATGCATGCGGCGCCCGCGCTAATTCTTTCTCCCCCGATCTCTATTATATTTCTACTTTCTACAGTGAGCAAACTTGAAAGACGAATGTACAGAGTATAGGAAACGTATAAAAGAGCATGAACTCTTGACCTGGCTGACATGCATGCCGCCCTGCGTCACGTTTAATTTGTCTGCTAGTAACTCGATCAATCATTGAACAAGAACAAAGTGGATTGACGGCTCCAGCTTTAGCCCCAGGCCCTAAAATAAACTCAAGTTGGATTTGCCGCTGAACACGGCCACAAGTTCGAGTCAGTTCAAAGCTGTCCCGAATCTTTGTCGTGTCGCCTCAAATCCGTATCTGTTTTTGTTGCCGTGTGTACAGTACAGCCACGGAACTGCATTTCCATCGACAAATGTGCTTCCGGGGCTACATCGTACCCCGTAAATTACTTCATTACAATCAGCAGAGGATCGTGCATGAATTGGCCCAAGATTATGTCACGGTGTACCTGGCTGACTATGATAGTTCCAAATGGCCGCGATAACAGTGATCATTGTGGGAGTATGATGACAGTTTGTGGGATAGATCTCTCGGTAAGCCCACTGGATTCTCTGTGATCCCTGTCGCATAATCATGCCACATGTTTTGCTTTGCTTCGTCTGAGATCTGAGCTGCGGATTGTCTTCTTGTCTTGGTTTCTCGAGGTTTTGGGTCGGGAACGAATCAGGATATGTGCTGTCAAACATTCTAAGTAAAAGTCCAAAGTGGTTTACCTATTTTTTTAACCAAAAAGTGGTTTAATTACTGGCGATAAAGTTAAAATATGCGGTGAAAGGTTTTCGAGGGAGTCATGCAGAATCAGAACCCTATGAAAAAAATGATTTCTACATGGCTCTTTTCTTTCTTTGAAAAACCTCATGGCCCATGTAACAAAGTGGCGACTGGCGAGCCTGTAACATTAGTACAGTTTGTTATGCAAACAAAGACTGAGATAGGAGTTGAAGATTCTTCGATTTCTTCCCCGGCCCATAGGATTCTGTAGTCACTGTGTACATACCCCTTCTAGAAGACCGACACATGTGGAGTAAACGGGTTGATCATCTTACGCGGGTGATAAAGACACGTAATTCACGAAGGGGTCTTCTTGTACCATTTTCCTTCTTGTTTGAGATAATAAAGTACTTATCTTCTGCCATGTGTGCAGCAATAAGAAAACAGTATAAGATAATGGAAAGGAAACTACGTTACCAAAGACATGTGTTGTCTCTGTTTCTCTTCTCGATCATTGACGACAGTTTCATTTTCTTAAAAAAATACAATATGTCCAATTATTGTGACTTACTAGCAGATAGGACTCTCTCTTCGGATATTTTGTTATCCATGCCTTACTAATACGGCAGAACTTTTCAAGAATCATACTTTGAATTGTTCAAGAGGAAATGGGACGGAATAGATAGAATACCTGCAGGTGGAAAATTTAAAAAAGAAATATGGCCTTGTGAGCTTGTCACAAGTCACACTTTACCTTTTAATAATCCTGTTTGGCTAAATGCCTAAATTCCAAATCTCATTGTCTCTTTAGTGAAAATACATGCTGGCTTTGGAATGGTGCCTTGAAAAAGACCTCGTTAAAAATACCCAAAAATGGGCTAATTTTACACATTAATATTTGCGGAACCACCTATTTGAAATTGAAAAGTTGGTGCAGCAGCTAGAATAACTTTGTCTCGCTTTTTTATATCCTGTACCACTGTCTTTTTATATAATCCATTGTCTAGTGAAAAGATGAACAAGCACGTATATATAGAGCGCATTGCACAGAGCTGAGCGCAAGCACCGCATCAGGCATCCCCACTCTTTCCTCCGTTCTCTGCCCAAACAAGAAGCCGAAATGCACGAGCACAGCCAACCCGTCTCTTGCTCTCTTCCGCCATCAAACCAGGAAAACAAGAAACAACCATCCATGGCGAGCCAGCAAGGAGCCGCGCCGTCAGGCCGATCGGACGCCGCCGAAAATGATCTACTGCCATCGGCGCCCGAGGACTTCGAATTCTGCATACTGTCGTCCGGCGGGCTGGCGCTGGCCGGCGACGACGCGGCGGCGGTCGACATGTGCGTCGCCGACGAGGTCTTCTCCGGCGGGAAGCTCCTCCCTTTCCGCTTCTCCTCCGCCAAATCCGCCGACGCGCCCCCTTCCGTCGTGCTCCTCAGCTCCGACTCCCTCGACGCGGCGTCGTCGTCCTCCACCAGCGGCTTCAGCTCGCGCTCCGTCAGCCGTAGCACGAGCTCCTCCTCCAGCAGCAGCTCCGTCAGCCGGAGCACGTCCTCCAAGAGCGCGTCCTCCGACCACGCCGGCGTCGCTAGCTTTCCCAGCAAGGGCGCCACCGCGGCCAACGCCGCCGGCGTCACGCCGCGGCGGTCGCTGTCGAGCAGCGCGTTTTATGCGCACCCGCCGAGCCCGTCGCCGCAGGCCCCGCCGCGCCGGACGTCCGCGGCGCGTCGCCGGAGCACGGGGACGGCGCCGCCGGCGTCGTGGGGATTGATACGGCTGGGCGTCGTCGGCGCCCCCGAGGTGTACGCGCCGCGCCCGGCGGCAGAGCACAGGAAGGTCGCCGCCGGCGCCGCCGCGAGGAGCGGAGGGAGCCGGAGCGCGAGGTTCGATCAGCAGCCGAGGATCGTCGCCGGCAAGGAGGAGAAGAAGAAGCTCGGGGTGGGGATGCTGGGAGCCGCCGGGCTGGTGTGCTCGTGCTCGCCTGACGCCGTCGTCGCGCCCGTGGGGTCGGCGGAGGTGGCCGCGGCGGAGGCGAGACGGAGGAGGAAGAAGAAGGCGGAAGAGAAGAAGAAGAACAGAGCGTCGAAGCAGAGTGGCCAGAGCACTGCTCGTCGGAGGAGCAGGATTCTCGAGTGGATGGAGGAGCTCTCCCTTTCCAGGGAGAAGAGCGTCGTGTAGATACAGCTGATCGTCTCCTCCTGATTACAATTGTTTTTTTTTAACATTTCTTCGTTCTTTGATGGCTCGACTCGAATCGCCTTTGGAAAAAAAAAATCATTGCAATTCGTTTTCACCATTGAACTAGTTGATCTATCGGTAATCTCCCTCATGTTCAGGGAGTCGATGTCATTGAGCAAAGCTCCTCGCCATATTTCATTTGTGAAAAGATAACTATTACCTCCAATGCAGTGTTACATCAAATTTGATTGAGGTCATAGGACTTGAAATTTGAAAGCTTCGGGTGTCATTATGATAGTAGCGTGAGTCTGGTGACGAACAAACCAGCATTGCCTTGGTAGGTAGCAATGTGAAATGCAAAAGGCCGCTTTCCAGGAAGATAGGGCATGGCCGCCTAGGGGCACAAACTAAAGTTTGGCCTGCCTTTTCTCGAGCTGCCAAGCCAATGGAGCTAAAAATTTTCAATTTTCCATGTGTCGAACTAGACCTATTCTTCAACTCGTGTTGATGACCAAAAATGGCAAGATGTCGATCTGGTTCTACAGCCAGTCTGACCATCTGTCTCCGAGTCCGAGTAGAATTAGAGATTTCTCACGGTTTAGATCTATAAAAGGAATTTCTTGCGGGGCAAGACCTCCCCACCCTATATTATGAAGGGTCGTGGCCGATTGAGGATCTCTACCCAATCGTCAAACACAAATACATCTACTATTTTGTACCTTTTCTTTTATTCCTTTGCCTTAACTTTTCCAATCCCATCTGCTGTTCTTCCTTCGTCTCGACGACGACCGAAGACGTTCTAGGTGTCCTGCCGATCCTAGAACAACCCAAGGTGCGCCTACCCTCACGGGGTGCTTCCCGGGTGGGCGTTCGTTGGTTTCTTGTCGGGTTGTTGCAGGGAGTCTGACCGCCTGTAATAGGGGGTCTGACCGCCCGTCGTAGAGGTGCTGCCGCGAGCTCCTTTGCGCCCCACACGATCTAGTGCGTTCGTGTGTTGGCCAAAAAAGGCGCCAACATATTTTGGCGACTCCGCTGGGGAATCAAGAAAGATAAATCGGTTACCATGACCGGTCTAAATCCTAAACACGGCGAAGTTGATCAATCCAACATCGTCAGGCCTGACCTAGATCAGTTTGAGGCCGACGACTGTAAGATCCTTGATGAAAGATTCAAGAAGATTGAAGAGGAGCAAGCGCAGGAAGTACTACGTCGTAAAGAAGAAGCAAAGAAGCAATTCCTGTCGCACTATTCCAGAGATCGTCAAGGCAAGGTCATAAAGCTCAAGGATGTCGTTTTCGATGAGTCTCCATCTGAGGTAACACCCAATGTAAGTGATTCATCTTTTGGTGTTACAATGGAACAAATTCAAAGTATGATGGCTGAACGTGATGCTTTTCTAGTTAATTGGCTTTTATCTAGAGAGACAAAATCTGCTAGTAAACATCCTGAAATACCTATTGATGTGCCAGTTACAACTAGCATTACTACCAATGTCCTTACACCTGAATCATCGGCAAATCCTACCATAGAACAACCACCATATGGCATGCCGTTGAATTTTTATAGTGGACAGATGGTGACACCTACCAATGCATTGGTAGCTCAGCCTTCATACCCAGAACCCATCATGAGCATCCCTAATTCTGGCCCCATTGGCCGAACTAATGAGCTTGTGGATTTTGTTCCGCCATATAGTACCTTTGCATATACTACACCACCTATACCATCCACTGGTACTGTTGCACCCATCGGTCCTATTTCTAATGAAACGTATGACCGATACTTGCAACGGTGGCAGAACAGGCCACGGCCGGTCGGACCGACCCCTACAGCCGGTCTGACCGGCATGGCGGTTGGACCGACCTTCACAGACTGTCTGACCGGTTATCAGAGCCAGTACAGTGCACCCACACAGCCAAATTTATCTTCACAATTTGATAGGATGTTTGCTGATTGTAAGAATGATTTGGCTAATTTGCTTAAAGGAAATCTTGGGGTAGATTTTAGAGGCAAAACTCGTGCATATCAAAAACCGTATCCTGCTCCCTTTGATCCGGTTCAGTACCCTGCTGGTTTTAGATTGCCTGATTTTGTTAAGTTTGATGGGGAAGATAATAAAAGTACTTTTGAGCATATTAGTCAATATCTTGCCCAACTAGGAGAAGCTGGTTCTATAAGCGAATTGAAAGTGCGCTTATTTTCATTATCTTTGACTGGAACCGCTTTTTCTTGGTTTAGCTCATTAGCTCCTAGTTCTGTTAGCTCATGGGAGCAATTAGAACAGAAATTTCATGATCACTTCTTTTGTGGAAATAATGAGCTTGAATTGTCTGATCTTACATCGGTTAAGCAATCACGTGATGAATCTGTGAATGATTATATTAGAAGATTCCGTGATACGAAAAACCGATGTTTTGGTGTGAATATTGCAGAAAAGGATTTAGCTGATCTAGCTCGTGATGGTTTACGTTCTCATATAAAAGAAAAGCTAGATAGTCATGATTTCTTTACTGTGAATCAGGTGCATCAGAAAGGTTTGGCTGTAGAAAGCCGAGGTAAAGATTCATTAGATGGCCATAAGCATCGTCGTCCTAATGTTCATGTGTTGAGTTATGATTCTTCGGACGATGAGGGCAAAGACGTGTATACTGCTGAATTTACATGGTTATCTTACGATCATGCAAACACTTGTGCTTCTCTTAAGCCGATTCATAAAAATCGGTAGGAGGAGATGAGATTTACTTTTGATGTTTCCAAATATGATAGAATTTTTGATGAGCTATTGAAAAAGGGAAAGATCAAAATATCTCATGTTATATCACCGCTTGAGGAGTTGAAGAGACGAGCTTATTGTAAATTTCATCACTCTTTTTCTCATGCAACTACTGATTGTAATATGTTTCGCCGGCAAATACAATAGGCTGTTAATGAAGGCCGATTAGTGTTTCATAATACGCAGGTTGATCACAATCCTTTTCCTATGAATGCCTTATTGAATACCATTGAGTTGGTTAATCCTAAGGTGCTTATTCGACCGGATTAAGCCGAAAAGGCTAAAGGAAAGAATGTGATCATTGGTAAAGAGAGACCCGAGAAGAAGGTGCTGCACAAGAAGATATGTCGAGCTGCAACAGGAACTTCTACGCTCGGGGGGCAAAAAAAAAGCAACAAGTCTGTCGGCAAGACAGGCGGTCTGACCAGCTGTGCAGCCGGTCTAACCGGCAGTTCCAGTATGACTGGAAATTTCTCTAAGTCCAAGGTTAGAGCAAGGCCGTGTTTTGAAGAGCTCTTGGCCAAGTATAAGAGGAAAGGGGCTGCTCATAAGCGAAGAAACCAATCAAATAGCACTAGAGGGGAAAAGGCACCACTGAGACATAGAGCACAAGGACCGATTGCTAGCAACAGTAATCTGGTCAAGAGTGGAGTTATTAAGCAAGGTGAAGACGGCAATAGGCAACATCCTAAAGATATGCAGCCGAGGTGGTGTCCCTCAGGCTTATCTCGCACTCAAAAGAGAAGACTACAAAGGATGCGCAAGCAAGGAACAACGGAGCAACAATTTGAAGAGAAGCCAGCTAAGCCAACACAGACCAGGAAGGAGTGGAGGCCAAAGCAGGTAAGTGTAGCATCAACTTGAGCAAATCAAGTTTTATGGCCGATAATATGTTATCGCCCTTAGAAGAAAAATGGCCGACAATAGAGGGTCGCCCTTAGACTGAGTTAATGTTTTATGGTACGCTTTGCTTTACCAAAAAACAGGGGGGGCATATGTTGATGACAAAAAATGGCAAGATGCCGATCTGGCTCTACAGCCGGCCTGACCGCCTGTTACAAGCGGTCTGACCGGCTGTGCCCTGTAACCGGTCTGGCAATGTGCCAGGCGGTCTGACCGCCTGTCACGGTTTAGATCTGTAAAAGGAATTTCTTGCGGGGCAAGACCTCCCCACCCTATATTATGAAGGGCCGTGGCCGATTGAGGACCTCTACCCAATCGTCAAACACAAATACATCTACTATTTTGTACCTTTTCTTTTATTCCTTTGCCCTAACTTTTCCAATCCCATTTGCTATTCTTCCTTCATCTCGACGACGACCGAAGACGTTCTAGGTGGCCTGCCGATCCTAGAACAACCCAAGGTGCACCTACCCTGACGGGGTCCCTCCCGGGTGGGCGTTCGTTGGTTTCTTGCCAGGCTGTTGCAGGGAGTCTGACCGCATGTACAAGCGGTCTGACCGTCTGTAACAGGGAGTCTGACCGCCCGTCGCAGAGGTGCTGCAGCGAGCTCCTTTGCGCCCCGCACGATCTAGTGTGTTCGTGTGTTGGCCAAAAAAGGCACCAACAACTCGGATAGGGAATTAACAATAGGCACATCAATATGACGATCTTGACTCAATCGTGACATGAGACTAGGCAGTTTCTTATTGCTTGTCTGCCTAATGTGTTCCAGCAAAAACATGATACGAAATAGGATTCATCTTGCACAAGTACTTTATTACTCCTATTGATAAATCAAAAGTTGGAAATGGTGATGTCACAGTGATACCTACAGTTTAATCTAATCCTCAAAGTTCTTGATGAGTGCATCATTTTCTTTGAGGCTCATGACTGCTCCAACTCGAAGACAAGGACAAGAATGAGATGGGACTCAATGCTTAGCTGGAGCTCAACGAATTAAGTGATTTTTAACTTTCTTTTTAATGGCTGAGGTCACACTTGTTTGTGTTGGTCGACTATATCTGATATAGAGTGGTATTGTCCTATTGTAGTGAAGGTGTTAGGGTTCCAATGGCGCTCAAGTGAGACATGTTTGGAATGGTGGACAAACATCATGACTGTACTAGGCACGCCACAAAAAAGCATCAAAACTCGAAATGTGAGGGTTTTTTTACACCAAGGCGAGCCGGTGCCAAATATTATGGCAAAACTCAGAGGGGAGACGGCCGCATGGATCAAGGTAGGAGCTAGAGGGCTAGAGAATATATTAGCATGAGAATAAATATATAATTTTTTTTACCGACTGCCGGTTGTAGCTCTTCTTCTATATCAATGAAATAGGCACACTCTCGTACCCGTTCGTTAAAAAAAGAGAGAAGGTGTTAGGGTTTTGGTTCGTGATGTTCAGCGGCTATATCATCATGATGACTCCAAAAGATAATTTCATACGGTTATACTTTTTTTCAAACATCAAACTACATGTCTATGGAAAATGAACATTTTTTTATCCCTATGTGGAAATAATTTGTTATAGGGATGGGGCTTTTATATGGATTTAAGGCCAGAAAGAGTATAAAAAATTACGACGGCGAATAAAAATCTTAAGTACATAGGAAAACAAATGACATGTGCAGTATTTATCAAACATAAAAGATATGCTATATGAGTTGAGCGTGGAAAAACCTGTAAGAGAAGCACTAACTGATCAAGCAAGGTAGCTGGAGTCCTGGAGAAATGCATGTGACGTATTTTCCTCCCTGGAACGGAACTATATATTGTGATAAATTAGTTTTAAATACTAACACTTAACCCGCAAAAAATACTAATAACACTTAAAATCTTTTTCCACACTTCATATATTTCAGGCAACTTTTTTTCACAATAGAGTTAAACTTTGGCAAATTTAAAGCAAACTCAAACTACAAATTTATTGAAAAAGAAAGGGACAATATTTTTTTATGACTAGCCATTAACGTGCACGTTGTTGCACACTAGCGGGTTATTGTGTTAAGTTGTTTTTTCTAAAAAAAAAATGGCTTGAAGGAGTACACGTAGACGCTCTATAAATTCCATCAAGGTGGTGTTGTTGCGGAAGAAAACTTATTTGGAAAATTCCAGCCTCGGCAATCAGACGTTGAAAGCTACTAGTTGCGGAAGAAAACTTGATCGAAGGCAAACAAAAATCTTAGCTCAACAGGAAAGAAAAACGAGGAGGAGGAATGCAACGCATGCCACAATCAGATTTCGTTTTACGAATCTTCGCAACAACAAGAAAGTTTCCGAATGACGCGTGGAAAACCGGCCAGAAAGTTAACGAAGTGATTGATCAAGGCGGCTACACAGAACTGTCAGCTCTCCTGCGCCGGTACGCAAATGTGGCGTGTGATTTCTCGAGGGACTACGGCCGTCAATTTTCGTTAATTTTGAGTCACATCGAGTCATATTTTTTCCCACAAATACGTTTACCAATGTACTATTTACATCTTCAATTTTCTCCAACTTCTCTAAGGGTGTGTTTAGATTATAGGAAAAAACACTGTAGCATAAGAAAAACACTGTAGCATTCGCTGGAAAACGTGTTTTGTGAGGGAGGAATAGTGAAAAGTTGAAATGAATAGTGAAAAGTTGGAATGAATAATGAATAGTTGGGAATCTGAACATGGCCTAAATAAACAACGCCTACGTGCAGCTACCTGAAAGGGAAGCCTGAAACTGAAACCATTCAATTCAACCGCCCGCCCTGACCTGACCCCCTGCTACTGCCTGATGAAATCCGTCTCGATGTCGATGGCGACGCTGACCTCCCCATCGATCTCCTGTTGTTGTGTAATATCTCGCGTGATCGCGACGAAAGCGTGCGGAGTAGCAACTCCAGGAAGCGACACTCCCGTTGCCGAAGAAATTCGGCAGCCGGGTACTACTGTTCTTGACATCTACTATACTCTACTACAAAACAAGGAACATGTCTGGTATAAATGACAAGTTGGCACGCTGTGTTACTCGTTTCCTTGGATATACGGAGCGAAGGAAACGTTGCTGGAAATCGCTCACTTATATATATTACTGATTACAAGCACTGACGACTGTGATGTCGTCATGTGTCATGCAAAAGTTGTTCTGCGCCACCGTTCCAGGGCAGCCCTGACGTAATTAAGTTTTGACATGCATGGAATGGAAGAAGTAAACATTGGCGACAAGGACGATCGATTGCATTGAGACAAACGCGACACCAGGGGAGGGGATGATGATACAACTGAAGAAACAAAGGGAGCACGGGGGATGGACATGCGGGTAGGATGTGTGATTAAAAGATCAAAACTGTAGGGAAACAGGTAGGCTACGCTAGCTAAAATAATTTTAATCTACCGCGTAAACCTAGGAAACTTGCGAGTAGGAGATCACATATCGTTACCACTAGACGCGCGGATGCAGCGGAACCGTCTCGGTGTAGGAGAGCGCGTCGATGTGGCCGGTAGTGCAGTTGCAACGTTCGTCTGGTCCGGCTCGTCCTTGTGCTCCAAGCGTAGCACCTCCAAGGTATCCACATGTACGGGGAGGATGCGTCACAGTCTGGACTGCTAGGTCCGCGAGAGCAACGGGAGGCGCGGGCGTGGAGGGCGGCGGCGGCGGCCAAAAGGGTTGATAGCACCCCTAGCCCCTCCCACGTATATATAGGGGTACTAATGGGCTTTTATCTAATAGGCTCAATAAAAACCCTAATCCCTCGTGGATCAATATCCCTTTGGGCCTTTAGTGGATCCAATCCAATTGGCTTTAGGGCATACATATCCAACAGTCTGCTACTTGCGCTAAAGACAATCATATAGGCAAGCCTTTCAACGTTCCAACCCCTTAAGTGTGTGACCCTATGGGTTCACATACGAATAGACATGACCTGAGTACTCCTACTCGTTCCAATAGTTAGCAGCGACCTCTAGCAAGACGTACTAACTCCTATAAGCACGTAAAGATCATATCAGACGAACCATCACAACATATGTACAAGCTCTTCCTATTGCCTCACGATACTTGGTCTAGCTCCAAGCTGACCACTCTTTCTCGATACTGTGAATCAGATCCTTTCACTGGTTAACTTTTAACCATTGCACGGCCATGCATTTCTTGATCCGATCACTCGAGGGGCCCAGAGGTATCTCTCTCTTACAGAGAGGGGCAAATCCCATCTTGACTGTTGAAGCCTCACAGTAAGCTTCACAACAAACCCGAAAACTACCTTTATAACTACCCAGTTACGGCGTAGCGTTTGATAGCCCCTGAGTAAGTCGATTCACATCTTAAGAACAAGCGACAATCTCAGGTCTAAGGACAAAGCATACAAATTGTGCAAAGAGAGAACAATATTACAAAGTCTCATGTTGGATCAATCCAGCCACATGTCATACATGTGCCCACACTATTAGTTTAACATCTCCATGTCCATGACTTGTGAAATATAGCCATCAACTAATAAATGTGTCAGTCATCAACCATGACTAGGGACAATTTTAGAATAACCATACAAGTAAGAGTTCCACAAACAAATTCACATAATTGCCAATCAATACAAGTTGCCTTTTCATGGATATTCATCAAACAATCAACGTATCATGGATACAAAGAAATATCATCACCTTATGACAACCTTTACGAATATTTCTAACAGTCTCCCACTTGCATAAGAGCTACTCTAGAAGATATCTAATACCCATAGCTCTTGTGTGCGCCTAATGCTTAGGCCGTGGGAGAGCCTTTGTCAAAGGATCAGCGACGTTCAAATCCGTATGTATTTTGCATATCTTAATCTCACCCCTTTTAACAAACTCTCGAATAAGGTGAAACTTCCGCAGTACATGTCTGTTCTTCTGGTGATTCCTTGGCTCCTTTGCCTGTGCAATTGCCCCACTATTGTCACAGAATAACTCCAGTGGGCTAGAAGCACCAGGGAACACACCAAGCTCAATGAGGAACTCCCTCATCCAAACACCTTCCTTCGCAGCTTCAGAAGCCGCAATGTACTCGGCTTCTGTTGTAGAATCGGCCGCAGTCTCCTGCTTAGAACTTTTTCACCTAACAGCACCACCGTACAATGTGAACACATAACCTGACTGAGACTTTGAGTCGTCTGGATCAGTTTGGTAGCTAGCATCGGTGTAACCTTTGACAACGAGCTGTTCCTCACCTCCATAGACTAAGAACATATCTGTAGTCCATCTAAAGTACTTAAGAATGCCCTTCGCATGTGTCCAGTGACTCTCACCTGGATCAGACTGATACCTGCTCGCAGCACTAAGAGCAAATGAGACATCTGGACGAGTACCTATCATGGCGTACATGATAGACCCAATTGCCGAAGCATATGGGACCTTACTCATGCACTCTCGCTCATCAGCCGTCGAAGGACACTGAGTCTTGCTAAGGTGTACGCCATGTGACATAGGCAAGAACCCTTTCTTGGACTGTTCCATGCTAAACCGTTTTAGCATAGTGTCAATATAAGTATCTTGGCTTAATCCTATAAGCCTCTTTGATCTATCTCTATAGATCCTTATGCCCAGAATATATGCTGCTTCCCCTAAATCCTTCATAGAAAAACTATTTTTCAGTGAAGTCTTTACGGACTCCAGCATTGGAATGTCATTTCCAATCAACAATATGTCATCCACATATATGATCAAAAAAGCAACAGCGCTCCAACTTTCCTTCATGTAAACACAAGGATCTTTTTCGTTTTGACGAAAACCAAACCCTTTGACCACTTCATCAAAGCGAATATTCCAACTCCGAGATGCTTGCTTCAACCCGTAAATGGATTTTTGAAGTTTGCATATCTTTCCAGCATTAGTCGGATCGACAAAACCCTCAGGTTGTATCATATACACGTCCTCTTCTAAATACCCACTTAGAAAAGCTGTTTTGACATCCATCTGCCATATCTCATAATTGAAATACGCAGCTATTGCTAGAATGATCCGAATAGATTTAAGCATCGCTACCGGTGAGAATATCTCATCGTAGTCAACTCCTTGAACTTGTCGAAAACCTTTTGCAACAAGTCGAGCTTTATAGACGTGAACATTTCCGTCCATATCTTTCTTCTTCTTATAGATCCATTTGCACTCTATGGGTCTAACACCCTGAGGCAGATCAACCAAGGTCCAAACTTGGTTGTCTCCCATGGAATCTATGTCGGATCTCATGGCACTCTGCCACTTCTCAGAATTTGTGTCCATTATTGCTTCCGTGTAGGTCATAGATTCATCATTGTCCAACAACAATATGTCGCGCTCCGCCGTAATTAGTAGATTCATCCTTTTGGTTGCGCGACGTGCCCTATCCGACCTTCGTGATTGTGATGGTGTCTCTCCTGCCACGGGTATATCAACTTGTTCTGCTACATTAGCATCACTTGTCAATTCTTGTCCCATTGGCTCATCTTGAACTTCTTCAAGATACACCTTCTCTCTACTTTTGTCACTTTTGAGAAACTCTTTCTCTAAGAAAACACCATTCCGAGCGACAAACACTTTACCCTCTTCTCAGTTGTAGAAATAATACCCCAAAGTTTCCTTCGGGTACCCCACGAAAACACACTTGTCCGACTTGGGTGTTAACTTATCAGACATAAGTCGCTTGACATAAGCTTCGCAACCCCAAATTTTCAGAAAAGACAAACTGGGAGTTTTACCAGTCCATATCTCATATGGCGTCTTAACTACGGACTTAGATGGTACCCTATTAAGTGTGAAAGCTGCTGTTTCTAGAGCGTATCCCCAAAACGGTAACGGTAGGTCCGACTGGCTCATCATAGATCTAAACATGTCCAGCAAGGTTCGATTACGTCGCTCGGATACACCATTTCTTTGTGGCGTTCCAGGCGGCGTAAACTGTGGAACAATTGCACAACTCTTTAGATGACTACTAAACTCGTGGCTCAAATATTCACCTCCACGATCATATCGTAAGGCCTTAATTTTCTTGCCACGCTGATTTTCCACTTCATTATGGAACTCTTTGAACTTTTCAAAAGTTTCCGACTTATGCTTCATTAAGTAGACATAGCCATATCTACTAAAATCATCAGTGAAAGTTATAAAGTATTGGAAACCACCTCTAGCTGTCGTGCTCATTGGTCCGCACACATCAGTATGTATGAGTTCTAACAAGTCTAATGCCCTCTCAGGAAAACCTGTGAAAGGCGTCTTGGTCATCTTGCCTAGCAAACAAGCTTCACATGTCTCGTATGATTCAAAATCAAACAAAGTTAGGAGCCCATCAGAATGGAGCTTCTTCATGCGTTTCTCGCTTATATGACCCAAACGACAGTGCCACATATAGGTAGGACTTAAATCATTAGGCCGATGCCTTTTAGCACTTACATTACAGATAGGCGAATCATCAAGATTTATAATAAATAACACATTCATAATGGATGCAAAAGCCACAAACATACCATTCTTAGAGATCACACAACCATTGTATTCACTCGCAAATGTATAACCATCCTTCATCAAACATGAAGGAGACACAATGTTTCGACTTAAACTAGGAACAAAATAACAATTATTTAACTCCAAAATAAATCCTGACGGGAGGTGAAGTTGCATCGTTCCGACGCTCAATGCAGCAACTCTTGCATTATTGCCCACGCGGAAATCAACCTCTCATCGTACCATGCTTCTACTTCTTATCATTCCCTGCATCGAATTGCAAATATGAGCAACCGATCCGGTATCAAATACCCAAGAATTGATATAAGAATCAGCGAGGAAAATGTCTATAATATAAACATGGAATGCACCTGATCCGGAAGTACTCTTACTTCCTTTCTTCTTCAAAGAAGCCAAGTATGCCTTGCAGTTTCTTTTCCAGTGACCAAGTTCATGACAATGGAAGCACGGCTTGTCTGGTTCTGGTCCAGGCTTGGGAGCAGGAATTGGCTAGGAGATCACATCTTTAGCCTTTCCTTTTTTCTTCCAATTGCCCTTCTTCTTAAAGTTGGGATTGTTTTGGACCGCCAACACATGGCCGCTAGCTCCTTTCTTAATGTCAGCCTCTGCCGTCTTAAGCATACCACACAACTCATTCAAGCCCCTGTCTGCCCCATGCATATGGTAGTTCGAGATGAAGTTCCATAACTAGGTGGAAGGGATGCAAGAATGAAATCAGTGGCCAACTCTTGGCCAAGTGGGAAACCTAGCTTCTCCAACCTCTGAGAGTAACCAACTATTTTGATCACGTGTGGTCCAACGGCCGCACCTTCTGCAAGCTTGCTCTCAACAAAGGCCTTCGAGACATTGAACCTTTCAGTCCTAGCCTGAGTCTGGAACATTTCCTCAAGAGCTATGATCATATCATAGACAGCATAGTTGTCGAACTACATTTGCAGCTCGGGTTCCATGCACGCAAGCATAAGGCAGCCTACTTCAAGATCAAGATCACGTGCTGCCTTGTAAGCGAGCTTATTGTTGCTAGGTGCATCAGCATCAGGCTCATCGGGTAATGGGGTGTCTAGAACTTCTTCCTTTTTCTCAGCCCTGAGAACAATTCTCAGGTTGCGGATCCAATCCGCATAGTTAGTCCCATTCAGTTTGTCCTTTTCAAGGACCGAACGCAAAGTAAACGGTGTGCTATTTGGTGCCATTGATCTACAACAAAATATATGCAAAATACTAAGACAACGTATCCATGATGAAGTAAATCAAATTAACTCTTAACTAAATCTACTCCCACTAAAATCAATATCCTTCTATTGATACTTAGTGATTCAGGATCCACAACTAACAAGTCGACTAGTGAGCTTTAGCATCACCGCTAGAAGACATGGTAGATCGGTAAGCAACTCGTTGCTAATCATATCACATATGACTCCTGTTGTTGGGTGACATCTCTATGTCTCGGCGCCCAACCTTTGTACCTCAAAGTCCTTAACCGTTAAGATGACTTTGTCTAAGGTAACCAAACCTCATGCGAGTAAGTATCCGATACGAACCCATCTAGTCAAGGAAAACTAGTGGCACCCTAATTTCATAGACCCACAACTAATTGTACAACACATAACGGTGCAAGATTTGAGAGGGCACACAAGCTTAAACATTGCTGAGGGATCGTTCTACTTGTATCATCGCATACATGAACTATAAAAATATTGCATGTAAAAGTAGAACAATAAGAACGATAATCACATAGCATTAGTGACACGTTATGGCCCATAACCACATGGTGATCTCCATCGCCATTGGAATGTTCATCATGTTGATCTCCATCGCCATGAACTATGTGCGCCATCCTTTAGTGATGAGTCCTCCAAGAACTATCTAACGCATACTAGTAAATAAAATTACACATTCGCGTTTGAATCATCACATGTTGGCACGCAGGCCACTACATTAAATTGACAATACATATGGCTCCAGCCGTATTGCCCCAATCATGACATGCAGGACATGAATTTGTTACATACATGCATCACATACACATACGGGCCATACCGATCACATGATTCCTGCAAAAACAAGTTAGGCGATCGAAATGTTGCATTCGAAATGTTGTATCCGAAATTTTGAACTTACTGAGTAGTTCAAAATATTTATTAGTTGCATTCGAAATGTTGTATATATTAAGATGGCTTATTTGTTAGTCGTATTGGACACTGACTTTTTTCTTATTAATGTGGTATATTTATTAGTTGTATTGAACATGGACTATTTGACATACTCTAAACCGTTAGATCTTCATAAAATCCAATGATAAAAATTCTTTTGTTTATGATTAATGGGAGAATTCGTTTGCCCTTTCAGTGAGCGTCGTAGCTTCTTTTAATCGTATTCTAGCCTACTAAATATATATTGTTAATTTAACCTGATATCTTTTTTTCTAATTTTGTTATTTGTCCTATTAGCGTTTTCTTCCCCAAATTACCCGAAGCTTATTCCATTTTCAACCAAGATTGGATGTTATGCTTGCCATACATGTCCTCTTTTCTCTGTTTGCGTTTGTTTGGCAAGATGTTGTAAGTTATTTTGAGCAAAATGCTGCCACACAAATAGCATGGATAGTCTCGACTGATACCTGATGCATTTTTCTTTATGTTAATTGAATGTTACTGTTAGATCGTCTGGTTCGATATGTCTGGGTGTAACAGTTTTGCCTCCAAAATAAATTTTTCTTCATGTACCGTATATCATGTTCGAACGTACCTTTCTTGCTTGTTCAATCGTTGATGGGCTCCATTTTAATCATAGATGCTTCTGTTTTTTCTACTCCTTGCTTCTCTCACTTATTCTGGTGAAATAACCTAATTCTTTTTTAGTTGTCCTACTTATTTTGACGGCAATATTTAAGACAACAGTCTCTCTTTTCTGGGTCGTGTAAAGGAAATACAAGATAATCTTACCAAAGAAGAAACAATCACTTGGTGTCAATTTGTATGGAATTGAAATTGAATTTTATTTTTATTCCATAACTATCTCAAATCTAAAATCTGAACTCGTGGCGAGAAATTGATAACTCATGGACATAACCTGAGGTGGCTCTTGTGAAAGAATATTTTTCTAATTTGTAGTAGTATACGATCAATCTTAAAGACCCAAGTGGTAGAGTTCGATTCGGTTTGGCATTTATTTAATTCCATCCTCTGCATAGCTCATGCACGTATGGACTCAATGATATGATGGAGATGGACCAAAATCCAATGATCGTATATTTTTCCTTGTATGGAATTCAAATTGAATTTTATTTTTTATTGCAAACTAATTATCTCAAATCTAAAATCTGAACCCGCGGCGAGAAATTGATAACACATGGACATAACCTGAGGTGGCTCTTTTGAAAGATTATTTTTCTAATATGTAGTAGTATATGATCAATCTTAAAGACCCAAGTGGTAGAGTTCGATTCAGTTTGGCATCCATTTAGTTGCATCTTTTGCATAGCTCATGCACGTATGGACTCCATGATGGACTCCATGATGGAGATGGACCAAAATCCAATGATCATATTTTCCTTTTTATAATTCCAAGTTTATGTATTTAGAAGTCATATTTGAGATGGACTCTTTCGATTTGTCTAGACCGTTAGATCTTCATAAAATCCGACGGCTCAAATCCTTCTCTTTTTTCGAATTAACGTGGAAATTTTTTGGCCCTCTCGGCGAACGTGGTGGCTTATTTTTTTCTTCAAGTAATAATATAATAGATAATATCTAACCTTCAGCAAAAAAGACGATTTTACCCTCAGTTGTCGAATGCAGCAACTTTTATGTTCTTATTACTATAGTGCCACTGTATTTTTTTTTTTGTTATTCGCTTTAGTGCCACTATACATTCTCACATGTTGTAATATGAGTACTTTTGTAATATTGTAATATATCATCGATAATATTTCCCACAGGCCGCTCTCGCAAAACGCCCCGCGAGGCCCGGCTCCTGGCGCCCACCGCTCGGATGCGTCCGATGCCCTTGATTGACCCCTTGTCTTCGGAGAGAAAGAATAAACATATACTCTCTCCGTCCCAAATTGTAAGTCGTTTGACTTTTTTAACTCCAACTTTGACCACTCATCTTAATCAAAAAATTTGTGTAAATGTAGTCAAATTTAAGTCATTCCTGAAATTCTTTTATTACTAAAACTAGCCATAAAAAACATGATATTTTGCAAAAAAAATTTTGAATAAGACGAGTAGTCAAAGTTAGGACAAAAAAAGTCAAATGACTTATAATTTGGGACGGAGGGAGCAAGAGAGAGTGATAGACGATAGTAATTTTAAGGACCAGTTGGAACTAAATGGTAAGGTGACGTAAATGGTATAGAGGGAAATAAAATTTCATGTAAAGGTACCAAGGAACTTTCCAAAAATTCGACGGTTGGTAGGTAATGTGGATGGAGCCCATATAAAACTTTGACTAAAATGCATGTGGGGTCTTTAAACTATTTGAGGTGTGTCAATTACATCCATGCACTTCAAAAGTGCAGATTTAGGTTCTGGATCTACTCCCTCCATTTCAAAATGTAGATCCTTTGAAATTTTTAGCCTCAAATTTGACCGCTGGTCTTATTCAAAATATTTATGCAAATGTAGTCAAATTTAGGTCATTCTTGAAATCCCTTTATTAGTAAAGCAAGCCATAACAAAAAAAATATGATATTTTGCAAAAAAAATGAGCGGTCAAAGTTGGGGTCAAAAAGTCAAACGAACTACATTTTTTAACGGAGACAGTATCTAAGTGTGACTTGGGATCCAAAACACCTTCGACTGGCCTTGACCGCCTATGTGGATTGCCTCTATTCCAAATTTGGAGGTGGAATAAAAAAATAACGCTCAATAGGTCTTCTTTTAAAGTGTCTACTTTAGGGAGGCTTCCAAATCTTCCCCTTTATTGAGGGGGGGGGGGGGCTTTGTGGAGACCCTTTTATCCACTTATGAATGGATCCCACCCTTAATATTAAAGGGAGACAGTGAGGTTTAAATGTCATTGTTTAAGTTAAGGTTAAAAAGGTACTTGAAAAATAGAGCTCTCACTCAATAAGTAGAATGTCTAATTTGAAAGTTGTTTCTGGAGATGCTGTAGTGATTAGTCTTAGATTATATCTTTGTATCCCTTATTTAGTGGCGAAGCTAACACCCTCTTGTTCAATCTTTTCATTTCGTTTTAGCCTATCGTCAGCCTTCCAAGACGCCTACTTTTGCTTTACCAATATAAATGGTATATACCCCGTGCCTGTTCATTAAGAAAATACTCTATTGTTAATAAATCAAACTTTGTGAATGTGCATGCAAGTACTTGAGAAAATACACAACAATTCAACTCTTTGGAAGGAAGGTTCAAACTATCTATTACAAATCCAGCAAGTTCGTCACAAAATTTTCATCCTGACGAGGTACTCATTTTCATCTTTTAAGTATACCAACGTGGCAAACTTCGGACATACCCCACCAACGGCACTGTGTTACTAGCTATCAGTTCAGAAGGTCGTCCCACTTGCAGTACTGCCCGCCGGCGAGCGCCCGGTAGTAACGGTCTCGACAGTAGACCGGCCGGCCATCAGCGGCCTCTGCCGCGGCGGCGGCGAGGTCGTCGTCTTGCATCACCTCCACGGGCAGTCGCAGCAGCTCCTCCCTCCTGCACAGGGTGACACAAAAGCATGAAGCGAGAAGCTGTAACAAGCTGTACACACTGCATATCCAACTTGAATAGCTTGTATATATCAACGGATATATACAACGTCTTGAACTGTTATGGTTATTTTCTCCATGTGACGGCACCTCAAGCTCGGCTTGGACGACGCTGCGGAGGGAGGCTGGTTCAAGGAGTGGAGGAAGTCCTCAACGGGCGCGGCGAACGCGAAGAGCGACACAGCCCCGACGAGCAGAGCGCCTGTGCCCACCAGCGTCTGCTTCAGCAGGTTGATCACCGGCTTCACCTGCAGAATTCATTCATCAGCAGGCAGATGATCAGGAAAGGTAAAGGGACTCTTTGTCCACTGCTTTGGGGATTATAGGTAGGGGGAGAAAATAACCCTGCCAAGAGGTTAATGTTACCTTGTAAGATCCCAAGAGCCTGTCCCGAGCCAGCACCTGCAGCAAAGTGGAAATGCAGACATGTAAACATATTGAACTGGACTATTTCGTTTGTTGGTAGGAACGTTAAAGAAACCTGACACTGTTTAGATTGGGGAAAGATTTCCCGAAAATACACTGCTCACCAAAAAACACTGTAGATGAATAGTGATATGTGAGTAGAAGAGGTGGGATGAATAGGGAAAAGTTGGATGAATAGTGGATTTTTGGGGAATCTTTGGGAAACTAAACGGGGCCAAGGCATGTGGCGTTTTTAGTTTTTGTGTTAGAATATTTGGGTATGGCCCATTATTCTATTTATTCTAAAGGATTATAGCCTACTTTTTATGTTATAGTTATTATGGTCAACACCATACTGGTAATGGAAAAGAACTCTGCTCGGACAGGAAAAGAACCCTGGCGAGGCTTCGTACGAGTCACAGGGTTGATTCTGCTGAGAACCCTGTGGGTCTCAGACAACCCTGGAGGTTCTCACAGAACCCTGGCGGTTCTCAAAGAACCCTGGCGCTAGCCTGAGCCTGAGCCCGAGCCTGACTTGCGCGCGGGAGGGATCTCTCTTTTGCTGGTTATGAAAACTGAAGATGCGGTAATTGGAAGGGCTGATTATGGCAATCACTGATACCATGATTCAGCCTTCCATAATTCAGCTTTCCATAACTCAGCCTTCCCGATTCTCTCCCGTCCAGGTTCATCCTCTCGTCTCACCCGAGGGCTATGAATAGAAAGCCATCTTCTCCTGTGAATGAAAGCTTTTGAATCCGTTACTTCTCCTCCTACCTCTGCTGCAAATCAGCCTCCCCATCGCCGGCGCTGCGCGCACACCACCGGCGAGAGCAGGTGCCTCCGACACCATTGCCTCCTTGAGATCCTGCTCGGGATACCGGGGCAATCAGGTTTCTGGGGAGCGTCTCTACGCGACTGCTCGCCCAGAACTGCTACGTCTTCACCGGCGTACGGTTCACCGTTCTGGAGACTCCGCCGCCGTCTAACGACTACACTGCGCCGCGTCTTCTTCCTGCACGACTCCGGCGCACGGACCGCACTGCGTCAACAGATCTTCCTGCGTCGAATTTGTACGACTACTTCGAGCAAGGCCAGTCGAGGAACATCATGAGTTCGGATGATATTCCTCCAGCTGGTAACGGCGCAACCAATGCCCCCGGCAGAGGTCCCGCCCAGGGTACTTTTCGATGTCCGAACTGCTATCCTTCATCTTATTCGTGTTCTTCTTTAAATCTGTTAAACTTGAACACGTGCACATGGATTGTTTCACTCATTACAGTCATGCAAATATTCGTGAACTTAATTATAACTTTTGGAATTAAAATATGGCCTATTGCATATAATTATCCAACAATCCAGAAACCTGATTTTAGTGATAATTATGTTGATAGGTTTTCGGTTGCTCAATTTTCGTCATCCATTAAACCGAACACTTTTGACGGTACAAATTTTGTGAGTTGGCGTGAACGGATGGTACTATGGTTGACCACCATGGGCATCATGGATGTGGCGGAAGGGAAGCCCAAACAATGCACCTCTGAGCAGGGAAGTGCGTTCGAGGTTAAAGATAATCTCTTTCGCGGATGCATCCTTGGCGTGATTGCCCCACATCTGATTAATCCCCTTCTTAAGAAGAAGACTGGGAAAGAGATATGGGACGCCCTTGATGCTCAGTACGGAGTGTCTGATGCTGGCAGTGAGCTGTATCTCATGGAGCAGTTCCTAGACTACAGAATGGTGGAAGACCGTCCTGTGGTGGAACAAGCTAATGAGTTGCATGTGCTGGCTAAAGACCTTGGCTGTTGCAACAAAGAGAACCCTTGCGTGCTGCCCGACAAGTTTGTGGCCGGAGGTATCATCTCCAAGCTGCCACCTTCTTGGAGGGACTTTGCTACTTCTCTAAAACACAGGAGGCAGGAGTTCACGATTGATGGACTCATTGGCACTCTTGATGTGGAGGAAAAGGCGAGAGCAAAGGACGTACGTAACAAGGGGACACTTGTCGGTGCAAGCGCGAACTTTGTTCAAAAGAACATTAATGCTCGCACCAACAACAAGGGCAAAGGCAAGAAACCGCCTCAGCCACAGAACCCTGGGAAGGCTAAACAAACCACCGGGTTCAAGAAGAAGGGAGCCTGCTACGTGTGCGGGAGTGAGGACCACTTTGCTGGAAAGTGTCCTCAACGCAAAGAAGGCAAGTCTGCCAACATGGTTATTAGCGAGCCTGCAGGAACATCAGGGTACGGTAATTATTTACCTACAGTTCTTTCAGTTATGTGTACACCCGAGTGGTTGGTAGACACTGGCGCTAATATTCATGTGTGTGCTGACATTTCCTTATTTTCTTCATACCAAGTCGGGGGGACTACCTCCTTGCTGATGGGGAACGGAGATCATGCGCGTGTACTTGGTGTTGGTACGGTCAATCTGAAGTTTACTTCGGGAAAGATCGTGCAGCTGAAGAACGTGCAACATGTCCCCACCATCAAGAAGAATCTAGTCAGCGGCTCTCTACTCTGTAGAGATGGTTTTAAATTAGTCTTCGAGTCAAATAAATGTATCCTGTCAAAGTTTGGAACCTTTGTTGGTAAAGGTTATGATAGCGGATGTTTGTTCCGTTTTTCACTTGATGATGGATGTAATAAAGTAGTGAACAATATTGTTAACGTTGATGAATCTAATGTTTGGCATTCGAGGCTTTGTCACGTTAATTTTGGTTGTATGTCACGACTTGCAAATCTGAGTTTAATTCCAAAGTTTACCTTTGCCAAGAATTCTAAGTGCCTTGTATGTGTTGGTTCAAAACAAACTCGCAAGCCACACGTGGCTGCTGAGGCGAGAAACTTGGCACCTCTAGAATTAATTCATTCTGATCTCTGTGAGTTGAATGGAGTATTGACAAAAGGTGGAAAGAAATATTTCATGACTCTTATAGATGATAGCACTAGATATTGTTATATTTACTTGTTGGAAACTAAAGATGAAGCTCTTCACTACTTTAAAATCTATAAAGATGTAGTAGAAAACCAACTTGAGAAGAAAATCAAAAGAATTAGGTCAGATCGCGGTGGCGAGTATTTTTCAAAGTCGTTTGACTTGTTCTGCGAAGAACACGGTATTATTCATGAGAGGACGCCTCCCTACTCTCCCCAATCAAACGGGGTTGCCGAAAGAAAGAACCGAACCTTGACTGACTTGGTTAACGCCATGTTGGATACCTCGGGACTTTCTAGGGAATGGTGGGGTGAGGCTCTATTGACAGCATGTCATGTCCTAAACCGTGTACCTCCAAAGAATAAAGAGAAGACACCATTCGAGGAATGGGAAAAGAAAAGGCTAACGCTTTCCTACTTGCGTACTTGGGGTTGTTTGGCCAAAGCATGTGTGCCCATCAACAAGAAGCGCAAACTTGGACCTAAAACTGTAGATTGTGTTTTTCTTGGTTATGCTATTCATAGCGTTGGATATAGATTCTTGGTAGTGAACTCTGGAGTACCTGACATGGTGGTCGGTACAATTTTTGAGACCAGAGATGCTACGTTCTTTGAGAACATGTTTCCAATGAAAAATGGAACAAGTTCATCTAGGCAAGAGATTATCGAGGATGATATCTCTGCCGAACCGATTGTACACGATGAGTTCTCTCATGTGAGACATCCTGAGAAGAATGTCAATGAAGCTCCTAGAAGGAGTAAGAGACAGAAGACTGCAAAGTCTTTTAGTGATGACTTCATTGTATACCTCGTGGATGACACGCCTAGGACCATTAAAGAGGCATATTCAACTCCTGACGCTGACTATTGGAAGGAAGCTGTCAGAAATGAAATGGACTCTATCATGACCAATGGTACCTGGGAGGTTGTTGATCACCCTTATGGATGCAAGCCTGTGGGATGCAAATGGGTGTTCAAGAAAAAGCTTAGGCCTGATGGTACTATCGAAAAGTACAAGGCTAGGCTTGTAGCCAAGGGTTATACCCAGAAAGAAGGAGAGGACTATTTTGACACTTACTCACCTGTTGCTCGTTTGACCACTATTCGAGTGCTACTCTCACTGGCAGCCTCCTATGGGCTTCTCGTTCATCAAATGGACGTGAAGACAGCTTTCCTAAATGGGGAGTTGGAAGAGGAGATCTATATGGATCAGCCTGATGGGTTTGTAGCAAATGGTCAAGAGAGAAAGGTGTGCAAACTGTTGAAGTCTCTGTATGGCCTCAAGCAAGCACCTAAGCAGTGGCATGAGAAGTTTGACAGAACTCTAACCTCTGTTGGTTTTATTTCAAATGAATCCGACAAATGTGTGTACTATCGTTTTGATGGAGGTGATGGAGTGATTCTGTGTCTGTATGTGGATGACATACTGATCTTCGGGACTAACCTTAGTGTGATTAAGGAAGTCAAGGATTTTCTCTCTCAGAGCTTTGAGATGAAAGATCTGGGAGAGGCCGATGTTATCCTCAATATCAAGCTGGTAAAGGACGGAAATGGTGGGGTGACCCTGTCACAGGCCCACTATGTGGAGAAGATGTTGAGTCGCTTTGGTTACAGTGACTACAAGTCTGTCTCAACTCCTTATGATGCCAGTCTGATATTGAAAAAGAATAAAAGGATAACGAGAGATCAACTGAGATACTCTCAAATAATTGGTTCATTGATGTATCTAGCCAGCACTACAAGGCCTGACATCGCATATGCTGTAAGCAAGTTGAGTCGGTTTGTCTCAAACCCGGGCGATGATCACTGGAGAGCTCTTGAAAGAGCAATGCGCTATCTAGTAGGAACAATGGACTATGGAATTCATTATACCGGGGACCCTAAGGTTCTAGAAGGGTATAGTGATTCGAACTGGATATCAGATGCTGATGAGCTCAAGGCCATGAGTGGTTATGTGTTCACACTTGGAGGTGGCGCTGTTTCCTGGAAGTCTTGCAAGCAGACCATCTTAACGAGGTCAACAATGGAAGCAGAACTCACGGCACTGGATACCGCCACAGTTGAGGCCGAATGGCTTCGTGAACTCCTTACTGACCTGCCGATAGTTGAAAAACCGATACCGGCAATTCTGATGAACTGTGATAATCAAACTGTGATTATCAAGGTGAACAGTTCTAAGGATAACATGAAGTCATCCAGACATGTGAAAAGGCGGTTAAAGTCTGTCAGGAAACTGAGAAACTCCGGAGTTATAGCCTTGGATTATATTCAGACGGCTAAAAACCTGGCAGATCAATTCACAAAGGGTCTTTCACGCAATGTGATAGACTATGCATCTTTGGAATTGGGCCTGAGACCCACGTGAGTTACTCTATGGTTGAAACCCATCCTGTGTGATCGGAGATCCCGTGAATCAGGATGGAGCAACAAGCTATAGTGTAACTGAGAGAAGAGAACCTTTAATGAAGACTCATTCCATGACAAGATGCATTTCTCTTCAACCCTGTAAGGTAGGATGGTTTATACCTTAATGTGCTCCAAGTGGTTTCATGGAACAAGGCAGTTGTTTCATTGAAACAGAGATGTTATCCTACAGAACATCTTTAAGGAACACACCTATATGAGCCTGACTACTGGTCATAGTCTATGAGATTTGGGTGATCTCCAGAAACTCATGAAAGGCATGGAGTATGACCTATAAGCTCCAAAACAGCGGGCATGCTACTGCAGCCTAGTATCAGTGTAGAGCTCTGGTGAAACTTGTTCGCACAAAACTAACAATTCAAGGCATAGTCCATTGTTCAGTTGTGAACGAATGTAGCCCTAGTTCTAGATGGAAGTTCAACTTAACAGTCTCCGTCAAATACTGGTATATCAAAGAGGATCTGAGAACATTTTAAGTACGGCTTAGAATCCTTGGTGGGGATTGTTAGAATATTTGGGTATGGCCCATTATTCTATTTATTCTAAAGGATTATAGCCTACTTTTTATGTTATAGTTATTATGGTCAACACCATACTGGTAATGGAAAAGAACTCTGCTCGGACAGGAAAAGAACCCTGGCGAGGCTTCGTACGAGTCACAGGGTTGATTCTGCTGAGAACACTGTGGGTCTCAGACAACCCTGGAGGTTCTCACAGAACCCTGGCGGTTCTCAAAGAACCCTGGTGCTAGCCTGAGCCTGAGCCCGAGCCTGACTTGCGCGCGGGAGGGATCTCTCTTTTGCTGGTTATGAAAACTGAAGATGCGGTAATTGGAAGGGCTGATTATGGCAATCACTGATACCATGATTCAGCCTTCCATAATTCAGCTTTCCATAACTCAGCCTTCCCGATTCTCTCCCGTCCAGGTTCATCCTCTCGTCTCACCCGAGGGCTATGAATAGAAAGCCATCTTCTCCTGTGAATGAAAGCTTTTGAGTCCGTTACTTCTCCTCCTACCTCTGCTGCAAATCAGCCTCCCCATCGCCGGCGCTGCGCGCACACCACCGGCGAGAGCAGGTGCCTCCGACACCATTGCCTCCTTGAGATCCTGCTCGGGATACCGGGGCAATCAGGTTTCTGGGGAGCGTCTCTACGCGACTGCTCGCCCAAAACTGCTACGTCTTCACCGGCGTACGGTTCACCGTTCTGGAGACTCCGCCGCCGTCTAACGACTACACTGCGCCGCGTCTTCTTCCTGCACGACTCCGGCGCACGGACCGCACTGCGTCAACAGATCTTCCTGCGTCGAATTTGTACGACTACTTCGAGCAAGGCCAGTCGAGGAACATCATGAGTTCGGATGATATTCCTCCAGCTGGTAACGGCGCAACCAATGCCCCCGGCAGAGGTCCCGCCCAGGGTACTTTTCAATGTCCGAACTGCTATCCTTCATCTTATTCGTGTTCTTCTTTAAATCTGTGTTAAACTTGAACACGTGCACATGGATTGTTTCACTCATTACAGTCATGCAAATATTCGTGAACTTAATTATAACTTTTGGAATTAAAATATGGCCTATTGCAGATAATTATCCAACATTTTGCAGGGTGGATGGATGTTTGTTGATGATGTCGCTAGGATAGCTTTTTTTTTTTTAGGACAATGTGGCTAGGAGAGCTGGTTTTGTGAAAAACAGTTACCAAGACATTTTCCACAAACCAGTGCTTGTAGTCTTAACCAAACCAGTTCTATTTAAACGGGTTTTCTCCTCTCAGAAGCAAACAAGGTTTTATATTGTTGTAAGCCTGTTCAACAAAATCTTCTACTATATCTTGCTGGTATGAGAATTGTCTTCGTTTACCTCGGGTGGTTTTACCCACATTTGGCCGTCGTACCATCCAGTTTCTTCATAAGGCACGACTGCTGACAGCAGCCTATCACCAACATAGCTCCATCCCTGCACGCAGTAGAAACACAAACTTCAGTGCACTAATATTCCTAGGTCATGTAACAGAAGTTTGCAAGGTTGTGTTTATTTCTCTCTCCACACCGCCCCGAGTGGTTGTCTGTTTGTATGATTTTGCTTTTTGCTTTTTCCTTCTAATAAAAATTACGGCTTTTGCCGTTCCTTTCAAAAAAAAAAAAAAACCTTACCAGATATATCCTGAGAACCACCAATGACACCAACAGCAGAGTTCCAATCCCAGCTGCCAGCACAAACTTGAGTGGGTCCTGCATAGTTTGGATAGAGATCCAGAGATGAAGAAATGGCCGAGGGTGACTATAGCGGATGCATACAACTAAGTGACACACACAGTCCCAACTGACACACAACTTGGCAAGATTGTAAAACTACACTTACTGAGTTCCCTCGTTTCTGCAATTTGCTCAGGAATTCCATTTTCAAGCGCTACACTACGTTTCGTCGAGAAGTTGGGAAGAATTTCGTGTAGGTACCTTGCTGGGATTGAAGCTCGCTGCTGCAATCGGGGCCGCGAGCACAGTGAAGGTCACAATCCACAGGCCGCCCAGCCGCAGGAAGAAGGAACCTGGGCTCAGCTCTGCCCACGAGTACAGGACGCTGTCCTTGAGAGCAGAGTACTCATTCACCTGCACACAAATGAAGTGGCCAGCAACCATTTGATTTGAACCACCAAGTTCGTTATCTTACAAGCATATGGAATTGTGGATGGAGGCTTCACAGGAGGATTGTTCGCAAGTGAAGGACAGGCAGAGGCAGAGTTACCGGTCTTTGCTCGTAGGGGACTTGGATCTCCAGCCCTGGATCCCAGCTCGGCCCGCCCCCGGCGAAGCCGCTGCGGCTGCTCTCGGGCTCATCCTTGAGCGCCATGGTCACCGCCACCCTCCTCCTCCGCCTCGCCACGCCGGGTGCCGGGTTCCGGCCGTGCCGCGGGGGCGCCGCCGCGCAGGCGCCGGCATGATCGTGGCCGCCCGGCAGCACCACCGAGTGGACGCCGACGATCTTTAGCCGGAGCAGCATGGATAGAACTCCGCGCCGCGGCTGCCCCCACCGTGTGGATTACTTGGAAGAGCGCCTTGTAAAAAAAATATATGCGGCGGCGACCAGACCAGGCGGCGAGGCGTGCAGCTTTTACGTGGCGCGGAGCTTTTGCTTCGGCGACGGGTTTGTGTGGTGTGTGCTGCCGCAGGGGAGGTGTCGTCGCGTTGGCCGGGTCTGGAGACGCTGCTGACACGTGGCAGATGGGCCGTGGCACGTTGCCTGCTCGTTTCCGCGCGCGCCGGGCTCATCCGCTCATGGCAAGCACTCGCTGAATGTCTGGATTTGGGCTGGAATAGCTGAGCAGATTCGTGGGCCTTGTGTTACGCCGAGAGAGAGGAATCATAGAGTTATACTCACGTCTACCACGATTTGTCATGTTAGTCCTTGAGGTCTAGACTACTATTGTGGTAGACCAAACAATGTTATTGTTGATTGTGGGGTTGCACTCATCATAGAATGTTTATGTTTAAGTTCTTCGTGTCCCATTCTCCACCTCCGTCTTGCTCTCTTCACGATATGATCAACAATCAACTATAGCCATGGATACCTACAGGAAGAAAGGTAAGAAAAGGTCCACCTAGGCCACCTCCGTCAAAGTGGGATTAGCATTTCCATGCGGTGCCCCTCCCTTTCTATTAATCCTACATACTCCCTCCATCCCGATTTATAAGTCGTTTCACTTTTTTTACTCCATTCGTCTTATTCAAAAAATTATGCGAAATATTTTTTTTTGTTATGACTGTGGCAGAACCGCCAATTTAAACTGGCTCAAGTGCGCCATAACGACCTGTTACGGTCATCAGACGCACTTCAAACAGTTTAAACTGGTGATCTGTCGAGTGTCCCAAGGACTCCTCGATAAACCACGGTAACTCATATCTTTGCCATACATCAGGATCGTTTTCGGTAAGGAGAACACAACGAACATTATCATTTTTACACAACATACCAAGATTCTTACTTATTACAAGCCAGGTTTTGAAGAGAACTTAAATGCAAGTCAAGCCATTACTAAGAGTTTAATACAAACCAGTCTAGGTAGTTCTATATCATACATATCTACAGCCTCCGGCTTAACCCTAAAATCACCGGGACCACGATGATCTAGGTCTTCTGGATCTTCTCGGTGATCTCCTCCGTAGCTTCTTCTGAAAAACAAAAGGGAGATTCCCTGAGTACGAAGGTATTCAGCAAGACTTACCCGCCTTACCAAAGAAAAGACTCCCAAGGAATATGAGTGGGCTGTATGTGGATTTGGCTGACTCGACTCTTTTGCCAAAAGCATTATTAAAACTTTATCCTTATATTTTATTTATTTTAGTTCAGTTGATTTGTTACTTATTCATCTAGGTTATAAAATATTTTGCATACAGGTTGTACTAAGCTCAACCAGCATTTATGAATCACACTGATCTTGTTCAACTTGTTTCCTCTACGATGTTTAAAACCTGATCAAGTGCACTCATAACCAAGAGTTGTGTCGATCCGGATCAATGCACATCCTGCAGGAGATACCTAGCCCCCAGTCTCGCACAGTCGATCTTACTGTACGCAACAACCTTTCAACCAGCTGGGCCAACGACCGGAAATATCCTTACTCGAACCCGGGAACGCACCCCCACGTGGGCCCCATGTCTGGCGACCACCCCGTGAGTTACAGGCTACGGTCCCGCCTTTCTCCGACCCAGCAAGCACGGGTAAGCGATATTTCCAACCAGAGAGCCAGCTAATCTAATTGGCTTTACTGGTCCCATAGCCCAGTAAGAAATCAGGTAAAATCACTTGATTAATCACTTAAACAACGGAACGGTCCTTAGTCACTTAAACAAGTAGGCAGAACTATGGATCGAGCTTACCTCAATCTCTCCTACCAGCTTCTGCTCACTATCTTTCAACTCGAATCTTTCGTGATTCATATAAGATTGGTGATGGCCTAGTTCATCATCTCTTACTTAACTTACTAAGCATAGCCAATGTAGATTTTTGCTAATCAAATTTCTTAGCTAAACAAGGATAGTTCTATCAAGGAATATCTCATGCATCAAAGGGTTTCAACCAATCCCTAACCTAATGCACATAAAATCATAAAATTTGGACTCATGAATATTATGAAATAATGGGTGATTCAAAGGTGCTCCGGGGCTTGCCTGGAACCACGAGCAGGTTAGATCCATCCGCAATACGAGATTCTGGAGCGATGACGATCACTTCTTGGCCTTGCCGCTGCTCCTCCGCGAGTCCAACGAGCTCGTACTCCGAAGCTTGAGATACTAAAACGTAATGCAAGTTAGAGATATGCTATGCAACACTTTTCAAAGAAGCTAAGCAACTCTCCCTTCTCGATAAAGTTGCAAGCCAACACAAGCTATCCCAAGATTTTTAAAGACACACCTATATTTTTCTTTTAATAAAACTTGCCCTAAATCATTTTTAGTTGATTTTTAATGATTTAAAAATCATTTTCTAAATGGATAAAGCATTTAAATATATAAAGAAACTAATTTTATAAATCTTTTCTAATTATTAAAAGATTATTCAGAATTTTATCATTTTTAGTAATCATTAACCATTTATTTAATTAATCTAAACAAAGGAATTAAATTAATTATATACACTTAATTACTTAACATTTTTAATGAATGAAAAACTTTAAAACATGATTAACAAAATTTATTTCATCATTTTTGGACTCTCCTATGATTTTCTATGAATTAAAAGGTGAAATACTTGAAATTCAAATCTATTTCAAAACCTAAATGGCAGTTTTGCAAACCCCCCCCCCCGAACTTCTCCTCCTTCTCCCCCCGACGCCCCTCCTCTGCTTAAAACAGAGGAGCGCACCGGCCGCGCCCCTCCGGTCTTGACCGGCCCCGACTCGCCGGCGGCGAGGTCCCCCGACACCAAGCCCTACGGCACCGCCTCGCCTCCGCGCTCACGCATAGCCCCAAAACCCCCTGGCGACCCTCGCAGCACCTTCCCCGCGACGACCCCGGCGGCGGCGCATGACGGCGACACGCCGTCCGGCCAAACCCCGGTGACTCGCACGAGGAGAACCCACCTGAGAGCACCAGCAGCCCAAGGCGAACCTAGCGCACCCCCTAACGCGAGCTGCGATGCCCCCGAGCAGCCTGCTCACGTGCGCCTACCATGGAGGGAACGCGCACGGCGGCGAACGCGGCGACGACGACGCATCTAAGCCGAACCGAGCCCCCAAACGAACCACCAACAAGACCTACACGAGCCCCAGCCCACGCTCGACCTCACCGTGCTCTCCAAACTCCACAAACACCACAGCATGACCTCTCTGACGGAGGTCGGCCTTACCCAGGTGAGCAGCTTGCCGGCGATGGGGAAGATCACCGTGAACGGTTTCTGTGGTGGATGAAACTCAACGGGGATTGATCGGGGAGGTGGAGGAGTTTAAGGCGAAGCTGTGGCCGGAAGGAATTGAAGGATGAAGGAGGGACGGCGGCGCGCGACGGCAAAGACGCCGGCGACCCAAGAGAAGCCTGAAATGGCAAGGGAAGGGAAAAGACGTAAAAAGGAGGAGATAGAGAGCTATATATCGACGAGGAGAACCTCCCTGAGCATGCCACCTCCTGCTGATCACACCGCCATGACGATGAGCATGCACGCTAGCACGTGGCCGGAGTTACCGCCTTCCCACCGACGTCGGCCGCCATGACTTTCAACCGAGCTCTTAAACCGATAGATTACGGCCACGATTTCTCCCGATTTTGCTTCTCAACTCATCGATCTCCAAAAAGAAAACTTGTAGAGGAAACATAGCACTTCAACTCCCATGTTACAACTTTTCCGATTCATGCAGTGTGCAACGCGGAATCGAAGCTCCAATGTCGGCCGATTTTATTCCCCATTTTCAGACCCCAAAATTGAAATCTTCAAATTACTTTCAAATTTCCATTCAAACTCTCCTCGATCCCCAAATGAAACTTGTCCGTAACACATTCGATTTCATTTTCTATTTTGGCACCATACTCAAATTCTCGATCAATCGTTCGAATTCGAGCCTTGATCCCCGGTCACCTAAAGGTGTTCATATGAACCCTGAAACCCTAGGTTCAGTCCGAACTTCAAACTCATATTACTCCCAAACTTTGAATAGAACATGCTATTCCTCAAAACATAAAAGTTCTTTGCCTTGACTTGAATTTCATTTATTATTTTTGGACCTCTTTCAATTTCTCAACGGTTTGAGCTCAATTTGAAACTGAAGTTTTCAGCCCTTTTTAACTCTGAATTTCCTCAACCTTTTTCTGATTCGATTTTTAACCCAGTTTTTCTCCTTGATTTGCATCTAACCTCAAACTGATCCCAAAAACAAAGTTGTTCGTTATACCTTACTTGACATCTTTTGTTTTTGTACCATGGTCAAAAGATCAACCAATAAATTTTTATGATCACTCAAACATTGCTGCTCAAAAAGGCCAAAACTGAAACTTAAACTCCTATTTTCAGATTAGGAATAGTAACCCTTCTCATTTTTCTTTTTCCATTTAATTGTGCTATTTCCATACTCTTTTTCATCCCAATTTTGTGTCAAACATTCTCCTCCAATCTTGCCGATCAATTATACATTTTTTACTTTAAATTTATGTCGAATTTTGACCAAATTTTGACTTTGGTCAAACTTCGTTCCTTTCAAAAATCGGGGATGTCACAATGACTTACATTATTAATGAATATTTTTCAAAAATGACTTAAGTTTGGCTATATTTGTATAAATTTTTTAAACAAGACGACTGATAATGTTGGGGTAAAAAAAAGTCAAATGACTTATAAATTAAAATAGAGGTAATACATGGTTCTTGATTTTTTTCATGCACTTTTCTAATTGTGCAATTGATCATTACCGTGGAATAAGGATCAATTGAAGCATTGTTATAAAAAAACATTCTAGACTTAAAATAAAATTTCACCAAAGAAACACACGAGGATGCCTCCATTTCTCTTTAGTTAACCGGGAAATGATATACTGCGAAAAATAAAAATAAAGTATTATAAATTAAGGGGGCAATCAATATTAAATCATAAAGAAAAAACGGAACGTAAACCATAATATGTTAGAAAAAATAAGTAACAAAGTACAAAACATTTGTAAATTATGTACTCTCTCTAATGATAAATTTAAATTGTTTGAAGCATATGTTGTTCTAGGATTTTTCGAAGTCAAACATTTTTATGGTTGATCACTATCCAAGTAGTTTTAACAATATACGGTTGGTGCTACTATATTTATTATGAGAACTAATTTTATATTATTATATAATACACAGACCTCTGATAAAATCTGGTTGTGATACATTTTTGATAGACTTCTCAAAATCTATCATCATTTTTGGTCGGTATAACTGACAATTTCCTCCGTTCTCACTGAGAAAAAAGATAGCCGCTACATGGCCACTACTGACGGCAGATAATTTCTCACGATTGGATGGACGGCCAGGATCTCCCGAGGAGTCCCTTTCGGGCACCGACGCCCACCTGCTTCGGATTGACTCTCTCTTGGTCGAACGCCGCGTCGCCCACAGATCCATCGGAGATCTGCCATCCGCACCTCCTCGTGAACCACAAACCTAACGCGCAGCGGCGCGGGGGCGGCCGCCGGGCGAAGCAGGGCAGCGCGCACGCAGGCAGCGGCCACCGTCGTCGGCGGATCCATCCACCATGGGCGGCGGCAACGGCCAGAAGGCTAAGATGGCCCGCGAGCGCAACATGGAGAAGAACAAGGCCGCCAAGGGTGCGCGCTGTTCCTTTCGGATTCTTGGATACGATGAGAGTTTCGTTTCGTGTGATTGCTCTCGGGGTGCTTCGATTTGATGGATCTGCGTGCGCCTTTTTTATTTTGTGCAGGGAGCCAGCTTGAGGTCAACAAGAAGGCCATGAGCATCCAGGTACCCTCTCTAGATCTGCCCCGGTGGTTTTATCATTTTTTGTGCTGGAATTTCTTGATGGATTGATAGGGTAGAGCGTGTTCATACGACTAGGCTGTTGGATTATGATGTTTTGTGCTGGAATTTCTTGATGGATTGGTAGAGTAGAGCGTGTTCATATGACTAGGCTGTTGGATTAGCGACTGTAGTGTAACCTAGGTTGGAGTTCATTTCCCATCTTTAGCGCTTAAGGTGAATTTTATGAGGGGATGCTAGTACAGATAAAATATACACTTGGATTTGTGTTAGTATGTAGCTATTGGTATACACTTCGCGAATCAATGACTAAAAATAGGATGATTTGTACGTTTATAACCAAGAAGGCCAAAGGGGTCTAAGCTTGATAGTTGAGACTTCCAAGCAGCACCCCACTGAGGCCGTGTTCGGTTACACCAACCCCGGCCGGGAACACAGGCCAATCCCTGTGGTTACCCCTGTCCTGGATAGAATCCCAGCCCATCGTAAAACATGCGTTCGGTTAGCCCACCCATGGTTTCTACCCCAGTCTAATACCTGCAGAATTTGTTAACCCCTCCCTGTATTCCACCCACCAATCGAGATGTCTGGAACGATCCCCTACAAGGTTTGGGTGACAAGGGAGGTATTCACCCAATCCCTCTATAGATTCAATCCACTTGGAGATTCAATACCTGTGAACCGAACATGGCCTGACTCGGGTTTGATCTCCAGTGGGAACGGTTTTACGCAGCTAGGGCTATAAAAATACCGTCGCCACTCCCCAGTCCCAAAGCACATGTTAAGAACCGCCTCGCACTCACATGGTGTTCAGGTCCATGTGAGAAGGGCCTTCTTAATGCAATGCCGCTGGGGCAGCCCCCGCAGGATCATTTTTTTTATAACCAAGAACACCTGATAAGTGACATGGATAATTCAATTGCCTCAGATATGTGTTATACGTGTCTGACTTTGTTATGACAAAACAACTAAGTAACTAACAGTAGTGCGTGGAATCAGCTGCTTGCTCTGATGAGTCAGGCTAGCCCACACGCTTTTGATTCATACAGTTATTTTTTATTATAAAAGAATTAAAAGTAGGACCAGTGAGGAAGCCAGTCATATGGTTGGTTATATTTTACGGACTTGCTAGCGCCTGGACATCTGACGTCCGGGTGCAGCAACGGTCGGTGGAAGTGAAACATTGGGAAACAATATTGCAACATTGACTATAAAAGTGAAATATTAGAAAAAAAAACATTGCAACATTAAAGGTGAAAGTGAAACATTGAAACAAAAACATTGCAACATTGGCGGTCCGTTGCAACACCGAGCATGCCATATGCAACATCAAAGTTGTATTTTGCAACATTGGTTGTGTCCGATATTTTCATCTAGCATCGGACGTCCTAGGTGTAGCATTACCGTATATTTTAACAAGGTTAACGGAGACCAATTGTTTCTAGCTGCATTTGGCTTCATGAATGACTTCTAGTACCTTATTGATCTAGAAATACCTGTGATTGGAATACCAGCCAGTGTTTGAAACTGTACCTTGCCTTCTCTTTTCATTTTGTTGCTGGCATATAATGCCGTGTCTGGCTTCCAGAACTATGCGGTGATGTGATTATTATTTTGGGGGTAACTGTATATGTGGTAAACTGGTTATTATCAGTGTACTGAGTTGAATTATCTGTGTTGTGCATATGTATCAATTAACATTGTTCTTGTTTCTGGTATAGCATTAGTTAGTTTTGTGCAACCTTTATCAGTTCCTCGTGGGGAACTGCTTGTTGGAGTGCACTGGTTAAAGTAGAAGGTTCCAAAAATGTCTTGGTGTACTAATTGGATTAATTTAGGCAAAGTTTTAGTGTTAATTGCATATTTTGACAAGCTGTTATCTTCATGTACTCTACTGATATTCTTTTGGTGTACATGAACATAGTGCAAAGTATGTATGCAAACATTCATGTGTACCACGACTGAAGTGAAGTGCCGGGAGCACGCTGAGGCAAAGCATCCAAAGTCAGACGTTTACCAGTGCTTCCCCCATCTGAAGAAGTGAAAGGCTGCACTGCAACCAGGGTGCCATGGTCATGAAGTTCAGAAAATGTGTCCGTCAGCTGTGTCAATTTGATCTCCCATCAGTATAGGGGGCTCCCCTTTACTGACGGATTTATCATGCGTCCTGTCCTATGTTAACCTACATAAGAAAGTGATGTGGTGTCAAATGAAACTAATGTCTGCTGATAAAACCTGGTTTCACAATGATGTGTTTCATGTGGAAATTTGAACTTTGTTTGTGCCACACCCTGCCCAAGAATTCTTTGCAATTACAGCCGAAACTTCTACTCCAAATAGTGTACCTGTCCGTAGCAAGCGATAGTTTTAGTTGAGCTATTTGTATCTTGGTTTAGTACGCAACTGTCCACGCGTTTTGCAAAAGGATTTGAATTTAACCTCCTTCCAATACGGTCATGTCGAGCAGGTGTGACTGGCATTACACTGTCGTAACGGAAGGGAGCCGTTGGTTCGTAAATAATGGTTCTATTTGATAAAGTCATATAGCCTCGTGTTACATTAATTGAATGATAAACAATCATTTTTCATGGTTACCATGTCACGGTGAAATATGACTGTTGTTTAAGAGAATAGAGGGAGCATGGCCGGGTCGATATAAATCGAGACCTGTACAGAACTTTAAATTTGGACCTATTGTAGAGCACTTTATCGAGGTGGCTTCTCCCTATGTTGTGTCCGGCGTGGCGTTAGTCCATCTGGACTTTTATGCTTAGGGTGTGTTTAGTTCGCCCAAAGATTCTCAGAAAATGCACTGTTCATAAAAAAAACACAGTAGATGAATAGTGTTCTGTGAGTGGAAGGGATGGGATGAATAGGGAAAAGTTAGATGAATAGTGTTTTTTTTGGAGGATTTCTTAAATCTAAACGCACCCTTATACAATCACGCCAATCTAATAAAATTCACGTGTCGCACAAGTCATAACCGCGCAACACCGACTCAACACTTGAAATGAGGTAGTTGGAGAACGACCATTACACCTTTGGGCATGTTTGTTTGCACTCAAGATTATCTTGATTATATAAGTTGGTATAATATGTTATGGGCAACAAACAATTTAAATTAATTTTTAAATTGTATAATATACACACCTATATTATCATAACCCCATAAGCCACCCAAATGTACATATTTCATATTATTTCTACCCCAACCATTAAATTCGTCAATAATCTAGACAAACAAATAACACTACACGGATTATATAATCTAGAACCAATATCTCAATTGTAGGAGTATAATTTAGCACCAATAAGTTAGATTGTATAGTCAATCAATAGAAACAAACATGGCCTTAATCAAAGGGTCGTCACTGAACCTATCGCACGACACGCACATGCCCCTATCCCGGCCTTGAAAGGGAGTAATTTTTTTAATAAAAAATGGAAGGAGTTTGTAGTACTTCCTCCATCCCAAATTATAAGTCATTTGACTTTTTTAGTTTCAAATTTGACCACTCGTGTTATTCAAAAAATTTATACAAACACAGTCAAATTCAAGTCATTTTCAAAAACTTTTATTAGTAAAGCAAGTCATAACAAAAACATTTGATATTTTGCATAATTTTTTGAATAAGACAAGCGGTCAAACTTAGGCTTAAAAAGTCAAACGATTTATAATTTAGGAGGAAAGGTAGTAGTATTTTCCTAAAAAAAAAAGTTTCGTAGTAGTATTAGTATGGTACTGGTGTTGGTGAATAGGCAATATTTAAGTGAAAAACATATTTTTTATGATCTTTGAGTTAATTTTGGTAAACCAATATTCAGATTTCACACCATGGATTCTAGAATTGTCACTCGGCTGCTTGCTCTGTGTCACTCGACTACACGAGGGAGCAGTTTTCCCTCCTCCCAACTCCAAACAAAACAACACTAAAAACCTTCCAACCAAAAGCCGCGAACGCCGTACGCCGGGAGAGAGAAATCGAGGGAGGGAGAAAATGGCGGCCGCGGCCGCGTACGAGGCGAAGCGACGGCGGCAGATTGAGGAGAACAAGCGCAGAATCGAGGAGCTGGGGCTGCGCCAGCTCGCCGCCGCCGCCATCCCCCCTCAGGTCGGCTCCGCTTCCTTGGTCGATGTCCTGCGTTTTCCCCGAGGAGGAGGAGCCTCTTTCTGACCCCCACCCACCGAGCGTGTTTTCGCAGGCGAAGCGACTGAAGCACAAGGTGCGGGTGCCAGGGGCCGCCGCCACCGCCCCACCTCGGCGGTCCGGCCGCGTGGCCAACCTCCCGGAGCAGCCCGAATACCGCGAGGTACGTGCTGTCTGAAAGATAGATGCTGATTTCTTCAAAGAACGGGGGCGAAAGGGAGTGCGCTGCGCTGGCCAGCTCACCGCAGATGATCCTCGATTTCTTTGTTCATAATGTTGCGTCCATCAAATCGAATCGTGGTCGAAAGTGTCAACTTACATGGAAATCATTTTGGTTGGGTGTGTCTTCAGAAAATCATGAAAAAGAGAGTAATTGGCATGACCGCCGTGGAAAGAAGCTACGCCATCGCCAAGGCCAAGGCCAAGGAGCTGGAGTGCGAGCTGGGTGCCGACTACCCGACATTTGTGAGGACCATCACCCATTACACCACCACTCTGGTAATCCGACACATCAATTTAACCTTCATGATATGATGCTACTTCGAAAGGTGCTGATGGGTGGGCTAGTGAAACGGCAGTCGCTCCCGCTGCAGTTCTGCAGGGAGCATTTGCCAGAGCACGTCAAGGTAATCACATTGGTGGATGACGAGTTTGACGTGCAATGCTACAAGGCGCCAAGATACTGTAAGTACTGCATGACCGGCAACTGGAAATGGTTTGCGATCAACCACAAGCTGGATTATGGCGACTGTCGGGTGTTCCAGCTTATTCATCAGACAAAGTTCAAGGTGAGATCCTAAGTTGTTCTGAGCAATGTTTTAAAAAGCGTTGGGCCCTAGTTAGGCAGTGGGTGACACCTAGGCTAGGTAGTCTGAGCAGGAAGGTAGCGGCTAGTGCCTAGGCAGCCAATTGTTGAAACATGGGTTTGCTACAATCTCACTTGTAGTCTATAGATCACAGTTAGCGAAGTAATCGATAATTTTGATACCAGACTACCAGAGTTGAGTTCGAATGAGATAAGAAAAGAACCTGATGATGAATGGTCAGAGAAGGGATATAGGGAGCGAAAAGCAGGAAGGCCACGAGATAGGTGTCAGGAGGCCAAAATATATTTAATCTGACGGATAACCACCTTCCAGGTGCTTGATGAAGCTTGAACACCACTTCTATCCTAGCCCCTTAATATTTTGGCCAGATATCTTATGGAAATTCTAATCCTTACTCAATAATCCAATGCCCTCATAAATGCCATTTTGAGTCCACGACCAAGAACCCCAAGTCTACAGTATGTGTGCAGTGATATGTTCAAACCTCAGTCGCAAAACATTTCTTACACGAGGAGTACTCAACAGCTTAAATTCTCTTGTGAGAATAGATAGTCAAATCTGAAACATTTCTTACATCTTCCAGCTCATTGAGTAGACATATTTCAAGTTGAGAACCTAAGTTGTTCTGCACAGTGCTTTAAAATGTTTAGGTTCCAGTTGGGCAGTTGCCAATCCACCAAGTTCATGTCTTGTTTTTGAACTTGGTTTCCAAATGTGCGTATTTCATATATCTTTCACAATCACTTACACAGCTTTGACCAAACTTCTAATGAAATCATAAAAGATATAGAGATATGCTACAAATAATTTTCGGTTCCTAGTACCAAAGTGTGATTGTTTAGATGATGTAGCGAGTATTGGATAGTGGATGATCGTGTTTTGTCTTCCTCTGAAAACAGATGTGCTGAGTGCTGACCATTTTTCTCTACAGTGCTAAAAGCCATTTGTTTTCCTGGAACGCGCAGGAGAACTGTCATCATATTAAATAAAATGAGATCCTTAGAATCCCTAGTTACATCCAGACACACTCGTATTTAATCAGTGCTAAAAGTCATGCTCAGCAGGCCACCGGCTATAAGTGGGAAAAAGACGCAACAGCAATAAAAAAAAGTACGTCACACCCCAGCCGAGGGAGAGCAGATTGCTTCGCACGTCTGACCTGGAACAGTTTTTCGCAGCTTTCACCTTTTTTCCCCCATATGTACCCCTAGCGCCTGCTGCCTCCATTTCTTTATACAATGCATATAGTATTAATCATATGCAGATCAGAACACAATTTGATCCCTGCTGACTCTTTGTTCAAAAAAATTCCTGCTGACTATGTTTTTGCTGCATCGAAAATTAGTGGGATAATATTCTTTTGCCTGCTTCGTAATTGGGTGTGATTCTATAGCATTGTTGCGCGAGCAGGCAGTAAGATTTCATCTGAGAACTACATCTTTGAGCTTAAGTAGTCATGTAATACTGGACAGCAGTAGTTGTTTGAACTTGTTTTTGCTAAACCCACTGAGTAGTTCATTACAGCAATGTTCATCATGAACTTGGTTTACTTCTAACCTCAATATTCAGCATTCTAGCTTATAAACTCTAGTAGATGCATCTTGGTAAATAATGTTTGCTGATCATAATTATATATTTTTCGTGCGGATGTTTTTCCCTTCTAAAATAAACTTTGTATATAAACCTCAAACAATGTCCTGCCAACTTTCCCACAAATGAAGTTTAACGCTACATTGCTATTAACTGACGGCTGGGCATTTTTCAGGTTCAGAAATGAGGAACTAGTTGTGCGAATGGAGGCTCCACAATATCTTTTGCCCATCAGGATCATCCATTGGTCCTGTTCAGGACTCACCAGAGGTGTATTTTGTCTACCAGGGGTCCAGGACTTCTAATACTAACGAGTGCATATGGTTTACCATGTACTGCTACAATCTTAGTCTGACTTACTCTAGCTGCAACTGCACTGAAATTCAGTGTCTTGCTACTTCCCTGCTCCTGCTGAAGAGTATTGCAACTTAGGGTGTGTTTAGATTGTAGGAAAAAACACTGTAGCATAAGAAAAACACTGTAGCATTCGCTGGGAAACGTGTTTTGTGAGGAAGGAATAGTGAAAAGTTGGAATGAATAGTGAAAAGTTGGAACAAACAGTGAATAGTTGGAAATCTAAACATGGCCTTACTACTCATTTGACCAAGGATAGTAAGCCAGCCAGCAGCCGGCTGGATAGGAAAGCTATGTCACATACTCCTATGTAGGATCCATAGTAAGTTGTATCTTTGTGGCCACTTCATGAATAATGTAGACCTGTTCCTCCAGACCACTTCGATTGACAGTCATGAATGGGAAGCAGTCGCATTGAGAATTCCTGATGTCGAAAATTGATATGTTGGTGACCATCTTGCTCACGGCCGTCGAGCTCGCGAGTGCAGACTGCAGAGTCACGCCCAAAAGCAGCACGCGTGGCGCTGGATGCTGCGTACCCGCGCAGGATCCGTGGCATGGGTGCCGAAGTGGCATCAAGAACCCAGTCGTCTGTCACCGTTCCTGTTCGTGAGGAGGAGCTGTCCGAGGATGAAACTGCAAGGGAGAAGCTGTCCCAGACTGGAAGGCGGCAAAGGAAGATGAATAGTACCAAGATGTTTGGGCTGGAATGGGTTAATTAGAAGTAGGCCCATGTAATCGAGTGTGCAGAGTTTAGGCCCATGAGGCCGGACCTATGAAGAGAGCTCCCTCCGTGGAGTAAGTAGGTCCTAGCAAAACAAAAACACTCATCGATTCGAAAGAAACAGAGCTGCGAACTCCGTTCCGTTGCGTGAGAGAGAAATCGAGGGAGGGAGAAAATGGCGGACGCAGCCGCGTACGAGGCGCAGCGACGGCGGCAGATCGAGGAGAACAAGCGCAGGATCGAGGAGCTTGGACTGCGCCAGCTCGCCGCCGCCGCCATGCCCCCTCAGGTCCGCCCCGGTTTCTCGGTCGAGCCGTCGAGGTCCTGCGTTGCCCCCGAGGATCCTCTTTCTGTCTCTGACCCCCAATCGATTGGGCGTGATTTCGTAGGCGAAGCGGCAGAAGCACAAGGCGCGGGTGCCAGGGGCCGCCGCCTCCATGGCTGCCTCGCCTCGGCGGTCCGGCCGCGTGGCAAACCTCCCCGAGCAGCCCGATTACCGCGAGGTACTGTCTGAAAAATAGATGGGAACAGTGATTTCTTCAAAGAATGCGAGCGGAACGGAGTGTGCTGCACTGGCCAGCTCACCGCAGAGGATCATTCCTTTCTTCGTCTGTAGACTGTAATGTTGCTCCGTCAATCAAATCTTAGTTGCAATGCAAGTGTCAACTGACATGGAAATCATTTTTATTGCGCATCTTCTTCAGTGGAATAGAAACACAAAGATATTAATTGGCATGAGCGCCGTGGAAAGAAGCTATGCCATCGCCAAGGCCAAGGTCATGGAGCTGGAGTGCGAGCTGGGTGCCAACTACCCAACCTTTGTGAAGACCATCACCCAGTCTTCCGCCACTTCATTCTGTTTGGTAATTCGACACATCATTTTTCATTGTATGGTACTGTGAGTTGGATTATGAACTGCTCCGAAAGGTGCTGATGAGTGGGCTGGTGAAACGGCAGTCCACCCCGCCGCAGTTCTTCAGGGAGCATTTGCCAGAGCACGTCAAGGTAATCACATTGGTGGACGAGGAGGATGACGAGTTTGAGGTGCAATACTACAAGACGCCAAGGGACCATCACCACTACATGACCAGATGGAAATGGTTTGCCATTAACCACAAGCTGGATGCTGGTGACTGTCTGGTGTTCCAGCTTATTGAACAGACAAAGTTCATGGTAAGATCCTAAGTTATTCCGGGCAGTGTTTTAAAAAGCGCTGGGCCCAGTTGGGACTTGGGAAGTAGGTGACACCTAGGCTAGGCAGTCTTAGCAGGAAGGTAGTGGTTAGTGCCTAGGCAGCCAATTGTTGAAACCTGGGTTATGTATAATCTCACGTGTAAATCACAACTAGCAAAGTAATCGATAATTTTGATACCAGAGTTGACTTCGAATGAGATAAGAAAAGAACCTCAGAGAAGGGATATATGGAACAAAAGCAGTAAGGCCACAAGATAGGATTCAGGAGGTCAAAAGATATTTAATCTGATAGATAACCACCTTCCAGGTGCTTGATGAAGCTTGAACACCACTTGTATCCTAGCCCCTTAATATTTGGCCAGATATCTTATGGAAATTTTAAATCCTTGCTCAATAGTCCTAGCCCCTGAGAAATGCCATTTCGAGTCCACGACCAAGAACCCCAAGTCTACATTATGTGTGTAGTGATATATTCAAACCTTAGTCCCAAAGCATTTCTCACACGAGGAGTATTCAACAGCATATATTCTCTTGTGAGAATAGATAGTCAAATCTCCAGCTCATTGAGTAGACATATTTAAGTTGAGAATGTAAGTGTTCTGCACAGTGCTTTAAAATGTTCTAGGTTCCAATTGGCCACTTGCCTATCCTACCAACTTCATGGCTTGCTTTTGAACTTGGTTCTTGCTAGAAACAATATGAATTCCTGTAAATAGCATGCCTTCCATTACAATTACAATTTGCCTTACTTAAAGGATTAACTAGGAAAAATTCTATGTATTTAACTTACCATGTAATCTCTGATGTGCAAATGGTGTAGGTATATATCATGCGGGCATGTTCTTACTTGGAAAAGATGACCATCAAAACTGAGAGCTTCTAACATTTTATTGGAGCAGGTAAATTACTGTTTTCACCTTTTTGCATAGATTGGATAGAGTGTTACTTGCACTATTTTCCAAATAGGTATGTATTTCATATATCTTTCACAATCACTTACACACAGCTTTGGCCAACTTCTAATGATATATTGGTAAAGTCATAAAGATATAGAGATATGCTACAAATAATTTTTGGTTCCTAGTACCAAAGTGTGATTGTTTGTTGATTATGTGGCGAGCATTGGATAGTGGATGATCGTGTTTTCTCTTTCTATGAAAACAGATGTGCTGAGTGCTGACGATTTTTCTCTACAGTGCTAAAAGCCATTGTTTTTCCTCAAACGCACAGAACTTTGTCATCATATTAAATAAAATCAGATGCTTAGAAACCCTGGTTACTACGCAGACAAACTCTTAAGTTAATCAGTGCTAAAACCAGTCATGCTCATGCCACTGGCTATAAGTGGAAAAAAGCCGCCACAGCAATCAAAAGGTATGGTAAGTGAATGGTATGGCTTCACATCGCAGCCAAGAATGGAGCAGATTGCTTCACACGTCTGATCTGGAACAGTTTATCGCAGCTTTCACCTTTTCCCCCCATGTACTCCTACAGCCTCCTAACCTCCATTTCTTTATACAATGCATAGTATTAATCATATGCAGATCAGAACACAATTTGTTCCCTGCTTACTGTGTTTTTGCTGCATCGATAATTAGTGGAATAATATTCTTTTGCCTGCTTCATAATTGGGTATGATTCTATAGCATTGTTGCAGGAGCAGGCAGTAAGATTTCATCTGAGAACTACATCTTTGAGCTTAAGTAGTCATGTAATACTGGACAGAAGTAGTTGTTTGAACTTGTTTTTGCTAAAACCACTGAGTAGTTCATTATAGCATTGTTCATCATGAACTTGGTTTACTTCTAACCTCAATATTCAGAATTCTAGCTTCTAAACTCTAGTAGATGCATCTGGTGAGAAGTGAGATAATGTTTGCTGATCATAATTATATATTTTTCGTAATGTGCAGTTTTTTTTTTTTCCTTCTAAACTTTGTCTACAAACCTCAAACTATGTCCTGCCAACTTTCCCATGAGCAGTCGCATGGTTTTCCACCATGAAGCTTAATGTTACATTGCTATTAGCTGACGATTGACCATTTTTCAGGTTCAGAATTGAGGAGCTAGTTGTGCAAATGGAGGCTCAACAATGTCTTTTTTTCCCATCAGGATCATCCATTGGTCCTGTTCTGGACTCACCAGGAATTCTAATACTAACGAGTGCATATGGTTTACCATGTACTGCTACGCTGTTAGTTTGCCTTACTCTAGCTGCAACTGCACTGAAATTCAGTGCCTTGCTACTTCCCTGCTGCTGCTGAAGAGTACATGGGTCATTGCAACGTACTCATTTGGGCTAACTTGTTAGAGGGAAGCATCGTGCATGGATGCTGGAATGCAGATAAGCTAAACGAGTGACCTAAAACTACATGTTGATGTCAAGTTGTCAGCGTTTGCATACCTAGTTGCATGGTTTTGGTCTGATGAATAACGTAGCTATGCATGATCTAATTTATGAATGTTGAAAAACATGGCCACACCCTGCCCCATAATTCTTTTGCTAGTGCAATCGTAACTTTTACTCCAACGAACTCCTTATAGTAAATTCAAGAGTAAAATGCACCGAAGGTCCATCAACTTGTATGGGGTGTCACTTTGGTCCATGAACTCTCAAAGTGTATTTTTGGGTCCATGAACTTGTTATGTCGTTTACCGGAGGTCCATTACGGTCCATATGTGCTTCTAACGATGATATGGCATGCTAAATTTGCTCCTCACACTAGCAGAAAAAAGGCCCCTCAGTACCGGTTGCTAGGCACCCATCGGTGCCAGTTAAGCAACCGGTACTGGCAATCCGCTTGCCAGTACCGATGGGCGCCCATATGTACCGGTTGGTAATACCAACCGGTACCAAATGATTTTGAGCCTAAAAAAATTAATTTTTTTTTGAACTCGTTGGGGGCCCGCACACGCATAAGCCACAAGTCACGCCAATTTTGCACGCGTAAATGCGCGTGCGCGGTCCATGGGACTCGAACTCGCGAACTTCCCCTCGCGTGATTTCTCCTTAACCACCCCACTTATAGAGCATTTGTGGTTGAGAGAAGGATGCTATCCTTTTAAAGTAACCCTGGGTGGTGCATTCAGTACCGGTCAATACCAACTGATACAGAATGGTGGCATTCAGTACCGGTTGGTAACACCAAATGCAAAAGGGGCCTCGGGAACCCCCCTAGACCATTTAGTACCGGCTCGTAACACCAACTGGTACTGAATGCCACCATTTAGTACCGGGCCGTGTTACGAGCCAGTATTAAATGATCCTCGGGGGTACTGTGCTTACCAACCGGTACTAAATGTGATTGGAAGGGGACGAATGGTCGTTTTTCCTCTAGTATCAAAGCACCTCCTAGTTGAGACTTTTCATGGAGCAGGTTACCAGCACACAGGCAAGCTCATTGACCTTCACAGCACCTCGATCTTGCGAATCATCGGAGCTCGCCTCGCCGCTCACCGGAGTTCCCCTCGCAGCTCACTTGAGCTCGCCTCGCTGCTCATAACTTTCTCAATGAAATGCGTCAACTAGGAGATGCTTTGAGGAGCTAAATCAGCATGTCGTGTCAGTGTTAGAAGCACGCGTGGACCATTATGGACCTGCGCTGAACGACTGGACCAGTTCATGGACTCAAAAATGCACTTTGAGAGTTTATGGACCTAAGTGACAACCCCTTACAAGTTGATGGACCTCTGATGCATTTTACTCTAAATTCAAAGTCATGGGTGCCCCCTGTCGCTCCCGGAGGTGACTCGGGGGGCCCCGCGCCGGCATCCGCAAGGAGGGTGGCGGCGGGGTTCCTCCGACGGTCAGCTGGTGGAGGAGCTCCCCTGCCCAGTGCCGGCGGTCCTTCGGTGACCCTGCGGCTGGATCTGCAGCCACCATGGGCTGATCTGTCGCCCCCATGGATGGATCTGCTGGCATCGTTGTTTCGTTGATGCGGGTAGCGTAGAGGGTGAGGACGACGATCTCGTCCTCTCTCGCCCCTGCGTTCTCCTTGGGGGCGGATTCGGCCCTTGCGGGGGTGGATCTGCACGACATGGGGTGGTGTAGGGAGGCGACGTTGCGGACCACGATGGTGGCGGTTTCATATTGTTGCGACCGCGGTTTGCGGCGGCGGCTCTCTACAGCATGGCCGGTTGCTGTTAGAGCATAGTTTATGGTTTAGCCCGCTCTCTGTCTGCTATTGCGCCTGAGCATTTATTAAAACGCCCGCTACGTAGCGGGCATTTTAATAAATGCTCAGGCGCAACAGCAGACAAAGCAGTAGCAAATCAGCCATGCATGCACCAACACTGCAGCAAATCAATGTAATGCATGCATGCATACGCCCGCTTTAGGTTGGCGTCTCGCCAGCCGCCCGCTGCGCATTCTTTCTCCTTCTCTCTCTGTCACAGTGGACGTCGCCAGCTTTGCGCCAACCGTAATACTTGCTCTTAGCGGTGGTGAAGGGGCGGTCTGCTTTGGTTCTTGTCGGCCTGACCATGCCGTCTTCCTCGCCGTCGCCCAGTGGACCCCATGACTAGCGTCGCTGCCTCGCGTCAGGTGCGGCTCGTTCGCACCAGCGGTGTCGGGTGGCGTCTGGTTGTAGGGTGACGGCTCCTCGGTTCGCCACACCACCTGGCTGATCCCGTGAGCCATCGAGAGCTCAAGCAGTCGGGGTGAGTGTGGGCATTGTTGTCGCGGCATCGCGGTCGTCTCTCGCCTGTGTTCGGACGATGACGATGTTTCTAGACGCCGATCCTCTTCGTTGGAGGTGTGGTTCCTCTCCTTCCAACAACCATGGTGATCTTCAAGTGAAAACCTACTCCAGCTTTGAGAAACCGAACGACGACGACGTCTCTGGTGTCGTTTCCAACTTGTTGGCGTTGCTATCAAAGGTCTCCACCAACGACATGCTACGGTTTTCTGTTCTCCTGTGCCGGCGGCTCAAGCGAGCTTTGGTCACCAGTTCTGTCATGGCTCGATGATCGTCATCCGTCGGCACCTCTTCTCCAACGGCGATCTTCCTGTTGATGGTGTTGTTGCATCTTATGTCAGGTAGTTCTATCTACCTCTTCTGCAACTCCCCTTCATTTTTGAACGGCGTTGGATGGTGGTATGTAGAGCCCAAATGTGTTGTATACAACATTGCCATCAACTCAAAGGGGGCCAGTTGTGTTTGGTGAAGCTAAAGTTTGTGTGACTTCCTCACCATTAGCCCCATTCCGCTAGGTGACTCCTCAGATGGAGGGTGGCAACGGGATGGCGTAATTATCAGGGGTGGATCGGAAGTGCATTGGCCATGGTAGATCCGACGAGTACATTACTTGGCGGTTGCTTCTGGTGGCTACTGGTGGTCGCCCTCGATCTTTGCTCTTGCATGAGTTTTCCCAATATGTATGAGTCTCTCTCTTGCTTGTTTCGGCGCAATGCTTCTATAGTGTTGTGACACTCGGCCCAAGTTGATATGGCCCATAGTGGCCCATGAGCGTGGTGTGCGCATGTTTAGTACCACCTTGCTACTTTAAAGAGGGTGAAGCCAACTTATAAGCCTTTGTCCCCTAGCCATAGCACCTTCGGGTTGACCATTTTACACGAAGCGAGGACGAAAGTGTAAGCAGGGTGCTATGTGTAGGCGTGCCCGCCCCCATGGAAGGGCTTGGCGGTGCGGCCTTGGGAGACGGGGTTTTACAAATGGTATCAGAGCCGACCCTTGCGGTTGCGCGTACGGGTCAGTGTGCGGACATAGCGTGCATGGCACGTGTGTGCCGGTTAGGACACATGGCATGGCATATGGGTTGGCACTTGACGTACGGTCGTGCGCTAAGAGGGAACGTTCCTGGACATTTGCTCGGGTCAGTGTGCGGACATATGGCGCGTGTGGGCCGTAGGACACACGGTATATGGGTCGGCACTGGACGGGTGAGTTGGACCGACGAGGACGTCGGGTTCTTTGAGGGGGGTGTATTGTGACACTCGGCCCAAGTTGATATGGCCCATAGTGGCCCATGAGCGTGGTGTGCACATGTTTAGTACCACCTTGCTACTTTAAAGAGGGTGAAGCCAACTTATAAGCCTTTGTGCCCTAGCCATAGCACCTTCGGGTTGACCCTTTTACACGAAGCGAGGACGAAAGTGTAAGCAGTGTGCTATGTGTACGCGTGCCCGCCCCCATGAAAGGGCTGGGCGGTGCGGCCTTGGGAGACGGGGTGTTACAAGTGTTGTAATCCTTATTGCTATATTATATGTGGTTTGCTACTTTTTTCATGAGAAGTTTAGGTCGGCAATCCACCTGTCGTAGTATTTAAAAACAACTTTTACCCCAACAAATATAGTTTGCCTGTCCACCGTAAGCAATATTTTGTGTTTGGATTTTCGTGTTGGTTTAGTAAGCATCTATCCATAAACATGCATAAATTTTACAAAATGATGTGTGTTCGTTTTTCTCGGACAACCTATTAGTTCCGTAAGGATGTACGTTAGAATAGTATAGTAGTGGCACCGATGTTTCTTTGTCACTGTTGCCTGAAGCCGTGGCGGCAGATCAAGTTTTGTACTAGCGTAGTATGATACTGGTTCGGGTGAGCAGTAGCCGTTTTCGCTAAAACACTATCTTTCCCGTGCGTGGATTAATCTTTAGTGCAAGTGATTAGTATATACCGTGTTTGGTTTTAATTTTTGAGATACCAGGATTCAAATACGAAACCAAGTATTCTCATGGAGTCATGGTCAGGGTTTTTTATACCGCTCCCATAGCGGTTTTTTTGTTTAAAAAACCAGACCGGTAAACCGGTCCTACCGACCGGTTAGCGGGATGGTCCGGTTTGCTAGGTTTGGTTAGAGGCGGTAAACCAAGACTTTTTGCTATCGGTCCGGTCTGGTTTTAGCGAAAACCACAGGAACCGGACCTGTTTGAACCGGTATAAAAAACCGGTCATGGTGAACCTTAGCGAGAAAAGATACTCGGTTGTTTGCTGTCGGTCCACACAGGCGGGGTCTCCAGAACGAGGGCGTTGTCCTCCTCTCAAGTCTCGACTCCAAACAAATCTTTGATAAAAAGTTAGAATCTCTTCATACTAATTCACGTGCATTCCCTTGCACGTGAGATAGGCCACGTAGGCCAAAAATCCCCAGCCGTCGGCTCGGCGGATCGGACTGCTAGGAACAAATGAGATGTAAATCTTTCGAAAAACCCCACGGACTTTGGTAAAATTAACCTGCAGTCCATACAATTTATCAAAACAACCCCTATACTTTTCAAAAAAAGCCTCAAACTTTGGTGAAATCAACTCGTAGTCTATGGAATTTTCCAAAAGGACCCCTAGGCTTTTCAAAAACCCCTTAGACTTCGGTAAAATCAACCCACAGTCCATGCAATTTTCTAAAAGAACCTCCGGGCTTAGATGAAATCAACTCAGAGTCCATATAATTTTTCAAAAGGACCCCTATGCTTTTAAAAAAAACCCTAAACTTTGGTGAAAACAACTCGCGGTCTACGGAATTTATCGGAACAACCCATAGGCTTTTTTTGAAAAAATCCTAGCCTTCGTTGAAACCAACCCACTTACCATGTACTTCTTCGAAAGAGCCCCTAGGATTTGTTGAAATCAACTGCAACCTACGAACACAAAATCGACACGCACTCCATTGATGGCTATTTAACAAAAAAACCTAGACTTCGGTAAAATTGACATGCATGGTAAATACTCCTAAATTCAAATAAACAATATCGACGTGTACCCTACCAACGATAATTTTACAAAAAAAACCCAAACATTGTCAATGTACATTTTACAAAAGACCAATCCCTCAACTTTGGCAAAAAAACCAAATACTTACGAAATCCACCCGCTTAATATGCATTAGTGACGGGTTAAATCGGCTTGCACATTCATACATAGCACATACTAAAACACAAACACCTTTGATACTTATCACATAAAGGCTTTCTTGATATAAACCAACAGATGTTTCATGTATTACATATCTCTATAGATCATATCTCACATACGTAAATCTAATAACCCAAACTAAAATTGTTTCATAAGCATAAATATATATACATATGTGACAGGTCCCTCAGGGAGCGCCAACGGCGCTGCATTTTCTAGTAAGTCTATATTGCTCCCTTGACTCTTTCGTATGTCTAAAATTCAATCTTCAGCTATAAAACAACCTATCAAACCGTGTGTAGATAACCCTCCAAATCGGATATACAAACCCGCTGAGCCCACCAAAGGCTGATTTTCGTCCACGGTGGTGTCCACGTCAGCTGGGAACACTCCTTATCAGCAGCTGCAATGTTTTCTCTCCCTCGGTGCGCGCGCGCTCTCGGTCTCTCCCTCTCTCTGCGCTCTCCCCATCCCTCTCCTCCTCGTCGACGCCGCCGGCTCCTTCCCGATCTCATCCTCCTCCTCCGCATCGAGACCCCATCCCATCCAAGGCGAACGCGGCGACTGAGCTGCGCACGACCCACAGCGGCCGGTGAACTTCGCACGTGCGCGGCCTGGGGTGGCGGCGAGCCTTAACGCCCGTGGCGGCCCGCGACGTCGGCCGGCGAGATCACGCCTCACGCGCGTGGCCTGCGGCGGTGGCCGAGCTCTACACGCTCGTGGCGGTCCGCTACATCGGCCGACGAGATCCAATCCGACGAGCCCGCCCCTCCTCTCCGCCTCTCCTCATCGTGGACGCTTCCCTGCGTCTGCTCCGCAAACGGAATCACGAACCCGAAAATGGCGGACGCGGCCGCGTACGAGGCGAAGCGACGGCGGCAGATTGAGGAAAACAAGCGCAGGATCGAGGAGCTGGGGCTGCTCCACCTCGCCGCCGTCGCCATGCCCCCTCAGGTCGGCCCCGGTTTCTCGATCGAGGTCCTGCGTTGCCCCCGAGGAGCCTCTTTTCTGACCCCCAATCGGTGGTGCGTGTTTTCGCAGGCGAAGCGGCCGAAGCACAAGGCGCGGGCGCCAGGGGCCGCCGCCTCCATGGCCGCCCCACCCCGGCGGTCCGGCCGCGTGGCCAACCTCCCTGAGCAGCCCGATTACCGCGAGGTACGTTCTGTCTGAAAGATAGATGTGAACAGTGATTTCTTCAAAGAATGCGGGCGGAAGGGAGTGTGCTGCACTGGCCAGCTCACTGCAGAGGATCATTGGTTTCTTCTTCATCTGTAGAATGTAATGTTGCTTCGTCAATCAAATCTTAGTTGCAATGCAAGTGTCAGCTAACATGGAATAATTTTTACTGGGTGCATCTCTTCAGAGGAATATCAATGAAAGGATAGTAATTGGCATGACCGCCGTTGAAAGAAGCTACTCCATCGCCAACGCCAAGGCCAAGGAGCTGGAGTGCGAGCTGGGTGCCAACTACCCGACCTTTGTGAAGACCATCACCAAGTTTTCTGCGATTTCCTTCTCTCTGGTAATTCGATACATCAATTTTCATTGTATGATATTGTGAGTTGGATTATGAACTATTCCGAAGGGTGCTGATGAGTGGGCTGGTGAAACGGCAGTCGCTCCCGCCGCTGTTGTGCAGGGAGCATTTGCCAGAGCACGTGAAGGTAATCACATTGGTGGATGAGGAGGATGACGAGTTTGACATGCAATACTACAAGGAGCCAAGGTACCATAAGTACAAGATTACCAACTGGAAATGGTTTGCCATCAACAACAAGCTGGATAATGGTGATTGTCTTGTGTTCCAGCTTATTCAGCAAACAAAGTTCAAGGTGAGATCCTAAGTTGTTCTGGGTAGTGTTTAAAAAGCATTGGGCCCTAGTTGGTCTGTGGGTGACACCCAGGCTAGGCAGTGAAGGTAGCGGCTAGTACCTAGGCAACTAATTGTTGAAACATGGGTTTGCTTATCACAATTAGCAAAAGTACTAGATAACTTTGATACCAGAGTTGACTTTAAATGAGATAAGAAAATAACTTGATGATGAATGGAAAGAGAAGGGATATATGGAGCGAATAGGAGGAGGGCTACGAGATAGGAGTCAGAAGGAGGCCAAATGATATTTTAATCTGATGGATAACAACCTTCCAAGTGCTTGATGAAGCTTGAACATCACTTCTATCCTTGCCCCTTGTTTTGGCCAGATGTCTTATGAAAATTTTAATCCTTGCTCAATAATTCAAGCCCCTCGGACCAAGTACCCCAAGTCTATGTATGCACTGATATCTTCAAACCTCAGTTGCGAAGCATTTCTTACATGAGGAGTACTCAGCAGCATAAGTTCTCTTGTGGTAATAGGTAGTCAAATCCAAAGCATTTCTTATATGTTCCAGCTCATTGAGTAGACATATTTCAAGTTGAGAATCTAAGTTGTTCTGCATAGTGCTTTAAAATGTTCTAGGTTCTAGTTGGCCTGTTGCCTATCCCACCAAAACACTAGGCCAGCAGGCGTCCCCTTTCAGCTAAAACTGTCTCTTCTGTCCTACTGGTGCTTACTGACCCAGCATGTTGGTGGGATAGGCAACTGATTTTTGAAGCCTGGGTTCTGAGTAACAAATTTATTGAAGTAATTATAGCATGGCAGCTCAGTGGTGTAACGTGGATGTTCAGGGTGGCTTTCCTGGAGTTGTGTACCCAAATAATGAACTAGTGAGGTCGACTTTGTTGAGTTGTAACCATGATTGAAATTATTTGCACCAAGTATTCATTTATGCATGTCATGGTATCATAGATCAAAATGTTCCCGAGGAGCACTTATGTTAAAGCTATATGCACAGTACAAAATGAACATGGTAAAATGTCACGGTTCATGGCTTATTTTTTAACTTGGTTTTTGCAAGAAACAGTATGAATTCCTGTATAAGCTACTCGATTTCAATCTGGATCCGAAGAATCCCTGCAATATCATATTTCCCTGTAGCCTGCTGCCTATAGTACGCCTTTTGATTACAATTTGCCTTACTTAAGGATTAACTAGGAAAAAGACTGTTTTTAACTTACCATGCAATCTCTGCTGTGCAAATGGTGCAGGTATATATCATGAGAGCAAGTTCTTACATGGAAAAGACAACCATCAAAACCTAGAGCTTCTAACATTTTATTGGAGCAGGTAAATTATTATTTTCACCTTTTTTTTGCATAGATTGGATAGTGTGTTAGGTGTGTATTTCATATTTCTTTCACAATCTCTTATACATAGGTTTGGCCAAACTTCTAATGATATGTTGGTAAAATCATAAAAGATAGAGTTACGCTAAATTTGTTTTTTGGTTCCTAGTCACATGTGTGTGATTGTTTGGAAGATGTAGCGAGTATTGGATAGTGGGTGATCATGTTTTGCCCTTCTATGAAAACAGATGTGCAGAGTGCTGACCATTTGTCTCTACAGTGCTAAGAGCCATTGTTTTCCTTGAACGCGCAGGAGAACTGTGTGTCACTAAATAAGATGGGATGATTAGAAACCCTGATTACACACAGACACGCTCTTAGTTAATCAGTGCCAAAAGTCATGCTCATGCCACCGGCTATAAGGGGGGAAAGCCACAATAGCAATTAAAAGGTATTGTAAATGAATGGTATGGCTTCACATCGCAGCCAAGAATGGAGCAGATTGCTTCACATGTCTGATCTAGATCAGTTTTTCTCAGCTTTTACCTTTTTTGTCCCCATGTGTACTCCTAGCGCCTTACTGCTAGCCTCCATTTCTTTATATAACACATAGTATTAACCGCATGCAGATCAGAACACAATTTGATACCTGCTGACTATGTTTTTAATGCATCCAAAATTAGGGGGTATAATATTATTTTTGCCTGTTTCATAATTGGATATGATTCTGTAGAATTATAGCAGGAGCAGGCAGTAAGATTTCATCTGAGAACTACATCTTTGAGGTTATTAGTAGTCGTGTAACTGGACAGCAGTAGTTGTATTTTTGCTAAACCCATTGAGTAGTTCATTATGGCAATGTTCACCATGAACTTGGTTTGCATCTGGTGAGAGATAATGTTTGCTGATCATAATTATATATATTTTTGTGTTACAGATTCTTTTGTTTTCTAACAGTGTACAAACCTGGAACAATCTCCTGCCAACTTTCCCATGAGCTGTTGTATGGTTTTCCCCCATGTTGTGCTTAATGCTAAATTGCTACTAGCTGACGACTGGGCATTTTTCAGGTTCAGAAAATGAGGAACTAGTGCAAATGGAGGGTCCACAATGTCCTGTTCAGGACTCACCAGAGCTGTATTTTGGCTACCAACGATCACTTACTAACGAGTGCGTGTACTGCTACAACGTTAGTCTGGCCAGCAGCATGTTTCAGCCCGACTTACTCTAGCTGCAACAGCTCTGGAATTCAGTATTCTCTGCTCCTGCTGAAGAGTGCATGGGTCATTGCAAACAAACTAAACGAGTGACCGAAAACTACCTATTGATGTCAACGTTTGCATACCTATTTGCATGGTTTTGGTCTGATGAACGATGTAGCTACGCATCATCTGATCTGTGAATGTCGAGAAACATGCCCAAATCTTTGGTGCCTGGTTGCTGCACGCCTGGAGCATGTTGCAGTTTAGCTCTTCTTTTTTTTTAAAAAAAAAACATGTTTGTAAGCAGCCATTAACAAGCTTCACTCAAAGATTGAATGAATGACTTACAAGCTTCCCTCAAAGGTTGAACAGCTGTGCAAACTTCAAAACTTGCAATCCCATGTGTACGAATCCAGATTCTCTCTTCCCACAATTGATTTCCCAAGTTCGTTTGTGAATGGTAACCACTGGTTACTAATTAGGCATGAACCATACGTTGATGTCATGGAAAGATAACTTAAACTAATTGTTCTAATGCGGATCACTCATTAATATGGCTGCCCGAGCAAAAAAGAAGAAACGATGCATCAGCAATTCTCCTTTTTGAAACAGGCCGTGCAAGTCAATCCTTATGTGCTCCGGGGTCATGCCTTTTTTGTGCTTTATTGGTTGGTTGGGTACCTGCCTGCCGTGATGTTTGGTCTTGTGGTCTCTCTGCTTTGCAGGCTCATAGCACGTTGTCCGTGTCGGCCAGAGTACAATACATACATGAATGATACATGGTTCCAGTCATCAGTGGAGGAATATGGATTGGTTCCTTTGAACGAGATCCTCTGCAGTTGGTCCTTCTGTCATTGAGTCGCTGCCATGTGAGTCTAAGCTCCATAGAGCCCGCGTGGCAGTGACTCAATGGTAGAGACCCAACTACAGAGGAACTGCTTCCGGTTCCTCTGGACCGAATATAAAGAATAGCAGGACTTTGAACTTGTCTAAGTGGGGCCCCACCGTAACTCCAACTCCACGGCAAGGACCGAAGTGTCCTCGTACCTGCTCGCAGGGGAAATGTTTCGTGCACAAGGCCAATTTACATGGAAGCTATATAGAACAAAGCAGCTCTAGAGAACAAGCAAAGCCATTCTCAAATGGAATTGCGGAAACAAAAACATCTACCCCTGCTTGTTAGTCTCTAATCAACATAAATTAGTTAACTGCAACATGCGTTGCCTAGGTTTTGAGGAGGAATGGCTTATAGCCTTGTACTTCATCCGTGCCAAATTATTAAGTCGTTTTGGTTTATCTAGATACATAATTTTTGGTATGTATTGAGATATACATTATGTCTATGTACATAATAAAAACTATATATCTAAAAGGAAAGGAGTTTACAATGGTTGGAAGGTACCAAACGGCACCACTGGTTACTTTTTGGCTAATTGATCCTAGTCACTGATTTGGCTGATTGTTTAGCTAAGTGTCTGTTTTAATAAAAAAAATTAATTAGTACCTCCCGGCACCCAAGAAGGGTACCTCTTGGTACTGCCAACTTTACCACCATTAGATCTTTAGGAATCAACAGTTCTCATTTTTTTCAACCACCCTAACACTCCACATATCTAAATATGTCAAAATGACTGCTTACAATTTGAAATGGAGAAAGCACATAAGAATAAATTGGAATAATTAAGCAAACACGAGCAACACAAGCTATTTTGTCACTAGTGAATAATGTTATGTTTATAAACCCGTGGCACTGTAGTTCATTACAAGTGACAAATGGAACCCCAAAAACATGACAAAAATGGATTTCATGAAACATATCCATCTACGAAGTAATTTGAGAAATGGAAGAAGTAGCTATGGCAGAGCTGCAGAAATAGAGGATGTTCAAGCAGCTTCTTGCTCAGCAGCACTAGCAGCATTCAAATCCACTGAAAGATCAAGCTCCTGCATTGCATCAATGTAGGGTTGTTAAATTCCTAACTGAAGGCATCTCCATTGTAACAACACCTTAAAAACTGTGATAGTAAGGTTGTTAAATCCCTAACTGAAGGCATCTCCACTGTAACAACACTTAAAAAGCTGTGATTTTCTCTTTATGAAGATGTCTGAAGGCCCTTATGATAAATTACCATTCCATACGCTCAAAAAAAAAGAGGATAAATTACCTTTCCAGTGATCTTGTTGTACAAGGCCAGTACATCCTTCACCGTTGTCTCAAAATGAGTGCTAGCGTCGTAGCTCTGCGAAACGAAGGTGTACTTGTCAACACTTTTTCAAGTGTGGTACCTCTTTTGTAGAAACTGAGGTTGCATTTACTTACATTTGTCAAGAAACAACTATCCTCCTCAGGATTGTTACTGGGTTCATATCTGTCATAGATGTCGAAGAATGTCTCCTCCACAGGTCCGAGCAGGTCGATCCCAGGTTTCAGCTCGATCTCGGGCTTGTCAGTCTCAGCTTCAGTCGAGACGAAAGCGATGAACTTGCCTTTCGGTGCAACATTGTGGGCGTAAGAGCAACAGAACACGTACCTGCGATGGAACAACAAAATTCAGATTATTTCTAGAGTTTGAGGCAGTTAAGCCTAGTATGTCACAATAAGAACCAATGAAAAAGTATCACTATTTTCAATGATATTATTGCTCCTGATGGCTTACATGTCTGATTTGCGCTTTAGCTGCTTCTTTGGGAGGATGATCTGCACGGAATGTGAATCCTTGGTGTCGGGGATCGGATGCTTCATGATGCATATGGCACGTGCCACCTTTCCGACCTTCTTCACCTGTTCATTGTTGAAGCATTTTAGAAACCGAAAACATATGAAAGTGACTTGTCAGTGTCAGTGCATGCAAATATATTTTCGTTCTCACAAGGGAAAACATGTATACCTTTTCAGGCAAGTACGAGGGATCGCAGACAACCTTCTTGCATTTTGCGGTCTCTCCTTCAGAAGTCACACCATATGCTTTACCACTCTCATCAAACTCAACCTGTAAACAGTTGGCAAGTATGGCATGCTAGTTAGAATTCTGTTTTTTGAAACGAGCTCGGCAGAAATTGGAAAGTACCATTTAATTTGAGTATTCTTAAATTGAGAACTGACTGAAGTACTCCAGTTACCTTGCATTCTGGTTTGTTCAGCATGTAGGTGCCACCATAAACAGCGCTCAGACGAGCAAAGGCCTTCCACATCATGCAGAATTTCAGTTTATCATGAAACTTAAACAGTGTTAATTAGTTGATTCGTTGTAGCTTTCTAGGACTTACCTGAGGCAGTTCTCCTAAACCATATAGAGGGTAGATGTATGGGGATCCGCCTTGGAAACGAGCCAGAGATTCTGCATAAAGCTATTAAAGCAGAGGACCAACATTAGATTTTCTTTTTCCTGCGGGTGTCGGATAATTTGTCATGTACTAAAAGTAGATATAAAACAAGAATTATTTTTTTGTAGTGCATTTAGATATGCATGCTCTTAATTAACTTTGATTTGTGAGATCGTGTACTGAGTGGTTAAAAAGGTTACACAAAATGGGAGGAAAACAGAGACCGGGCATCAATAAAAAGGGGAAGGACCTTCATTCGCTTGACAGTGTCAAGTGCCGGCTCATCCAGATAGCTGTCATCCCGATGAAGCGCTAATGCATGCCCAATAAAGTCAACTGTATCATCCTCCAATCCATATTTTCTGCCGAAGAAATCACCGTAATCTTTGCGTTAGGAATTAGTGAAAGAAAAGACAAGTTGGCTTTCTAATAACTTCTAGTGGTATGTTGAAAACAACTGAAAAAAAAAAAGACTTACGAGATGACTTCTCTTGTGGTAACCTTGGTGAGATCCAAGCCCTCGTGCGACTTGGGGTCCTCTTCCTCGTAATCCTGCACGTATATGAAGAACTTCCGAGCACGGCGCTTTTCGAACAGACCCATCAGGTTAGACTTCAAGGCTTCAACGTCTGTCGCAGGGACTTTGTGGATCTATCAGCAACACCAAACAGGGAAGGATCAGTAAGCATGCATACACATTACATACATGATGCGCACCATTGGATCGTACAGTGCAATGCAAGATCCATATATACCTTGCCATTGTTGTACACAAAGCTGCCGTCAACGGCCTTGAAGTTTAGATACTTTGTCACGCTCGTGTGGATCAGGACACGAACCAGCGCACCATTTGCCATCATGAACTGCAAATTCAGAATTTATCTGTTGGATCTGCATGATACCAGAGGTGATATATATATAGGAGAGTCATATATCCCAGGTGGCGACGAACCTTGGGCACCATGTCGACATTGTATTCTTTGCTGACACCCAGATGTTCAGGAGGGCTGTCATTGCCTTTGAATCTCTTCCAGAGCTAAATGTACCATACATACCAGTGGAGGGAGACATTAGAAATTGGAATGGATATATACGATTTCGAATTACACATGTATGGAATTTCTCCATGCTCACTGGACAGAGCAGAAAAAAATGACAGTGGCAAGATGATCACGACGAACCTTAGTCAGGTTGAGGGATGAAGACTCGCCTCCGTAGTAATCATTCCTATCCATGTGGAGAACCTGTATATATGCACATATATATATATAAGAAAAGAAACAAACATTTACACAGGGTACGCTTTTGTTCGGCTCGCGAGCGAGCGAGAAACAGGAGTGGATGAAGAAAAAAAAAATGCATGATGGGATCAGCAGCAAACTAATTAACCTTGAGGCCGTCGACGGAGAGGAGGCCGCTGATGATGCATTCCTTGAGCCCCGTCCCCAACACGATCACGTCGTACTCCTCGTCCATCTTGTTCTTGTCCTGAGTCTCCCTCTGCCTCACGGCCTTCTTGTCGAGATCTCACAATGATCGATCCATCTCTCCTCGGCCGCCTGCCGTATATATATATATAGGGCGCCCAAGACGAGGACGGACAAAGGGAATACCGGTCGCTGCGTCCCGCGGAGATGTCGTCGGAGGATGTCACGGCGGCACGCGACACGTCGCGCGCGGCCTCGCGCCGCTGAGCGTTTTTCCCGGGCTCGAGGGGGACCTACTTGTGTCTGTGATGTGTGTTCTCTTCTCATATGTTGCCTGCCTTCATGCCAGGTCATCATGCATGCAGGTGTGGCCTAGTAACGCGAAACAATTTTGTTTTGGGTCATGTTGGGCCCAGCCCTACCCATATACGGACCAAGCCCAAGCCCAATCCATGTCTTCCTCGCGCGCCGGGCACATTTTGCACCAAGTTGTGGATGAAAGGGCAACGGTCATTGGCAATACATTGAGGAGAAGGCGGCTGCACTATCCCGTGCCGTTCCCTATCAGAGCCTGACAAATAAACCAGTTGCTAAAAAAAAGCAATATAAACCAGTTGCAAAGCAAATAAAAAATATATTGATTTCTAATTTATTATGGGGATGGTTACTAATTACTAAAGTACTCCCGTTAGTGAATATAGTCCTACCAAGAAGAGCATGTGAAGGGGTTTACAAACCGGTCCCGATTTTCGTTCTATGCTCTACCGGTGCTCCTGCGAGATCTCGGTGACCGGTCAAAATAGGGAAGGGTGCCTCATGGTTAATACATGACGAGGAAAATCTTTTCTACATTCTTTCGGTGTGTGAGAGAGAGAGACAGAGAGCAATTACCCCTATCTCCTAGTATACTTGAGGAAGAAAATAAACCGTCACCACCATCAAAAGAGAATGTTGTAGGAGCTCCACAAGCTCACCTTTCACATGGCCTTTAGTAAAAACAAATAAACAATACTTTCATGCTTAAAAAAAATAAAAATTACATAGCAAAGAATAAACACATATTGATTTCTAATTTATTATGGAGACGGTTACAAGTACTCATTATTATCTCGAACATAGTCCTACCGAAAGGAAAAACGTGTGAGGGGGTTCGCAAACCGGTCCCGATTTTCGCTATATGCTCCACAGGAGCTCCGGCGAGATCTCGGTGACCAGGCCAGTGCAAAACGGTGCCTCACGCTAAAATAACGTGCATGGAAATCGTTTCTACGGCGAAGCCGTAGGCTGCTGGTGTGGTAGCATCCCGGGTGCGCCTCCCATTTTCGCCCTTGGTACTGTGCCCGGTCCACGTTGGACCGTAGACTTGCAGTGCCGGTCCTCGCTGTAGCTGTGTTGACTCGACCGCCCCAAGCTTCCCAGCCTTTTCCTTCTCCACCAGCTGAGCTGAGCAGAGCGCCACCAGAACAAGAAGAAGCCCGGCTCCCCTCTCCTCCCCTTCCGCTCGCCTTCCTCCACTTGCGCGCCGCCCAGGCAGCTCCCCCCTTTCCTCTCCTTCCGTTCACACCGGGAGAGCGCAAGCGAAACGCGGAAGAAGCAGAGAGCTTGTGCGCCCCCCTCCGATGGCGGCTCGTCGCGCCGTGGCCCTCGTCGCGCTCCTCGCCCTCGCCGCCGCCGCCCCCGCGCGGGCGTCCAACGACGAAGGGGACGCGCTCTACGCGCTGCGGCAGCGGCTCAAGGACCCCAACGGCGTGCTGCAGAGCTGGGACCCCACGCTCGTCAACCCCTGCACCTGGTTCCACGTCACCTGCAACCAGGCCAGCCGCGTCGAACGCCTGTGAGTCCCAGCCCCACGCCGCCGCCGCGGCGGCGGTGATCTTTCTTCCTCCCCTGCCTTCCTTACCCTGTTCGCTCAAGATTCCGTCGTGTGCGCCTCTGCGCTGTCTGAATCTTAGCAGCTCCGCCTTGATTGAGAGAATTCGATGGTGATTATTCTTCAAGGGGGGAGAATCGCGTTCCTCTGTTTGAGTTGATCACACGGGGACCCACCTAGATATCAAATCTTTGGTTTCGAGATCTAGGCTGCTCAGTAGTTGGCAATGGATGATCTAGTCCTTGCGTTACTTGTCATCTAGAATTCTAGGTCTGGTGGCCCCAAATCACGCATTTCTACCATGGGGGATTTCTTTCCCTCAATATCTCTAGGAGCATAAGCACAATTAAGGACTCCAAGGCTTCCTAGTTCAATAACTGCATCTTGTTAACGTTTCGATGATTGTGTCGTCTGACTCTTCCTTTGACAAATGTTTCAGGGATTTGGGCAACTCCAATATCTCCGGCTCCCTCGGCCCTGAGCTTGGCCGCCTTGTGAACCTCAAATACCTGTATGTGCCTATGCCAATTCTTGATTCTTTTCCTATATAATTCAGAGGGGAGGGGAACTTGATTGAATTAATGAAGATCTATTTGCAGGGAGCTGTACAGGAACAATTTTGACGGCGAGATCCCAAAGGAGTTGGGTAAACTAAAGAATCTGATCAGCTTGGATTTGTATGCCAACAAGCTCACCGGAAGCATCCCCAAGTCACTTTCCAAGCTCAGCTCACTCAGATTCATGTACGTTGCCATCTTTAGTACATTTGGTTTGCAAATGGCAACACCATGCTTTTTTTTATTAGAAGCACAACGCTGTCGATTCATTCTGTGGTATAGATGGCTGGGTGATAAATTTAGCCCATAATAGGATCAAAAGAGATTCACCTTTGGATCTCGTAACTTTAACAAAGTATATCAATACCCCTTTTCTCATCTGATATCTACAACTCGGTTGTATTGTTTTGACAGGCGCTTGAACAACAATAAGCTTACAGGATCAATTCCAAGGGAGCTTGCCAAGCTTTCCAACCTGAAAGTCATGTGAGTGGTAGACCTTTATCATATCCAGTTTGTTTCTTAATTTTGTATATTCACTCATTGTTGGTTTGCCTGTGACTTGCAGTGATCTGTCTAATAATGACCTCTGCGGAACTATTCCTGTTGATGGACCTTTCTCAACCTTCCCTCTTCGAAGGTATGCCTCCAAGCTGACTTTACTATCAGATACTGTTCAATATAACAAGATATGTTCTGCAGAATGCACCCGACACCTCAAAACAATTTGCTAGATTTTGGTTGTTTACTTGTCATCCTAAAAGGATGCATTCACAAATGACGCAAAAGATCAATTAGCATTTATGTCAGTTAAGAGTAGGTTTTTAATACCTATATTGGCCATTTGGATGAGTTCACTTTTGTGTTGTATATCTTCCTTCTAAACCAACAAAAGAAAAAGATTGTTTAAGTGCAATTCTAGATCATTCACATGCATATTCTTTTCATCTTTGTGATCAAGTGCTAATACAGCTCTACTTTTCAGCTTTGAGAACAACAGCAGGCTCAACGGTCCAGAGCTGCAAGGGTTGGTTGCCTATGACTCTGGATGTTAGATGCTCCTGTTCATGCTGCCGCCGCTGCAAAACAACAATCAACAATGTATCTTCCATTGTTGAACGAAGGAAAAAACAAGATAGTAGTACAAACAGAAACCTAGCTTGGAGAATGTGGTGATAATATATGTGTATTCAAACAAGATTTGAGGGTGTTAGCAGGTCTTGATATATGTGTATTCAGACAACAGCATAAAGAAAGAATGTATTTGCACAAGTTCAGCTTGGCTGATACAGTTATCGCAATATTAACCTGCTTTTACAGCAGCCGACAACTATCACCCTTCAACTATTACGTTCTGTCCCTCGAACTGGATAACTTACACAAGGCAACTGTTAAAACCGGACAAGTTGTACCCTTCAACCCAAACCATCCTGGTTGTAGAACATGGTTTTGACACATCATCTATTAACATGGTTTTGAACATGTGTCAGTCTTGTCTTCTTTGCCTCATCTCCTTCGTCAACTATGGCCTGGTAGAGCCCGAGCCGCACCGCACCGCACGTGGAAGACAGACACCCAACGGCGGCGAAGGTGAAGCCGTCATCCTTCTCGTCGTGGAAGGAAGAAGCACTGGTGGTGGCTGTCATCGTTGTGAGGGGAGTTCCAGAAGGTCCTGCACAATGGTACTGACGCCCCGACGGCGGTCGCTGTTGGCCATGGCCGTCTGGTTGTGGAGGTAGAGGCCGTGTGACGCAAGCTGGCCGGGGCGTGGAAGATGAGGGGGCCTCATCCGCCCGTGCAGGCGTCGAGCACGCAACAGCCGTGGAGAAGGCCGACGGGGAGCAGGGCGCAGCAAAGGCGGCTCTTGGCGGCAAATCCAGAGCAGGTGCACGCCTACGCGGGCTCGAAAGCGGCTCCGGGAGGCGGCGCAAGGATCTAGGTCAGGCGGACTTCTTCATGCAACCGGAATGCAGAAGAACACCAACAACATACGAGGCGCCTTCTTCTTGCCCTGACCGCCCATCAAGAAACAACAATACTAAAATGTCAAGATGGTTCTATGAAATCCTTCTGCCTTCGCTTGCATTGGTAAAGTAGGAGGGGATTTACACCTCTTGAGGTTGGAAAAATAGTGATCCCACAAGGGTGCTTTTATTTTTTTAAGATCATCCCACGAGTGCTTGGCGTGATGAACTGCGCTCTTTTTTTACAACGATTCAGTATTCCTCCTATCATATTCATCACATCTTTTCACAACATCTTTTCACATCATTTCCTCACTATTCATTGCTGCGGTTTCTAAATCCAATTTACTATTTCTGTGCTGGGTCCACTTGAACCCATGAAGTAGTCTCGGACTGAGCGATCTGCTCAAACCCGTTGTTCTTCCTCGCGCAGTCGCGCTTCCCAGTTCCCCCAGTACCCAAATTCTCCACACCCCCACAAAACCCTAGCCACCACGAGCGCGCCATGGCGCGGCCTGGCCTGCCCCCGGATCTGATCGATGACGCCATCGCCGAGATCCTCCTCCGCGTCCCGCCGGACGAGCCCGCTGATCTCGTCCGCGCCTCCCTCGCCGACAAGCGCTGTCGCCGCATCCTCACCGACCCCGACTTCCTCCGCCGCTACCGCGAGTTCCACCGCCCGCCTCCGCTCCTCGGCTTCTTCCACAACCACCCGCCCGCCGACGTCGGCTCGATGCCTCGCTTCGTCGCCACCACAGGTGCATCCCCCTTACCTCCGCCGGTGTTCGATGGGGAAAAATGGTGGGCCATGAGTGGCCGCCACGGGCGCGTCCTCATTGACGTCGGGGACACTGGTCAAGACCTTGTTGTCTGGGACCCCCTCACTGGCGACCGGCACCGAGTTTACCTGCCGGACAGTTTGCACGGCACATTGTGCTCCCCGATGGTACTCTGTGCTGTAGGCGGCTGCAGTCATCTCAATTGCCACGATGGTCCCTTCGTCGTGGTAGGTGTGGGATTTTTGGGGGTTGAGATCATACAGGTGTTTGTGTACTCGTCGGAGACTGGTGCATGGACTCAGGCAGCCTCTGTTGACTCAGGAGGTGTCGATTATATGGGCGCACAGAAAGGTATCCTTATCGGGGATGAAATCTATTTCACCCTTGGGTGGGGTGACGCAATTCTGAAATATGAGGTGGACAGGAATCGTATATCTATGTTTAATCCACCGAAGGTGTATGACCGGAGTGCTTCCCTTGTGCAAATGGAGGATGGTTCCCTTGGTCTCGCTGGTTCAAAGGGATCAACTATTTACCTGTGGTCGTGGAATGGAACCCATGGGGGAGCTGCAAGATGGGTGCAATGTAGGGTCATTGACTTTGAGAAACTGTTACCCTCGTCCGAACTGTGTGAAACAGCTGAGGTCATTGGTTTTGCTGAGGGTCTCGGTGTCATGTTTGTCGGAACATTTGCCGGCGTCTACACAATTGAGGTCAAATCAGGCAAGATGAAGCGGATAGGTGATCCTGGGGTCTTCTACCCCATCGTGCCCTTCATGAGCTTTTGCACTCCAGGTAAGGCACCACCTTCCAGCCTTTTGATTATTTATAATCCTAACATTTACTCTTTCCTGGGTGATACTTGTATGGTACTGTGCTAGAGATCACTGAATACTTGATGATGCAGCAGCACACCATAACCTGATGGTGCAGCAGTGCACATGTTATGGTCATGTTCCACTTGTTAAGATTTTTTTTTTTATATGTTCAATATATTCGTAGGAAGAAGTTGATCGAACAAATTTTTTCTGTCCACTTAATCAATGATCACTGAGTAAAACCATTAGCTAATTTATTTGTGGCCTTTTTCTTTTGTCATGCACTCTTTTAATCTCGGTCTCTAATGTTGTCTATTGTCTTAAAAATCATATATAGTAAGCTGTGAAACGAATTTAATTTGTGACTTTGTGTGCATACAACTTTTCAGATTTGGTACCTGTCGATTGCCATGGCACACACGAAGCAGGGACAAGTTAAATACTGCTGAGTCTGAGCATGAAGTTCTCAGTCTCCTATCAAGCTGAATCTGCTGAAATTAGCATTTTGCATGGCTGATGCTTTGGAGATTGGAATGTTTAATATTATATTGGGTGGTTTGATGTATGGTACTTTCAGTTACCATAGCTAGCCCAAGATATGATGTCTTTCACACTAGTTCAGTTTTGAATCAAAGAAATCATATCATTAGTTTTGAATCTTGCTTGCCACTATAGTGTACATGATGATTCAAAACTGAACTGTTTCAGTTCAAATTTAGTTTCTGGAATGAGGATAGCAGTTTTAGGATTTTGGTGTTTTCATGAATACATCTGGAGCTGAAACGAACTCAGATGCCATTCAGTTTCTGTGCTGAACCTGGCCGTCTGTTCATCCGTGTATTGTTTTAAGCACGATTCCTTGAGGCCTTTTTGTTTGTAGGACGCTAGAATGTCCTCTCTCAAGGGATGCAGTGTCAGAATGAACAACATGACTACCCCACGCCTCTTATAGCTGCAAAGACAGGTGATGCTTGGAGGAACATTAGAAAGTTGGCTACTATGATCAAGCTGAGTTTTATGCTCTGTCATATCCTGAAGGGGTGATGTTTTACTGCATTTAGCATATTTGCTTTTTGTAAGCCACTATGATCAAGCGTGGGCCATTTGGTTTATGCTGCTCTTCATTGTGTGGTGAGTCGTGTCTTCTTGTTCAAGGCGTTGGTGTTGAGTCGTTGAGATATGATCATGCCTGACGGTTATGGTTCATGGTTGCCGTTGTTCTTTCTACTGATTGTTGACACATGGCTACTTTAGGAACTGAAATATATCAGGTCCTTCTTTTGATCAAAAGCTGTGTTCAAATGGAAAAAGTACTTTTTACTTTCTATTCATCCCCCTCAAATAACACGTTTTCCAGAAAATTCTTTTTCACTTTTCCTATTCATCTTCCTCATATAACACGCTTCGGAAAAAAGTATTTTTTCTCCCCTTTTACTAAACACGGCCTAAACTCTACTTTCATTTCTGGGACGAGACATCTCTGACGAGATGCTACTCTGACAAAATGCTGCTGCTAGCACAAGTCCGACCATTGGCATTGCAAACTATTCAATGTTCACGAAGACGTTGGTTAAGCCTGAATATTTGCTCTCTGCAGCATCCTGTATTCACTTTGTTGGATTCAGTGCTATTAGAACGCACACGAACAGAGTGAGTTCTCCTATAGCAAATTCACAGAGGAGTTTGAACTTTGAACTGAGACACCAACGATCGCAAGTATTACTACTCACTTCCTGTCTGTTGCAAACCATTCATCAACACGGCTGCCAACCCGTTTCCCCGAGTTAATTCAGCCATCCACGGCAACCATTGGTGGATCGCCGACTGCCGCCACGGCCGCGTCATGGTCCAGCGAGACACGGAATGGTCCGTTTCCGTTGGCAAAGGCAGTGGCTTATATAGAGGGCCCACAGGTAGGCAGGGGATTTTTGAATTAATATCATAAACCCACTAATATTTTGGATTTCTAGTCACGAAACCACTACATACGGTGCCAACCCACCATATAAAAAAATGAATAAGTCTATTTTCACCTTTCAACTATCATGTTCATCCTATTTCACCCTCAAACTACAAAACCAGATAACTTACACAAGGCAACGGTCAAAACCAGACAAGTTACACCCTTCAACCCAAACCATCCTGGTTTTGTTCCAACGTGGTACATGGTATTGACACATCATCTATTAACAGCGGGATCTGTGTGATGGTTTTGTTCCAATGTGGCACATGGTTTTGACGCATCATCTATTAACAGCAGGATCTGTGTGTCACTCTTGTCTCCTTTGCCTTATCTCCTTCGTCAACTATGGCCAGGTCGAGCCCGAGACGCACCGCATGTGGAAGACAGGCACCCGACGACGGCGAAGGTGAAGCTGTCCTCCTCCTTTTCGTGGGAGGAAGAAGCACTGGTGGTGGCTGTCATCGCCGCGACAGAGGAGTTCCAGAAGGTCTTGCACAACGGTGCTGACGCCCCGGTGGTGATCGTTGTCGGCCATGGCCACAGTTTGGTTGTGGGGCTCGAGTCCATCTGGCGCAAATGAGGGGCCCATCCGGCCATGTAGGCGTCGAGCATGCACTAGCCGTGGAGAAGGCCGACGGGGAGGACACAACAGAGGCGGCTCCTGACGGTAGATCCAGAGCAGGTGCGCGCTTGCGCGGGCTTGGACGCGGCTCCAGGAGGCGGCACGAGGATCCAGGTCTGGCGGACTTCTCCATGCGGCGTGGGTGTGCGGACTCAGCGCCGTGCGCGAATCGAGCAGTGGCTCAGGTTCCAGGTGCGACAGTCTCCCGAGCGGCGTCGCAAGCTCAACCCGGTGGGGATCGAGGCTTGGCACGGTCCCTTCCTCCTGACGGCACGACGGTCTCCTAAGCAGTGGCTCGGCCCTAGTCTCGTGCGGACGTGTGAACCCAGGGAGGCATGCCGACAGCCGTGCTAGCAGTGCAACGACCTCTGCTCCGGCGTGGCGTAGATTCACCTCTTCTCCTGCTCGGCTCCATGGCTCCGCTGCCGCCGCGGGATTGGGCCGCCCCGAGCTCCGGCACTTGGTGGTCATGCTCCGCCGCGTGTCGGTGCCAGGGGCAGGCCATCATACCGGCGATGGGAAAGGAGCCGAGAAAAGAAGATAGGCTAGTGACATTTTGTTAATTTCTAATGGTTAATGAGTATGACATGTGGGGTCTTATTGATGATTTTTTTTGTGTGTACAAATTGATAGCTACATCAGCAAAAACCATTGTCATGTCATCCACCTCAAAACCAGATAGTTTGGTTGCAAGGGTGTAAAGTGCCCAGTTTCGGTAGTTGCACGGCATAAGGTATTGTAGTTCGAGGGTGAAAATCAGACGAATATGACAATTGAGAGTTGAACAACAGAGTTATTCCTAGAAAAAAAAAAAGGCACTCAAAATCTTGCTCATGAATAAAAATGAGCCAGCGTAAATACATACATTCCAGATTTTCTATACAATGACTGATTCTTCGTTATGATTCAATGGCACGGTAAAAACAATCAATGACTTGGCAAGTCATATAAGTATCTCAATGAACATTATACTACAGCTTCTGCTATACAAAAATGAGCATGATGTTCATGCTAACTGAAGTTGGCTGGATATTGAGACCAACAGACAATTATACAGAAAAAATTTTTAAAAGAAACACATTTGCAGACTGTTCCCTCGAAAAACAAAAATGGCTCCAGGGAAACGCTGACTTAGTAATTGCCAAATGCCCACAAAACTGATTGATCGTCAACAGATCAGACCCAGCACATTGCTTGGTGATTGGGCCCTCATTGAACAAAAACCTCTGTAAGTAGCTAAAACATGAAAAACCAGGGTAACAAAACCTGATATGAAATATGAACTGCAATAATTTTAATGCAAATTACTTTGCAGCAGGTTCTGTCAACGGCCTCCTGTATAGCCGGAAAAGTAAAGAGGATTTTGACATCTGAGGCTCTCGCTCCAGTGCGGCAATCACATCTTTTACTGAAACACTCCGTGCCACTTTTGTTAGTGGTGACCTTCTAACACCACCTAGAGAAAAAGTACAAATGAATTAGGGCTAAGGAAAAAAAAAACTAGTGCAGGCATGGTAAATACTCAGTTTGATCTAACATACAAATTCAATATTTAGAATGGATTTGTTTCCTAACTTACCCCCTAGAATATTGTTTTCTTATATTATTCATGATTTTATCAACTTATGCTATTGGCAGTAACCTTTTATCAAAGAAACTAGTCATAGCATCTTTGCCTCTTAGGGTCTATTGAATCTGAGATCAAATTCTTGTATAAGGGTTCATTAAGAATATGATCGTAATAAAAAGTATTTGTTTCACCCGAGCCTTCTTTCTAATCTATCAAGTTTAATCCCAAAATTGTAAACATGAGCGGAGTGCCACATCACTAAGGCCCTGTTTGGATATAAAATACTCTATAGTTTTGAGAGAATACCATGGTTTAAAAATAGACCATGGTATTGAAACATTTGAAGCGTTTCGTTACAACAACCACCGTGTGACTAAAACCATGGTATTTGTAGAATATGTAGATTTTAGAACATCTTGCACCCTCTTCTTTAAAACTGAGCTCAACTGATCGCTCCGTCCTATGTGCCTATACGGTGCATTTGAAGCAGACATGCAGGTATCTAATAGCCCCTGGAGGTCTGGACATGGATGATATAATACGTTACACATTGTTCTAGCACTTTTCACCAACAAGACCAGCATACACATGACTAGCTGCTGCCGTACTTTTCTTTTTCTCTTTGTATTTTGCAGGTATGCTGATGCAGTGCTCGATTAGCACCTTGCCTTTTTTTTTTGTCACCAGATTTAAAAGGCACGGTAGTGCTTCTAATGATGGGCACGACATCCATACCGAACAAATGTTTAATCAGAATACAGTATCAAACACACTGTTAATACCAAACATGTTGTAGTTTAGGGGAAAAAAACTGTAGTTTCTATAAACTCTGTTTTGTTTTTTTTTTTGCAAATTCAAAAAACTACAGTTTCTAGATACTGTGGTTTGAGAAAACCATATTATCCATACAGGGTCTAACATTTTAAAATGGATAACTGGCTACTACACAGAAACAGAAATATGGGGATGTCATAGATGATAGGGCATACAGATGTTTTGCACATTATGCCCGCAAATTCTACATCTGAAGCTTAGCAATTAACATTCAATCATTCCATGGGGGACAAAATATAGTTTTCATTGCATAAAAGATGTTTTTAAGTCATTGCAAATTTAAGGATGTTGCGCTGAAGTGCTACTTCAAGTGCTCCGTTCATTCTCGAGTCACAAACTTTTGTAGAAAGAGTGCTATCTCAAGTCCTTCCCCAAATGTCATGTCTGTCATAAAGTTCATTTTGGAAGGATATCAATGGGTGCTACACTATCACTTCATACTTCCATCATTTAAGAAAACCCTAACTAAATTGGTGTGCCTCTGATGTGCACTTGTGCAGTGCACAACAATAATAATAGAGTACGAGAAATAGGGTGATCAGGCTTACCAGATCCAAGCATTGTGGAGTATCCTCTCTTTTCAATTTCCTGTTCTTCCCTTGAGTCTTTCCCAGATTTTGGTGATGGCTTGTGTTGCGACATATTACCTGGTATAGAGCCAGAAGAACCGTCACCACCCTCACTTCTCTGTTTATTTCGTTCAGCTAGCAGTTGCCACTTCGACAGCATGTCATCTCCCCCAGCTGCAACTCGCGCAGCAACATTTGCAGCTGTAGTTCTCATCTTATCATCATCCTCCTTGTAGGTCTGTATATAATAAATATAATCGTCACCAGCTCTAGGACATACTATTGTATGAGCATCCCACCACTACTGATAGAGATTAACCTTTGCATGCTTTGATGAGGCACGAGTCTCGTTCTTGTCTTTTTCTAGATCAGTATTTGCATTGCTATCTCCCTGCATGTACCAATAGGTTCATGATTAACACTACCAATCCTGAAAGGTACAACATTAACATAAATTTGCAAGACATCTGATAATTATGGAAGTATCTTCCACAAGATGCACTGAAGCATAATGCAATCATTCTTAAGCAGTATGAGTAAAGGAATCTCACTTAACAAAAAAATCAAAGATAGTTTATTTACTGAGGCGAAAAAAAGGCCAGATGCAATCTACCTCATGCTATATGTGGTTACTGATTGTTATGTGTAATTTGGTGTGGCATTCCAAATGTATCATGCAACAATGGTGTGACTTTAGAGTCAGATATTCCAGCTATTAATTATATATTTACTAGCAGCTGTGCCTGACATCAACATTATCACATACATAAAGTATTACACTACAAATAACCCCAAGGTTTTTAAGGTGGCAAAGCGTCTTGTGTGGACGGGTACGCCTTGTCATCTAGGCGCTAGGTGACAAGAGGCCATTTTGGCTACCAAGATATGCCTTGTAGGCAATGCCTAAGAACCTTGCATATATAATACACCATATTGGCAAAAGAGTAACTGAATATTATGCGTAGTAAAATTGTTATTCCAGTAAAAGATGCAATAATTCCTTATATCATTTTTTAATCATGATTTATATTGACAGAGATTAAAATTCAAACTGGAACATCATGCAGAACTCACATCATTTTGCTTCCTTATTCTCTCAGCATCTTCAGCTTGTTTTTTGTCCCACTGTTCTCTAGCTTCTCGATTCACCCTCATAATATGACTGCGAACATCTGAGGATAACGGATAAAAACGATGCCTTGACTTTTCAACATCAACCCTCTACAAACAATGAGAAGACATGTAATGAATTTAATATCTCAGTTTATTTGGGGAGGAAAAGCCAAATGAACTTAAAATATCACACCTGTTTAGAGAACCTTATTGTATTGCTTATAAATCCTCGTAACCTCTCCTCAACGCACTGGAAAAGGTTTAAATTAGATATGGCATAAGCCAAAGCAACTGGAGAGGATTTCCTAGATAATTTCTCACCATCGATAGACAACGCTCCACATCAGCGCCAATGACCTTCAAATTACATTTCCTCACTGCCAAAATACCATAGTCAGAGAATAGATGACAAAAGACTTTGTTTTATCAAGTAAAACTTAAATGATGGTGATACTAACTGATTTCTGCTAATTTCTTTGTCAGCGGTCCCTTCTGTAGAATGAGCTTTTCTTCTTCTAGTTGAACAACTCTCCGAGCAGCTTCTGAAACTCGACTCTCTTCCTTTGGAGCAGAGAAAAGTTGTTCCTCTTCTTCCTGGTAGATGGCACAAACTATTATTGCTTAAAAATTCATCAAATAGTAGGTAACATATGGCATCACAAACCAAATAAATACAACAGAAGCATAATAAATCATGTACCCTCAGATTAACACCACTAACTGCAGTAACATCATTAAGCTGGTCAATGCTTTGTTCATGGAAACCTCCAGACGTCTTCTGCTTTTTGCTGACAGAACATAAAAGAATTAGAGACAAAAAGTAATTTGAATTGAAACTTTTAACCGAGAAAAGGCATTGGACATACCTAGATGGTGGAGGGGATGAGCCTAATGCTTCCAGAGGCTTCTTCTGTCCAGATGCCTTCCTCTGAGGTGTTTTAGAAACTGCTGCAGGAGGTGCTTGCACAGAAGATTGGACCTAACAATACAACCAGAACAATGAAAATACAATGTCAAAATAATCATCCATGATGCTGAAATTTGTGTGGGACTATTCAAGAATCAGTAGAAGGCAAAACATGAACGAACACATAAAATTCTATAAGAAATGAATAGAATCCAACCAAGCATTCAGCCATGGATGCATACATGAACAAGGTATCAAATATACCATTAATGCCTCCATCAAATTACAAATTTCTTAGGGATACCAGCTCCTCCTCCATCTCTTGCCCAAACGACTATTACTGCATCACTAATTTAAATAATTGCATATTCCCAATTCATGATGTAACAATTAGTTCCTTTTGTGGTTATGTGCATCCACACTTATCCATGCACAATTATAAGATTATTTGTGTCATCAGTCATACAATCACAAAATTAGTATGAACTGGACTTGGGTGAACAGGTGAAAGCAGTGACAGTGAGCTTTCATCTACTGGGGGCACACATCTAGGTTTTGCAACTGGACGCTCTCAGGTTTATGAATTGTGAGGGAGAGGGACCTAAAAGAAACATCACAGTTCACAGGCAGGATACTGTTACAACAAATATGCTTCAGGTTGCTCTGTTACTCATAGTTAGTCAGTAGTTTACACGTTCCGGCAAACCACATAAATACATGTAACTGATGAGGCATCATGAGATTTTGCATGCAAGTTTGGAAATAGCAAGATCAGCCATTTCCGGCTTTCATGCCAAACCATAATGAGATAATGCAAATGTTCAAACAAACAACATCTTTCAGCAGTAATGCCTCCGAAATGAGCATTGATGTGCAACTACAAGTACAAGAAAACATGTTAACACAATAGCAATTAGCAAATCAATACATACCTGCAATTTAGGCTCCGCCTGAGAGCCATGAGATAGAGTCTGACTTGGGGCCGAAGACTTAGAAGCACTTAATTTTTGTGACTGATTTTCCATGCCACCACCACCTTTTGAAGATCCCAGGGCTTCATTGATTTGTTTCGCATGCATTGCAACAAAAGAATTCTGCGAGGATTCCGAGTTTTGGCTAATAGTTTCCTTATTCATATGTGTTGTCGGAGCGAAAGAATTAGTTTTCTGCTCCTTGTTTGTTGATTGTTGCCATGTAGACTGATTAGTTGGCGCATTTCCAGACACTATAGATTGTGTTGCTGCACTCCCAGCTACTGTGGTCACAGCTCCCTGAACCAATTGAGCTCTTTGATTGGAATCTGTCATTTGTGGTCTAAATGATGCAGCTGGGCTTCCAACTGGTCGTAGAAATGGACGTGCATGAGTACTATTTGTCCCAAATATTGGTGAGGATGTTTGTGGACGCTGCACATGATGCTGCATTGTTTGCATCGGAATTAAGTTACTGGGTGGGCGAGTTTGTAGTACATGCACTCCTTTGCCATCAGACATGCTTCCTGTTTCATTAGCCTTATGCACATTGCTTTGTGAAGGTGGATAACCCCTATTACTCTGCATTTGGATAGACGAGGAAGGACGAAATTGAGGTGGTCTTAGGGTGTCGGTAGCTTGTTTCATTGGCCCTGGATATGCCTCCTGCTCATCTGTCATAGAACCACTAGGAACAGTCTGCAGACCAGAAACTTGACTTAATAAAGAATAGTTGCTTGGATTTGTCTGAGGATTTCCTTGTGCCTGAGCATTGTGCAAAAGTAATCCCCCCCCCCCAAAAAAAAAAAACAAACCAGAAAGTGCTGATAAGAAAAACTATAATAAAACTTACATAGGCAGACCTTAATTAAACACTACAAATACAATGTTAAGAAGATTCAATAAATGACGGAGAGTCAGCACATGTTTTACATAGATGACAACTGAGTGGAAAGATTATTTACCTGCATTTGAATTTGATATTCTGAAAGAGCTAGCTTAAGCACCTTATCGCCAACAATATTCCTTACAACTTTTAAAAAGTGTTCCTTGCTGACTTCATTTTTCTATTGAAAATAAAAGATCAAGTTATCAAAAAGGACAATCAGATTAATAGCTTACATACAAGTTCCAACATATTACTTTTGAGTTACATCAATACATGTAAGACATAAAAAAATAGTATTACTCTTGTGGCGTAATAATAAAAATACCCAATCCATTTCTTGTTAGGAAATAGAAGTTTACTAGTATTTATATTGTTCATTCAGTCCAATAAGTTTATTAACTTTTCTAGTCCTAGGGTAGATTGACTAAAAAGTCAAGAAAAAAAGTAATGAACAAACATAAAATTAAGAAAAGGGATATACAAACCCGCAACTTGGCAAAATTGGACTGAACTTGCATATCCTTGTCTTTATCAATGTAGCGTCTCAACATTGGAAGTAACATGTGAAATGCAACAACTGGGGCTTTTGGTGTCGTAGCTGCACCATTCGTTTGGTTTGTGTGTGGTGTTTGTTGACTCTTCATTTGCATAGGCTGCTGCTGAGCAACAATTGGTGGTTGTTGACTCTTCATTTGCTGCATAGGCTGCTGCTGAGCAACAATTGGTATTTGTTGACTCTTCATTTGCTGCATAGGCGGTTGCTGAGCAACAATTGGTGCTTGTTCACTCTTCATTTGCTGCTTAGGCTGCTGTTGAGCAACAATTTGTGTTTCTTCACTCTTCATTTGCTGCATAGGCTGCTGCTGAGCAACAATACCTTGTTGAGACGAGTTTGCAGGCTCTTGCTTTACCTTTACTAACTCACATTCTTTTTGTGTATTAGAGGGATGTTTGCTATCAGAACCTTGAGAAACTGTTTCTGGTCTTCTTGGCTGATCATTTCTCTGTAAATGTGCCTGTTCCTGTTGTTGACTCCCCTGGTTTGCAGTTTCATTGCTAGCTGGATCTTGCCACTGTCCATGACCATGGTTTAGTAATGACTTATTTTCCTGAGGTAAAAGTGCTGAAAGTGAAGAACAAGTTAAGTTTTCAGGAAGCATTTAATATGAACTTATAAATTGATAAAGACAAGCACAGCTTAGCACAGGAACCAAAATTATGGTGATAGATTTCGGACAGAAAATTTTGATAAAACTATGTTCCTGATGCAGTATCCTCCACATCATGGAAGGGGGCATTTGAGATAATAGTACATAGGAAAAGAGATATACATCCTGCACGCTGAAAAATATGCACGTGTGCAATTCTTCTCGTTGAATTTTGTGCAAACCATACACTAATTTAGATTTTTGGGACATTCTGTTAATAACATCCTTATATATAGATAGGTACATCAAAACACTGTTATTACATTCATCATGAATTTACACTTGCAGATTTTACATACATATCATGATCTATTTCGCCAACTTCTGCTAGCAATCATGATTAGTAAATTTTTCACTAAGTAGTTATTAAATTAGCAGTACACCACATCAATAATACATTGGAAATCACCAGAAGCGCCAATTATGTCACAAGCAAGAGCTTTATAATGTCCCCTAAATTGAAAAGATACCTAAAGTTATGCTGAAACTTGGACTGGAGTGCCCAACTTTTGAAAGAAAAATATCAAAATGCTGCCTGCACATGATAGCTATACTTTTGCTTCCTCAATAAGTAATATTCATAATGTTGAGTATAACATGGAAATAATCATTCAAAGCTCAGACATAGTAACAAAAAACTGATTTTGCTTACTTGATGCAAATGTTCATAACGTAGTCGTTTGCAAACTTCTTTCACTCATAACACCAATGCCAAAAGTGTTTACTCTGGTTCAGATTCTCCAAACAGAAGGGCAACACAAACACTCCTAAAGAGGATACCATAGGGTAAGTCCTAACTCCTAAGTATGTTGCAAGTTATTTTAAGTTCTAGTTTTTTTTTTTTTTTTGGTAGAGTTTATACCTCCATCGACACCAGTGGAAATATCATCCACTCTGACAACCCTATTGGTAATAGCTCAAAAACTAAGTTGGAAATGATTAGCTGTTTCTGACAAATCCTGGGCTAATTCCAAAACCTACATAAAAATTCAAATCCAGGGAGCAGTATTTGACCCAACATCTTGAATATTTATCATTTTAAATCAAACCAGAAAAACATTGAGAAAAAATCGATATGGTTGCGACGGGATGTTCAAACTTCAGTTCTTAAGAATTACTTCCCCATCTATTTTGGTTTCTACTGCAAAAGAAAATAAGTGTCGAGCCTATTTAAATTCAACGAACCATGGTTTTTTGTTGGTGATGTCAGACTTCATCAGAGAACTAAAGAAACCTATTTTTGAAGGAGAGATTCATTGAGGTACACTCGTTCAAATTCCCTATGATGTGCACAAAATAAACAGAAAACCAGAGTCCAGGCGTCTAGCATTTTCAACTCCGGAGCTGCATTCTGTTACCATACACAGAAATATTTCTGGAGGTCAACTTCTCCCCAAGCCGAGAGCTGCATTATCCAAAACCGCCCATGCCCCGTCTTGAGCCCCCGTTTCTCACCAAAAGTAGGGCGCACCGCGAATTCGGTCCAAGCAGAAGAAAACACTCGGAAATGGAGAATTGAGGTCCGGGGGCTCACCGGCGCCGTGATCCGTAGGCAGGGACGACGAGGAGGCGACGGCGGGCGGGGCAGTGACGGTGCCGCTGCTGCTGGCGCTGGCCTCCACCTCGCGGTTGAGCGCCGCCGTGAAGGCCTCGACGTCGGCGCCCGAGTGGAGGCTCTCGTCCTGCGCAATTCGAACAGAGAGATGGGGCACCGCCGCGACCAAATCCCCCGGGGCTCCACCCCCCAACAATCCCAAAATGAATGGCAAGAGAGGCTCGGGTCGGGCGGGGCACCTCGTCGTCCTCGAGGAGCTTCATGATGGGATCCATGGCGTGGGAAGCTCCGCCTGGTCGCGCGAGGTCGCCGTCCCCGTCCCGCTCGCCGCCTCGCCCCTCGCCGGCTTCACCGTCTCACCGAACGGGAGGAAACGAAAGAAGAAGAAATCCCTTGTGCGGGCAGCAGGACGGACGGGGAAGAAGGCCGGCTACTTTTCCCGAAGGCGCCTCGTGAGTTTTATTATCTTGTGGCCTCCGCGATTAATGGGCCTTCCTGAATCTGTCGCTTAATGGGCCTCCATCCGCACCGCCGCTGCCTTCGTGCGTTTTGTTTGGCGAAGCAAAAGCCACTGGCTTACTAGGCTTGTAGCCCTTGCTGTATTTTTTGTTGGCGAACTAAAGCCCACGCGCAAACTGGGCTGACAAAAAACAAGAATCAAGAGGCCCTTAAACAGCTTTGTTCAGGCCTTCTCATACGAAAAACTGCTGATTGGTGCGCTCAGGCCCAGAAGAAAACAGCCGATTCTCACGTTTCTTCCTCCAAGGAAGAAACCAATTAACCATGGTCCACGGCCTTGTTTTGCATGCTTTTGTCCAAGTCACCGATGTCCGATAGTAAACTGGAGGGGTACGGTGGTGATTTTCGCACCATCACAAGCCTGCAATCTTAAAAAGCAGATAGGACACATACGCAGACTAAACTGCCATGCATAATTTCATCGATGCCTTAATGTCAAGTCCGAACAGTAAGGCCAGAATTCTCAACACACACAAACAGTCAAACAGCAACCATCTATGTCAGATTTGATGAAAAATGCTTGCTTAGTGTCCTCCTGATCTCGATCGGATCAAGAACGACGACGCCGAGTGACGAACTGACGATCTTCGGAACAGGGCAGAGACTTTCAGAGCAGCACACGTAATAAAGCTACAAATAAAGTAATGATATGTCAGAAACTGGCTGTAGTAGTACTCTAACACGTTATTAGATCGATGAGTTTCGCATGTAATTATTGGAATCAGATCATTTGAATCTGGGCTGCTGATCGGGCCTTCAGGACGATATTTTTTTAGCCTTGCCCTTGCTAACCTGGATACGGGAAAAACCCATAGCAGGAAGGGCAAAATCCCATGTGTTTCTTCCATGTGGCACATGGTGCCTGAACTTACTAAGATACATACATAATCGCTGTGCAGGTTGAGCTAAATGTCGCTACAATGTACCTTCGTCCTACAAAAAGCTAGATCAGCCGTAGCAGCAACTGCTCAATCATCCAAAAGAAGACGTTGATGAGTAGATGTACAACTCCGGTGGTTCATTGTCTCAGATTTTAGGGGTAAGCACTAACCCCTTTTCGAGGCAGATTGCGGTGGTACAGCATGGACAGTGTCCCCAAAAGGAAGATCTCTCTATCCCTGCATCGATCTGTATCCATATTTTTTGGTAGCTACAAAGACATATACTATGGTTTAAAATTCTCACAGGCAGAGAGCCCTGATCCATGCTTGCATGTGTGATGTGCCCTGCTGGGCTCTTCTTAATGGCGCGTCGAACTTAGGTAGTTGGATCGGATCCACCAGAAAGAATGTACCAAACATGAGCCTCCTGATCTAGTCAGGGATTGCATTGTGTGTAGTAGCACTCACTGTCCATGTTTGTACCTCGGCCGTTGGGGCTGTACCCATGCCTTTCGAATCATTGCTATTGGATTCTTGTTTACTCCAGCTGTACAATACACACGCAGCTTAAGTGGATCTACGCGTGGCGCCTCTCTCTATGGTGTATTATTTGTGCAGTTCACTTTGTCATGTTGCCCCCTGCAATCGGTCGAAGGCATTATTTTGGTTTTTGACGGTCGGCTCTGCAAGCAATATAGTGCTGTTAGATTCTTTCCTCCTGCCAGTAAGCAAAGGATAGAGAGAGAGAGAATACATTATTAGAGATTGCTACCCTTCTGCTTCTGATCATTGTTGATGGTTATCACTTATTACCATGTCATTGCTTGTCATGTTCTTCATTCGACCAAAGAAAGAGACATAGACATTATGTTGAAAGATTTATACTCAGTCTCAATATTATATGACATTCAAGCGGCAATGATTTCTGCTGGTAAGTTTAGTTTAGATATGTTTTCTCACTCATTATGATATATTTGCAGATCTAATCGAAGTGGTTTAATTTAGCACTAGAACCACCGATGGCCCATGCCAGGTGCCCAGGTCCATGTAATAATTTGAGATTATAGCATGCTGAACTCATTTATCTCATGGCAAACGTCTATAAAGATCTTAGGAAAAGTTACATCGACAAGATGAAGATAACAGTGCCTGCCCAATATGGCAATATGTAGCATGCTGAACTCATTTATCTCATGGCAAACGTCTATAAAGATCTTAGGAGAAGTTACATCTCGACAAGACAAAGATAACAGTGCCTACCTAGTATGTAGCACTTGTTTAAACAGGTCAACGCGAGATATGAGATTCGGACAATAAAACCAAGCAAGTTTTTTTTGCTTTGAAAACCAACAATAATAATGTCAATAATACTGCTGTAGTTTCAGCTAGGAGCTAGAAAGGGACTTCCAGGATCTGCAGTGCCTCCTTAAGGCCGAGTTGTCGTTCTCATATCACCAGACTTCGTTCATGGCAGCCAGTTATTAATCATTTATAGGTATTATACAGGGATGCCATGCTCTGCAAAAGGACACACTAGACAGAAGAGAACTGAATTGATGCCTATCCATCACCTGCTCCACTCCAGTACACCGACTCTACGAATCACCAAGACATGGAGGACAGCTCCAGCTCATGTGTGGTGCTCAACGGGGGAGTATCAGATCATGGGGCACATGCGGCCACATCCCCCCAAATCATGCCATTGTCTCCAGATTCCCCGGCTTGGATGTTAATGCATGAGTTGTCCGGGCAAACCCACATCCCTCCAAGGCAGAGAGCATATGCACAATTCAGGATCCCCTCATTGTTAATCCATCATGCATGGTGTGGGGGGTCCAAATCTCCCATCATTCATTCATTCTGATCTCTTGCAAAGGGCCTTTCCTCGCATCCACGGCGACACATCCATGTCTTAGTTCTTTTCTTCTAATCGTGTGGCTGATTGTCGCACGTGGTGGCGATCGGTGATCGGGTTTCTTGGGGAGTTGTGGGAGTGATGTCGGTGTCGGGTCACAAATAATTGGGGTTGATGGAAAAGGATGGGGAAAACTAAGGCGAAGAAGGAAAGGGTATGCAAACCTTTTTAAGTAGCTAGCGGCATTCTAAATTTCTAGAGTTCATGTGAACCAAGCGCAGAGTTTAATATCGAATTAGGTACCATCATAAATTAATCTAGGAGAACTACTTTAGGTTGAAGAGATAACACTAGAACTACGATCGAATTTGTATCTTTTTATATGTCGAGTTCTGAGCCCAACAAGTATGATAGCTAAAACTTTTGGCCTGAACATCATGGCCATTTTCAGGGGCAGATGCCGCAGATCACCAATTCAAACCAGGTGGTCTAAACCACAGTAAGGACGCATGGGTGGCTGTACTTTTTCACTTGGATGCCATTGAGATCTACAGATCTAGAAGCGGATATAACTGATCCGAAATGACAATGCAACAAGATTGAGAAATCAAAAGGGGCGGCGTCCGTACCGTTTCTAAATTCCTGAGTGGAGGTGTGTGATGTCAACAAGTTAGGAGCATGATTCCAGGCCGGGCAGGCAGGCATGCACACATGTGAACTGCCCTGGCCACTTTAGCTGTGCTTGTCCCTCTGCCGATTCTTTTAAGCCTAGTGCCCTCGCCCCATAAATCTATTTTTTTGGGGGGCATCATAAATCTATTTGTGGATAGATACATGGATGCATATATTTATAGCAAGTGGGGGTTGCTATGTTCCCTGCTTTTCTAGTCTGTCCCTTTGCTTGCCAGTTCGTGGTGGGGGCATCATTCCTTTGCAAATGCTTGAAACCGCAGTGACCTTGCCAGTCCAAACTGCGTTCCCTTCTCCCACCTCTGTGTGCCTTTAAAATAGGAGGTCGTAGAGTGTCGAGAAAGCTAAGTGCCCCTAACCCTACCCTTCTCCTACGCCGGAAAGTGCCCGGCCTGTTGCAAGGTTCCTCGTGGCCGGCCTCGATCCCGATAAGCATCCGAGTTGGAGAGGTCTACACATCTTGACTTGTTGTAAGTAGAGCCTGATCCAATCTAATAATAGTTTCCATTCTTCTTCCATCTCGTAAGATGGGTTCTGACAGCTTTCCTTGGTTTAAAGTTCAAGTAATTTTCCTCACTGCATACATGTATGGTACAACACCCTGCTGATTTATTTCCAACTCAATTTTGCAGAATTTCTTGCTACAACATGTCAAGATATCATCTGAAGCAGTACGAGAAGGAGCACATGAAGATGGCCATGATGAAGCAGGAAGAGACATTCAAGCAACAGGTAAGCAGCAGCTAGCTTAGTACTCCAAACTAATGAAGAACCACATACATCCTAGATTGTTTTCAGGTTACCATCAGCGAATTAACAAGCTATATATGCTTTGTCCATTCAGGTCCAAGAACTGCACCGGCTGTACCGGGTGCAGAAGCTACTGATGACAGACGCCGCGAACGTACCCGTACCAATGGCAGACACCACCCGATGCAACCTCGAAGACGAGAGGCGCGCCGCGGAGAAGGACGCCGGCTCGAGCAAGTCATGGGGCGACGCCTACTCGGAGCAGGGGAAGGCCGCTCCTCCCCAGCTTGTTGCCCTCCAAGAGAGCGAGCTCGAGCTGACGCTGTCTCTGGGGTGCTTCGGGACGCCGCCCGGGAAGAAGACGGCGGCGAGGAACAAGGAGACGTCGTCGAGCGTGGATTCCAGGACGAGCGTCTCGTCGTCGTCGACGGAGTCCGGCAGCCCCCACCGCAGGGTCGTCCTGCCCGCGCCGTCGTCGCTGATCAGGCCCGCGGCGGCCAAACCCAGCGTCGTCGGGCAGCGTCTGGAGCAGGAAGGGCTGCAGCAGCCTCCTTGGCTCCACAAATGTCTGAATTTGGCACGATGACTGTCACACTGCATTCTTTGTAATATCAATCATTCTGCAATTGTTATGCCACTAAAAAGAAGGTTCTGTTACTATTCTCTTCCTGTTCTTTCTTCGATTCTTTTACTTCTTTGGATGAGGCCTGCTACTGCAGTCATTGAGGCTCTGACTTGGTGCATCTGTCCCTGACGTGCCACGACGAGGTTTCAGTAAACTCGCTGCTAACGAGACGAGACGAGCTCTTGTCTAGGATGTAGAGGTACAAGTTGTATCTATTTTGTATAATTGGGTCAGGATGACATTGTGCGTAATCAATTTAGAAGGAGAAATAAAGTAGCATGCCATCGTAATTATTATTTAGTTGATCCAAAAGACACCACAGGGCACCCCCTGTTAGCAAGGTTCAAATCGGTCAGAAACTCGCTGGATGTGAGCCTTAGATTTTTGTTTTTTCTCTACATTATACTATAAGTTGACGATAATATATTAAATAGCAAATTTAGACCACAAAAATAACCTGAAATAAGTATCTCCATACATGTAGCTTATTTCAGATTATTATGGTGGTTTAGATCGACCTTTTACCAATTATAACCTTGGTCTGCAAGCTATATTATACAGAAGAGAAACAAACATGTTCTTAGTCACACCATGGCCCATGGTTTCAAACTCAGCTGATAATAATACCTACGCACCCTGATTTTCTGAAATGAGATGTTCCCGTTCCCCTAGGGATGGAGTGTTTCTCTTTTTCTTGTCTGGCTAAAATAATAAAATGGAGATGAAAACGATCATATCTCACATTTGGATTGAGGGACGGAATGAGTACATATATGTTTATCCCTTATTTTTATTGGTGAAGTTACCTCAGCGTTTTAATTTGTTGTTTCCTAATTTGTATCTTCTCCACTTTTTTGGGACCAAATTAGCCATGGTTTTGGGCCTTAGGCCCAATTTGGCCTGCCTGGCTGCCTGCCCTACCCTGCGTCAGCACAATGATATGTCCCGATATACTTAGTATACTGTAGGATGTTTTTATCCAAAAAAAACTTAGTCTAGGATGTTTGGTTGAAGAAATAGGATACGATGGTCAATTGTCTTCTTACTCCGCACGCTCGCAGAGCCATCCCCGACAACACCGTCCTCTCCGCCGCGCTCTAGGATGTGTTTGAGAGACAAGGAGGGATGGGATGGAGTCATCCCTCTTTTGAGGGATAGGACGATTCCACTAGATGGATGTTTGGTTGGAGGGATGTGACGGTCCTTGATTTGTGTTTCGATGGAGGGACGAGGAATGGGTGAAATAAACGTTGTTAACCATCCGTTAGTGTAGAGTCAATATGTTACTCACAGTGTGCTATATGGTCCATGAGTCAGCCATGGTTGTAGATCCCTGCACCGCCGGACCTCGCCAGATCCCATCGCTGCTTCCCGTCGGGTTCCCGTCGCGTGCGTCACTGGTGCTCCTTACGCTGGCCGCCGAGCCGCTAGTACTCCCTGCATTGGCCAAGAACTAGAGATGGAGATGCAGGGCGAAGCCGCTATCGAACCTGGAGATGCAGGATGGGGCGGGGCGACGCGGACAGGAGGGTGCGCGGCGTGCGAGCGCAACGGCGTGTGGGCGCGGTGGTGTGCGGCCGGTCGGTCGTGTGGGAAGCGGTCGGGGACGACATCGTCGGGCGCAAGGTTGAAGAGAAGGATATGCAAGTGGAGACTGTTGGATCGCACACTCACAGGTACAAGTGTTTATCACAACACACTAGGACTTCTCTCTGGTGGGAATCGCTCCTTTCTCTCCCTAATGTGCTAATCACTAACACTCAAGAACTTCTGGGTGGACACAACACAAGTACACAGCACACGATACAAGTTTCTGTCGATATAGCCACACTTCGGCCTCATCGTTTTTCTCATATATATAGACTTGACAAAATACAAAGGATAATAACCGACCACTTCCCATTGGCCGTGACTCACGCCATGATCCTAACAGAATCCAACATGCAAACGACCATGCAAGCTAGGACCTATTCACAAGCCAGGACTTCACATCGTGGCTTGACCCAAACTAACAGATCACCATGTACTCCGGACGTGCTATCTCATGCAGATCACATTGCATGCCTCAGATATTTGGAGTCTCCGGCCGCTTCGCTGATCACACGACTCGCTCCACACACACCGGCTCAAGCCACCATGCTTGTGCGCTTCACACGCATCGCCGTTACACATTTCTTTCGGCACCACTCACTGCTGCAATGCAAAACAATACTACACTCCCACACGACATTATTGACTACATGCAACTATGCAAGTACTAGTCTACATGCAACTAAACATAACAAACGTGCACATGCAAGGACAATCAAGATTAGTCCTAACAATTCCCCCCCTAATCTTGATTCCCCAAGCCTTCACAAACTTCACAGAAGAGTAGGTTCATCACTGCCGTAACCTTCAGTTAACAGGGCCTTCTCCTCCTTTCCTTTCTTAGGACACTCCCAAGCAAAATGCCCATAATCTTGACAATTATAACATTTTACCTTGCTCTTGTCTTTGGGTCCATCACGGCTGCCTTGTGCACGACCTCGACCTCGCGCCGAGTCTCCTCCTCTTGCCATGAGGAGCTGTCCTTCAGACCGGACCTCCTGTCCCTTGAGCAGCTCTTCATGGGCCTTCAGTGACCCGATGGCCTCCTCCATGGCCATATTGTTGATGTCGCCGAATAGCACCATTGATGACGCAACATTGATGAACTTGGTGGAGACGGATCGCAGCAGCTTCTTCACGACATACTTCTCCTCCACCGCATCTCCAAGTTCACGGATACGCCCAACTAGCGTCATGAACTTCCCAGCAAAATCATCAATGGATTCCGCATTGCTCATCTTGAGGTTATCAAGATCAGTTCGCAAGGCTTGGACCCTTGCCTCCCGGACACGCTCGACGCCCACATGCATGGAGCGCAGCGCCTCCCACACATCATGGGCGGTCTCCTTCTCTGAAACTCTCAGCAGCGTATCATCGTCGACCGCCTGGGAGATGATCGACAAGGCCAGCTGGTCCTGGACCTCGTCGACAACCTCGTCCTTCGACTTCTTCCCACGATCGACAGCATCCCATGCGCCGTTGGCTCGCAGCAGGAACTTCATCCTCATCGCCCACGCCGCATAGTTCGTCCTTGTCAGCACCGGGAACGGGAGCCTCCCCGTCGTCGCCGTCGAGTTGCCCAAGCCACCGCTCACCACGATGGCTTTGCTCGGTGAAGACTCGTCACGCGGCATCATCTTCATCTTCTTGGCTCTGAATACCAATTGTTGGATCGCACACTCACAGGTACAAGTGTTTATCACAACACACTAGGACTTCTCTCTGGTGGGAATCGCTCCTTTCTCTCCCTAATGTGCTAATCACTAACACTCAAGAACTTCTGGGTGGACACAACACAAGTACACAGCACACGATACAAGTTTCTGTCGATATAGCCACACTTCGGCCTCATCGTTTTTCTCATATATATAGACTTGACAAAATACAAAGGATAATAACCGACCACTTCCCATTGGCCGTGACTCACGCCATGATCCTAACAGAATCCAACATGCAAACGACCATGCAAGCTAGGACCTATTCACAAGCCAGGACTTCACATCGTGGCTTGACCCAAACTAACAGATCACCATGTACTCCGGACGTGCTATCTCATGCAGATCACATTGCATGCCTCAGATATTTGGAGTCTCCGGCCGCTTCGCTGATCACACGACTCGCTCCACACACACCGGCTCAAGCCACCATGCTTGTGCGCTTCACACGCATCGCCGTTACACATTTCTTTCGGCACCACTCACTGCTGCAATGCAAAACAATACTACACTCCCACACGACATTATTGACTACATGCAACTATGCAAGTACTAGTCTACATGCAACTAAACATAACAAACGTGCACATGCAAGGACAATCAAGATTAGTCCTAACAATTCCCCCCCTAATCTTGATTCCCCAAGCCTTCACAAACTTCACAGAAGAGTAGGTTCATCACTGCCGTAACCTTCAGTTAACAGGGCCTTCTCCTCCTTTCCTTTCTTAGGACACTCCCAAGCAAAATGCCCATAATCTTGACAATTATAACATTTTACCTTGCTCTTGTCTTTGGGTCCATCACGGCTGCCTTGTGCACGACCTCGACCTCGCGCCGAGTCTCCTCCTCTTGCCATGAGGAGCTGTCCTTCAGACCGGACCTCCTGTCCCTTGAGCAGCTCTTCATGGGCCTTCAGTGACCCGATGGCCTCCTCCATGGCCATATTGTTGATGTCGCCGAATAGCACCATTGATGACGCAACATTGATGAACTTGGTGGAGACGGATCGCAGCAGCTTCTTCACGACATACTTCTCCTCCACCGCATCTCCAAGTTCACGGATACGCCCAACTAGCGTCATGAACTTCCCAGCAAAATCATCAATGGATTCCGCATTGCTCATCTTGAGGTTATCAAGATCAGTTCGCAAGGCTTGGACCCTTGCCTCCCGGACACGCTCGACGCCCACATGCATGGAGCGCAGCGCCTCCCACACATCATGGGCGGTCTCCTTCTCTGAAACTCTCAGCAGCGTATCATCGTCGACCGCCTGGGAGATGATCGACAAGGCCAGCTGGTCCTGGACCTCGTCGACAACCTCGTCCTTCGACTTCTTCCCACGATCGACAGCATCCCATGCGCCGTTGGCTCGCAGCAGGAACTTCATCCTCATCGCCCACGCCGCATAGTTCGTCCTTGTCAGCACCGGGAACGGGAGCCTCCCCGTCGTCGCCGTCGAGTTGCCCAAGCCACCGCTCACCACGATGGCTTTGCTCGGTGAAGACTCGTCACGCGGCATCATCTTCATCTTCTTGGCTCTGAATACCAATTGTTGGATCGCACACTCACAGGTACAAGTGTTTATCACAACACACTAGGACTTCTCTCTGGTGGGAATCGCTCCTTTCTCTCCCTAATGTGCTAATCACTAACACTCAAGAACTTCTGGGTGGACACAACACAAGTACACAGCACACGATACAAGTTTCTGTCGATATAGCCACACTTCGGCCTCATCGTTTTTCTCATATATATAGACTTGACAAAATACAAAGGATAATAACCGACCACTTCCCATTGGCCGTGACTCACGCCATGATCCTAACAGAATCCAACATGCAAACGACCATGCAAGCTAGGACCTATTCACAAGCCAGGACTTCACATCGTGGCTTGACCCAAACTAACAGATCACCATGTACTCCGGACGTGCTATCTCATGCAGATCACATTGCATGCCTCAGATATTTGGAGTCTCCGGCCGCTTCGCTGATCACACGACTCGCTCCACACACACCGGCTCAAGCCACCATGCTTGTGCGCTTCACACGCATCGCCGTTACACATTTCTTTCGGCACCACTCACTGCTGCAATGCAAAACAATACTACACTCCCACACGACATTATTGACTACATGCAACTATGCAAGTACTAGTCTACATGCAACTAAACATAACAAACGTGCACATGCAAGGACAATCAAGATTAGTCCTAACAATTCCCCCCCTAATCTTGATTCCCCAAGCCTTCACAAACTTCACAGAAGAGTAGGTTCATCACTGCCGTAACCTTCAGTTAACAGGGCCTTCTCCTCCTTTCCTTTCTTAGGACACTCCCAAGCAAAATGCCCATAATCTTGACAATTATAACATTTTACCTTGCTCTTGTCTTTGGGTCCATCACGGCTGCCTTGTGCACGACCTCGACCTCGCGCCGAGTCTCCTCCTCTTGCCATGAGGAGCTGTCCTTCAGACCGGACCTCCTGTCCCTTGAGCAGCTCTTCATGGGCCTTCAGTGACCCGATGGCCTCCTCCATGGCCATATTGTTGATGTCGCCGAATAGCACCATTGATGACGCAACATTGATGAACTTGGTGGAGACGGATCGCAGCAGCTTCTTCACGACATACTTCTCCTCCACCGCATCTCCAAGTTCACGGATACGCCCAACTAGCGTCATGAACTTCCCAGCAAAATCATCAATGGATTCCGCATTGCTCATCTTGAGGTTATCAAGATCAGTTCGCAAGGCTTGGACCCTTGCCTCCCGGACACGCTCGACGCCCACATGCATGGAGCGCAGCGCCTCCCACACATCATGGGCGGTCTCCTTCTCTGAAACTCTCAGCAGCGTATCATCGTCGACCGCCTGGGAGATGATCGACAAGGCCAGCTGGTCCTGGACCTCGTCGACAACCTCGTCCTTCGACTTCTTCCCACGATCGACAGCATCCCATGCGCCGTTGGCTCGCAGCAGGAACTTCATCCTCATCGCCCACGCCGCATAGTTCGTCCTTGTCAGCACCGGGAACGGGAGCCTCCCCGTCGTCGCCGTCGAGTTGCCCAAGCCACCGCTCACCACGATGGCTTTGCTCGGTGAAGACTCGTCACGCGGCATCATCTTCATCTTCTTGGCTCTGAATACCAATTGTTGGATCGCACACTCACAGGTACAAGTGTTTATCACAACACACTAGGACTTCTCTCTGGTGGGAATCGCTCCTTTCTCTCCCTAATGTGCTAATCACTAACACTCAAGAACTTCTGGGTGGACACAACACAAGTACACAGCACACGATACAAGTTTCTGTCGATATAGCCACACTTCGGCCTCATCGTTTTTCTCATATATATAGACTTGACAAAATACAAAGGATAATAACCGACCACTTCCCATTGGCCGTGACTCACGCCATGATCCTAACAGAATCCAACATGCAAACGACCATGCAAGCTAGGACCTATTCACAAGCCAGGACTTCACATCGTGGCTTGACCCAAACTAACAGATCACCATGTACTCCGGACGTGCTATCTCATGCAGATCACATTGCATGCCTCAGATATTTGGAGTCTCCGGCCGCTTCGCTGATCACACGACTCGCTCCACACACACCGGCTCAAGCCACCATGCTTGTGCGCTTCACACGCATCGCCGTTACACATTTCTTTCGGCACCACTCACTGCTGCAATGCAAAACAATACTACACTCCCACACGACATTATTGACTACATGCAACTATGCAAGTACTAGTCTACATGCAACTAAACATAACAAACGTGCACATGCAAGGACAATCAAGATTAGTCCTAACAGAGACGAAGCGGACGGCGTCCGTGGGGGACGAATTGGTCCGCTGGGACGAGCTCATCTCCCATTTTAGAGAAATATTCCTTTTTAATATCCCATTCTCCCTATCCTCCAACCAAACAAGTACAGGGATGGATATGTCCTGTCTTGTTGTTCCTCCAACCACACACACACCCCTACTGGCGTAGCCGGGGCGACCTCCCCGCAGCGCTCGCCCTCCTCCGTGACATGTCGCGTGAGCACCATCTGGATGCCTGCCCCAACACCATCCTCCTACGCTACCGTCATGCGGGGGCTCTGCACGGACGAATCATCGGCTTGCTCCAGGACATCGAGGCCTGCAGGCTGCGGCGTCAACCCTCAGCCCCCGACGACGTCACATACGGCACCCTCATCCAGGGGCTATGCGACTCCGTGGAGGCCGACTGAACTGTCGAGCTGTTGAGAGATGTGCGAAAGTTGTTTGCTCCGTGGGTACTGCAAGCGCGGCTGGTGGCAGGACGTAGGCAAAGGTGTTTGAAGAAATGTCCTGGTGGAGTATTGCGCTTGAGCGTGATGTGATCACATTCAGCTTAATTATGCATGGACCATGTAAGATCGACCAGATATTCTAGGCAGTCAAAGTTCGTGATATGATGATTGTCATGTTGTTGCCTATATAATGCCTCATGTCATATTATTTATGTCAATATTTTTCTCACAAATTTTCATGATATTCCTGCTGCTTTATGATTTTTTTATTATTCATGCTAATTTTCAGAATATGTATTGTATTTAAATCTTATTATACTATGTTTACATTCCAATTTATAAACAAGTTACGGAGAATACATTTGCATAATCATACAGCAAAGAACAACGTTCAAACTCTTCCAAATATATAACTCAACAACTTGTGCATCCAAACAGGAATTAGAATTGGCTAGTACCCTTAATTCTAACTATCAATTGTGGATACACCCAACACAGCAGCATTGGCATTGAAGGCCATTACCATTTCCACTCGGATTTGACATTGGTAGGCCAATGCAATTCCTCAGCCCCAATACCAACATCCAATCGATGCCTAAACGTTAATAATGAGAAATTGAGGCAGTGGCGGATCCAGTTGAAACAATTAGGTAGGGCAAACATTATATTTCCCATGCTGAATCGGACATCATCCAGTTTAAACACCGTTAGCCTATGCCTTTTTTCTCATATGTGCATCGGGATTAGGTAGGGTAGAGGCCCTGAATTGAGGACCGTATTCATCCCGTCAAAAATCATAGGACCAGTCCAATATGCTATTCCAGTTTAGCTAAGGGATTCTTCAATAGAAACAAGGCTTATTTCAGCGAGATAAATCATGAGGGCTAAAAAATTATAGCAACATGGCAATGCATCGGGTAACAAATAAATTTTGACAAACGACGGCCCAACACGATGGGGTGCTTGATGGAGCTACAGGCCTCCAGCCCAGCCCACAAACAGTGTCATGGCATCGCATGTGGGCTCCTAAATACCCGTGTCCACTATGTACAGATGATACGCATCCGATCCTTGTGTGTTGATGCTCTGCGCAACCTAGACAACGTGTTTATCAAACCAAAACTGAAATGATACGCCTGCAGCAGCACGGACCTACTACCAACCAGTAGTAGTACGTACTAGTAATCAGTAGGCCAGGTAGTAGTACTAGGATTCGTGTGATGCCTCCACCGAAACAAACAAACATCTTTTTAACAAACATCTTTTAGCATGCGTCTAGCTCCGGCAGCAGGTGGAGGAGTACAGTAGTACAAAAGAACAGGAGGCCGCACCCACGCTGCGCGGACACCATCTTCACGTGCCGTCACATGGCCCTAGACGCCGACGCGTGCACGCGCCCCACGGGAGGGGGAAGCGCCACTTGCGCCAGGCCAGGCGAGTGCCGCTGCGGCGATTCTAGGTGTGTGAAATCATCGTGAAATTATCGTGACGGGCGGACAGAGGTTGGCCAGGTGCATGCACCGGACCAAAGGACAGGGGGCCCGCCTCCAGGCTCCAGCGTCCAGGGGCCGAATCGGACGATACCACGTCGCTGGCCAGCCGTACGCTGACAGCGGCCGTGGCGTCCCCGCCCGCCTCGGGCGCCTCCTCCTCCTGGGCGGAGGGGCTCCGCGCCGCGGTCAGCAACTTCGGCGCCGGAACGAGGCAGTCGGCGGCTCGGCGCGGCGCGGCGCGTGCCCGTGGGCAGGCACGTGAACCGCCAGGTCGCCGCGGCCTGGCTTGTCGGGGATTAGTACCGTAGGGGAGTACGGCGTCCCTGACGAGGGCGTCGGAGGTTGCCGCCACGTTCTGCGGTAGGGATAGGCTGCTAGCACTCGGTACGGGAATGGCCGTTGCTCATGGCAACTGGAGAACACATGCGTGCTACGGTTTATACATCTTGAGGTCATGACGGCATCCGTGTGTCTTCATCCAAGATTGCAGCACATTTGCGAGTAAAACCCTCTTGGTCAGGCTGTCTCTATGGCCAACCACGGAGTGGAGACTACTGATAGCAAACACGCGTCTGTGTTGCTACCATTCGTCCATGAATACGCGGTGCCCAAAAGCCTTGATTAAAAAAAAAAATCAGACGCTCAATTCCAGTCCCCCTGTGGTCAATTCCAAAATAGGGAAGCACCTGGCCTTACTAACCTAAATAAGCCTTAATCCAAGCAGGCCCGACTGAAAGCTGGCCAATAAAGGAGCAACACCTGTCAGTTTGACAGTTTCCCTCGTCATGGAAGAAGGGAGGCTTAACAGAATCTCGGTTCGTTTACACTGTGTCCCTGCGTATAGTTATACGACTCCTCCTACTACTATGTGACTACGACTCGTCTCCACAGGATAACGAGTCGACGCCGGGTCACTCATTGGTATCACGGCAAAGGGGAGTGGCTGTCCACTTGTTCTGTCCAAACAACGGACACGGGAGCCAGCGAGCGGCGGGCGACAGAAGAGACGAAGACCGCCGAAGCCGTCCCATCCCTTGGCTGCGGCGGAGGGCCGCGCGCCCGCGCCGGGCCCCACCTCCCGGGCAACCGGAGGCGACGCGACGAATCTTCCCCCTCTCTCTCTCCCCCCATCCGGCTCGGCGTAACGGCGACGAAAGCGGCCGCTGCTTCGATCACCGAGCGGACGACGACGCGCTCGGGCGGAGGCGGAGCGTCCGACGACGGGCGGCGACCCCACCCAGGCCCAGGCGGGCGGGCGGGCGGGCCCCGTTGGCGCGTGCGTGCGGGCCCTCATCGAGGCAACTTGCGCCGTGCGCCAGAAATCTCTAGGCGCACACCCCCGGGGGTCGCGACGTCACGCCACCACCCGGAGACGCGCGGGCCCTGCGAGGAGTGCGCGCGACAGATGCGGCCGCGGCGGGCGGTGGCCGCACAGGGAGGTACGATACGAGGGCGAGGCGCGAGCACGCTCGGCTCCGTATCCGCTGCGCTGCTCGCGATCGCCGCGCGGATCCGTGGCGGGACCCTCCGGCCGGGTGCGGGACGGGGGCACAAGTTGCGGTGCGCGCCAGTGCCGACGGGACAGGGCGACCCCGGAGTCCCTCCCGGTCCTTTGTCCGGCCGTGCGTGCGAGAGCCTTTTGGTGTGTTTAGCGGGGAGAAGAGGAGATATTTTAGAAGCGTGTTTTCTGAAAAAGATAAATAGTAGAGTAAAAAAAACTTCTTTCCTGCAGAGTTGAAGGGGGCTGCTGCGTGCCGCGGCGTCGCTCCTGCAACTTGCCAACTTGCGAGTGCCCGGAAATTAATATCAGGCCACCAGCTGTTGGACGTTGCGTGCGCTAGCGCATCTGGGACTTTGCACGTAGGATCTCGGGTCGCATGCGGCCTCGTCGTCGTTCCTGTGCCATGCACATAGCCCAAAAGTTCTGTGCTCAAGTTACCTTCCCTGGTTCGGTCAGTTCCCTTCCTACCCCGAGGGAGTAAGCTCGTACAGTCGTACTCCTGAAATTTGCTGGAACTTGCGTGAGACCGCATGCTCTTTATTCTTGATATATATACGTCGATGAAATGGTCCTGGAACGATCAAAATTACTAGTAGATTTGCATGGAAACCAACTACTAGCGTGCAATCGTGCACTGTTTATAGGCTGTGTTCAGATTCAGGAAAAAGTATTTCTCCAACAATTTTTTTCTATTCATCCCACTCACAGAATACGCTTTCCAGTGCACTATTCATCTAAAAAAAGTATTTTTTACTTCCAATCTGAATACAGCAATATACTCTACTAAAAAAGCCGCTACTACTACTTACCCACCACATGCCTACTCCCTTCGTCTCGTCTGTAAAAGAGTGTCGTCGTTGGTGTGTATGCCACAAATTACTCGATTTGTAGAAAATACGTATAACATTTAAGTCTCCAAATAATTTTTATAAAAAACTAGCTCTAAATATCTATCTAATAGTATTCATACTATAATATAAATTTTAATATATTTTTATATATAATTGGCCGTTGGCCGGAGGTGGTAGACGTCTAAGACGACCGAAGAACGAAGGTGCATGGGAAATTGCAGCAGCAATCCGCCGACAGCTGTTCCGTTCTCCATCCCCCACGCCAGCTGCGTCGCCCGTCCGTTCCAATTCTCACAGACAGTGGTGCAGGTGCGTCGTGCGACGTGCCCGCTTTTTGTCCCTGTACGTGCGGTACAGAGCCCGGATGGACTTTGGGGCATCCGTGTCGGCCACTGCTCGCATCTCTCCGTCCACTGTCTTCTCTCTCCTCGTCAGGGCCTCGCGGGCGGGGGCTGCGTTGATCCCTCGTCAACGCCGTACCTCCAAGACGCGGCGGGGCCGTGCCTCCGAAGCCTCGGAGCAAACGCATCGAGACAGACGCGGCCGCTGGTCGTCACGGCGTCTCGATCCGTTCGTTTCCACAGTGCATCAGCCTTGGCGACGGCCTCACGTAACGCAAGCGTGATCGATCTCCAGATTATATTACCAGGTCAATCGCGATAGTAAACAAACACACATGCGGCTCCAATTATACAGTCACTGTGAGTCACACCCCAAGCTTAGATAAGATGGGAGAGCACAAAAAATGGAGCTCAGCTTACTACTATTTATTTATATGATTATTATTTAAAAAAAAAGAGAGAAAATGGTTGGTTACTCTCGGGTGGGGGTGGCCACCGGCGCTCTCATCTCGCCCACCCAAACGGGCGTCCAGGCCGGCTGCTAGGTTGTTTTCTACTACTACTACTACACAACAAAAATCAAAGGCCGCCGCAGAAACGAAGGAAAAATGGCCTCGCTCGCCGCCGGCGACGAGAGGATTGTCCATCCTGGTAGCTATCACACGGTTGTCATAGAACCCACCCACGCACGCACGGATTAGGATTAGCGCCGCCCGGGGATCATCAGGCTCAGGGGAAAAGGTTGAGCAGCACCGGCTCCCTGTCGCCGCTGCCGGTGGTGGTGGTGGTCACGGACTCGTCGGAGCTCATGGACGGCGTGCCCGGACGGAGGAGCGGGGCCCTCCGGTCCCCCGTCGCCGGCGGTGACCCGGGGCTCAGGCACAGCCCGAGGTCGCACGACGCCGCCTCCGCCTTCCTCACCACCCGCTTCGCCGTGGAGAAGGTGGACCACCCGCCGGCGCGCTTGCCGCCAACGCCGGCGCCCGCCGGGCCGTAGAGGTCACCGCTCCCGGTGCCGGCGCCGCAGCCGCCGCCGAGATCCGGCAGCGGGCCGATGGCGCCGCCGCGGAGCACGGTGTCGACGGCCGCCTGGCAGAGGTGCCAGTTCCCCGTCCCCAGCAACCCAACCGCGCCGTGCACCGGGTTGATGGTCCGCCCCGCCGCCTCGTACAGCAGCGACTGGAACAACGCTGCGCACGCAAAGGATGGATGGCAAGGCAACATGATCAGCTTTGCAAATCAAGCAAGCTGCTGCAGAGGTAGTAAACCATGTGCAAGGTCGGGGATTAAGCTAAGCTAGGTGATGGGATGGTTAATTACCAGGGCGCTGGGCGTCGGGGACGGCGGAGATGAAGGAGAGGAGGCCGGCGCGGCCGAAGAACTTGGCGACGAAGACGGTGGCGTGGCCCTGGGCGTCGGCGGTGTCGATCCACTGGAGGCAGGGGCGCAGCACGCAGGCCTCGCTGCAGCCCTTGCGCAGCACCCGGCACCCGTTGCAGCTCATGATGCCTACCAATTCCTCCTACAACCCAAGCAAGCTCAGCAGCTCATGCAACTCACAACCCTAGGTACACACAGTCTACAGAGATAGTACTAGCCGCTGCTGCGTTGCTTGCACTAGGAAGGAGATAGCCGGAACGAAGAGAGAACGGCCGGCTCGCAGCCGGGGAGGGGGATATATAGGCGGCATAGCCCCGTGCAGCCCTGGACGCAGGCAGGAGGTGGACGAGAACGAGGCATCCAGGCATCCCAACCATGGTTGGTTAGGTAACCAGGCTTGGCTTGGACCCGGGTCAGACGGGAAAGAGTGGTGCAGACCGGGGGAGGTGAGTGAGGGAGGGTGTGCCCGCGCCAGGAAGTTCCAATGTCCTGGGGTGCGCGGGGGCGGGCGGGCGGCTCCGTGTCTCCGCGGCCGGTCGGGCACCCGCGGGCCGTCGGATCCGATCCTCCCGAGGCGGAGCGGGCGGGTTCCATTCCACCACGCGGCGCGGTCTGGCGCGGGGATTCCTCTCGATCGATCCTGGGCGCCGCGGTTCGCCTCGTCCGCACCGCACGTCGTCCGTCGCGTGGTGGTGTGGTGGTGGGTGCGGTTTGCCGCTTCCGCCCTGCCGGATGGATGGGCCCCAAACCCTTGCCTCCCCTGCTTTTCCGTGCGGGCGTGTGGGGCCGGATGGAGACGGGTGCGTAGATTCGGTGCGTGTTTAGTTGAGGTTGTAAAAAGTATTTTTTTTGTCTGCGATGTGTGGTACGTAAGGAGGATGAATAGAAAAAGAGAAAATAAAATTTTTGGTGGATCCGTGCTCCCCCTACCAAATGCCCTCCGATTGCGACGCACTGCGCGGCGCCTTGTGGTGTTTAGGAAATTTCGCATCATCTTTTGCTATCGTTGTTGTAATTGTTTTTTTTAATAATGACACGATCGGATCGGATGGCTGTCTTAGTGCTCGACACATGTCAACGAGCTGTAAACCTTGCCCTTCATCCTCTTTTGTTTGCGAACGGATGGATAGCTGTATCTTATCTGCCCAGCATGGTAAATATCATTCCTGCGGCGCTACCTAAGGGGAAATTGGACATGCGTTCTTAGCCGCTTGCTCGCACCGTCTCGTTTTCGTTTTACTGGCCCTTCGTGCTTCTTTCTTGTTCTGCCGTCTGTCTGAACAAGCTGTACTACGTGCTTGGTACTACTTGCCAGGATGGCCGTGGCTCAGTATCATCGAGAAAATGCCGGCTAGGATCCAAACACATCCATCAGGGGTTTCACCGCGACCATTGGCTGGCTGCTATCACCACAGTTGCACATGGATATTATTATGCGAGCCAATACAGGATAGTATACATTCAAGGAAACAGTAACATAAGCCTATCCCCAACCTGGGTGTCCATGAACAATGTCTATAAGAGAGAGAAAGCAATAAATAGGTATGTAGACACTACCTTCCCCATTGCATAGTTTCTACGGCAGTTTCCATGGGAAACAAAATTTAATAGCCCCTTGCATGTAACACTAAAAGACACAGATCAGTGTGGCAAGACATACAACCAGCACTGTGTGGCAAACAAACTGAGAAGTGTTCGATAAAAGAAATTCATATGACAAAGTAGCATGACTCAGTACTGCCAAAACGAACAAAATAGATCGCCTCTACTCAGGCAAATAGATCACCCATGCAATTCATACAGGTAGCATGCATCACTCGTATGGGAGCAGGACTCCAATTTGCTTACCAACAGTTTCTGAAAGTATCTGAAGACCTCACACATACATGAGTTTGGCAAAATACTTAGGAAAACAAAGTAGCCCATGGATCTGCTAGTTTCTAAAAACAAAATATCGTTCAGATAAATTAAATTAAACATACCGTTCAGATCTGCTAGGAGATTGACCACCAATGGATGGAAACCCACCAGTAGCAGGAGCACGAGGAGTTGGAAGTCAAGAAGCTCTAAGCGCACCAGGGATTGGAAGACCAGAAGCTCCTGGAGCACCATCACCTGCAAGAGAACTACCTCGTGAAGCACCAGGTTTGAAGCACGGAACAACGGCGGCCGATTCGCCGGCGGCCCGATTGGATTTGGTTTGTGGCTTCCTGTGACTGATTCCTTCCTCAGGGATGCGGGAGATGCTAGCGCACGCAGTGGGCATGGCGGCGAGCAGGCAGGGAGGCTGGTGCAGCGGATCGAGCAAACGAGGAAATCACGGGGGAAGGAACGAGTTGACGAAACCAACGGAGAAACAACTGGTTTCTACCGTCTTGGAACGACCGCCGAAACGGTGTCATGCATGCGACCCAGTTTCTTCTGTTTTCATTCTCTCTCCTCATTATATTAAATGCTATGGACACCATCTGACCTGGAGGGTTGGGGATAGCCTAAAACAGTAGTATGTTTTTCACATGTTGCCTGAAAAGAGGCCTCAAACAACAACGTGGATTCAAGTAGCGCTGCAAAACAGACAGCCCAAACTCTGTAGCTTTGCACTTCCAAAGTTGCACGCAGATGAAATTATGTGCCCCACAAGATGTTAAAGGGAAGTTGGACCAATCAAGCTCGAGTTATAATACTACTGCTCCCAACAAATAGCCTCACCCCAGCTCCCGGATCCATTGCATCTAGCTGGTACCAAAGCGAAAGCAAAGGCTTCTTCCAACTTTTCTGGCTTTCTTTTACATCCACCGCCATATATCTATGCCCTGTTGCCAGCCTCCTCCACGATGGTGGATTGGTGGTTGTTTCTTGCACGTAAGCCCTCCCGATCGGATTGATTTTCCCACAGTTTTTAAGGCCCGCAGCTTTTGGCCTTTGCGAATATTTTGAGCCCCCGCGCGCCGCAACTTGCGAGGGGCACCTCCAACTTTTTCGCCGCATAAATTTTCCAACTACCGGTTTGCGCCTGCCCAGCGCCTGCGCTCTGTTCCTGATAAATATGCCTGGAGCCAACCGGGGTCGTATCGCAATCGGAGGCTGAGCCGCTGAGGCTCTGCCGCTGCGGATGTGACGGCGATCTTCTCGATTGGGTGCGCGCACAGCGTCCGCCCCCGCGAATCATACATCTCGATAAATAATCCATCCTAAAAAGAATGCATACGATAGGAATAAACCAATGCATATTTTCTAGTCCATCAACTCACCTGAACTCTAATATCCTGCTGCCTCAGTTATTAGTATTGTTCATTTTTTTTAAAATCATCGGAGCCTATTTTGGTGATTCTTTGAGTAACGTAGCAATGAAATTCCTCTAGGTTGACGTGTTTTTTTTTTTTTTTTTTTTTTGCTTCTCAGAGCCTGATTGTAAAGAAAGAAAGAATGACCTGGCTTGAAGGAAAAACCAATGAATAAAGAGCCCAGGTTGGCCTTCTTGACTTACTACGCAATACTAGAGCTGGCCGTCAATATTAAACAAACAGAACAGTTAAAAATGTACGTGTTCGATGAGCTTTGAACTGGTTTGATGAGTTACGTTGGAGTGGATATGATAAGAAAGAGTTATTATAGACTTTTGGAGCAACAACCGGCCAGCGGTAGAAGAACGGCAAGTTTTGGACCGTGTGGCTAGATTATACTATATGCTTTGGTGAAAACCTAAAAGCTATCGAATTTTGGAGCTTCTCCTACACTACATTATTATCAGCAATGCAACTTTTCTTTACTTTGCTTGGTTTTACTACGAGCCCACTCATCACTAGTGCGGTAGTGCCCATCTTTTCTCGATGGAGATTTCAACGATTAAAGCCTAAGCTCTACCGGCTAATACTAGGGAGGATCGGGCAGGCCGGCCGGGTCCGCCTCTTTCTTCCTCCCCAAGAAAGTGGGTCAAATCTAGGGAAAATCCTATGCACATCATTTTCTATATAGAACATTAGCCATACGTCGCTAGCTTATTTAGGCCACCATGGTGCATTTCGATCGAGACTTGAAAAGTTTCATCAGAGGCTTCTATTATCAAAAGAGAACAAAAGTAAATAGCGACCCACGGCTGCCAATAAGCATACTGGGTAGTCCATTTGGCAGGGTTAATATATGATTACGCTTGACACAGGTAATCGAATTTGGCTTCTCTTTTTAGTAACTAATCGAATTTGGCTTCGCAAAAGGCAATGAAGCCAATTAATCTCGGATGTAGGCGTCGTGGTCATTAGCCATCCTCAGCTTTTCTCAAGAGAAAGGGTATTCACAGTTGACACCCGAACAACCACCGTGGGCCAGTACGCATGCATGCGAGCACAGAAACCCTCTCTGCCGTACGAGTGTACGACATGACCAAACAACCAGAAGCTGTGAGCCTGTGACCCAGAAACGATAGCGTACTACTGTACACGATAGCGTACTACCACTCTCTCCACGACGTACAGTACCTCCGCAAGGCAAAGGCAAAGGCAAAGGCAAAGGGAAGTGCGGGGCGCGACACGAGGCATTATTGCGGCGGACGCCGGCCGGCCGGCATCATTGCGATCTCGCGATCCATCCGTCAGTAGATAAATTCCGGCTGTTTCATGTTCTTTCCGTATGCGCTAGGCCAGGAAACCTCGCAGGTTTGGATTGGATCATTGGATGCCAAGCTCAAGCACTTTACGTTGCGAGAGGAGGGGGGAGGAGGAGAATGGGCACCGCGCGCGGGCGAGCATTGGATCATCGGATGGATAGATCGCCGAGGGGACAGCCATATATTCCTCGAGGGTGCAAGTTGAGGGCCGGGGAATCATGGAGGGAGAGTTCCTTCAATAATTGTGCTGCCTCATGCACCCTAGCTTGCCTCCGATGGTACTCGCGTAATGCAATTTCATCTACTCTCCATTTGCTTGCACCCCCATGTTACACAGAATCAGAAGTTACCAAATACTAACTTCGGAACATACATAGTCAAACTAACACTGAATTACATAGTGCCAGATTGTTCCTTTATCCGCAATCCAAATCAACTAAAAATAAGATAAAATAAGTTCCGGAGCCAACAGAGAACTAAAATAAACTAAAACATAATCTGTATCGAATATACAATAAGCTGGAACATGAAATGTTTCCATGGACACAATTCACTGAATTCAGTCATAGATGGATTTGATACTAACGTTTTCACCCTCAACCAAGCTTCTGCGTCAACTAATAAAATTGACGTCAACTTAAGAGAGTTCATCTAACCATCTGACTGAGACTGTCAACAACTGATTAGAGTTACTGGGGAGCAGCCAGTGCCTTAGGCTTTGGTTTACCTCGACTTCATTCACTGTCCTGATGAATATAGCATCTGGCTCATGCCTGAAAAGCATAAAAAAAACTCAGGTAAGTAAACAAAATATTAGTTCTACGAAAGTAGAGATTTGTCAAAAAAGGTAGTTCAGTATTACGATTTTTCTCCCTCCCGTAAGTGTAGCTGGATGCCACAGCAAGCCAGATGGCCATCCTTACTGAATGAAAGAGCAGCAATGCTTGATGCATACTTTGAGTACTGCAGTCACAAGTAAGGAGGTCATGAATACAGGAATCAGTTCAGACTTCAGACAGCAACATCCCAATGTTGTAACTATCACTTGGTTTACCTGATATAGTCTTTTCTTGTTAATACCATCCCATACATTCACAAACCCATCACAACCTCCAGTGGCAAATGTTCCATATCTGCACAAAGACAAGAAAATGAGAACTAATGATACAATAAGATACCAAACTGCCATAAAAGTGAAGACCAAGACATTACATCGGATGGAAGGCAATAGCATTAACAGGATAACAGTGTCCCTTCCAGCCTCTGATTTCCGGTGACACTTGAAAGCATACCTACACAAAAATTGCAAAAAATAAACACTAAGATAAAAATGTCAATGGCACCAATGTTTAGTCTAGATTTTCAGAAGGCAAGCACACAGTAGCAATCATAAAGCTCACATTTACTTCCTAATTTTGCACAACCAACCCAACCCTAGAACACCAGGTCATCTCTTTTAGGAGATATGGAAAAGATAAATTTGCCACAGAATTTAAAGATCAGGAAAACGATGTAAAAAGGTTCCTGCTCAGTGCTCACAGGAAATTGTGTTGTCATTCTTCTAACAGGACTGCATGCATTGCCTCGATCTTGTTTAAATCAAAGAAATTTCCAACTAACGTGGAGGCATGCTTTTTAGTTCCTACACAAAATGGTAGCTTCTAGAAGAAACAGATGGGGAGAGGATTGGTGTACAAAAATTATGGAAGGACATTTGCATATGAAGTTTCACTATCCATTGTTTCAATTGCTGCTACAGAAACGAATAATAACCATCAAAGTCATAAGCATGTAACCATTACAAAACATACTTCTTTGATTGAGCAGCCTCAGACAGATCAAAAAATTCCATAGAAACTCGCCCTTCGACGGAACTTAGAGCATATCCTGAAATAGGATAGACAAGACTCGATCAGCATACAAACATGTATATGTTGTTAAATACGACATACAACAATTTGGAAGGCAAATATACGAAAATTGGACCAGCCCTCAAATCAAGGCAGCTTGAGAATCATAACCATTAGCAACACAACAACCCTCTACTATGCCAGCTAGCCTATAAATATGAAGACAAGGCTGGAGCAGCAAGCCAACCCAAAAGCCTAAAACTGCAATCCTGACCAGTAGTCAATACTGAATGCTAGTAGTTGGATCACTACCAATCTGTTAACAGCAATTAAACTGTAGTTGAATCAGCAATATTTCCTGTAAATAGGACTTCTAAGTTTGCCAGAGTCCCAGAGGAGGCGACAAATGTTTGCCTAGAGTATCAAGCACATGACTTTCCAAGTTAATGAAAATGTGAACTTTCTCTAAACTATCTACAAGATAGGGAAATATTTTTGGTCCACTTTAGCATAAGTGCATTTTCAGATTCAAACTGTTTACTCCAAACCACGGGTAGTGCTCTTGCCAAATACACTAGTCATGTTCTAATCTACCGTGCTACGTAGCTCATATATTCTCATGTGGTTCATTCATGCTTTATTTCTGGAAATCAATGCATAGCAATGCCTCTTTGCCTTGTATAATGCTTGTACCTCCTAAACTAACATGGTCTTGTACCATTAGATACAAATGTTCAAGTAAAATGACTAGACACAAAGAGGATTAAATGCCTATACTTCATCATCACTTTGTAGTGGTCCAATCTGTAGGTTACCTCAATTTCCATTATTTATAAACTAAGGGATGTGATGCTTTTGTGTTCATTTTGAAAAGGCACTACTGAGAGTACATGAAACAATCAACATAGAAATTTATTATACAGGCAGTGGCTTAAAATTTTAATAGGATCTATAAGTTATCTTTCTTTAACTCCAGCAGATCAATGCAGTGGAAAAATTCAGATTGACACAAAAATATTCTCACAGCAAGGTACAATATTGACATAGATTTTCTTGTTTATAGTAACCTTCCTCTTGCTACTGATTTAGTGGACAATCATGAAAGACTAATATTAAGCAGTAAGTAGAAGACTAAAAAGTAAATAACTTAAGCCTGCAACTTGAAATTGGAAAGGACCCAGACAGGGACAGGCACCAGGAAACTGTACGAGTTAAATGAACGGATACAAATTGTAGTAAAACATGTTTAATGTGTGATGAAAACAATGCCATAGGCAAATTAAAGAAACAAAAGTTAATATTCCACATTAATAGGCTTCCTTGTCATCCATAGAGTGCACTAAGGACAGTTAACATGTTTTTGTTATTTGTCAAGGTTTAGAATACTTGACTTTGTAACTTAAACATTCATAGGAATATCAATATATCATTAAGAGGAGCTCCTCCATAATCCTCAAATCAAACTCGCAGCTAAAATTTGAATTGGTTTTATGGAATCTAAAGGTGCACTTAATTTTATCCTAGATAAAACGCTCAAAAGAGGGGCCCCAAAAAACTATAAAGTACAAGCCATGAATATAAATTTGCCGTTCCTGTTATTATCTGTACAGTAGGTACGATCAAGATGAAGAAATGTAGGTCAATTAGCAAACCTAACAAAGAAATAAATACTGTTACCTGTCCCGTTGGGGAAACATCGAACAACATCGTGTCTGAATATTTCAAAGATGAATCCTCTTTTTGCCCAGGTTGAGACATATTGCGCAATATCATAAAATATTGACATGCCTTCCCTGCCGTAGCAACACCAACCTATTACCCTACTAATGATAGAGAATATACACGTTCGGGTTGAGAGTATGTTCCCAACAAGAGTACGGCTCCGGTCCACTCACATCCCCTTGGATCCCAGCATAACAGTTTGTCCCCAGCTTCCAGTATGATGATTGTCCTAAACATCACAAAATCAAGTAGAGGCTAAAAGGACACCCAGTGCAATTGAAGCATTTAATGTCTATTCGGCACTGACTGTATCATATATAGTTGTTTTTAAATAATGAACACGCTCCAGAAAAAAAACATGTTAAACATGGTGCAACTGCAAGATATGTGCGATTTGAATCTAAGTTATAATAAGTGATACGAATATTAATAGAGCATAGAAGAAAGAGAAACCAAATGACTCAACTGGTATCTTACTTAGTAAAGTTAGAAATCCATGGACTGTCTAGTGATGCGAGAGATATGTTGAGTTTTACAAAAGAGCATTCATCAGAATGGGAAACCAATAACGTCAACCATAAAGCCAAACTGTCAGAAAGACATACATGCTTAGGGACCAAGAAATGGGAGACAGAAATAAGTTCTCTACCAGCTTAGGGTT